>OV170222.1:31386965-32739109 GCA_921882275.1 Brenthis ino | reverse complement strand
CCAAGTCGCACATGTCCCACTCTCGCAACCTTCGCACCGATATTAAGATTGGTGGTAACCAAGGCTATAGATAATCTTTACCGCCTCATTAAGGAGGCGGAGGCTGAATTGGAGAGAGAAAGGAATAAGAACCAGTCAGCTTCCACCGCTCCCACAGCTTCTGTGCCTGCATCCGTAAGCCTCGACTCCGGAGCTGCCAACGGCGTGACCTTGGCAGATATTAAAGAAGTACAGAGGCAAATTCAAGCACACATTAAGGATAATACAACTATACTAGAAGAAATTAGGACAGCCCAACTCAATATTAACAATAGTACCGATTCCAATGCTGCCATAATTTCCCATATCGAAGACGTCAAAGTCAAGATTCACCAAGTTAGTTCCACCATAGAAGAAGTCAAGGAAAAGACGGGCCCCTCCTTTACCTATGCACAGGCGGCTGCAGTGGCGGTACGGCAAGGGAGGCGCATCCCACTCCTCAAGTGACACCTAAAACTAAACCTGCCCTTATTGTCTCCTCTAAGAAAAGCGTTCTTAGCTCAGCAGAGACTTACAAAAACTTTAAGGCCTCGGTCTCCTTCAGAGACACGACTTTTGCTCCGGCTAACGTCAAATACATTTCCAAAAACAAAATCCGAGTGGAATTTGATAGTGAGGGGCACCGAGACGAGACCCTAGAGAAACTTAAACGCCCAGAGTGCTCTGTAGCGGCTGAGGCATCCAAGATGCTCAGTCCTATGGTAGTGCTCAAAGGGGTACCCCAAGACATTCCAGCTGATGAACTCGTAGGTATCCTAAGGAACCAAAACCCGGAAGTCAAGAGTGCCATTATGTCGGATGGTGACCTTATTTTCCGCTTTAAGAGGGCAAACCGCAACAAGCGTTTATACAATGCGGTCTTTATGACCTCACCCCCCGTCTGGAAGGCTATCACTTCGCGGGTCAAACTCAACCTTGACCACCATCGAGTACACGCGGAGGACTATGTGCCTTTACTCCAATGCTTCAAGTGCCTCCAATTCGGGCACACCAAAGCAAGGTGTGACCGTCAGGTTACAGTATGCTCTCACTGCTCTCTCCCTGGACATGAATTCCGCAGTTGTCCGGAAAAGGACAATACTGACAAGGCACAATGTCACAATTGCGTCGAACACTCCAAAAATAATAACACCAAATGCAAGACTGATCACAGTGCCACTTCCCAAGAATGTCCTCGAATCTCCTTCATGCTCCAAACAATTCGTTCCCGTACTAACTATGGTTATTAGGTCTAATAATTCTCACTCTCATCCATCCTCTGTCAAACTTATATGCACACAGATCAATCTTGCACGCAGCCGCAACGCAACTCACGAACTTTCCGTTCATCTCAACAACTCCGAGTGCCACGTGGCATTCGTTATGGAACCCTATACTTCTAACACCGAACGTCTAAAACCCATACCCGGCTTCACGACGTATCAGTTTCACACTGGTCACGCTGTCAAGGCCGCTATCCTTGTTCGCGAAAAACTCGCATCAACTCTTGGGGTCTCTGAACATTCGAATTCTAACATCTGCATAGTCCGCATAAGAGACCGCACTGGCAACAACGTCTATCTCACATCTGTTTACGTTGAGCCCCGCAATGATGAACATAACACCATCGATAAACTGGAGCAATTTCTAATGCTAACTTCCGACTCCAGGCACGTTATTTGCGGGGATTTCAACGGCTGGCATGCGTTCTGGGGCTCCCGATCTGACAACAGCAGAGGCCAGGACATTGCCAATTTGGTGGTCGCCCGAGACCTCACAGTCTGCAACGTCGGTGGACACTCCCACCTTTCACACTGTGACACATGGTGTCCCACGGGACTCCATTGTCGATCTTACTCTCGTGAGTAACTCCGTCATTAACGTTGTGGACTGGACGGTAGATGAGAGCATCTGTCCATCGTCTGACCATAGCGCCGTTCGCTTCCGTGTATCTCTCGGCATTGAAAAGCCGGTTAAAAGTCTTAAACTCTCCACCTACAAATACAACACTGGCACAGTTAAATGGGAGTCACTTCGGGAGCGTTTTGAAGCAGAGATGAGTCAGCACTCACCTTCGCGTCCCAACTTTGACGACATTAACACCATCGATTTAAATCAATACATCAACGACTTCATCTCCTCCGTCCAACTCACCTGCGACAAACTGCTTCCGAAGTCCCGCGGTCCCCCACAGCGTGCTCCATGGTGGAACGACAACCTGGAGCAACTCAAAAATCAGTCATCAGAATTCATCACAAATTGTCCAAAGCTGTCCGTCGTAAACGACCACTCGAACAACTGATCGAAGAACGTAATCGGCTCAGACGTGAATACTCTGACGCCTTTTGTGCCGCGTCTACTGAAGACTTCAGAGACTTCTGCGGCAGACAAAAGAAGGAGGACGTCTGGTCGGTTACGAATCGCATAATTAAAACACGGCCACTCGCACAAGCTCCAGCCACTCTGCGCTTGGACGACGGCACTTATACTAAGGACTCTAACGACACCGCTCGCGCTCATCCTCGATAGGTTCTACCCTGACGACACCATCGATACGGATACACAAATCGCTCTTCGCACTGATATGTATAAGTCCATTAACACGCCTTCAGAACCTCCGTTTACTCTGGACGAGATACTGGATAGCCTTCAGAGTATGAATTCTAAGAGAGCACCCGGCGTTGATCACCTTACGCCTGACATCTGCTATTGGGTGGCCAGGTGGTTTCCGCAGGAGATCTCAGGAATTCTCAATTGTTGCCTCCGACTCGAACATTTTCCAAATTGTTGGAAAGTTGCAACCGCAAAAATAATACCGAAACCTGGAAAACCTAAATACAGCTCTCTCTCTAGTTTTCGACCGATCGGCCTCCTCAACGTGTTTGCTAAGCTCCTCGAACGTTTAATTAATAATAGGCTCACATATCACATGCAGAAAAATAACACCTCCTCCTCAAACCAGTATGGCTTCAAAACTCAAATTTCTACAGTAATGGCTATAAACAACGCACTTGAACTTGTTAACTCTGCTAAGTCCGCAGGTGAACAGGTGATTGCTGTCTCTCTAGACATCAAATCCGCCTTCGACCGCGCCTGGTGGCCGGCGATCTTCAAAAGGCTAAGAGACAGTAATTGCCCCAGTAACCTTTATCGGCTCCTTCTGAGCTACATCGAAGACCGTGAAATTCAAATCAACTTCGCTGACACTAGGGTCAGAAAATTCATGACTAGAGGTTGCATCCAAGGGTCTGTAATCGGGCCCACTTTGTGGAATCTTGTCCTGGATGAACTCTTATTTATGCCAATGCCGGATGGATGTAGGCTACAAGCTTATGCCGATGATGTGCTACTCATAGCACATAATAAATGTGTCAACTCACTCGAGCAAAATGTTAACTTGGCCCTGGAACGAATTCACGGCTGGGGCGAGAGAGTCAAGCTAGAATTCGGTCCCGACAAAACTCAAGCTATTGCCTTTACAACCCGCGCCACAAGCTGCCAAATTCATATGAGGCAACAACAGCTTTTATTCGTTAACCACATTAAATATCTGGGAATAGTCATCGACAATCGACTTTCATTTACTAAGCATGTAGACTATATCATCGACAAAGTGCAAAAGCTATTCCAGAGACTTTGCTTATTTATCCGACCTACTTGGGGCATACATCCTGAAAATGTGCGCATAATATACTCTATGGTGATAGAGCCAATCGTCTGTTATGGAGCGGCTATATGGTCGCGCGCTCTCAAATATCAATATATTGTCCAGCGATTACTTTCTTTACAACGGCTTTTTGCCATCAAAATGATACAAGGCTTCAGGACCATAAGTACTGTTGCCTCAATATCTCTTGCCCAACTTACACCCCTTCCATCCAAAGTAGAATCCATATCCGATACAGAAAGGTCCAAACTCCTGGGCGTTACCTCGCACTTGCCTGACGACGTCCCAGTCGAGAAGCTCTGCCCTCCTACAACTCTTTTACATCCTTCTGAGAGAGTCGGAATCAAGTTTCAGGAAATATCATCTGCATCCCAACTTTCAGATATCGTAGGTTATAGTGATTCCTGGAAAATTTATACAGATGGCAGTAAGCATGCCGATAAAGTAGGAGCAGCCTTCGTAGTCTTCGACCCATCTGGGAGGCGGACTGCGGTAAGAAAGCTCAAGCTTCATGATTGTTGTTCTGTCTTCCAGGCGGAGTTACTTGCTATTCAGGAGGCCTGCAAATTCATTTTAGTTAAAAAACTTTCAAAAACCATAGTTCTTTCTGATAGTATGTCTGGGCTTACAGAATTATCCAATCGCAATAGTCACAACTCTTTTGCTGTCAGCATCCATAAGAGCATACACTCAGTCCGATCATCTGGACTTTCCGTTGAGTTCGCCTGGGTTAAAGCTCATGTAGGACTTGATGGAAATGAACAGGCGGATGCTGCAGCTAAAGCGGCAGCCAATCTCCACCGCTCCCCTGACTACTATGCTGTACCTATTAGCCATATTAAATACCTTAATAAACTCAAATGTTCTTCCGCATCTCAAGAACTGTATGAAAATCCCGCCCATTGCCTATACACCAAAATCCTTCTTCCTTCTTACTCTTCCCTTCTAGAATTTCTTCATTCCATAAAACCTGTCTTTGCAGTTACTCAATTTCTAACCAATCATGGCTTCCACAAGGAGTACCTCCACAGGTTCAATATCGTCGGCGAGGACTCCTGTCCGTGCGATGGATCCATGCCACAAACCTGGAGGCATCTCTTTGCGGAATGCCCTCGCTTCTCATCTCAACGTTCAAAACATGCACTCACATGCAACTATTTTGATATAGATCATTTTGATCTCTCCCTAATCATTACCAACGAGTCCACAATTGGAACGTTTGTTGAGCTCTTGACTGGCATTGTCAACTGTTTAAAAGAGTTCAATGGAACGAACGTCATAACACAGCCGCAAACCTAAACATGTTGTGCCTCGTGGTGTAACCCATTAGCACCGCGAGTCTCACAAACAACTAATAACTCTCTACAAAAAAAAAAAAAAAACCTAACCTAACCTAACCTAACCTAACCTAACCTAACCTAACCTTTTTTTTTTTTTTTTTTTTTTTTTGTTATCGCTGGGGAAACCCATCATGGGGACCCTACCGGCCGTCAATGGGTAGGGTACTGTGAGACTCCTACTCACTAAAACCCACAGCGGAACCCGTCGCCGCAGTGCAATGGGGTGCGTAGGATCGCTTGCGCATTCACTACAACACCCCTGCGGACAGCCCGTACCCCGCGGGCCTGCCTCGCCTAAACCGGAATGCCCTCGGTTCACAGGGCATTCCGACCGCCCTGATGACGTGCAGGGGAGTCAACGAGAGACCCCCCCGCAGTAGCTCCTCTAGGGTGGCGGGAGAAGATGGGCGTACCGACGCCTCCTCTCCCCCAGCCGACGGCGACGAAGAGGGTCTGCTAAGGCGTTTGCCTCGCGTTCCCTCTCCGCCGTCTCCTTCAGTGAGATGACGGCCTCGCTGAAGGAGACCATCGCCGACCAGGACCTCTCGTCGCGTAGCATGGCCCCCACCACGCTTCGCAACGACAGGTCTCCACCCACTACCGCCATCAGGGCATGGCGCTGGGGAGCCCAAGCGGCGCATACCGCGAGGGTGTGGTGCGAGGTGTCCTCGGACGCACCACACTCGTGGCATACGGGCAACGGTTCCCGACGCGCAACTTGACACAGATACTTACCAAAGCACCCGTGCCCGGTAAGCATCTGCGTCAACCTGAACGTCAGGACGCCGTGTGGCCGCCTGACCCAGCGAGACAGGAACGGACGAACCGCCCCCACCGTCGCCGAGCCAGCCGCTGGAGTCCCCAGATCTTCCCACCAGCGCCGGATCAGTGCCTCGTCAGCTAGGCGCCTGATCCGAGCGACTCCCTCCCGCGCTGGACGTTCCCCTCGAGCCCGCTCACTCGCCCGAAACTGGTACACTTCGGCGAGCACCTCCGCCTGGAGTTCCCAGGGCGGATCGCCCGCCAGAAGTGTCGCCGCCGTAAATGACACCGTACGGTATCCCCGCACCGCCCTCACCGCCAGGACCCGTTGCGCCTTGCGCAGTTGGGCCCTGTTCGGTGCGGAGAGGGCGTCGATCCACACGGGGGCACCGTACAGTGCCATGGACCTCACGATGCCGGCATAGAGCCGCCGGCAGTGAGATCCAGGGCCCCCGACATTCGGCAGAAGTCTGCCGAGGGCCGAGGCGGCGCCGATCAGTCTCGGGGTGAGCTGGGCGAAATGGACACGAAACGTCCAGCGTCCGTCCAGGGTCAGGCCCAGATATTTCATCTGGGCCCGTACCTCCACCATCCTACCCTGGACCCGCAGACAGGCGTTGCGGGGGGCACCCCTGCGTGGGCCATGAAAGAGGAGGGCCTCCGTTTTGGAGACGGAGACCCTCAGGCCCAGCATCCCTATCCGGTCGACGACAAGATTGGTGCCGACTGTGGCCAAGCGTGCCGCTTCCTCGTAAGAGCGCCCCCGGGCTGTGACGAGGGTGTCATCGGCATAAGCGATGACACCGAGCCCGGGGAGAAGCGGACAACGCAGGAGCCAGTCATACCCGAGGTTCCACAGTACCGGGCCCAAAACGGCCCCTTGTGGAACCCCGCAGTCGACACGTCGCCGACCGACCACCCCATCTGCCCCCGTCCACACGACCTGTCTGTCGCGGAGGTACGCGTCCAACACCCGCCGGAGATAGAGAGGCACCTCATGGTACCGAAGTGCCTCTCGTAGCGTCTCAAACGGCAGGGTGTTGAAGGCGTTGGCCACGTCCAACGAGACGGCTAACAGCACGTCTCCCTCCTCCACCGCGGCCAAGGACCGAACCTTCAGGGCGTTCAGGGCGTCCACGGTCGACCGACCCGCCCTGAACCCGAACTGAGCCTCTGAAAGGCCCGGCCCCACCTCTTCGAGATGCTGAGTAAGACGGGCAACGAGAATTCTCTCGAAGAGCTTGCCCATCTCACTCAGCATCACGATCGGCCTGTATGCCGAAGGGGAGTCCAGAGGACGACCCTCCTTGGGCAACAGGCACAACATCCCCTCCTTCCAGATCTTCGGGAACTGTCCAACACGGAGACACGCGTTGAAGAGGTCCCGAAGATCCCCTCCCAGGTATTCCAGGGCGATGCACAGAACTCGCCCCGGAATACCATCCGGTCCCGGCGCCGTTCTTCTGGCCCGCAGTTTATCGCGGGCCAGTTCCATCTCCCCCTCGGTGATTGGGGGGAATTCGTCGACTCCCTCATGGCTTGAGGGAGGACACATCACCGGGGGGACGTGCCCGGAGGGCTCCGGGAACAGTCCTCCCACCAGTCGCAGGAGGACGTCGGGCGGCGTGGTCTCCGTGATCGGGGCGCCATGCGCGCGGAGCTTGTTCCGCGCGCTGATATACGGGCGCCCCCACGGATCCCGATCCAGGCCCGCCAGCATTTCCTGGCGGGCCGCCGCCTTGGCCTGGCTGATGGCGAGCTGCAGGGCCTTTTTTGCTGACCGATAGGTCACCCGCAGCTCGCTCTCCAGGACAGGATCCAGGCCATTCCTCCTGCGACACCTGACATAAGCCCTCCTGTGTCTATTGCAGGTCGCCCGAAGTTGTGCGATCTCGGGCGACCACCAATAGACACTTTGACGACGCCGGTCAAACCGCCTCACACGCGGCATGGCCGTATCGCACACCCTCGTAAGGGCGTCGCGAATACGGCCAGCCAGTTCCTCCACGTCGGAACTGGCGCCCACCACACTCCCCTGGGAGCTCCAAGCTTCGACGATGGCCGCCTCCCTGGCCAGCTCTGTGTCAAGCCGGCCTAGGGCCCACCTCGGGAACGCTCGAGAGGGCCCCCTTGGGCGGTCCATCGGCACCGGACGGGTGGAGACCTCAAATCGGACGTAATTGTGGTCCGACAGGGTCTCCACCTCCTCCTCTACCCTCCAGTTGATCACGTTGCGTGCGACGGCGGGGGTGGCGAACGTTAGGTCCACCACGGACCCCCCCTGCTGCCGCACGCACGTGAACGCCGTCCCCACATTGAGTAGGGACAGACCGGAGAGTAGGGCCCACGTCTGAACCGCTCGCCCTCGAGCGTCCGACGTGGGATTCCCCCAGGCCAAGGACTTGGCATTGAAGTCGCCGAGGACGATAGTGGGCCTCGGCGACTGCCTGCAGACCGCAGCGCGGACGGAGTCAAGGAAAACCTCGAACTCCGCCAGGCTGCGGTTGGGGGAGAAGTACACCGCAACGATGGCGTACTCTCCCCACCCTGCCACGACGAGTCCTTGGCCCCTCTCGATTGCCGAGAGACGAGGGCCGGTGCTGCTCCCAGACACTATGGCCACGGAGCCCTCTAGGTCCCCCACCCAGTTCGGCTGGTGAGGGACAAAATAGGGCTCGCAGGCCGCCGCCAGGTCTATCTCCCACTCGGCCATGGACTGCAGGAAAAGGTCCTGCGCTCCGGCCGAGTGGTTCAAATTCCCCTGGAGGAAGCGCTGGTGTCCGACCATTATGAGGACATGCGCGCTTCCTCCCCAGCCTGGCGGCTACTCACTCCGGGGGCGGCCCTGGTCCGTTGGGCCGTCTTCCCCTTCGTAACGGGCGGGTGGCACTCACCCCCGCCCATTATGTGCCCCGAGGGGCGCCCCGCATCCGCGCACACGGCGCAGCGCACCGTCTTCGCGCTGCAGTCCGCGGACTGGTGCCCCTCGCCGCCGCAGCGGTAACAGAGGCGGCCCCTCTCCACCCTGGACGGGCACACAGGCCAGGTGTGGCCGATGCCCATGCACCTGAAGCAACGCAATGGGCGCTGCTTCAGGACCTGCACTTTGGCCGAGCTCCAGCCAACGAGGAGCCTGCCGGAGTCCACCACCACCTTGGCCGCCGTGGCCGGGCACCTGACCACGACCGACCCCACACCACCTCGCCCGGTGCGGATCTCCCCGACCTTGATTGAGGCCTCGGGACAGTTGGCCACCCTCGCGACCGCCGCCGCAACCTTCTCCTTGGAGGCCGAATCGTCAAGGCCATCGACCCGGAGATCGGCCATCTTTGCGGGGCGCGAAACAGTCGCTAACCCGTCCAAGACCTGACGGAGCTTCTCCGCCAGCCTGTCCGCCAGCTCAGGCGCTGCCGTAGCAGGGAGCTCTAGGAGCCGAGCCCCCGTCGCCGCCACCCTTACGGATAGTCCCCCCGTAATACCCAGCTCCCGCAGGTCTACGCTTTGCTGGGCCCTCTCCAGCACCTTAGCGTATGAGACGCCCTTCGCGGCAGCCTCCTGCGGGACCGTGATCATTACCGCAGCAGTGCGCGGTTGTGCCGGGACCCTAGGCCTCTGCGGAGCCTGGGGGGCCTTCTGTGCCTTCGCCGGTGTAGGGGCTGGAGCGGGAGGAGCCGTCTTCTTCCCCTTGCCCTTCCCCTTCTTCGCCACAGTGGCCCAGGTATCTCCTTCTGGATTAGCGGGGCGACTCGGCCAAGCCACCGGCGGAGGAGGAGCTGGTGCCGCAACCACAGGGGCGGGCGGAAGTGGGCGCGCAGAAGCCGCCGCCTTCCCCTTACCCTTGCCCTTCCCCTTCCCTTTGCCTCCTTGGGCCGCAGAGCCCCCGACATCCATGGCCACCGCCGGTGCTGGCACTTGCCTCACAAGGGGGGGAGACCTCGGGGCAGGGCTCGGGGCAGCCACTGGCGCAGCCGCCTCGCGACGCCTATCCGCCGCAAGTGGGGGACGCAGTGTTTTCGCCGGGAGGAGGCGCTCCTCAATCCCGGCAAAACGGGCGTCAATAAGTGTCCCCACTGAGGCGACGATAGAGGCCCGTATCTCCTCTAACCAGTCCCCCGCGAAGGTATCTGAGGGACCGGCCTTGGTCACCGAGAGCTCCTTACGGAGCTCACAAAACTCTCGCCGGTGAGCCTTTAACTCCGCCTTCAGCCCCTCCGTCTCGTGACGAAGGCGGGCGTTATCCTTCTTGAGGTTCTGGACCTCATCCGCCACCGTACGCCCTGCCAGCGCCTCCACAATCTTTTGCAGCGTGGCGGCGGACTCCTTAAGCATTTTTTGCATGGTGCCCTTCAGATTACCCGATTTTTGGGCCACTTCTAGTACCGCCGCCACGCTCTTGCTGGCGAGCTCCTTGAGTTCGTCGGCCGTCTGCTCGGCCGGGTCTCTTGAGGCCGGGGCCTCAGACGCCGACGCCTCAGAGTCCGTTGGCACAGATGTGCCAGCCTTACGGACCTTGGATGCGCTTGAGCCCGCCTTAAAGAAAGTACGCTGTTTTAAGCGCCTCTCAAATTCCGCCTCTCTCGCACCCTCCTCCATGCTCTCGAGCTCACGCCGTGCACGAGCGATACCAGTACCTGGTGTACCCCCCTCTTTTCGTGCCTTCGCCCTTCTGGCGCTGACCGTCCTTTCGGTCTCAGTATCCGAGCTGGACGAGATCGCCATGGTCTTCTGGGGCCTCTTACGCCCCAGCGAAGCGTCCGTAAGACACCCATCCGATTCGCTTCCCTCCGAAGCCAAATCAACTACGCCAAACACTGGCTCATACGTCACTCCGCCCGTCACAGGCTCCACATCGAAATTTATTTTAGTTTGATCAGTCTGCATAATTAGATCCCACGAGTATGGGGGAAATACTCCGTCCATCCGTGTGGTGCCCCCTGCACCCGGATAAGCCTTCGATAACCCGCCCAGAGTGTCGGCCGGTACTCTGGCGGGGGAAGCAGTAGGGACCGATCTTCCCATCGGCCACGCATCCCCTCGCGCTGCTTCTCCGCTTGGGATTGGGGTAATTTTTTAGAGAGGTTTTCTTCCTCGCAGCCCAGGCGGTTAAGCCAAGGCCCTCGTTCCCAGTAACCGGCCGCTAGACATGGCAACGACACCGGGACCGGGATTACGAGTTGAGGGGGGGGTGCACCCTGGTGCATGTCCGGCTGCGCAATTAAGCACCCGCCGGACCCGCCCCACCTCGCGCTTTTCTGTCAGGGTGTGCTCCCTTAGGCCGTGGGGTTAACAAACCCCTAAAGGCACGCCCATGCCTACTGGTTTTGGTCCGCGCCGGTCAAGACCGGTACCACCAATGTGGTGGCATTCCCCTATCCGCCACCCGGGGGACGCGCCCAGTAGCAGTCCAGCAACTGCCCTGAGAACCTAACCTAACCTAACCTAACCTAACCTAACCTAACCTAACCTAACCTAACCTAACCGGAGTCCCGCTCGAACAGCGGAAGCGAACGGACGCGCTCAGAACTGCGCTCCGGTCGAAGAAACGGCGTTTAAAGTTATAAAAATCGTTAAAAATAGAAAAAGGACTAAAAATTTGCCAAAAACTGTTTTAAATTGTGTGTGAAGTGTTAAAGTATATTTATATAACAATAGTGATAAAAATTGTGCACGGTTTTAGCCAAAAATTGGCCAAAAGTGAAAAAAAACTTAACATTTTTAAACTGTTTTCGCGTGCGGCGCTCGATCCAGATCGACAACATACTATTTTTATTTGTGAGTTATAAAGTGCTCTTCAAGACCTATCCAACGACACCACTCCCGGATTTTTTGGACATCGGGAAGTGGTCCAAAAGTTCATAAAAACAATTTTTCCGGATTCTCTCTTTTCTAAACGGAGAGAGATAGAGACTTGAAACCACCACAGCTGGAGAGAGCAGAACGTGCAGATCACAGAAAGGTATCGTGCTAAGCCGTATCTTCAATAGTTACAAAGTTATAGACTTTTTAAAATTTGAAAATATATTGACAAACTTCGGAAGAAGATCAAAAACTTTTTTCAGTGACGACCCCTGTAAAAAATTATTAAAAAGTGAAGAGAAACTATCCTAGTTTATTATAGTGAAAACCGCAAGTAAATCCGCTCAGTAGTTTTTAAGTTATTAAGCAATCTATATCATAAGGTAATTTCTAGATTAAAAATAATTATTACGAAAATTTTATATCAACTTTCTATACAGATCACATACTACGGGTTTACTTCCCATTAAATATAAAACATTTGTAAGAAATTTTAAATCTCTGTACATAAATTAAATAGTTTACTACTCAAAGTCAATGTTTAGTTCATATTAATTAATAATAAATATTCGAATACAAGGATAATTGCTTATATGTAAGTAAAAATATTAAGAAAATTTATTACGAACCAAATTTGTCCAACTTCTTTTCGATATACGGAGCCGGGCGGAGCCAAAAATAGGGATATACATAGAGTACTAGCCTCCCGGTGTTGCTCATCAATAAAAATAATTTAAAAGTAATAATTTTTTCTAAATTTGTTAAAGTTAAAGTTATGTTTAGACTTCAAAATTGCTATTAATTAAATATTCAAAATCGAAATTTAAACCAAAAATTTTTTAGATATTAAATTAAGTATTGACATATTCAACAAACATAAAAGTTGGACAAATTTTGCTCGATATACATGTTGGGCTGAGCCAAAAAAGTGTAGAAAGCTAGGATTGGTTGAACAAAAATTATATAGAATTGTAGATTTCTCTTATTGGCCGTAGTTTAACATTATTGGTCAACGACCAAATACGGCCAAGATTGAGCGGGACTTTAGGTTAAGATATTTATATTTAGAAATTAGTATGAAATTGAACCTTATGTTCTTATAGACTGACACAATATTTATAATTTTCAATATTGAACCGACGATTACATATTACTGCCACTAAGTCATAGGGGATTTGACTTGAAGTATTTTCTAGAAATATAGTTTAAATCATCAGTACATACCCCCCTGTCCCCTACGGCCTATACCCCGCACCCCTCAGACTCATCGACACACTCCGCGCTTTGCGTTTACACCCCCCCCCCTTGGTCATTTTACCCCATACCCCTTAACGAAATATTAAAACATCACCCTCCCCCCTTTGCTCATAGCACCCCTCACCCCGAAATAACATAGAACTTTGTAACACTTAAAACATAAAACTTTGTAATAGTTATAATAATTGAACTTAGTAAATTCAGAATTTCAACCACTAAGTCACAGGGGCCCAATACATAGGACCTTATAATAGTTAAATAATAAATCGAACTTAATATTTTAATATAATTCACCACTGTACCATAGGGACAGGGACTTGTGTAAAATTTTAGAGAAAAATTATATATATAAGATCCTCCCCCCCCTAAATTTTTGAACCTTTATAACTTCTACCCTGATCGTCATAGCTTGCCCACTCTTGGGTATTCGGCTTCACCCCCCACCCCCCGAAAGACCCCCAACACCCCCAAAGACCCCCAAGGCTACCCACGAGACCTACCCCCCCCCTCGCCCACGCCCACCACCCCCCCTCTACTAAAAACTTAAATATCTCTAAAACTATAAGACCGATTTTGATGAGATAGGTGTCGGGCGATAGGTATTGGAAAACCCCTTCCAGGACCCCCGGAATAAAATTTTTATCTACCCCCAATTTTTAATAAAACCCAAAAAACCCCCTTTAAAAAAATCCCACTCCTACGATTTCGGACTAAAAAATATATATAACAGACTGACCCGCGACAGACCCTAATCAAAATTAATATTACCAAATTTCCCCCATACAACCCCATAAAACCCCATAAAACCAATTTTCTTGCCCAACTTTGGCAAATTTCAACATAAAGACCTCGAGTTTGGGCTCATTTCAAAGGTCTGGGCTAGCCCTATAATTCCCATTCATTAGATTCCGGATATCTCCCCCCCTTCCCCCCTTTTGTTTGAAAACTGAGTTTTTTCATTAAATTCATAAATTTTGTAAATATTGGGTTAGTTTTAATTGGAATTAATTCCACACTGGAACTCACTTAGATTAATAATTAAACTAAGGTATTGTAAGACTATTTGCGAGCTGTTTACACTCGACTATATTTATACAAAAATTTTATCTTTTATTTTATATTATATTTTATAAGTCAAATCGACCACTATGCGGAGAACGCCCCCCCCGTCGAAGAGATCGTTACAGATGGGGTCGCCAGTTCCTTCTCCTCCTCCTTCTCCTTCTCCTCTTGACGATGTGCCCGAAGGAGAGGAGCTGGCCAGAGCAGAGACACTGGTAGGTCTCATAAAAGACAGACTAAGAGAATCTGGAAACATTAAAAGAACCATTAAGGAACACATCATTTTATACGCGGATAAACTCCTTAATTTAGTCTGTACTCTACACAACGATAAGACGAGCATACTTGAGCAAGAGGAGAAACGAGATTATGGAGCTGCTATTTATGAAAATTCTACTCTGATAATTAATCAATTGAAAGATATAGATGAGTTGAATAGAAAGGCTTTCGTGTGCATGGGTGAAACCTTTAACAAAATTTCAGACCAAATTGATCAAGTAGCCTCTACTACCCAAAATGAAATATCTACACATATATCACAGGAAACTAAAGAAATTAAAGAAGAAATTAAAAAAGCAACACTAACAACAACACAACCGACACCAATTGAGACACCAATAGAGACACCAACTGAGAAGATATCAATAACACCAGCATCCTACTCTCAGGCACTACAATACACTTCGCCACCAAAACCGACCCTCTGCCTACTCGTAGGTACGGAAGACGGTAACGACACAAGTGAGGAAGTCATAACCAAAATCAAGACAACTCTAAATGCGAGAAATACCGGACTTCAGATTTCCAAGCTGAGAAAGGTTAAGGATCATAAGGTGATTATCGGTTGTGAGAAGAAGGAGGATATTGACAATATAAGGGAGAGACTTGAGCAGCACAAATTCAGAGTGGAAACTAAATTTAATAAGGACCCTCTTGTTATTATACGTAACGTAAATAAAAGTAACACAGATGACGACATTTTGCAATCATTGGAGAAGCAAAATTATGAATTGCTCGACCACATTCCAACAAATGAGTATAGAATGAAGGTTAGACATCGTCGAAGGGCTAGAAACCCGATGGAGACCCATGTGGTATTAGAGGTATCCCCTAAAGTGTGGAAGGCACTTACAACTGCCGGAAGAGTATTTGTGGATATCCAGAGGGTTCCAGTGTTCGATTTGTCCCCACTGGTGCAGTGCTCGCGCTGCTTGGCATTCGGTCACGGTAAGAAATGGTGCACAGAGAGCATTGATTTGTGCAGCCATTGCTCAGGGACTCATTTAAGTACCGAATGTCCAAGCCTGCAGGCAGGCGAGGTGCCCATATGCAGAAACTGCCTGCACGCCAACAGCGCCCGTACGGATCACAACAGCTTCGATATGTACTGCCCAGTGAGGAAGAAGTGGGACGAATTGGCCCGTTCGGGTATAGCATATGAATAGAGATTGTACAACACACTGCAAAGAAGAAAGCTTTTATTTTTAAGTACCTATTTTTAAGCGTCTATTTTTAAGTATTTAATAAGAAAGATTTTAAGTATTTAATAAGAAAGTCTTATTATTTAAGTATTTCATAAGAAAGAATTTTACAAAAAAAAAAAAAAAGAAAAAAAAAAAAAAAAAAAAAAAAAAAAAAAACCCTAAAAGAACTAAAGTAAGAAACTAGTAGTAATTAGTGGTAAGTATAAAAAATAAAATATAAAACATTGTGTAATTCTCATTTAGTATAAAAATTTTGTAAAGTTACACTAAGAAAATGAATGTATATAGATAAATTATAAGCACATAAATGTAGAACCAATTCGGTAATAACATACACATGTATATGCAAACACAGCAATTATGTAAAAGAATATTTGTAATAAAACATTGCCAAATGAATGTATATAGATAAATTATAGTAAACAAAATGTAGAACAAAGTTGGTAATTATATGCTCATGCAAATGCAAACATAGCAATAAAACAAATATGTAAAATAATATTGGTAATAAAACGTAGCAAATAAATAAATCAATACTAAATATATTAACAGCCGCTAATTGAATCATACTGCGTCTCGCGGTGTAATTACTACAGCGCCGCGAGAAGTCGAACAACTAATTTGTCTTCTAAATATAAAACTAAATCATTCAGACCCCTCAGGTATTTGATAAAGCCTCTATATTAACCATGTTGTGACTTGCGGAGTAATCCAATAGCACCGCGAGATCACATTCAGTCAAATTATGTCTTTTATTTAAAAAAAAAAAAAAAAAAAAAAACCTAACCTAACCTAACCTAACCTAACCTAACCTATTGCAATTTGAAATTTTCCCAATATGTCTGATACTCGGTCCTTTTCACTTGTTTTCCACTAGCATAGTTATTTTTAGGTGTATTATAACATATTTGCATAGTTTAAATATAATTTTCTTAATAAGTTAAGATTTTCATTTTAAGATTTTTATTTCGTAAAAATATTTTTAATTTCAAATTTCTTTGCCAAATTTGGCCTTAAATTACTCCTCTATACATTACCAACACCGATCCATAGACATTTCCCCGATTTTCTAACGGGAAATCGGAAAAATCACTACATACCTAAACCGAGGTTACCTAAGCGATCAATTTCTTCATACATTTATTGCAATTTGAAATTTTCCCAATATGTCTGATACTCGGTCCTTTTCACTTGTTTTCCACTAGCATAGTTATTTTTAGGTGTATTATAACATATTTGCATAGTTTAAATATAATTTTCTTAATAAGTTAAGATTTTCATTTTAAGATTTTTATTTCGTAAAAATATTTTTAATTTCAAATTTCTTTGCCAAATTTGGCCTTAAATTACTCCTCTATACATCACCAACACCGATCCATAGACATTTCCCCGATTTTCTAACGGGAAATCGGAAAAATCACTACATACCTAAACCGAGGTTACCTAAGCGATCAATTTCTTCATACATTTATTGCAATTTGAAATTTTCCCAATATGTCTGATACTCGGTCCTTTTCACTTGTTTTCCACTAGCATAGTTATTTTTAGGTGTATTATAACATATTTGCATAGTTTAAATATAATTTTCTTAATAAGTTAAGATTTTCATTTTAAGATTTTTATTTCGTAAAAATATTTTTAATTTCAAATTTCTTTGCCAAATTTGGCCTTAAATTACTCCTCTATACATTACCAACACCGATCCATAGACATTTCCCCGATTTTCTAACGGGAAATCGGAAAAATCACTACATACCTAAACCGAGGTTACCTAAGCGATCAATTTCTTCATACATTTATTGCAATTTGAAATTTTCCCAATATGTCTGATACTCGGTCCTTTTCACTTGTTTTCCACTAGCATAGTTATTTTTAGGTGTATTATAACATATTTGCATAGTTTAAATATAATTTTCTTAATAAGTTAAGATTTTCATTTTAAGATTTTTATTCGTAAAAATATTTTTAATTTCAAATTTCTTTGCCAAATTTGGCCTTAAATTACTCCTCTATACATCACCAACACCGATCCATAGACATTTCCCCGATTTTCTAACGGGAAATCGGAAAAAATCACTACATACCTAAACCGAGGTTACCTAAGCGATCAATTTCTTCATACATTTATTGCAATTTGAAATTTTCCCAATATGTCTGATACTCGGTCCTTTTCACTTGTTTTCCACTAGCATAGTTATTTTTAGGTGTATTATAACATATTTGCATAGTTTAAATATAATTTTCTTAATAAGTTAAGATTTTCATTTTAAGATTTTTATTTCGTAAAAATATTTTTAATTTCAAATTTCTTTGCCAAATTTGGCCTTAAATTACTCCTCTATACATCACCAACACCGATCCATAGACATTTCCCCGATTTTCTAACGGGAAATCGGAAAAATCACTACATACCTAAACCGAGGTTACCTAAGCGATCAATTTCTTCATACATTTATTGCAATTTGAAATTTTCCCAATATGTCTGATACTCGGTCCTTTTCACTTGTTTTCCACTAGCATAGTTATTTTTAGGTGTATTATAACATATTTGCATAGTTTAAATATAATTTTCTTAATAAGTTAAGATTTTCATTTTAAGATTTTTATTTCGTAAAAATATTTTTAATTTCAAATTTCTTTGCCAAATTTGGCCTTAAATTACTCCTCTATACATCACCAACACCGATCCATAGACATTTCCCCGATTTTCTAACGGGAAATCGGAAAAATCACTACATACCTAAACCGAGGTTACCTAAGCGATCAATTTCTTCATACATTTATTGCAATTTGAAATTTTCCCAATATGTCTGATACTCGGTCCTTTTCACTTGTTTTCCACTAGCATAGTTATTTTTAGGTGTATTATAACATATTTGCATAGTTTAAATATAATTTTCTTAATAAGTTAAGATTTTCATTTTAAGATTTTTATTTCGTAAAAATATTTTTAATTTCAAATTTCTTTGCCAAATTTGGCCTTAAATTACTCCTCTATACATCACCAACACCGATCCATAGACATTTCCCCGATTTTCTAACGGGGAAATCGGAAAAATCACTACATACCTAAACCGAGGTTACCTAAGCGATCAATTTCTTCATACATTTATTGCAATTTGAAATTTTCCCAATATGTCTGATACTCGGTCCTTTTCACTTGTTTTCCACTAGCATAGTTATTTTTAGGTGTATTATAACATATTTGCATAGTTTAAATATAATTTTCTTAATAAGTTAAGATTTTCATTTTAAGATTTTTATTTCGTAAAAATATTTTTAATTTCAAATTTCTTTGCCAAATTTGGCCTTAAATTACTCCTCTATACATCACCAACACCGATCCATAGACATTTCCCCGATTTTCTAACGGGAAATCGGAAAAATCACTACATACCTAAACCGAGGTTACCTAAGCGATCAATTTCTTCATACATTTATTGCAATTTGAAATTTTCCCAATATGTCTGATACTCGGTCCTTTTCACTTGTTTTCCACTAGCATAGTTATTTTTAGGTGTATTATAACATATTTGCATAGTTTAAATATAATTTTCTTAATAAGTTAAGATTTTCATTTTAAGATTTTTATTTCGTAAAAATATTTTTAATTTCAAATTTCTTTGCCAAATTTGGCCTTAAATTACTCCTCTATACATCACCAACACCGATCCATAGACATTTCCCCGATTTTCTAACGGGAAATCGGAAAAATCACTACATACCTAAACCGAGGTTACCTAAGCGATCAATTTCTTCATACATTTATTGCAATTTGAAATTTTCCCAATATGTCTGATACTCGGTCCTTTTCACTTGTTTTCCACTAGCATAGTTATTTTTAGGTGTATTATAACATATTTGCATAGTTTAAATATAATTTTCTTAATAAGTTAAGATTTTCATTTTAAGATTTTTATTTCGTAAAAATATTTTTAATTTCAAATTTCTTTGCCAAATTTGGCCTTAAATTACTCCTCTATACATCACCAACACCGATCCATAGACATTTCCCCGATTTTCTAACGGGAAATCGGAAAAATCACTACATACCTAAACCGAGGTTACCTAAGCGATCAATTTCTTCATACATTTATTGCAATTTGAAATTTTCCCAATATGTCTGATACTCGGTCCTTTTCACTTGTTTTCCACTAGCATAGTTATTTTTAGGTGTATTATAACATATTTGCATAGTTTAAATATAATTTTCTTAATAAGTTAAGATTTTCATTTTAAGATTTTTATTTCGTAAAAATATTTTTAATTTCAAATTTCTTTGCCAAATTTGGCCTTAAATTACTCCTCTATACATCACCAACACCGATCCATAGACATTTCCCCGATTTTCTAACGGGAAATCGGAAAAATCACTACATACCTAAACCGAGGTTACCTAAGCGATCAATTTCTTCATACATTTATTGCAATTTGAAATTTTCCCAATATGTCTGATACTCGGTCCTTTTCACTTGTTTTCCACT
Organism: Brenthis ino; assembly: GCA_921882275.1. Classification (NCBI taxonomy): domain Eukaryota; kingdom Metazoa; phylum Arthropoda; class Insecta; order Lepidoptera; family Nymphalidae; genus Brenthis; species Brenthis ino. The sequence goes on along the minus strand of OV170222.1, from coordinate 32,719,239 downwards.
AGCATAGTTATTTTTAGGTGTATTATAACATATTTGCATAGTTTAAATATAATTTTCTTAATAAGTTAAGATTTTCATTTTAAGATTTTTATTTCGTAAAAATATTTTTAATTTCAAATTTCTTTGCCAAATTTGGCCTTAAATTACTCCTCTATACATCACCAACACCGATCCATAGACATTTCCCCGATTTTCTAACGGGAAATCGGAAAAATCACTACATACCTAAACCGAGGTTACCTAAGCGATCAATTTCTTCATACATTTATTGCAATTTGAAATTTTCCCAATATGTCTGATACTCGGTCCTTTTCACTTGTTTTCCACTAGCATAGTTATTTTTAGGTGTATTATAACATATTTGCATAGTTTAAATATAATTTTCTTAATAAGTTAAGATTTTCATTTTAAGATTTTTATTTCGTAAAAATATTTTTAATTTCAAATTTCTTTGCCAAATTTGGCCTTAAATTACTCCTCTATACATCACCAACACCGATCCATAGACATTTCCCCGATTTTCTAACGGGAAATCGGAAAAATCACTACATACCTAAACCGAGGTTACCTAAGCGATCAATTTCTTCATACATTTATTGCAATTTGAAATTTTCCCAATATGTCTGATACTCGGTCCTTTTCACTTGTTTTCCACTAGCATAGTTATTTTTAGGTGTATTATAACATATTTGCATAGTTTAAATATAATTTTCTTAATAAGTTAAGATTTTCATTTTAAGATTTTTATTTCGTAAAAATATTTTTAATTTCAAATTTCTTTGCCAAATTTGGCCTTAAATTACTCCTCTATACATCACCAACACCGATCCATAGACATTTCCCCGATTTTCTAACGGGAAATCGGAAAAATCACTACATACCTAAACCGAGGTTACCTAAGCGATCAATTTCTTCATACATTTATTGCAATTTGAAATTTTCCCAATATGTCTGATACTCGGTCCTTTTCACTTGTTTTCCACTAGCATAGTTATTTTTAGGTGTATTATAACATATTTGCATAGTTTAAATATAATTTTCTTAATAAGTTAAGATTTCATTTTAAGATTTTTATTTCGTAAAAATATTTTTAATTTCAAATTTCTTTGCCAAATTTGGCCTTAAATTACTCCTCTATACATCACCAACACCGATCCATAGACATTTCCCCGATTTTCTAACGGGAAATCGGAAAAATCACTACATACCTAAACCGAGGTTACCTAAGCGATCAATTTCTTCATACATTTATTGCAATTTGAAATTTTCCCAATATGTCTGATACTCGGTCCTTTTCACTTGTTTTCCACTAGCATAGTTATTTTTAGGTGTATTATAACATATTTGCATAGTTTAAATATAATTTTCTTAATAAGTTAAGATTTTCATTTAAGATTTTTATTTCGTAAAAATATTTTTAATTTCAAATTTCTTTGCCAAATTTGGCCTTAAATTACTCCTCTATACATCACCAACACCGATCCATAGACATTTCCCCGATTTTCTAACGGGAAATCGGAAAAATCACTACATACCTAAACCGAGGTTACCTAAGCGATCAATTTCTTCATACATTTATTGCAATTTGAAATTTTCCCAATATGTCTGATACTCGGTCCTTTTCACTTGTTTTCCACTAGCATAGTTATTTTTAGGTGTATTATAACATATTTGCATAGTTTAAATATAATTTTCTTAATAAGTTAAGATTTTCATTTTAAGATTTTTATTTCGTAAAAATATTTTTAATTTCAAATTTCTTTGCCAAATTTGGCCTTAAATTACTCCTCTATACATCACCAACACCGATCCATAGACATTTCCCCGATTTTCTAACGGGAAATCGGAAAAATCACTACATACCTAAACCGAGGTTACCTAAGCGATCAATTTCTTCATACATTTATTGCAATTTGAAATTTTCCCAATATGTCTGATACTCGGTCCTTTTCACTTGTTTTCCACTAGCATAGTTATTTTTAGGTGTATTATAACATATTTGCATAGTTTAAATATAATTTTCTTAATAAGTTAAGATTTTCATTTTAAGATTTTTATTTCGTAAAAATATTTTTAATTTCAAATTTCTTTGCCAAATTTGGCCTTAAATTACTCCTCTATACATCACCAACACCGATCCATAGACATTTCCCCGATTTTCTAACGGGAAATCGGAAAAATCACTACATACCTAAACCGAGGTTACCTAAGCGATCAATTTCTTCATACATTTATTGCAATTTGAAATTTTCCCAATATGTCTGATACTCGGTCCTTTTCACTTGTTTTCCACTAGCATAGTTATTTTTAGGTGTATTATAACATATTTGCATAGTTTAAATATAATTTTCTTAATAAGTTAAGATTTTCATTTTAAGATTTTTATTTCGTAAAAATATTTTTAATTTCAAATTTCTTTGCCAAATTTGGCCTTAAATTACTCCTCTATACATCACCAACACCGATCCATAGACATTTCCCCGATTTTCTAACGGGAAATCGGAAAAATCACTACATACCTAAACCGAGGTTACCTAAGCGATCAATTTCTTCATACATTTATTGCAATTTGAAATTTTCCCAATATGTCTGATACTCGGTCCTTTTCACTTGTTTTCCACTAGCATAGTTATTTTTAGGTGTATTATAACATATTTGCATAGTTTAAATATAATTTTCTTAATAAGTTAAGATTTTCATTTTAAGATTTTTATTTCGTAAAAATATTTTTAATTTCAAATTTCTTTGCCAAATTTGGCCTTAAATTACTCCTCTATACATCACCAACACCGATCCATAGACATTTCCCCGATTTTCTAACGGGAAATCGGAAAAATCACTACATACCTAAACCGAGGTTACCTAAGCGATCAATTTCTTCATACATTTATTGCAATTTGAAATTTTCCCAATATGTCTGATACTCGGTCCTTTTCACTTGTTTTCCACTAGCATAGTTATTTTTAGGTGTATTATAACATATTTGCATAGTTTAAATATAATTTTCTTAATAAGTTAAGATTTTCATTTTAAGATTTTTATTTCGTAAAAATATTTTTAATTTCAAATTTCTTTGCCAAATTTGGCCTTAAATTACTCCTCTATACATCACCAACACCGATCCATAGACATTTCCCCGATTTTCTAACGGGAAATCGGAAAAAATCACTACATACCTAAACCGAGGTTACCTAAGCGATCAATTTCTTCATACATTTATTGCAATTTGAAATTTTCCCAATATGTCTGATACTCGGTCCTTTTCACTTGTTTTCCACTAGCATAGTTATTTTTAGGTGTATTATAACATATTTGCATAGTTTAAATATAATTTTCTTAATAAGTTAAGATTTTCATTTTAAGATTTTTATTTCGTAAAAATATTTTTAATTTCAAATTTCTTTGCCAAATTTGGCCTTAAATTACTCCTCTATACATCACCAACACCGATCCATAGACATTTCCCCGATTTTCTAACGGGAAATCGGAAAAATCACTACATACCTAAACCGAGGTTACCTAAGCGATCAATTTCTTCATACATTTATTGCAATTTGAAATTTTCCCAATATGTCTGATACTCGGTCCTTTTCACTTGTTTTCCACTAGCATAGTTATTTTTAGGTGTATTATAACATATTTGCATAGTTTAAATATAATTTTCTTAATAAGTTAAGATTTTCATTTTAAGATTTTTATTTCGTAAAAATATTTTTAATTTCAAATTTCTTTGCCAAATTTGGCCTTAAATTACTCCTCTATACATCACCAACACCGATCCATAGACATTTCCCCGATTTTCTAACGGGAAATCGGAAAAAATCACTACATACCTAAACCGAGGTTACCTAAGCGATCAATTTCTTCATACATTTATTGCAATTTGAAATTTTCCCAATATGTCTGATACTCGGTCCTTTTCACTTGTTTTCCACTAGCATAGTTATTTTTAGGTGTATTATAACATATTTGCATAGTTTAAATATAATTTTCTTAATAAGTTAAGATTTTCATTTTAAGATTTTTATTTCGTAAAAATATTTTTAATTTCAAATTTCTTTGCCAAATTTGGCCTTAAATTACTCCTCTATACATCACCAACACCGATCCATAGACATTTCCCCGATTTTCTAACGGGAAATCGGAAAAATCACTACATACCTGTCGGCGACGGAAAACTTATCTTCGAGTAACGTGTGTATTAATATAGGGATAATGTCATTTTAGCGTATTATGAATAATTGTTGTAAATATGAAATCTCATTCTTATTAGATTTATTATGTTAAAATAAGTTCTAATTAGTGTAATAAGGTTAGTTTAGAGTATTTTTTGCTTATTTGAATCATATAAGACTATTTAACATTAATTTGAAAGGAATAGGTACGTAAGTAAAATGTTAGCATATAATTACGTAACTTGAAAATGAGATTTTTTGTTTCTTGCAATAGCATAATAGTTTATGTTTTAAATAATAGATTTTATTATAAAACTTATAATAAAACAAGAATTAGGTCGATAGGACTATCCGTTCAAAAGTTATAAGGGAAAATGTATAGTAAAAATGTAGCAACCTAGAAATTTAGATATTTTTGTTTTAAGACTTTTTTAATTAATTATTATATATTGAATATTATGTTTTAATATTGTATAATAGTATGTAAGGCATGTAAATAAATAAATATGTGTAAGGTGTTTTACTGAAAACATAAAATAAAAGGACTCTCAAGGTTTCGGTTTAGGGAAATTTTACTCGAAAAATGAGCTCAAAGTACGCGGCTCTCTGTAAGGTATTAACGGGCCAAATAAAAGGCGAGCCATTTCTCGATTCGAGTCAGTCGCAAGACAGCCACCGAAGAGGCAACAACTAAAAGGAAAAGGAAGAACCGAAACCAAGAGAGAAAAAAGGAAAAAATTGTGTTTTTATTTCATCGCCTCTAAGTATAGTCTCCTGTCAACGAAGAAACCCTAGTGGATCGGGACCCAAGCTACGCATTCAGGGGTGCGTGGTGGCGTACATTACCAGCGAACGGACATACTGCCGTGTACGCCAAGAACGTCTGGGAGATTGTCCCAGGTCGACCTCCGGGTACTAGACATACCCTGGTTCTGGTCGTCCGAAACAGTTGGTCCTTCGAGCCGGATCCCTGCTAGAAGAAGTTCAGAAGAAACAGAAGATTGCGTTCAAGATGCCGGTAACCAGGTCGCAGAAGGATGCCCCCTCACGTCCCGGGTCCCGTCCTTCAGATAGGGACGCGACAGATGGAACGTCGGGATCAGAAGGGGTCACGTCAGCGTCGGCGTCATCGGGAACTGCAACTACATCGAACACTTCTTCGGGTACCACGACCACGGAGGGCACCACAGTGACGGAGACTACGGTTACGACTGCAACTACGGCGGCGTCTATGGAAGGCAACAAAGAAGATGCTGCACAGAGGATGACCAGGAAGAGCCAAGAAGATGTACCTGGAAAGGATGTTCAAGGCTCCTCCAAGACCCTGAAACCGATGGGGGTCAGTCGTCGCGCCAGGTCCACGAAGACCACGAGTTCCTCGGCCAGAAGACGCGAGCTAGAAGCAAAGGAAGAGTTGGCACGCCTGGAGTTGAAGCAAGCACAGGCTGAAACTAAGCTAGCCCGTGTCAGATTGGAGATGGCACAGTGTGAAGAAGAGGACTCCGTGGATGAAGACCTGGAAGACAGAACAGCACAGGTGCAGAACTGGATCGAGACGTCTGTGCTGGAGGATGGCAACAAAGTTCAACCAGAGATGCGAGGTCCACACCCCTTGGAAGAGCCACAGAAGATGAAGCCTGAAGAGAACTCCTCAACGAGAGGAGCTACGATTGAAATTCAAGCACTGACGGCAGCATTGAAGGAAGCTCTTACCACGCGAGGACCAGCAGGACAGCCAACCTACATTCACGAGTTACCCTACTTCGACGGCAACAGCAGCGAGTGGATGGCCTTCAAGGTTGTCTATGAAGATACAGCACCGATGTTCAACAACGTCCAGAATATGGCTCGGCTAAGAAGAGCACTGAAGGGCAACGCAAGAGAAGCTATCAAGAGTCTGCTGTACTCCGAAGCCTCTCCGATGGAAGTGATTCAAGCCCTCAGAAGAAGATATGGAAGACCAGATGCACTGGTGCTGGCAGAGTTGGACAAGGTCAAAACGTTGCCGAAGATTTCTGAAAACCCAAGGGACATATGCCTCTTCGCGAGCCAGATCAGCAACAGCGTAGCGGCAATAAAAGGATTGAAGAAACCACAGTACCTGCATTCACCTGAGATGGTGAAACAAATTATTGAGAAGATGCCTACGATCCTCAAGTTCCGATGGTACGACTTCATTGAAACAACAGAAGAAGGCGAGTTCTCCGACCTAACACTGGTGTCCAAGTTCCTGAACAGAGAAGCAGACAAGTGTGGAGCCTATGCATCAACAGAAGAGAAGAGCGGGTTCAGACGGACTCATCGACAAGCAACGCATTCAACTAAGGAAAAGGACTTCAAAGAAAAGGTTTCAAGATCAGAGAAGACTTGCCCCATGTGTGAGGGTGAACACTTCCTCGTCGGGTGTCAGAAGTTCCTGAAGGCGTCTGTGCAAGATCGATGGGCAATAGTGAAGAAAAGCCGCGTTTTGCTTCAAGTGTTTACAAGGGACACATCGGAAGGAGAGCTGCAAGAAGCCGTCGTGCAAGGAATGCAAGAGGTGGCATCATCATCTGCTGCACGTCGAGACAGAGAAAAGTTCCTCGGAAGAACAGAAGAACAAACCACAAGAAGTGGCGAGCATCATGGCATCGGTGAATGCGGTCAACAACGCAAGGGCATACCTGAAGATAATTCCGATAGAAATCTTCGGGTCAAAAGGATCAAAGAAGATATTGGCCCTCATGGATGAAGGGTCAACAGTGTCGCTGCTAGACCAGAAGGTAGCAGAAGAAATCGGCGCTCAAGGAAGAAAGGAGGAACTGGTCATCGAGACTGTTGGAGGCAGACTGATAAGGAAGGAAGACTCTCAGATGCTTGACCTTACGGTGAAGGGGATTCATCAGAAGACCAAGAAGACCTTGAGAAGAGTCCGGACCATCGAAGAGTTGAAGCTTGCACCGCAGTTCCTAGAAAAGAAAAGGATAGAAGAGTGTCAACACTTGAAGAAGATTGCTGACTCTCTATATTATAAGGGGGAGTCACCACAGCTGCTCATCGGTCAAGACAACTGGGAGCTAATCGTGACTCAAGAAGTAAGAAGAGGGAAACCAGGACAACCAGTCGCTTCAAGAACAGGACTTGGATGGGTGCTCCACGGGTCAGACACTGGAGGCGCGAAAGTGGTGCACTTCTTAAACACGTGTCTACATGTCAGCACGCCAGAAGAAGAGATGCATCAAGCCATCAAGGATCACTTCGCAATCGAAGCACTTGGAGTACTACCAAGAAGACCCACTACGGATTCAGAAGGAAGAGCACTCACCATCCTAGAGAAGACCTGCAGAAGACTAGAAGATGGTCGATTTGAAGCTGGACTTCTATGGAAAAATGAAGATGAACAGATGCCTGAAAGCTACACGTCTGCCAAGAACCGATTGTTCAACATTGAAAAGAAGATAGACAAAGACCCTCAGCTGAAGGCAGAATACAATAAGCAGATCCAGCATCTAATCGACAGCAAGTATGCAGAAGAAGCACCTGGTGGACAAGAAGATTCAAAGAAGACATGGTACCTCCCTCATTTCTCCGTGGTACATCCATTGAAGAAGAAAATAAGGATCGTCTTCGACGCTGCAGCCAAGTCTAAAGGGAGAAGCCTCAACGACGCTTTACTACCGGGACCAGACCTACTGCAATCGCTCTTCGGGGTATTACTGAGGTTCCGGCAAGGCCCGTTTGCAGTGGCAGCCGACATAAAGGAAATGTTCCTGCAAGTTCGCATCCGGCCAGAAGATAGAAACAGCTTGAAGTTCCTGTGGCGAGGGGATCGTCGTGACGTAGCACCGAAGGAGTACAGAATGACATCAGTCATCTTCGGCGCGACATCATCTCCTAGCACAGCGATCTACGTGAAGAACCGGAACGCGGCGGACTACAAGAAGCAGTACCCAGAGGCAGCAAAGGCAATCGAGCTGAACCATTACATGGATGACTACCTGCACAGCTTCCATTCAGAAGAGGACTTCAAGAGAATTACAGCGCAGGTGGACTTCATTCACAAAAAGGCGGGCTTCGAACTCCGAGGATGGGCGTCAAACCACTCCGACCTGCTGCAAGACGTGAAGACTGAGTCAGTTGAGAAGACAGAGGTGGACCTTGGTGAGAAGGAAGAGAAGACACTGGGACTACGCTGGTTTACAGAAAGGGACTCCATAGGCTTTAGGGCGAACCTTCGGAACACGCCAGATGAAGTGGCACAAGGACTCAAGGTACCTACGAAGAGAGAAGTCACCAGCGCCGTGATGTCGACCTTCGATCCACTAGGGCTAGCATCACCAATTCTCATCCAAGGCAAAAGGCTGCTCCAGAACATATGGCGAAGTGGCGTCGGTTGGGATGAAGAGATAGAAGAAAAGGAGTACGAGTCATGGAAGACTTACCTGGAGAAGATGAAGCTGCTCCAAGACCTTCAGATCCCGAGATGTCTGGCACCACGTCGCACCGAGGGGGAGCTGCACACGTTCACGGATGCAAGCGAAATGGCGTATGCAGCTACGGTATATTGGAGAACTGAAAATCAAAATGGGACTTATGACGTCAGCTTAGTAGCAGCAAAAGTAAGAGTCGCTCCGTTGAAGCCGGTGTCAATCCCGAGACTCGAGCTGCAAGCGGCCCTCCTAGGAAGCAGATTGGCACACTCGGTCGAGGAAGAAATGGATCTGAAAATAGAAAAGAAGACGTTTTGGACAGACTCCAGTATCGTGCTATCATGGATCAAGACGGACCCGAGAACCTTCAAGACATTCGTGGCTCATCGCTTGGCGGAGATAGAAGATCTCACAAAACCACAGGACTGGAGATGGGTACCGACGGCGCAGAACCCTGCAGATGATGCAACACGTGACGTACCAGAACACTTCGACTGCCAACACCGATGGTACACCGGACCAGGGTTTCTAAGAAGAGATGAAGTTCACTGGCCTGCGGCAAGAACATTCAAGAAAGAAACCACTGGCGAAGAAAAGGCAGCGGACATCGTAGCGACTGCAGGCAGCTCCTATCCATCACCAGATCCCGAAAAGTTCTCGTCGTGGAAAAGACTTTGGCGAGCTACAGCAAGAGTACTGCAGTTCATACAACTCTGCAGAAGAAAGGAAAAGGTCCACGCCAGCAAAGAAGATCCTACCTGGAAAACTACAAAAAGGAATAAGAAAATTGTTGAGAAGCGACATCTGTCTTCAAAAACGTCAGAAAGGAAATACATACCATTGGAAACAAGTCTACTAGAGCAAGCTGAAACGCTGTTGTTAAGAAGAAGTCAAGAGAAATGCTTCAAAGAGGACATCAGGTGCCTACAGCAAGGAAAACAATTAGAGGGCAGCAGCAAGTTGAAAAGGCTCGACGTAGTGCTAGAAGAAGGTCTCCTGCGACTGAAAGGAAGAATCGACGCGATACGAGGGGTTACCAGAGACTACAAACGACCCATCGTACTCGACAGCAAGGACAAGACAACACTTCTCATCATAGAAGAATTTCACTGCCGCTTCAATCACGGGAATCACGCGACCGTAATGAACGAAGTAAGACAACGCTTCTGGGTGCTAGGACTGAGGTCAGCGATCAAGACCATTCAACATCAATGCCAGTGGTGCAAAACAAGAAAGGCAAGACCTCAAGAACTACCAGTGGGCAACTTACCTGCTGAGAGGCTGATGCACGGAAACCCTCCATTTACGTGCACGGGAATAGATTACTTCGGCCCTATGACGATCACCGTAGCAAGACGCCATGAGAAGAGATGGGGTGCTCTATTCACATGCTTAACAACACGAGCTGTACACATTGAGCTCACTCCTTCACTCTCCACTGACAGCATGATCATGGCACTACGACGATTCGCCGCGAGAAGGGGAATGCCAAAGATAATCTACACCGACAACGGCACTAACTTCGTTGGCGCCAACAAAGAACTCAAAGAAGCACTAGACACCATGAAGCAAGAAGACCTTATCTCGGAAGCGGAGAAGATCGGTGTGCAGTGGAAGTTCATACCTCCTGGTGCACCAAACATGGGAGGTGCATGGGAGCGTCTGGTGCGATCCATTAAAACCGCACTGGACGCCACGCTCAACGAAAGGCAACCACGAGAGGAGGTACTTCATACCCTCCTGTTAGAGGCCGAGCACATAGTCAACTCTCGGCCCCTCACCCACCTCTCCGAGAACCCTGAAGAAGAAGCACTTACACCGAACCACTTTCTCATCGGGCGATCATGTGGCGCAGCAAGAATCGGCAGCTTCGAGGACAACGAGCTTGTGGGCAGACACACCTGGAAGGCTACGCAGCGACTTGCCGATCACTTCTGGCAACGTTGGCTGAGAGAGTATTTGCCCACTCTACTACCAAGGAAGACCAAAGGAAGAGTCAGCGCCACAGATTTGCAAGTCGGAGACATCGTACTGATCGTCGATCACAGCCTACCAAGATGCATCTGGCCACGCGGAAGAATCCTGCATGTGTATCCTGGACCAGACGGGCGGACCAGAGTCGTCGACGTCGAGACCAGAGGAGGTGTTCTACGGAGGCCCAGTTCGAGAGTGGTGCTGTTGGTGCCGGGAGCGTCGCCGAGTCCAGGAGTTGGTGCAAAGCACGAGGGGGAGAATGTCGGCGACGGAAAACTTATCTTCGAGTAACGTGTGTATTAATATAGGGATAATGTCATTTTAGCGTATTATGAATAATTGTTGTAAATATGAAATCTCATTCTTATTAGATTTATTATGTTAAAATAAGTTCTAATTAGTGTAATAAGGTTAGTTTAGAGTATTTTTTGCTTATTTGAATCATATAAGACTATTTAACATTAATTTGAAAGGAATAGGTACGTAAGTAAAATGTTAGCATATAATTACGTAACTTGAAAATGAGATTTTTTGTTTCTTGCAATAGCATAATAGTTTATGTTTTAAATAATAGATTTTATTATAAAACTTATAATAAAACAAGAATTAGGTCGATAGGACTATCCGTTCAAAAGTTATAAGGGAAAATGTATAGTAAAAATGTAGCAACCTAGAAATTTAGATATTTTTGTTTTAAGACTTTTTTAATTAATTATTATATATTGAATATTATGTTTTAATATTGTATAATAGTATGTAAGGCATGTAAATAAATAAATATGTGTAAGGTGTTTTACTGAAAACATAAAATAAAAGGACTCTCAAGGTTTCGGTTTAGGGAAATTTTACTCGAAAAATGAGCTCAAAGTACGCGGCTCTCTGTAAGGTATTAACGGGCCAAATAAAAGGCGAGCCATTTCTCGATTCGAGTCAGTCGCAAGACAGCCACCGAAGAGGCAACAACTAAAAGGAAAAGGAAGAACCGAAACCAAGAGAGAAAAAAGGAAAAAATTGTGTTTTTATTTCATCGCCTCTAAGTATAGTCTCCTGTCAACGAAGAAACCCTAGTGGATCGGGACCCAAGCTACGCATTCAGGGGTGCGTGGTGGCGTACATTACCAGCGAACGGACATACTGCCGTGTACGCCAAGAACGTCTGGGAGATTGTCCCAGGTCGACCTCCGGGTACTAGACATACCCTGGTTCTGGTCGTCCGAAACAATACCTAAACCGAGGTTACCTAAGCGATCAATTTCTTCATACATTTATTGCAATTTGAAATTTTCCCAATATGTCTGATACTCGGTCCTTTTCACTTGTTTTCCACTAGCATAGTTATTTTTAGGTGTATTATAACATATTTGCATAGTTTAAATATAATTTTCTTAATAAGTTAAGATTTTTCATTTTAAGATTTTTATTTCGTAAAAATATTTTTAATTTCAAATTTCTTTGCCAAATTTGGCCTTAAATTACTCCTCTATACATCACCAACACCGATCCATAGACATTTCCCCGATTTTCTAACGGGAAATCGGAAAAATCACTACATACCTAAACCGAGGTTACCTAAGCGATCAATTTCTTCATACATTTATTGCAATTTGAAATTTTCCCAATATGTCTGATACTCGGTCCTTTTCACTTGTTTTCCACTAGCATAGTTATTTTTAGGTGTATTATAACATATTTGCATAGTTTAAATATAATTTTCTTAATAAGTTAAGATTTTCATTTTAAGATTTTTATTTCGTAAAAATATTTTTAATTTCAAATTTCTTTGCCAAATTTGGCCTTAAATTACTCCTCTATACATCACCAACACCGATCCATAGACATTTCCCCGATTTTCTAACGGGAAATCGGAAAAATCACTACATACCTAAACCGAGGTTACCTAAGCGATCAATTTCTTCATACATTTATTGCAATTTGAAATTTTCCCAATATGTCTGATACTCGGTCCTTTTCACTTGTTTTCCACTAGCATAGTTATTTTTAGGTGTATTATAACATATTTGCATAGTTTAAATATAATTTTCTTAATAAGTTAAGATTTTCATTTTAAGATTTTTATTTCGTAAAAATATTTTTAATTTCAAATTTCTTTGCCAAATTTGGCCTTAAATTACTCCTCTATACATCACCAACACCGATCCATAGACATTTCCCCGATTTTCTAACGGGAAATCGGAAAAATCACTACATACCTAAACCGAGGTTACCTAAGCGATCAATTTCTTCATACATTTATTGCAATTTGAAATTTTCCCAATATGTCTGATACTCGGTCCTTTTCACTTGTTTTCCACTAGCATAGTTATTTTTAGGTGTATTATAACATATTTGCATAGTTTAAATATAATTTTCTTAATAAGTTAAGATTTTCATTTTAAGATTTTTATTTCGTAAAAATATTTTTAATTTCAAATTTCTTTGCCAAATTTGGCCTTAAATTACTCCTCTATACATCACCAACACCGATCCATAGACATTTCCCCGATTTTCTAACGGGAAATCGGAAAAATCACTACATACCTAAACCGAGGTTACCTAAGCGATCAATTTCTTCATACATTTATTGCAATTTGAAATTTTCCCAATATGTCTGATACTCGGTCCTTTTCACTTGTTTTCCACTAGCATAGTTATTTTTAGGTGTATTATAACATATTTGCATAGTTTAAATATAATTTTCTTAATAAGTTAAGATTTTCATTTTAAGATTTTTATTTCGTAAAAATATTTTTAATTTCAAATTTCTTTGCCAAATTTGGCCTTAAATTACTCCTCTATACATCACCAACACCGATCCATAGACATTTCCCCCGATTTTCTAACGGGAAATCGGAAAAATCACTACATACCTAAACCGAGGTTACCTAAGCGATCAATTTCTTCATACATTTATTGCAATTTGAAATTTTCCCAATATGTCTGATACTCGGTCCTTTTCACTTGTTTTCCACTAGCATAGTTATTTTTAGGTGTATTATAACATATTTGCATAGTTTAAATATAATTTTCTTAATAAGTTAAGATTTTCATTTTAAGATTTTTATTTCGTAAAAATATTTTTAATTTCAAATTTCTTTGCCAAATTTGGCCTTAAATTACTCCTCTATACATCACCAACACCGATCCATAGACATTTCCCCGATTTTCTAACGGGAAATCGGAAAAATCACTACATACCTAAACCGAGGTTACCTAAGCGATCAATTTCTTCATACATTTATTGCAATTTGAAATTTTCCCAATATGTCTGATACTCGGTCCTTTTCACTTGTTTTCCACTAGCATAGTTATTTTTAGGTGTATTATAACATATTTGCATAGTTTAAATATAATTTTCTTAATAAGTTAAGATTTTCATTTTAAGATTTTTATTTCGTAAAAATATTTTTAATTTCAAATTTCTTTGCCAAATTTGGCCTTAAATTACTCCTCTATACATCACCAACACCGATCCATAGACATTTCCCCGATTTTCTAACGGGAAATCGGAAAAATCACTACATACCTAAACCGAGGTTACCTAAGCGATCAATTTCTTCATACATTTATTGCAATTTGAAATTTTCCCAATATGTCTGATACTCGGTCCTTTTCACTTGTTTTCCACTAGCATAGTTATTTTTAGGTGTATTATAACATATTTGCATAGTTTAAATATAATTTTCTTAATAAGTTAAGATTTTCATTTTAAGATTTTTATTTCGTAAAAATATTTTTAATTTCAAATTTCTTTGCCAAATTTGGCCTTAAATTACTCCTCTATACATTACCAACACCGATCCATAGACATTTCCCCGATTTTCTAACGGGAAATCGGAAAAAAAAAGCCCCCCCACCCTCCCTTTTCTCCTTTACCATATAGGTTTTGGTGACCTTGGGCAAATTTTTTTTTTTCTAAAAGTTAGTTTCTTTAAATTTTTTCTAGATTTTAATAATAAGTTCAGTTAGTCTAGTAGTTATATACATTAATTATAAATAAATTGTAAATATAAAATGATCAGAACACCTACTAAACCGGCAGAGGGAGTTAACCCACCCCCTAAGACGCATACAAATACTAATATGAATACACCAGTCCGGCGAAGCTTGGAGGAAGCGATGATTGAGCTCTCCACCCCCAAGCCGACGACACAGGCTGCACCTGCACCTGCACCTGCACCTGCAATTAAAAAAGTTAAAGCTAAAGCACCGATTGAAATTTTAGATATTATTCCTATCCCGGCCGACATTACAGAAAAGCCCAGGTCACAGCAGGCGAAGATGTGGAATAGTAGCGCCAAGTCGCACATGTCCCACTCTCGCAACCTTCGCACCGATATTAAGATTGGTGTAACCAAGGCTATAGATAATCTTTACCGCCTCATTAAGGAGGCGGAGGCTGAATTGGAGAGAGAAAGGAATAAGAACCAGTCAGCTTCCACCGCTCCCACAGCTTCTGTGCCTGCATCCGTAAGCCTCGACTCCGGAGCTGCCAACGGCGTGACCTTGGCAGATATTAAAGAAGTACAGAGGCAAATTCAAGCACACATTAAGGATAATACAACTATACTAGAAGAAATTAGGACAGCCCAACTCAATATTAACAATAGTACCGATTCCAATGCTGCCATAATTTCCCATATCGAAGACGTCAAAGTCAAGATTCACCAAGTTAGTTCCACCATAGAAGAAGTCAAGGAAAAGACGGGCCCCTCCTTTACCTATGCACAGGCGGCTGCAGTGGCGGTACGGCCAAGGGAGGCGCATCCCACTCCTCAAGTGACACCTAAAACTAAACCTGCCCTTATTGTCTCCTCTAAGAAAAGCGTTCTTAGCTCAGCAGAGACTTACAAAAACTTTAAGGCCTCGGTCTCCTTCAGAGACACGACTTTTGCTCCGGCTAACGTCAAATACATTTCCAAAAACAAAATCCGAGTGGAATTTGATAGTGAGGGGCACCGAGACGAGACCCTAGAGAAACTTAAACGCCCAGAGTGCTCTGTAGCGGCTGAGGCATCCAAGATGCTCAGTCCTATGGTAGTGCTCAAAGGGGTACCCCAAGACATTCCAGCTGATGAACTCGTAGGTATCCTAAGGAACCAAAACCCGGAAGTCAAGAGTGCCATTATGTCGGATGGTGACCTTATTTTCCGCTTTAAGAGGGCAAACCGCAACAAGCGTTTATACAATGCGGTCTTTATGACCTCACCCCCCGTCTGGAAGGCTATCACTTCGCGGGTCAAACTCAACCTTGACCACCATCGAGTACACGCGGAGGACTATGTGCCTTTACTCCAATGCTTCAAGTGCCTCCAATTCGGGCACACCAAAGCAAGGTGTGACCGTCAGGTTACAGTATGCTCTCACTGCTCTCTCCCTGGACATGAATTCCGCAGTTGTCCGGAAAAGGACAATACTGACAAGGCACAATGTCACAATTGCGTCGAACACTCCAAAAATAATAACACCAAATGCAAGACTGATCACAGTGCCACTTCCCAAGAATGTCCTCGAATCTCCTTCATGCTCCAAACAATTCGTTCCCGTACTAACTATGGTTATTAGGTCTAATAATTCTCACTCTCATCCATCCTCTGTCAAACTTATATGCACACAGATCAATCTTGCACGCAGCCGCAACGCAACTCACGAACTTTCCGTTCATCTCAACAACTCCGAGTGCCACGTGGCATTCGTTATGGAACCCTATACTTCTAACACCGAACGTCTAAAACCCATACCCGGCTTCACGACGTATCAGTTTCACACTGGTCACGCTGTCAAGGCCGCTATCCTTGTTCGCGAAAAACTCGCATCAACTCTTGGGGTCTCTGAACATTCGAATTCTAACATCTGCATAGTCCGCATAAGAGACCGCACTGGCAACAACGTCTATCTCACATCTGTTTACGTTGAGCCCCGCAATGATGAACATAACACCATCGATAAACTGGAGCAATTTCTAATGCTAACTTCCGACTCCAGGCACGTTATTTGCGGGGATTTCAACGGCTGGCATGCGTTCTGGGGCTCCCGATCTGACAACAGCAGAGGCCAGGACATTGCCAATTTGGTGGTCGCCCGAGACCTCACAGTCTGCAACGTCGGTGACACTCCCACCTTTCACACTGTGACACATGGTGTCCCACGGGACTCCATTGTCGATCTTACTCTCGTGAGTAACTCCGTCATTAACGTTGTGGACTGGACGGTAGATGAGAGCATCTGTCCATCGTCTGACCATAGCGCCGTTCGCTTCCGTGTATCTCTCGGCATTGAAAAGCCGGTTAAAAGTCTTAAACTCTCCACCTACAAATACAACACTGGCACAGTTAAATGGGAGTCACTTCGGGAGCGTTTTGAAGCAGAGATGAGTCAGCACTCACCTTCGCGTCCCAACTTTGACGACATTAACACCATCGATTTAAATCAATACATCAACGACTTCATCTCCTCCGTCCAACTCACCTGCGACAAACTGCTTCCGAAGTCCCGCGGTCCCCCACAGCGTGCTCCATGGTGGAACGACAACCTGGAGCAACTCAAAAAATCAGTCATCAGAATTCATCACAAATTGTCCAAAGCTGTCCGTCGTAAACGACCACTCGAACAACTGATCGAAGAACGTAATCGGCTCAGACGTGAATACTCTGACGCCTTTTGTGCCGCGTCTACTGAAGACTTCAGAGACTTCTGCGGCAGACAAAAGAAGGAGGACGTCTGGTCGGTTACGAATCGCATAATTAAAACACGGCCACTCGCACAAGCTCCAGCCACTCTGCGCTTGGACGACGGCACTTATACTAAGGACTCTAACGACACCGCTCGCGCTCTCCTCGATAGGTTCTACCCTGACGACACCATCGATACGGATACACAAATCGCTCTTCGCACTGATATGTATAAGTCCATTAACACGCCTTCAGAACCTCCGTTTACTCTGGACGAGATACTGGATAGCCTTCAGAGTATGAATTCTAAGAGAGCACCCGGCGTTGATCACCTTACGCCTGACATCTGCTATTGGGTGGCCAGGTGGTTTCCGCAGGAGATCTCAGGAATTCTCAATTGTTGCCTCCGACTCGAACATTTTCCAAATTGTTGGAAAGTTGCAACCGCAAAAATAATACCGAAACCTGGAAAACCTAAATACAGCTCTCTCTCTAGTTTTCGACCGATCGGCCTCCTCAACGTGTTTGCTAAGCTCCTCGAACGTTTAATTAATAATAGGCTCACATATCACATGCAGAAAATAACACCTCCTCCTCAAACCAGTATGGCTTCAAAACTCAAATTTCTACAGTAATGGCTATAAACAAACGCACTTGAACTTGTTAACTCTGCTAAGTCCGCAGGTGAACAGGTGATTGCTGTCTCTCTAGACATCAAATCCGCCTTCGACCGCGCCTGGTGGCCGGCGATCTTCAAAAGGCTAAGAGACAGTAATTGCCCCAGTAACCTTTATCGGCTCCTTCTGAGCTACATCGAAGACCGTGAAATTCAAATCAACTTCGCTGACACTAGGGTCAGAAAATTCATGACTAGAGGTTGCATCCAAGGGTCTGTAATCGGGCCCACTTTGTGGAAATCTTGTCCTGGATGAACTCTTATTTATGCCAATGCCGGATGGATGTAGGCTACAAGCTTATGCCGATGATGTGCTACTCATAGCACATAATAAATGTGTCAACTCACTCGAGCAAAATGTTAACTTGGCCCTGGAACGAATTCACGGCTGGGGCGAGAGAGTCAAGCTAGAATTCGGTCCCGACAAAACTCAAGCTATTGCCTTTACAACCCGCGCCACAAGCTGCCAAATTCATATGAGGCAACAACAGCTTTTATTCGTTAACCACATTAAATATCTGGGAATAGTCATCGACAATCGACTTTCATTTACTAAGCATGTAGACTATATCATCGACAAAGTGCAAAAGCTATTCCAGAGACTTTGCTTATTTATCCGACCTACTTGGGGCATACATCCTGAAAATGTGCGCATAATATACTCTATGGTGATAGAGCCAATCGTCTGTTATGGAGCGGCTATATGGTCGCGCGCTCTCAAATATCAATATATTGTCCAGCGATTACTTTCTTTACAACGGCTTTTTGCCATCAAAATGATACAAGGCTTCAGGACCATAAGTACTGTTGCCTCAATATCTCTTGCCCAACTTACACCCCTTCCATCCAAAGTAGAATCCATATCCGATACAGAAAGGTCCAAACTCCTGGGCGTTACCTCGCACTTGCCTGACGACGTCCCAGTCGAGAAGCTCTGCCCTCCTACAACTCTTTTACATCCTTCTGAGAGAGTCGGAATCAAGTTTCAGGAAATATCATCTGCATCCCAACTTTCAGATATCGTAGGTTATAGTGATTCCTGGAAAATTTATACAGATGGCAGTAAGCATGCCGATAAAGTAGGAGCAGCCTTCGTAGTCTTCGACCCATCTGGGAGGCGGACTGCGGTAAGAAAGCTCAAGCTTCATGATTGTTGTTCTGTCTTCCAGGCGGAGTTACTTGCTATTCAGGAGGCCTGTAAATTCATTTTAGTTAAAAAACTTTCAAAAACCATAGTTCTTTCTGATAGTATGTCTGGGCTTACAGAATTATCCAATCGCAATAGTCACAACTCTTTTGCTGTCAGCATCCATAAGAGCATACACTCAGTCCGATCATCTGGACTTTCCGTTGAGTTCGCCTGGGTTAAAGCTCATGTAGGACTTGATGGAAATGAACAGGCGGATGCTGCAGCTAAAGCGGCAGCCAATCTCCACCGCTCCCCTGACTACTATGCTGTACCTATTAGCCATATTAAATACCTTAATAAACTCAAATGTTCTTCCGCATCTCAAGAACTGTATGAAAATCCCGCCCATTGCCTATTACACCAAATCCCTTCTTCCTTCTTACTCTTCCCTTCTAGAATTTCTTCATTCCATAAAACCTGTCTTTGCAGTTACTCAATTTCTAACCAATCATGGCTTCCACAAGGAGTACCTCCACAGGTTCAATATCGTCGGCGAGGACTCCTGTCCGTGCGATGGATCCATGCCACAAACCTGGAGGCATCTCTTTGCGGAATGCCCTCGCTTCTCATCTCTACGTTCAAAACATGCACTCACATGCAACTATTTTGATATAGATCATTTTGATCTCTCCCTAATCATTACCAACGAGTCCACAATTGGAACGTTTGTTGAGCTCTTGACTGGCATTGTCAACTGTTTAAAAGAGTTCAATGGAACAAACGTCATAACACAGCCGCAAACCTAAACATGTTGTGCCTCGTGGTGTAACCCATTAGCACCGCGAGTCACACAAACAACTAATAACTCTCTAAAAAAAAAAAAAAACCTAACCTAACCTAACCTAACCTAACCTAACCTAACCTAACCTAACCTAACCTTTTTTTTTTTTTTTTTTTTTTTTTTTTTTTTTTTCGTCAGGAAACCCTGTTGCCGGGTACCCGCCGCCTGGGGAAAAACGACGGGTTATGTGGGGCTCCTGCCGCGCAAAGATGGTAAACGCGCGGCAGCCTACCCACTAAAACCTGACGGTGTCCACCTTACTCGCCTTGGGGTCGGGGCCACGGGAACCAGGAAATCATCCGCGACCCCGACGGCGATTGCCCAACGGCACGACTCGGTGTCGGAGGGTGGGAGCACTACCCTCTACGACCCTTCTGGAGTGGGCGCGCGGCGGACACCGCGCGCGCCTACTCGGGCCAGGTTGTTAGGCGGCAGACTTCCCCAAGCCTACCGCCCTCTGGCCGGTGTTAGGGGGGAAGGCGGCGATCGTGGGCCGCTCTCCGGCGCCCGGTCCTTTTGCGGCGGATAGCGAGATCGGAAGTCGCCTCCCTTTCTCTCTCCGCCGCCTCCTTCTGCGTCATCACGTCCTCGCAGAAGGACAGGACGGCAGCCCATGACCTTTCGTCACCGACCATGGCGGAAATCACGGCCGGCAACGTTAGGTCAGCCCCCACAACATTGCGAAGCGCCTCGCGCTCCGACTCCCAAGCTGGACACTCTGCCAGCACATGCTGGGCGGACTCGTCGACGCAGCCGTGGCAGTGGTGGCAGCGTGGATCCGGCTCTCTTCCGGCGACGCGGCACAGGTATCCGCCGAAGCACCCGTGCCCCGTGAGGACCTGCGTCAGCCGAAAAGTGAGGACGCCGTGACGTCTCGCCAACCACTGCCTGAGGACGGGGCGAACTGCGTCGAGTGTCCTTCGACCAGCAGAGGGGTTCTCCAATCTAGCGATCCACCCCTCGAGTGCGGCATCCCGCTCTTCTCTTCCGTGCGGTGCTGGGCTCAGGTCCCTGGACGCATGGCCTCGACGCCGGTGGTAAGTCGACGCCAAGGAAAGCGCATCCAGGTCCCAGGGTAAAACTCCAGCCAGCACGCACGCTACTTCGCCTGAGATGGTGCGGTACCCACGCACGACCCTCGTCGCCATCATTCTTTGTGACTGCCGCAAGACAGCCACATTTTCACGGCAGAGGGCGTCTGCCCATACTGGGGCACCGTAGAGCGCCATGGATCTTAAGACTCCCAGGTAAAGTTGCCTGCTAGTACAGTTCGGCCCACTTATGTTTGGCAGTAATCTGCTGAGTGCACCTGCCGTTCTCATCAGTTTTGGCGCTAGAGCCTTAAAATGCGCTCGGAACTTCCACCGGCTGTCGAGTACGAGTCCTAGGTATTTCATCGTACTCGACAAGCCGATGCGGACTCCACCGACTGAGATGCTAGAGCCTGGTGGAGGCGCTCTTTCGGGGGCCGTAGAAACAGATGGCCGTGGATTTTTCTGCTGCGACCTCCAGCCCCAACATCCGTATCCTATTGACGATGTGAGATACTCCGGCCGTCGTCAATATCGCCGCCTCTCTGTAGTTTTTCGCGCGCGCCAATATCAGGGTGTCGTCAGCGTAACATACGATGCTGACTCCCCAGAGTGTTCTTCCCCTCAGCACCCAGTCGTAGCCGATGTTCCACAGGAGCGGCCCGAGAACCGAGCCCTGTGGAACACCGCACGACACTTCCCATCTCCCAAAGCCGTTCCGCTCAGGGAAGACCACGGATCTGTCGGAGAGGTACGCTCCGATGACTCGACGCAGGTAGGTCGGCACCCCATGGTAGCGGAGCGCCTCCCTGATGCAAGCCCAAGGCAAGGAGTTGAAAGCGTTTGCGATGTCCAAGGACACCGCAAGAACAACCTTACCCTGGGAGACCGCATCCTGCGCACGAGACTTGACCCATAGGATGGCGTCCACAGTTGAGTGGCCGCTGCGGAAGCCAAACTGCGCGTCCGACAGATCCGGTCCAACCTCCGTCATATGCTTGATCAAGCGTCCAGCTATAATGCGCTCAAAAAGCTTGGCCAACTCATTCAACAGTACAATGGGTCGGTAGGCGGAGGGAGACTCCACTGGGCGCCCTTCCTTTCTGAGGAGGACTAGCCTGCCTGTTTTCCACCTCTGTGGAATTATGGCTTGAGCCAGACAGGCAGTGAATAGTCCCCTCACGCAAGGCCCTAAGGCGTCCATCATCAGAGACAGCGCACGACCTGGTACTCCATCCGGACCCGGGGCAACGGACTTTCCCCGTAGGCGCACAACTGCAGCCACTAACTCTTCTTCGTTGACCTGGGGTATGTCCTCCAGTCCTTCCTCTTCGTCATTATCCCCTATTCGCGGAGCCATTTGTGGCGGCACGAAATTGGGTCTATGCGGAAACAGATTTTCCATTATCCTCTGTAGTTCTTCCCTGCCGAGCGTCTCAGTTATTGGAGGGGCCCAGGGGCGATGTTTGTTCATTACCAATCTATATGGTGTGCCCCAGGGATCTCGGTTGAGCCCCTCCAACATCTCCGCCCTGCCCTCAGTGATGGCCCTGGATATCTGGACTTGGAGACGCGTCTTCAACTCCGTGTAATTGGAATACCGGCGGTCCTCCTCTTCCCGATCCCGATGCACCCTCCTTCGGTAGTGTGAAAAGAGGCGCCTGGCAGCAACGCAGTCCTCGCGCAGTTGCGAAATTTCCGCGGTCCACCACCACACTTGCTGTTTTGGAGGGCGACACCTGGACCTAGGCATGGCAGCATCGCATATGCGTTTCGCTAGCTCTTCTATTCGCTTCGCTTCCTCTTCCGCAGATGTTATTTGCTGGGGCAGCCAAGAGGCTACAGTCGCTGCCTCTTTCAGTACCTCTGGGTTGAGGCGCTTTAACTGCCACCTCGGACCTTCCTCCCTCAGGGTTCGTCTAGGGCTTGGCGGCCTCGCCGGATGAGTGGAGATATCGTATTGGATGTAAAGATGGTCCGAAAGCGTCTCCACACATCATCCAGCACTCGCCAGCCGTGAACACGGCGCGCTAGGGCAGGGTTCGCGAACGTTACGTCCACGATGGACCCACCCTGCCGTCGCACGCACGTGTTAACCGTTCCCTGGTTCAGGACTGTCAGGCCGGTGGCAACAGTCCACTCCGCAAGGGCCCTGCCCCGCGCATTTTCACTGGTGAGCCCCACATACTGGATTTCGCATTTAGGTCCCCCGCAAGGAGAAATTCCGCAGGCTTTAGTCTGGAAATAAGCTCCTCCAGCCCGTCCAAGAACTCCTCAAACTGTGCAAGAGTTTTGTTTGGGGAGAAATATACCCCGACCACCACCATCCGGCCCAGCCGTGCCGCAACGTATCCCGATCCCTTAACAATACTTGTAAATGGTGGGGCGCCAGCGGCAACCTGGGTAACGATGGCGACTTGCCCGTCAGTATCCCCAGCCCAATTATCCCGCGAGGGGACAAAATATGGCTCCGCCAAAACCGCCACCTGTATCGACCACTGTACCAAGCTCTGGATAAACAAGTCCTGAGCTCTGGCACAGTGGTTCAGGTTAGCCTGCATACATTTAGTGGCCATTGTTATTGTCCACACCTAGTTCCTCCGTGGGCGGTTTGACTGCCCTCGACGCAGGACGGCAACGAGCTGGGGCCCGGGTGCAGGCTGCGCTTCCAACGATGTGAGTGGCCGGCCTCTTGGCGACTTCACATACTGGACAGTGTGGCGCGGCCGTGCATTGTCCGCGCTTGTGTCCTGGTTGCCCACATCTGTAACATTGGCTGCTACGGTCGTCAGCGCCTGTACATTTCGCCGCCACGTGCCCCAGTTCGTGGCAGCGGAAGCCATCGTCGGGGTCGGGGCTGCAGTAATTTTGCTTGGGCCGATACAAACCCGACCCGTAGTCTGCCCTCCTCTGCAATCTTTTTGGCGGCCAGCATGGGACATTTGATCCAGGCCGATCCTACGCCAAACCGGTTCCTGCGTATCTCGCCGACTTTTATGTGATCTTTGGCGCAGTTGCCCGCCTTACTGACCACTTCCGCCAGTTCCTCTGGTGACGTTGAGTCGTCCAGACCCAGCACCCGAAGTTCAGCGCATCTCACCGGTCGGGAGATATGCACATCCCCTCCATCGAGAATGATACTAAGCTGCTGCGCTAGGGCATCGGCCTTGCTATCATTGTTAGCACCAGGTAGTTCTAACATCCTGGCCCCTGTCGCCGCAACCTTGTACCTCAGATCTTTAATGCCCAGGTCGTTAAGATCTAGCTTTTGCTTGACCTGGGCAAAAACCTCTGCATACGTCACTTTTCGTTCAGTAGCTGAGGGCTGGAGCCTGATCACTACTGCAGCGGAACGAGGTGGGCGCAGTTTAGGTGTTTTCTGCTCCCCCGATGACACCTTCTTTTGCGAGTTTTTAGCTGCCGCTGCTTTCTTCTTTGCCCCACGCTTGACCACCAAGTTCCAGCCCTCCGAGCTGGTGGCAGGAGCAGGTGGAGGTGGGCCAACGTCATTGGGAGCAACTGGTTGCGCTACCTTAGAGGACGCCTTCTTTTTCTTCTCTTTCTTCTTCTTCTCCCTCTTCTTGTTCCCCTGCCGGCCAGGGTTAGCTGGAGCCATCAGGGTACCAGTAGTGGCTCCTGACCCACAAGCAATACCATCCACGGGCACAGGCGATGGGACTCGTTGCACTGGTAGCAACTTAGCCTCTATGGCCTCGAAGCGGGCAGTCATCAAGGTGCCCACCTGCCCCATTATTGAGCGCACCAGTTCTTCGGCGTTCAGAGGCACCGTTCCTGACGATGGGTTAGCCGCGTCCTGTCCCTGGGAAACCGCCATGCCCGTAATCATCCCCAGATTCACAGGAGGTGATTGCGGCGGTGGTGCTGTTCGGGCTCGATCCAGCTCCATCTTCATCGCAGCCACTTCTTTTCTGAGCTCAGTCATCTCCTTCTGTAGCTTAATGTTATCCGACCGAAGTTGGGCTGTTTCCTCAGTCGTCGTGCGCCGTGCCAGTTTGTCCACGGCACCAGCTATTACACTAGCCGCGTCCTTCAGGGCTTTAACAAAGCCACCCTTTAGGTTGCCCGACTTTGTGGCGACCATCTTTATGACCTCCAGGCTACTTTGCACTCTTTCCTGGAGCTCCGTCACTAAATCCGCCTCCTGACGCTCTTCCGTCGCGTTCTTGGGCACACCTGTTGAACGTGGGCTGGCTCTAGTTCTAAGTGCCGCCGCCCTTTCCGCCACTTCCTTTTGGGCCTTGAGCCTAAGCTCCTCCCTTCTGGCTTCATTGAGGGCTCGCTGGGCTTCGGCTAGTCCCACATATTGGCCAGTTGTTGGTGGCCGACCTCTCACGCGATTCATTGCTACCTTTGCCTGGGGCCCCTTTTCCTCCTCCGGCGACCCGGACTGGCTCCGGCAACCTTGGGCTACAGCAGCTTTAGATGGCATGCTGCCTACACCCTTCGCAAGCCTTGTTCTAACTCCGACCATCACAGGCCTCTCCTTCGCTCCACCCTTCTCGGGTAACTCATCGCCTCCGCCCTTCACGGGCCCAGCAACGACTCCGCCCTTCTCGGGCTCCGCCCCGACATCACCAAAGCAGAAGTTGCCCCCCCCAGAATTCGTGGGGCAGCACGCCGTAGCATGAAGGGATTCCCGATGGATATGCACATCGGTACCCTCCTGGGGTAGTCTCTCTTTACTAGCTGCTTTCATGATGGTGTTTTGCTGATCCACAGCTTCGGCTTTGTTTAGGGTGTGCTCCCCTAGGCCGTGGGGTTAACGAACCCCTAAAGGCACGGCCATGCCTGCTGGTTTTGGTCCGCGCCGGTCAAACCGGTAC
The DNA here is from genome assembly GCA_921882275.1 of Brenthis ino. Classification (NCBI taxonomy): domain Eukaryota; kingdom Metazoa; phylum Arthropoda; class Insecta; order Lepidoptera; family Nymphalidae; genus Brenthis; species Brenthis ino. The sequence goes on along the minus strand of OV170222.1, from coordinate 32,693,492 downwards.
CACCAATGTGGTGGCATTCCCCTATCCGCCACCCGGGGGACGCGCCCAGTAGCAGTCCAGCAACTGCCCTGAGAACCTAACCTAACCTAACCTAACCTAACCTAACCTAACCGAGTCCCGCTCGAACAGCGGAAGCGAACGGACGCGCTCAGAACTGCGCTCCGGTCGAAGAAACGGCGTTTAAAGTTATAAAAATCGTTAAAAATAGAAAAAGGACTAAAAATTTGCCAAAAACTGTTTTAAATTGTGTGTGAAGTGTTAAAGTATATTTATATAACAATAGTGATAAAAATTGTGCACGGTTTTAGCCAAAAATTGGCCAAAAGTGAAAAAACTTAACATTTTTAAACTGTTTTCGCGTGCGGCGCTCGATCCAGATCGACAACATACTATTTTTATTTGTGAGTTATAAAGTGCTCTTCAAGACCTATCCAACGACACCACTCCCGGATTTTTTGGACATCGGGAAGTGGTCCAAAAGTTCATAAAAACAATTTTTCCGGATTCTCTCTTTTCTAAACGGAGAGAGATAGAGACTTGAAACCACCACAGCTGGAGAGAGCAGAACGTGCAGATCACAGAAAGGTATCGTGCTAAGCCGTATCTTCAATAGTTACAAAAGTTATAGACTTTTTAAAATTTGAAAATATATTGACAAACTTCGGAAGAAGATCAAAAACTTTTTTCAGTGACGACCCCTGTAAAAAATTATTAAAAAGTGAAGAGAAACTATCCTAGTTTATTATAGTGAAAACCGCAAGTAAATCCGCTCAGTAGTTTTTAAGTTATTAAGCAATCTATATCATAAGGTAATTTCTAGATTAAAAATAATTATTACGAAAATTTTATATCAACTTTCTATACAGATCACATACTACGGGTTTACTTCCCATTAAATATAAAACATTTGTAAGAAATTTTAAATCTCTGTACATAAATTAAATAGTTTACTACTCAAAGTCAATGTTTAGTTCATATTAATTAATAATAAATATTCGAATACAAGGATAATTGCTTATATGTAAGTAAAAATATTAAGAAAATTTATTACGAACCAAATTTGTCCAACTTCTTTTCGATATACGGAGCCGGGCGGAGCCAAAAATAGGGATATACATAGAGTACTAGCCTCCCGGTGTTGCTCATCAATAAAAATAATTTAAAAGTAATAATTTTTTTCTAAATTTGTTAAAGTTTAAGTTATGTTTCTCTCTTTTCTAAACGGAGAGAGATAGAGACTTGAAACCACCACAGCTGGAGAGAGCAGAACGTGCAGATCACAGAAAGGTATCGTGCTAAGCCGTATCTTCAATAGTTACAAAGTTATAGACTTTTTAAAATTTGAAAATATATTGACAAACTTCGGAAGAAGATCAAAAACTTTTTTCAGTGACGACCCCTGTAAAAAATTATTAAAAAGTGAAGAGAAACTATCCTAGTTTATTATAGTGAAAACCGCAAGTAAATCCGCTCAGTAGTTTTTAAGTTATTAAGCAATCTATATCATAAGGTAATTTCTAGATTAAAAATAATTATTACGAAAATTTTATATCAACTTTCTATACAGATCACATAACGGGTTTACTTCCCATTAAATATAAAACATTTGTAAGAAATTTTAAATCTCTGTACATAAATTAAATAGTTTACTACTCAAAGTCAATGTTTAGTTCATATTAATTAATAATAAATATTCGAATACAAGGATAATTGCTTATATGTAAGTAAAAATATTAAGAAAATTTATTACGAACCAAATTTGTCCAACTTCTTTTCGATATACGGAGCCGGGCGGAGCCAAAAATAGGGATATACATAGAGTACTAGCCTCCCGGTGTTGCTCATCAATAAAAATAATTTAAAAGTAATAATTTTTTTCTAAATTTGTTAAAGTTAAAGTTATGTTTAGACTTCAAAATTGCTATTAATTAAATATTCAAAATCGAAATTTAAACAAAAAATTTTTTAGATATTAAATTTAGTATTGACATATTCAACAAACATAAAAGTTGGACAAATTTTGCTCGATATACATGTTGGGCTGAGCCAAAAAAGTGTAGAAAGCTAGGATTGGTTGAACAAAAATTATATAGAATTGTAGATTTCTCTTATTGGCCGTAGTTTAACATTATTGGTCAACGACCAAATACGGCCAAGATTGAGCGGGACTTTAGGTTAAGATATTTATATTTAGAAATTAGTATGAAATTGAACCTTATGTTCTTATAGACTGACACAATATTTATAATTTTCAATATTGAACCGACGATTACATATTACTGCCACTAAGTCATAGGGGATTTGACTTGAAGTATTTTCTAGAAATATAGTTTAAATCATCAGTACATACCCCCCTGTCCCCTACGGCCTATACCCCGCACCCCTCAGACTCATCGACACACTCCGCGCTTTGCGTTTACACCCCCCCCCCCCCCCCTTGGTCATATTACCCCATACCCCTTAACGAAATATTAAAACATCACCCTCCCCCCTTTGCTCATAGCACCCCTCACCCCGAAATAACATAGAACTTTGTAACACTTAAAACATAGAACTTTGTAATAGTTATAATAATTGAACTTAGTAAATTCAGAATTTCAACCACTAAGTCACAGGGGCCCAATACATAGTACCTTATAATAGTTAAATAATAAATCGAACTTAATATTTTAATATATAATTCACCACTGTACCATAGGGACAGGGACTTGTAAAATTTTAGAGAAAAATTATATATATAATTATATATCCTCCCCCCCCCTAAATTTTTGAACCTTTATAACTTCTACCCTGATCGTCATAGCTTGCCCACTCTTGGGTATTCGGCTTCACCCCCCACCCCCCGAAAGACCCCCAACACCCCCAAAGACCCCCAAGGCTACCCACGAGACCTACCCCCCCCTCGCCCACGCCCACCACCCCCCCTCTACTAAAAACTTAAATATCTCTAAAACTATAAGACCGATTTTGATGAGATAGGTGTCGGGCGATAGGTATTGGAAAACCCCTTCCAGGACCCCCGGAATAAAATTTTTATCTACCCCCAATTTTTAATAAAACCCAAAAAACCCCCTTTAAAAAAATCCCACTCCTACGATTTCGGACTAAAAAATATATATAACAGACTGACCCGCGACAGACCCTAATCAAAATTAATATTACCAAATTTCCCCCATACAACCCCATAAAACCCCATAAAACCAATTTTCTTGCCCAACTTTGGCAAATTTCAACATAAAGACCTCGAGTTTGGGCTCATTTCAAAGGTCTGGGCTAGCCCTATAATTCCCATTCATTAGATTCCGGATATCTCCCCCCCCTTCCCCCCTTTTGTTTGAAAACTGAGTTTTTTCATTAAATTCATAAATTTTGTAAATATTGGGTTAGTTTTAATTGGAATTAATTCCACACTGGAACTCACTTAGATTAATAATTAAACTAAGGTATTGTAAGACTATTTGCGAGCTGTTTACACTCGACTATATTTATACAAAAATTTTATATTTTATTTTATATTATATTTTATAAGTCAATTCGACCACTATGCGGAGAACGCCCCCCCCGTCGAAGAGATCGTTACAGATGGGGTCGCCAGTTCCTTCTCCTCCTCCTTCTCCTTCTCCTCTTGACGATGTGCCCGAAGGAGAGGAGCTGGCCAGAGCAGAGACACTGGTAGGTCTCATAAAAGACAGACTAAGAGAATCTGGAAACATTAAAAGAACCATTAAGGAACACATCATTTTATACGCGGATAAACTCCTTAATTTAGTCTGTACTCTACACAACGATAAGACGAGCATACTTGAGCAAGAGGAGAAACGAGATTATGAAGCTGCTATTTATGAAAATTCTACTCTGATAATTAATCAATTGAAAGATATAGATGAGTTGAATAGAAAGGCTCTCGTGTGCATGGGTGAAACCTTTAACAAAATTTCAGACCAAATTGATCAAGTAGCCTCTACTACCCAAAATGAAATATCTACACAAATATCACAGGAAACTAAAGAAATTAAAGAAGAAATTAAAAAAGCAACACTAACAACAACACAACCGACACCAATTGAGACACCAATAGAGACACCAACTGAGAAGATATCAATAACACCAGCATCCTACTCTCAGGCACTACAATACACTTCGCCACCAAAACCGAACCCTCTGCCTACTCGTAGGTACGGAAGACGGTAACGACACAAGTGAGGAAGTCATAACCAAAATCAAGACAACTCTAAATGCGAGAAATACCGGACTTCAGATTTCCAAGCTGAGAAAGGTTAAGGATCATAAGGTGATTATCGGTTGTGAGAAGAAGGAGGATATTGACAATATAAGGGAGAGACTTGAGCAGCACAAATTCAGAGTGGAAACTAAATTTAATAAGGACCCTCTTGTTATTATACGTAACGTAAATAAAAGTAACACAGATGACGACATTTTGCAATCATTGGAGAAGCAAAATTATGAATTGCTCGACCACATTCCAACAAATGAGTATAGAATGAAGGTTAGACATCGTCGAAGGGCTAGAAACCCGATGGAGACCCATGTGGTATTAGAGGTATCCCCTAAAGTGTGGAAGGCACTTACAACTGCCGGAAGAGTATTTTGTGGATATCCAGAGGGTTCCAGTGTTCGATTTGTCCCCACTGGTGCAGTGCTCGCGCTGCTTGGCATTCGGTCACGGTAAGAAATGGTGCACAGAGAGCATTGATTTGTGCAGCCATTGCTCAGGGACTCATTTAAGTACCGAATGTCCAAGCCTGCAGGCAGGCGAGGTGCCCATATGCAGAAACTGCCTGCACGCCAACAGCGCCCGTACGGATCACAACAGCTTCGATATGTACTGCCCAGTGAGGAAGAAGTGGGACGAATTGGCCCGTTCGGGTATAGCATATGAATAGAGATTGTACAACACACTGCAAAGAAGAAAGCTTTTATTTTTAAGTACCTATTTTTAAGCGTCTATTTTTAAGTATTTAATAAGAAAGATTTTAAGTATTTAATAAGAAAGTCTTATTATTTAAGTATTTCATAAGAAAGAATTTTACAAAAAAAAAAAAAAAAAAAGGAAAAAAAAAAAAAAAAAAAAAAAAAAAAAAAAAAAAAAAAAAAAAAAAAAAAAAAAAATAAACCCTAAAAGAACTAAAGTAAGAAACTAGTAGTAATTAGTGGTAAGTATAAAAAATAAAATATAAAACATTGTGTAATTCTCATTTAGTATAAAAATTTTGTAAAGTTAAACTAAGAAAATGAATGTATATAGATAAATTATAAGCACATAAATGTAGAACCAATTCGGTAATAACATACACATGTATATGCAAACACAGCAATTATGTAAAAGAATATTTGTAATAAAACATTGCCAAATGAATGTATATAGATAAATTATAGTAAACAAAATGTAGAACAAAGTTGGTAATTATATGCTCATGCAAATGCAAACATAGCAATAAAACAAATATGTAAAATAATATTGGTAATAAAACGTAGCAAATAAATAAATCAATACTAAATATATTAACAGCTGCTAATTGAATCATACTGTGTCTCGCGGTGTAATTACTACAGCGCCGCGAGAAGTCGAACAACTAATTTGTCTTCTAAATATAAAACTAAATCATTCAGACCCCTCAGGTATTTGATAAAGCCTCTATATTAACCATGTTGTGACTTGCGGAGTAATCCAATAGCACCGCGAGATCACATTCAGTCAAATTATGTCTTTTATTTAAAAAAAAAAAAAAACCTAACCTAACCTAACCTAACCTTTTTTTTTTTTTTTTTTTTTTTTTTTTTTTTTTTTTTTTTTTTTTTTTTTTTTTTTTGTTTATCGCTGGGGAAACCCATCATGGGGACCCTACCGGCCGTCAATGGGTAGGGTACTGTGAGACTCCTACTCACTAAAACCCACAGCGGAACCCGTCGCCGCAGTGCAATGGGGTGTGTAGGATCGCTTGCGCATTCACTACAACACCCCTGCGGACGGCCCGTACCCCGCGGGCCTGCCTCGCCTAAACCGGAATGCCCTCGATTCACAGGGCATTCCGACCGCCCCGATGACGTGCAGGGGAGTCAACGAGAGACCCCCCCGCAGTAGCTCCTCTAGGGTGGCGGGAGAAGATGGGCGTACCGACGCCTCCTCTCCCCCAGCCGACGGCGACGAAGAGGGTCTGCTAAGGCGTTAGCCTCGCGTTCCCTCTCCGCCGTCTCCTTCAGTGAGATGACGGCCTCGCTGAAGGAGACCATCGCCGACCAGGACCTCTCGTCGCGTAGCATGGCCCCCACCACGCTTCGCAACGACAGGTCTCCACCCACTACCGCCATCAAGGCATGGCGCTGGGGAGCCCAAGCGGCGCATACCGCGAGGGTGTGGTGCGAGGTGGTCCTCGGACGCACCACACTCGTGGCATACGGGCAACGGTTCCCGACGCGCAACTTGACACAGATACTTACCAAAGCACCCGTGCCCGGTAAGCATCTGCGTCAACCTGAACGTCAGGACGCCGTGTGGCCGCCTGACCCAGCGAGACAGGAACGGACGAACCGCCCCCACCGTCGCCGAGCCAGCCGCTGGAGTCCCCAGATCTTCCCACCAGCGCCGGATCAGTGCCTCGTCAGCTAGGCGCCTGATCCGAGCGACTCCCTCCCGCGCTGGACGTTCCCCTCGTGCCCGCTCACTCGCCCGATACTGATAGACTTCGGCGAGCACCTCCGCCTGGAGTTCCCAGGGCGGATCGCCCGCCAGAAGTGTCGCCGCCGTAAAGGACACCGTACGGTATCCCCGCACCGCCCTCACCGCCAGGACCCGTTGCGCCTTGCGCAGTTGGGCCCTGTTCGGTGCGGAGAGGGCGTCCATCCACACGGGGGCACCGTACAGTGCCATGGACCTCACGATGCCGGCGTAGAGCCGCCGGCAAGGAGATCCAGGGCCCCCGACATTCGGCAGAAGTCTGCCGAGGGCCGAGGCGGCGCCTATCAGTCTCGGGGTGAGCTGGGCGAAATGGACACGAAACGTCCAGCGTCCGTCCAGGGTCAGGCCCAGATATTTCATCTGGGCCCGTACCTCCACCATCCTACCCTGGACCCGCAGACAGGCGTTGCGGGGGGCACCCCTGCGTGGGCCATGAAAAAGGAGGGCCTCCGTTTTGGAGACGGAGACCCTCAGGCCCAGCAACCCTATACGGTCGACGACTAGGTTGGTGCCGACTGTGGCCAAGCGTGCCGCTTCCTCGTAAGAGCGCCCCCGGGCTGTGACGAGGGTGTCATCGGCATAAGCGATGACACCGAGCCCGGGGAGAAGCGGACAACGCAGGAGCCAGTCATACCCGAGGTTCCACAGTACCGGGCCCAAAACGGCCCCTTGTGGAACCCCGCAGTCGACACGTCGCCGACCGACCACCCCATCTGCCCCCATCCACACGACCTGCCTGTCGCGGAGGTACGCGTCCAACACCCGCCGGAGATAGAGAGGCACCTCATGGTACCGAAGTGCCTCTCGTAGCGTCTCAAACGGCAGGGTGTTGAAGGCGTTGGCCACATCCAACGAGACGGCTAAAAGCACGTCTCCCTCCTCCACCGCGGCCAAGGACCGAACCTTCAGGGCGTTCAGGGCGTCCACAGTCGACCGACCCGCCCTGAACCCGAACTGAGCCTCCGAAAGGCCCGGCCCCACCTCCTCGAGATGCTGAGTAAGACGGGCAACGAGAATTCTCTCGAAGAGCTTGCCCATCTCACTCAGCATCACGATTGGCCTGTATGCCGAAGGGGAGTCCAGAGGACGACCCTCCTTGGGCAACAGGCACAACAACCCCTCCTTCCAGATCTTCGGGAACTGCCCAACGCGAAGACATGCGTTGAAGAGGTCCCGAAGATCCCCTCCCAGGTATTCCAGGGCGATGCACAGAACTCGCCCCGGAATACCATCCGTTCCCGGAGCCGTCCGTTTGGCCCGCAGTTTGTCGCGGGCCAGTTCCATCTCCCCCTCGGTGATTGGGGGGAATTCGTCGACTCCCTCAAGGCGTGAGGGAGGACACATCACCGGGGGGACGTGCCCGGAGGACTCCGGGAACAGGCCTCCCACCAGTCGCAGGAGGACGTCGGGTGGCGTGGTCTCCGTGACCGGGGCGCCATGCGCGCGGAGTTTGTTCCGCGCGCTGATGTACGGGCGCCCCCACGGATCCCGATCCAGGCCCGCCAGCAATTCCTGGCGGGCCGCCGCCTTGGCCTGGCTGATGGCGAGCTGCAGGGCCTTCTTAGCGGACCGATAGGCCACCCGCAGCTCGCCCTCCAAGACAGGGTCCAGGCCATTCCTCCTGCGACACCTCACGTAGGCCCTCCTGTGTCTATTGCAGGTCGCCCGAAGTTGTGCGATCTCGGGCGACCACCAATAGACACTCCGGCGACGCCGGTCTGCCCGCCTGACACGCGGCATGGCCGCATCGCACACCCTCGTAAGGGCGTCGCGAATGCGGCCAGCCAGTTCCTCCACATCGGAACTGGCGCCCACCACACTCCCCTGGGAGCTCCACGCTTCGACGATGGCCGCCTCCCTGGCCAGCTCTGTGTCCAGCTGGCCTAGGGCCCACCTCGGGAACGCTCGAGGGGGCCCCCTTGGGCGGTCCACCGGCACCGGACGGGTGGAGACCTCAAATCGGACGTAGTTGTGGTCCGACAGGGTCTCCACCTCCTCCTCTACCCTCCAGTTGATCACGTTGCGTGCGACGGCGGGGGTGGCGAACGTTAGGTCCACCACGGACCCCCCCTGCTGCCGCACGCACGTGAACGCCGTCCCCACATTGAGTAGGGACAGACCGGAGAGTAGGGCCCACGTCTGAACCGCTCGCCCTCGAGCGTCCGACGTGGGATTCCCCCAGGCCAAGGACTTGGCATTGAAGTCGCCGAGGACGATAGTGGGCCTCGGCGACTGCCTACAGACCGCAGCGCGGACGGAGTCAAGGAAAACCTCGAACTCCGCCAGGCTGCGGTTGGGGGAGAAGTACACCGCAACGATGGCGTACTCTCCCCACCCTGCCACGACGAGTCCTTGGCCCCTCTCGATTGCCGAGAGACGGGGGCCGGTGCTGCTCCCAGACACTATGGCCACGGAGCCCTCTAGGTCCCCCACCCAGTTCGGCTGGTGAGGGACAAAATAGGGCTCGCAGGCCGCCGCCAGGTCTATCTCCCACTCGGCCATGGACTGCAGGAAAAGGTCCTGCGCTCCGGCCGAGTGGTTCAAATTCCCCTGGAGGAAGCGCTGGTGTCCGACCATTATGAGGACATGTGCGCTTCCTCCCCAGCCTGGCGGCTACTCACTCCGGGGGCGGCCCTGGTCCGTTGGGCCGTCTTCCCCTTCGTAACGGGCGGGTGGCAGTCGCCCCCGCCCATTATGTGCCCCGAGGGGCGCCCCGCATCCGCGCACACGGCGCAGCGCACGGTCTTTGCGCTGCACTCCGCGGACTGGTGCCCCTCGCCGCCGCAGCGGTAGCACAGGCGGCCCCTCTCCACCCTGGACGGGCACACAGGCCAGGTGTGGCCGATGCCCATGCACCTGAAGCAGCGCAATGGGCGCTGCTCCAGGACCTCCACCTTGGCCGAGCTCCAGCCCACGAGGAGCCTGCCGGAGTCTACCACCACCTTCGCCGACGTGGCGGGGCATCGCACCACGACTGAGCCCACGCCGCCCCTTCCCGTGCGGATCTCCCCGACCCTTACGCTGGCCACGGAGCAGTTGGCCGCCCTTGCGACCGCCGCAGCCACCTTGTCCTTTGTGGCCGAATCATCGAGCCCGTCCACCCGGAGATCGGCCGTCTTAGCGGGACGCGCGACGGTCGCGAGCCCGTCCAGGACCTGGCGGAGCTTCTCCGCCAGCCTGTCCGCCACCTCTGGCGCAGCGGAGGAAGGGAGCTCAAGGAGCCTCGCCCCTGTCGCCGCCACCCTCACGGTAAGCCCCCCGGTGATCCCCAACTCCCGCAGGTCCACGCTCTGCTGGGCCCTCTCCAGGACCCGCGCGTAGGAGACGCCCTTCGCGGCGGCCTCCTGCGGGACCGTTATGATGACCGCGGCAGTGCGCGGTTGTGCGGGGACCTTAGGCTTAGCCTGGGGGGGCTTTGAAGCCTTCGCCACCACAGGCGCAGAGGCAGGAGGAGCCGCCTTCTTCGGCTTCCCCTTGCTCTTCCTCACGACAGTGGCCCAGGTATCCCCTTCCGAGTTAGCGGGGCGACTCGGCCCGGCCACCGGCTGAGGAGGAGCAGGAGCGGCAACTATAGGGGCAGGCGGAAGTGGCCGCGCAGACGCTGTGGCCTTGCCCTTTCCCTTTCCTTTCCCCTTACCTTTGCCCTGAACTGCAGAGCCCCCGTCGGCCACAGCCGCAGCCGGCGCTGGCACTTGCCTTGGGGGTGAAGTTCTCGGGGCAGGTCTCGGGGGAGCCATCGGCGCAGCCGCCTCGCGACGCCTGTCCGCCGCAAGCGGGGGACGCATTGTCTTCGCCGGGAGAAGACGCTCCTCAATCCCGGCGAAACGCGCGTCTATTAAAGTCCCCACCGACGCGACTATGGAGGCCCTTATCTCCTCCAGCCAATCCCCCGCGAAGGTATCCGAGGGACCGGCTTTGGACGCCGACAGCTCCTTTCGCAGCTCGCAAAATTCGCGTCGGTGGGCCTTCAACTCCGCCTTAAGTCCCTCCGTCTCGCGGCGGAGGCGGGCATTATCCTTCTTGAGGGTGGCAACCTCCTCCGCCACCGTACGCCCTGCTAGTGTTTCCACCACCTTTTGTAGTGTGGCGGCAGACTCCTTCAACATTTTTTGCATCGTGCCTTTTAAGTTGCCCGACTTCTGGGCCACTTCCAGCACTGCCGCCACACTCTTACTAGCCAGCTCTCTAAGTTCATCGGCCGTCTGCTCAGCCGGGTCTTTCCGGGCTGGGGCCTCAGCCGCCGACGCCTCGGAATCACTTGGCACCGGAGTGCCAGTCTTGCGGTAGGTCCGCTGATTGAGACGCCTCTCAAATTCTATTTCGCGGTCCTCCTCCTCCAATTTTTTCAGGTCTCGGCGTGCGCGAGCAACGCCCGAACCCCCAACCTTAGCAGCGCCCTTCTGGGACACCTCCTTACGCGCCTTAACTATTCTGGCGCCAACCGTCATTTCCGTCTCTGTGTCAGACCCGGAGGAACTAACCAGAGGCGGTAATGGGTGGGTCCGCTTTCGCCCCACGGACGAGTCGGTCTCCGCACCCTCGGACGTGTCCGAGTCCATCACTCAGACACCCCAAAACCCCCAAACACAAACAAAAACACACACAATATCAACAGAATCCAAATCACAAGCAAAAATCAAAAAACCATAAATCCAAGCCAAAATACAAATCAGGTGTGCATCAATCAAATCCGGTAAGCATAAACAAACGTAAAACAATCGAGAATATCCAAAACAATCGCAGAAAGGTAAGCCCAACCTAACCTAACCTAACCTAACCTAACCTAACCTAACCTAACCTAACCTAACCTAACCTAACCTAACCTAACCTAACCTAACCTAACCTTTTTTTTTTTTTTTTTTTTTTTTTTTTTTTTTTTTTTTTTTTTTTTTTTTTTTTTTTTTTTTTTTTTTTTTTTTTTTTTTTTTTTAAGTCAGGAAACCCTGTTGCCGGGTACCCGCCGCCTGGGGAAGAACGACGGGTTATGTGGGGCTCCTGCCGCGCAAAAGGTGGTAAACGCACGGCAGCCTACCCACTAAAACCTGACTGTGTCCGCCTCATTCGCCTCCTGGTCGGGGCCACGGGAACTAAAGAATCATCCGCGAACCCCGACGGCGATTGCCCTACGGCACGACTTGGTGTCGGAGGGTGGCACCCTCTACGACCACCGTTTGGAGTAGCGCGCGGGGGACACCGCGCGCGCCTACTCGGGCCAGGTGATTAGGCGGCAGACTTCCCCAAGTCTGCCGCCCTCTGGCTGGTGTTAAGGGGGGAGGCGGCGTTCGTGGGCCGCTCTCCGGCGCCCGGTCCTCCTGCGGCGGATGGCGAGCTCGGCGTTGGCCTCTCTCGCCCTCTCCGCCGCCTCCTTCTGCGACATCACGTCCTCGCAGAAGGACAGGACGGCACCCCAGGACCTTTTGCTTTCGACCATGGCAGAGACCACGGCCGGCAGCGTCAGGTCCGCCCCCACAACACCTATGAGCGCCTCACGCTCTGACGCCCAAGCTGGGCACTCCTCCAGCACGTGCTGGGCTGTCTCATCGACGCAGCCGTGGCAGTGGTGGCAGCGTGGATCCGGCTCTCTCCCGGCGACGCGGCACAGGTATCTGCCGAAGCACCCGTGCCCCGTAAGGACCTGCGTCAACCGGAAGGTGAGGACGCCGTGACGTCTTGCCAACCACTGCCTAAGAACAGGGCGAACCGCGTCAATGGTCCTGCGACCAGCGGAAGGATGCTCTAGCCTGCAGAGCCACTCCTCAAGTGCGGAATCTCGCTCCTCCTCGCTCTCGTGCGGTGCTGGACTGAGGTCCCTGGACGCAAGGCCTCGACGCCGACAATAGGACGACGCCAAGGAAAGTGCATCCAGGTCCCAGGGTGTAACTCCAGCCAGCACGCACGCCGCTTCACCTGATATGGTCCGATACCCCCTTATAACCCGCGTCGCCATCACCCTTTGCGACTGCCGCAGAACTGCCACGTTTTCGCGGCAGAGAGCGTCTGACCAAACCGGGGCGCCGTAGAGCGCCATGGACCGCAGAACTCCGAGGTATAGGCGTCTGCTGGAGCAACTCGGTCCGCTCACATTGGGCAGCAATCTGCCCAGTGCACCTGCCGTCTTTCTAAGTTTCGGCGCAAGGGCATTAAAATGCGCCTTAAAATTCCACCGGCTGTCGAGCAAGAGCCCCAAGTATCTCAGTGTACTCGACAAGCCGATGCGGACTCCGCCCACCGTTATGTGAGTGCCCGATGGAGGTGCCCTTCGAGGGCCGTGAAAACACAGCGCCTCAGATTTCTCCAGGGCAACCTCCAGCCCCAACCTGCGTATTCTACTAACGACGTGAGCCACTCCCGCCGTCGCCAACAACGCCGCCTCTCTGTGGCTATTCGCCTGCGCCAAGACCAGGGTGTCATCCGCGTAGCACACTACACTGACTCCTCTCAGCGTGCTACCCCTCAACACCCAGTCGTAGCCGATGTTCCACAGGAGAGGCCCAAGAACCGAGCCCTGTGGAACACCGCACGACACTTCCCGTCTCCCCCAGCCGTTCCGCTCAGGAAAGACCACGGATCTCTCGGAGAGGTAAGCCCCGATGACGCGGCACAGGTAGGTTGGCACCCCGTGGTAGCGGAGCGCCTCCCTGATGCAAGCCCAGGGCAAGGAGTTGAAGGCGTTTGCGATGTCCAAGGACACCGCAAAAACTACCTGACCCCGGGAAACTGCCTCCTGCACGCGGGACTTGACCCGCAGAATGGCATCTACGGTTGAGCGACCACCGCGGAAGCCAAACTGCGCGTCCGAGAGATCCGGCCCAACCTCCACCATGTGCTTGGTTAAGCGCTCCACGACAATACGCTCGAACAGCTTGGCGAGCTCATCCAGCAACACGATGGGGCGGTAGGCGGAAGGAGACTCCGCCGGACGCCCTTCCTTTCTGAGGAGGACTAACCTGCCTGTCTTCCACCTCTGTGGAATTGTGGCTTGAGCCAGACAGGCAGTGAATAGTCCCCTCACACAAGGCCCTAAGGCGTCCATTGCCAAGGCTAGGGCGCGACCAGGTATTCCGTCGGGCCCGGGGGCAACGGATTTTCCCCGCAGGCGCACCACAGCCACTGCCATTTCTTCTTCGCTGACCTCCGGGACATCGTCCAGTCCTTCGTCGACATCGGCTATACCGCGTGGACCCATCTGTGGCGGCTGAAAGTCCTGGTGCGGGAAGAGTGAGTCTAGCACACTGCGCAACATTTCCGGCTCGAGTGTTTCGGTCAGTGGAGGGGCCCAGGGGCGAAGTTTGTTTAGAACCAATCTATATGGTGTGCCCCAAGGATCTCTATTGAGCCCCTCCAACATCTCGGCTCTCCCTTCCGATATTGCCCTGGCGATCTGGGCCGTTAGACGCGCCTTCGCCTCTACGTAGCGGGCATATCTATTGTCCTCTTCTGCCTGGTCCCGACGCGCCCTCCTACGACAGTGTGAGTAGAGACGTCTGGCAGCGACACAGTCCTCACGCAGCTGAGCGATCTCCGCCGTCCACCACCAGACATGTTGCCGTGGGGGGCAACGCCCGGACCGAGGCATTGCGGCATCACAAATGCGCTTCGCCATCTCCACGATGCGCTCTGCTGTCTCGGTTGGGGACACTGTGTGTTGGGGCAGCCAAGAGGCTACAATCGCCGCCTCTTTCAATACCTCCGGGTTGAGGCGCTTCAACTGCCATCTTGGTCCTTCCTCCCTCCGAGTTCGGTTACGGCGTGGCGGCACCGCCGGATGAGTGGAGATCTCATATAGGATGTAACGGTGGTCCGAGAGCGTCTCCACATCATCCAGCACTCGCCAACCGTGGACACGGCGCGCTAAGGCAGGGCTCGCGAACGTAATGTCCACGATGGACCCGCCCTGCCGTCGCACGCACGTGTCGACCGTTCCCTGGTTCATCACTGTCAGGCCGGTAGCAACAACCCACTCTCCAAGGGCCCTCCCCCGTGCATCTTCCACTGTGGAACCCCACATGCCGGACTTCGCGTTCAGGTCCCCCGCTACGATGACTTCCGCAGGCCCACATCTGACGATTAGCTCCCCCAACCTGTCCAAGAACTCCTCAAACTCTGCCAGGGTTCTGTTGGGGGAGAAATATACCCCGACCACGACGACCTGCCCCAGCAGTGCCGCGACGCACCCCGAGCCCCTTACAACACGTGCAAAGGGTGGGGAAACCGCGGCGACCTGGGAAACGATGGCCACCGAGCCGTCGTCGTCGCCCGCCCAGTTGTCACGCGGGGAGACCCAATACGGCTCCGCTATTACAGCGACCTGCACCGACCACTGCACCAGGCTTTGAACAAACAGGTCCTGGGCTCTGGCGCAGTGGTTAAGGTTCGCCTGTAGAACCTTTAGGGCCATAGTTATGTTTCCATGGCCCTTCCCACCTCGGTCCTATTCTGGACCGGCTGTTCCTGAGCCGTTGGCCCAGACGTTGCCTTCCTCCCTTTTTTCTTCGGCTGAGACCGGGTGCAGGCGGCACTTCCCACCGTGTGGTCCGCTGGCCTCTTCGCTGCCTCGCAGACTGCGCAATGTGGTGCAGACTTGCATTGGCTGCGCAGGTGACCAGGCTGCCCGCACCTGTAGCACTCGGCACTACGGTCTATCGCCCCTGTGCACCGCGCCGCCACATGTCCTCCCTCATGGCAGCGGTAGCACCGCTGCGGCCGAGCTTGCAGCAGTTTCACCTGCGTAGAAACCAGTCCGACTAGGAGGCGACCACCGTCCACTACCTTCTTGGCAGCGACGACCGGGCAACGGACCCACGCCGTACCCAGCCCAAAACTCTCCCGGCGAATGTCTCCTGCTTTGACCATGTCGGCATTGCAGCCACCTGCCCGGCTTATGGCCTCCGCCAATTCCGTCGGGGTAACCGAGTCATCTAGCCCGGTTACCCGAAGCTCCGCACACTTTGTGGGCCTGGAGATCTTGACATCCTCCAGGTCTAAAGCCCCCTTTAGTGCTTGCGCCAGAACGTCCGCTTTTTCCCCGCTATTAGCCCCCGGTATTTCGAGCATCCGCGCTCCCGTCGAGGCCACCTTAAAGCGGACATCCTTGATGCCCAGCTCGGTCAGGTCGACTTTTGACTTCACCTGAGCGAAAACCTCCCCGTATGTGATTTTTCGCTCGACAGCTGAGGGCTGGAGCTTTATCACCACCGCTGCCGAGCGAGGAGGCCGGAGCTTCCCGACTTTTCGCTTCTTGAGCGGCATGTCCGACTTCTTCGGCTGCTGTACTGTAGCCGTCTTCTTTTTGGCCCCCCGTCTCACTACTACGTTCCACCCGTCAGCAGTGGGAGAGGCTGAGGTAGCCTGCGCAGTTCCCGCTGTTGGGGTTGGCGCAGCCGGTTGTTGTTCCGGTTTTTTCTCCTTCTTTTTCTTCCCCTTCTTTTCGCGTGGGGCAGGGTTTGCCGGGGCGACCAGGGTTGTCACTCGAGTCTCCTTCTCTGCCGGTTTTGTTGGCGCCTTGTCCGCCGCCAGTGGAGGGCGAATTCGCCGATCAGGCAGAAGGCGATCCTCTAGAGCCTCAAAGCGGGCATTGATCATGGTCCCCACCTGGACCATGATCGACCGCGCCAGCTCGTCCACGCCCGCCGGTTGTTGTGGCGGGGGATTTGCCGGGACATGTGCCTGGGATGGCGAAGACCGCACTTCGGCTCGGGACGCTTCCACTTCCGCTCTCAACGCTGCGAATTCCTTGCGCATACCATCAAGCTCAGACCGCAGGCGAAGATTACTTGCCCTTAATTGGGCTGCCTCATCCGACGCTGTTCGTCTGGCAAGGGTGTCCACCGCTGAGGCTATGGTCCTAGATGCCTCCTTAAGGGCCCTCACAAAGCCCCCTTTGAGGTTGCCGGACTTCCTGGCCACATTTTCAATTATTTCCAGGCTATCCTTTACATTCCTCTGCAGGTCCAAAGTCAACACTGCCTCGGTGTCCTCTAATAACGTCACTGACGAGACATCGGACAGGCGCGAGCTCGCCCTAGTGCTCACAGCTAACGCCATCTCTGCCACCTCTTCCTCGGCCCGTAGCCTCAACTCTTCTCTCTTGGCCTCGTTGAGGGCTCTCTTCGCCTCTGCCAGACCGACGTATTCCCCCGTGGTGAAAGGTCTACCTCTCCCTCTGCTTGCCGCAGCCTTGGTCTTAGGCCGCCCTGTATCTTCATCAGAGGACCCTGATTGGCCGCTTGTCTTATGCGGTCTCTTCCGCGCTTCCTTTTTGAACTTGGACCTATCCGAGCTCCCAATCGAACTTACGGAGATAAAACTACCATCCCCGTCGGAGTCCTTCCCAGAACCGGCCCAGAAATCGTCCGGAAGAGGACGTAGGACTAAGCCTACTTAGTGCGCTTTCCTCCAGCTCCACCCGGGTCAGCACAACTTGCGGCTGTCTTGCCGCAACCCTCCTCAACTCTTTCCGTGGTCGCAACACGCGACACAACACCTCCCTTAGGCCGACTGCCTGCACCGCCAGTCGCTGGCACAACATCTTCACCGCCCATCTCAGGCACCACGTCTTCTCCGCCCGTCACAGGCACAACGTCTTTGGGTTTTGATTTTTGAATAGAAAGTTCCATAGTAAATCCCACGAGTATGGGGGAAGGGTGGGTCCGTCCGCACAGTGCCCCCTGTATGCGGATAAGCCTTCAATAACCCGCCCAGAGTGTCGGCCGGTACTCTGGCGGGGGAAGCAGTAGGGACCGATCTTCCCATCGGCCACGCATCCCCTCGCGCTGCTTCTCCGCTTGGGATTGGGGTAATTTTTTAGAGAGGTTTTCTTCCTCGCAGCCCGGGCGGTTAAGCCAAGGCCCTCGTTCCCAGTCCCGGCCGCTAGACGTGATCAACGACACCAGGAACCGGGATTACGAGTTGAGGGGGGGGGTGTACCATGGTACATGTCCGGCTGCGCAATTAAGCACCCGCCGGACCCGCCCCACCTCGCGCTTTTCTGTCAGGGTGTGCTCCCTTAGGCCGTGGGGTTAACAAACCCCTAAAGGCACGCCCATGCCTACTGGTTTTGGTCCGCGCCGGTCGAGACCGGTACCACCAATGTGGTGGCATTCCCCTATCCGCCACCCGGGGGACGCGCCCAGTAGCAGTCCAGCAACTGCCCTGAGAACCTAACCTAACCTAACCTAACCTAACCTAACCTAACCTAACCTAACCTAACCTAACCTAACCTAACCTAACCTAACCTAACCTAACCTAACCTTTTTTTTTTTTTTTTTTTTTTTTTTTTTTTTTTTTTTTTTTTTTTTTTGTTATCGCTGGGGAAACCCATCATGGGGACCCTACCGGCCGTCAATGGGTAGGGTACTGTGAGACTCCTACTCACTAAAACCCACAGCGGAACCCGTCGCCGCAGTGCAATGGGGTGCGTAGGATCGCTTTGCGCATTTACTACAACACCCCTGCGGACAGCCCGTACCCCGCGGGCCTGCCTCGCCTAAACCGGAATGCCCTCGGTTCACAGGGCATTCCGACCGCCCTGATGACGTGCAGGGGAGTCAACGAGAGACCCCCCCGCAGTAGCTCCTCTAGGGTGGCGGGAGAAGATGGGCGTACCGACGCCTCCTCTCCCCCAGCCGACGGCGACGAAGAGGGTCTGCTAAGGCGTTTGCCTCGCGTTCCCTCTCCGCCGTCTCCTTCAGTGAGATGACGGCCTCGCTGAAGGAGACCATCGCCGACCAGGACCTCTCGTCGCGTAGCATGGCCCCCACCACGCTTCGCAACGACAGGTCTCCACCCACTACCGCCATCAGGGCATGGCGCTGGGGAGCCCAAGCGGCGCATACCGCGAGGGTGTGGTGCGAGGTGTCCTCGGACGCACCACACTCGTGGCATACGGGCAACGGTTCCCGACGCGCAACTTGACACAGATACTTACCAAAGCACCCGTGCCCGGTAAGCATCTGCGTCAACCTGAACGTCAGGACGCCGTGTGGCCGCCTGACCCAGCGAGACAGGAACGGACGAACCGCCCCCACCGTCGCCGAGCCAGCCGCTGGAGTCCCCAGATCTTCCCACCAGCGCCGGATCAGTGCCTCGTCAGCTAGGCGCCTGATCCGAGCGACTCCCTCCCGCGCTGGACGTTCCCCTCGAGCCCGCTCACTCGCCCGAAACTGGTACACTTCGGCGAGCACCTCCGCCTGGAGTTCCCAGGGCGGATCGCCCGCCAGAAGTGTCGCCGCCGTAAATGACACCGTACGGTATCCCCGCACCGCCCTCACCGCCAGGACCCGTTGCGCCTTGCGCAGTTGGGCCCTGTTCGGTGCGGAGAGGGCGTCGATCCACACGGGGGCACCGTACAGTGCCATGGACCTCACGATGCCGGCATAGAGCCGCCGGCAGTGAGATCCAGGGCCCCCGACATTCGGCAGAAGTCTGCCGAGGGCCGAGGCGGCGCCGATCAGTCTCGGGGTGAGCTGGGCGAAATGGACACGAAACGTCCAGCGTCCGTCCAGGGTCAGGCCCAGATATTTCATCTGGGCCCGTACCTCCACCATCCTACCCTGGACCCGCAGACAGGCGTTGCGGGGGGCACCCCTGCGTGGGCCATGAAAGAGGAGGGCCTCCGTTTTGGAGACGGAGACCCTCAGGCCCAGCATCCCTATCCGGTCGACGACAAGATTGGTGCCGACTGTGGCCAAGCGTGCCGCTTCCTCGTAAGAGCGCCCCCGGGCTGTGACGAGGGTGTCATCGGCATAAGCGATGACACCGAGCCCGGGGAGAAGCGGACAACGCAGGAGCCAGTCATACCCGAGGTTCCACAGTACCGGGCCCAAAACGGCCCCTTGTGGAACCCCGCAGTCGACACGTCGCCGACCGACCACCCCATCTGCCCCCGTCCACACGACCTGTCTGTCGCGGAGGTACGCGTCCAACACCCGCCGGAGATAGAGAGGCACCTCATGGTACCGAAGTGCCTCTCGTAGCGTCTCAAACGGCAGGGTGTTGAAGGCGTTGGCCACGTCCAACGAGACGGCTAACAGCACGTCTCCCTCCTCCACCGCGGCCAAGGACCGAACCTTCAGGGCGTTCAGGGCGTCCACGGTCGACCGACCCGCCCTGAACCCGAACTGAGCCTCTGAAAGGCCCGGCCCCACCTCTTCGAGATGCTGAGTAAGACGGGCAACGAGAATTCTCTCGAAGAGCTTGCCCATCTCACTCAGCATCACGATCGGCCTGTATGCCGAAGGGGAGTCCAGAGGACGACCCTCCTTGGGCAACAGGCACAACATCCCCTCCTTCCAGATCTTCGGGAACTGTCCAACACGGAGACACGCGTTGAAGAGGTCCCGAAGATCCCCTCCCAGGTATTCCAGGGCGATGCACAGAACTCGCCCCGGAATACCATCCGGTCCCGGCGCCGTTCTTCTGGCCCGCAGTTTATCGCGGGCCAGTTCCATCTCCCCCTCGGTGATTGGGGGGAATTCGTCGACTCCCTCATGGTTGAGGGAGGACACATCACCGGGGGGACGTGCCCGGAGGGCTCCGGGAAACAGTCCTCCCACCAGTCGCAGGAGGACGTCGGGCGGCGTGGTCTCCGTGATCGGGGCGCCATGCGCGCGGAGCTTGTTCCGCGCGCTGATATACGGGCGCCCCCACGGATCCCGATCCAGGCCCGCCAGCATTTCCTGGCGGGCCGCCGCCTTGGCCTGGCTGATGGCGAGCTGCAGGGCCTTTTTTGCTGACCGATAGGTCACCCGCAGCTCGCTCTCCAGGACAGGATCCAGGCCATTCCTCCTGCGACACCTGACATAAGCCCTCCTGTGTCTATTGCAGGTCGCCCGAAGTTGTGCGATCTCGGGCGACCACCAATAGACACTTTTGACGACGCCGGTCAAACCGCCTCACACGCGGCATGGCCGTATCGCACACCCTCGTAAGGGCGTCGCGAATACGGCCAGCCAGTTCCTCCACGTCGGAACTGGCGCCCACCACACTCCCCTGGGAGCTCCAAGCTTCGACGATGGCCGCCTCCCTGGCCAGCTCTGTGTCAAGCCGGCCTAGGGCCCACCTCGGGAACGCTCGAGAGGGCCCCCTTGGGCGGTCCATCGGCACCGGACGGGTGGAGACCTCAAATCGGACGTAATTGTGGTCCGACAGGGTCTCCACCTCCTCCTCTAACCCTCCAGTTGATCACGTTGCGTGCGACGGCGGGGGTGGCGAACGTTAGGTCCACCACGGACCCCCCCTGCTGCCGCACGCACGTGAACGCCGTCCCCACATTGAGTAGGGACAGACCGGAGAGTAGGGCCCACGTCTGAACCGCTCGCCCTCGAGCGTCCGACGTGGGATTCCCCCAGGCCAAGGACTTGGCATTGAAGTCGCCGAGGACGATAGTGGGCCTCGGCGACTGCCTGCAGACCGCAGCGCGGACGGAGTCAAGGAAAACCTCGAACTCCGCCAGGCTGCGGTTGGGGGAGAAGTACACCGCAACGATGGCGTACTCTCCCCACCCTGCCACGACGAGTCCTTGGCCCCTCTCGATTGCCGAGAGACGAGGGCCGGTGCTGCTCCCAGACACTATGGCCACGGAGCCCTCTAGGGTCCCCCACCCAGTTCGGCTGGTGAGGGACAAAATAGGGCTCGCAGGCCGCCGCCAGGTCTATCTCCCACTCGGCCATGGACTGCAGGAAAAGGTCCTGCGCTCCGGCCGAGTGGTTCAAATTCCCCTGGAGGAAGCGCTGGTGTCCGACCATTATGAGGACATGCGCGCTTCCTCCCCAGCCTGGCGGCTACTCACTCCGGGGGCGGCCCTGGTCCGTTGGGCCGTCTTCCCCTTCGTAACGGGCGGGTGGCACTCACCCCCGCCCATTATGTGCCCCGAGGGGCGCCCCGCATCCGCGCACACGGCGCAGCGCACCGTCTTCGCGCTGCAGTCCGCGGACTGGTGCCCCTCGCCGCCGCAGCGGTAACAGAGGCGGCCCCTCTCCACCCTGGACGGGCACACAGGCCAGGTGTGGCCGATGCCCATGCACCTGAAGCAACGCAATGGGCGCTGCTTTAGGACCTGCACTTTGGCCGAGCTCCAGCCAACGAGGAGCCTGCCGGAGTCCACCACCACCTTGGCCGCCGTGGCCGGGCACCTGACCACGACCGACCCCACACCACCTCGCCCGGTGCGGATCTCCCCGACCTTGATTGAGGCCTCGGGACAGTTGGCCACCCTCGCGACCGCCGCCGCAACCTTCTCCTTGGAGGCCGAATCGTCAAGGCCATCGACCCGGAGATCGGCCATCTTTGCGGGGCGCGAAACAGTCGCTAACCCGTCCAAGACCTGACGGAGCTTCTCCGCCAGCCTGTCCGCCAGCTCAGGCGCTGCCGTAGCAGGGAGCTCTAGGAGCCGAGCCCCCGTCGCCGCCACCCTTACGGATAGTCCCCCCGTAATACCCAGCTCCCGCAGGTCTACGCTTTGCTGGGCCCTCTCCAGCACCTTAGCGTATGAGACGCCCTTCGCGGCAGCCTCCTGCGGGACCGTGATCATTACCGCAGCAGTGCGCGGTTGTGCCGGGACCCTAGGCCTCTGCGGAGCCTGGGGGGCCTTCTGTGCCTTCGCCGGTTGTAGGGGCTGGAGCGGGAGGAGCCGTCTTCTTCCCCTTGCCCTTCCCCTTCTTCGCCACAGTGGCCCAGGTATCTCCTTCTGGATTAGCGGGGCGACTCGGCCAAGCCCACCGGCGGAGGAGGAGCTGGTGCCGCAACCACAGGGGCGGGCGGAAGTGGGCGCGCAGAAGCCGCCGCCTTCCCCTTACCCTTGCCCTTCCCCTTCCCTTTGCCTCCTTGGGCCGCAGAGCCCCCGACATCCATGGCCACCACCGGTGCTGGCACTTGCCTCACAAGGGGGGGAGACCTCGGGGCAGGGCTCGGGGCAGCCACTGACGCAGCCGCCTCGCGACGCCTATCCGCCGCAAGTGGGGGACGCAGTGTTTTCGCCGGGAGGAGGCGCTCCTCAATCCCGGCAAAACGGGCGTCAATAAGTGTCCCCACTGAGGCGACGATAGAGGCCCGTATCTCCTCTAACCAGTCCCCCGCGAAGGTATCTGAGGGACCGGCCTTGGTCACCGAGAGCTCCTTACGGAGCTCACAAAACTCTCGCCGGTGAGCCTTTAACTCCGCCTTCAGCCCCTCCGTCTCGTGACGAAGGCGGGCGTTATCCTTCTTGAGGTTCTGGACCTCATCCGCCACCGTACGCCCTGCCAGCGCCTCCACAATCTTTTGCAGCGTGGCGGCGGACTCCTTAAGCATTTTTTGCATGGTGCCCTTCAGATTACCCGATTTTTGGGCCACTTCTAGTACCGCCGCCACGCTCTTGCTGGCGAGCTCCTTGAGTTCGTCGGCCGTCTGCTCGGCCGGGTCTCTTGAGGCCGGGGCCTCAGACGCCGACGCCTCAGAGTCCGTTGGCACAGATGTGCCAGCCTTACGGACCTTGGATGCGCTTGAGCCCGCCTTAAAGAAAGTACGCTGTTTTAAGCGCCTCTCAAATTCCGCCTCTCTCGCACCCTCCTCCATGCTCTCGAGCTCACGCCGTGCACGAGCGATACCAGTACCTGGTGTACCCCCCTCTTTTCGTGCCTTCGCCCTTCTGGCGCTGACCGTCCTTTCGGTCTCAGTATCCGAGCTGGACGAGATCGCCATGGTCTTCTGGGGCCTCTTACGCCCCAGCGAAGCGTCCGTAAGACACCCATCCGATTCGCTTCCCTCCGAAGCCAAATCAACTACGCCAAACACTGGCTCATACGTCACTCCGCCCGTCACAGGCTCCACATCGAAATTTATTTTAGTTTGATCAGTCTGCATAATTAGATCCCACGAGTATGGGGGAAATACTCCGTCCATCCGTGTGGTGCCCCCTGCACCCGGATAAGCCTTCGATAACCCGCCCAGAGTGTCGGCCGGTACTCTGGCGGGGGAAGCAGTAGGGACCGATCTTCCCATCGGCCACGCATCCCCTCGCGCTGCTTCTCCGCTTGGGATTGGGGTAATTTTTTAGAGAGGTTTTCTTCCTCGCAGCCCAGGCGGTTAAGCCAAGGCCCTCGTTCCCAGTAACCGGCCGCTAGACATGGCAACGACACCGGGACCGGGATTACGAGTTGAGGGGGGGGTGCACCCTGGTGCATGTCCGGCTGCGCAATTAAGCACCCGCCGGACCCGCCCCACCTCGCGCTTTTCTGTCAGGGTGTGCTCCCTTAGGCCGTGGGGTTAACAAACCCCTAAAGGCACGCCCATGCCTACTGGTTTTGGTCCGCGCCGGTCAAGACCGGTACCACCAATGTGGTGGCATTCCCCTATCCGCCACCCGGGGGACGCGCCCAGTAGCAGTCCAGCAACTGCCCTGAGAACCTAACCTAACCTAACCTAACCTAACCTAACCTAACCTAACCTAACCTAACCTAACCTAACCTAACCTAACCTAACCCAAACCTAACCAAAACCTAACCCAAACCTAACCAAAACCTAAACCAAACCTAACCCAAACCTAACCCAAAACTAACCAAAACCTAACCCAAACCTAACTCAAACCTAAACAAGTTAGGTTTCGGAAAGTTAGGTTAGTTATTAAATAATTCGCAATAATACTGTATAGAAAACATTACAAGAATTTATCACGTACCTACTATTAGATACAAGACTGATCCCGTAGGTTCAAAATCGTGCGTGTATCGTTAGGTGTAGAACATTTTAACGTTGGTTTGGTTCCTAACCCAAACCTAACCAAAACCTAACCCAAACCTAACCAAGTTAGGTTTGGGCGAGTTAGGTTTCGGAAAGTTAGGTTAGTTATTAAATAATTCGCAATAATACTGTATAGAAAACATTACAAGAATTTATCACGTACCTACTATTAGATACAAGACTGATCCCGTAGGTTCAAAATCGTGCGTGTATCGTTAGGTGTAGAACATTTTAACGTTGGTTTGGTTCCTAACCCAAACCTAACCAAAACCTAACCCAAACCTAACCAAAACCTAACCCAAACCTAACCAAAACCTAAACCAAACCTAACCCAAACCTAACCCAAAACTAACCAAAACCTAACCCAAACCTAACTCAAACCTAAACAAGTTAGGTTTCGGAAAGTTAGGTTAGTTATTAAATAATTCGCAATAATACTGTATAGAAAACATTACAAGAATTTATCACGTACCTACTATTAGATACAATATCTGATCCCGTAGGTTCAATTTTATCGTTGGTTATATTTGTATCGTAGGTGTAGAACATTTTAACGTTGGTTTGGTTCCTAACCCAAACCTAACCAAAACCTAACCCAAACCTAACCAAAACCTAACCCAAACCTAACCAAAACCTAACCAAACTAACCCAAAACCTAACCAAAACAACCAAAAACCTAACCCAAACCTAACTCAAACCTAAACAAGTTAGGTTTCGGAAAGTTAGGTTAGTTATTAAATAATTCGCAATAATACTGTATAGAAAACATTACAAGAAAATATCACGTACCTACTATTCGTTTTACAATATCTTTCTCTAAGGTGAATTTTTATCGTTGGTTATATATTTATATATAATAATATACATACAAGACTGATCCCGTAGGTTCAAAATCGTGCGTGTATCGTTAGGTGTAGAACATTTTAACGTTGGTTTGGTTCCTAACCCAAACCTAACCAAAACCTAACCCAAACCTAACTCAAACCTAAACAAGTTAGGTTTGGGCGAGTTAGGTTTCGGAAAGTTAGGTTAGTTATTAAATAATTCGCAATAATACTGTATAGAAAACATTACAAGAATTTATCACGTACCTACTATTAGATACAAGACTGATCCCGTAGGTTCAAAATCGTGCGTGTATCGTTAGGTGTAGAACATTTTAACGTTGGTTTGGTTCCTAACCCAAACCTAACCAAAACCTAACCAAAACCTAACCAAGTTAGGTTTGGGCGAGTTAGGTTTCGGAAAGTTAGGTTAGTTATTAAATAATTCGCAATAATACTGTATAGAAAACATTACAAGAAAATATCACGTACCTACTATTCGTTTTACAATATCTTTCTCTAAGGTGAATTTTTATCGTTGGTTATATATTTATATAATATATAATATACATACAAGACTGATCCCGTAGGTTCAAAATCGTGCGTGTATCGTTAGGTGTAGAACATTTTAACGTTGGTTTGGTTCCTAACCCAAACCTAACCTAACCTAACCCAAACCTAAACCAAACCTAACCCAAACCTAACTCAAACCTAAACAAGTTAGGTTTGGGCGAGTTAGGTTTCGGAAAGTTAGGTTAGTTATTAAATAATTCGCAATAATACTGTATAGAAAACATTACAAGAAAATATCACGTACCTACTATTCGTTTTACAATATCTTTCTCTAAGGTGAATTTTTATCGTTGGTTATATATTTATATATAATAATATACATACAAGACTGATCCCGTAGGTTCAAAATCGTGCGTGTATCGTTAGGTGTAGAACATTTTAACGTTGGTTTGGTTCCTAACCCAAACCTAACCTAACCTAACCCAAACCTAAACCAAACCTAACCCAAACCTAACTCAAACCTAAACAAGTTAGGTTTGGGCGAGTTAGGTTTCGGAAAGTTAGGTTAGTTATTAAATAATTCGCAATAATACTGTATAGAAAACATTACAAGAAAATATCACGTACCTACTATTCGTTTTACAATATCTTTCTCTAAGGTGAATTTTTATCGTTGGTTATATATCTTAATATATAATAATATACATACAAGACTGATCCCGTAGGTTCAAAATCGTGCGTGTATCGTTAGGTGTAGAACATTTTAACGTTGGTTTGGTTCCTAACCCAAACCTAACCTAACCTAACCCAAACCTAAACCAAACCTAACCCAAACCTAACTCAAACCTAAACAAGTTAGGTTTGGGCGAGTTAGGTTTCGGAAAGTTAGGTTAGTTATTAAATAATTCGCAATAATACTGTATAGAAAACATTACAAGAAAATATCACGTACCTACTATTCGTTTTACAATATCTTTCTCTAAGGTGAATTTTTATCGTTGGTTATATATTTATATATAATAATATACATACAAGACTGATCCCGTAGGTTCAAAATCGTGCGTGTATCGTTAGGTGTAGAACATTTTAACGTTGGTTTGGTTCCTAACCCAAACCTAACCTAACCTAACCCAAACCTAAACCAAACCTAACCCAAACCTAACTCAAACCTAAACAAGTTAGGTTTGGGCGAGTTAGGTTTCGGAAAGTTAGGTTAGTTATTAAATAATTCGCAATAATACTGTATAGAAAACATTACAAGAAAATATCACGTACCTACTATTCGTTTTACAATATCTTTCTCTAAGGTGAATTTTTATCGTTGGTTATATATTTATATATAATAATATACATACAAGACTGATCCCGTAGGTTCAAAATCGTGCGTGTATCGTTAGGTGTAGAACATTTTTAACGTTGGTTTGGTTCCTAACCCAAACCTAACCTAACCTAACCCAAACCTAAACCAAACCTAACCCAAACCTAACTCAAACCTAACCAGTTTAGTTTTGGGCGAGTTAGGTTTCGGAAAGTTAGGTTAGTTATTAAATAATTCGCAATAATACTGTATAGAAAACATTACAAGAAAATATCACGTACCTACTATTCGTTTTACAATATCTTTCTCTAAGGTGAATTTTTATCGTTGGTTATATATTTATATATAATAATATACATACAAGACTGATCCCGTAGGTTCAAAATCGTGCGTGTATCGTTAGGTGTAGAACATTTTAACGTTGGTTTGGTTCCTAACCCAAACCTAACCTAACCTAACCCAAACCTAAACCAAACCTAACCCAAACCTAACTCAAACCTAAACAAGTTAGGTTTGGGCGAGTTAGGTTTCGGAAAGTTAGGTTAGTTATTAAATAATTCGCAATAATACTGTATAGAAAACATTACAAGAAAATATCACGTACCTACTATTCGTTTTACAATATCTTTCTCTAAGGTGAATTTTTATCGTTGGTTATATATTTATATATAATAATATACATACAAGACTGATCCCGTAGGTTCAAAATCGTGCGTGTATCGTTAGGTGTAGAACATTTTAACGTTGGTTTGGTTCCTAACCCAAACCTAACCTAACCTAACCCAAACCTAAACCAAACCTAACCCAAACCTAACTCAAACCTAAACAAGTTAGGTTTGGGCGAGTTAGGTTTCGGAAAGTTAGGTTAGTTATTAAATAATTCGCAATAATACTGTATAGAAAACATTACAAGAAAATATCACGTACCTACTATTCGTTTTACAATATCTTTCTCTAAGGTGAATTTTTATCGTTGGTTATATATTTATATATAATAATATACATACAAGACTGATCCCGTAGGTTCAAAATCGTGCGTGTATCGTTAGGTGTAGAACATTTTAACGTTGGTTTGGTTCCTAACCCAAACCTAACCTAACCTAACCCAAACCTAAACCAAACCTAACCCAAACCTAACTCAAACCTAAACAAGTTAGGTTTGGGCGAGTTAGGTTTCGGAAAGTTAGGTTAGTTATTAAATAATTCGCAATAATACTGTATAGAAAACATTACAAGAAAATATCACGTACCTACTATTCGTTTTACAATATCTTTCTCTAAGGTGAATTTTTATCGTTGGTTATATATTTATATATAATATACATACAAGACTGATCCCGTAGGTTCAAAATCGTGCGTGTATCGTTAGGTGTAGAACATTTTAACGTTGGTTTGGTTCCTAACCCAAACCTAACCTAACCTAACCCAAACCTAAACCAAACCTAACCCAAACCTAACTCAAACCTAAACAAGTTAGGTTTGGGCGAGTTAGGTTTCGGAAAGTTAGGTTAGTTATTAAATAATTCGCAATAATACTGTATAGAAAACATTACAAGAAAATATCACGTACCTACTATTCGTTTTACAATATCTTTCTCTAAGGTGAATTTTTATCGTTGGTTATATATTTATATATAATAATATACATACAAGACTGATCCCGTAGGTTCAAAATCGTGCGTGTATCGTTAGGTGTAGAACATTTTAACGTTGGTTTGGTTCCTAACCCAAACCTAACCTAACCTAACCCAAACCTAAACCAAACCTAACCCAAACCTAACTCAAACCTAAACAAGTTAGGTTTGGGCGAGTTAGGTTTCGGAAAGTTAGGTTAGTTATTAAATAATTCGCAATAATACTGTATAGAAAACATTACAAGAAAATATCACGTACCTACTATTCGTTTTACAATATCTTTCTCTAAGGTGAATTTTTATCGTTGGTTATATATTTATATATAATAATATACATACAAGACTGATCCCGTAGGTTCAAAATCGTGCGTGTATCGTTAGGTGTAGAACATTTTAACGTTGGTTTGGTTCCTAACCCAAACCTAACCTAACCTAACCCAAACCTAAACCAAACCTAACCCA
This sequence comes from Brenthis ino, assembly GCA_921882275.1. Lineage (NCBI taxonomy): Eukaryota > Metazoa > Arthropoda > Insecta > Lepidoptera > Nymphalidae > Brenthis > Brenthis ino. The sequence continues at coordinate 32,664,329 of OV170222.1, read as the reverse complement.
AACCTAACTCAAACCTAAACAAGTTAGGTTTGGGCGAGTTAGGTTTCGGAAAGTTAGGTTAGTTATTAAATAATTCGCAATAATACTGTATAGAAAACATTACAAGAAAATATCACGTACCTACTATTCGTTTTACAATATCTTTCTCTAAGGTGAATTTTTATCGTTGGTTATATATTTATATATAATAATATACATACAAGACTGATCCCGTAGGTTCAAAATCGTGCGTGTATCGTTAGGTGTAGAACATTTTAACGTTGGTTTGGTTCCTAACCCAAACCTAACCTAACCTAACCCAAACCTAAACCAAACCTAACCCAAACCTAACTCAAACCTAAACAAGTTAGGTTTGGGCGAGTTAGGTTTCGGAAAGTTAGGTTAGTTATTAAATAATTCGCAATAATACTGTATAGAAAACATTACAAGAAAATATCACGTACCTACTATTCGTTTTACAATATCTTTCTCTAAGGTGAATTTTTATCGTTGGTTATATATTTATATATAATAATATACATACAAGACTGATCCCGTAGGTTCAAAATCGTGCGTGTATCGTTAGGTGTAGAACATTTTAACGTTGGTTTGGTTCCTAACCCAAACCTAACCTAACCTAACCCAAACCTAAACCAAACCTAACCCAAACCTAACTCAAACCTAAACAAGTTAGGTTTGGGCGAGTTAGGTTTCGGAAAGTTAGGTTAGTTATTAAATAATTCGCAATAATACTGTATAGAAAACATTACAAGAAAATATCACGTACCTACTATTCGTTTTACAATATCTTTCTCTAAGGTGAATTTTTATCGTTGGTTATATATTTATATATAATAATATACATACAAGACTGATCCCGTAGGTTCAAAATCGTGCGTGTATCGTTAGGTGTAGAACATTTTAACGTTGGTTTGGTTCCTAACCCAAACCTAACCTAACCTAACCCAAACCTAAACCAAACCTAACCCAAACCTAACTCAAACCTAAACAAGTTAGGTTTGGGCGAGTTAGGTTTCGGAAAGTTAGGTTAGTTATTAAATAATTCGCAATAATACTGTATAGAAAACATTACAAGAAAATATCACGTACCTACTATTCGTTTTACAATATCTTTCTCTAAGGTGAATTTTTATCGTTGGTTATATATTTATATATAATAATATACATACAAGACTGATCCCGTAGGTTCAAAATCGTGCGTGTATCGTTAGGTGTAGAACATTTTAACGTTGGTTTGGTTCCTAACCCAAACCTAACCTAACCTAACCCAAACCTAAACCAAACCTAACCCAAACCTAACTCAAACCTAAACAAGTTAGGTTTGGGCGAGTTAGGTTTCGGAAAGTTAGGTTAGTTATTAAATAATTCGCAATAATACTGTATAGAAAACATTACAAGAAAATATCACGTACCTACTATTCGTTTTACAATATCTTTCTCTAAGGTGAATTTTTATCGTTGGTTATATATTTATATATAATAATATACATACAAGACTGATCCCGTAGGTTCAAAATCGTGCGTGTATCGTTAGGTGTAGAACATTTTAACGTTGGTTTGGTTCCTAACCCAAACCTAACCTAACCTAACCCAAACCTAAACCAAACCTAACCCAAACCTAACTCAAACCTAAACAAGTTAGGTTTGGGCGAGTTAGGTTTCGGAAAGTTAGGTTAGTTATTAAATAATTCGCAATAATACTGTATAGAAAACATTACAAGAAAATATCACGTACCTACTATTCGTTTTACAATATCTTTCTCTAAGGTGAATTTTTATCGTTGGTTATATATTTATATATAATAATATACATACAAGACTGATCCCGTAGGTTCAAAATCGTGCGTGTATCGTTAGGTGTAGAACATTTTAACGTTGGTTTGGTTCCTAACCCAAACCTAACCTAACCTAACCCAAACCTAAACCAAACCTAACCCAAACCTAACTCAAACCTAAACAAGTTAGGTTTGGGCGAGTTAGGTTTCGGAAAGTTAGGTTAGTTATTAAATAATTCGCAATAATACTGTATAGAAAACATTACAAGAAAATATCACGTACCTACTATTCGTTTTACAATATCTTTCTCTAAGGTGAATTTTTATCGTTGGTTATATATTTATATATAATAATATACATACAAGACTGATCCCGTAGGTTCAAAATCGTGCGTGTATCGTTAGGTGTAGAACATTTTAACGTTGGTTTGGTTCCTAACCCAAACCTAACCTAACCTAACCCAAACCTAAACCAAACCTAACCCAAACCTAACTCAAACCTAAACAAGTTAGGTTTGGGCGAGTTAGGTTTCGGAAAGTTAGGTTAGTTATTAAATAATTCGCAATAATACTGTATAGAAAACATTACAAGAAAATATCACGTACCTACTATTCGTTTTACAATATCTTTCTCTAAGGTGAATTTTTATCGTTGGTTATATATTTATATAATAATATACATACAAGACTGATCCCGTAGGTTCAAAATCGTGCGTGTATCGTTAGGTGTAGAACATTTTAACGTTGGTTTGGTTCCTAACCCAAACCTAACCTAACCTAACCCAAACCTAAACCAAACCTAACCCAAACCTAACTCAAACCTAAACAAGTTAGGTTTGGGCGAGTTAGGTTTCGGAAAGTTAGGTTAGTTATTAAATAATTCGCAATAATACTGTATAGAAAACATTACAAGAAAATATCACGTACCTACTATTCGTTTTACAATATCTTTCTCTAAGGTGAATTTTTATCGTTGGTTATATATTTATATAATAATATACATACAAGACTGATCCCGTAGGTTCAAAATCGTGCGTGTATCGTTAGGTGTAGAACATTTTAACGTTGGTTTGGTTCCTAACCCAAACCTAACCTAACCTAACCCAAACCTAAACCAAACCTAACCCAAACCTAACTCAAACCTAAACAAGTTAGGTTTGGGCGAGTTAGGTTTCGGAAAGTTAGGTTAGTTATTAAATAATTCGCAATAATACTGTATAGAAAACATTACAAGAAAATATCACGTACCTACTATTCGTTTTACAATATCTTTCTCTAAGGTGAATTTTTATCGTTGGTTATATATTTATATATAATAATATACATACAAGACTGATCCCGTAGGTTCAAAATCGTGCGTGTATCGTTAGGTGTAGAACATTTTAACGTTGGTTTGGTTCCTAACCCAAACCTAACCTAACCTAACCCAAACCTAAACCAAACCTAACCCAAACCTAACTCAAACCTAAACAAGTTAGGTTTGGGCGAGTTAGGTTTCGGAAAGTTAGGTTAGTTATTAAATAATTCGCAATAATACTGTATAGAAAACATTACAAGAAAATATCACGTACCTACTATTCGTTTTACAATATCTTTCTCTAAGGTGAATTTTTATCGTTGGTTATATATTTATATATAATAATATACATACAAGACTGATCCCGTAGGTTCAAAATCGTGCGTGTATCGTTAGGTGTAGAACATTTTAACGTTGGTTTGGTTCCTAACCCAAACCTAACCTAACCTAACCCAAACCTAAACCAAACCTAACCCAAACCTAACTCAAACCTAAACAAGTTAGGTTTGGGCGAGTTAGGTTTCGGAAAGTTAGGTTAGTTATTAAATAATTCGCAATAATACTGTATAGAAAACATTACAAGAAAATATCACGTACCTACTATTCGTTTTACAATATCTTTCTCTAAGGTGAATTTTTATCGTTGGTTATATATTTATATATAATAATATACATACAAGACTGATCCCGTAGGTTCAAAATCGTGCGTGTATCGTTAGGTGTAGAACATTTTAACGTTGGTTTGGTTCCTAACCCAAACCTAACCTAACCTAACCCAAACCTAAACCAAACCTAACCCAAACCTAACTCAAACCTAAACAAGTTAGGTTTGGGCGAGTTAGGTTTCGGAAAGTTAGGTTAGTTATTAAATAATTCGCAATAATACTGTATAGAAAACATTACAAGAAAATATCACGTACCTACTATTCGTTTTACAATATCTTTCTCTAAGGTGAATTTTTATCGTTGGTTATATATTTATATATAATAATATACATACAAGACTGATCCCGTAGGTTCAAAATCGTGCGTGTATCGTTAGGTGTAGAACATTTTAACGTTGGTTTGGTTCCTAACCCAAACCTAACCTAACCTAACCCAAACCTAAACCAAACCTAACCCAAACCTAACTCAAACCTAAACAAGTTAGGTTTGGGCGAGTTAGGTTTCGGAAAGTTAGGTTAGTTATTAAATAATTCGCAATAATACTGTATAGAAAACATTACAAGAAAATATCACGTACCTACTATTCGTTTTACAATATCTTTCTCTAAGGTGAATTTTTATCGTTGGTTATATATTTATATATAATAATATACATACAAGACTGATCCCGTAGGTTCAAAATCGTGCGTGTATCGTTAGGTGTAGAACATTTTAACGTTGGTTTGGTTCCTAACCCAAACCTAACCTAACCTAACCCAAACCTAAACCAAACCTAACCCAAACCTAACTCAAACCTAAACAAGTTAGGTTTGGGCGAGTTAGGTTTCGGAAAGTTAGGTTAGTTATTAAATAATTCGCAATAATACTGTATAGAAAACATTACAAGAAAATATCACGTACCTACTATTCGTTTTACAATATCTTTCTCTAAGGTGAATTTTTATCGTTGGTTATATATTTATATATAATAATATACATACAAGACTGATCCCGTAGGTTCAAAATCGTGCGTGTATCGTTAGGTGTAGAACATTTTAACGTTGGTTTGGTTCCTAACCCAAACCTAACCTAACCTAACCCAAACCTAAACCAAACCTAACCCAAACCTAACTCAAACCTAAACAAGTTAGGTTTGGGCGAGTTAGGTTTCGGAAAGTTAGGTTAGTTATTAAATAATTCGCAATAATACTGTATAGAAAACATTACAAGAAAATATCACGTACCTACTATTCGTTTTACAATATCTTTCTCTAAGGTGAATTTTTATCGTTGGTTATATATTTATATATAATAATATACATACAAGACTGATCCCGTAGGTTCAAAATCGTGCGTGTATCGTTAGGTGTAGAACATTTTAACGTTGGTTTGGTTCCTAACCCAAACCTAACCTAACCTAACCCAAACCTAAACCAAACCTAACCCAAACCTAACTCAAACCTAAACAAGTTAGGTTTGGGCGAGTTAGGTTTCGGAAAGTTAGGTTAGTTATTAAATAATTCGCAATAATACTGTATAGAAAACATTACAAGAAAATATCACGTACCTACTATTCGTTTTACAATATCTTTCTCTAAGGTGAATTTTTATCGTTGGTTATATATTTATATAATAATATACATACAAGACTGATCCCGTAGGTTCAAAATCGTGCGTGTATCGTTAGGTGTAGAACATTTTAACGTTGGTTTGGTTCCTAACCCAAACCTAACCTAACCTAACCCAAACCTAAACCAAACCTAACCCAAACCTAACTCAAACCTAAACAAGTTAGGTTTGGGCGAGTTAGGTTTCGGAAAGTTAGGTTAGTTATTAAATAATTCGCAATAATACTGTATAGAAAACATTACAAGAAAATATCACGTACCTACTATTCGTTTTACAATATCTTTCTCTAAGGTGAATTTTTATCGTTGGTTATATATTTATATATAATAATATACATACAAGACTGATCCCGTAGGTTCAAAATCGTGCGTGTATCGTTAGGTGTAGAACATTTTAACGTTGGTTTGGTTCCTAACCCAAACCTAACCTAACCTAACCCAAACCTAAACCAAACCTAACCCAAACCTAACTCAAACCTAAACAAGTTAGGTTTGGGCGAGTTAGGTTTCGGAAAGTTAGGTTAGTTATTAAATAATTCGCAATAATACTGTATAGAAAACATTACAAGAAAATATCACGTACCTACTATTCGTTTTACAATATCTTTCTCTAAGGTGAATTTTTATCGTTGGTTATATATTTATATATAATAATATACATACAAGACTGATCCCGTAGGTTCAAAATCGTGCGTGTATCGTTAGGTGTAGAACATTTTAAACGTTGGTTTGGTTCCTAACCCAAACCTAACCTAACCTAACCCAAACCTAAACCAAACCTAACCCAAACCTAACTCAAACCTAAACAAGTTAGGTTTGGGCGAGTTAGGTTTCGGAAAGTTAGGTTAGTTATTAAATAATTCGCAATAATACTGTATAGAAAACATTACAAGAAAATATCACGTACCTACTATTCGTTTTACAATATCTTTCTCTAAGGTGAATTTTTATCGTTGGTTATATATTTATATATAATAATATACATACAAGACTGATCCCGTAGGTTCAAAATCGTGCGTGTATCGTTAGGTGTAGAACATTTTAACGTTGGTTTGGTTCCTAACCCAAACCTAACCTAACCTAACCCAAACCTAAACCAAACCTAACCCAAACCTAACTCAAACCTAAACAAGTTAGGTTTGGGCGAGTTAGGTTTCGGAAAGTTAGGTTAGTTATTAAATAATTCGCAATAATACTGTATAGAAAACATTACAAGAAAATATCACGTACCTACTATTCGTTTTACAATATCTTTCTCTAAGGTGAATTTTTATCGTTGGTTATATATTTATATATAATAATATACATACAAGACTGATCCCGTAGGTTCAAAATCGTGCGTGTATCGTTAGGTGTAGAACATTTTAACGTTGGTTTGGTTCCTAACCCAAACCTAACCTAACCTAACCCAAACCTAAACCAAACCTAACCCAAACCTAACTCAAACCTAAACAAGTTAGGTTTGGGCGAGTTAGGTTTCGGAAAGTTAGGTTAGTTATTAAATAATTCGCAATAATACTGTATAGAAAACATTACAAGAAAATATCACGTACCTACTATTCGTTTTACAATATCTTTCTCTAAGGTGAATTTTTATCGTTGGTTATATATTTATATATAATAATATACATACAAGACTGATCCCGTAGGTTCAAAATCGTGCGTGTATCGTTAGGTGTAGAACATTTTAACGTTGGTTTGGTTCCTAACCCAAACCTAACCTAACCTAACCCAAACCTAAACCAAACCTAACCCAAACCTAACTCAAACCTAAACAAGTTAGGTTTGGGCGAGTTAGGTTTCGGAAAGTTAGGTTAGTTATTAAATAATTCGCAATAATACTGTATAGAAAACATTACAAGAAAATATCACGTACCTACTATTCGTTTTACAATATCTTTCTCTAAGGTGAATTTTTATCGTTGGTTATATATTTATATATAATAATATACATACAAGACTGATCCCGTAGGTTCAAAATCGTGCGTGTATCGTTAGGTGTAGAACATTTTAACGTTGGTTTGGTTCCTAACCCAAACCTAACCTAACCTAACCCAAACCTAAACCAAACCTAACCCAAACCTAACTCAAACCTAAACAAGTTAGGTTTGGGCGAGTTAGGTTTCGGAAAGTTAGGTTAGTTATTAAATAATTCGCAATAATACTGTATAGAAAACATTACAAGAAAATATCACGTACCTACTATTCGTTTTACAATATCTTTCTCTAAGGTGAATTTTTATCGTTGGTTATATATTTATATATAATAATATACATACAAGACTGATCCCGTAGGTTCAAAATCGTGCGTGTATCGTTAGGTGTAGAACATTTTAACGTTGGTTTGGTTCCTAACCCAAACCTAACCTAACCTAACCCAAACCTAAACCAAACCTAACCCAAACCTAACTCAAACCTAAACAAGTTAGGTTTGGGCGAGTTAGGTTTCGGAAAGTTAGGTTAGTTATTAAATAATTCGCAATAATACTGTATAGAAAACATTACAAGAAAATATCACGTACCTACTATTCGTTTTACAATATCTTTCTCTAAGGTGAATTTTTATCGTTGGTTATATATTTATATATAATAATATACATACAAGACTGATCCCGTAGGTTCAAAATCGTGCGTGTATCGTTAGGTGTAGAACATTTTAACGTTGGTTTGGTTCCTAACCCAAACCTAACCTAACCTAACCCAAACCTAAACCAAACCTAACCCAAACCTAACTCAAACCTAAACAAGTTAGGTTTGGGCGAGTTAGGTTTCGGAAAGTTAGGTTAGTTATTAAATAATTCGCAATAATACTGTATAGAAAACATTACAAGAAAATATCACGTACCTACTATTCGTTTTACAATATCTTTCTCTAAGGTGAATTTTTATCGTTGGTTATATATTTATATATAATAATATACATACAAGACTGATCCCGTAGGTTCAAAATCGTGCGTGTATCGTTAGGTGTAGAACATTTTAACGTTGGTTTGGTTCCTAACCCAAACCTAACCTAACCTAACCCAAACCTAAACCAAACCTAACCCAAACCTAACTCAAACCTAAACAAGTTAGGTTTGGGCGAGTTAGGTTTCGGAAAGTTAGGTTAGTTATTAAATAATTCGCAATAATACTGTATAGAAAACATTACAAGAAAATATCACGTACCTACTATTCGTTTTACAATATCTTTCTCTAAGGTGAATTTTTATCGTTGGTTATATATTTATATATAATAATATACATACAAGACTGATCCCGTAGGTTCAAAATCGTGCGTGTATCGTTAGGTGTAGAACATTTTAACGTTGGTTTGGTTCCTAACCCAAACCTAACCTAACCTAACCCAAACCTAAACCAAACCTAACCCAAACCTAACTCAAACCTAAACAAGTTAGGTTTGGGCGAGTTAGGTTTCGGAAAGTTAGGTTAGTTATTAAATAATTCGCAATAATACTGTATAGAAAACATTACAAGAAAATATCACGTACCTACTATTCGTTTTACAATATCTTTCTCTAAGGTGAATTTTTATCGTTGGTTATATATTTATATATAAATATACATACAAGACTGATCCCGTAGGTTCAAAATCGTGCGTGTATCGTTAGGTGTAGAACATTTTAACGTTGGTTTGGTTCCTAACCCAAACCTAACCTAACCTAACCCAAACCTAAACCAAACCTAACCCAAACCTAACTCAAACCTAAACAAGTTAGGTTTGGGCGAGTTAGGTTTCGGAAAGTTAGGTTAGTTATTAAATAATTCGCAATAATACTGTATAGAAAACATTACAAGAAAATATCACGTACCTACTATTCGTTTTACAATATCTTTCTCTAAGGTGAATTTTTATCGTTGGTTATATATTATATATAATAATATACATACAAGACTGATCCCGTAGGTTCAAAATCGTGCGTGTATCGTTAGGTGTAGAACATTTTAACGTTGGTTTGGTTCCTAACCCAAACCTAACCTAACCTAACCCAAACCTAAACCAAACCTAACCCAAACCTAACTCAAACCTAAACAAGTTAGGTTTGGGCGAGTTAGGTTTCGGAAAGTTAGGTTAGTTATTAAATAATTCGCAATAATACTGTATAGAAAACATTACAAGAAAATATCACGTACCTACTATTCGTTTTACAATATCTTTCTCTAAGGTGAATTTTTATCGTTGGTTATATATTTATATATAATAATATACATACAAGACTGATCCCGTAGGTTCAAAATCGTGCGTGTATCGTTAGGTGTAGAACATTTTAACGTTGGTTTGGTTCCTAACCCAAACCTAACCTAACCTAACCCAAACCTAAACCAAACCTAACCCAAACCTAACTCAAACCTAAACAAGTTAGGTTTGGGCGAGTTAGGTTTCGGAAAGTTAGGTTAGTTATTAAATAATTCGCAATAATACTGTATAGAAAACATTACAAGAAAATATCACGTACCTACTATTCGTTTTACAATATCTTTCTCTAAGGTGAATTTTTATCGTTGGTTATATATTTATATATAATAATATACATACAAGACTGATCCCGTAGGTTCAAAATCGTGCGTGTATCGTTAGGTGTAGAACATTTTAACGTTGGTTTGGTTCCTAACCCAAACCTAACCTAACCTAACCCAAACCTAAACCAAACCTAACCCAAACCTAACTCAAACCTAAACAAGTTAGGTTTGGGCGAGTTAGGTTTCGGAAAGTTAGGTTAGTTATTAAATAATTCGCAATAATACTGTATAGAAAACATTACAAGAAAATATCACGTACCTACTATTCGTTTTACAATATCTTTCTCTAAGGTGAATTTTTATCGTTGGTTATATATTTATATATAATAATATACATACAAGACTGATCCCGTAGGTTCAAAATCGTGCGTGTATCGTTAGGTGTAGAACATTTTAACGTTGGTTTGGTTCCTAACCCAAACCTAACCTAACCTAACCCAAACCTAAACCAAACCTAACCCAAACCTAACTCAAACCTAAACAAGTTAGGTTTGGGCGAGTTAGGTTTCGGAAAGTTAGGTTAGTTATTAAATAATTCGCAATAATACTGTATAGAAAACATTACAAGAAAATATCACGTACCTACTATTCGTTTTACAATATCTTTCTCTAAGGTGAATTTTTATCGTTGGTTATATATTTATATATAATAATATACATACAAGACTGATCCCGTAGGTTCAAAATCGTGCGTGTATCGTTAGGTGTAGAACATTTTAACGTTGGTTTGGTTCCTAACCCAAACCTAACCTAACCTAACCCAAACCTAAACCAAACCTAACCCAAACCTAACTCAAACCTAAACAAGTTAGGTTTGGGCGAGTTAGGTTTCGGAAAGTTAGGTTAGTTATTAAATAATTCGCAATAATACTGTATAGAAAACATTACAAGAAAATATCACGTACCTACTATTCGTTTTACAATATCTTTCTCTAAGGTGAATTTTTATCGTTGGTTATATATTTATATATAATAATATACATACAAGACTGATCCCGTAGGTTCAAAATCGTGCGTGTATCGTTAGGTGTAGAACATTTTAACGTTGGTTTGGTTCCTAACCCAAACCTAACCTAACCTAACCCAAACCTAAACCAAACCTAACCCAAACCTAACTCAAACCTAAACAAGTTAGGTTTGGGCGAGTTAGGTTTCGGAAAGTTAGGTTAGTTATTAAATAATTCGCAATAATACTGTATAGAAAACATTACAAGAAAATATCACGTACCTACTATTCGTTTTACAATATCTTTCTCTAAGGTGAATTTTTATCGTTGGTTATATATTTATATATAATAATATACATACAAGACTGATCCCGTAGGTTCAAAATCGTGCGTGTATCGTTAGGTGTAGAACATTTTAACGTTGGTTTGGTTCCTAACCCAAACCTAACCTAACCTAACCCAAACCTAAACCAAACCTAACCCAAACCTAACTCAAACCTAAACAAGTTAGGTTTGGGCGAGTTAGGTTTCGGAAAGTTAGGTTAGTTATTAAATAATTCGCAATAATACTGTATAGAAAACATTACAAGAAAATATCACGTACCTACTATTCGTTTTACAATATCTTTCTCTAAGGTGAATTTTTATCGTTGGTTATATATTTATATATAATAATATACATACAAGACTGATCCCGTAGGTTCAAAATCGTGCGTGTATCGTTAGGTGTAGAACATTTTAACGTTGGTTTGGTTCCTAACCCAAACCTAACCTAACCTAACCCAAACCTAAACCAAACCTAACCCAAACCTAACTCAAACCTAAACAAGTTAGGTTTGGGCGAGTTAGGTTTCGGAAAGTTAGGTTAGTTATTAAATAATTCGCAATAATACTGTATAGAAAACATTACAAGAAAATATCACGTACCTACTATTCGTTTTACAATATCTTTCTCTAAGGTGAATTTTTATCGTTGGTTATATATTTATATATAATAATATACATACAAGACTGATCCCGTAGGTTCAAAATCGTGCGTGTATCGTTAGGTGTAGAACATTTTAACGTTGGTTTGGTTCCTAACCCAAACCTAACCTAACCTAACCCAAACCTAAACCAAACCTAACCCAAACCTAACTCAAACCTAAACAAGTTAGGTTTGGGCGAGTTAGGTTTCGGAAAGTTAGGTTAGTTATTAAATAATTCGCAATAATACTGTATAGAAAACATTACAAGAAAATATCACGTACCTACTATTCGTTTTACAATATCTTTCTCTAAGGTGAATTTTTATCGTTGGTTATATATTTATATATAATAATATACATACAAGACTGATCCCGTAGGTTCAAAATCGTGCGTGTATCGTTAGGTGTAGAACATTTTAACGTTGGTTTGGTTCCTAACCCAAACCTAACCTAACCTAACCCAAACCTAAACCAAACCTAACCCAAACCTAACTCAAACCTAAACAAGTTAGGTTTGGGCGAGTTAGGTTTCGGAAAGTTAGGTTAGTTATTAAATAATTCGCAATAATACTGTATAGAAAACATTACAAGAAAATATCACGTACCTACTATTCGTTTTACAATATCTTTCTCTAAGGTGAATTTTTATCGTTGGTTATATATTTATATATAATAATATACATACAAGACTGATCCCGTAGGTTCAAAATCGTGCGTGTATCGTTAGGTGTAGAACATTTTAACGTTGGTTTGGTTCCTAACCCAAACCTAACCTAACCTAACCTTTTTTTTTTTTTTTTTTTTTTTTTTTTTTTTTTTTTTTTTTTTTTTTTTTTTTTTTTTTTTTTTTTTTAAGTCAGGAAACCCTGTTGCCGGGTACCCGCCGCCTGGGGAAGAACGACGGGTTATGTGGGGCTCCTGCCGCGCAAAAGGTGGTAAACGCACGGCAGCCTACCCACTAAAACCTGACTGTGTCCGCCTCATTCGCCTCCTGGTCGGGGCCACGGGAACTAAAGAATCATCCGCGAACCCCGACGGCGATTGCCCTACGGCACGACTTGGTGTCGGAGGGTGGCACCCTCTACGACCACCGTTTGGAGTAGCGCGCGGGGGACACCGCGCGCGCCTACTCGGGCCAGGTGATTAGGCGGCAGACTTCCCCAAGTCTGCCGCCCTCTGGCTGGTGTTAAGGGGGGAGGCGGCGTTCGTGGGCCGCTCTCCGGCGCCCGGTCCTCCTGCGGCGGATGGCGAGCTCGGCGTTGGCCTCTCTCGCCCTCTCCGCCGCCTCCTTCTGCGACATCACGTCCTCGCAGAAGGACAGGACGGCACCCCAGGACCTTTTGCTTTCGACCATGGCAGAGACCACGGCCGGCAGCGTCAGGTCCGCCCCCACAACACCTATGAGCGCCTCACGCTCTGACGCCCAAGCTGGGCACTCCTCCAGCACGTGCTGGGCTGTCTCATCGACGCAGCCGTGGCAGTGGTGGCAGCGTGGATCCGGCTCTCTCCCGGCGACGCGGCACAGGTATCTGCCGAAGCACCCGTGCCCCGTAAGGACCTGCGTCAACCGGAAGGTGAGGACGCCGTGACGTCTCGCCAACCACTGCCTAAGAACAGGGCGAACCGCGTCAATGGTCCTGCGACCAGCGGAAGGATGCTCTAGCCTGCAGAGCCACTCCTCAAGTGCGGAATCTCGCTCCTCCTCGCTCTCGTGCGGTGCTGGACTGAGGTCCCTGGACGCAAGGCCTCGACGCCGACAATAGGACGACGCCAAGGAAAGTGCATCCAGGTCCCAGGGTGTAACTCCAGCCAGCACGCACGCCGCTTCACCCGATATGGTCCGATACCCCCTTATAACCCGCGTCGCCATCACCCTTTGCGACTGCCGCAGAACTGCCACGTTTTCGCGGCAGAGAGCGTCTGACCAAACCGGGGCGCCGTAGAGCGCCATGGACCGCAGAACTCCGAGGTATAGGCGTCTGCTGGAGCAACTCGGTCCGCTCACATTGGGCAGCAATCTGCCCAGTGCACCTGCCGTCTTTCTAAGTTTCGGCGCAAGGGCATTAAAATGCGCCTTAAAATTCCACCGGCTGTCGAGCAAGAGCCCCAAGTATCTCAGTGTACTCGACAAGCCGATGCGGACTCCGCCCACCGTTATGTGAGTGCCCGATGGAGGTGCCCTTCGAGGGCCGTGAAAACACAGCGCCTCAGATTTCTCCAGGGCAACCTCCAGCCCCAACCTGCGTATTCTACTAACGACGTGAGCCACTCCCGCCGTCGCCGACAACGCCGCCTCTCTGTGGCTATTCGCCTGCGCCAAGACCAGGGTGTCATCCGCGTAGCACACTACACTGACTCCTCTCAGCGTGCTACCCCTCAACACCCAGTCGTAGCCGATGTTCCACAGGAGAGGCCCAAGAACCGAGCCCTGTGGAACACCGCACGACACTTCCCGTCTCCCCAAGCCGTTCCGCTCAGGAAAGACCACGGATCTCTCGGAGAGGTAAGCCCCGACGACGCGGCACAGGTAGGTTGGCACCCCGTGGTAGCGGAGCGCCTCCCTGATGCAAGCCCAGGGCAAGGAGTTGAAGGCGTTTGCGATGTCCAAGGACACCGCAAAAACTACCTGACCCCGGGAAACTGCCTCCTGCACGCGGGACTTGACCCGCAGAATGGCATCTACGGTTGAGCGACCACCGCGGAAGCCAAACTGCGCGTCCGAGAGATCCGGCCCAACCTCCACCATGTGCTTGGTTAAGCGCTCCACGACAATACGCTCGAACAGCTTGGCGAGCTCATCCAGCAACACGATGGGGCGGTAGGCGGAAGGAGACTCCGCCGGACGCCCTTCCTTTCTGAGGAGGACTAACCTGCCTGTCTTCCACCTCTGTGGAATTGTGGCTTGAGCCAGACAGGCAGTGAATAGTCCCCTCACACAAGGCCCTAAGGCGTCCATTGCCAAGGCTAGGGCGCGACCAGGTATTCCGTCGGGCCCGGGGGCAACGGATTTTCCCCGCAGGCGCACCACAGCCACTGCCATTTCTTCTTCGCTGACCTCCGGGACATCGTCCAGTCCTTCGTCGACATCGGCTATACCGCGTGGACCCATCTGTGGCGGCTGAAAGTCCTGGTGCGGGAAGAGTGAGTCTAGCACACTGCGCAACATTTCCGGCTCGAGTGTTTCGGTCAGTGGAGGGGCCCAGGGGCGAAGTTTGTTTAGAACCAATCTATATGGTGTGCCCCAAGGATCTCTATTGAGCCCCTCCAACATCTCGGCTCTCCCTTCCGATATTGCCCTGGCGATCTGGGCCGTTAGACGCGCCTTCGCCTCTACGTAGCGGGCATATCTATTGTCCTCTTCTGCCTGGTCCCGACGCGCCCTCCTACGACAGTGTGAGTAGAGACGTCTGGCAGCGACACAGTCCTCACGCAGCTGAGCGATCTCCGCCGTCCACCACCAGACATGTTGCCGTGGGGGGCAACGCCCGGACCGAGGCATTGCGGCATCACAAATGCGCTTCGCCATCTCCACGATGCGCTCTGCTGTCTCGGTTGGGGACACTGTGTGTTGGGGCAGCCAAGAGGCTACAATCGCCGCCTCTTTCAATACCTCCGGGTTGAGGCGCTTCAACTGCCATCTTGGTCCTTCCTCCCTCCGAGTTCGGTTACGGCGTGGCGGCACCGCCGGATGAGTGGAGATCTCATATAGGATGTAACGGTGGTCCGAGAGCGTCTCCACATCATCCAGCACTCGCCAACCGTGGACACGGCGCGCTAAGGCAGGGCTCGCGAACGTAATGTCCACGATGGACCCGCCCTGCCGTCGCACGCACGTGTCGACCGTTCCCTGGTTCATCACTGTCAGGCCGGTAGCAACAACCCACTCTCCAAGGGCCCTCCCCCGTGCATCTTCCACTGTGGAACCCCACATGCCGGACTTCGCGTTCAGGTCCCCCGCTACGATGACTTCCGCAGGCCCACATCTGACGATTAGCTCCCCCAACCTGTCCAAGAACTCCTCAAACTCTGCCAGGGTTCTGTTGGGGGAGAAATATACCCCGACCACGACGACCTGCCCCAGCAGTGCCGCGACGCACCCCGAGCCCCTTACAACACGTGCAAAGGGTGGGGAAACCGCGGCGACCTGGGAAACGATGGCCACCGAGCCGTCGTCGTCGCCCGCCCAGTTGTCACGCGGGGAGACCCAATACGGCTCCGCTATTACAGCGACCTGCACCGACCACTGCACCAGGCTTTGAACAAACAGGTCCTGGGCTCTGGCGCAGTGGTTAAGGTTCGCCTGTAGAACCTTTAGGGCCATAGTTATGTTTCCATGGCCCTTCCCACCTCGGTCCTATTCTGGACCGGCTGTTCCTGAGCCGTTGGCCCAGACGTTGCCTTCCTCCCTTTTTTCTTCGGCTGAGACCGGGTGCAGGCGGCACTTCCCACCGTGTGGTCCGCTGGCCTCTTCGCTGCCTCGCAGACTGCGCAATGTGGTGCAGACTTGCATTGGCTGCGCAGGTGACCAGGCTGCCCGCACCTGTAGCACTCGGCACTACGGTCTATCGCCCCTGTGCACCGCGCCGCCACATGTCCTCCCTCATGGCAGCGGTAGCACCGCTGCGGCCGAGCTTGCAGCAGTTTCACCTGCGCAGAAACCAGTCCGACTAGGAGGCGACCACCGTCCACTACCTTCTTGGCAGCGACGACCGGGCAACGGACCCACGCCGTACCCAGCCCAAAACTCTCCCGGCGAATGTCTCCTGCTTTGACCATGTCGGCATTGCAGCCACCTGCCCGGCTTATGGCCTCCGCCAATTCCGTCGGGGTAACCGAGTCATCTAGCCCGGTTACCCGAAGCTCCGCACACTTTGTGGGCCTGGAGATCTTGACATCCTCCAGGTCTAAAGCCCCCTTTAGTGCTTGCGCCAGGACGTCCGCTTTTTCCCCGCTATTAGCCCCCGGTATTTCGAGCATCCGCGCTCCCGTCGAGGCCACCTTAAAGCGGACATCCTTGATGCCCAGCTCGGTCAGGTCGACTTTTGACTTCACCTGAGCGAAAACCTCCCCGTATGTGATTTTTCGCTCGACAGCTGAGGGCTGGAGCTTTATCACCACCGCTGCCGAGCGAGGAGGCCGGAGCTTCCCGACTTTTCGCTTCTTGAGCGGCATGTCCGACTTCTTCGGCTGCTGTACTGTAGCCGTCTTCTTTTTGGCCCCCCGTCTCACTACTACGTTCCACCCGTCAGCAGTGGGAGAGGCTGAGGTAGCCTGCGCAGTTCCCGCTGTTGGGGTTGGCGCAGCCGGTTGTTGTTCCGGTTTTTTCTCCTTCTTTTTCTTCCCCTTCTTTTCGCGTGGGGCAGGGTTTGCCGGGGCGACCAGGGTTGTCACTCGAGTCTCCTTCTCTGCCGGTTTTGTTGGCGCCTTGTCCGCCGCCAGTGGAGGGCGAATTCGCCGATCAGGCAGAAGGCGATCCTCTAGAGCCTCAAAGCGGGCATTGATCATGGTCCCCACCTGGACCATGATCGACCGCGCCAGCTCGTCCACGCCCGCCGGTTGTTGTGGCGGGGGATTTGCCGGGACATGTGCCTGGGCTGGCGAAGACCGCACTTCGGCTCGGGACGCTTCCACTTCCGCTCTCAACGCTGCGAATTCCTTGCGCATACCATCAAGCTCAGACCGCAGGCGAAGATTACTTGCCCTTAATTGGGCTGCCTCATCCGACGCTGTTCGTCTGGCAAGGGTGTCCACCGCTAAGGCTATGGTCCTAGATGCCTCCTTAAGGGCCCTCACAAAGCCCCCTTTGAGGTTACCGGACTTCCTGGCCACATTTTCAATTATTTCCAGGCTATCCTTTACATTCCTCTGCAGGTCCAAAGTCAACACTGCCTCGGTCTCCTCTAATAACGTCACTGACGAAACATCGGACAGGCGCGAGCTCGCCCTAGTGCTCACAGCTAACGCCATCTCTGCCACCTCTTCCTCGGCCCGTAGCCTCAACTCTTCTCTCTTGGCCTCGTTGAGGGCTCTCTTCGCCTCTGCCAGACCGACGTATTCCCCCGTGGTGAAAGGTCTACCTCTCCCTCTGCTTGCCGCAGCCTTGGTCTTAGGCCGCCCTGTATCTTCATCAGAGGACCCTGATTGGCCGCTTGTCTTATGCGGTCTCTTCCGCGCTTCCTTTTTGAACTTGGACCTATCCGAGCTCCCAATCGAACTTACGGAGATAAAACTACCATCCCCGTCGGAGTCCTTCCCAGAACCGGCCCAGAATCGTCCGGAAGAGGACGTAGGACTAAGCCTACTTAGTGCGCTTTCCTCCAGCTCCACCCGGGTCAGCACAACTTGCGGCTGTCTTGCCGCAACCTCCTCAACTCTTTCCGTGGTCGCAACACGCGACACAACACCTCCCTTAGGCCGACTGCCTGCACCGCCAGTCGCTGGCACAACATCTTCACCGCCCATCTCAGGCACCACGTCTTCTCCGCCCGTCACAGGCACAACGTCTTTGGGTTTTGATTTTTGAATAGAAAGTTCCATAGTAAATCCCACGAGTATGGGGGAAGGGTGGGTCCGTCCGCACAGTGCCCCCTGTATGCGGATAAGCCTTCAATAACCCGCCCAGAGTGTCGGCCGGTACTCTGGCGGGGGAAGCAGTAGGGACCGATCTTCCCATCGGCCACGCATCCCCTCGCGCTGCTTCTCCGCTTGGGATTGGGGTAATTTTTTAGAGAGGTTTTCTTCCTCGCAGCCCGGGCGGTTAAGCCAAGGCCCTCGTTCCCAGTCCCGGCCGCTAGACGTGATCAACGACACCAGGAACCGGGATTACGAGTTGAGGGGGGGGGTGTACCATGGTACATGTCCGGCTGCGCAATTAAGCACCCGCCGGACCCGCCCCACCTCGCGCTTTTCTGTCAGGGTGTGCTCCCTTAGGCCGTGGGGTTAACAAACCCCTAAAGGCACGCCCATGCCTACTGGTTTTGGTCCGCGCCGGTCGAGACCGGTACCACCAATGTGGTGGCATTCCCCTATCCGCCACCCGGGGGACGCGCCCAGTAGCAGTCCAGCAACTGCCCTGAGAACCTAACCTAACCTAACCTAACCTAACCTAACCTAACCTAACCTAACCTTTTTTTTTTTTTTTTTTTTTTTTTAACGTCAGGAAAACCCTGTTCCCGGGTACCCGTCCGCCTGGGGATAGGCGGAACGGGTTATGTGGGGCTCCTGCCGCGCAAAGATGGAAAACGCGCGACAGCCTACCCACTAAAAACCTGACGAAGGCCGCTTTGTCGCCACAAGGCTGGGGTCACAGGCATCCAGATTCTTCTGTAAACCCCAGCGGCGAGAGCCTCTAAAGGCCCACCTCCATATCACGGGGGATTAACCCCGGACGGCCTCTTCGAGTGGCGCGCGGACGACTCCGCGCGCGCCTACTCGGGCCAGATCAGTGGACGATCAGCTTCCCCAAGCCGACCGCCCTCTGGCTCGTGCTAGGGGGGGAGGCGGCGATCGTGCGCCGCTCTCCGGCGCCCGGTCCTTTTGCGGCGGATGGCGAGCTCGGCGTTGGCCTCTCTCACCCTCTCCGCCGCCTCCTTCTGCGACATCACGTCCTCGCAGAAGGACAGGACGGCACCCCAGGACCTTTCGCTTCCGGCCATGGCAGAGATCACGGCCATCAGCGTCAGGTCCGGCCCCACGACACTTTGGAGCGCCTCGCGCTCCGTCGCCCATGCTGGGCACACCTCCAGCGTATGCTGGGCCGACTCATCGGGACAGTCGTCACAATGGTGGCAGCGAGGAGAGGGCTCCCTCCCGGCGACCCGACACAGATATCCCCCGAAGCAACCATGCCCCGAGAGGATCTGCGTGGCGCGGAAGGTTAGGACGCCGTGCCGCCTGCCCAACCACTGCGCGAGAATGGGGCGAACTGCCTCGATGGTCCATTGGCCAGCGCAAGGGTTCTCCAGCCTGGACCGCCACTCATCTACTGCGGCTACCCGCTCTTCTTCTACTTCTATCGAGGCCCCAGATGATAGGCCTCGGCGCCGACGGTATATCAACGCCAGGGAACGTGCGTCTAAATCCCACGGCAGTACTCCCGCCAACACACATGCCACCTCCCCTGAGATGGTACGGTACCCCCTGATGACCCTGATCGCCATCACTCTCTGCGCCCTCCGCAGCAGAGCGATGTTTTCGCGCGACAGGGCATCCGCCCACACTGGGGCACCGTACATGGCCATCGAGCGCATGACACCGGTGTAAAGCCGCCTTGTTACCGCGCTCGGTCCTCCTACATTTGGCAGAAGCCTGGATAATGCCGCCGCCTCCTTCAACAGTCGCGGCACCAGGGCGTCAAAGTGCGCTCGGAAGTCCCACCGGCCGTCGAGCACGAGTCCCAAGTACTTCATCGTGCTCGTAACGCCGATGCGGACTCCCCCCACAACAATATGCGCGTCCGACGGAGGTGCCCTACGAGGACCATGGAAGCATATTGCCTCCGATTTTCCGAGGGCGACCTCCAAACCTAACCGCCGGATCCTCCCGACGACGAAGCTTACCCCCGCTGTGGCCAATATGGCTGCCTCTCTATATGTTCGCTGCCGAGCTGTTACCAACGTATCGTCAGCGTAGCACGTCATCTCTACCCCTCTCAGACCAGTGCCCCGCAGCACCCAGTCATATCCGATGTTCCACAGGAGTGGCCCAAGTACCGACCCCTGTGGAACACCGCATACCACCTCCCGGCTTTCCCAGCCATCTTGACCGGGGAACTTCACCCACCTCCCCGACAGGTAGGCCCCAACAACGCGACGGAGGTAGGTCGGCACCCCATGATAGCGGAGTGCCTCCCTTATGCAGTTCCAAGGCAACGTGTTGAACGCGTTTGCGATGTCAAGCGACACCGCAATAACAACGTCGCCCCGGGATACCGCTTCCTGCGCCTGGGACCGGACGCGCAGAATGGCGTCCACGGTGGAACGGCCACCGCGAAAACCAAACTGGACTTCGGAGAGGTTAGGTCCCGCCCGCTCTAGGTGTGCCAACAAGCGCCCGGCTACAACGCGCTCAAAGAGCTTGGCCACTTCGTCAAGGAGGACGATGGGACGGTACGCGGACGGAGATTCCGCGGGCCGCCCCTCCTTTTTGAGGAGGACTAATCTGCCTGTCTTCCACCGCTGTGGAATTATGGCTTGAGCCAGACAGGCAGTAAATAGTCCTCGAACTCGTAACTCCAGATACTCCATGGCCAACACCCATACTCGCCCTGGTATACCATCCAGGCCGGGGGCCACTCTCTTCTCCCGGAGACGAGCTACGGCACTTTCCATCTCTTCTTCTGTCACTTCCGGGACATCTCTTTCCTCCTCCCTGGTTTCCCGCGGGGCCATCGGTGGCGGCCGGTGTTCTGCCTGCGCACCGTGGGGAAACAGAGCCGCGACCACTTCCCGGACTGCGCTGGGCTGGAGAGACTGCGTAAGTGGGGGGGCCCAAGGACGGAGCTTGTTACGCACCATCCTGTAGGGCGTCCCCCAGGGATCGCGGTTGAGCTCATCCAGCATCCGCTCCCTGGCCGTGGTCTGCGACTCAGCGATCGCCACCTGTAAGTTGGTTTTGATGGCAACATACTGATCGTATAGTGTATCCTCCTCTGCCCTGTGCCTTTCTCTATCGTCAGCGTTGCGGCTCCTAAATCGCCGTCTGCGACAGCGGGTGTACTGACGTCTGGCGGCCACACACTCCTCGCGCAATTGCGCAATCGCCGCCGACCACCAGTACACTTGACGCCTAGATGGGCAGCGCCTTGAACGGGGCATGGCCCTATCACATGCTCGCGTAACCAGCTCTCGTAGTCTCTCCGCCGACTCCTCTACAGCCCCGGTGCTATGGGGCAGCCATGAGGCTATCAGCAAGGCCTCCTTTAGGACCTCTGCATCGAGACGCTTTAATTGCCACCTCGGACTGTCCTCTCCCGAGGTTCGCCTGGGGCCTGGCGGCACCGCCGGATGGGTGGAGACCTCCAATCGGATGTATAGGTGGTCCGAAAGAGTCTCCACGTCCTCTAGCACTCGCCAGCCCTGGACACGGCGCGCTAAGGCTGGGCTCGCAAACGTTACGTCCACGATGGAGCCGCCCTGCCGTCGCACGCACGTGTTCGCCGTTCCCCGGTTAAGGACCGTCAAGTTGGTGGCAACTACCCACTCCACAAGGGCCCTTCCCCGCGCATCCTCCGTTGCCGAACCCCACAAGCTGGACTTTGAGTTCAAGTCCCCCGCTAACAGGACTTCCGCAGGCTGGAATCTGGCAATGAAATCCCCCAGCCTGTCCAGGAACTCTTCAAACTCAGCCAACGTTTTATTGGGGGAAAAATAGACTCCGACCACAACGATCTGCCCCAGCAGTGCCGCGACGTATCCCGGACCCTTCGCAACACGTGTGAAAGGTGGGGCGCCAGCGGCGACCTGGGTCACAATCGCGACCTGTCCGTCATCATCCCCAGCCCAGTTATCTCGCGGTGGGACTGAATATGGCTCCGCAACCACGGCGACCTGAACCGACCACTGCACCAGGCTTTGGACAAACAAGTCCTGTGCCCTGGCACAGTGGTTCAAATTCCCCTGTAGAATTGTAAGAGCCATCACTGTGCCTCGATGTTCGTGGCCACCTCGTCCCTTCTACGGGCCTGCTGCTTTTGGACTGATGGCCCAGATGCTGCTCTCCTGCCTTTATTCCTGCCAGATTTTGGACCCCGCGTGCAGGCAACACTCCCCACTACGTGATCCGCTGACCTCTCTGCCGCCTCGCAGACCGCACAGTGTGGTGCATTGGCGCATTGGCTGCGTGTGTGGCCAGGCTGTCCGCACTTGTAGCACTGGCCACTACGATCTATAGGCCCCGTGCACTGTGCCGCAACGTGGCCTTCCTCATGGCACCGGAAGCACCGCAGGGACCGGGGCTGCAGCAGTTTTATCTGAGCAGATACTAGCCCAACAAGGAGGCGGCCACCGTCCACTACCTTTTTGGCAGCCACAACGGGGCAACGAACCCACGCCGACCCTAGCCCGGTATGGTCACGGCGGATTCCTCCCACCTTCACTGCTGTGGGCGAGCAGCTACCAACTCTGCCGACAGCTTCTGCCAGTTCGTCCGGCGTGACGGAGTCATCCAGGCCGATAACACGAATCTCCGCGCATTTAGTCGGCCTGGAGACTACAACGTCTTCTTCACACAGCACCCCCCTGAGTTTCTCTGCCAGAGCATCCGCCTTGTCGGCACTATTCTCGCCGGGTACTTCTAGCATTCTAGCCCCTGTGGTCGCTACTCTAAAACGAAGGTCTCCAATTCCTAAGTCCTCCAGGCGCACCTCGCGCTTCACTCGAGCGAATACCTCGCCGTAGGTTAGGCGCTCCGTTGCTCCTGGCTGTAGCCTTATGACCACCGCCGCAGATCTTGGTGGGCGCAATTTGGGCAGCTTGGGCTTTTGTGCTCTTTGTTCCAACAGCCTTTTCTTGGCCCTCTCCCTCTTCTTGGAGCTCTTCGATACTACCACGCTCCACTCCCCCGATAGATTGGTGGGAGCAGGTGGTAAGGGACGCGGACCCTCTTGTGCGGCCTGTACGGGTGCACGTGCCTTCTTTTCCTTTTTCCCTTTAGGCTTCTTCGCCTTTCCTTTCTCTACCGCAGGATTTGCTCGCGCTGCCAAGGTGGTAGTGGCAGTCACAGTCTCATCCGTGTTGGGTACCCTTTTGGTTTGCACCTTATCAGCCGCGCGCGAGGGACGTTCACGCTGCTCTTGCAGAAGACGTTCCTGCAAAGCCTCCAAACGCGAATTCAACATGGTCCCTACCTGGAGCATAATGGCTTGTGCCAGCTCCTCCGTACCCTGTGCCGGAATCGCCGAGGGTGGTTGCGGTGGTGGGGCTGCTCGAGACCTTTCTATCTCCAGCCTCATCTCTGCCACATCCTTCCTAAGCCCAGTCACCTCCATCTGTAGCTTCTCGTTATTTGCCCGAAGCTGTGACACCTCCTCGGTTGCTGTCCGCTCTGCTAAGGATTCCACGGCCTCTGCGATTGTACGCGCCGCGTCTTTGAGAGCCTTCACAAATCCACCTTTCAGGTTACCAGATTTTGCGGCAACCATCTCAATCACTTCCAGGCTACTCGTGATTTTCCCCTGGAGCTCCATTGCTGTGTCCGTCTCCACCGCTTTGGTTCCACCTGGCGTGAGTGGGCGCGGGCTGGCTCTCTGAGCCCTGGCTCTTAGGGCCGCCGCCTTATCAGCCACCTCCTTCTGGGCTCTGAGCCTAAGTTCCTCCCTCCTTGCCTCGTTGAGGGCTCGCTGTGCTTCCGCCAATCCCACATACTGGCCTGTTGTGGGCGGCCGACCTCTCAGGCGACTGGTTGGTAGTTTTGCCTGATCCTCCTCTGGTGACCTCGACTGACTCCGCCTGTCTTGAGTCACAGGAACCTTAGAAGGCACGCTGCCTACTCCCTTCGCGAGCCTTGCTCTACTAACTCCACCAGTTTCTGGCTCGACACAAACTCCGCCTTTCACAGGCTTCTTTATTACTCCACCCTTCTCGGGCAATACTTCATCACCACCCTTCGCGGGCCTCGCATCAACTCCGCCCATCACAGGCTCTCCATCAGTATTTGGGTTTTGATTTTTAACAGGTTCCATAATTGTTCCCACGATTATGGGGGAAATAACCCGTCCATCCGAGTGGTGCCCCCTGCACCCGGATAAGCCCAACCTGTAACCCACTCAAGTGTTGGCCGGTACTCAAGTGGGGGAAGCAGTCGTGACCGAACTTCCCATCGGCCACGCATCCCCTCACGCTGCTCCGCCGCTTGGGATTAGGGTAATTTTTTTAGAGAGGTTTTCTTCCTCGCAGCCCAGGCGATTAAGCCAGGGCCCTCGGTCCCGGTCCCGGCCGCTAGACATGATCAACGACACCAGGAACCGGGATTACGAGTTGAGGGGGGGGTGCACATGAGTGCTCGTCCAGCTGCGCAATTAAGCACCCGCCGGACCCGCCCCACCTCGCGCTTTTCTGTCAGGGTGTGCTCCCTTAGGCCGTGGGGTTAACAAACCCCTAAAGGCACGCCCATGCCTACTGGTTTTGGTCCGCGCCGGTCAAGACCGGTACCACCAATGTGGTGGCATTCCCCTATCCGCCACCCGGGGGACGCGCCCAGTAGCAGTCCAGCAACTGCCCTGAGAACCTTTTTTTTTTTTTTTTTTTTTTTTTTTTTTTTTTTTTTTTTTTTTTTTTTTTTTTTTTTTTTTTTTTTTTTTTTTTTTTAACGTCAGGAAAACCCTGTTCCCGGGTACCCGTCCGCCTGGGGATAGGCGGAACGGGTTATGTGGGGCTCCTGCCGCGCAAAGATGGAAACGCACGGCAGCCTACCCACTAAAAACCTGACGAAAGGCCGCTTTGTCGCCATAAGGCTGGGGTCACAGGCATCCAGATTCTTCTGTAAACCCCAGCGGCGAGAGCCTCTGAAGGCCCACCTCAATATCACGGGGGGGGGGGGATTAACCCCGGACGACCTCTTCGAGTGGCGCGCGGACGACTCCGCGCGCGCCTACTCGGGCCAGATCAGTGGACGATCAGCTTCCCCAAGCCGACCGCCCTCTGGCTCGTGTTAGGGGGGGAGGCGGCGTTCGTGTGCCGCTCTCCGGCGCCCGGTCCTTCTGCGGCGGATGGCGAGCTCGGCGTTGGCCTCTCTCACCCTCTCCGCCGCCTCCTTCTGCGACATCACGTCCTCGCAGAAGGATAGGACGGCACCCCAGGACCTTTCGCTTCCGGCCATGGCAGAGATCACGGCCATCAGCGTCAGGTCCGACCCCACGACACTTTGGAGCGCCTCGCGCTCCGTCTCCCATGCTGGGCACACCTCCAGCGTATGCTGGGCCGACTCATCGGGACAGTCGTCACAATGGTGGCAGCGAGGAGAGGGCTCCCTCCCGGCGACCCGACACAGATATCCCCCGAAGCAACCATGCCCCGAGAGGATCTGCGTGGCGCGGAAGGTTAGGACGCCGTGCCGCCTGCCCAACCACTGCGCGAGAATGGGGCGAACTGCCTCGATGGTCCATCGGCCAGCGCAAGGGTTCTCCAGCCTGGACCGCCACTCATCTACTGCGGCTACCCGCTCTTCTTCTACTTCTATCGAGGCCCCAGATGATAGGCCTCGGCGCCGACGGTATATCAACGCCAGGGAACGTGCGTCTAAATCCCACGGCAGTACTCCCGCCAACACACATGCCACCTCCCCTGAGATGGTACGGTACCCCCTGATGACCCTGATCGCCATCACTCTCTGCGCCCTCCGCAGCAGAGCGATGTTTTCGCGCGACAGGGCATCCGCCCACACTGGGGCACCGTACATGGCCATCGAGCGCATGACACCGGTGTAAAGCCGCCTTGTTACCGCGCTCGGTCCTCCTACATTTGGCAGAAGCCTGGATAATGCCGCCGCCTCCTTCAACAGTCGCGGCACCAGGGCGTCAAAGTGCGCTCGGAAGTCCCACCGGCCGTCGAGCACGAGTCCCAAGTACTTCATCGTGCTCGTAACGCCGATGCGGACTCCCCCCACAACAATATGCGCGTCCGACGGAGGTGCCCTACGAGGACCATGGAAGCATATTGCCTCCGATTTTCCGAGGGCGACCTCCAAACCTAACCGCCGGATCCTCCCAACGACGAAGCTTACCCCCGCTGTGGCCAATATGGCTGCCTCTCTATATGTTCGCTGCCGAGCTGTTACCAACGTATCGTCAGCGTAGCACGTCATCTCTACCCCTCTCAGACCAGTGCCCCGCAGCACCCAGTCATATCCGATGTTCCACAGGAGTGGCCCAAGTACCGACCCCTGTGGAACACCGCATACCACCTCCCGGCTTTCCCAGCCATCTTGACCGGGGAACTTCACCCACCTCCCCGACAGGTAGGCCCCAACAACGCGACGGAGGTAGGTCGGCACCCCATGATAGCGGAGTGCCTCCCTTATGCAGTTCCAAGGCAACGTGTTGAACGCGTTTGCGATGTCAAGCGACACCGCAATAACAACGTCGCCCCGGGATACCGCTTCCTGCGCCTGGGACCGGACGCGCAGAATGGCGTCCACGGTGGAACGGCCACCGCGAAAACCAAACTGGACTTCGGAGAGGTTAGGTCCCGCCCGCTCTAGGTGTGCCAACAAGCGCCCGGCTACAACGCGCTCAAAGAGCTTGGCCACTTCGTCAAGGAGGACGATGGGACGGTACGCGGACGGAGATTCCGCGGGCCGCCCCTCCTTTTTGAGGAGGACTAATCTGCCTGTCTTCCACCGCTGTGGAATTATGGCTTGAGCCAGACAGGCAGTAAATAGTCCTCGAACTCGTAACTCCAGATACTCCATGGCCAACACCCATACTCGCCCTGGTATACCATCCAGGCCGGGGGCCACTCTCTTCTCCCGGAGACGAGCTACGGCACTTTCCATCTCTTCTTCTGTCACTTCCGGGACATCTCTTTCCTCCTCCCTGGTTTCCCGCGGGGCCATCGGTGGCGGCCGGTGTTCTGCCTGCGCACCGTGGGGAAACAGAGCCGCGACCACTTCCCGGACTGCGCTGGGCTGGAGAGACTGCGTAAGTGGGGGGGCCCAAGGACGGAGCTTGTTACGCACCATCCTGTAGGGCGTCCCCCAGGGATCGCGGTTGAGCTCATCCAGCATCCGCTCCCTGGCCGTGGTCTGCGACTCAGCGATCGCCACCTGTAAGTTGGTTTTGATGGCAACATACTGATCGTATAGTGTATCCTCCTCTGCCCTGTGCCTTTCTCTATCGTCAGCGTTGCGGCTCCTAAATCGCCGTCTGCGACAGCGGGTGTACTGACGTCTGGCGGCCACACACTCCTCGCGCAATTGCGCAATCGCCGCCGACCACCAGTACACTTGACGCCTAGATGGGCAGCGCCTTGAACGGGGCATGGCCCTATCACATGCTCGCGTAACCAGCTCTCGTAGTCTCTCCGCCGACTCCTCTACAGCCCCGGTGCTATGGGGCAGCCATGAGGCTATCAGCAAGGCCTCCTTTAGGACCTCTGCATCGAGACGCTTTAATTGCCACCTCGGACTGTCCTCTCCCGAGGTTCGCCTGGGGCCTGGCGGCACCGCCGGATGGGTGGAGACCTCCAATCGGATGTATAGGTGGTCCGAAAGAGTCTCCACGTCCTCCAGCACTCGCCAGCCCTGGACACGGCGCGCTAAGGCTGGGCTCGCAAACGTTACGTCCACGATGGAGCCGCCCTGCCGTCGCACGCACGTGTTCGCCGTTCCCCGGTTAAGGACCGTCAAGTTGGTGGCAACTACCCACTCCACAAGGGCCCTTCCCCGCGCATCCTCCGTTGCCGAACCCCACAAGCTGGACTTTGAGTTCAAGTCCCCCGCTAACAGGACTTCCGCAGGCTGGAATCTGGCAATGAAATCCCCCAGCCTGTCCAGGAACTCTTCAAAATCAGCCAACGTTTTATTGGGGGAGAAATAGACTCCGACCACAACGATCTGCCCCAGCAGTGCCGCGACGTATCCCGGACCCTTCGCAACACGTGTGAAAGGTGGGGCGCCAGCGGCGACCTGGGTCACAATCGCGACCTGTCCGTCATCATCCCCAGCCCAGTTATCTCGCGGTGGGACTGAATATGGCTCCGCAACCACGGCGACCTGAACCGACCACTGCACCAGGCTTTGGACAAACAAGTCCTGTGCCCTGGCACAGTGGTTCAAATTCCCCTGTAGAATTGTAAGAGCCATCACTGTGCCTCGATGTTCGTGGCCACCTCGTCCCTTCTACGGGCCTGCTGCTTTTGGACTGATGGCCCAGATGCTGCTCTCCTGCCTTTATTCCTGCCAGATTTTGGACCCCGCGTGCAGGCAACACTCCCCACTACGTGATCCGCTGACCTCTCTGCCGCCTCGCAGACCGCACAGTGTGGTGCATTGGCGCATTGGCTGCGTGTGTGGCCAGGCTGTCCGCACTTGTAGCACTGGCCACTACGATCTATAGGCCCCGTGCACTGTGCCGCAACGTGGCCTTCCTCATGGCACCGGAAGCACCGCAGGGACCGGGGCTGCAGCAGTTTTATCTGAGCAGATACTAGCCCAACAAGGAGGCGGCCACCGTCCACTACCTTTTTGGCAGCCACAACGGGGCAACGAACCCACGCCGACCCTAGCCCGGTATGGTCACGGCGGATTCCTCCCACCTTCACTGCTGTGGGCGAGCAGCTACCAACTCTGCCGACAGCTTCTGCCAGTTCGTCCGGCGTGACGGAGTCATCCAGGCCGATAACACGAATCTCCGCGCATTTAGTCGGCCTGGAGACTACAACGTCTTCTTCACACAGCACCCCCCTGAGTTTCTCTGCCAGAGCATCCGCCTTGTCGGCACTATTCTCGCCGGGTACTTCTAGCATTCTAGCCCCTGTGGTCGCTACTCTAAAACGAAGGTCTCCAATTCCTAAGTCCTCCAGGCGCACCTCGCGCTTCACTCGAGCGAATACCTCGCCGTAGGTTAGGCGCTCCGTTGCTCCTGGCTGTAGCCTTATGACCACCGCCGCAGATCTTGGTGGGCGCAATTTGGGCAGCTTGGGCTTTTGTGCTCTTTGTTCCAACAGCCTTTTCTTGGCCCTCTCCCTCTTCTTGGAGCTCTTCGATACTACCACGCTCCACTCCCCCGATAGATTGGTGGGAGCAGGTGGTAAGGGACGCGGACCCTCTTGTGCGGCCTGTACGGGTGCACGTGCCTTCTTTTCCTTTTTCCCTTTAGGCTTCTTCGCCTTTCCTTTCTCTACCGCAGGATTTGCTCGCGCTGCCAAGGTGGTAGTGGCAGTCACAGTCTCATCCGTGTTGGGTACCCTTTTGGTTTGCACCTTATCAGCCGCGCGCGAGGGACGTTCACGCTGCTCTTGCAGAAGACGTTCCTGCAAAGCCTCCAAACGCGAATTCAACATGGTCCCTACCTGGAGCATAATGGCTTGTGCCAGCTCCTCCGTACCCTGTGCCGGAATCGCCGAGGGTGGTTGCGGTGGTGGGGCTGCTCGAGACCTTTCTATCTCCAGCCTCATCTCTGCCACATCCTTCCTAAGCCCAGTCACCTCCATCTGTAGCTTCTCGTTATTTGCCCGAAGCTGTGACACCTCCTCGGTTGCTGTCCGCTCTGCTAAGGATTCCACGGCCTCTGCGATTGTACGCGCCGCGTCTTTGAGAGCCTTCACAAATCCACCTTTCAGGTTACCAGATTTTGCGGCAACCATCTCAATCACTTCCAGGCTACTCGTGATTTTCCCCTGGAGCTCCATTGCTGTGTCCGTCTCCACCGCTTTGGTTCCACCTGGCGTGAGTGGGCGCGGGCTGGCTCTCTGAGCCCTGGCTCTTAGGGCCGCCGCCTTATCAGCCACCTCCTTCTGGGCTCTGAGCCTAAGTTCCTCCCTCCTTGCCTCGTTGAGGGCTCGCTGTGCTTCCGCCAATCCCACATACTGGCCTGTTGTGGGCGGCCGACCTCTCAGGCGACTGGTTGGTAGTTTTGCCTGATCCTCCTCTGGTGACCTCGACTGACTCCGCCTGTCTTGAGTCACAGGAACCTTAGAAGGCACGCTGCCTACTCCCTTCGCGAGCCTTGCTCTACTAACTCCACCAGTTTCTGGCTCGACACAAACTCCGCCTTTCACAGGCTTCTTTATTACTCCACCCTTCTCGGGCAATACTTCATCACCACCCTTCGCGGGCCTCGCATCAACTCCGCCCATCACAGGCTCTCCATCAGTATTTGGGTTTTGATTTTTAACAGGTTCCATAATTGTTCCCACGATTATGGGGGAAATAACCCGTCCATCCGAGTGGTGCCCCCTGCACCCGGATAAGCCCAACCTGTAACCCACTCAAGTGTTGGCCGGTACTCAAGTGGGGGAAGCAGTCGTGACCGAACTTCCCATCGGCCACGCATCCCCTCACGCTGCTCCGCCGCTTGGGATTAGGGTAATTTTTTTAGAGAGGTTTTCTTCCTCGCAGCCCAGGCGATTAAGCCAGGGCTCTCGGTCCCGGTCCCGGCCGCTAGACATGATCAACGACACCAGGAACCGGGATTACGAGTTGAGGGGGGGGTGCACATGAGTGCTTGTCCAGCTGCGCAATTAAGCACCCGCCGGACCCGCCCCACCTCGCGCTTTTCTGTCAGGGTGTGCTCCCTTAGGCCGTGGGGTTAACAAACCCCTAAAGGCACGCCCATGCCTACTGGTTTTGGTCCGCGCCGGTCAAGACCGGTACCACCAATGTGGTGGCATTCCCCTATCCGCCACCCGGGGGACGCGCCCAGTAGCAGTCCAGCAACTGCCCTGAGAACTGCCCTGAGAACCTAACCTAACCTAACCTAACCTAACCTAACCTAACCTAACCTAACCTAACCTAACCTAACCTAACCTTTTTTTTTTTTTTTTTTTGTTTTCGCTGGGGAAACCCATCATGGGGACCCTACCGGCCGTCAATGGGTAGGGTACTGTGAGACTCCTACTCACTAAAACCCACAGCGGAACCCGTCGCCGCAGTGCAATGGGGTGTGCAGGATCGCTTGCGCATTCACTGCAACACCCCTGCGGACGGCCCGTACCCCGCGGGCCTGCCTCGCCTAAATCAGGATGCCCTCGGTTCGCAGGGCATCCCGACCGCCCCGATGACGTGCAGGGGAGTCAACGAAAGATCCCCCCGCAGTAGCTCCTCTAGGGTGGCGGGAGAAGATGCGCATACCGGCTCCCAGACACTATGGCCACGGAGCCCTCTAGGTCCCCCACCCAGTTCGGCTGGTGAGGGACAAAATAGGGCTCGCAGGCCGCCGCCAAGTCTATCTCCCACTCGGCCATGGACTGCAGGAAAAGGTCCTGCGCTCCGGCCGAGTGGTTCAAATTCCCCTGGAGGAAGCGCTGGTGTCCGACCATTATGAGGCGGCTACTCACACCGGGGGCGGCCCTGGTCCGTTGGGCCGTCTTCCCCTTCGTAACGGGCGGGTGGCAATCGCCCCCGCCCATTATGTGCCCCGAGGGGCGCCCTGCGTCCGCGCACACTGCGCAGCGCACAGTTTTTGCGCTGCAGTCCGCGGACTGGTGCCCCTCACCGCCGCAGCGGTAGCACAGGCGGCCCCTTTCAACCTTGGACGGACACACTGGCCAGGTGTGGCCGATGCCCATGCACCTGAAGCAGCGCAATGGGCGCTGCTCCAGGACCTCCACCTTGGCCGAGCTCCAGCCCACGAGGAGCCGGCCAGCGTCGACCACGACCTTGGCCGCCGTGGCGGGGCATCGCACCACGACCGAGCCCACGCCGCCCCTTCCCGTGCGGATCTCCCCGACCTTCACGTTGGCCACGGGGCAGTTGGCCGCCCTTGCGACCGCCGCAGCCACCTTCTCCTTTGTGGCCGAATCGTCCAGGCCATCAACCCGGAGATCGGCCATCTTGGCAGGGCGCGAAACGGTCGCTAGCCCGTCCAGGACCTGGCGGAGTTTGTCCGCCAGCCTATCTGCCACTTCTGGCGCAACGGAGGAAGGGAGCTCAAGGAGCCGGGCCCCTGTTGCCGCCACCCTCACGGACAGCCCCCCCGCGATACCGAGTTCCCTCAGGTCCACACTCAGCTGGGCCCTCTCCAAGACCTTCGCGTAGGAGACGCCCTTCGCGATTGACTCCTGAGGGACCGTTATTATAACCGCGGCGGTGCGCGGCTGTGCCGGGATTTTGGGCTTCTGTGAAGCCTGAGGGGCCTTCGGAGCCTTCGGCGCTGCGGGTGCAGAGGCTGAAGCAGGAGGAGCCACTTTCTTCGCCTTGCCCCTTCCCTTCTTCACCACGGTGGCCCAAGTGTCCTCCTGCGGGGCAGCGGGGCGACTCGGCCCGGCCACCGGCTGAAGAGGCGCTGGTGCAACAACCGCAGGTGCAGGCGGAAGTGGGCGCGCAGAAGCCGCAGCCTTCCCCTTGCCCTTCCCTTTCCCCTTGCCTTTGCCCTGAACTGCAGAGCCCCCGTCGGCCACAGCCGCAGCCGGCGCTGGCACTTGCCTCGGGGGTGAAGTTCTCGGGGCAGGGCTCGGGGGAGCCATTGGTGCAGCCGCCTCGCGACGCCTGTCCGCCGCAAGCGGGGGACGCATAGTCTTCGCCGGGAGAAGACGTTCCTCAATCCCAGCGAAACGTGCGTCTATCAGAGTCCCCACCGACGCGACTATGGAGGCTCGAATCTCCTCCAGCCAGTCCCCCGCGAAGGTATCTGAGGGACCGGCTTTGGACGCCGACAATTCCTTCCGCAGCTCGCAGAATTCGCGTCTGTGGGCCTTCAATTCCGCCCTAAGTCCCTCAGTCTCGCGGCGAAGGCGGGCATTATCCTTCTTGAGGTTGGACACCTCCTCCGCTACCGTGCGCCCCGCCAACGCTTCCACCACCTTCTGTAGCGTGGCGGCAGACTCCTTCAACATCTTAACCATCGTTCCCTTTAAATTTGCCGACTTCTGGGCCACTTCCATAACTGCCGCCACGCTTTTGCTGGCGAGCTCCTTCAACTCGTCGGCCGTCTGCTCAGCCGGGTCCCTCTGAGCCCTGGCTTCAGACGCCGACACCTCCGAGTCGCTGGGCGCCGATGCGCCAGCTTTGCGGTAAGTCCGCTGATCGAGACGCCTCTCAAACTCGAGCTCTCGGTCTTCCTCCTCCAACTTCTTCAGCTCGCGGCGTGCGCGAGCAACGCCCGAACCCCCTGCACTCTTCGCGCCCCTCTGGGACGTCTCCCTACGCGCTTTCACCACCCTAGCGCCAACGGTCATCTCCGTCTCGGTGTCCGATCCGGAGGATACCGTCAAAGGCGGTAAAGGGTGGGTCCGCTTACGCCCCACTGACGTATCGGTGTCCGCACCCTCGGACGTGTCCGAGTCCATGTCTCAGACACGCAAACACCCCAAAACAAACACAAAAACAAACAACTTTACAACAAAATCCAAAACACAAGAAAGAATCAAAAATCCAGAAAAACAAGCCAAAAATCAAGTCACGTGAGCATCAATCAGAACCGGTAAGCATAAACAATCGTAATAATATCAATAACATCCAACAACAACGCAGTAAGGTAAGCCAAACCAACCTCAACCTAACCTAACCTAACCTTTTTTTTTTTTTTTTTTTTTTTTTTTATAGTTGGGAAATCCTATTACGGATACCACCCGACTTCCCCCGGGGTGGTTATGTGGAGACTCTCCGGCTAATGAGACCGGCATACCCACTAAAACCCAACTTTCCCCCTCTGCCGCCATGTGGGACGCCACGGGATCGCTCTCGCATACAACCGCGACGCCCCGACGGTTGGCCGAAGCCACCAACCATGAGGCCGCCCCAAGCGGGACAACCCCATTATGGGAAGACTTGCAACCCAACAAGTGAGGCCGCTCCTAAGTCCACTCTGCTGATCAGAGAAGTACCCGGAGCAGCCCCACACCGCACAAACACCGCCCACCGAAGTGGGCAACCTGCAAAAATAATGAATCCCACCCAAATTGGGCAAACCCCCCAAAGACGCCCGCGAACGAGCCCAAACACAAACGGCTGCAGGAGAAGAGGATGCGACAACGCCGACACTCCCCTTCCCCTGCAGCCCCACCGCGTCCACCATCAACGGTGGTGGCCCCGCTAGGCCGCGGGAGATAGGGACGAGCGGCGCATCGCCATACCGACACTCCTCTTCCCCCGCGGCCCCCCTACCGTCGGCCCACTTCCGGACCAAAATGGCTGCCGACATCCCTCGCCATACGCAGGACCACCGAAATGGCCCCGCTCCAGCCGCCGCACCGACGGGCTAGCCCCGGCAGTGTGGCCCGCGCAGCACCTCCTACCGCAAAACGGCCGGAGACACCGCGCTACCTCCAAGAAGGAGACGGCGCCCTCTAACGCCGCTCCCTCAACCTCCCCTCCTGGCTGTTGGTCCGCGCCGGATTGCTCCGGTACCACAAGCTCCTGTCGGGTCCAAACAGGTGCGAGTGGTGTTCCCCTATCCGCCACCCGGGGACGCGTCCGGTAGCAGTCAGCCTCTGCCCCGGAAACCTAACCTAACCTAACCTAACCTTTTTTTTTTTTTTTTTTTTTTTGTTATCGCTGGGGAAACCCATCATGGGGACCCTACCGGCCGTCAATGGGTAGGGTACTGTGAGACTCCTACTCACTAAAACCCACAGCGGAACCCGTCGCCGCAGTGCAATGGGGTGTGCAGGATCGCTTGCGCATTCACTGCAACACCCCTGCGGACGGCCCGTACCCCGCGGGCCTGCCTCGCCTAAATCAGGATGCCCTCGGTTCGCAGGGCATCCCGACCGCCCCGATGACGTGCAGGGGAGTCAACGAGAGACCCCCCCGCAGTAGCTCCTCTAGGGTGGCGGGAGAAGATGGGCGTACCGACGCCTCCTCTCCCCCAGCCGACGGCGACGAAGAGGGACTGCTAAGGCGTTAGCCTCGCGTTCCCTCTCCGCCGTCTCCTTCAGTGAGATGACGGCCTCGCTGAAGGAGACCATCGCCGACCAGGACCTCTCGTCGCGTAGCATGGCCCCCACCACGCTTCGCAACGACAGGTCTCCACCCACTACCGCCATCAGGGCATGGCGCTGGGGAGCCCAAGCGGCGCATACCGCGAGGGTGTGGTGCGAGGTGTCCTCGGACGCACCACACTCGTGGCATACGGGCAACGGTTCCCGACGCGCAACTTGACACAGATACTTACCAAAGCACCCGTGCCCGGTAAGCATCTGCGTCAACCTGAACGTCAGGACGCCGTGTGGCCGCCTGACCCAGCGAGACAGGAACGGACGAACCGCCCCCACCGTCGCCGAGCCAGCCGCTGGAGTCCCCAGGTCTTCCCACCAGCGCCGGATCAGTGCCTCGTCAGCTAGGCGCCTGATCCGAGCGACTCCCTCCCGCGCTGGACGTTCCCCTCGAGCCCGCTCACTCGCCCGAAACTGGTACACTTCGGCGAGCACCTCCGCCTGGAGTTCCCAGGGCGGATCGCCCGCCAGAAGCGTCGCCGCCGTGAATGACACCGTACGGTATCCCCGCACCGCCCTCACCGCCAGGACCCGTTGCGCCTTGCGCAGTTGGGCCCTGTTCGGTGCGGAGAGGGCGTCAATCCACACGGGGGCACCGTACAGTGCCATGGACCTCACGATGCCGGCATAGAGCCGCCGGCAGTGAGATCCCGGGCCCCCGACATTCGGCAGAAGTCTGCCGAGGGCCGAGGCGGCGCCGATCAGTCTCGGGGTGAGCTGGGCGAAATGGACACGGAACGTCCAGCGTCCGTCCAGGGTCAGGCCCAGATATTTCATCTGGGCCCGTACCTCCACCATCCTACCCTGGACCCGCAGACAGGCGTTGCGGGGGGCACCCCTGCGTGGGCCATGAAAGAGGAGGGCCTCCGTTGTGGAGACGGAGACCCTCAGGCCCAGCATCCCTATCCGGTCGACGACAAGATTGGTGCCGACTGTGGCCAAGCGTGCCGCTTCCTCGTAAGAGCGCCCCCGGGCTGTGACGAGGGTGTCATCGGCATAAGCGATGACACCGAGCCCGGGGAGAAGCGGACAACGCAGGAGCCAGTCATACCCGAGGTTCCACAGTACCGGGCCCAAAACGGCCCCTTGTGGAACCCCGCAGTCGACACGTCGCCGACCGACCACCCCATTTGCCCCCGT
The DNA here is from genome assembly GCA_921882275.1 of Brenthis ino. NCBI lineage: Eukaryota > Metazoa > Arthropoda > Insecta > Lepidoptera > Nymphalidae > Brenthis > Brenthis ino. The sequence goes on along the minus strand of OV170222.1, from coordinate 32,627,820 downwards.
CCACACGACCTGTCTGTCGCGGAGGTACGCGTCCAACACCCGCCGGAGATAGAGAGGCACCTCATGGTACCGAAGTGCCTCTCGTAGCGTCTCGAACGGCAGGGTGTTGAAGGCGTTGGCCACGTCCAACGAGACGGCTAGCAGCACGTCTCCCTCCTCCACCGCGGCCAAGGACCGAACCTTCAGGGCGTTCAGGGCGTCCACGGTCGACCGACCCGCCCTGAACCCGAACTGAGCCTCTGAAAGGCCCGGCCCCACCTCCTCGAGATGCCGAGTAAGACGGGCAACGAGAATTCTCTCGAAGAGCTTGCCCACCTCACTCAGCATCACGATTGGCCTGTATGCCGAAGGGGAGTCCAGAGGACGACCCTCCTTGGGCAACAGGCACAACAACCCCTCCTTCCAGATCTTCGGGAACTGTCCAACGCGAAGACATGCGTTGAAGAGGTCCCGAAGATCCCCACCCAGGTATTCCAGGGCGATGCACAGAACTCGCCCCGGAATACCATCCGTTCCCGGAGCCGTCCTCTTGGCCCGCAGTTTGTCGCGGGCCAACTCCATCTCCCCCTCGGTGATCGGGGGGAACTCGTCGACTCCCTCATGGCGTGAGGGAGGACACATCACCGGGGGGACGTGCCCGGAGGACTCCGGGAACAGCCCTCCCACCAGTCGCAGGAGGACGTCGGGCGGCGTGGTCTCCGTGACCGGGGCGCCATGCGCGCGGAGCTTGTTCCGCGCGCTGATGTACGGGCGCCCCCACGGATCCCGATCCAGGCCCGCCAGCATTTCCTGGCGGGCCGCCGCCTTGGCCTGGCTGATAGCGAGCTGCAGGGCCTTTTTTGCTGACTTGTAGGCCGCCCGCAGCTCGCTCTCAAGGACAGGGTCCAGGCCATTCCTCCTGCGACACCTCACATACCTCCTCCTGTGTCTATTGCAGGTCGCCCGAAGTTGTGCAATCTCGGGCGACCACCAATAGACACTCCGGCGACGCCGGTCCATCCGCCTAACACGCGGCATGGCCGCATCGCACACCCTCGTAAGGGCGTCGCGAATGCGGCCAGCCAGTTCCTCCACATCGGAACTGGCGCCCACCACACTCCCCTGGGAGCTCCAAACTTCGACGATGGCCGCCTCCCTGGCCAGCTCTGTGTCGAGCCGGCCCAGGGCCCACCTCGGGAACGCTCGAGAGGGCCCCCTTGGGCAGTCCATCGGCACCGGACGGGTGGAGACCTCAAATCGGACGTAGTTGTGGTCCGACAGGGTCTCCACCTCCTCCTCTACCCTCCAGTTGATCACGTTGCGTGCGACGGTGGGGGTGGCGAACGTAAGGTCCACCACGGACCCCCCCTGCTGCCGCACGCACGTGAACGCCGTCCCCACATTGAGTAGGGACAGACCGGAGAGTAGGGCCCACGTCTGAACCGCTCGCCCTCGAGCGTCCGACGTGGGGTTCCCCCAGGCCAAGGACTTGGCATTGAAGTCGCCGAGGACGATAGTGGGCCTCGGCGACTGCCTGCAGACCGCAGCGCGGACGGAGTCAAGGAATACCTCGAACTCCGCCAGGCTGCGGTTGGGGGAGAAGTACACCGCAACGATGGCGTACTCTCCCCACCCTGCCACGACGAGTCCTTGGCCCCTCTCGATTGCCGAGAGACGGGGGCCGGTGCTGCTCCCAGACACTATGGCCACGAAGCCCTCTAGGTCCCCCACCCAGTTCGGCTGGTGAGGGACAAAATAGGGCTCGCAAGCCGCCGCCAAGTCTATCTCCCACTCGGCCATGGACTGCAGGAAAAGGTCCTGCGCTCCGGCCGAGTGGTTCAAATTCCCCTGGAGGAAGCGCTGGTGTCCGACCATTATGAGGACATGTGCGCTTCCTCCCCAGCCTGGCGGCTACTCACACCGGGGGCGGCCCTGGTCCGTTGGGCCGTCTTCCCCTTCGTAACGGGCGGGTGGCAATCGCCCCCGCCCATTATGTGCCCCGAGGGGCGCCCTGCGTCCGCGCACACTGCGCAGCGCACAGTTTTTGCACTGCAGTCCGCGGACTGGTGCCCCTCACCGCCGCAGCGGTAGCACAGGCGGCCCCTTTCAACCTTGGACGGGCACACTGGCCAGGTGTGGCCGATGCCCATGCACCTGAAGCAGCGCAATGGGCGCTGCTCCAGGACCTCCACCTTGGCCGAGCTCCAGCCCACGAGGAGCCGGCCAGCGTCGACCACGACCTTGGCCGCCGTGGCGGGGCATCGCACCACGACCGAGCCCACGCCGCCCCTTCCCGTGCGGATCTCCCCGACCTTCACGTTGGCCACGGGGCAGTTGGCCGCCCTTGCGACCGCCGCAGCCACCTTCTCCTTTGTGGCCGAATCGTCCAGGCCATCAACCCGGAGATCGGCCATCTTGGCAGGGCGCGAAACGGTCGCTAGCCCGTCCAGGACCTGGCGGAGTTTGTCCGCCAGCCTATCTGCCACTTCTGGCGCAACGGAGGAAGGGAGCTCAAGGAGCCGGGCCCCTGTTGCCGCCACCCTCACGGACAGCCCCCCCGCGATACCGAGTTCCCTCAGGTCCACACTCAGCTGGGCCCTCTCCAAGACCTTCGCGTAGGAGACGCCCTTCGCGATTGACTCCTGAGGGACCGTAATTATAACCGCGGCGGTGCGCGGCTGTGCCGGGATTTTGGGCTTCTGTGAAGCCTGAGGGGCCCTCGGAGCCTTCGGCGCTGCGGGTGCAGAGGCTGAAGCAGGAGGAGCCACTTTCTTCGCCTTGCCCCTTCCCTTCTTCACCACGGTGGCCCAAGTGTCCTCCTGCGGGGCAGCGGGGCGACTCGGCCCGGCCACCGGCTGAAGAGGCGCTGGTGCAACAACCGCAGGTGCAGGCGGAAGTGGGCGCGCAGAAGCCGCAGCCTTCCCCTTGCCCTTCCCTTTCCCCTTGCCTTTGCCCTGAACTGCAGAGCCCCCGTCGGCCACAGCCGCAGCCGGCGCTGGCACTTGCCTCGGGGGTGAAGTTCTCGGGGCAGGGCTCGGGGGAGCCATTGGTGCAGCCGCCTCGCGACGCCTGTCCGCCGCAAGCGGGGGACGCATAGTCTTCGCCGGGAGAAGACGTTCCTCAATCCCAGCGAAACGTGCGTCTATCAGAGTCCCCACCGACGCGACTATGGAGGCTCGAATCTCCTCCAGCCAGTCCCCCGCGAAGGTATCTGAGGGACCGGCTTTGGACGCCGACAACTCCTTCCGCAGCTCGCAGAATTCGCGTCTGTGAGCCTTCAATTCCGCCCTAAGTCCCTCAGTCTCGCGGCGAAGGCGGGCATTATCCTTCTTGAGGTTGGACACCTCCTCCGCTACCGTGCGCCCCGCCAACGCTTCCACCACCTTCTGTAGCGTGGTGGCAGACTCCTTCAACATCTTAACCATCGTTCCCTTTAAATTTGCCGACTTCTGGGCCACTTCCAAAACTGCCGCCACGCTTTTGCTGGCGAGCTCCTTCAACTCGTCGGCCGTCTGCTCAGCCGGGTCCCTCTGAGCCCTGGCTTCAGACGCCGACACCTCCGAGTCGCTGGGCGCCGATGCGCCAGCTTTGCGGTAAGTCCGCTGATCGAGACGCCTCTCAAACTCGAGCTCTCGGTCTTCCTCCTCCAACTTCTTCAGCTCGCGGCGTGCGCGAGCAACGCCCGAACCCCCTACACTCTTCGCGCCCCTCTGGGACGTCTCCCTACGCGCTTTCACCACCCTAGCGCCAACGGTCATCTCCGTCTCGGTGTCCGATCCGGAGGATACCGTCAAAGGCGGTAAAGGGTGGGTCCGCTTACGCCCCACTGACGTATCGGTGTCCGCACCCTCGGACGTGTCCGAGTCCATGTCTCAGACACGCAAACACCCCAAAACAAACACAAAAACAAACAACTTTACAACAAAATCCAAAACACAAGAAAGAATCAAAAATCCAAAAAACAAGCCAAAAATCAAGTCACGTGAGCATCAATCAGAACCGGTAAGCATAAACAATCGTAATAATATCAATAACATCCAACAACAACGCAGTCAACCTAACCTAACCTAACCTAACCTAACCTAACCTAACCTAACCTAACCTAAAGTTGTGTCGTGTGTGTGTGTCGTGTGTGTGTGTCGTGTGTGTGTGTGTGTGTGTCATGTGTGTCACGAGTGTCATGTGTGTCATGTGTGTCACGAGTGTCATGTGTGTGTCATGTGTGTGTGTCATGTGTGTGTGTGTGTGTGTGTCATGTGTGTGTGTCATGTGTGTGTGTCATGTGTGTGTGTGTGTGTGTGTGTCATGTGTGTGTGTGTGTGTGTGTCATGTGTGTGTGTCATGTGTGTGTGTCATGTGTGTGTGTGTGTGTGTGTCATGTGTGTGTGTGTGTCATGTGGGTGTCATGTGTGTGTGTCATGTGTGTGTGTGTCATGTGTGTGTGTCATGTGTGTGTGTCATGTGTGTGTGTGTGTCATGTGTGTGTTTGTCATGTGTGTGTGTGTCATGTGTGTGTGTGTCATGTGTGTGTGTGTCATGTGTGTGTGTGTGTCATGCGTGTGTGTGTGTGTGTCGTGTGTGTGTATGTGTGTCGTGTGTGTGTGTGTGTGTGTGTCATGTGTGTGTCTGTCATGTGTGTAATGTGTGTGTGTTTTAGTATCTGTCGTGTGTGTCATGTGTGTGTGTGTGTCATGTGTGTGTGTGTGTGTGTGTGTGTGTCATGTGTGTGTGTGTCACGTGTGTGTGTGTGTGCGCCATGTGTGTGTGTGTGTGTCACGTGTGTGTGTGTGTGTCTCATGTGTGTCACGAGTGGCATGTGTGTCATGTGTGCCATGTGTGTAGGTTTGGGTTAGGTTTGGCGAAAAATATTCCAATGAGTTATTAGATATTATTACTTCATGTATATCAATTTACACAACGACGATCGATTATATATATTGTTTTTTTTTTGTTTTTTGTTTGTTTTTTTTGTCAGATCGTCAGAAACGTCAGATGTCAGATGTCAAATCTGAGTGGGGGGTGTTAGGTTTTTTTCGTTACAGAATTTCTGGATTCGGTCCCCACGCTCAAGGCCCGCGATATACCATGTAAAAACATTCTGCTTTCGTCAGTAATAAGAACCTTCTTCCACTGCTCCAAATTCCAATTCACGTGATCTCGGGCAAAAAGTAATCTTGCAATTCGATGGGCAGGGGTGAGTTTGGGGCCAGTTGCGTTAGTTTTGGTTAGGTTTGGGTTAGGTTTGGCGAAAAATATTCCAATGAGTTATTAGATATTATTACTTCATGTATATCAATTTACACAACGACGATCGATTATATATATTGTTTTTTTTTTTTTTTTTTTGTTTTTTTTTTTGTCAGATCGTCAGAAACGTCAGATGTCAGATGTCAAATCTGAGTGGGGGGTGTTAGGTTTTTTTCGTTACGGAATTTCTGGATTCGGTCCCCACGCTCAAGGCCCGCGATAGAAGCTATGCAATAGCTTAAAAAATTATTGATTCCTCTAGAATGGTAATTACCTGATCGCCGGTAAACAAAATTACGGCCGTCGGAACCATGCAAAAACATTCTGCTTTCGTCAGTAATAAGAACCTTCTTCCACTGCTCCAAATTCCAATTCACGTGATCTCGGGCAAAAAGTAATCTTGCAATTCGATGTGCAGGGGTGAGTTTGGGGCCAGTTGCGTTAGTTTTGGTTAGGTTTGGGTTAGGTTTGGCGAAAAATATTCCAATGAGTTATTAGATATTATTACTTCATATATATCAATTTACACAACGACGATCGATTATATATTGTTTTTTTTTTTTTTTGTTTTTTTTTTTTGTCAGATCGTCAGAAACGTCAGATGTCAGATGTCAAATCTGAGTGGGGGGTGTTAGGTTTTTTTCGTTACGGAATTTCTGGATTCGGTCCCCACGCTCAAGGCCCGCGATAGAAGCTATGCAATAGCTTAAAAAATTATTGATTCCTCTAGAATGGTAATTACCTGATCGCCGGTAAACAAAATTACGGCCGTCGGAACCATGCAAAAACATTCTGCTTTCGTCAGTAATAAGAACCTTCTTCCACTGCTCCAAATTCCAATTCACGTGATCTCGGGCAAAAAGTAATCTTGCAATTCGATGTGCAGGGGTGAGTTTGGGGCCAGTTGCGTTAGTTTTGGTTAGGTTTGGGTTAGGTTTGGCGAAAAATATTCCAATGAGTTATTAGATATTATTACTTCATGTATATCAATTTACACAACGACGATCGATTATATAAATTGTTTTTTTTTTTTTTTTTGTTTTTTTTTTGTCAGATCGTCAGAAACGTCAGATGTCAGATGTCAAATCTGAGTGGGGGGTGTTAGGTTTTTTTCGTTACGGAATTTCTGGATTCGGTCCCCACGCTCAAGGCCCGCGATAGAAGCTATGCAATAGCTTAAAAAATTATTGATTCCTCTAGAATGGTAATTACCTGATCGCCGGTAAACAAAATTACGGCCGTCGGAACCATGCAAAAAACATTCTGCTTTCGTCAGTAATAAGAACCTTCTTCCACTGCTCCAAATTCCAATTCACGTGATCTCGGGCAAAAAGTAATCTTGCAATTCGATGTGCAGGGGTGAGTTTGGGGCCAGTTGCGTTAGTTTTGGTTAGGTTTGGGTTAGGTTTGGCGAAAATATTCCAATGAGTTATTAGATATTATTACTTCATGTATATCAATTTACACAACGACGATCGATTATATATATTGTTTTTTTTTTTTTTGTTTTTTGTTTGTTTTTTTTTTGTCAGATCGTCAGAAACGTCAGATGTCAGATGTCAAATCTGAGTGGGGGGTGTTAGGTTTTTTTCGTTACGGAATTTCTGGATTCGGTCCCCACGCTCAAGGCCCGCGATAGAAGCTATGCAATAGCTTAAAAAATTATTGATTCCTCTAGAATGGTAATTACCTGATCGCCGGTAAACAAAATTACGGCCGTCGGAACCATGCAAAAACATTCTGCTTTCGTCAGTAATAAGAACCTTCTTCCACTGCTCCAAATTCCAATTCACGTGATCTCGGGCAAAAAGTAATCTTGCAATTCAATGTGCAGGGGTGAGTTTGGGGCCAGTTGCGTTAGTTTTGGTTAGGTTTGGGTTAGGTTTGGCGAAAAATATTCCAATGAGTTATTAGATATTATTACTTCATGTATATCAATTTACACAACGACGATCGATTATATATATTGTTTATTTTTTTTGTTTTTTGTTTGTTTTTTTTGTCAGATCGTCAGAAACGTCAGATGTCAGATGTCAAATCTGAGTGGGGGGTGTTAGGTTTTTTTCGTTACAGAATTTCTGGATTCGGTCCCCACGCTCAAGGCCCGCGATAGAAGCTATGCAATAGCTTAAAAAAATTATTGATTCCTCTAGAATGGTAATTACCTGATCGCCGGTAAACAAAATTACGGCCGTCGGAACCATGCAAAAACATTCTGCTTTCGTCAGTAATAAGAACCTTCTTCCACTGCTCCAAATTTTAATTCACGTGATCTCGGGCAATAAGTAATCTTGCAATTCGATGTGCAGGGGTGAGTTTGGGGCCAGTTGCGTTAGTTTTGGTTAGGTTTGGCGAAAAATATTCCAATGAGTTATTAGATATTATTACTTCATGTATATCAATTAACACAACGACGATCGATTATATATATTGTTTTTTTTTTGGTTTTTTGTTTGTTTTTTTTTGTCAGATCGTCAGAAACGTCAGATGTCAGATGTCAAATCTGAGTGGGGGGTGTTAGGTTTTTTTCGTTACGGAATTTCTGGATTCGGTCCCCACGCTCAAGGCCCGCGATAGAAGCTATGCAATAGCTTAAAAAAATTATTGATCCCTCTAGAATGGTAATTACCTGATCGCCGGTAAACAAAATTACGGCCGTCGGAACCATGCAAAAACATTCTGCTTTCGTCAGTAAAAAGAACCTTCTTCCACTGCTCCAAATTCCAATTCACGTGATCTCGGGCAAAAAGTAATCTTGCAATTCGATGGGCAGGGGTGAGTTTGGGGCCAGTTGCGTTAGTTTTGGTTAGGTTTGGGTTAGGTTTGGCGAAAAATATTCCAATGAGTTATTAGATATTATTTCTTCATGTATATCAATTTACACAACGACGATCGATTATATAAATTGTTTTTTTTTTGTTTTTTGTTTGTTTTTTTTTTTTTTTGTCAGATCGTCAGAAACGTCAGATGTCAGATGTCAAATCTGAGTGGGGGGTGTTAGGTTTTTTTCGTTACGGAATTTCTGGATTCGGTCCCCACGCTCAAGGCCCGCGATAGAAGCTATGCAATAGCTTAAAAAAATTATTGATTCCTCTAGAATGGTAATTACCTGATCGCCGGTAAACAAAATTACGGCCGTCGGAACCATGCAAAAACATTCTGCTTTCGTCAGTAATAAGAACCTTCTTCCACTGCTCCAAATTTTAATTCACGTGATCTCGGGCAATAAGTAATCTTGCAATTCGATGTGCAGGGGTGAGTTTGGGGCCAGTTGCGTTAGTTTTGGTTAGGTTTGGCGAAAAATATTCCAATGAGTTATTAGATATTATTACTTCATGTATATCAATTAACACAACGACGATCGATTATATATATTGTTTTTTTTTTTGGTTTTTTGTTTGTTTTTTTTTGTCAGATCGTCAGAAACGTCAGATGTCAGATGTCAAATCAGAGTGGGGGGTGTTAGGTTTTTTTCGTTACGGAATTTCTGGATTCGGTCCCCACGCTCAAGGCCCGCGATAGAAGCTATGCAATAGCTTAAAAAAATTATTGATCCCTCTAGAATGGTAATTACCTGATCGCCGGTAAACAAAATTACGGCCGTCGGAACCATGCAAAAACATTCTGCTTTCGTCAGTAAAAAGAACCTTCTTCCACTGCTCCAAATTCCAATTCACGTGATCTCGGGCAAAAAGTAATCTTGCAATTCGATGGGCAGGGGTGAGTTTGGGGCCAGTTGCGTTAGTTTTGGTTAGGTTTGGGTTAGGTTTGGCGAAAAATATTCCAATGAGTTATTAGATATTATTACTTCATGTATATCAATTTACACAACGACGATCGATTATATATATTGTTTTTTTTTTTGTTTTTTGTTTGTTTTTTTTTTGTCCGATCGTCAGAAACGTCAGATGTCAGATGTCAAATCTGAGTGGGGGGTGTTAGGTTTTTTTCGTTACGGAATTTCTGGATTCGGTCCCCACGCTCAAGGCCCGCGATAGAAGCTATGCAATAGCTTAAAAAAAGTATTGATTCCTCTAGAATGGTAATTACCTGATCGCCGGTAAACAAAATTACGGCCGTCGGAACCATGCAAAAACATTATGCTTTCGTCAGTAATAAGAACCTTCTTCCACTGCTCCAAATTCCAATTCACGTGATCTCGGGCAAAAAGTAATCTTGCAATTCGATGTGCAGGGGTGAGTTTGGGGCCAGTTGCGTTAGTTTTGGTTAGGTTTGGGTTAGGTTTGGCGAAAAATATTCCAATGAGTTATTAGATATTATTACTTCATGTATATCAATTTACACAACGACGATCGATTATATATATTGTTTTTTTTTTGTTTTTTGTTTGTTTTTTTTTGTCAGATCGTCAGAAACGTCAGATGTCAGATGTCAAATCTGAGTGGGGGGTGTTAGGTTTTTTTCGTTACGGAATTTCTGGATTCGGTCCCCACGCTCAAGGCCCGCGATAGAAGCTATGCAATAGCTTAAAAAATTATTGATTCCTCTAGAATGGTAATTACCTGATCGCCGGTAAACAAAATTACGGCCGTCGGAACCATGCAAAAACATTCTGCTTTCGTCAGTAATAAGAACCTTCTTCCACTGCTCCAAATTCCAATTCACGTGATCTCGGGCAAAAAGTAATCTTGCAATTCGATGTGCAGGGGTGAGTTTGGGGCCAGTTGCGTTAGTTTTGGTTAGGTTTGGGTTAGGTTTGGCGAAAAATATTCCAATGAGTTATTAGATATTATTACTTCATGTATATCAATTTACACAACGACGATCGATTATATATATTGTTTTTTTTTTGTTTTTTGTTTGTTTTTTTTTTGTCAGATCGTCAGAAACGTCAGATGTCAGATGTCAAATCTGAGTGGGGGGTGTTAGGTTTTTTTCGTTACGGAATTTCTGGATTCGGTCCCCACGCTCAAGGCCCGCGATAGAAGCTATGCAATAGCTTAAAAAATTATTGATCCCTCTAGAATGGTAATTACCTGATCGCCGGTAAACAAAATTACGGCCGTCGGAACCATGCAAAAACATTCTGCTTTCGTCAGTAAAAAGAACCTTCTTCCACTGCTCCAAATTCCAATTCACGTGATCTCGGGCAAAAAGTAATCTTGCAATTCGATGGGCAGGGGTGAGTTTGGGGCCAGTTGCGTTAGTTTTGGTTAGGTTTGGGTTAGGTTTGGCGAAAAATATTCCAATGAGTTATTAGATATTATTACTTCATGTATATCAATTTACACAACGACGATCGATTATATATATTGTTTTTTTTTTTGTTTTTTGTTTGTTTTTTTTTTGTCCGATCGTCAGAAACGTCAGATGTCAGATGTCAAATCTGAGTGGGGGGTGTTAGGTTTTTTCGTTACGGAATTTCTGGATTCGGTCTCCACGCTCAAGGCCCGCGATAGAAGCTATGCAATAGCTTAAAAAATTATTGATTCCTCTAGAATGGTAATTACCTGATCGCCGGTAAACAAAATTACGGCCGTCGGAACCATGCAAAAACATTATGCTTTCGTCAGTAATAAGAACCTTCTTCCACTGCTCCAAATTCCAATTCACGTGATCTCGGGCAAAAAGTAATCTTGCAATTCGATGTGCAGGGGTGAGTTTGGGGCCAGTTGCGTTAGTTTTGGTTAGGTTTGGGTTAGGTTTGGCGAAAAATATTCCAATGAAATATTAGATATTAGTACCTGGGCTACCGAGCTTTGCTCGGAGTTTTTGGCCAAAAAAAAAAACATAAAAAAAAATAAGAATTTGAATAAATACAAAAAAAACAAAATTAAAAACTTTGTGTCCGACCGGGATTCGAACCCAGATACCTGTGGGTATCAAATTTGCGCATTGGCCGCTTGACCATGATGCTTATATCAGAGCGTGCGAAATTATCGAACATAATATTTTGCGTGGATTTATTAATTATTAATTTATTGAAATAATGCAAAAGAAATCATAATAATAATAAAGCTCTATTTATTTATTCATTTATTTATTATAAAGGCTTACTAACTAAATTTACATAAAAACATTTATTTAACATTATAATTTTACCTATTTGTATATAAATTTAATTTAAAAGTATGCACAGCTTTTTATAAAAGTATTCCATTAAAATTTTATTTGGTTAAGAGTATATAAGGAGCCATTTTAGTTGTACAATAAAAAAATGTCTATATCACATTGCTGAAATATAAAATTATATAATTTAGTGACTATTTATTAACTTATAATTTTTTTACTAATAATTTTGTAATCTGGAATTAAATTATTTTAAAAATCTTCATATTATTTGAAATGATATTGTATATATATATAAATTATCATTAACAAATAAATAAATAAACAATCACAATAAATTAAATAATTCAATTGAGTAAATACTAAGCATTTCACAATAATAAATATAAATAAAATTTCTTTCCATACATTAATTCGACAATAGTTATAAATTAGGTATTTAATTTCATAATTAAATGTATTTATTTAGTAAATGTCTTTTTCATGTATAGACCCCTCTCGGTTAAAAGCCTCCTCCAAAGTAGTCCTGCATAGAGCTCTCCGTTGGAGATTATGCTTGTATGATTGCAAAGGGTTTCTTTTCAAATTTTGTTTTCAATATATAATTTGTTTCTGAAATGCCTATAAAGTTTATAATTTTATGTTTGTGTTCTTTGATTTGTTGTAGGAAATGCTGCTTTTAATTCTAGAAGTTTTTTTGGTGAAGATATGTATACCTTTGTTCATTGTATGTCTGTTTTTCTTTGGAGGGTTACGGTCGAACTCCCCCACAGTGACCGGCCGTACTGGTGGATAAAGATGAGAAGGTTCCTACGGTGTTTAATATACTGTATCTTGCTGTGTTGTTTTTAGTTGTTACTGGTTATCATTTGTGTGGTTGAAAGTTAATTTTGGTTTTTGTAATATAAAGTCTTTAATATTACCAGGTATGGTTTTCTTTGTATGTTGTTTATTTGTTAGTTTTGTTTATAATTGAGGTAAGGCGTTTCTGGAGATACAGGCAGACTTCTTTTTTATTTCCGTTTAGTTTGAGACTATTTTTTCCTCTAGTTCATGATAGGAGTTCATGAAAGTTCTTGCGCCTAATATGTCTTTCTAAATTATTTGAGGTATTTTGTTCCTGGATTTTTTTCTCAAGAACTTTAATTTTTATTTCTAACTGTTTAAATTTCTCATTTAAGTATATTATTGTTGATTGTATTTTTAATGTCTTCTTTCATTTCTAACATTTCTGTTTTCTGCTGTCTTATTTCTTGTTGCATGTTTATTAGCAACTTTTTTATGTCCTCCATCTTATGTGTGAAGTTGGAAGTAGAAAAGCTGATTGAAAAAAGCACCAATTATACCAAGTTGAATTGCAATTTTATACCGAGTATTAGTTTTTGAGGTTATAAACTTATGTTTTAATATTTGACGCTTTCACTTCACAAATTATTTTGTTTTATTGTCATCACACACAGAAAAGATGGTTTTGCACTAATAGTATCTTTAAGTTATGTTTGTCACTTTTATATTTGTTTGGTAGGTGAATTTTTAAAAGCTCATTTGTTCTTCAACACATCAAGACTTGGTGATGTTTACATATTGCCCATAGGTTTTATTTAAAAATTTATTTTTATTATTTAAATTTATATTTATTCTTTAGATTATTTTCACTCAAATATATTTAAACTTGATGTAAATACGGACACGATGTTGACAGTTGCACAGTGGCGCCGCCCACTCACCAGAAGTGACAATGCAAAAATTGTGAAAATGCAAAAGAAAATCGTATGAAAATTCGAAAATTCGCGTTTTTCCAGATAAAAGACTAATCTAGATCGATTTATCGCCCCCGAAACCTTTTGCATGCTAAATTTCATGAAAATCGTTGGAGCCGTTTCCGAGATTCAGATTATATATTGATATATATATATATATATATATATATATATATATATATATATATATATATATATATACAAGAATAGCTCGTTTAAATATATAAGATTACTTCATGTATATCAATTTACACAACGACGATCGATTATATATATTGTTTTTTTTTTTTGGTTTTTTGTTTGTTTTTTTTTTGTCAGATCGTCAGAAACGTCAGATGTCAGATGTCAAATCTGAGTGGGGGTGTTAGGTTTTTTTCGTTACGGAATTTCTGGATTCGGTCCCCACGCTCAAGGCCCGCTATAGAAGCTATGCAATAGCTTAAAAAATTATTGATTCCTCTAGAATGGTAATTATCTGATCGCCGGTAAACAAAATTACGGCCGTCGGAACCATGCAAAAACATTATGCTTTCGTCAGTAATAAGAACCTTCTTCCACTGCTCCAAATTCCAATTCACGTGATCTCGGGCAAAAAGTAATCTTGCAATTCGATGTGCAGGGGTGAGTTTGGGGCCAGTTGTGTTAGTTTTGGTTAGGTTTGGGTTAGGTTTGGCGAAAAATATTCCAATGAGTTATTAGATATTATTACTTCATGTATATCAATTTACACAACGACGATCGATTATATATATTGTTTTTTTTTTGTTTTTTTTTGTCAGATCGTCAGAAACGTCAGATGTCAGATGTCAAATCTGAGTGGGGGGTGTTAGGTTTTTTTCGTTACGGAATTTCTGGATTCGGTCCCCACGCTCAAGGCCCGCGATAGAAGCTATGCAATAGCTTAAAAAATTATTGATTCCTCTAGAATGGTAATTACCTGATCGCCGGTAAACAAAATTACGGCCGTCGGAACCATGCAAAAACATTATGCTTTGGTCAGTAATAAGAACCTTCTTCCACTGCTCCAAATTCCAATTCACGTGATCTCGGGCAAAAAGTAATCTTGCAATTCGATGTGCAGGGGTGAGTTTGGGGCCAGTTGCGTTAGTTTTGGTTAGGTTTGGGTTAGGTTTGGCGAAAAATATTCCAATGAGTTATTAGATATTATTACTTCATGTATATCAATTTACACAACGACGATCGATTATATATATTGTTTTTTTGTCAGATCGTCAGAAACGTCAGATGTCAGATGTCAAATCTGAGTGGGGGGTGTTAGGTTTTTTTCGTTACGGAATTTCTGGATTCGGTCCCCACGCTCAAGGCCCGCGATAGAAGCTATGCAATAGCTTAAAAAATTATTGATTCCTCTAGAATGGTAATTACCTGATCGCCGGTAAACAAAATTACGGCCGTCGGAACCATGCAAAAACATTATGCTTTGGTCAGTAATAAGAACCTTCTTCCACTGCTCCAAATTCCAATTCACGTGATCTCGGGCAAAAAGTAATCTTGCAATTCGATGTGCAGGGGTGAGTTTGGGGCCAGTTGCGTTAGTTTTGGTTAGGTTTGGGTTAGGTTTGGCGAAAAATATTCCAATGAGTTATTAGATATTATTACTTCATGTATATCAATTAACACAACGACGATCAATTATATATATTGTTTTTTTTTTGGTTTTTTGTTTGTTTTTTTTTGTTAGATCGTCAGAAACGTCAGATGTCAGATGTCAAATCTGAGTGGGGGGTGTTAGGTTTTTTTCATTACGGAATTTCTGGATTCGGTCCCCACGCTCAAGGCCCGCGATAAACCATGTAAAAACATTCTGCTTTCGTCAGTAATAAGAACCTTCTTCCACTGCTCCAAATTCCAATTCACGTGATCTCGGGCAAAAAGTAATCTTGCAATTCGATGTGCAGGGGTGAGTTTGGGGCCAGTTGCGTTAGTTTTGGTTAGGTTTGGGTTAGGTTTGGCGAAAAATATTCCAATGAGTTATTAGATATTATTACTTCATGTATATCAATTTACACAACGACGATCGATTATATATATTGTTTTTCTTTTTGTTTTTTATTTGTTTTTTTTTTTGTCAGATCGTCAGAAACGTCAGATGTCAGATGTCAAATCTGAGTGGGGGGTGTTAGGTTTTTTTCGTTACGGAATTTCTGGATTCGGTCCCCACGCTCAAGGCCCGCGATATACCATGTAAAAACATTCTGCTTTCGTCAGTAATAAGAACCTTCTTCCACTGCTCCAAATTCCAATTCACGTGATCTCGGGCAAAAAGTAATCTTGCAATTCGATGGGCAGGGGTGAGTTTGGGGCCAGTTGCGTTAGTTTTGGTTAGGTTTGGGTTACGTTTGGCGAAAAATATTCCAATGAGTTATTAGATATTATTACTTCATGTATATCAATTTACACAACGACGATCGATTATATATATTGTATTTTTTTTTTGTTTTTTGTTTGTTTTTTTTTTGTCCGATCGTCAGAAACGTCAGATGTCAGATGTCAAATCTGAGTGGGGGGTGTTAGGTTTTTTTCGTTACGGAATTTCTGGATTCGGTCCCCACGCTCAAGGCCCGCGATAGAAGCTATGCAATAGCTTAAAAAATTATTGATTCCTCTAGAATGGTAATTACCTGATCGCCGGTAAACAAAATTACGGCCGTCGGAACCATGCAAAAACATTATGCTTTCGTCAGTAATAAGAACCTTCTTCCACTGCTCCAAATTCCAATTCACGGTATCTCGGGCAAAAAGTAATCTTGCAATTCGATGTGCAGGGGTGAGTTTGGGGCCAGTTGCGTTAGTTTTGGTTAGGTTTGGGTTAGGTTTGGCGAAAAATATTCCAATGAGTTATTAGATATTATTACTTCATGTATATCAATTTACACAACGACGATCGATTATATATATTGTTTTTTTTTTTGTTTTTTGTTTGTTTTTTTTTGTCAGATCGTCAGAAACGTCAGATGTCAGATGTCAAATCTGAGTGGGGGGTGTTAGGCTTTTTCGTTACGGAATTTCTGGATTCGGTCCCCACGCTCAAGGCCCGCGATAGAAGCTATGCAATAGCTTAAAAAATTATTGATTCCTCTAGAATGGTAATTACCTGATCGCCGGTAAACAAAATTACGGCCGTCGGAACCATGCAAAAACATTCTGTTTTCGTCAGTAATAAGAACCTTCTTCCACTGCTCCAAATTCCAATTCACGTGATCTCGGGCAAAAAGTAATCTTGCAATTCGATGTGCAGGGGTGAGTTTGGGGCCAGTTGCGTTAGTTTTGGTTAGGTTTAGGTTAGGTTTGGCGAAAAATATTCCAATGAGTTATTAGATATTATTACTTCATGTATATCAATTTACACAACGACGATCGATTATATATATTGTTTTTTTTTTTTTGTATGTTTTTTTTTGTCAGATCGTCAGAAACGTCAGATGTCAGATGTCAAATCTGAGTGGGGGGTGTTAGGTTTTTTTCGTTACGGAATTTCTGGATTCGGTCCCCACGCTCAAGGCCCGCGATAGAAGCTATGCAATAGCTTAAAAAATTATTGATTCCTCTAGAATGGTAATTACCTGATCGCCGGTAAACAAAATTACGGCCGTCGGAACCATGCAAAAACATTCTGCTTTCGTCAGTAATAAGAACCTTCTTCCACTGCTCCAAATTCCAATTCACGTGATCTCGGGCAAAAAGTAATCTTGCAATTCGATGTGCAGGGGTGAGTTTGGGGCCAGTTGCGTTAGTTTTGGTTAGGTTTGGGTTAGGTTTGGCGAAAAATATTCCAATGAGTTATTAGATATTATTACTTCATGTATATCAATTTACACAACGACGATCGATTATATATATTATATATTGTATATTTTTTTTTTGTTTTTTGTTTGTTTTTTTTTGTCAGATCGTCAGAAACGTCAGATGTCAGATGTCAAATCTGAGTGGGAGGTGTTAGGTTTTTTTCGTTACGGAATTTCTGGGATCGGTCCCCACGCTCAAGGCCCGCGATAGAAGCTATGCAATAGCTTAAAAAAGTATTGATTCCTCTAGAATGGTAATTACCTGATCGCCGGTAAACAAAATTACGGCCGTCGGAACCATGCAAAAACATTCTGCTTTCGTCAGTAATAAGAACCTTCTTCCACTGCTCCAAATTCCAATTCACGTGATCTCGGGCAAAAAGTAATCTTACAATTCGATGTGCAGGGGTGAGTTTGGGGCCAGTTGTGTTAGTTTTGGTTAGGTTTGGGTTAGGTTTGGCGAAAAATATTCCAATGAGTTATTAGATATTATTACTTCATGTATATCAATTTACACAACGACGATCGATTATAAATATTGTTTTATTTTTATTTTTTGTTTGTTTTTTTTGTCAGATCGTCAGAAACGTCAGATGTCAGATGTCAAATCTGAGTGGGAGGTGTTAGGTTTTTTTCGTTACGAAATTTCTGGATTCGGTCCCCACGCTCAAGGCCCGCGATAGAAGCTATGCAATTGCTTAAAAAATTATTGATTCCTCTAGAATAGTAATTACCTGATCGCCGGTAAACAAAATTACGGCCGTCGGAACCATACAAAAACATTCTGCTTTCGTCAGTAATAAGAACCTTCTTCCACTGCTCCAAATTCCAATTCACGTGATCTCGGGCAAAAAGTAATCTTGCAATTCGATGTGCAGGGGTGAGTTTGGGGCCAGTTGTGTTAGTTTTGGTTAGGTTTGGGTTAGGTTTGGCGAAAAATATTCCAATGAGTTATTAGATATTATTACTTCATGTATATCAATTTACACAACGACGATCGATTATATATATTGTTTTTTTTTTTTTTGTATGTTTTTTTTTGTCAGATCGTCAGAAACGTCAGATGTCAGATGTCAAATCTGAGTGGGGGGTGTTAGGTTTTTTTCGTTACGGAATTTCTGGATTCGGTCCCCACGCTCAAGGCCCGCGATAGAAGCTATGCAATAGCTTAAAAAATTATTGATTCCTCTAGAATGGTAATTACCTGATCGCCGGTAAACAAAATTACGGCCGTCGGAACCATGCAAAAACATTCTGTTTTCGTCAGTAATAAGAACCTTCTTCCACTGCTCCAAATTCCAATTCACGTGATCTCGGGCAAAAAGTAATCTTGCAATTCGATGTGCAGGGGTGAGTTTGGGGCCAGTTGCGTTAGTTTTGGTTAGGTTTGGGTTAGGTTTGGCGAAAAATATTCCAATGAGTTATTAGATATTATTACTTCATGTATATCAATTTACACAACGACGATCGATTATATATATTGTTTTTTTTTTTGTTTTTTGTTTGTTTTTTTGTCAGATCATCAGAAACGTCAGATGTCAGATGTCAAATCTGAGTGGGGGGTGTTAGGTTTTTTTCGTTACGGAATTTCTGGATTCGGTCCCCACGCTCAAGGCCCGCTATAGAAGCTATGCAATAGCTTAAAAAATTATTGATTCCTCTAGAATGGTAATTACCTGATCGCCGGTAAACAAAATTACGGCCGTCGGAACCATGCAAAAACATTCTGCTTTCGTCAGTAATAAGAACCTTCTTCCACTGCTCCAAATTCCAATTCACGTGATCTCGGGCAAAAAGTAATATTGCAATTCGATGTGCAGGGGTGAGTTTGGGGCCAGTTGCGTTAGTTTTGGTTAGGTTTAGGTTAGGTTTGGCGAAAAATATTCCAATGAGTTATTAGATATTATTACTTCATGTATATCAATTTACACAACGACGATCGATTATATATATTGTTTTTTTTTTTTTTTTGTATGTTTTTTTTTGTCAGATCGTCAGAAACGTCAGATGTCAGATGTCAAATCTGAGTGGGGGGGTGTTAGGTTTTTTTCGTTACGGAATTGCTGGATTCGGTCCCCACGCTCAAGGCCCGCGATAGAAGCTATGCAATAGCTTAAAAAATTATTGATTCCTCTAGAATGGTAATTACCTGATCGCCGGTAAACAAAATTACGGCCGTCGGAACCATGCAAAAACATTCTGCTTTCGTCAGTAATAAGAACCTTCTTCCACTGCTCCAAATTCCAATTCACGTGATCTCGGGCAAAAAGTAATCTTACAATTCGATGTGCAGGGGTGAGTTTGGGGCCAGTTGCGTTAGTTTTGGTTAGGTTTGGGTTAGGTTTGGCGAAAAATATTCCAATGAGTTATTAGATATTATTACTTCATGTATATCAATTTACACAACGACGATCGATTATAAATATTGTTTTATTTTTATTTTTTGTTTGTTTTTTTTGTCAGATCGTCAGAAACGTCAGATGTCAGATGTCAAATCTGAGTGGGAGGTGTTAGGTTTTTTTCGTTACGAAATTTCTGGATTCGGTCCCCACGCTCAAGGCCCGCGATAGAAGCTATGCAATTGCTTAAAAAATTATTGATTCCTCTAAAATGGTAATTACCTGATCGCCGGTAAACAAAATTACGGCCGTCGGAACCATGCAAAAACATTCTGCTTTCGTCAGTAATAAGAACGTTCTTCCACTGCTCCAAATTCCAATTCACGTGATCTCGGGCAAAAAGTAATCTTGCAATTCGATGTGCAGGGGTGAGTTTGGGGCCAGTTGCGTTAGTTTTGGTTAGGTTTGGGTTAGGTTTGGCGAAAAATATTCCAATGAGTTATTAGATATTATTACTTCATGTATATCAATTTACACAACGACGATCGATTATATATATTGTTTTTTTTTTTGTTTTTTGTTTGTTTTTTTTTGTCAGATCGTCAGAAACGTCAGATGTCAGATGTCAAATCTGAGTGGGGGGTGTTAGGTTTTTTTCGTTACGGAATTTCTGGATTCGGTCCCCACGCTCAAGGCCCGCGATAGAAGCTATGCAATATCTTAAAAAATTATTGATTCCTCTAGAATGGTAATTACCTGATCGCCGGTAAACAAAATTACGGCCGTCGGAACCATGCAAAAACATTCTGTTTTCGTCAGTAATAAGAACCTTCTTCCACTGCTCCAAATTCCAATTCACGTGATCTCGGGCAAAAAGTAATCTTGCAATTCGATGTGCAGGGGTGAGTTTAGGGCCAGTTGCGTTAGTTTTGGTTAGGTTTAGGTTAGGTTTGGCGAAAAATATTCCAATGAGTTATTAGATATTATTACTTCATGTATATCAATTTACACAACGACGATCGATTATATATATTGTTTTTTTTTTTTTTTGTTTGTTTTTTTTTGTCAGATCGTCAGAAACGTCAGATGTCAGATGTCAAATCTGAGTGGGGGGTGTTAGGTTTTTTTCATTACGGAATTTCTGGATTCGGTCCCCACGCTCAAGGCCCGCGATAGAAGCTATGCAATAGCTTAAAAAATTATTGATTCCTCTAGAATGGTAATTACCTGATCGCCGGTAAACAAAATTACGGCCGTCGGAACCATGCAAAAACATTCTGCTTTCGTCAGTAATAAGAACCTTCTTCCACTGCTCCAAATTCCAATTCACGTGATCTCGGGCAAAAAGTAATCTTGCAATTCGATGTGCAGGGGTGAGTTTGGGGCCAGTTGCGTTAGTTTTGGTTAGGTTTGGGTTAGGTTTGGCGAAAAATATTCCATTGAGTTATTAGATATTATTACTTCATGTATATCAATTACACAACGACGATCGATTATATATATTGTTTTTTTTTTGGTTTTTTGTTTGTTTTTTTTTGTCAGATCGTCAGAAACGTCAGATGTCAGATGTCAAATCTGAGTGGGGGGTGTTAGGTTTTTTTCGTTACGGCATTTCTGGATTCGGTCCCCACTCTCAAGGCCCGCGATAGAAGCTATGCAATAGCTTAAAAAATTATTGATTCCTCTAGAATGGTAATTACCTGATCGCCGGTAAACAAAATTACGGCCGTCGGAACCATGCAAAAACATTCTGCTTTCGTCAATAATAAGAACCTTCTTCCACTGCTCCAAATTCCAATTCACGTGATCTCGGGCAAAAAGTAATCTTGCAATTCGATGTGCAGGGGTGAGTTTGGGGCCAGTTGCGTTAGTTTTGGTTAGGTTTGGGTTAGGTTTGGCGAAAAATATTCCAATGAGTTATTAGATATTATTACTTCATGTATATCAATTAACACAACGACGATCGATTATATATATTGTTTTTTTTTTGGTTTTTTGTTTGTTTCTTTTTTGTCAGATCGTCAGAAACGTTAGATGTCAGATGTCAAATCTGAGTGGGGGGTGTTAGGTTTTTTTCGTTACGGAATTTCTGGATTCGGTCCCCACGCTCAAGGCCCGCGATAGAAGCTATGCAATAGCTTAAAAAATTATTGATTCCTCTAGAATGGTAATTACCTGATCGCCGGTAAACAAAATTACGGCCGTCGGAACCATGCAAAAACATTCTGCTTTCGTCAGTAATAAGAACCTTCTTCCACTGCTCCAAATTCCAATTCACGTGATCTCGGGCAAAAAGTAATCTTGCAATTCGATGTGCAGGGGTGAGTTTGGGGCCAGTTGCGTTAGTTTTGGTTAGGTTTGGGTTAGGTTTGGCGAAAAATATTCCAATGAGTTATTAGATATTATTACTTCATGTATATCAATTAACACAACGACGATCGATTATATATATTGTTTTTTTTTTGGTTTTTTGTTTGTTTTTTTTTTGTCAGATCGTCAGAAACGTCAGATGTCAGATGTCAAATCTGAGTGGGGGGTGTTAGGTTTTTTTCGTTACGGAATTTCTGGATTCGGTCCCCACGCTCAAGGCCCGCGATAGAAGCTATGCAATAGCTTAAAAAATTATTGATTCCTCTAGAATGGTAATTACCTGATCACCGGTAAACAAAATTACTGTGCGCGTATAGGGGGGTTTTACTGGGATTTTTAAATGAAAAATTAAAAACTTTGATGACCGAACAGCACGCAGTCTTACGATTTATTGAGAAAGAAAAATTTAAAATCACCGTCTGTGCTATAATGACAATATATAACGACGCCTGATAGAAAAAAAGAGCATTACGTTGGTTATGTTACTTAATTAACTTAAAATAGTTTAATGGTGCTTCAACATGCCCCCGGCCGTTGAAAGCCTGCCTTTCAACAGGAATCTTCCAGTAAGGGACAAATTCTTGAACAGGCTCGTCGTATGACTCCATTGGCAGTCTTAATATCTGCAACCCTGCTGATATTATCCGTCCCGGGATGAAGAGCGACAATTCGTCCCATCCTCCACTTTAATGGCGGCAGGTTGTCATCTTTGACAACAACAAGTGAGTTGAGTTTCAATGAGTCTTTGGACGTGTACCATTTCACACGTTGCTGCAGCTCGGATACATACTCCTTGCTCCACCTGATCCAAAAATGCTGTCTCATTTGCTCAATTCGCTGGAAACGACTCAGGCGGCTGCTAGAAGGTTCTCGCAGATCCTCGACTGGAAGTGAAGTAAGTGGCCGTCCAATCAAAAAATGTCCAGGAGTCAACGGAAGCACGTCGTCAGGGTCCGTAGATAAGGGCGTGTTCGAGCGCCTGATGATTTTTTAAAGCAACGTATTTTAAACTACTCACAGTTAACTTTAACTTTTATTATTTTTTGTTGTACCGTGTGGGTCATTAGTAAATGAATATACTTCCCATCAAGTTGTCCTGGTACGCGGTTTTATTTTTTCCTCCGTGTCCTGTTAAGTCCCGTACATGGTCCTTTATCGAGCGGATAGTGCTTATATGGATATTAATAAAAGTAATTGAAGATTATATATCCAGATCAGCGATTGTTAACGACGGAAATAATTAATTAACATGGACATAGAATTGGCCGGTACTGAGAAGTAATGGAAAGATCGAGTACACATTATTTTCAACGGTGTTAAGTTTTATTTGTATAATATCATCACCCAACACTCAAACAGGTTGTATTTAATTTTATAATAAGTTTATATAAAAGGTTAGTACATTTTTCCCTGTGTTAACTTTTATTATAACTCATGCGTAGGTACTCGTATGTGTTAGAAATAATTTGTTAGTTAGTGTTAGATATTATTACAAGTTAGTAATTATATTGTAAATTAATTTAATTAACCCGTAGTGTACTTAAAGTTATCATTTGTTAAAGTTATATACTTATATTTCTGTTTTAAAAATAATTATTAAAAAAATAAGGACAAAATAAAATAATAGTTTGTCATCATAGATTTATTTGTTGTATTTACATATGAACGTAATAAATTGCCTATTTGTATTATTATATACAAATTAAAATAAATTGTTAACTTATTACATAGCACGTAGGTACCTCAAAGTTTTGTATAGTTAAGTATTTTATTACTTTATAAACTTAAAATTGTTATTATATACATTCCAGGTCGACATCACACGTTTCCCAGTATGTCCGAGGAAAGGGAGTTAATAAAGAAACGAGGAAGTTTTAAGGGTCGCTTAACTGCATTTATTAATTATCTTGATGCATTAAGTGACAACAAATTAAATAGTTGTGATGTTACCGAGTTACAATTGCGCATGAGCAAGATCGAATCTTTATATGAACAATACGATGAGGTACAGTTGCGTTTAGAATGTGTGGTTGATGATATAAAAATACAGTTGTCTGAGCGTTCTGAATTCGAGTCATTATATTATAAAACCTTATCTAGGTCACAGGAATTATTAAAATTATATAATAAAGATAATGAATCGATTGCTAGTTCTAAAAATACTCATGCCACTATTCATAAGCCTATTAAGTTACCTACTATACAGTTAACAAAATTTAGCGGTGCATATAGTAACTGGTTGGAGTTTCGTGACACCTTTACTAGTCTCATCCATAATAACGACGAGATTGACGATATAAATAAATTTCATTATTTGCGTGCTTCCCTGGAAGGATCTGCTGCTGCTGTAATTCATTCGATTGAATTCTCTGCCAATAACTACACTGTGGCTTGGGATTTAATATGCGATCGTTTTAATAATAAAAGGTTATTAGTGCAAAATCATGTATCAGCGTTATTTAACATTGAAGTTATCACTAAAGAGTCTTCTATAGCGTTAAAAGGTTTGATAGATCAATTAAATAAAAACTTGCGATCATTGGAATCCTTAGGCGAGCCTGTCAAACAATGGGACACCTTATTAATATATTTAGTTACTCGCAAGTTAGATCATAAATCTTATCGCGAATGGGAGGAGTTTAAAGGGCACATAGACAAAGATAGTAAGATTACTTTCGATGTCTTCCTTCAATTCATTCGCACACGCGCTGATTTAATTGAAACTTTGGAATTATCACGAAATAATGTTATTGTTACTAAATCACATTCTAAGGTAAAATCTATGGTAACGACACAAAGTTCTGGTAGTTTAAGCACTGAGTCTGTCACTAAACCTTGTCCAAATTGTAAAGGTGACCACAGTTTAAGCGGCTGTTCACATTTCCTTTCATTAAGTAATGAAGCTCGTTTTAAATTACTGCCTAATTATAAAGTGTGCTACAATTGTTTTCGTACGGGCCATTTTGCAAATACTTGTAGAAAACCAGGTTGCAAATTATGCAAGCGAAAGCATAACACATTAATCCATATTTCCGATATTAAAGATAATCGTAATGACATAATTGATAACATAGCTTTGTCTCCGTCAACGTCCGCTGCGTCTTCGATCGCCGTTAAGACTGGCGGTGGCGCTAGCAACGTCTGCGAATATTTCATCTCCCCATAACGTCATTCATAAACAGCGCGATGTGTTACTGTCAACTGCTTTAGTTAAATTATATGATAAAAATAATCATGAGCATATTGTGCGTGCGATACTCGATAGTGGTAGTACATCGAGTTTTATGACGGAGCGACTGTGTAAAAAGCTTAAATTAACCACTAGTCAGATAGATAGGTCGATTCTTGGGATAAATAACGCGACTTCTCGCGTAGGTAACACTTGTCAAGTAAAAATGACGTCACTGAATAACCATTATAAGACAAAGTTATTTTGTTTTGTGTTGCCATTAATAACAAGTAGTATGCCCTGTTATGAATTAGATTTATCTGACATTAATATTCCTTCTCATATTTGTCTAGCTGACCCCACCTTTTACAAGCCCTCAGATATTGATATTTTGATTGGTGCGGATCTCTTTTGGGACTTGTTAGGCTCAGAGAGAATAAAGCTAGGTGCCGAGAGGCCTGTGTTATGTGAAACCAGGTTAGGCTGGATTGTTTCTGGCCCGATTACCTATAAGTCTGGTAAATTATTATCAAATAAAATTAGTTGTAATTTTACTCGAACTAGTCCTTGTAACGGTTCTGAATTAGATTTAATTCGTCAAGATTTAATGCGATTTTGGAATCTTGAAGAGATTCAGTCACAGTCCTCTGATTATTTACCAGAAGAAAGATTATGTGAGGATCATTTTATTAAAAATACAACACGCTTAGATGATGGTCGTTTTTGTGTTCGTATCCCGTTAAAGCAAAATACTTCTGTTTTAGGTAACTCATTTCATAGGGCTAAAAAATGTTTACTTTCCCTTGAACGCAAATTAAAAACTCAACCCGATTTTAGCAAATTATATCACGAATTCATGTCTGAATATGAAAAGTTAGGTCATATGTCGGAAAATAAAGAATTAAATTTGAACACAGGTGATTATTTTATACCGCATCATGGAGTACTACGCGAATGTAGTGTCACTACAAAGCTTCGTGTGGTCTTCAATGCAAGTTGCCCTACTTCATCAGGAGTTTCTTTTAATGATTTGCAGATGGTAGGTCCTACGGTTCAGGATGATCTTCTCTCTATACTTCTTCGGTTTCGACAGCATAAGTATGTTTTGTCAGCTGATGTTGAAAAGATGTATAGACAGGTCGTAGTTCATCCATCTGATAGGCACTTGCAGCAGGTAGTTTGGCGTGAAAATGTAGATGATCCTGTCAAAGTATTTAAATTAAACACCGTCACGTACGGTACGGCTAGTGCTCCATTTCTTGCCACGCGCTGTCTTAAACAGTTAGGTATAGAATGTAAAAATGATAAAATTGCCACCATTATACAGCATGATTTTTACGTTGATGATCTGCTGACAGGTAGTAACGATTTAGATGATGTAATGTTCATCCGTGATGAAGTTACTAATGTACTTGCCTCAGCTTGTATGCCACTTAGAAAGTGGAAATCGAACGAATCTAAATTAATATCTGGATCCTTTCAGTCGCCATTAGATTTAAGCATGGGATCGGTTGAGCCTAATAAACTATTAGGACTTGACTGGTTCGCTAATTCTGATGAACTAGGTTTTTTAATAGGTTCTAAGATACCTGAAGGCAACACTAAACGTGATTTGCTTTCAGCGATTGCTCGCATTTTTGACCCTTTAGGTCTATTATCTCCTTTTGTTGTTTCTATGAAAATGATGTTGCAAAAAATGTGGTTAGATAAACTTTCATGGGATGAACCTTTAACTCAAGAATATATTACAAGCTGGGATGCTCTTGTCAAAGCTTTGCCTCTTTTGAATCAATTTAGAATTCCCCGACTTGTTATAAAAGATTCATATAAGGCGTTAGAATTACATATATTCACGGATGCATCTGAGCGAGCGTATGGTGCGTGCGCTTACGTCCGTTCTATCGATGGTAACAGCAAGTGTATGGTTCGTTTATTAATGGCTAAAAGCCGAGTGGCGCCAATTAAACCTACCACAATTCCTCGGTTAGAATTGTGTGGCGCCGTTGTAGGAGCTCGAATTTATGAAAAGATCATAAATTCACTTCGGGTAAACTTCGACAGAGTTTATTGTTGGACTGACTCGACTATCGTATTGGGATGGTTACAGATGTTGCCTTTTAAGCTTCAACCATTTGTACGCAATCGCGTTGCTGAAGTTTTAGACAAGGCGGGAAGTTGTAACTGGCAGCACGTCCCAACTGATAAAAACCCAGCAGATCTAATATCTCGTGGCGTGGATATTAGTACCTTGCAAGGTTCAGATTTATGGTGGCATGGTCCTGATTTTTTGAATAAAGATCCGTTCAACTATCCTTCTAAACTTAAATTTTTAAATTTCGACACATTGCCCGAAACTCGAGCTCATGTTGCGCTAAGTATTAAAACTGAAAATATACATTCAAAAGACAGTACTTTCATAAATTTCAAACGTTTTTCAAATTATTTACGACTTATTCGTTGCGTAGCATATGTGTTGCGTTTTATTAAAATCTGCCGAAAGATCCCTGTAACTAATAACTTTTTATCAGAAAATGAACTACAGGAAGCATTAAATGCTATTATTATAAAATGTCAGGAGGAATCATTTCCAGAGTATAAATTACTTATAAATAAACAAAGTTTACCTGCAAAAAGCCCATTACTTAAGTTTAATGTTTATTTAGACTCTAATAAAATAATGCGTGTCGGTGGACGTTTAGAAAATTCAGATTTCTCTTATAACAAAAAACACCCTATTATTATACAGTCTACTCATATTTTTACTAAATTATTATTCCATTATCAACATAAAAAATTGATGCACGCGGGACCGCAATTATTATTGGCCTCGATAAGAGAATCGTATTGGCCCATAGGTGGCCGAAATTTAGCGAAGGCTTGCTATTGTAGCTGTGTGCGCTGTTGTCGGATAAAAGGTAGTGTAGTTACACCATTAATGGGAAATTTGCCTCAGCAGCGACTTGTTCCGGGAGGTTTTCCTTTTGAAAGTGTTGGCGTAGATTACGCTGGCCCTATAATGTGCGCTAGTCGGCAAGGTCGAGGTTGTAGGCTAGTAAAGGTGTACATCGCGATATTTATTTGCTTCACTACTAAGGCCATCCACTTGGAACTAGTCGGTGATTTAAGTACTAATAAGTATTTATTGGCTTTATATCGATTCATTTCGCGTAGGGGAAAACCCATCAATATTTTTTCTGACAACTGTACCTCATTCGTAGGTGCGTACCATGAAAGGAGGAGGGTTGATATGGGCCATTTTCCGCCCATCACAATCTCAAAAAAAAAAGTTTCGATTTCCGGCTATTTTTATATATTTATGTATAGTTGAAGACATATATTTTTTAATTCATAATCATTTAAGTGATAAATATTATACTAAGTTACAGATATCATTGTTCAAAAACAGGGTGTTTCGCCTTTTTTGTATATTTTTGTCGTTTTTTTTATCTTTAAATTATAATTTTATAATGAAGCGCTCCATGAACCACAAAAACTTTGACTCACATTGATACTACTCTTTATGAGCTTGTAAATGAGTACTATTTTATTTTGGTTCATTGTGCGCTTCACACAATAAGAAAAAAATATATTACGCGCGAAAGTATTCAGTGCGTTGCGAGAACAAGTTCATACGTGATTTATATTGCGCTCAAAAAGTATTGTTAGTAATGAATGTTAAATAAGACTACAGAGATTCAGCAATTCCTCTTTACTTCGATCACTTAACAGGAATCCTTACAAAATGGCAATTACAACTATTTATACATCATTTCCCCACCGTTGGGTGTAAGGTGGCGGCATCTGTCTTCTACGTATAACATTTCCCAACGGTGGATGACAATACTCTTAAAACATTAATATTACAAATACAACTAACCGATATCGTTATTAATATTATAAAATTGTAAATAATACATTATAAATAATCAATATCAAATTAATACAATAAAATATAAAATTATAACTAACAAATTATGAAGAATCAATATGATCCTTAAATAATAAACAATAATAGTCAATTGAGCAACTATAACTAACAGTATTTACGTAGTGTGCTATCGAAATAGTGTTCTGCGGTTGTTGTTGCGATTGTTTGTTGTAAAACTTAATAGATAATAATGCCTGGAAGACAGTGTGATTGTTGTAAAACGTGGCAAAAAACAAATAGTGCTTTTCGTACCTGTTCTAATAGAAAAATCTTATCGATACTTAGAAATTCTAAAAATTGTGATCTACAGAGTGGTTCTAAGTTGTGTTCGAAATGCAGATCATACGCATTCCGTGTGGTTCGAGCTCAAAATATTCCTATTTCATCTTCCATAGTGACAACAAGAGTTCATGCTTCAACAAGTACTGCCGACGACACCTCGAAGAGACCAAATATATATTTATCAATACCTCGTTGTCACAACTCTAATACGTGCTGTATAATATGTAAACGTAAAAGCTACCTCATGACTGTACCGAAAGCAGCTCGAACTCAAGCATTTATCGAAACTGGAATATATATTTCTTCGGGAAAAAGATGTTGTAAAACTCATATTACCGGATTGATATTCAGTGAATTGGCTTTGCAAGTTTTACGCCCTGTAAGTGAGAATACATTAATGTGTGAAAAAGATATAAAAAGTCTTTTAAACAATATTAGAGAAGTAGCAAAGAAAAAAGGCCTTGATTTTGACACACCAGGACAGCTTTCCGAGTCTGATTATTATACTCTCATGGGCATAACCATGTCTGATTTTAATTACATTTTTGAACAAATAAGGCCCAAAATTCGTTCCTCGAAAACAAGGTCATCTCGTACTTGCTTGGCAGTATTACTTGTAAAACTTAGAAGTGGTGTCTCTAATGGTATACTATCCACATTATTCAATAAGAAAAAAAGATTAATATCATCTGCTGTTCAAAGTGTACGCCGGGCTTTGATTGAGAACTTTGTGCCATTACACCTTGGAACGAAACACGTAACGAGAACACAAGTTATTGAGAAATATACGAGACCTTTAGCAAAAAGATTATTTATTCCCGACGATAACGATGATGCAACGATACTTGTCGCTGATGGCACGTACATTTATATACAGAAGAGCGCGAATTATTCCTTTCAGAGACGATCTTTTTCATTACACAAAGGAAGACCTTTGGTTAAACCTATGATGTTAGTCACTACTTCAGGTTACATTCTTGACGTCTTTGGACCTTATTTGGCTGATTCAAAGAACAATGATGCGAACATATTCACACATGTTTTAAAAAAAGATGCACACAATATCACAGAGTGGCTGAAGCAAAATGATGTAATAATTGTTGATAGAGGCTTTCGTGATTGTTTGGAACTCCTGGAAGAAATGGGCCTCGTACCTGAAATGCCTAGATTTCTAAACAAGCAGCAACAGTTTTCAACAGAGGAGGCTAACATGACGCGTCTTGTAACCAAAGTTAGATGGGTCGTTGAAGCTGTTAACGGGCAGTTGAAAAACTGGAGAGCATTAGATAAAGTAATGCCAAACACGCAAATACCTTATATTGGCGACTACGTGCGAATTGTATGTGCTATCCTCAACGCATTTCATCCTACAAGAATTAAAAACACTGAAGATGATGAAATAATCGCTCAACGAATGCTTGATTTGGCTAAAAACCCAAACCACTTACAGCAGATAATCGAAGAAAAAGGATGGGCCAGAAAAAAAGCAATCTGGACCAAGCTAACTGATAGAGATCTTCAAGATTTTCCACGTCTAACTTGGGATGAGTTGCGACAATTAACACTTGGCATATATCAACTTAAACAAAGCCAATCGTACACTCAAGAGCATTTAAATGAAGAAGGTTTTTATTCTTTTTACATACATCGTGAAAATGATTCTGTTGTTAGAGTACAGTTACGATCACGGCACACAAGTTCCAAAAACTATAATGTTTGGATAAAAACAGATAAAAGCAACATCACAAACATTCAATGGTACTGTCAATGTAAAGTGGGTGCAAGAGTCGTAGGGTGTTGCGCACATGTTGCCTCTGTATTATGGTTTTTAGGTTATTGGCGCCACAATTCAACCGAAATCAAGAAACCAAGAGATGAATATGCCTATACACTACAAGACGCTGCCGCTGAAGGATGGTCCAGTAGTGATTCAGATGAAGAAACCAATAAGGAAAACTAAAAAAACATACATGCTCAATGTGCCTGAAACTTTCTAATTATTTCTGATTATTGATTATTTTTCATATTTCAAATATTGCAATAATAGTAAAAATAAACCTTTTTCATTGTAATCTTGCATTTACAACTCATTTTTTGTGTTAGAATGTACAGTAGCAATGGTTATATTAATAAATGTTCATAATAACCTTATAATTATTTGTTTTATTTATCCCATTAATTAAAGAAGTTTCATTAAAAATAATTGTTTTCTACACTTGCCATGAGATATACTATTAAATAAAATAAATTTCAAATCGAGCGGCTGATGGGCGAAAAATGGCCTTTATCAACCCTCCTCCTTTCAAAATTTCTTAAATTTAATCGCGATTCGTTGAGTGAAAGTTTGGCAAATGATGGCATTAAAATGCATTTTATCCCCGCGTATACTCCTCATTTTGGCGGACTCTGGGAAGCGGGTGTAAAGTCGACGAAGTATCATCTCAAACGAGTGTTGGGAAATTGTAACCTTACCTTCGAAGAACTTAACACCACATTGATCCAAATTGAGGCGATATTGAACTCTCGCCCATTAACGCCAATGTCTTCTGATCCTGCAGACTATACACCTCTGACGCCTGGACATTTCCTTATTGGTCGAACGCTTACTTCACTACCACAGCGTGATTACCGGGACGATTCTGTTCATCATTTAACTCGTTTTCAAAGGATTGAGCAACTTCGCCAGCACTTTTGGGTTCGATGGAGCAAGGAATTTGTTTCTGAATTACAACAAAGAACCAAATGGCGCTCCTGTAGAGATGAGTTGAAGCTGGGTTCCTTGGTAGTGGTGAAAGAGGATAACCTACCACCTCTTAAGTGGAAATTAGGACGAATTATTGCAGTGCATCCAGGGTCGGATTCAATTGTTCGTGTGGCGGACATCAAGACGTCTGCTGGAGTAATAAGACGAGCTTTCAATAAAATTTGCCCGTTACCCGTAGCAGAGGCTGATTTTTGTTGAAAGACAATCTTTCAACGTCCGGGGGCATGTTCGAGCGCCTGATGATTTTTTAAAGCAACGTATTTTAAACTACTCACAGTTAACTTTAACTTTTATTATTTTTTGTTGTACCGTGTGGGTCATTAGTAAATGAATATACTTCTCATCAAGTTGTCCTGGTACGCGGTTTTATTTTTTCCTCCGTGTCCTGTTAAGTCCCGTACAGGGCGTAAGTGGCCGCGAATTTAAAATACCTTCAATTTGAATTAGTACGGAGTTAAGCTCCTCGTACGTGAGATTACAATTTCCCAACACTCTAATTAAATGGGATTTGACCGACTTAACACCTGCCTCCCAAAGTCCACCGAAATGTGGAGCATAGGCAGGAATAAAATGGAACTTAGTTCCATGTTGGGCAACGTCTTCAGCTAAGGAGTCACAGTTAAGTTTTAAAAAATTAGAAATTTCATTGTAGGCTCCTACAAACGACGAACCATTGTCGGAAAAAAGATTAAGCGATTTTCCCCTTCGAGACATAAACCTGCGTAATGCCTGTAAAAAATTACTGCTAGTCAAGTCACCCACCAATTCCAAATGAATGGCCTTCGTAGTAAAGCACACGAATATAACTATATATACCTTTACTATTTTACATCCGCGACCTTAACGACTAGCTGACGAAATGGGTCCTGCATAGTCGACCCCAACGTTTTGAAAAGGAAAGTCAGCTGGTGAAAGCCTGCTCATTGGCAAATTACCCATTTGGGGAACAACTGTCTGTCCTTTCAAACGTTGACATCGAACGCACTGACGGTAGCAAGCCCTAGCTAAATTACGACCGCCTATCGGCCAATAGGTTTGCCTAATGGTACTTAATAATAGTTGAGGTCCAGCGTGCATTAACTTGATATGCTCATGTCTGAATAAAAGTTTGACAAAATGATTAGTGGACTGTAATAATATAGGGTGTTTTTTCTCGAATGAATAGTCAGAATTATGTAATCTTCCCCCTATACGGATTATTTTGTTATCATCGAGAAAAACATTAAATTTTAATAATTGATTTTTATATGGTAGTTTTTGTTTATTTATTAATATATTATATTCGGGAAAAGATTCCTTTTGCGACTGAATTATAATTATGTTTAAAGAGTTTTGTAATTCTTCAGCAGTAAAGTTAGACGTAAATGTAGAACGGGTTTTGCATGTTTTAATAAAACGTAACACATAACAAATACTACGTTGTAACCGCGTAAAATTTGAAAAACGTTCAAAATTAATTAATCCTTTATCTAAATTATGATTAGCGTCACTCGCTACAAGGCAAATATTTGACTTAATTTCAGGTAGGTTCACTGAATCCGTAGGCATGCATGGCAGTCTAGTAATATCCTGTCGTAAAAAGGATGGACCAAACCACCATAAATCCAATGCTTGCATGGCGGAAGGTTCTACTCCACGAGATATCAAATCCGCGGGATTATCGTCTGTAGGGACATGCCTCCAATTGCTAGAACTAGTTTCTTCTAATATTTCGGAAACACGATTCAGAACAAAAGTATTTAATTTAATTGGTAACATTTTTAACCAGCCCAAAACAATCATAGAATTAGTCCAGAAAACAACATTAGATGCTCGACTCCTGAAAGAACTAACTACATTTTTATACAAACGTGTACCAAGCACAGCCGCACAAAGCTTAAGTCGTGGGATAGTCACTGGTTTAATGGGAGTGACACGACTTTTTGCTATTAATAATCGCACAGCAACGTCACCTTCAATATTAATACTGCGAATATACACACAAGCGCCGTAGGCTCGCTCTGAAGCGTCGGTAAAAATATGCAATTCGAACTGCTTGTATGATTCACAAACTACACGACGAGGAATGCGTAAATTCTGAAGAACAGGCAATGCTTTGATCATACCCAACCATGCAGTTCTAATTTCAGGAGGTAATGGGTCATCCCACTTTAAACCCTCAAGCCAAAGTTTCTGAAGCAGCATCTTCATACGTATGACACACGGGGCTAGAAGCCCTAGAGGATCAAATATACGTGCGATAACAGCTAGCATGCTACGCTTAGTGGCTTCCTTTTGCTCAGACACACTGATAGGAAAACACAAATCATCAGTGTGCGTCTGCCAACTCAATCCTAATGTTTTATTAATGGCATCACCTTCTTGGTGGAAATCTAAGCATGATTCAGTGGGTTCTGAGATTAAATTAGGTTCATTAGATTTCCACTTTCGTAAAGGCATGCATGCGGAAGCAAGTGCATCAGTGATCTGATGGCGCATCACATAAGCCTCCTCAAACAGATCAGCACCGGTCAAAAGATCGTCAACATAGAAGTCGTGCATAATAACTTCTGCGATCTTCTTGTCGTGACATTCTAATCCTATCTGTTTGAGGCACCTAGTCGCGAGAAATGGTGCACTTGCAGTACCATACGTTACTGTGTTTAATTGATACGTCTTAAGTGAGCTGGAGGCATCATCACGCCAAATGATTTGCTGCAAGTGTCTGTCAGACGGGTGTACAGACATTTTTATACATGTACATTTTCTCCACGTCTGCAGAAAGAACGTACTTATACATCCTATACCTAAGTAAGATAGACGTTAAATCATCTTGAACAGTAGGTCCTACCATTTGAATTTTATTTAAGGAAATGCCAGAGGTGGTGGGAGCACTAGCGTTTAAAACAACTCTTAATTTTGTAGTACTACTATTTTCACGCAAGACACCATGATGCGGAATGAAATATGACGTTTGGTTTGAATTAATATGACACTCGGACATGTGACCTAAAGAAATATACTCAGACATAAAATCCTTGTACATTTTGTCGAGTGGAGGTTGCTTTAAATTTCTGCGCTCTAATGACAGAAAACAGCGTTTTGCACGATGAAATGAATCACCAAGACGACTTGAAGATTCCTTAAGCGGGATTCTAACATTAAAACGGCCGTCTGGCAAACGCGTAATGTTATTAATAAAGTGTTCTTCGCACATCTTCTCTTCAATTGAATAAGTTGATGACTCATGACAAACTTCTTCAAGCTGCCAAAAACGCGTAAGTTGGTTTTGGATGTCATCTAACTCAAGAGAACTAGAAGAACGGTTATTTTTAAAGTTTGTAAAGTTACATTGTATTGGTGGGAAATGAGATGACAACATATTATAGCCGCCGTTAACTGGGCCACAAACTAGCCAACCAAGTCTAGTTTGTTGTAATGTTGGTTTCCTATCACCTAATATAATTTTATCAGAGCCTAACAAGCTCCAAAATACGTCAGCTCCAATTATAATATCAATGGAAGCTGGCGAGTGAAAGTACGGATCTGCTAACTGTATATTCGAAGGAATATCTATATGTACCTGTCTAGCGGGAACGTTATCGGTAATAGTGGGCAAGACAAAACATATTATATCATTAGCATAAGGTTCGTGTAAAGATTCGACGTGAACTCGGCACATTTTTCTTACAGGAGATAGTGAATTATTAATTCCTTGAATAGACTTTTTTATCTTTAAATATGGTAAATTTAATTTTTTAAATAGTCGTTCCGTCATTAGACAAGACGAACTACCGGAATCAAGAAGGGCGCGTGCGATGTGTTCTTTATTATTTACATCATAACATTTAATTAACGCAGTCGACAGAAGGACGTCGCTCGAGGTGCTTGTATGCGAGTGCGCCGAGATATTAGCCGATAGTGCAACGTGCGCGTTGTCTCCGTTGTCAGTAGCGATGGAAGATGACTTGTCCTTGGCCTTGCCGATTGTACATTCACCTGATTTGTTTACAACGGGATGGCTTTTATAATCATTATTGTGAATAAGCGTGTGGTGTTTGCGCTTGCAAATTTTACAACCTGGTTTTTTGCAAGAATTAGGATAGTGACCATGACGAAAACAATTAAAACAAATCTTGTAATTTTGCAATAATAACATTCTATCGCTAACACTCAGTGCTAAGAACTGTGGACATGAATTTAAGTTATGATCGCCACTACACTTTGGACAACCGTGTGCTAATGAAGAATTTATTTTTTCTGTGGAAACCATAGCCTTAATTTTAGTGTTGGATTTAATATTACTGGAAGAGGGGCGTGATAGTTCAACTGTTTCTAGTAGGTCGGCACGGCTACGCAGAAAATCCATGAACTGTTGAAATGAAATTGATTGAGTTTTATCAAAGCGCCCTTTAAACTCCTCCCACTCTCTAAATGTTTTAAAATCTAATTTTTTACTAATGATATATATTAGAAGAGTATCCCAACTGTGAACAGGCTCGCCTAATGAACTTAATGCTCTGATATTTTTGTTTATATTGTCGATTGTGCGTTTCAATGCAATTGAGGATTCTTTCGTAATCGATTCGATATCAAACAACACCGTGACGTGATTATTAATTAATAAGCGTTTGTTATCGAAACGTTCACATAGAAGTTCCCACGCAACTGTGTAGTTTCGGGCGGAGAACTCAATTGATTTAATTACGATGGCAGCCGAACCTTCCAATGATGATCGCAAATAATGAAATTTGTTAATTTCGTCCATATCGTCATTATCATGAATAAGACTAGTAAAGGTATCGCGAAATTCAAGCCAGTTAACGTAAGATCCTGAGAATTTTGGTAATGAAATGGTAGGTAACTTGACTAGTTGACGCTTTGAACTACTGTGGCTAGATTTTACATCATCTTTTTTTAATTTAGAATAGTTATTTAACATAATTTTTGCCTAAGTTGTAATACTGAGATTCTACTGTAGTTCTTTCAATAGATTCAACATCAAGATTTTCACATAAACATTCTAATTGTAATTGAATTTCGTTAAAGTCATCATATAAATTTTCTAACTTATCAATATGTAACTGTAACTCCATTGCCTGACAAGGGGTTAACTCGGAACCTTTTAAAAGACCTAAATAGGTTGCAAATGAAGTAATTCTTCCCTTATAACTACCACGTTTCTTTTTAAGATCTTTTATGTCGGTCATTTTGGAAGGCAGGTGTCGTCAATCTGGAAATTTACAACAGAACGCTAAATAATGTAAAAAATATCTTTTTATCAATATTCCTATGACAATGAGCATTAATCAGTAAATAAATATAATTTAATTTGACTTTTAAAAGCACTGCGCTTATAATTTTGCTGTTGTATGATAGACTTAAGACTAGTATATTTAAATGACTTATTTTACAATTCTAACTATCTACAATGATAACTACTTACAATGCTAATAATTTTAAGGTTTAACATTAAATATTGTATTAAATCTGAATAGTTATCTAATGTAATATTTATTAATATTACTGTACTGTCACAATGAAGTACTGATTAACTATATTATACAATTATTATAAAATCAACCTAATGCAATGTAAATAACTAATTAATACGTTTTAAATTGTAGTAGTTTTAAATAAAAAAAGAATAACTTGTAAATATTACATTAAAACATATTTTACTAACCTTATACAGTCTTCATATTGGTCATTAAGTTTTTACCTAGAATATTACCTGAGTGTTGGGTGAAAAAAATTTTATTTAACGCTTAAAAACAATTTCTTTTATTAAATTAAATCACTCTAAAGTCCAAGCCACTTTTCTTCATCCAAAACGTGTAGGTTGAATCACTTCTTTTGGACACGTTGCTCAATTTTATAATTTTATAAATTCCAGATAATATTCTTTAAATCCCTATATTTCCAAAGAAAATTATAATAACCCGGTTCGTAATGGACCATGTGCGCGTATAGGGGGGTTTTACTGGGATTTTTAAATGAAAAATTAAAAACTTTGATGACCGAACAGCACGCAGTCTTACGATTTATTGAGAAAGAAAAATTTAAAATCACCGTCTGTGCTATAATGACAATATATAACGACGCCTGATAGAAAAAAAGAGCATTACGTTGGTTATGTTACTTAATTAACTTAAAATAGTTTAATGGTGCTTCAACAATTACGGCCGTCGGAACCATGCAAAAACATTCTGCTTTCGTCAGTAATAAGAACCTTCTTCCACTGCTCCAAATTCCAATTCACGTGATCTCGGGCAAAAAGTAATCTTGCAATTCGATGTGCAGGGGTGAGTTTGGGGCCAGTTGCGTTAGTTTTGGTTAGGTTTGGGTTAGGTTTGGCGAAAAATATTCCAATGAGTTATTAGATATTATTACTTCATGTATATCAATTTACACAACGACGATCGATTATATATATATTGTTTTTTTTTTTTTTTTTTGTTTGTTTTTTTTTGTCAGATCGTCAGAAACGTCAGATGTCAGATGTCAAATCTGAGTGGGGGGTGTTAGGTTTTTTTCGTTACGGAATTTCTGGATTCGGTCCCCACGCTCAAGGCCCGCGATAGAAGCTATGCAATAGCTTAAAAAATTATTGATTCCTCTAGAATGGTAATTACCTGATCGCCGGTAAACAAAATTACGGCCGTCGGAACCATGCAAAAACATTCTGCTTTCGTCAGTAATAAGAACCTTCTTCCACTGCTCCAAATTCCAATTCACGTGATCTCGGGCAAAAAGTAATCTTGCAATTCGATGTGCAGGGGTGAGTTTGGGGCCAGTTGCGTTAGTTTTGGTTAGGTTTGGGTTAGGTTTGG
Organism: Brenthis ino; assembly: GCA_921882275.1. Lineage (NCBI taxonomy): Eukaryota > Metazoa > Arthropoda > Insecta > Lepidoptera > Nymphalidae > Brenthis > Brenthis ino. The sequence goes on along the minus strand of OV170222.1, from coordinate 32,589,334 downwards.
CGCTCAGGGCAGTTGCTGGACTGCTACTGGGCGCGTCCCCCGGGTGGCGGATAGGGGAATGCCACCACATTGGTGGTACCGGTCTCGACCGGCGCGGACCAAAACCAGCAGGCATGGGCGTGCCTTTAGGGGTTTGTTAACCCCACGGCCTAAGGGAGCACACCCTGACAGAAAAGCGCGGAGGTGGGGCGAGCCCGGCGGGCGCTTAACTGCGCAGCCCGGCTAGCACTTTGTGCAACGTCCCTCTCAAATCGTAATCCCGGGACCCGGTGTCGTTGCCATGTCTAGCGGCCGGTAACTGGGACCGATAGCCTCGGCTTAACCGCCCGGGCTGCGAGGAAGAAAACCTCTATAAAAAATCACCCCAATCCCAAGCGGAGAAGCAGCGTGAGGGGATGCGTGGCCGATGGGAAGATCGGTCTCTACTGCTTCCCCCGCTAGAGTACCGGCCGACACTCTAGGCGGGTTATTGTAGGCTTATCCGCATACAGGGGGCACTATGCGGACGGACCCACCCTTCCCCCATACTCGTGGGATTCAATATGCAATGTTCAATTTCAAAATCAAAAACCCAAGACGGGCGGAGAAGATGTAGGGCCTGAGATGGGCGGAGAAAAGGTTGGGCCAGTGACTGGCGTTCGGTCGTTAAGGAGCAGTGTGTCGCGTGTGGCGACAACTGAGAAAGCAGAGGAGGTTGTGGCGAAACAGCCGCAAGTTGTGCTGACCCGAGTAGATCTGGGGGAAAGCACATTGTCGAGGAGGAACTCGATATCCTCGGGTGGACGGCTCTGGGCGTCCGGGAGGGAGTTGGACGGGGATAGCTCCGTCTCGATGGGCTCGGTGGGGAGCTTGGGACGATCCCAATTTTTAAAAGATCCCCGAAAGAGGCGGAGGAAAAGCCAAGGAAGTCGGTCTAGGTCGTCGGACGAAGAAAGGAGACCCAAGGTCAAGGTGGTCCCCAATAAAGGGCGAGGACGGCCAGCTACCACTGGCGAGGACGTTAGTTTGGCTGACGCAAAGAGGGCCCTCAATGAGGCAAGAAGGGAAGATTTGAGGTTGCGGGCTGAAGAAGAGGTGGCTGAGAAGGCGCTAGCTGGGTGCACTCGGGCGAGCTCACGCCAATCAGGCGTCTCATCAGTGCCTTTCCTGGAGTGTGAGGTGACCAAGGCGGTCCTGGCTTCTGATCTAAAGAAAAGGGTCAATGACAGCCTAGAGGTTATTGAAAATGTCGCCAAGAAGTCTGGCAATTTAAAGGGGGGGTATATAAAGGCCCTTAAGTTGGCGGCGGGGACTATAGCCTCAGCTGTGGACACCCTTGCGAGGCGAACTGCGTCAGAAGAAGTGGCTCATCTGAGGGCCAGCAATACTCGTCTGCAGATCGAATTGGAGGTAATACGCAAGGAGTTTGTGGCCCCAAAAGCGCAGGTGGAAGCCTTCCTGGCCAACGCGAGCCCAGTACCTTCCCAAGCGCAGCCCGCAGTTACTCCACCGCCACAACGCCTGGCGGGCGTGGAAGAGTTTGCGCGGACAATAATGGTCCAGGTGGGGGCCATGACGAATGCCCGGTTTGAGGCTCTTGAGGACCGCCACCTTCCTCAGAGGCATATTCGCCCTCCGCTGGCAGCTGACAAGCCACAAAAGGAGACGGCACCAAGAGCAGCGGAGACTACGACCCAGGTGACGACGCTGGTCGCTCCTGCGAACCCTGCGCCGTCGGGGAAGAAGCCCAAGAAGGCGAAGAAGGGCAAGGTGACGAGACAGCCGGTCCATACCGCCGACCCTGAGGAGCCTCGTCCCGCTCCACCGACTCCTGCCAATCTGACGGAAGGGTGGAATGTCGTGGCGCGGAAGAAGCCTAAGAAGAAGGCAGCAAATGCGCCAAAGGAGCAACGAGTGGCAACGCCAAAGCAGAAAGCGCCAAAGCTGCGCGCCCCACGATCGGCAGCCATAGTGCTGAAGCTCTTGCCAGGCGCTGCGGAGAAGATGTCCTACACAGAGGTGTTTGCCCAGATTAAGAAGGAAGTCAACCTTGCGGACTTAAACATCACCGACGTCCGCTTTAAGGTGGCAGCTACAGGGGCAAGAATGCTGGAGTTGCCCGGAGCCAACAACTCTGATAAAGCGGACTCCCTTGCGCAAAGGATACGTGGGGTCCTTGGAGACGGCTGTGTCCAGGTGACCAGGCCCGCAAAGTGTGCGGAGATCCGTGTCGTTGGTTTGGACGATTCGGTGACGCCGCAGGAACTCGCCCTCACTGTCGGGAAAGTGGGTGGTTGCGCGACAGAGTCAGTGAAGGTAGGAGAAATCCGCCGGGATCGTGCTGGCCTTGGAACGGCGTGGGTGCGCTGCCCAGTCGCGGCTGCGAAAAAGGTCGTAGACGGCGGGCGCATTCTGGTGGGCTTCGTGTCGGCGAGGGTACATCTCCTGGAGCCTAGAGCCCAAAGATGCTTCCGCTGCCAGGAGGGAGGCCATGTTGCCGCAAAATGCTCGGGCAAGACGGACCGTAGCAGCCTGTGTTTCCGTTGTGGACAGACGGGGCACAAGCGCAGCGAGTGCACTGCCACACCCCATTGCGCAGTATGCGAGGCTGCGAAGAGGAGCGCAGACCACTCTGTGGGGAGTGCTGCGTGTGTCCGGGCTCAGAAAAAGGGGCCAAAACAACGGAAGGAGACACCTGGGCCCAAAGGGCAAGAGAGATCAGCCCAAAATAAGGACGCGTCGGTGGAGAACATGGAAACACAACAATAATGGACCTAAAGTTTCTCCAAGGGAATTTAAACCACTGTGCCAGAGCGCAGGACTTGTTCATCCAAAGCCTGGTGCAGTGGTCCATACAAGTGGCGGTTGCGGTGGAGCCTTATTCGGTCCCACCGCGCGACAACTGGGCGGGCGACAACGACGGGCTGGTGGCCATCGTCTCTCAGGTCGCCGCGGGTGCTCCGCCCTTTACGCGTATTGTAAAGGGATCGGGGTGCGTCGCGGCACTGCTGGGTGACACGGTGGTCGTGGGAGTCTATTTTTCCCCCAACCGACCCGTCGTGGATTTCGAAGAATTTCTCGATGAGGTGGCGCAACTCTCTCGCTCGTTTCAGGCCAAGAACGTGGTCATCGCAGGGGACCTTAATGCGAAGTCCAGCATGTGGGGCTCACCATCAACGAATGCAAGGGGGAGGTTGCTAGAGGAATGGATAGTTGCCACTAATTTGACTGTCCTTAACCGGGGGACGGCAAACACGTGCGTGCGACGGCAGGGTGGGTCCATCGTGGATATCACATTCGCGAGCCCGGCCTTAGCGCGCCGTGTCCAGGGCTGGCGAGTGCTGGAAGATGTGGAGACTCTCTCGGACCACTTGTACATCCAATTTGAGGTCTCCACACATTCGGCGATGCCGCCAGGCCCCAGCCGAACCTCGGAAGAGGACGGCCCGAGGTGGCAACTAAAGCGGCTCGATAGAGAGCTGCTGAAGGAGGCGGCAATAGTGGCCTCATGGCTGCCCCTAACAAACGGGACCATCGCAGACTCTGCGGAAGAATTGCGGGAATTGCTGAGACGAGTATGTGACCGGTCTATGCCCCGCTCAAAGTGCTGCCCGTCTAGGCGCCAAGTATATTGGTGGTCGGCGGCGATTGCGCAACTGCGCGAGGAGTGTGTGGCCGCCAGACGCCAGTATACGCGCTGTCGGAGGCGGCGCTTCAGGAGTCACGATGTCGTTGATAGGGAGAGGCATCAGGCAGAGGAAGATAGGTTGTACTCTACGTACACGGCGAAGAAGACCAGCCTCCAGATGGCCATTAGCGAGTCGCAGACCACGGCCAAGGAACGAATGCTGGATGAGTTGGAACGCGATCCCTGGGGGACGCCTTATAGGATGGTGAGAAACCAGCTCTGTCCTTGGGTTCCCCCACTTACGCAGTCTCTCCAGCCCGGTGTGGTCCGGGAAGTGGTCGCGACTCTGTTCCCTCACGGTGCGCAGGCAGACCATCAGCCGCCACCTATGTCCTCGCCGAGAGCGAGTGAAGACAACAATGAGGTGCCGCAAGTGGACGAGGAGGAGTTGTCTAGCGCTGTGGCTCGTCTTCGAGCGAAGAAAGTTGCTCCCGGTCCTGACGGGGTTCCTGGGAGGGTGTTGGTTTTGGCCATGGAGTCACTAGAACAAAGAGTTCGAGGACTATTTTCTGCCTGTCTGGCTCAAGCCATAATTCCACAGCGGTGGAAGACAGGCAGACTAGTCCTCCTCAAAAAGGCGGGGCGACCAGCGGAATCTCCGTCCGCGTATCGTCCCATCGTCCTTCTAGACGAAGTGGTCAAACTCTTTGAGCGAGTAGTGGCTGGACGCTTGGTGGCGATGTCAAGTTTGGCTTTCGCGGTGGTCGATCCACCGTGGATGCCATTCTGCGCGTCCGGTCCCAGGCGCAGGAAGCAGTCTCCCGGGGTGACGTTGTTATTGCGGTATCGCTTGATATTGCAAACGCGTTTAACACGTTGCCCTGGAGTTGCATAAGGGAGGCACTCCGCTATCATGGGGTGCCGACCTACCTCCGTCGCGTCATAGGGGCCTACCTATCGGAGAGGTGGGTGACGTTCCCAGGACAGGGAGGATGGGAAAGTCGGGAGGTTGTGTGTGGTGTTCCACAGGGGTCGGTGCTTGGACCACTCCTATGGAACATCGGATACGACTGGGCACTGAGGGGTGCCAGTCTGAGGGGAGTCGCAGTCACTTGTTATGCCGATGACACTTTGGTGACAGCGCGTCATTCGACGTATAGAGATGCTGCCATTTTGGCAACTGCGGGGGTCGCACATGTTGTGGGGCGAATTCGGCGGCTGGGTTTAGATGTGGCCCTAGAAAAATCAGAGGCTGTGTGCTTTTATGGTCCCCGGAGGGCGCCGCCGTCGGATGCTCATATTGTCGTGGGAGGAGTCCGCATCGGGATAAAGAGGACCATGAAATATTTGGGACTGGTGCTCGACAGCCGGTGGACCTTCCGGGCGCACTTTAAGGCTCTGGTGCCGCGGTTGTTGAAGGAGACGGCTGCTTTATGTAGACTTTTGCCGAACGTAGGTGGACCTAGTGTCACGACAAGGAGGCTCTACACAGGCGTTGTGAGGTCGATGGCGATCTACGGTGCCCCAGTGTGGGCGGATGCCCTTTCTCGCGAAAATGTCGCTCGGCTGCGGAGGGTGCAGAGAGTGATGGCGATTAGAGCCATCAGGGGGTACCGTACGATCTCGGGGGAGGCGGCGTGCTTGCTGGCCGGCCTTTTGCCTTGGGACCTGGATGCGCGTTCCTTGGCGTCGATTTATTGTCGGCGTCGAGGTCTAGCGTCCGGGGACCCCAGCACAGCGCCAATTGAGGATGAAGATGAGCGGGTTGCCGCGTTACAAGAGTGGGAGTCCAGGCTGGAGCGCCCTTGCGCTGGCCGACGGACCGTCGAGGCAGTTCGCCCCGTTCTCGCGCAGTGGTTGGGCAGGCGGCATGGCATCCTAACCTTCCGCGCCACGCAGATCCTCTCGGGGCACGGTTGCTTCGGGGGGTACCTGTGTCGGGTCGCTGGGAGGGAGCCCTCTCCTCGATGCCACCACTGCGACGACTGCCCGGACGAGTCGGCCCAGCATACGCTGGAGGAGTGCCCAGCATGGACCGAGGAGCGCGAGGCGCTCCAGAGTGTTGTTGGGGCGGACCTGACGTTGCCGGCTGTGATCTCAGCCATGGCCGGTAGCGAAAGGTCCTGGGATGCCGTCCTGTCCTTCTGCGAGGTGGTGATGTCGCAGAAGGAGGCGGCGGAGAGGGCGAGAGAGGCCAACGCCGAGCTCGCCATCCGCCGCAGAAGGACCGGGCGTCGGAGAGCGGCGCACGATCGCCGCCTCCCCCCTTAACACCAGCCAGAGGGCGGTCGGCTTGGGGAAGTCGGCCGCCCACTAATCTGGCCCGAGTAGGCGTGCGCGGAGACGTCCGCGCGCCTCTCGAAGAGGCCATTGGGGGTTAGCCCCCTGATACGGGATGGGCCGTAAGAGGCTCTCGCCGCTGGGGTTTACAGAGGAATACGTATACCTGTGACCCCAGCTTTGTGGCGACAAGGTGGCCTTTCGTCAGGTTTTTAGTGGGTAGGCTGCCGCGCGTTTTCCATCTTTGCGCGGCAGGAGCCCCACATAACCCGTTCCGCCTATCCCCAGGCGGACGGGTACCCGGGAACAGGGTTTTCCTGACGTTAAAAAAAAAAAAAAAAAAAAAAAAAAAAAAAAAAAAAAAAAAAAAAGGTTTGGCGAAAAATATTCCAATGAGTTATTAGATATTATTACTTCATGTATATCAATTTACACAACGACGATCGATTATATATATTGGTTTTTTTTTTGGTTTTTTTTTGGTTTTTTTTGTCAGATCGTCAGAAACGTCAGATGTCAGATGTCAAATCTGAGTGGGGGGTGTTAGGTTTCTTTCATTACGGAATTTCTGGATACGGTCCCCACGCTCAAGGCCCGCGATAGAAGCTATGCAATATCTTAAAAAATTATTGATTCCTCTAGAATGGTAATTACCTGATCGCCGGTAAACAAAATTACGGCCGTCGGAACCATGCAAAAACATTCTGCTTTCGTCAGTAATAAGAACCTTCTTCCACTGCTCCAAATTCCAATTCACGTGATCTCGGGCAAAAAGTAATCTTGCAATTCAATGTGCAGGGGTGAGTTTGGGGCCAGTTGCGTTAGTTTTGGTTAGGTTTGGCGAAAAATATTCCAATGAGTTATTAGATATTATTACTTCATATATATCAATTTACACAACGACGATCGATTATATATATTGTTTTTTTTTTTTTGTTTGTTTGTTTTTTTTTGTCAGATCGTCAGAAACGTCAGTTGTCAGATGTCAAATCTGAGTGGGGGGTGTTAGGTTTTTTTCGTAACGGAATTTCTGGATTCGGTCCCCACGCTCAAGGCCCGCGATAGAAGCTATGCAATAGCTTAAAAAATTATTGATTCCTCTAGAATGGTAATTACCTGATCGCCGGTAAACAAAATTACGGCCGTCGGAACCATGCAAAAACATTCTGCTTTCGTCAGTAATAAGAACCTTCTTCCACTGCTCCAAATTTTAATTCACGTGATCTCGGGCAAAAAGTAATCTTGCAATTCGATGTGCAGGGGTGAGTTTGGGGCCAGTTGCGTTAGTTTTGGTTAGGTTTGGGTTAGGTTTGGCGAAAAATATTCCAATGAGTTATTAGATATTATTACTTCATATATATCAATTTACACAACGACGATCGATTATATATTGTTTTTTTTTTTTTTTTGTTTTTTTTTGTCAGATCGTCAGAAACGTCAGATGTCAGATGTCAAATCTGAGTGGGGGGTGTTAGGTTTTTTTCGTTACGGAATTTCTGGATTCGGTCCCCACGCTCAAGGCCCGCGATAGAAGCTATGCAATAGCTTAAAAAATTATTGATTCCTCTAGAATGGTAATTACCTGATCGCCGGTAAACAAAATTACGGCCGTCGGAACCATGCAAAAACATTCTGCTTTCGTCAGTAATAAGAACCTTCTTCCACTGCTCCAAATTCCAATTCACGTGATCTCGGGCAAAAAGTAATCTTGCAATTCGATGTGCAGGGGTGAGTTTGGGGCCAGTTGCGTTAGTTTTGGTTAGGTTTGGGTTAGGTTTGGCGAAAAATATTCCAATGAGTTATTAGATATTATTACTTCATATATATCAATTTACACAACGACGATCGATTATATATATTGTTTTTTTTTTGTTTTTTGTTTGTTTTTTTTTTGTCAGATCGTCAGAAACGTCAGTTGTCAGATGTCAAATCTGAGTGGGGGGTGTTAGGTTTTTTTCGTAACGGAATTTCTGGATTCGGTCCCCACGCTCAAGGCCCGCGATAGAAGCTATGCAATAGCTTAAAAAATTATTGATTCCTCTAGAATGGTAATTACCTGATCGCCGGTAAACAAAATTACGGCCGTCGGAACCATGCAAAAACATTCTGCTTTCATCAGTAATAAGAACCTTCTTCCACTGCTCCAAATTCCAATTCACGTGATCTCGGGCAAAAAGTAATCTTGCAATTCAATGTGCAGGGGTGAGTTTGGGGCCAGTTGCGTTAGTTTTGGTTAGGTTTGGCGAATAATATTCCAATGAGTTATTAGATATTATTACTTCATGTATATCAATTTACACAACGACGATCGATTATATATATTGTTTTTTTTTTTTTTTTTGTTTGTTTTTTTTTGTCAGATCGTCAGAAACGTCAGATGTCAGATGTCAAATCTGAGTGGGGGGTGTTAGGTTTTTTTCGTTACGGAATTTCTGGATACGGTCCCCACGCTCAAGGCCCGCGATAGAAGCTATGCAATAGCTTAAAAAATTATTGATTCCTCTAGAATGGTAATTACCTGATCGCCGGTAAACAAAATTACGGCCGTCGGAACCATGCAAAAACATTCTGCTTTCGTCAGTAATAAGAACCTTCTTCCACTGCTCCAAATTCCAATTCACGTGATCTCGGGCAAAAAGTAATCTTACAATTCGATGTGCAGGGGTGAGTTTGGGGCCAGTTGCGTTAGTTTTGGTTAGGTTTGGCGTAAAATATTCCAATGAGTTATTAGATATTATTACTTCATGTATATCAATTTACACAACGACGATCGATTATATATATTGTTTTTTTTGTTTTTTGTTTGTTTTTTTTTGTCAGATCGTCAGAAACGTCAGATGTCAGATGTCAAATCTGAGTGGGGGGTGTTAGGTTTTTTTCGTTACGGAATTTCTGGATTCGGTCCCCACGCTCAAGGCCCGCGATAGAAGCTATGCAATAGCTTAAAAAATTATTGATTCCTCTAGAATGGTAATTACCTGATCGCCGGTAAACAAAATTACGGCCGTCGGAACCATGCAAAAACATTCTGCTTTCGTCAGTAATAAGAACCTTCTTCCACTGCTCCAAATTCCAATTCACGTGATCTCGGGCAAAAAGTAATCTTGCAATTCGATGTGCAGGGGTGAGTTTGGGGCCAGTTGCGTTAGTTTTGGTTAGGTTTGGGTTAGGTTTGGCGAAAAATATTCCAATGAGTTATTAGATATTATTACTTCATATATATCAATTTACACAACGACGATCGATTATATATTGTTTTTTTTTTTTTTTTTTGTTTTTTTTTTGTCAGATCGTCAGAAACGTCAGATGTCAGATGTCAAATCTGAGTGGGGGGTGTTAGGTTTTTTTCGTTACGGAATTTCTGGATTCGGTCCCCACGCTCAAGGCCCGCGATAGAAGCTATGCAATAGCTTAAAAAATTATTGATTCCTCTAGAATGGTAATTACCTGATCGCCGGTAAACAAAATTACGGCCGTCGGAACCATGCAAAAACATTCTGCTTTCGTCAGTAATAAGAACCTTCTTCCACTGCTCCAAATTCCAATTCACGTGATCTCGGGCAAAAAGTAATCTTGCAATTCGATGTGCAGGGGTGAGTTTGGGGCCAGTTGCGTTAGTTTTGGGTTAGGTTTGGCGAAAAATATTCCAATGAGTTATTAGATATTATTACTTCATGTATATCAATTTACACAACGACGATCGATTATATATATTGTTTTTTTTTTATTGTTTGTTTGTTTTTTTTTGTCAGATCGTCAGAAACGTCAGATGTCAGATGTCAAATCTGAGTGGGGGGTGTTAGGTTTTTTTCGTACGGAATTTCTGGATTCGGTCCCCACGCTCAAGGCCCGCGATAGAAGCTATGCAATAGCTTAAAAAATTATTGATTCCTCTAGAATGGTAATTACCTGATCGCCGGTAAACAAAATTACGGCCGTCGGAACCATGCAAAAACATTCTGCTTTCGTCAGTAATAAGAACCTTCTTCCACTGCTCCAAATTCCAATTCACGTGATCTCGGGCAAAAAGTAATCTTGCAATTCGATGTGCAGGGGTGAGTTTGGGGCCAGTTGCGTTAGTTTTGGTTAGGTTTGGGTTAGGTTTGGCGAAAAATATTCCAATGAGTTATTAGATATTATTACTTCATATATATCAATTTACACAACGACGATCGATTATATATTGTTTTTTTTTTTTTTTTGTTTTTTTTTGTCAGATCGTCAGAAACGTCAGATGTCAGATGTCAAATCTGAGTGGGGGTGTTAGGTTTTTTTCGTTACGGAATTTCTGGATTCGGTCCCCACGCTCAAGGCCCGCGATAGAAGCTATGCAATAGCTTAAAAAATTATTGATTCCTCTAGAATGGTAATTACCTGATCGCCGGTAAACAAAATTACGGCCGTCGGAACCATGCAAAAACATTCTGCTTTCGTCAGTAATAAGAACCTTCTTCCACTGCTCCAAATTCCAATTCACGTGATCTCGGGCAAAAAGTAATCTTGCAATTCGATGTGCAGGGGTGAGTTTGGGGCCAGTTGCGTTAGTTTTGGTTAGGTTTGGGTTAGGTTTGGCGAAAAATATTCCAATGAGTTATTAGATATTATTACTTCATATATATCAATTTACACAACGACGATCGATTATATATATTGTTTTTTTTTTTTGTTTTTGTTTGTTTTTTTTTGTCAGATCGTCAGAAACGTCAGTTGTCAGATGTCAAATCTGAGTGGGGGGTGTTAGGTTTTTTTCGTAACGGAATTTCTGGATTCGGTCCCCACGCTCAAGGCCCGCGATAGAAGCTATGCAATAGCTTAAAAAATTATTGATTCCTCTAGAATGGTAATTACCTGATCGCCGGTAAACAAAATTACGGCCGTCGGAACCATGCAAAAACATTCTGCTTTCGTCAGTTATAAGAACCTTCTTCCACTGCTCCAAATTCCAATTCACGTGATCTCGGGCAAAAAGTAATCTTGCAATTCAATGTGCAGGGGTGAGTTTGGGGCCAGTTGCGTTAGTTTTGGTTAGGTTTGGCGAATAATATTCCAATGAGTTATTAGATATTATTACTTCATGTATATCAATTTACACAACGACGATCGATTATATATTGTTTTTTTTTTTTTTTTTTTGTTGTTTTTTTTTGTCAGATCGTCAGAAACGTCAGTTGTCAGATGTCAAATCTGAGTGGGGGGTGTTAGGTTTTTTTCGTTACGGAATTTCTGGATTCGGTCCCCACGCTCAAGGCCCGCGATAGAAGCTATGCAATAGCTTAAAAAATTATTGATTCCTCTAGAATGGTAATTACCTGATCGCCGGTAAACAAAATTACGGCCGTCGGAACCATGCAAAAACATTCTGCTTTCGTCAGTAATAAGAACCTTCTTCCACTGCTCCAAATTCCAATTCACGTGATCTCGGGCAAAAAGTAATCTTGCAATTCAATGTGCAGGGGTGAGTTTGGGGCCAGTTGCGTTAGTTTTGGTTAGGTTTGGCGAAAAATATTCCAATGAGTTATTAGATATTATTACTTCATATATATCAATTTACACAACGACGATCGATTATATATATTGTTTTTTTTTTTGTTTGTTTGTTTTTTTTTTGTCAGATCGTCAGAAACGTCAGTTGTCAGATGTCAAATCTGAGTGGGGGGTGTTAGGTTTTTTTCGTAACGGAATTTCTGGATTCGGTCCCCACGCTCAAGGCCCGCGATAGAAGCTATGCAATAGCTTAAAAAATTATTGATTCCTCTAGAATGGTAATTACCTGATCGCCGGTAAACAAAATTACGGCCGTCGGAACCATGCAAAAACATTCTGCTTTCGTCAGTAATAAGAACCTTCTTCCACTGCTCCAAATTTTAATTCACGTGATCTCGGGCAAAAAGTAATCTTGCAATTCGATGTGCAGGGGTGAGTTTGGGGCCAGTTGCGTTAGTTTTGGTTAGGTTTGGGTTAGGTTTGGCGAAAAATATTCCAATGAGTTATTAGATATTATTACTTCATATATATCAATTTACACAACGACGATCGATTATATATTGTTTTTTTTTTTTTTTTTGTTTATTTTTGTCAGATCGTCAGAAACGTCAGATGTCAGATGTCAAATCTGAGTGGGGGGTGTTAGGTTTTTTTCGTTACGGAATTTCTGGATTCGGTCCCCACGCTCAAGGCCCGCGATAGAAGCTATGCAATAGCTTAAAAAATTATTGATTCCTCTAGAATGGTAATTACCTGATCGCCGGTAAACAAAATTACGGCCGTCGGAACCATGCAAAAACATTCTGCTTTCGTCAGTAATAAGAACCTTCTTCCACTGCTCCAAATTCCAATTCACGTGATCTCGGGCAAAAAGTAATCTTGCAATTCGATGTGCAGGGGTGAGTTTGGGGCCAGTTGCGTTAGTTTTGGTTAGGTTTGGGTTAGGTTTGGCGAAAAATATTCCAATGAGTTATTAGATATTATTACTTCATATATATCAATTTACACAACGACGATCGATTATATATATTGTTTTTTTTTTTGTTTTTTGTTTGTTTTTTTTTTGTCAGATCGTCAGAAACGTCAGTTGTCAGATGTCAAATCTGAGTGGGGGGTGTTAGGTTTTTTTCGTAACGGAATTTCTGGATTCGGTCCCCACGCTCAAGGCCCGCGATAGAAGCTATGCAATAGCTTAAAAAATTATTGATTCCTCTAGAATGGTAATTACCTGATCGCCGGTAAACAAAATTACGGCCGTCGGAACCATGCAAAAACATTCTGCTTTCGTCAGTAATAAGAACCTTCTTCCACTGCTCCAAATTCCAATTCACGTGATCTCGGGCAAAAAGTAATCTTGCAATTCAATGTGCAGGGGTGAGTTTGGGGCCAGTTGCGTTAGTTTTGGTTAGGTTTGGGTTAGGTTTGGCGAAAAATATTCCAATGAGTTATTAGATATTATTACTTCATGTATATCAATTTACACAACGACGATCGATTATATATATTGTTTTTTTTTTGTTTTTTGTTTGTTTTTTTTGTCAGATCGTCAGAAACGTCAGATGTCAGATGTCAAATCTGAGTGGGGGGTGTTAGGTTTTTTTCGTTACGGAATTTCTGGATTCGGTCCCCACGCTCAAGGCCCGCGATAGAAGCTATGCAATAGCTTAAAAAATTATTGATTCCTCTAGAATGGTAATTACCTGATCGCCGGTAAACAAAATTACGGCCGTCGGAACCATGCAAAAACATTCTGCTTTCGTCAGTAATAAGAACCTTCTTCCACTGCTCCAAATTTTAATTCACGTGATCTCGGGCAATAAGTAATCTTGCAATTCGATGTGCAGGGGTGAGTTTGGGGCCAGTTGCGTTAGTTTTGGTTAGGTTTGGCGAAAAATATTCCAATGAGTTATCAGATATTATTACTTCATGTATATCAATTTACACAACGACGATCGATTATATATATTGTTTTTTTTTGTTTTTTGTTTGTTTTTTTTTTGTCAGATCGTCAGAAACGTCAGTTGTCAGATGTCAAATCTGAGTGGGGGGTGTTAGGTTTTTTTCGTAACGGAATTTCTGGATTCGGTCCCCACGCTCAAGGCCCGCGATAGAAGCTATGCAATAGCTTAAAAAATTATTGATTCCTCTAGAATGGTAATTACCTGATCGCCGGTAAACAAAATTACGGCCGTCGGAACCATGCAAAAACATTCTGCTTTCATCAGTAATAAGAACCTTCTTCCACTGCTCCAAATTCCAATTCACGTGATCTCGGGCAAAAAGTAATCTTGCAATTCAATGTGCAGGGGTGAGTTTGGGGCCAGTTGCGTTAGTTTTGGTTAGGTTTGGCGAATAATATTCCAATGAGTTATTAGATATTATTACTTCATATATATCAATTTACACAACGACGATCGATTATATATATTGTTTTTTTTTTTTTTTTTTTTGTTTTTTTTTGTCAGATCGTCAGAAACGTCAGTTGTCAGATGTCAAATCTGAGTGGGGGGTGTTAGGTTTTTTTCGTTACGGAATTTCTGGATTCGGTCCCCACGCTCAAGGCCCGCGATAGAAGCTATGCAATAGCTTAAAAAATTATTGATTCCTCTAGAATGGTAATTACCTGATCGCCGGTAAACAAAATTACGGCCGTCGGAACCATGCAAAAACATTCTGCTTTCGTCAGTAATAAGAACCTTCTTCCACTGCTCCAATTCCAATTCACGTGATCTCGGGCAAAAAGTAATCTTGCAATTCGATGTGCAGGGGTGAGTTTGGGGCCAGTTGCGTTAGTTTTGGTTAGGTTTAGGTTAGGCTTGGCGAAAAATATTCCAAAGAGTTATTAGATATTATTACTTCATGTATATCAATTTACACAACGACGATCGATTATATATATTGTTTTTTTTTTATTTTTTGTTTGTTTTTTTTTGTCAGATCGTCAGAAACGTCAGTTGTCAGATGTCAAATCTGAGTGGGGGGTGTTAGGTTTTTTTCTTTACGGAATTTCTGGATTCGGTCCCCACGCTCAAGGCCCGCGATAGAAGCTATGCAATAGCTTAAAAAATTATTGATTCCTCTAGAATGGTAATTACCTGATCGCCGGTAAACAAAATTACGGCCGTCGGAACCATGCAAAAACATTCTGCTTTCGTCAGTAATAAGAACCTTCTTCCACTGCTCCAAATTCCAATTCACGTGATCTCGGGCAAAAAGTAATCTTGCAATTCAATGTGCAGGGGTGAGTTTGGGGCCAGTTGCGTTAGTTTTGGTTAGGTTTGGCGAAAAATATTCCAATGAGTTATTAGATATTATTACTTCATATATATCAATTTACACAACGACGATCGATTATATATATTGTTTTTTTTTTTGTTTTTTGTTTGTTTTTTTTTGTCAGATCGTCAGAAACGTCAGTTGTCAGATGTCAAATCTGAGTGGGGGGTGTTAGGTTTTTTTCGTTACGGAATTTCTGGATTCGGTCCCCACGCTCAAGGCCCGCGATAGAAGCTATGCAATAGCTTAAAAAATTATTGATTCCTCTAGAATGGTAATTACCTGATCGCCGGTAAACAAAATTACGGCCGTCGGAACCATGCAAAAACATTCTGCTTTCGTCAGTAATAAGAACCTTCTTCCACTGCTCCAAATTCCAATTCACGTGATCTCGGGCAAAAAGTAATCTTGCAATTCAATGTGCAGGGGTGAGTTTGGGGCCAGTTGCGTTAGTTTTGGTTAGGTTTGGCGAAAAATATTCCAATGAGTTATTAGATATTATTACTTCATGTATATCAATTTACACAACGACGATCGATTATATATATTGTTTTTTTTTTATTGTTTGTTTGTTTTTTTTTGTCAGATCGTCAGAAACGTCAGATGTCAGATGTCAAATCTGAGTGGGGGGTGTTAGGTTTTTTTCGTTACGGAATTTCTGGATTCGGTCCCCACGCTCAAGGCCCGCGATAGAAGTTATGCAATAGCTTAAAAAATTATTGATTCCTCTAGAATGGTAATTACCTGATCGCCGGTAAACAAAATTACGGCCGTCGGAACCATGCAAAAACATTCTGCTTTCGTCAGTAATAAGAACCTTCTTCCACTGCTCCAAATTCCAATTCACGTGTTCTCGGGCAAAAAGTAATCTTGCAATTCAATGTGCAGGAGTGAGTTTGGGGCCAGTTGCGTTAATTTTGGTTAGGTTTGGGTTAGGTTTGGCGAAAAATATTCCAATGTGTTATTAGATATTACTACTTCATGTATATCAATTTACACAACGACGATCGATTATATATATTGTTTTTTTTTTGTTTTTTGTTTGTTTTTTTTTTGTCAGATCGTCAGAAACGTCAGATGTCAGATGTCAAATCTGAGTGGGGGGTGTTAGGTTTTTTTCGTTACGGAATTTCTGGATTCGGTCCCCACGCTCAAGGCCCGCGATAGAAGTTATGCAATAGCTTAAAAAATTATTGATTCCTCTAGAATGGTAATTACCTGATCTCCGGTAAACAAAATTACGGCCGTCGGAACCATGCAAAAACATTCTGCTTTCGTCAGTAATAAGAACCTTCTTCCACTCCTCCAAATTCCAATTCACGTGATCTCGGGCAAAAAGTAATTTTGCAATTCGATGTGCAGGGGTGAGTTTGGCAAACCTAACCCAAACCAAAAAAAAAACAATATATATATATAATCGATCGTCGTTGTGTTAATTGATATACATGAAGTAATAATATCTAATAACTCATTGGAATATTTTTCGCCAAACCTAACCCAATCCAAAAAAAAAAAACAATATATATATAATCGATCGTCGTTGTGTAAATTGATATACATGAAGTAATAATATCTAATAACTCATTGGAATATTTTTCGCCAAACCTAACTCAAACCAAAAAAAAAACAATATATATATATAATCGATCGTCGTTGTGTAAATTGATATACATGAAGTAATAATATCTAATAACTCATTGGAATATTTTTCGCCAAACCTAACCCAATCCAAAAAAAAACAATATATATATAATCGATCGTCGTTGTGTAAATTGATATACATGAAGTAATAATATCTAATAACTCATTGGAATATTTTTCGCCAAACCTAACCCAAACCAAAAAAAAAAACAATATATATATAATCGATCGTCGTTGTGTAAATTGATATACATGAAGTAATAATATCTAATAACTCATTGGAATATTTTTCGCCAAACCTAACCCAATCCAAAAAAAAAACTATATATATATAATCGATCGTCGTTGTGTAAATTAATATACATGAAGTAATAATATCTTGTAACTCATTGGAATATTTTTCGCCAAACCTATTCCAAACCAAAAAAAAAACAATATATATATAATCGATCGTCGTTGTGTAAATTTATATACATGAAGTAATAATATCTAATAATTCATTGGAATATTTTTCGCCAAACCTAACCCAAACCAAAAAAAAACACTATATATATAATCGATCGTCGTTGTGTAAATTGATATACATGAAGTAATAATATCTAATAATTCATTGGAATATTTTTCTCCAAACCTAACCCAAACCAAAAAAAAAAAAACAATATATATATCATCGATCGTTGTTGTGAAAATTGATATACATGAAGTAATAATATCTAATAACTCATTGGAATATTTTTCGCCAAACCTAACCTAAACCAGAAAAAAAAAACAATATATATATAATCGATCGTCGTTGTGTAAATTGATATACATGAAGTAATAATATCTAATAACTCATTGGAATATTTTTCGCCAAACCTAACCCAAACCAAAAAAAAACAATATATATATAATCGATCGTCGTTGTGTAAATTGATATACATGGAGTAATAATATCTAATAACTCTTTGGAATATTTTTCGGCAAACCTAACCCAAACCAAAAAAAAAAACAATATATATTGTTAGGAAAAACGGAACGCGATATATTTTTTTTTTCAAAACACCCTCATCAAGTCAAGTATATAAACCTTTGTATCAAGTAAGTTAGGCATTTTGCTCGAGACTTCTGAACCGGTGAGATTGTTTCTTGATAGTTATTATTTCTGTTAATTTTTGTGATTTATTGATACTAGTATTGTGTTTGTTATTTTTCTAAGCTGGCTCTCTTTAAAAGTTATAATTTTAGATCGTTAATGTTGTTTTAAGTTAAAGAATTAATTCCAAATAAAATAATCATTAAACTGTAAAACTGTAGTTTTTAATTACCTTCATTTAATTTATTACTTTTATAAATTTTAAAACCTATTCCACTTCTGGTTCCTAAAATCAGAAGTGGGATACAATCCACGTAAATTCCCACTTTGCTTGAGTTATTCTGAAGAGAGAGCCAGCTTAAAATTTTAATTACTGGTTTTGTGTAACTATGTTGCGTCAATCTCGTCCTCGTTCAAGAAACCCTGTACGATCACGGTCGCGGTCGCATCCGCGATCACGCTCGCGTTCTAATCTTCGAAAACGACGTACCAGACGTAGAACTTATACCCCGTCTAAATCACCGACTACTAGCCGTGATAGCATCTTTAATAAAACTTTAAATTCGATTCTTTCACGCTTAAATACCCTCGAAAGTAAATCGACAACTACCCCCCATTTGAATGTATCTGGTAACGTTTCTACATCGCCGGTAGAAGTATCGAATCCAGATTGTAATCAAAATATTGTAGATGTTCTTAGTAATATTATTACACCACGAAATTATTACGTGTCGAATTTTGATCCAGTTTTACATGATATTAATGCGTGGTTTGAAGAAGTAGATCGAGCGAGAGTGATCAATCGTTGGGATGATATGGAGTGTTTATGTACGAGTGATGATAGAGATGATAGAGCGATGATACGAGTGGCTGGTTTTCTGAAAGGTGACGCAAAAACATGGTTGAACGAATGGTCAACGAATGATAGGTCGTGGACATACTTTAAGAAAGAGTTTTTGTCTCTTTGCCCGAGACGACTAGATTATGCAAATATTCTTTATGAAGCGATGCAAACTAATTCGGATAAATATTCTACATATGCAGAATATGCGAGAAGAACGCTTTTACGGTTGCGTATAATAAAAGGTCTAAGTGAAGAGCTTATAGTTCAGATAATTATACGAGGAATTACTGAGCCTCAAGTACGTGTTGCAGCCGCAAACGCGAATCTCTCGACTACAGATCTAGTATCATTTCTCTCCGTGTATAACAAGCCCCCTATAGCCAATAAGGTATTTAAACAAAAAAAATTACCAAATAGCAAACGTTCAAAGACCGATATAACCAGCTACACGTGCTTTATTTGTAATCAACGCGGGCATAAATCTTTTTTTTGTCCCCAGAAAGATAGGTCATCTAAAAATGTCTCTAAGCTGTGCTGTACATTCTGTAAAAAACTAGGGCATACCGAGAAAGAGTGTTTCACGAAAAGTCGTTCAGACTTCCGGAAAGTTAACCTTTGTAAGTCATTTAATGTTGATTTTAACAATGATATTGCCACAGCAGTAATTCAGGGAGTTGCAATAGATGTTCTTATTGATAGTGGAGCTTTGGAAGTTTCCTTAATCTCATCCAACGTACTTAAATATTTGTCGTGTCAACCTAAACCTACTCATGTGGCAATTAAAGGCATTAGTGATCGAGAAATAATTATTAAGCAATATGTCACACTTAATATAGAGTTTCGTAATATTACTGTTGAAGTAGACCTTTTAGTTATCCCATCTTCGTACATGACCGCATCTATAATAATTGGCACTGATGTGTTAAATAGGGACGGTATTGTCTTTGTGAGGACTAAAGATCAACAATATTTAACACATTCTTCTACTTGTTCAAAAATATGTTCTGTAGTAAAAGCGAATACACATACCGAATTTAGCACACCCTTAGTAGGAGAAAAATTAGAGATATTGAAAAAAGTAATTAACGAGTTTTCTGATCATTTTATTTCCGGTACTGCTACCTCCACTGTTAAAACGGGAACTATGCATATCCGCCTCACTGACGACACTCCAATCGTTTACCATCCCTATAAATTGTCTTATCGGGAAAAATTAAAGGTGCGTGAGATAATACGCGATTTGTTAGACAAGGGAATTATCAGAGAATCGGAATCATCATATTCGAGTCCTATTATCCTCGTTAAAAAAAAAGATGGGTCGGATCGAATGTGCGTTGATTTCCGAGCCCTAAATAGAGTAACGGTTAAGGATAGGTATCCAATGCCTTTGATAGACGACTGTATTGATAGGTTAGGAAGTTGTAGATTTTTTAGCAGTCTTGATATGGCTACCGGATTTCACCAGATTCCCTTGGACGATTCATCTATTCATAAAACAGGCTTTGTGACCCCTGAGGGCCATTATGAATATATGAAGATGCCATTTGGACTAACTAATTCTCCAGTCGTTTATCAAAGGATAATCAACAATACTTTACGCAAATTTATCGATGCAGGTGAAGTAATTGTTTATGTTGATGATGTATTATTACTCAGTTCTTCTATCGAAGAAGGTATAAGATTGTTGCGTGAAGTGTTGATGACCTTAACTAACGCCGGTTTTTCAATCAATCTTCGCAAGTGTTCTTTTCTTACGGAAGAAATCGAATATTTACGACGAGTAGTTATTCGTGGTCAGGTAAAGCCGAGCCCTCGTAAAATAAGTGCACTCATTAATGCTCCGGTGCCAGAAAATGTTCGTCAGGTCCGACAATTTTTGGGGTTGGCCGGGTACTTTAGACGTTACATTAAGGATTATGCGTCAAAAACCGCATGTATAGCTCGCTTAACAAAAAAAGATGTTAAATTTGAATGGGGAAGTGAACAGGAAAGGGTTCGGCTAGAGATAATTAAAGCATTAACCAGTGAACCAATTCTTACTATCTTTAATCCCAGCTTAGCAACCGAACTGCATACTGACGCGAGTAGCATAGGTTATGGGGCTGTCCTGATGCAGACCCATATAGATGGCAAAAAGAAAGTAGTCGCCTATTTTAGTAAATTAACACAAGGCGCTGAGAGCAGATACCATTCTTACGAATTGGAGACCTTAGCGGTTGTAAAAGCATTGCAACATTTTCGCCATTATTTGATTGGTTTGAATTTTAAAATTGTCACAGATTGCAATGCTTTAAAATCGACCGAACGTAAGAAGGACCTTCTCCCACGTGTTGCACGCTGGTGGGTTTACATGCAAGACTTCACCTTTACAATAGAATACAGGAAAGGCATCATGATGTCTCGTGCTGATTATTTGAGTCGCAACCCACCAGTAGCGCAAGTTAATCATATTCAAAAACCAAGGAACTGGGCTCAAATTGCACAAGCTGCTGACAGTGAAACTCAACAGCTAATGCAAAAGTTAAGTGAAGGTCATTTAGACATGGGGCGCTACGTAAATCAAAACGATGTGCTCTATTACCGATATTCTGTCGTGGGAGAGGAGATTAGATTGCTATGCTATATTCCAAAAGGGCATCGACTTAGTCTCTTGAGGATTTTTCACGATGAACATGACCATATCGATGCCGAAAAGACTATAGACTTGATTTTAAAGCATTTCTGGTTCCCTAGCTTACGACAGTTTGTTCGGAAGTATATAGCGCATTGTTTGATTTGCATAACCAGCAAAAGGGCATCTAGAGCTCCCTTGCAATATATTACTTCGTGGGAAAAACCTGATACCCCTTTTCATACATTACATGTCGATGTATTAGGACCCTTGCCGCAGTCAAATGACTATAAGTTTGTAATAATAATTGTAGATTCCTTTACAAAACTTTGTTTGTTATATGCGATATATAGACAAGATGTTAGTGAGCTTAAAAGAATTTTTCTTAACACGGTCTCTCTCTTTGGGGCACCCAAATTACTCGTTTGCGATAAAGGTCGAATGTTCGAGTCAGCCGAATTCATGAGACTTACAAAAGAGTTGTCCATGGAAGTGCATTATATTACGCCTGAAATGCACCATGCTAACGGCCAGGTGGAACGCTATGTTCGCACTGTGCTCAACATGATTCGCATAGAAACTCGCCATAAAAAATCTTCATGGTCAGAAACGCTTTGGAAGCTGCAGCTGGTTTTAAATATTACTAAACAAAAAAACTACGCAAACGTCTGCGCTAAATTTGTTGACAGGGATTGCTGCTACAACTCCTATAATACGGTCGTTGGTGCGTGATGTAGCAGTAGAAGGTACTAAGCCCAATCGCGAAGCTTGGCGCGAACTAAGTCGTACCAGAGCATGTGAATTGCTGAGCAACAACCAGAGGTATCAAGATTGCTACGCTAACCAGCTAAGAAGACCACCCAGAGACTTTAAGGTGGATGATTTTGTCTTCGTTACTAAGTTTACGCAGTCAACTGGTAAACTTGACCCTGGCATGCGAGGGCCATATCGTGTCACAAAGGTTTTACCCAGCGGGCGATACGCATTGACACTATTGAGTGGTGCTTATGGGAAAACCACCCAAGCAGCGGCACAATACATGGTGCCTTGGAAAGGAGAATGGTGCCCCGATACTTGTGCAGCCTTTTTCGAGGGTGTGTACTAATGTTACTAGCAAATGTATGAATGAGAGATATGCGTAATGGAGGCCTCTATCTCATGAAGCCATACAGTTAAGCGTAATGGACTATGACTGTTGTGCTTAATTTTTGTAAAACTACGCTAGAAATATGTGTTACTTGTATTGTGTTTGCTATATGGAATTGATGATGTATGGTTGTGTGAATTATGAAACTTGAATGTCATATTTTTTTACGTATGTAAGTGAATAATGAGCAAGGGCCTTGAAAGTGTGCATTATGAGAGTGGTCAATACGACTCATTTAACTTGTTAAAAGAGGACTTATAAAGCATGTTTCTTTTTCAGAGTGTGGTGATGATCTTGACCAAGAAGCAGGTCCTTCACATGCTGCCAAAGATGCGCACGAGGACGGCGCCACCTCAGGAAGGCCGTGTTAGGAAAAACGGAACGCGATATATTTTTTTTTTCAAAACACCCTCATCAAGTCAAGTATATAAACCTTTGTATCAAGTAAGTTAGGCATTTTGCTCGAGACTTCTGAACCGGTGAGATTGTTTCTTGATAGTTATTATTTCTGTTAATTTTTGTGATTTATTGATACTAGTATTGTGTTTGTTATTTTTCTAAGCTGGCTCTCTTTAAAAGTTATAATTTTAGATCGTTAATGTTGTTTTAAGTTAAAGAATTAATTCCAAATAAAATAATCATTAAACTGTAAAACTGTAGTTTTTAATTACCTTCATTTAATTTATTACTTTTATAAATTTTAAAACCTATTCCACTTCTGGTTCCTAAAAATATATAATCGATCGTCGTTGTGTAAATTGATATACATGAAGTAATAATATCTAATAACTCATTGGAATATTTTTCGCCAAACCTAACCCAAACCAAAAAAAAAAAAACAATATATATATAATCGATCGTCGTTGTGTAAATTGATATACATGATGTAATAATATCTAATAACTCATTGGAATATTTTTCGCCAAACCTAACCCAAACCAAAAAAAAAACAATATATATATAATCGATCGTCGTTGTGTAAATTGATATACATGAAGTAATAATATCTAATAACTCATTGGAATATTTTTCGCCAAACCTAACCCAAACCAAAAAAAAAAAACAATATATATATAATCGATCGTCGTTGTGTAAATTGATATACATGAAGTAATAATATGTAATAACTCATTGGAATATTTTTCGCCAAACCTAACCCAAACCAAAAAAAAACAATATATATATAATCGATCGTCGTTGTGTAAATTGATATACATGAAGTAATAATATCTAATAACTCATTGGATTATTTTTCAGCAAACCTAACACAAACCAAAAAAAAACAATATATATATAATCGATCGTCGTTGTGTAAATTGATATACATGATGTAATAATATCTAATAACTCATTGGAATATTTTTCGCCAAACCTAACCCAAACCAAAAAAAAACAATATATATATAATCGATCGTCGTTGTGTAAATTGATATACATGAAGTAATAATATCTAATAACTCATTGGAATATTTTTCGCCAAACCTAACCCAAACCAAAAAAAAAAAAACAATATATATATAATCGATCGTCGTTGTGTAAATTGATATACATGAAGTAATAATATCTAATATCTCATTGGAATATTTTTCGCCAAACCTAACCCAAACCAAAAAAAAAACAATATATATATAATCGATCGTCGTTGTGTAAATTGATATACATGAAGTAATAATATCTAATAACTCATTGGATTATTTTTCGCCAAACCTAACCCAAACCAAAAAAAAAACAATATATATATAATCGATCATCGTTGTGTAAATTGATATACATGAAGTAATAATATCTAATAATAATAATAATAACCCCCCCAAGGGAATTGACCTTGTCGCGGTGGGGGGGCTTACAGAAAGAAGGAACTACATCCTTAGACCACAATATCTGGTCTCTATCTATTTTATAAATAGATACTATAAATGCCAATAACACCTAGGCTGACTCTTTCTAACCAATAATTCCCAACCCTTTTACATGATATTACAATGGAAAAAAGAGTTTATAATTTACGGCCGCTGCCCGGGGGTCGCCGTGGCGCACCTGGAGCCGGTGCTGGGTGTCTCAGTATGCGAACCATCGGCGACGAGGAGTTGAACAGGCGGACTCCTGTCGAAGAATATGTTACAGCCGGACAATCATCTCCATCATCATCACTCTTTCAATCTTCATCATCTTCCATTCTTCAATTATCACCTTCATCATCATCATCTTGCAGATCACCTCATCCTACCGAAGACGTTGTGCAGATAGCTAATATGGCTGATATACCTGCACCCGCCAAGGTAGTTCCTCGTACGCGAAAGAAATGGTCGATAGAAATGAACATATTCATCGTACGCACATATTTCATCCTCACATTATTAGAAACGGAATTAAATACATACCTTACACCATTACACGAAAAATTTACTGAACAATTTCCTCATATGCAAGCTTCCAAACAAAGAGTAGGTGACCAACGTAGAGCAATTATGAGAAACAATCTACTGAGTACCACTAAAATACAAGAAATTAGAGATGAAGTCCAAAAACTTCTTCGAAATCAAAATCATTTAGACATACCCATTCAAATAGATTCTTCTCAAACACAAAATCAACGAAGGAGATGGACAGATAATATTAATGAAACAATAATGAAATGCTACTATAGGATAACTAAACTCGAAAAAAATATGACCGGATATAGAACACTACTTCACCAGGAAGTTATAGAAATATTCCCAGACTTAGCCGATGTTTCAGTCCAAAGAATAGCTGACCAGCGAAACGTTATAGTATAAAATAAATTGATTAATTTAGAAAGGCTTGAAGAAATAAAAAATGAGATAGCGCTTATAATTAATGATAACAATAGTACAACAATAGAAACTCAAAATTTTACTGAACCGATCATGCTTTCGGCAGCTGAAGATACAACCATAGCATTAAATACTGCTGAATCGGCGCAATCCTTAACGATTAATGATACAAATATCATAAATGATGACATAACATTCAGCGACACTGGGCCAAACAACGTAAAATATAAACTTTCGGAAGAAGATAAAACTCTATTAAATTCTATTTTCTCTAATACTTACACAGAATTTATAAATACACCTTGCACTGAGAGACCTTATATTCCAAAACAAAAATGTACCAAAAAATTTACGGCAATAGTTGAATATATAAATTCTATAATATTACCGAAACATATTAATTATAATAATGATTTTCAAACACTACACACTCAAATATACTGCGCAGCAGTGACAGCTTCTTTATTTAATGGGTCCAAAATCTCATATTCCAAGGAAAGAAAAACATCAACTCAAAATACTCCGAAATGGCAACAGCGATTAGAAAATAGAATAAATGATTTAAGAGTAAAAATTGGCCGACTCACTGATTATATTCAAGGTAATCGTAGTGAAATACTTAAAAAACATATCAATAAAATAAAGTCGAATTATAAAATACACACACGCCATGAAATAGAAAACTCTACACTCACAGAATTTTTAGATACACTTAAACAAAAACTTAGTGCTCTAGCAAGCCGTTTACGTAGATACAAACAAACCGCCTTAAGAAAATCGCAAAATAAGAAATTTAAATCCAATGAAAAAACATTCTATAGAAATTTATCACAGAAAAATCCTAACGATAATACTCAACATAATCTAAACACAGCTGATTCGCCTACCCCAGAAGATTTACATAAGTATTGGTCATCTATATGGTCTAATCCGGTTGAACATACGAAAAGCCAATGGGTTGATGAGCAAACACAATATTTACATGAACATGTAACTGAAATGAAATTTGAAGAAGTAAGTATAGATCTATTAAAATATGTTATTACAAAAACTCATAACTGGAAAGCTACTGGAACTGATCGAATACACAATTATTGGTACAAAAAATTAACTTCTATTCATACATATCTACTATTTCACATAAATAACTTTATAAAATCACCAAACACGCTGCCTTTGTTCGTCACACAAGGTATTACATACATGCTTCCTAAAGATCACACCGATAAACGTAACCCAGGTAAATATAGACCAATCACTTGTTTACAGACCATATATAAAATCATAACATCTTGTATCACAGAACAAATTTACAAACATATTGATAGCAATAATATAATAGTTGAACAGCAAAAAGGATGTCGCCGCAATAGTCAGGGCTGTAAAGAGCAACTTATAATTGATTCCGTAATATCAAAACAGGCAATCAAGAAGAAAAGAAATATATATACTATGTATATTGATTATCAGAAGGCTTTCGATTCAGTCCCACATACATGGCTTATCCAAACCTTAGAAATACATAAAATACACCCAATTATTATAATTTTTTTAAAAAATAATATGCAAAACTGGACTACCCAATTAAAAATCACTAATCTAATAAACTCAATTGAAACAGAACCAATACATATACGCAGAGGGATATTTCAGGGAGATTCGCTTAGTCCCCTCTGGTTTTGCCTTTCTCTAAATCCCTTATCACTAATGTTAAATAAGAGTGGCAAAGGATATAAAATCACGCATAAAGACACCCAATATACTCTATCACATCTTATGTACATGGACGACATAAAACTTTACGCATCTAGTCATATAAACTTAAAAATACTTACAGATATTACAGAAATGTTTTCCACTGACATTCAAATGAGATTCGGTATAGATAAATGTAGGGTACAATCAGTACGAGGTGGACATATAGAACACAATAATTACCAGTTACGGACAGGAGAACTTATTGATCCAGTAGATGATGAAAATGGTTATAAATATTTAGGATATCAACAGACCCAACAAATACATCAAAAACAAACTAAATTACAGATATGTGAAAAATTTAAGATAAGATTACACAAAATTTTAAACACGCATTTAAACTATCTCAACATCATAAAAGCTATTAATACATATGCAGTCCCTATACTAACTTACTCTTTTGGAATTATTAAGTGGTCGAAAACAGATTTACACAAACATCAGCGCACTATCAACACACTCATGACAAAGTACAGGAAACACCATCCTCGCTCGTGCATACAAAGACTCACTCTACCTAAATGTGAAGGAGGAAGAGGAATAATAGATATTAAAAATCTTCATAATAAGCAGATACATTCACTCAGATCATTTTTCCACACTCGTTCACAACATTCACCACTTCATAAAATAATTACAGAATTAGATTGCAAATTAACACCATTAAATCTTAGTGATCCTTCGACACAACCAAATGAACTTGTGACACAACCTCAAGAAAAGTTAGAAGTATGGCTAGCAAAATCGCTTCATGGAAGACATCGTCGGGATCTGATTAATCCAATTGTTGACAAGACAGCGTCAAACGCCTGGTTGACGAAAGGTGAATTATTTCCTGAAACGGAAGGATTTATGCTAGCCATACAAGACCAAGTTATAGAGACACGAAATTATAAAAAACATATCATTCACGATACTCAATCAGATATATGCTGACATTGTTACAGTGCCAGTGAAACTATACAACACATTACAGGTGCTTGCAAATCAATAACTCAAACAGATTATAAGCATCGACATGATCAGGTTGCATACATTATCCACCAATATTTAGCTAGAAAATTTAAACTTATTAATGAAAGCGTACCATATTATAAATATAAACCACTAGCAGTAATAGATACAGCTGATCATAAACTTTACTGGGATAGAACCATAATCACAGATAGAACAATTCATCATAATCGCCCAGACATAACACTGCTTGATAAGAAAAATAAAATAGTTTACCTTATTGATATTGGGATACCAAATACACATAACCTGGCAACCACATACACTGATAAAATTACAAAATATAGAGATTTATCAATAGAGCTCAAAACACAATGGCATATAAACACAGTCAAAACAATCCCAATCATTCTTTCAACCACTGGAGTCATACCAGTCACGCTACACACCAGTCTCAAACAACTCAATCTTCACCCACTCATTTATATTCAGCTACAAAAAGCTGTTATTCTCAACACTTGTCGCATTGTTAGAAAATTCTTAGCAATGCAATAATAGATAAAAAATTTATATCACCTCTCTAACGTTTGACTAACGTCCGCGTTAGAGAAAAATAAACCCCAGCAATGGGAGAATTGAATGAAAATGAAAACATAATAATAATAATAATAAGGGGTGTAAGGGGATAATAATGTAAGTGTTTCAAATTATCCCAAATGCCAACCCCACCTGCCCGTGGTGCACCCTGCCACTAACTAACGAGGCTCTGGCGACCGTCTGGTAGCGGGATATCTACCAACATAAGCTGTCTCTAGGCTCAAAAAAAAACACCCACACGGTGTTTAACAGAGGCGAAGGCAGAACAATCGTCATTAGTGTAGGATGGCGGTTTAAGGCGGCAGTGGAGGAGTATCTAGTATACCAACAGTGGCGCCTACGAGTTTATTAATAGCTCACTACACACCCTCGTGTCCTGGAAACGCACGGTGGGTTTTAGATTCCAAATAAAATTATGAAGATGCAACCAACAGCCCATCCCCAAGTACCCGGGGACTCCGACAGGGAAGCCAATGATGGTAGGCAGATACCTCGAGGGGTCAGGGGAGAGAAGAATCTCCGGGTGGCGGTCTCAAACCATCAAACGACTTTTGCTATGCCCATGGACGCTGATAAAGAAACTGATAGGAAGAACGACGAAGAGCAAATAATAAATAATCAGGTTACACGATACAATCTAAGAAGAAGAAAAATAATTTCCTGCAATGAAAAAAATAGTAATAAAGAACTCACAGAAAATAAGGAGGTATTATCTTCGCCTATATCACCCAGTCAAATTTCCATTCCTTCTCCTACATCATCAGTACGTCTGTCTGATTTATATGATAGGCCGAGCTCTTCATCAACTATTTCTGATGGTCCAGAGGATGTTGTACAGATGGCACCCGCTGTAAAAGCTGTACCCACCGCTGGCCAAAATCGTACGCGAAAAAAGTGGAGTTCAGATATGAATAAATTTATATGGCGTACATATCTTGAAGTTACAGAAATAGAGACGAAAATACGTGGACATTTAGATATACTACATAAAAAATTTACTGACAAATATCCAAATTACGATGTTTCAAAGCAAAGGATAGGGGATCAACGTAGGGCTATTGTAAGAAATAAACTGCTACCGCAAAATGTTTTAGATGAAATAAAAGGAGATGTAGAAAAAACGCTTTATTCATCTAGTACCGTGACATCTTTATTAACTGAAAGTGCTATAACTACTACAAATTCATCATCTACAAGAATAAAGTGGACAGAAGACATCAATGAAGCTATAATACGGACATATTTTAAAATAACCAGTTTGGATTCCAATAGAACATCTTACCGAAAGCCTTTACATACTACAATAAAAGAACTATACCCACAAATATCACATGTATCCGAGCAACGAATAGCAGATCAGAGACGTGTGATTGTAAATAATCGACTTTTATCGCCAGCAAGAATAGAAGAAATCCGAAAGGAAGTAGAACAAACATTAGTAACATCCGATGAGCAGGAAAGATTAACGCTAACTGGACAAAATAGCGGATACAATAATCAAAGTCCTCTAACACCGATGACATTGCCAAATGGTAATGCACAAAATTCAAATATAAATTACACTGAATCACATAATACTATTAATACATTTTTAAATTATCAGACTTCGTCAGATTTTAATAACAAAATACAGGAAATATTTCAAACATCACTTAATAATTATAAAAATACTGATCCGACTAAAAGACCATTTATACCGAAACAGAAAACATCGAAAAGATTAACATATATTGTCCATTACCTAGATAAGAAAATCCTCCCTCAATACATTTCAACAAACGTTAATTACAATACACTACAAACTATAATCTACTGTGCAGCTTATTCCGCAGCAGTGTGCAATGGTTCTAAAATTAAAAATACACAATCCTCTCCATCAAATAGCAAAAATATAAAAATACCATCTTGGAAAATAAGATTACAGAAAAAAATAGAATCGCTTAGAGCTGACATTGGAAGAATGACCCAGTATATTAGAGGAAATAGAAATAACCGACTTACATCACAAATAGCGGCTATTAAAGAAAAATTTAAAGTGCATTCACGGTATGAGGAACCGAATATCTCAAATGAACAGTATCTTGATAGCTTAAAACAAAGACTTTCAGCTAAGACTAGCAGACTTAGAAGATATGAAAATTGCACTTTAAGAAAGACACAAAATAGACAATTTGCTAATAACCAAAAAAAATTCTATAGGAACCTAAATAAAGACACTAACAATATACAACAAAATACATCGTCAAATCGACTACCTACAAAAGAGCTATTTCAAAATTATTGGTCAGGTATTTGGACAAACCCGGTACAACATAATAAGCAAGCTGACTGGATACAAACAATATCAGAAAAAGATAATATTCCTCAAATGATATTTAATGCAGTACCTTTAGAAATATTTGTGCAAGTTCTTAACAAAACACATAATTGGAAAACCCCTGGCTCAGATCACATACACAACTACTGGTATAAAAAATTTACGACTTTACATCCACTATTGCTAACACACATAAACAGATTCATCGAAAATCCAGATTCTATGCCAAATTATATAACGCAAGGTTTGACATTCATGATTGAAAAGGACAGTTGTCAAACCCAGAACCCAGCTATGTACCGACCTGTAACTTGTTTACAAACATTTTATAAGCTTCTCACATCATGTATTGCAGCTCTTATCAATGAACACGTCACTAGCAACGATATCCTTGCTAACGAACAGAAAGGCTGCCGTAAGAACAGCCAAGGCTGCAAAGAACAACTTATAATAGACTCGGTTATAATGAAACAAGCATATGCAAATAAACAGGACATATTTACTATGTATGTAGATTATCAAAAAGCCTTTGATTCAGTACCTCATAGCTGGCTTCTGGAAGTTCTCCAACTTTACCATATACACCCAACACTAATTACTTTTTTATCACATGCAATGAAGCAATGGCGAACAAAACTTACAGCAGGAAATGAAATTGAAACAGATGAAATTTTAATTAGACGCGGTATATTTCAAGGAGACGCCTTAAGCCCTCTTTGGTTTTGTCTCGCTTTAAACCCTCTTTCACATTTATTAAATAAACATAATTTTGGCATCACAATTGCAAAAGATCAATCACACCCTTCTGTTTTAATTTCACATTTACTTTACATGGATGACATAAAATTATATAGCCATAGCTTAAATACCTTACATCAACTCGCAAATATAACTAAACAATTTTCAAACGATATATGTATGGAATTCGGGATAGAAAAATGCAAAACCTATTCTTTTTGTCAAGGTAGACTTCAATTAAATGATTATATCTTAAATACGGGAGAAAAAATTGACCCATTAGATCAAAACAATTCATACAAATATTTAGGATTCCAACAAGACCGACAAATTCTTCAAAAACATACGAAAGCAGAACTTATCCGCAAATTTAGACATAGACTTTGTTCAGTATTAAAAACGAACTTGAACTCTGCTAACACTATAAAAGCTATTAATTCTTACGCTATCCCGATACTTACATATTCATTTGGAATCATTTCTTGGACTAAAACTGATTTAATAAAGTTACAGCGTCTAATTAGTACTTCAATGACAAAACAACGTAAGCATCATCCAAGATCTTGTATACAAAGACTGACGCTCCCTAGAGAAGAAGGAGGTAGAGGCTTAATAGACATTTCCAATTTACACAATAAACAAATAGCTACATTACGACATTTTTTTCACGAGCAGGCAGAGCAATCTACATTTCATAAAAGTATAGTAGAAGCAGACAAGCATTTTACACCTCTTAATCTACAGGATAGAAGAAGTCAAATCTTTCATACCATTACTCAAAATAAAGATAAAATTGCAGCATGGAATGAAAAGTCTCTACATGGAAGACATCGCCACGACTTACAGCAGCCACATGTCGATTTAATAGCGTCGAACGCTTGGCTTAAGCGAGGTCATCTTTTCCCTGAGACTGAAGGTTTCATGCTTGCCATACAAGATCAAGTAATAGACACTAAAAATTATCAAAAATATATTATTCGAAGACCAAATATAATAGATATCTGTAGGCATTGTCATAGTAGCTCTGAAACAATACAGCATATAACAGGTGCCTGTAAATCTATAGCACAAAGTGACTACAAACATCGTCATGATCAAGTAGCAGCTATAATACATCAAAACCTAGCTTTTCAGAATAATTTACTCCCGAAAAAATTATCCTATTATAAATATGAACCGCAGTCAGTATTAGAGAACAATAAATGTAAAATCTACTGGGACAGAACTATAGTCACCGACAAAACAATACATAACAACAGACCAGATATAACAATTTTTGATAAAGAATGTAATTCTGTCTACTTAATTGATATTTCGATCTGCAATACACATAATTTAGCTTCGACTTATACTGAAAAAATATCAAAGTACACAGATTTGGCGATCGAGATTAAAACCCAATGGAAAGTAAATTCCACTAAAATCGTACCTATTATTATATCTAGCACTGGAGTTATTCCAAAAACACTACATCAAAGTCTTAAAATTCTTAATATTCATCCTTCCACATACATACTTCTTCAGAAAGCAGTAATCTTAAACACATGCCGATTAGTACGAAAGTTTTTGTCACAATCCTAGTTACCCCTTTAAATTTCCCCCTCCCTTACTTTACACTTGGCTCAGGCCCGTGTATAGTAAAAATCACCTTCGTAATTGAAGAGATTTTAAAGCTTAAAAAATATAATAATAATAATAAAAGTTTATTAGCAATAAGTTTTGACATTAAATTTACACTAAGCGCAAAATAAAGCTTATTACAATTTATGCTACTTACATCGGTTTGTCACTGCCGACTGTACTAGGCCGAGCCTGTATTACAGACGACAGTTCCTCCCTCTATGATACAAAAGGATTGTCACTAAATTATCATTAAACATTATCACTCATATTTTTAACAAAAAGCCACACAATAATTAAATGACATTACAAGGTCTGTTATACTTTAAACATTGATATTCTACATTATTAATATTTTTTACAAGTACCGCCATAAAAGTTAAATATAGCAGTAGTTAAAGTTAGACCACTAAAAATAATGACTTAAGCCTAATTTTTAATATAGTAGTTTATATATTTTTTTATTTAAGTACCTAGTTTTAAACAATATGATTTTATGTAATAAATTTTTCTGCTTTAATTATTTAGGTATTCATGGGTAATTCATATTATTAAATTGGTTAATTAACATTTAACATGATAAGTCATTTGTGTGGTGTGTGTTGAATGTTTAAAATGTGAAAATATGTTTGAAATATGTTTTTTTATATATGTATAATATTATGTATAATTATATATTTTTGTATTATAATATTTTATGTGTGTACTGTGTTGTGTGATAGATACGGGTGTGTAAGTTAATTTATAAGCTTAAGAGTCATTTATCATTTATTTAACTATAGCAAATAATTTTTCTGTGTCATCATAAGTTAGGTTTTTTAACCACTTTACTATGATCTTTTACATTGGTAAGTGTTAAGCGGGTATATATTAAGAATTTTATTCAATTTATTATAAAGAGTGGGACCTAAATAACAGTTGTAATTATGGATGAAAAATGTTCTGTAGCGGTTTATTTTACATACTTTATGCTTCAATCTATTTATTGTGAGACTATGATCATATTCAAGTTTCCGATGTTGATCTATTATTGTATTCCTTATGAATAGCTGCCTGACAGAAAGGACATCGCATTCAGAATATAAATCTGTTGTTGGGTAACTAAATGGTTTAGATGTCATGACTTTTAATATCGCTCGTTGAGCTCTTTCTAGTTTTAACAGATATGTTTTACAAGCTCCACCCCACGATGTGATACAGTATGTTATTACTGACTCAACCAAAGCGCTGTAAACCGTTTTTAAAGTACTAGTATCAGCCACGTAGCGTAGTTTTTGAATACGAAAATTAACTTTCTTGTTTTTTCAGTTACGTCTTTTATATGTGCATTCCAAGTAAGATTTTCATCTAACAAAACACCGAGATAACGTATAGTTTTAGTTCTATTTAGTGTATTACATTGACAAGAATTCCCATTCCGACAAGAGTGCATTTGAATTTCGAAATTTTGTTCAATAGGTAGTGTCCGCTGAGTGATCGCAAATGGCATATATTTAGTTTTAGAAATATTAAGTGTAAGCATGTTTTGATTGAGCCAATTTCTAATATGCCGAATTCCAAGTTCGGTATTTGTTTTGGCCTCAACCCAAGTTTTTCCATGAAATATTATTGAAGTGTCGTCTGCAAAGGTAAATATTCTACCATTTGTTATTTTTAATTCACAAAGATCATTTATATAGATTAAAAACAACGTGGGACCAAGTACACTCCCTTGTGGAACACCGAATATGACAGGAGCGTCACCACTAAATTTCCCGTCAATTGTCACTTTCTGTGTTCTGTTCAACAAATAACTTTTAAATAAGTCCAGTATTTTTCCTCTAATGCCAATATTTTCCATTTTGTTTAGTAATATCGGGACAGATACTGTGTCAAAAGCTTTTGCCAAATCTAAAAATACGCCTATACACCTTTCTTGTTGATCTAGAAGGTTTGCAACGTAGTTAGTAAGGTCAGAGACGACTTGAGAGGAAGATAGACCTGCTCTAAAGCCGTATTGGTTTTTCGATATAATCGATTTTTTATTTAAATATGCTACAAGCCTTTTATTTAGTATTTTCTCAAAGATTTTTGATAATGCCGGTAATACAGAAATAGGTCGATAGTTATTGACACAGTCTCTGGTCCCCCCCTTATATATGGGATGGATAATGGATTGTTTAAATGCTTGAGGGAAAATGCCAGTTTGGATTGAAAGATTTATGATTTGTGTGATATGTGGGATTACAGTATTGCTTGCCATTTTAAGAAATCTTGTAGAAATGCCATCACATCCAACTGCACTATCTGTTTTTAAATTGAATAGGATAGATTTAACCTCTTGTTCTGTCGTATAATAAATTGCCATTGAGTCTGTTTGAACGTGTGTATTCTGTGTAAAATCGGTATTTGATGTAGTTGAGTTAATAACTCATTGGAATATTTTTCGGCAAACCTAACCCAAACCAAAAAAAAAAACAATATATATATAATCGATCGTCGTTGTGTAAATTGATATACATGAAGTAATTATATCTAATAACTCATTGGAATATTTTTCGCCAAACCTAACCCAAACCAAAAAAAAAACAATATATATATAATCGATCGTCGTTGTGTAAATTGCTTTACATGAAGTAATAATATCTAATAACTCATTGGAATATTTTTCCCCAAACCTAACCCAAACCAAAAAAAAACAATATATATATAATCGATCGTCGTTGTGTAAATTGATATACAAGAAGTAATAATATCTAATAACTCATTGGAATATTTTTCGCCAAACCTAACCCAATCCAAAAAAAAAACAATATATATATATATAATCGATCGTCGTTGTGTAAATTGATATACATGAAGTAATAATATCTTATAACTCATTGGAATATTTTTCGCCAAACCTATTCCAAACCAAAAAAAAACAATATATATATATAATCGATCGTCGTTGTGTAAATTGATATACATGAAGTAATAATATCTAATAACTCATTGGAATATTTTTCGCCAAACCTAACCCAAACCAAAAAAAAACAATATATATATAATCGATCGTCGTTGTGTAAATTGATATACATGAAGTAATAATATCTAATAACTCATTGGATTATTTTTCGGCAAACCTAACCCAAACCAAAAAAAAAAACAATATATATATAATCGATCGTCGTTGTGTAAATTGATATACATGAAGTAATAATATCTAATAACTCATTGGAATATTTTTCGCCAAACCTAACCCAAACCAAAAAAAAACAATATATATAATCGATCGTCGTTGTGTAAATTGATATACATGAAGTAATAATATCTAATAACTCATTGGAATATTTTTCGCCAAACCTAACCCAAACCAAAAAAAAACAATATATATATAATCGATCGTCGTTGTGTAAATTGATATACATGAAGTAATAATATCTAATAACTCATTGGATTATTTTTCGGCAAACCTAACCCAAACCAAAAAAAAAACAATATATATATAATCGATCGTCGTTGTGTAAATTGATATACATGAAGTAATAATATCTAATAACTCATTGGAATATTTTTCGCCAAACCTAACCCAAACCAAAAAAAAACAATATATATAATCGATCGTCGTTGTGTAAATTGATATACATGAAGTAATAATATCTAATAACTCATTGGAATATTTTTCGCCAAACCTAACCCAAACCAAAAAAAAAAAACAATATATAAATAATCGATCGTCGTTGTGTAAATTGATATACATGAAGTAATAATATCTAATAATTCATTGGAATATTTTTCGCCAAACCTAACCCAAATCAAAAAAAAAACAATATATATATATATATAATCGATCGTCGTTGTGTAAATTGATATACATGAAGTAATAATATCTAATAACTCATTGGATTATTTTTCGGCAAACCTAACCCAAACCAAAAAAAAAAAACAATATATATATAATCGATCGTCGTTGTGTAAATTGATATGCATGGAGTAATAATATCTAATAACTCTTTGGATTATTTTTCGGCAAACCTAACCCAAACCAAAAAAAAAACAATATATATATATAATCGATCGTCGTTGTGTAAATTGATATACATGAAGTAATAATATCTAATAACTCATTGGAATATTTTTCGCCAAACCTAACCCAAACCAAAAAAAAAACAATATATATATAATCGATCGTCGTTGTGTAAATTGATATACATGAAGTAATAATATCTAATAACTCATTGGATTATTTTTCGGCAAACCTAACCCAAACCAAAAAAAAAAAAACAATATATATATAATCGATCGTCGTTGTGTAAATTGATATACATGAAGTAATAATATCTAATAACTCATTGGAATATTTTTCGCCAAACCTAACCCAAACCAAAAAAAAAACAATATATATATATATATATATATAATCGATCGTCGTTGTGTAAATTGATATACATGAAGTAAGAATATCTAATAACTCATTGGATTATTTTTCGGCAAACCTAACCCAAACCAAAAAAAAAACAATATATATAATCGATCGTCGTTGTGTAAATTGATATACATGAAGTAATAATATCTAATAACTCATTGGAATATTTTTCGCCAAACCTAACCCAAACCAAAAAAAAACAATATATATATAATCGATCGTCGTTGTGTAAATTGATATACATGAAGTAATAATATCTAATAACTCATTGGAATATTTTTCGCCAAACCTAACCCAATCCAAAAAAAAAAAACAATATATATATAATCGATCGTCGTTGTGTAAATTCATATACATGAAGTAATAATATCTAATAACTCATTGGAATATTTTTCGCCAAACCTATTCCAAACCAAAAAAAAACAATATATATATAATCGATCGTCGTTGTGTAAATTGATATACATGAAGTAATAATATCTAATAATTCATTGGAATATTTTTCGCCAAACCTAACCCAAACCAAAGAAAAAAAACAATATATATATATATATATAATCGATCGTCGTTGTGTAAATTGATATACATGAAGTAATAATATCTAATAATTCATTGGAATATTTTTCGCCAAACCTAACCCAAACCAAAAAAAAAAACAATATATATATAATCGATCGTCGTTGTGTAAATTGATATACATGAAGTAATAATATCTAATAACTCATTGGAATATTTTTCGCCAAACCTAACCCAAACCAAAAAAAAAACAATATATATATAATCGATCGTCGTTGTGTAAATTGATATACATGAAGTAATAATATCTAATAACTCATTGGAATATTTTTCGCCAAACCTAACCCAAACCAAAAAAAAAACAATATATATATAATCGATCGTCGTTGTGTAAATTGATATACATGAAGTAATAATATCTAATAACTCATTGGAATATTTTTCGCCAAACCTAACCCAAACCAAAAAAAAAAAACAATATATATATAATCGATCGTCGTTGTGTAAATTAATATACATGAAGTAATAATATCTAATAACTCATTGGAATATTTTTCGCCAAACCTAACTCAAACCAAAAATAAAACAATATATATATTATCGATCGTCGTTGTGTTAATTGATATACATGAAGTAATAATATCTAATAACTCATTGGATATTGTAAAAAATTAGTAAAAATAACAGTGAATCAAAATAAATAGAATACAAAATGTTTAGTTTAGTTGATTGATTAGTTTTATTATTAAAAAAAAAAAAAATCATTTTGAGAATTATAAGTAATAGTCGATAAGAGTTATTAGTTCATAAGAGCTATTAGTTGTAAGTTGATATGATTAAAGAAAAGTTAAGTATAATATTTTTTTAAGTAATATAAAATGTAAAGAAATACATTTATATCCTGGCACAAAATACAAGTCAATAAAGATGATATGTAAACAAAGTCTCTGATTATGTCAGAGGTATTAGAACAGAAAAAAAAAAAAAAAATAACTCATTGGAATATTTTTCGCCAAACCTAACCCAAACCTAACCCAAAATTAGCCCAAACCTAGCCCAAAATTAGGCCAAACCTAACCCAAACCTAACTAAAACGAATAACTAAAACGAAATTTTGTCTGTCTGTCTGTTACCGCATCACGAGGAAACCACTGGATAGATTTTGATGAAATTTGGTATGACGATAGCTGGCTATCCGAGTCAACATATAGGATATTTTTACCGCGGAAAAATATCTTATTTCTGAGAAAAAATACAAAAACTGCATTGTAAGAGTATACTAATATGTAAAACCTAAGAATTTAGTTTTTGGTCATCTGAACGCGGGCGGAGCCGCGGGCAATGCTAGTATAATTATATAAAAAAACTTTCCCAAAAAGAAAATATTACAGTGCAAGTATGTGCATTTAAAGTTAGATAAAAATATTAAAAAACAAAAAGATAATAATATTTACATTTTATGTAAAAAAAATTTAGGTACTATAATTATTATTTTTTCTTGAATGTTAAAAAAACTATTATAAAAATGCCGTATTCATTATTTCTAGGGCCTAATAACAAAGGCGGCAAAGTCCAATTAAACTCAATTACAAAAAACTAATAACATTTAAAATATGTACATATATGATATATCACATATTTACTGTTATAATGTATTTATATAAGTGTGAATTTGATACCCTTTATTTTAAGCTGCATTTAAATGCTAAAACAAATCAATTAACTAAGAAACTTCAATAACGTGATGGACTAAATCGATTAATCGACGTTTGACAATATATAGGACTTTGCCGCCATTGTTATTCGACCCCTGATTTTAACTATTGTATGTTTTACACAGTCTCTGTAAAGGTTGTTTTGGGAAACATTATTAGTTGCCAAAGATATATTATAATGAAATAAATTACAAGATAATAAAAATTAATATTTAAACAAATATTGGTTAACATCAATAAATCTTAATTCATAATTAATTAACAATTTCTCAATAACATCACCTGCATAATATATGTATGTATTACAATTACATCATATACACAATTTGATCAACAAGAGTGTAAAATGTGTAAAAAAAGTTTACACTAGATTACTTTATATTTTATAAATGGACAGTATTGACAACCGGATTTCATTTGATCAAAAACATGTATAGTATATAATTTAGTCTTTCATTCTCAATTCTCTTTCTTTCTTCATATTAAATTGTTAATGTAATGAAACTGTAGAAAGCTTTGACCTTTTTTTTTTTTTAACGTTGGGAAATGCATTTACGCACGAAGTGTGGGACTCACCGGCGAAGCCAGTACTACCCACTAAAACCCAACAACCTTCCCCCGTCCTAATGGGGCGTCGCAGGATCGCTTACGCATTCAACTACGACGCCCCGACGGCAGGTCTGCCGAAGCAGACCACAACAACCATGGGGTTGCTCCACGGTCCACTCTGCTATCAGAGAAGTACCAGGAGCAACCCGCATGGTATACCGCCCTCCGAAGGCCGCCTCCCACCGCCCACCGAAGCGGGCCACCTCCCTGTGCGTTTCTTGGCTTCGCGAGTACACTACTGAGCCCCCCCACCACGACAAGGTGAACGCACGTTGGGGGGGAGAAAGCTTTGACCTGCTCTGTGATATCTTGATGTATTTTGTGCCTGAAAATAAATAGGGTAAATATTAATAAAACTAATTTTATTGTTGTGTTGGTTGACATTGCTAGACATAAATTTTTTGTAAATATAATGGGGTAAAATAGGGGATGAAAGTTTGTATGAAACTCTGTAATTAATATGTAAAAAAAGTACAAAAAATTAAAATAATATTCACCTGTAAACAATTTAAAAGTTTTCAAATCACTTTCTTTAAAATATCCTCATAAAGCGAACGGAATTCAAATATTAAAAAATGATGCAATACGACACCCCCCGCACGCGTCGCCCGCCAGCCCGCTACCGCGGACGGGAGGGGTATCGTGACATCTGTCGGGAGAAAAAGGCAAAATTTTTACTTGTTACTTTGATAAAATAATATGTCCATGGTAGTTAGGGGCAACTGTTGTGCATTATTAAGTAGAAAATTATGAGAGAGGCTAGTGGCACAAAAACAAATAGGAAAAACGAAAACAAATCTATCTCTTGGGAACCATATATTTTTTAGGACAAAAAGTAGCTTATGTATTACTCCAGACTATAATCTATCTCTGTGCCAAAGTTCATCCAGAGCCGTTCAGCCGTTCTCGCGTGAAAGAGTAACAAACATCCATACTAACAAAATTTCACATTTATAATATTTATATACAGATATAGCAGTATCTTATAAAAAAAGTTCCATGAAAGAAGAACGATAGAAGAATTATTTACCTATATTACATGTACAGTGATGGGTTGTGATTAAGAATATCGTAGTTAATTTGGCTATCATTATGTTATGTAGCGTCTCTTTAACCCTGAAATATATGAAATTAAAAATTATAGTCTTTTTGTGGTATATTTTTAGAAATCATTGTGCTTTAATTAAAGCAACAAATTAAATTATTTTTCACTAGCGACTCACCCATGCTTCGTTTGGGTTCGTCCCTAGCTTGCGTCTCAATACAAACTTTCATCCCCATTTTCACCCCCTTAAGGAATGATTTCTGGGATAAAAAGTATCTTGTCCTTCCCAGTATCTCAATCTATCTTTTTACCAAATTTCATCTAAATTAGTTCAGTACATCCAGAGATTGCCCCCTACAACCTCACAAACTCACAAACTTTACATCTTTATAATATTAGTATAGATTAATGTTACCTGCATTTATAGGAATGATTACATTTAAAACAAAACTGTTCTTGATTTGAATATAATATAATTAGCAGAAAATAAATATCCCACATGATTTTTTTACTTCACAGTGAACAAAACTTATTGCCAAACATATTCTTCCTGTACGATCACATTTGTAAATACAAAATGATCTAATTAGTATAAGGAATTCAATTTACTTTTCAAATATGCCTTTACATAAAACTACTAGGATTGCCTGTGGCTCCGCCCGCGTTCAGGTGACCAAAAACCAAATTCTTTGGTTTTACATATTAGTATACAGTACATTGTAGTTTTTGTTTTTTTTTCTGAGAAATGAGACATTTTCCCGTGGTAAAAAGTATCCTATATGTTGACCCGGATAACCAGCTATCACCATACCAAATTTAATCAAAATGCCTCGTGATTTTTCTGTGATGCGGTAACAGACAGACAGACAGACGGACAAAAATTCTAAAAACTATAGATTCGGCTTCTGAATCGATAAAAAGGTCTATTTTGATAATATTTTCAAAAAAATATTTAATGTACAGATTCGGCTTAGTTACAGTTTTATTATATGTATAGATTGTAACATTCAGTTATTTAATGTGCCAGTTTGTGGATTTGACAGTGG
Organism: Brenthis ino; assembly: GCA_921882275.1. NCBI lineage: Eukaryota > Metazoa > Arthropoda > Insecta > Lepidoptera > Nymphalidae > Brenthis > Brenthis ino. The sequence goes on along the minus strand of OV170222.1, from coordinate 32,547,272 downwards.
ATTTTTGATGTGTCAAGTGGACAGTCGGTGAATAAGTGATTCGCATTCTAATATAAATGTAAAATGAGTATTCAGAAAAAGTTAATTGCCAAATATTTGTTTTCCTGGAAAATTCTTCTGAGCTGTTTTACTATAATAATATGACAAATAATATATGTACCTATAGTACTTAGGACTTGAAATTAATTTCTAATATAATTCAAAAAATGTTCAATTGTTAGACTACAATTCAAGTCCTTCAAGCCCAATCCCAGTATGGAGTAGAAGTGTGTAGGCATGAGTTCGATATATCAAAACGTAACTAATAACCGATATGAGTTAGATAACATATCGTATCGATATCACGTTTTCACATAACTGATATTTCAAAAACTATGATATCGAAACAATAACTCGAATCGCGCGACAACTCGATACGGAAACCGAACGAAATGTTACACAGTTATCAAAACGAAAACCCTGCCAAAACGAACTACGATGGTAACGAAAGCCGAACGGTATCATATTCGCTTCTTCTCTTTCTTGTAAAGCGATGTAAACGAGATGAAGCATTTTTGTTTTATTTGTGCAATGCTTAGGCAATTACAAGTTATGGCATTTCGCTCTTATGTTAGGTAGAAATAAAGGTTAATTTCAATTGTTACGATTACGTTTAGAATGTTTTGATATTTAGTCGGTTATTCCGCGAAAGATTCACACGGCAAATTGTAATTTAGTTTTATAGCAATACGGCTCAATTTGAATTGACCATACATTTAGGTAATAATGATGTTTAGTTCTTGAAGAATATTATGGTGCATTTTGACGTGTAATTTGTTGGCATAGTTTTTTGGATTTAGTAAACAACAACAACAGTCGTTTCGGAAATGAAACATTGCGTTTATGTGTCGTGCATAATTATGATTATAGTGTAAAAAAGATTCTTGTACATAAATAATTTAATGATAGTTTTAGTGCCTCGTTTTGAAGACAAATCTGTCAATAGTGAAATTAATTAGTTTTAAGGTTTCTAGCTAGTTTCAAAGTATTTTATAAGAACTTTAGATAGACACTAGATACTTATTTTTATAACAATGTCGCGAAAGGCAAGTGAGATTTTGATAAAAAAGACAATGCTGTTTCTATGGCTGTGTGTAAATATTTTATTGCATTCTTAAATGCAAATCTGTCTTTATCCAAAAAGAAGTAGATTTAAAATTAAACATCTGTAAATATTTATAAATCATAAATCATTGTATATATGGCGATTTTTAAATGAGCCAGAAAAGTATCTTTATTTTTTTACTTACAAAGCTTTTCTGATAGTCCTAAGCCTAGTAAAGCATGAAGGGAAATCGCCATAACTAACTAAAACATCGCAGACTGAGACATTCTTTAAAATTTATTAGGTTAAAATAACTCGTTAAATGTGCACGTGTTTTCGTTTGTCGTTAGTTACATAACTGTGTAACCAACTACGTTAGCAAACCATAATAATGATATCGATATCTAAAAACCGTTTTCGATATCGATATGAAAACTATATAACGGTTACATATCGGTTTTCGTCAAAAAACGAAAACGCCCATCTCAAGAAGTGTGTATTGACGATACAAAATATCTTTGTAAACAAAAGATACGTTCATTATTAAAAAAAATACTTATCCTGCACTGTCTTTTAGCAAAAGTACTCGGGAATATTACATATTATGTAAATTCTCGAAATGGAAATGAAACATGACTGACACTGTACTAACTACTAAGAGATACCATCTACGAAAAATAAGTAGGTAGATAAATAATAAGAGAATAACTCACTAAACAAATAGAATGTAGCCGTGTCTCATAAACAAATATTGCCTATATTAGGGAGTGTAATGTTTACATCCTGAAAATAATAGATTCCTATAATAATAAACATATTATCTAAAAGTATAATTACTTTAATAGTTAATTACTCATACAATTTATAACTTACATAAATATTTAAGTACTTACATATTTATGTGAAATATAATTATTATTAAATATGTGACTGAACTCAATGTTCAAATAGAGCTTGTATGGAACTAATTCATCTATTTTATTTGTCATCCATGGTTCAAATAATAAATTGTTATCAAGCAATCTTCGACCATTTTTAACATTTTCGTCTTTTTCCATTCATATTCACTATAATCAATAATGTGGATTATACAACAGTTAGTCTATTATTAATATAAATATACTAATAAAACGAGAGGCGTTTGAAACTATTATGAATATTTATTAGATATATACCTACAAGTTTACTTGAAAAGTATTTTTTTTTGTCATCCATGAAGTTTACAATAAAAAGTACTTCCCCGTCGGTCGTCCTCGACACCACAGATAATATATTATTATACAGACTAGAGTCCTAGACTAGACATTAAAGTGCTTCGATCACAGATAATACACCATATTATTAACATGAATTCTAAAGACTATAGATTCGGCCTCTGTATCGATTCTATCAATGACATTTCAATAAGATTTTCCAAAAAAAATTTAATGAACAGATTCGACTCAGAATTTATTATATCTTCAATCAACAATACTACTGTTGAGGCTCCAACGAATTTAATGTAATTTAGTATACAGGAGGTTTTGGGGGCGATAAATCGATCTAGATTAGTATTATGTCTGAGAATACGCGTGTTTTCGAGTTTTCATGCAGTTTTCTTTTGCTATTCCACGCAAAATATGGTCGGTAATTTGCACGTTCGGGAATAAGCATCGTGGTCAAGCGGCCAAGGTGCAAGATCCACAATCACAGATGTCCAGATTCGAATCCCGGTCGGATACAAAGGTATAATTTTTTTTGTTTTTTTTTGTATTTATTCATATATTTAGTTTTTTTTTTAAAGAAAATTGTATTTTTTAACCAAAAACTTCGAACGAAGCTCGGTGGCCCAGGCACTAATAATTAATTGAGGATCTGATTTTAATCTTGAAACTTATTAAAATTAAATATATTAAAAAATAAGGGAAAATTTATTGAAGTTTGAAAGCATTGGGCAAAATTTATTACTATCAAAAATGGTTTTTAAATTAAAAATGATATGATAATATTTTTAGTTTAAGTTTATTTCAAAACTGAAAACGCTTAGTGAAATCTAAACGCTTAGTGAAACTCCTATGAAGGTCACTTCAACAGATTACAAAAGTATTTTAAACCCAAACCCGATCAAATGAATGACCTGGTTTTCTTTTATGTTGAAGGATTAAAACGGTTCATGTTAATGGCAGACTCCATGAATTTTGAGTAATGTCCTTTTTGACCAACTTAAAAAAAGGATTCGGTAGTCAATTCATCTTTATTTTTGTGGGTAAGTTACGCGTGCACATTAGTGATATATTATTAAAATTCCTCCTTAAAAGAAAAACAACAAAATAGTTGAAAATATATTTCATTTATTAAAAAATAAAACGCAAACAAAATCCATAGGCACTATGTTGCAGAAGGCAAAGTGCCTACCGACTTCATGAGGTGGTAGCAATGGGGAAGTCTGCTTCTATGGCCGATCTTCTGCAGCGTGGCGGCCGCCTGCGCCAGCATGCCGGCGCGCTCGCCCGGCGCCGCCAGCACGGCGGCCGGCAGGTGCTTGCACGCCATGTACAGCGCTACTGCGCGCTCGCCGTCACCCCCTCCGCCTTCTAGTGTTCGTTCTGTTCAATATTCAAATATAACCTTATTGCTGATTTTGTTATCCATACTATCCATACTAATATTATAAATATGAAAGTGTCTTTTCTTTGTTTGTCTTTCTTTCATGTCGAAACGGAATGACGGAATGGCGTGATTTTTGGTGTGAAGATAGTTGGAGAGCTGGAGAGTGACATAGGCTTTTATGGCGATTTTATTAGGCTTTAATTAATACTTTTTATCGCGGGAGATCATCTCGTTCCCACGGGAAAACACGTTATAATACAATCCAAAAAAATATTTCTTTACAGAATTACTTGAAACTTGGTATTAATATAAATAAATAATACGTGTTTTAGCCTTTTTCGAAATTCATCCTATAAGTGGGTAAAATAGTGGATCAAAGTTTGTAGGAAACCTTTTTAGAGATCTTTTTTGTAGTTTTAGCGCGAGCGAAGCCGCGGGTTCTGCTAGTAATATAATAATTGGGTCCCCCCCGACCGATTTGACCACTGCGGCTAATCTCACTGAGACTAACCACTTGTGCAGGAAATATTATAGCGCACAAACACAAGTGCACTCTCTATTACTGTCATGCTCATACTCCGGTGGGACGATTATTCGACGACGATTTACGGCGCAAGACCGACGGTTTTACGTACTCTCCAAGGCACCGCAAACTTCTCAACTCCGCGCTGTTACTGAGAATTCCTTCACAGAAATATTCAATAACTGAACTTGGTCCGACCCGGGACCCGAACCCAGAAACTCCAGACCTGCGGCCGTATATGCTAACCACTAGACCACTGAGGCAGTTGTTATAATATAATATGTTAACAATCCGCAATATTATGTAGCAATATATTTCTATGTAAAAAATCTACACTAATATGATATAGTTTGTTAAATGTAGGGTGTAATACTGAGACTACCGATTCTTTTTTTTACTAATAGATAGCTACATTATCGGCGAGTGCCGGTTTTTATTGTAATACCCAAATAATTACAAAAATAAAACCGTTGACAGTGGTCGTCGAATCTGCGCAACGCCTTAGAGATCATAGACATATTATTTTTTATCTGTCCTCTTATGTTCGACCGCTATCAATTATATTAAGTAAAATCTTATTAGCATAGGATTTAGCAATGGACTCCTTTCGCCATCATCTAGCCTTAGTGGAGACAAAAATAGCAATAAAAATATAAAAATTAAATGTGGCACTCGGAAACTGCCGCGGTAAAGCTATTGCATAGCATTTTTTATCAACTTATGCGATTATAATTATTTATTTATGTTATTAATGCAGTATTTTTTTTCCTTGACTTTCTTCATTAATAAATGCACTTTGTTTATTCATATTTAAAACACTTTGTACATAAATTATACGAGTACAGATATTCACTGTTGTACATAGATGATAAATACCTATACACCTATATACTTTCTCACAAACAGCTGATTACGGTAGTTTTCCAATACAACCAATGCCACCTAAAGGCGGGTTGCTGAACTAAAGAGACAAGCGTGATATTTCAAAAAGTCATTAAAAGTTCTGGTATTTATCGATAGATGGAAAAACTAAAAAGTATCACCGCTGTGCCGGTCGGAGTGGGGGGTGTCAGGTATTTTTCGTTACGGAATTTCTGGATTCGATCCCCACGCTCAAGGCCCGCGATAGAAGCTATGCAATAGCTTAATAAAAAAATCTCACATTTGAGGTTTCACTTTGAAAGTTAAAGTAATTAATACCTTTTCCACATATAATAGACGAGCGATTCAGTCGCGGACGTAAACTGCCGTCTAACAGCTGCTGCGTGCGCCGCGGCGCCGCGCCCGCCATCATGCGGCACACCGCCGAGTGCAGGAACACGCGAGACGTCACCCACTGGAACAAACTTGTTTATGTGCTTATATCTATACTAATATTATGAACAGGTAATTTGTGAGTTTGTATATATTTTTGTGATGTTTGTGGATTTGTGAGGTAGTTTAGTGAACCGATTTAAATGAAATTTGGTAAGAAGATAGTATGAGACCTTGGGAAGCACATGGGATACTTTTTACCCCAAAAATCATCCTTTAAGGGGGTGAAAATGGGGACGAAAGTTTTTATGGGGAATCTAGCTAGGGATGAACCCGAGCGAAGCGAAATGTGAAATAAATGTGGTCGCTTAAAAAGGTATGTCGTAATAAGCAATGTCGTAAAAAGCAATATTTTTAATAAGGCGGTCACATAGCATTCAGCCGGGACCTTTAATTTTGGTCAATATAACCGATATGTTGTTCTAAACGATGTCGTCATAAACAGTTTTAGCTGTAATTTAAAATAATACTATGTGTTTATATATTCGGTAATTTTTGAGCATCTAACCGGATATTCCACCGAATAGGAACATTTGAGATTAATATAAAGAGCGTGCATAAAGAATGACAAGATTATAAATGGTATCATGATTTGAAGGTTTTATATAGTTTTATATATAGGAGGTTTATACTTGTATTAGATTTTTTCCATATTGCAATGATAGAACTTATAAAAACTAACATGGACATCAAAAATAATATTGAATAGTTATTCGTATAATATACATTGACAATAACTAAAATATTATTCTTTACTAGCATTGCCCGCGGCTCCGCCCGCGTTCAGATGATCAAAAACCAAATTCTTAGGTTTTACATATTAGTATACTCTTACAATGCAGTTTTTGTTTTTTTTTTTCTCAAGAATGAGATGTTTTCCCGCGGTAAAAACTATCCTATATGTTGACCCGGATAACCAGCTATCATCATACCAAATTTCATTAAAATCTGTCCAGTGGTTTTCTCATGTTGCGGTAACAGACAGACAGACAGACAAAAATTATTTAAACTATAGATTCGGACTCTGTATCGATAAATAATGTCTATTTGAATTACATTTTCCAAAAAATATTTAATGTACAGAAGATTCGACTTAGTTACAATTTTATTATATTTACAGATAAAAACATTGTTACACCTAATAATATAATCTCAGATCAACAGCTAATTTGCGAACACTTTAATGACTTCTTTTCTAACATTGGCAAATTACTAGCTCATAACATTCCCCAAAAATATCATAATAATACAATTTACACTCTACCAAAAGGACATAACACATGCCATAATCTAAGTGAATTTACTCCAGTTACTCCTGAAGAAATTGAAAATATTATTAATAACCTAAATTCTAATACATCGACAGGCTTTGACGAGGTAAGTACGAGGGTAATAAAATTCATTAAACCTCTTATTCTAAGTAACCTAACTAAATGCATTAATCAGTGCCTTAAAAAAGGTACCTTCCCAGATAGCTTAAAAATAGCTAAAGTTACCCCCATATTCAAATCTGGCTCCAAAACTGATCCTGGAAACTATCGTCCTATATCAGTTTTACCCATATTATCTAAAGTATTTGAAAAGGTGATATACAATCGTATTGAATCTTATCTTGGTGCCACAAAAATTTTATACGACAAACAATATGGTTTTCGACCAAAATCTAGCACACTGTCAGCTACAATCGACCTGATAATAAAAATTAAAATAAACATTGACAAAAAATTAATTGCTCTAGGTATTTTGATAGATTTAAAAAAAGCCTTTGATACAGTTAATCATGAAATACTTCTGATGAAATTGATGAGCATAGGTATCACTGGTAATGCCCATAAAATGCTTAAATCATATCTTGAAAATCGATATCAAATAGTTAAAATAAAGAAGTCAGAGTAGACCTTCTTTAATTATATGTGGAGTCCCACAGGGATCGGTTTTGGGACCTCTTTTGTTTCTTATTTATATAAATAATATACAAGAAATCGGTTTATATGGAGATATTACCCTCTACGCTGATGATACCAGTTTATTTTACTTTGGTAATTCTATTGATACTATTATAGATAAAGCACAGAATGACCTTAATATACTCAATGAATGTTTTCAATATAATTTATTAACAATAAATACTAAAAAAACGAACTATATAATATTTTCGGCCAAAAATAAAAGAATTAATAATTACCAACCTCTTACAATAAATAATGAAATAATTAATAAAGTTAAAAGTGAAAAATATCTTGGCCTAACCCTTGATAGTCATCTCACATGGAAGCCACATCTAGAAAAGTTACGTGGAAAGTTATTATCTCTCATGGGATCCGTCAGAAATTTTGTTAGATGTCTTCCGAAACAAGTCAAATATATAATATACAATACATTAGCGAAACCTCATATTGATTACCTCATCGAAGTCTGGGGCTCAGCCGCTAAATCTAATATAAAACCCATTCAAGTTGCACAAAATAAACTCATTAAAATTTTATTTCAATATGATTTCTTAACATCATCAGAGAAAATCTATAAAGAAACGAATATATTGAGCGTGACGCAAACATATACCTATAATACGTGTATGCTAATAAGAAAAGTGCTGAGCGGAGATATACATTCTAACATAAAATTCACTAAAAAACAACAAATTCAAAAGCATTTCCTAAGAAATGCCAACAACTTAGTCTTATACGCCCCGAGAACTAACTACGGAAAAAGGAGTCTAATGTTTGAAGGAGCACAGTTATATAATAAATTACCAACAGATATAAAGGAATCAAAAACAATTACAACATTTAAAAACATGCTAAAATATTATATCTTAAAAAACTTAAAGTAAAATGTAGTCTTTGCCATTCCCATGATTTCTTTATTCTTAGCGCTTTGCTCTAACTGTATTGTTAACTTGTTTGTAGTTTTAAGTATTATTTTTAAGGACTATGTATTTGTCACAAATGTAACTTGTACGTACTCGCATTTAGTGAATGTTATAATATTTAATGTGTTTTCTCATGTAAGTGAATTTGTTATTCTTAATGAGTAATAAAGATTCTAAACAGAAACAGAAAATCTTTGCATAATTTTTTTTTTCTAATAATTGGAACACAAAACCTCAATCAAGTCGAATGGTATCGTCATAAACTACTTTCTCCAAAGAATAATCCTTAATTGCATTCCCTCAGTCCAAGTACAGTAAATTATTTTTAACAACTGACACGTCATAGTCACTTTAGTTCTTATTCGTTCAAACAACCAATATTTGCTGTACTTTACAGTAGAATATACATTATACATATATAAATAAAGTATTTTTTCCGCTTTATTAAAATGTGTACTCAAAAACAACTTACGACGCTACATAGACAATAACTAACAGGTTCCTTTATATAAACCCACAACATTTTTTAGTGCACGTCGTTTTCTCCAGTACATTCGGGGGTACATTTTAAACACCGTCTATAGAGCTCGTATTTTCTTTTTGTATTTTTATATGTCCTTCTGTTGGAGATCCTTAATAAATAAATAAAATAAATAAACATACAGACAGATAGACTTACAGGCAAGGTCTGCGAGAGTCGCCGCAGCGAGTGCAGGTCGCGCTGGAAGGCGCGCAGGTCGCGCGCGCCCGCCGCGCCGCCGCGCGCCTCCCACGCGCCCGCGCGCACCTCCAGCACCCAGTCGCAGCACAGCACTTGCATTAACTGGGAAAGAGAAACATTCTATTTCTTGTTATACTTCATTATAAACATCACAAATCTGGTTTTCCATATACAGTGCCATAAACTTATGTGGCCCGATGACGGCTTCACTGTTGTTGAATTTTTATGTGCTAAATAGAATTTAAGGCACGGTAGCCCAGTGGTGACGCATTGGCTCGGGAAACCGAGTGAAGCGAGTTCGAATACCGGGTTTTGCACCTCTGATATTTTCATGTGCGAATCATTTCAGACATAATTACCACTCGTCTTAACGGTGAAGAAAAACATCTTGAGGAAACCTGCATGTCCGAGAGAACCTAGCAAGTTTTCAAAAGACAGAAGTTCGCCGACCCACACTTGGCCAGCGTGGTGGTATGACCTGATTCCCCTCATACCGAAAATTAATTAGTTAAAACGGGCTGGATACAAATTGAATTTCCGCAGTTTTAGGGTAAAATAATAACAGGTCAAGTGCACAAGGAATAATCGAAATGTTAATTTTCTGTTTTAGTGATTATTTTTTAACGTGATGTAACAAGGAATATCAATCAAAACACATTTTTAATAAATTATATTTTAATATTATATGTTTTATGATCATACAGATAATCGTCTAGGTAATAAAGAGGCTGGGTTTCAATACAACACTTGACAACAAAATGACATTGCAAAATGGCGATTCGTAGTCTTGGCCACAGAGTCTGATATGTTTGTTGCACTATACATATATTTAATCATGGTCATGATTATCATGACATAAAGTCTCGGGAAATATATTAAATCTCCTAAACAAAGGAAAATAAAAAAAAAATGCTAAATCAAATTTCTATTCCTTTATCTGCACTAATATTATACAGAGTATGTGTGTAATTTTGTAAAAAGATTATGAGGACTATTACATTATGACCGTAATATTTCAATTTTATGCCCATCTTTGACGTTCTTATTCAGAGAAACTGAAACTCTTCGACAATTTTGACTGATGATCATCCGGAGATTTTTTGAAATGTTTTAACTTTTTTTAATGTTTTTTACTTTTTTTTCGTATTCTTCTCAGCAAACCCTTTCACTTGATATCCATATAGACCAGGGCTGAAGCCTTTGGAAATGGTAAAAAGTGAAAAAAAAAATAATAGTAGGATGAATCTCATTGGAAAAGGAAAAGAATATAACAAAAATGAAAGGAAAAATAATTTACGGGCGATCTGAGATCGGGAAGTGGGAAGAGGTGAGTTTTTAAGGGTAAAAACGGTTTATCTTGATTTCCGGTAAAACCACAAGTCCTATGGAAAAAAGTTAAATGGCAAAGTTGTAGGTAATAAAAAGATCTACACCTTTCGCATTTACACTTTTTTCACATAACCTTAATGCAAAAAGTATGGACCAGACCATCCTAGCCCCTTTCCCCACTTCTCTATGAAATATCTTTTGATGGGCTAAAATTTTCCGTAGGTCACACAGGTATATAAGTTATCTTAAAATAGCAATAAATAGGCATCGACGCATATATTTTAAAGAAGATTCTACAACTTTCTCAAAACTTTGTAGATGTCTTATTAAATATTAATATTTATTTAACAAAATAAAATATTATTTGAGGCTATTTATATTTGAGAGAAAACTACAAGAGTTTTGCCGGAAATCGAAATAAACCGTTTTTTACCCTTAAAAACTCAGCCCCTCCAACTTTCCGACCTCAGATCGTCCGTTAATTATTTTTCCTTTCATTTTTGTTATATACTCTTCCTTTTCCAATGAGCTTCATTCTACTATAATTTTTTTTGGTTTCAAAAATTATTGACCCTGGTCTAATATCTTGGGGGTGCAAAAGAAACAGTCCGCCATATAAATTTATAGCTTATTTATAGCTAGCTTTAATTTGCTACCCATATCATATGGGTGGGTCACTATGAAAATAATAAATCGCCATTTTGTAACGTCCGTCCGTCGTATTGGATTAAACATGGTGGCATTTAAAAAATGTGCAGTCACGAGAGTCGAACGTGTGTCCCAAATTTTAGCTTAATCGGACGTTTGGAAGTGGGTCAAATTTAACGAATCAAATTTCTGTTTTGCCCCTCCCCTCCCCCCCCCCCCTGGACCAAAGGCTGGGTACGCCCATGGCGGCCTCGCTTTTCGCGAATTTTCATTATAGAATAAAAAAAAGCCAAAATTCAGAAGCAAGGTTTTAATAAAATGCGCGACGACACTTTTTCAAGCTCATGAATTGAAATACTATATCCAAATCTAAATCCTCTTCAAAATCTTAAAAACTATTAAAAATGTTCAGAATTAGCTGTAAATATATCCTTACAACATTAATATAATTAAGTAAAATTTATACCAGAATAAACGTCAGTTCAAAAGAAACGTAATTACATACTTTTTTTAAAATAAATGATTATAAAAACTTTACATAGAAGTAATTACAACTGCAGAAAATGCTAGAAACAGCGACGCGTCGGCGCTCGAACTCAATAACATAGAACGCCGTGTATCTTGTGATAGGCCTCATACATAGCACGTGGAAGAGATAAGTGACCAGAAAAAGAAAAGAGTTGAAGCGGGATCACTCAGATTTTACAGCTAGCGTGTTTTTGGGCTATTATAGTGTCGATTATATCAAAGACAGACTTAAATTATAAGTATTAATAAATAAACATTGAAAATAGAAAATAATAACAAAAAGGAAATTCTTACCAAATCCAAAATAAAAGATGTAAGTAAAATGGATGCTTTAGATGTAAGCAACTAAAGCGAGATTTGCCTCGTAGGAACATTGCACATTATGAAGTACAAGTGCAATGCAACTACAATGCACTCTCGCAATAGTTAATCTTCGAATAACTTTCCTTCGCAACTTAAAATCTACTGAAAATTATGAATAAAAGTAAAAAAAAGTACAACAGAAATAAACATATTAAATTTGTTAATTTATCATTTTTTCATGAATTAAGAACTTTACAGGTATAATGATATAGTATAAATGCTCGCTGAAAATATAATTTAAACTTACATATATCTTTTATACACATAGATATATACATCATTAACCTGGCTAAACACAAAAAATGGCATGATAGTGAACAACATAACAAAAAAGACAATCCACAACCGTACAGAAGTACTAGGAAGGCTAATGTCCAGGAGAGAGAGAAAGAAGATATTCATATATACATGGCGGTACTCACCAACATGAGCTGCGTAGGTTTGCGGCAGCAGTAGTACGCCAGCGAGTCTGCGAGCCGCGCCCCCGCGATGTCACACACCTGGAAACCATTTTCTTTTATAAAGAAACACTTCGACAAATCATATCTTTACTGAAATTATATAATAGACTGGTGACTCGCCCTCGCTTAGCTCGGGTCCGTCCCTACTTACGTTTTAACGTTTAGTATAGATTTATCAAAGATGAGATATTTTCCTGCAGTAAAAAGTATTCTATATGTTGATCGGATAACCAGATATCATCATACCAAACTCTATCCAGAGGTTTTTTCGTGATGTTTTCCCAGACAGACAAAAAATTTAAAAACTATAGATTTGGGCTCTGTGTCGATAATAATGACTATTTCAATAAGATTTTTCCAAAAAAAAAATTGTACAGATTCGACTCAGAATTTTATTATATGTATATATATGTTATTTTTGCATATTACTAGTAGCACAACAATGTCTTCCATCTGTGCGGAAGATATTACAGAACACAAAATCGATCCGACCGGTGCAAAACAATTCGCCAGACCGGCATTGGAATGTGTTTTACGGAGATGTAAGTCCGGCCATCTCCAGACTGCTCCTGTGGAGCTCGTGTGAAGCCCCCAGACTATTTTGGCCCAACCCGAGTCTCGAATCCAAAACCTCACGATATGGATCCGTACATGCTAGCCCCTAGAATAACAAGGCATCGCATCCTTACTAATATTATAAGTTACCATTATATTCATAAGAATACTATGAAATAATTTTCACATAAATGGTAGATAATTAATAATCTATATAGATGAATAAAATCGTCTGTTTGTAATGTCAAAATAACAGCTTTTTACTAAATGCACATGAAATTATAAATACGGTACTTAAGAGAAAAACAAAAAAAAACGTATGACTATCTGTTTGTTCCGGCTGATATCCGAAACGGCTGGATTGATTTTCACTGGCAGATAGCTAATGATATAAGGAATAGCTCAGGTAAAACTATGTTTTCCGATTTTTTTACGTATTTAGTCTATCCCGTGACCATGATTGGTAAGGATTTGAAACGTCGGAAATCAAAAATCTAAATTAATCAGCGAAAAAACCCGGAAATATATTTTTATTTTATAATGTTAAATATTCGCGTAAATCTAAGAAAGTATTTTCCAAGTAGCTTAGGCTACTTTTATTTTATAATAAAAATATCTAATAAAATAAAATTAGCCAAATTAAAGCTCAAAAAAAAACGGACGCACCCGAGCGAATCGAAGCGAAGGTAAATCGGTAGTAAATAATACATAGTTACCTTAAGTATAGTTTCGGATGTCCTCTCGACAGAACGCTCGTCCCCGCACTGCGCCAGACTGAGCAGGCCGCGCCGGCTTTTGTACGCCATGTGCAGCGCCCTGCGCGCATGTTTACGTGAGAGACAGCAGACAATAGTTACTAATATATATTGTATAAACTATAAACGATTCGTCGTGTTTTATAAACATTGCCATTAGAATTCCTAAGTCGTTTGTGTTCGATTGTTACGGTTGGTACGCTAGTTTCGTTCGCGACTTTTCGTGCATTTTGACGGAGATTGAGAAATTAAGTCCAGTAGATCGGACTAATATTATAAATGCGAAAGTTTGTATGTGTTTACGTTTCTTCACGATGAAACAGTTGGACAGATTTGGATTTAGTTTAGTTCATAAGCAGTGTTATGACCTACAACACATAGGCTATTGTTAGGTACCCGGGACGCACTCGAGCGAAGTCAGGGTACTTACCCTGTATAGTAAGTACGGTAAGTATTACAGTATAGTGAAAAATTTTTTTCCAGTGATTCAGAATTACATCGAAACAGTAAATAAATTATGCCATTTAAAAGAGTTTGTAAAAAGTTATACTATACAAATAAATAAAACTGAAGCGTCTGTTTGTGATGTGAAAACCACAGCTTTTTATCAAACGCATATGCAAGTACTTTTATATATACGGTATACGGTACTTATAAGGTAAAAAAACAATGTATAAAATGTCTGTCTGTTTGTTCCGGCTAATCTCCGAAACGGCCGGATCGATTTTGACGGGACTTCACTAGCAGATAGCTGATGTTATAAGATACTCCTCGTGCAACATTTATTTTATTTATTTTAGAAAAAGGAAATGGGTTGCGCGCAAAATTTAACCGTATCGCACCTAGACGATTCGAGCGCACACGAGCGAAGCGAGGGTGAGTCGTTAGTATTTCCTAAAATGATAAATAGTATTTCTTTTCACATTTATTTTATTGTAAAAAAAAACTTACTCGATGGGTAAAAAAATATGAAGGATTAAGTAAATCACCTTTTTCAACGTACATCTAAGAATTTATGTAAAAAAGTATGGAGACCAAAAGTATTATTGACATACCCAGGCAGTGGGTCTTCACAGTTGGCGAGCTCTTCCGGCAACAAGTTGAGCTTGTCCCCGATGTGGGCGGCGCGGCGCGCGTCCGCCCGCAGCCACGCCGCCGCCACGCCCACCATGCTCGCCCACCACTCCAGCACGGGGTCCCAGCAACCTGGCCAAAATACATCCAAATATATTGTTCTTTCTTTCTTAGGTTTATGTTATCTTTTATGGTACTATAAGTTAAAGTAACTATAAGTTATTTTTTTCAATTTTCTTAGTTCTATTTTAAGGGCGCGCCGAGGCAGCGAAACGTAATTACGAAATAATTGCGTTTGTTTGATCCCTCGCTGTATTGTTATTACTAAAACTAAGTATGCGATTAATATGTAGGATAGGATTTATTCTTTTAAAAATCCTCAGTGCGGCGTAAATGATTCAAACAAGTTCATCAGTTTTTTAATAATAACAAAACTATACGTTTTCTATAACGTATACACTTTACCTTTTCAAAATATGTATTTGTTTTAATAATACGAAGGAAG
Source organism: Brenthis ino (assembly GCA_921882275.1). Lineage (NCBI taxonomy): Eukaryota > Metazoa > Arthropoda > Insecta > Lepidoptera > Nymphalidae > Brenthis > Brenthis ino. Next base: position 32,531,951 of record OV170222.1, on the reverse strand, counting down.
TAACTAAATTCGCACGCGTTCCGTCCATCCTAGCCTTAGTATTTATTTTCTTTCCTAACCTAAATCTATAAAATATTTTCATTAATATTTTTTTTTTTTGAATTTTGTTTCTCGATGTTTCGAACGCTTTACAGCAATCATAGTCACGGAAGACATTAAGATTTAAGACGACGAAGGATATAGTTGCTACAGACAGTAACTACGCACATAATTATTTATTTATACAAAATATTTGTTTAAATAAGCAGTATGGAATAAAAAATGTATGTATGTACCTGTATGATGTGGCGCATCTGTAGACACGTCATCCGTGATCAACTTGACGAGGTCCAGCACGTCGCGCGTGCTACTTGTCTCGTCTGCTGAGAGAAGCTTTTGGAGACTCTTTTGCAGTATTTCCAAATGGTATGCCTGTAATTTACAATAATATTAAATTAGGGCATTAAATATTAAAAAGGCAGTGGAAGCTGTGTTAACGCGTTCGCTTGGGAAACCGGGTGAAGCGAGTTCAAATCCCGGGATACCGGATGGCATATCCGAGAACCTAGCAAGTTTTCGAATGACATGTGAAGTCCTCTAACCCGCACTTGGCCGGTGGTGCCCCCCTCGTATTGAAGGGAGGCCCGTACCCAGCAGTGGGACGTTAAAAAGGGCTAAATACATACATACATTAAATTGGGTATTTGACACATCATATCAAATGACATACTTTTTATAAGCTGTCAAAATGCGAGTCTATCTTTGCCCAACTAGCACGTTTTGAAGCCATTAGTGAGAGAATTGAATTAAACGCGATTCCGCCATCCATTTTGTACGGTAATAGCAACCTGACCATCACTTATTTGCCAACTGATTTTCTATTTATTGATTTCAAAGCAGGTTTTCAGGGCTACAATAATGTAATTTAAGAAAAGTTGTGCCTTACAATTATTTTAAAAAAAGTTATTATTTTACTCTTGAGAACTCGACTTCACCGTATTAACAAGCGATTGAACATGTTTGGTTACCATCGTCGTGAAAACAAAGAACAAATATATATCCTTCACTTGATTTTTCAAGCTTATAGCTGCCGCTCATCATGTACATCGTATACCATAAAGAAATAGAAAAACATAACGTTAACACACGTTTAACGTTGCATAGTAAATGTATCATAAAAATAGCACATCGGTGGAACAACTTTAAAAGTGTTTCCATACATACCCGCATAGCATAAGCCAACGGGTCAGTGGAGGCGGGCAGCCTCGCGAACAGCGCGGCGGCGGCGCCGGGCTCGCCGGCCGCGCGCGCGCGCAGGAAGCGCCGCCCGCGCGCGCTCACCGCCCAGCGCAGGCGCGCCGGGCCCTCCGCCGCGTCCCAGCTCGCCGCCGCGCGCCGCAGGTAGTACCTGCGGGGGATGAGGCGCGTTATACTGTCACGTAGGATAAATACATATTTATTGTATAACGATATTGTACACGGTTATTATTTTAAAAGAGCGACTGTTGAGTTTCTCGCCGGTTCTTTTCGGCAGGACTGCATTTGAGCCGATGGTAGATACCTCACGGACTGGCTACGCTGACAATTTATTTAACTTTAAAATGTAATTGAAGATTCAAAAGAGCTTATTAAAGTCTATTCGAATAAAGTATATTTTGATTCGATTTGAAATGTAAATTGGACTCGTTTTCCATACTTGGACTCGCATTTGGTCCGTTGTATGTTGCGAATCCTGGCTAGTTATATTTTTTGGCCTCTATTCTGTCGTAGAACGATTTGAACGTAGAGACCGGTTTGTGTGGCTCCTGGACATCAGAGACTCCCGGAAGGGTACATATGACTGCTTTTGCTGGTGCTTGCGCATATATATGTTTTTTAAATTGAGATTAGACACACAACTGAGAGCGGCTCTCGCTACGATTTTGTCCCGAGGTGATAAGGCACACAGCGATTGTCGTTACGAAAACATCCGAATCTTCGATTACTCATATATATTTTTTATATTTGAGATCTTGTAGCAACTGAGAGCGGCTCTCGCTACGGTATTACCCCGAGGTGATGTGATGTGATAGGGCACCGCCTTGCCCCCCGATAGTTTGGCAACTTTCAGATAAACACTATCTATCCTCTAATTATAGCTAAATAACAAAAAAACATACTTAGATTTACGCGAATATTTGACATATTAAATAATCAAAATAAATCGATAAAAAATTCGCGAAAAATATAGTTTTATTTAAAATTCACGTAGTTTTTTTTTCAATCGCACATTAAGCGACCACCGCAAACATACCCACACAGCCAATTCCCAAGCTTGGGCATATCCTTGAACACCAGGGCGGCAGTGACGTAGGCCTCGGCCAGGCGCGGGCCGCGGCCGCCCACCTCGGCCAGGCACGCGGCGCGCAGCGCCAGCAGCGCGCGCTCGGCGCCGCGCGCCCGCAGCTGCGCCAGCCGCAGCGACGCCGCCGCCACGTCCGCCGCCCACCGCTGCGCCGCCCTGCGCGCCGGGCTGCGAGCATACGGGACATTTCACAAAAATCAAAGGTTATGAAATTCGTTCGTTTTAGGCATATTAATTGTATTTTTAGGGGATATGAACATGTAGAGGCATCGTATGTTAGAAGCGGTGGTAGCTCAGTGGTAACGCGCTCGCTTAAAAAACCGAGTGAAGCGGGTTGGAATCCTGGGTCTCGCACCTCTGATATTTTCATGTGCGAATCGTTTCCACCACATGATTACCGCTTGCCTTACGATAAAGGAAAACATCGTGAGGAAACCTGCATGTCTGAGAACCTAGCAAGTTTTGGAAAGACATGTGAAGTCCGGCAACCCGCACTTGACTAGCGTGGTGGACTATGGCCTGATCCCCCTCGAATTGAAGGGAGGCCCGCGCCCAGTAGTGGGACGTTAAAAAAGGCTTAATACATGAACATGGACACATATTTTTTGAGTTTTATTTGTCAAATTATGGGATTCTAAAGAAGTGCAAAACAGCTTTTAAAGTGAAATAGAATAAAGTTAATTTTCGTATGACTACATACCTATATTAAGCCTACCTAAATTAAATAAACAACCCAAAATCACTTTAAAAGTCGAACAACAATCTATACTAATATTATAAAGTTTATGAGTTTGTGACGTCGTAGAGGGTAATCTCTAGATCTACTGAACCGATTTAGATGAAATTCGGGAAGGAAATAGTTCGAGACCCCGGGAAGGATATAGGATACTTTTTATCCCGGATATCATCCCTGAAGGGGGTGAACATGGGGATGGGGTAGTAACGTGAATAGAGGTGTGTACCTGTCAGCCCACAGGTCGCCGGCACGCTGCGCGAGGAAGGCGCCGGGCGGCAGGCGCTGCAGCAGCTGGCGCAGGGCCGCGGCCGCCAGCGCCGCCCCCGCGCCCGCGCCCCCCGCCGCCCCCGCGCCCGCGCCGCACGCGGCCAGCGCGCGCCGCAGCTCCACGCACGCAGCGCTTTCGTCGTTCTGGAATATGTTCGTGTTTTTTCACTGGACTCGCACATATTAGGTACATTTTTTTTGAGCGGAAGCCTAACTCTTCTTCTAAAATAAAAGTAGCCTATGTTACTCCCTATGACATCAGCTATCTTCCAGTGAAAGCCCCGTCGAAACCGGTCCAGCAGTTTCAGAGCTTATCCGAAACGAACAGACAGATAGACAAAAAAATTAAAAATTGTGTTTTTCTTATAAGTACCGTATATAATTTCATATGCATTTAGTAAAACGCTGTTATTTGGACATTACAAACAGACACTTCAATTTTATTGTCTGTTTTAATTTTTTAATTTATCTTTTTAAATTTTTAATTTAAATTTTTTTAGTTTTTTTTAATTTATCTGTATAGATGTATCAATGTCTGCACGTTTGCGCGTATGTGTGTATACGCATGTGTGCGTGTCTGCACATGTATCTGTGCGCTTTTGTATGTGAACACATGTACACATATATGCATGTGTGTACGTGTTCTTCAGTTAACAGCTGGACTTTGGCTGAAATTGCTAAATATGGAAAATGATGCCACTTATAAGGCTAATGTGTTGTATGCCTGAAGGTCTCTTTTTTTCAGAGGTTCAAATAAAAATCTCTTGATTACCATATGAATTATAAAAAATTAAGCACGTTCTATAACTGTACCAACAGCGCGCATATGATGAACGCACGTCGTCTGCGGATAAAATTAAATTTAAACAATTGCTCAAATTGATAATAGTAGGGGAGCCCAAGAGGGGATTTTCTGTAGTTACTCGAGCGCGGCAGATTAACATAAAAGAGGTTACCTTGCACTCTATTGAGTACTTTCACCATAATATAAGTCTTCTATATCGCGGGGCGCGTCTACGGAAGCCGATTAAAATATTTAAAAAATGTTTTGATAAGGTAGAAATACTTGAAACCGTCAGATTAAGGTGTGGTAGGCTAGTCACATCCTGAAAAGTGTCCAATTCAATAATCTGCCGATTTGCACAAGCCGAAGAGGCAAAAATCGACTATAAAGTTTATGATGATTTTTGCCCCTTTATATAGAAGACTTATATTGTGGTGAAAGTACTCAATAGAGTGCAAGGTAACCTCTTTTATGTTAATCTGCCGCGCTCGAGTAACTACAGAAAATCCCCTCTTGGGATCCCCTACTATAAGTACATACTAGCATTGTCAGTTACATATATAGAAGTATGCAAAGTAATATAATACCTTTTTTAAATAATTATCAGCTTCTCGTATATGTTTATAAAAAAGGCCAGCTTCCTTGGATTGTGATTTCGGTACTGTATCTCCGTAGACTAAGAGTTTAATAAGGCAGCCCCCAAGTATCACAAAGTTAATTAAGTATATAAGAAATGTGTTAAACAACCATGTTCCCCAAGATAAGCCACTTGAACCTGAAAGCATATTAAAATATTATTTACTCATCATTACTGATATATTTTCTAAATATTGTACATAGTATTCATAAAGAAAAATAAATAACTAATAGCCATTGACTTACTATAGCTGTCATCTGATAAAATTCTTCTTTGGTCCACTCGTGCTGAATAATCATTTGATACAGTCTCTGATAAAAAGCCTCCTAAGAAACTGAATGGATTGAAAGCAAGAAGCCCAACCATGAAGGCACATAATGCTAATCGAGAGTGATCACCCATTCCAATCACAATTTTTGAATATTTTTCCTCTACCTTTAAGAAATACAGACATTTTTAGTAATTAGTAGTAACTAGTATTTAAAACACGTGACATATATATTGTCAATATTATACTGGAAATAATTGCTCATACTGCATGCCTAACATATTATCTCAATCTAATGTACGGTATAGAAACTAACATACTCAATTTATTCATGTTTTTAAGAGCAGTATAATATATTATATAAGCACACATACCTTATATTCAGGAGATGAAGGTGAATCGCTATCTATACCACGAGGAGAATGGTATGGGGAAGAAGAGTCACTGTGTGGTGGAGTGTATGCTCCGTCAAAAACAAGATCCTTAACACCCGACTTCTGGCATGCTAACTTAAGAGACATATTTTCTTGCTTCAGTCTTGCATTTTGATTTTGCAAGTACTTAATATAGTCTATGGTTTTCCTTAATATTGCTGATTTATTTAACTATAAATTAATGATATAAACAACAATTAAATTAACACCTCCAGGTAAATTCCTAAGAAATTAATTAAAATTCTAAGAAATCTATTGTTAACTGACACACCGGCGTGTCCGTGGTCTTGGAGAGATTAAAATTTGAATGAATAATGTAAAATATTTTTAAATATATTTTTTGATGTTTGAATATGTACAATAAACTTACCTTAGCTTCTTCTCCTACTAACATATTCTTAAGTTCTACTATTCGATCATTAATGCTGGTTCTATATCTTCTTTCTATAGCATTGTGAGCACTTCGTTTCACTTCTTTCACTTTAGGTCTCCCATTATTTGATGTTTGGTTGAAAGATATCTTATCTCCATCCAGAACAACTGGTATGCCAGTTGTGAGCAAAGTTGGTCCACTGTTACTAGTGAAGAATGTGTGTATGGGTTGACCTTCATTACCACACTTTGCATTTGTGATGATGCCTTGAGTAGTGCCTATAAAATTGATATTTAAATAAGAAAACCCAACATTAAATTTACAATTCATTACTTTAAGAAACTCAATAGTTACCTTGTACAGGAGCACTGGTATACATTAATGTCTGTGTCTCTGGATTAATAATATTTGATTGTAATATTACTGGAGAAAAATTAGAATCAGTACTTTTCAATATAACAGGTGTAACATTTTTAGCATTATTAGGTAATAGCAAAGGTTGAGTTGATGTTGGTTTAGATGCTTGACTTATCTTTGAAACTCCATCTAACTGAACAAGTGATGTTCTACCATCAGGCAATTTCTGTAGGCTTCCTTGAGCTAGGTTTACATAGAGTGGGCTTTGAATTATTTGTTGTACTACCATTGGTGTTGGTGTTGATTGGTTTGAACAATGTTGAGTAACATCTGGTAATGTTGCTTCATTTTTAATATCCAAATTGTATCCTTCTTCTCTACCATATACACCCAAAACAGGACTGCTCTTTGGTTGTTGAACATGATGATGTGATTTCCGATTTTGAGGATGTTGAGAAACTAAAGGATTTCCTGGAGCATTATAATACGGTGACAATTGGGGTGATGAAATGTTAGGATTATATTTCGTATCTACATTTAAAATTCCAGGGTCTGGATCTACAAAAGCCAGTTCTTCTTCTAACTTTTTCATAAAATCTCCATCGCAACCGCTGAGAAAATCTATAAAAAGCATAAATTAATAACGTGAGTCACTACCCTTCTTGTTAAGATGAAATAAACGTAAATAACTCACCTTCAATTTCGGCAATATCGTGAACATTAAATACATCGTTGTTTATGAAAGGTTCCTCCGCCTCCATCGTGGACAATCATTCAGATCAAAAAGGCACTTTTTTTTATTCCTATATTTCGTTGTATTTTTATTTTTTGTGTTTTATTACGCTTTATTTTACACTTGTTTACGTTCATTCAAGTACTTTTACTATATTTTGACATGTGAATTGTGATCCAATCCAACAATTGTCCAATCAAAACAAGGAATTTCGGTGGCGCGATTTTACGTCACAAAGTAAGACGTTCAAAAATCTATAATAAAAAAACGAAAATGTCGTAACTTAAGACTATTTTATTTTAAAATATAATCTTTTATAATAATTAATAATTTATTCTAAGAAATATAATTTGAAATTTCAACAAATGCCAAATTATTATAATTATAAAACATATGTTATTTATACCATCTATTGGATAGTATTTAGATTAGCACTTTCGGCTTACGAAAGTCACCAAAAGATGGCGCTACTATGGCGCATTATATTACTAGAGATATCATTCGTAAACATTGAATTTACATATTCAATTATTTTTTGCATCTTTTAATTAAGTTGTTGTCTATAATTTGTGCCCTAAGACTAAGGAATAATACTTTAGTCTAAGTGTCTGCCATAGCATAAGTAATATTTCTTTTGTGTACCTACTCTCTTTGGGAACTTCATTTTAATTCCTACGTCGCAAAATCTATATCTATACTTATTATAAAAATAAGTCCCCCGGCCGCGTCTTTCTGTCCTCCTGTCTGTCCTCCTGTCTGTCCTCCTGTCTGTCTGAACGCGATAAACTCGAAAACTACTGAACGGATTTTTATACGGTTTTCAACAATAGAAAGAGTAATTCTTGAGGAAGGTTTAGGTATATAATTTATTATGCTTTTATGTAAATTAGCTGAAATACGGCGACAAATGTTGAAGAGGTCGCAAAAAATCTCGCCAAATGGGAACTTTCCACGCGAACGCCGCGTAAACTAGCAAAGATACAGTTAAGTAATGTACTAGAGAATTCAAAATCTATAAAAATGCTACAAAAAAGTCCGCGATAGCATATCTCTATCTCTTACGGTTGACTTACAATAACCACTTTTATGTTAACATTTTTAATTAAAAACATTACGTTATTTTCAAAGTTATTTTCTTTAGTTCGGTATTAATCCTTATCCAAATGAATATTTTAGTTAGCTTAGTCATTTAATGCAGATTAAAATTGCTCTTTACACTAAATCAATCAGATGAATAGTTTTTGAGATATCGTTATTAGAAGTAATTAGTAGCGAAACATTTTTAATGCTTGGCGAGCATTGAGATGCCTACGGCGAGTCCATCCCCTCTGCCCCGCATCGCTCGACCGCCTGCTCAAGCTATATAAACCGGGCGATGTAGCGCGCGATCCTAGGATACTTTTTACCGCGGGAAAATATCTTATTTCTGAGGAAAAATACAAAAACTGCAATGTAAGAGTATACTAATATGTAACACCTAAGAATTTAGTTTTTGGTCATCTGAACGCGGGCGGAGCCGCGGGCAATGCTAGTATGTATATAAATGTGAAAGTTTGTTTGTTTGTCCTTCTTTTACGTCGAAACAGAGTGACGGATTGGCATGATTTTGATTTATTTTTATGAGGAGATAGTTGCAGGGCTGGAGAGTGACATAGTCAGTAACATAGTAGTTAATCTCATTCTCAAGGGAAAATACGTTAAAATACAACCCACAACAAATCATACCTATGTACACATACAACATACGTAGTCTATCTATTTCATACTAAACATTAAAATGTACCCGGGGGTGAAACCGAGCGAAGCTTGGGTGAGCCGTTATATAGTACATTATTTGTATTCAGCCCTTTTTAACGTCCCACTGCTGGGCACGGGCCTCCCTTCAATACGAGGGGGATCAGGCCATAGTCCACCACGCTGGCCAATTGCGGATTGGCGGACTTCACACGTCTTTTGAAAACTTGCTAGGTTCTCTCAGACATGCAGGTTTCCTCACGATGTTTTTCCTTCACCGTAAGGCAAGTGGTAATCATGTTAGAAATGATTCGCACATGAAAATATCAGAGGTGCGAGACCCGGGATTTGAACCCGCTTCACTCAGTTTCCCAAGCAAGCGCGTTACCACTGGGCTACCACTGCCTAGTACATTATTTCTGAATTAAAATGAAACATTAAACCGTGACAGTTTTAAGACCTAAACTGTTTTTCCACGTCTTTATATTTATAATCAAATTTGAAATTTTCCCTGTTAATGTGTAATGTTTTTTTTGCTTCTGTAAGTAAAACGATATTTGTAAATAAATGCATAAAGTAGTAAATCATATTATGTAGCGCCTGACAAAAATAGTTCTGCAATTAAGCTAATTTACACATAAGATAATGTACATTTTCAAAAATATTTATGTTATGAATATTATATTATAAGTAATAACCCAACTAATTTGATAAATTGATATTGCGATATAATTTAAAACTCTTTACTATCCCCTAAAAATATTGTTTCTTGTTGTATTTATATTATACCTAAAACAAGCGACCATCTCCAGCTTCGATGGATGATTCTTTTTCAATTTTACACTTAATGTCCAATCGGAATCCGGTTTGGGAACAAAATATGATTTAAAAACGTTAGCAGGTATATAAGGAATAGAAATTCGTAAAATGCCCTCGGTGCCCAGCTACCCCCGAGAAATGGGGGGACGCAAAGCGTTGAAAAATAGTTTTTTTTCAATTTCCGGCTTACTGTGACGTTCATCGAAAAATGTTTTCTACAAAAGTTGTAGGTCTAATAAAAATCTACAACTTTTATTAATAACACTTTGTACAATAACCTCAAGTTTTCGAGATATTTGCAGAAAACTCAGTTTTTAACTTTACCTGGTTTTTTTTTATTTTTAATTTCTAGAATAATCATTTGATTTCCATGAAACTAAGGGAATGTAATGTTCGCAATACATATAATAAATAAAAAAAAATGAAATTGAAATGTTTAGCCATTTCCGAGAAAAGTACCTATGTTTTATGGTCTCGAGAGGCTGAAAATCACCCCCAACTTCAAGTGGACATTTAGTCGTTTACATTAAAAAAAAATTCACCCTCGTCTCGACTCGTCAAATTAAAAACTTAACGATACCATCTTTTTCGTTTTTTCCCGAAAAATAGATTGGTGTAATCAGTATATAAAAATTTAATCAATAAAGTATACTTCTTCAATGATAATTAAAAAAAATATAGTTTACAAAGTAGAAGTTATCGTTTCTTACACGGTTACGTTCGTTACAGGTTCTCAATATTTTTTTTTCTTTTTTATCTCTAGATGGCTCCGAATATACCAGTTTTTAAGTCTAATAATAAACTTTTAAGCTCAAAAAATCGATGGACGATCCTGTAGGTACTCTTTGGGTGATGCTCGAAAAACAATATATTGATACAGCAAAAAATCGAATCTACATTTAAAACCAAGAGGAGAAATATAGATTTTTTTCAAATTTTATACTTAAGATGTCCAAAGTATGAGGAATAAAATAAAAGGAAAAGGAGTAGGTAAATAAGGAAAAAAGCAACTAAGTGATGAATGAGTTACAATATTTCGATATTAAACGTTTATTTTGTATTTATAACATTATATTATCTGTAAATATAGTTCTTATTATAATATTTAGTTACGAGAACAAACTCGATTATAATTAATTCCCTACTATAGGTACATACATATCGAACTACAGAAAGTACTTACGATTCGCATTCACAACTACATGACGATCTCTAGTGCATAACATCATACTTAAAATTATTTATAGGCACAAAAGTAGGTATATTAATGATATAATCACATAACATCTTGTCTAACCAAACAAATCGTGAGGTATTTTAAAGGTTTTAATTAATAATAGTTTACATTTATAATAATTGTGTTCCCGACACAAAACATTTTTTAAACCACTCAACGTCCTGTTGAAGAACAAATAAGCCTACGTTGTGTTCGTAAATCACTAAAGAACACAATGTGTAACTACTGGAATGTCTGTAAAACTCTAGATTTCAACAAACAAGGCACAACACAGTGACACTTCAGTAGTGCAGTTCCTACACAAACCCGCGAATAACTTAATTAAAAACACAATATGCAAATACTATATAGTATCTATGGCATTTTCAAACTAGACTAAAATAACAAATCAGTCTTCAATTAATTACAAAATAATAAGTATAATTACGGTACAATTAGCTTAAACAATATAATTATAGTTGTCTCAGTATTAACATGTTTGTAAATGTATAACAGTTTTTTCTACTTAAATAAATAAAAGAAATTTATCATCTGTTAGAAGGTACACGTCTTTACTGCACGCATATATTTATTTTGTTAGGTACAACAAGCTTTTTTAATATTATATATTATGATTTTTGTATGAAAAGTTATATAATTGCTACCTTATAATAACTTAAAAGTAGAACATTACGTAACTATCAAAAACGCGACGAAATGATTTTTCATTTATTAGATTATTATTGAGCATCCACATCTACGAAGTGTTATATTACCCCTTACTTCTACAAACGACCGTGCTTGTGCAAATCAATCAATATTATAGTAAAGGTGAATACAACTAGATATCAACAATGAACAATTATGGCAAATCGCAAACAATGTCTACTAATATAAATAGTAACGTAAGGAAGGTAGAATATAAATACGTCGCTTTAAAGTGATATGAGCGTTACGCCTCGCACGAGTTCCTTCAATGAAAAATTGAATCAATTACAATTCGTACCATTTGTACCTAACATCATTTCAAAAGGTAATGAAAAACGACTCACACATTCATAAACAGTGTTCGTAGGTTTTATAAAATGGTTCAGATGCAAGTTCATTTTGCAAACGGAACGAATTATTACAAAGGATCAAACCGTGCGATGCTGTGGACTAGAGTTAAACTGTAGCGAGCGTGAGGTAATGGCGGCGTTTCAGTCTATAAACATCACAGTCGCGGACAACAAATTGCACAATAACTCGTCTAGACGGACCTGCTCGAAGCACATGGTGTGCCTCGTAGTATGCCTATCTTCCTGACCATCGAGCCCTATACGGTACCGCTCCAACTTACACATTAAATGCTAATTAAAGCTAACCTATACACGATTACATTAACAAAGACGTAAAAGTTATAAAACATAAAAAATCTACAGAAGAAAATAAACAAACATAAATCACAAAAAGGCACCGCCCAACCGTTTAACGGAAATTTTATTTCGTTATCGGTCAAAACGGTGTTTGAAAATAAATAAAATAGAGAAAAAGAGAGGTAGAAGATATGTGGCCGCGGGGCCCATTGCAATCGCCCGGCCGAAGCCCGGTCAGCGTGGCATGCGCGCGCGGCGCGTCCTACCAGTAGCCTACCTATAAGTGCCTTATTTCTAACTTTGTACGCCTAAGTCAGTCTTTTTTTAATGTTTTTTTAGTTTTTCACAATATTCAATCTCTGTCGCTGCTGCAATCAAGCGCAAAGTTACGAGGCGGTACTATTACACCTGAAGGTGGATCTGGATCGCGTCGTCGCGCCACCGAGAGGTCTTCAACATGATCATTGTCAGCTGGAGGAGATCGGGGTGACTGGGGTGCTGAACGAGGTGGGGTTCGAGGAGCTAAAGCAGCATGAGCTGCGGCAGCTAAGGCCATAGCATGTAAAGCTTCTCGGCCTCCATCTCTAGTAGCTCCTTCTAGTGCTTGTTGTAGGAAAGATGGATCTATAAGCGGTGTTGTTGGCGCCCCGTCATCATTGCCGCCGGTCCCACTTAGACCGTAAGGGAAAGCTGCGCCGTTTGATTCTCTTTTTACTCCACGGCTCATAGGGCGACTTGTAGTAATGCCTAGTTTTTTCACTTTATCGTACAATGTGCGTGATGGAACACCGTATTTACGGGAGGCTTGTAAAGCGCTCATTCCATTTCGAACACATTCAATAGCAGACATGATATCTGACCTCGTGTACTGTTTATATCGTTTCCATTCAGGTTTTTGCTGAGGTGGTACATAGGGAGCTAAACCAGCTCTCACATCTTGTTGAAAATTAGTTGGAGGTGGAGATGGATGAAATGATCGTTGATTATCGTCTTCGAAAGACCGCTCAGTGTATGGTGAGTGAGCGTCCTCTGATCGGTCTGAACGATTGTAATGCGGAGAAGAAGCTCTAGAGGACAGTCGCCTGGGACGGTAATCAAATGGCCTTTGTGGACTAGCAGGTCTTTCAGATTCATGTGCCGACCCGTTAGAGTGCAAGCGTGTTGATTCATGCTGACTGACAGGGTGACACACAAGCGACATAGGCTGAGATGAATCCACTGGAGTAGCTTGAGCGAGAACGTTTCGTAGTATTGGGGTGTCACGAGTAGCTAGCATACTAGATAGTTTTTTACGTTTTAACGGGTTCATGTCTGCAGAATCGTAAGCAGCTGAAAGTACGGGTGCGGAAGGTGCAAGCGGCCATCGAGTAGACGTCATGGGAGGCGAAACGCTAGATGGCGCAGCTGGGACCACGCGCGGAGGAGAAGCCGCAGGAGTGCGTTCACTACTCCCAGGTCGACGCCGTAGTTCTGTCATATCAAACAAGCCCTTTACCTCAAGTTGTTCCGCCACCTTCATGATACGCGGAATATGCGCTTGAGTGACATTAACTTCACCCGTGTACATATATTCGAGAAGAGCACGCATTTCGAAGTCTTTAACTCCTGGAAATAGTATACTGCAATGATCCATAGGTACATCTGCTAATATTGATTGAAAGTATGGTGAATTAGCAGCAAGTACTACCCTATGTGCTTTAAAGGTTACTTGGTCGTCGACGACCAGCGTGCAATCAACATACGTCTCGACTTTAATTAAAGCTTCTAAAATTTCTACTAGGTTGGTTTTATGATGATTCCATTTTAAGCAAAAGGTTTGCTGACCTTCGCTGCTCCCCATTTTTCTTAGTTGGGATTCTGTAAACAATGAAACCAACATTAATTTAATTTGAAGAAACTTATAAAAATCTTGTTAGATTATATTATACCTATTTAAATAGAATTATAACAATTAATTAAATTTATTTTACAGTCACGATGATTAATTAAACGTTAACAATTAATGTTCTTAATAATTAGTTTAGTTTGATCTTCTGACATAACGTTAATAATAAAACAAAAATGTATTAGAAAATTCAATATTATAGAAAAAATATATTTCGAAAAGCTATCTTATATAATAGTACCTTAATGTATTTTTATTGTATTATTCATATAGGTTGTTTTAAATAAAATTATCTTTTCGGATTATGTGACCACGTATTTTGATTTTTTTTATCCAAATCAAAGTTAAACCGCGACCAAATCCGAAAAGATAGTTTTCATTAAAATATCCAATAATTGCGTAAATCTAAGAAATTGTTTATGGAACTATTTTAATAAACCCGTTGTTAAACTAGTATAAAACAAAAATATAAGAACTATATAGACAAACTTGAATAAAAACAGCGTAACGCATACCTAAATAAAAACCACATATAGAACACATAGAGCAATCACTTATTCTATAACGTACCCGGTAAAACGCCTTCATATGTAGAGCCGGGAAACATCTTAGAGATGACAACGACAGAGTAAAACTAACTTGATCACATGTATTAGCAATATTACGTGGCGTGCACTTCGCGAGTAGAACGCACTAACTGAAAGCCGTATGCGAAGTGCGAACGTATGTCATGAAGGAGCACGACTGGCCGACTGCACCGCCCTTCCCCATTTACATATATCGCTTTATAGCCCTTCCTTGCTGCTAAATTGACTTTTACCTTTTATTCGGCAGGTAAATCGAAATTGGGGGACCGGCGAAAACGAAAACAGCTACACTATCCCTTACATCTATCGCTTTAATTTAAAAATTAAAAAGTTTAGCCGCACACAGCTTTAATTCTTACACAGTTCATATTAAAGCATAAAATTTTAAATACGAAACTACTGTATAAACCAGTTCACTAATACCGGACTTCGTAGCATCTCTACATATGAGGTAAAAATGATAATAAAAATCGAGCATGCATGTTCTATATTAATTAGAGATTAATTAATGCACACTGACCTTTCTCCGTCGAAATAAAGGATCCAGCTTCAGGAAATTCGCTGAAAATTATGTTGAGTAATCGGAAACAAAAGTTCGCATTGACACTGAACAAAGTTCGTACTAGGATCGGGGGTTGTTTCGCGATAGAGGCTACGGTGCGCCCTGTGGGGGCGGTATGCTCCTCCGAGCGTCTGGCGGTGACTGTTCACTGTTAGTTGCAGGCGGCGCTCGCAGTCGGAGAATGCCGCGTCCCCCGCACTCCTCGTGCGTGCGCTTTTTACGCACGCACGGCGTCGGAGTGCAGTGCAATTGCGTGGAGGCGCGGGGGGCGGCGACGAATTGCAGCCCGCCGAGGAGGGCTCGCCTCTGTGTGCGTGAGTGCGCACGAGCACCGTACACTCTCTCACTCATGTGACCTATCCACTATAGATTAAAGCCGAATTCAGCTCATAAAAAGCTAGAGCCTCGCCCAGATCCTTTGTATGCTAACGTTGAACTTCGCGTCGTGCCAACGAAATCGGGTATTCTTTTAGTTTGCCTCGTTAATTAACATAAAAATCGAATTAATATGCATTCTAGCATTTACAAAACTTACTTTGATACTCTCTTATAATGTTTACTCATAAGGAATCGTCAATAATACATACTAGCGACTCACCCTCGCTGCGCTAGGATTCGTCCCTAGGTTGCTTCCCGATACAAATCATCACCCCCATTTTCACCCCCTTAAGGAATGAAAAACTATCCTATGTCTTACGAAGATCTCAAACTATCTTCTTACCAAACATCTAAATCGGTTCAGTAGTTCCGGAGCCTATTCGGTGCAAACAAACAAACAAATCTTTCCTCTTTATAATATTAGTATAGATTATTAATTTATTGTATGATTTCTTCTTAACCTGTAAACGTATTACACGGAATACACTCGTATATAATTTTATTATTTTTAGATATCTTCTATCTACATGTCTGATCGATTATCTTTTAAAAAATCATATACCCTAATTATTTTATATAGATTAAGGTATAGGAAACGTAAATACGTTGCGTAATATACGTAGATTAAGGTTACAAAGATTGCCGTACCTATTGTAGAATTATATTTAAAACATTTCATTTTAATTTAATTAACATCTTCAATAACTCTATGAAGGGATCAAAAATTTTAAAGAGACGTCGTAATGCTTTTTTTAACACGGTTATAATTAACAGAGTTAAAGTAGTCATAGCTTGTATACCTACTAATGTGTAGGAATCGAAGCTAGGAAAACTTTTCATCTTTAACTCTTAAATATAAGATGTCTAGAATATACATTTATTTTTACTGCGCCCGTTTTATGTACTAATTCCCAAATTTTAAACTAAATGTTGAGATTCCAAAACTTTTAAAAAATTATCACACATTTTGTCACTTGTATGTCATAATGAACAATATAAATATACTATACCTATACGTTGCCAAAGCATAGAAACTTCAATCTGTATAATGCGGCTGTGCGTCCTAAAATATCGCGTTCATCGTCTACGTAAATTGCCCCAAAAGTTTCAAAAAGTACGTGAACAAACGCCGCGAAACGGGGTCATTGACACATTGCCTGCGTAGGGAACGCCAAAATAGCGCAAAATGCACTCAAAAATAGATCAAGCTGTGTGCAATATTTTTTGTCTAACAGAATATGCATCCGCTCAATATGCAATGATGTAATCGCTCAATATGCATGTAAAATAAAATAGCAAAATAAAATATCTTGCCTAACTGTTCATTTTAGACTAGAAGCGAATAATAATCTCTACATTTTTCATTTGATAAGAATGTATAAACTCTTTATATTATACTCGAACTCTACACGTTATATAGGGTTAAAATATAAAATACAATTATAGATCAATAAAATAAGAAATATTTTACAGTGGTTCAAATTTTATATGTACAAATTAAATATAGCCGTAATATGTCGCATAATACAAAATGCACTTTTCTGTTGTAGAAATTACACTATTAAAAGGGTTTAAGTGATCACAGAATGGATATTAAATTGTCTCTCAATACCTACAATACACTAATAGTGCACCGCGTCACTCTTAATCTACTTATTATTATACGGGACACGCGGATTGAACATATTATATTGATAGGCATTTATTGGGGTAGCTATAGACTGTCAATAGATATCATATTCAATTTACCTGCAGCCAACTTTATGTAGAATAAGAACATCGAAAATATAGTGAGAGTCTAATAGTAGTATAACGTTAGGGATTTTACAAAATAGGTACCAACGAAGCTTATTATATTAAACGAGCAATTCTTGTATAGGAAGGATATATACATTTATTTAAATTTGGATTAAATTTTGTATTTAGATAAGGTTTTGCTTTTTAAGTTTATTTACATAGATAGGTGTCTTAAGTGAAAAAATACAATTTTTATATCTCTTCCACAAAACGCCAAGCGAAGCTCGTTCTTCGAGGTAGTATATCTATGAAACGACACATGTCCTGTCACACAGCAAACCAGTGACTTAACTAATTAATTTATCAATCTTTTGAAATAATTTTAAAATAATAATATAAGTTTCCCATGAAATTATCGATTTAGTATGAATTCCTGAGCATAAACAATGGCAGCGAATGTCAGCGGTGCTCCACTCAACAGCAATTCGTCAAGTACACTTGAAGCATTTGCATATCGATGACGTTTCATTCACTCAATTGTTTAGAATTCAAATTTTATTTAAGATGTGGGAAAACATAGCAGCAGCAGTTTAATAAATACATAGAATTTGTTTCCATCATCAAAATTTACATATCTTCATTATTCTATATACTTTTACCTAAAAAAAATCATTAAAATTTAATTCTCTTAAGTCACACAAAAGTTCCTAGTCGTAGTAACAGCGGTCAACCGCACGACCGTTAAATTTGATGATAATTTGGTTATTGCCCCGGAAATACAAATGCAGAAATGCAAATGCGCCTTTGTTAATACTTCTAATAGTTTTGACCTTTGCTACAAATTAAAGTAGTTCGTAAGTATTTTGCGCTAACGAAAATAATAAATAGTTCAATAAACCTATGAGTGATTCATGAAATCGTATATATGTAAATAAATTACAATTTGATTTGCAATTTACAATATAAGCATCAGCGACAATTGATAAACAAAGCGATGCACAAAGAGCATTATGCTAATACCAGCATGGCGACGCTCCGCGACCTATCCCACGGCAACGCACGCGCAGCAAAAACTTACGCGAGCGGGGGTTAGTGAAAAAAGTAATAAAAAAGCAATAATGCGATCCCGCATGGTGGCGAGTTACGAAATTGACGCGACTGATGAACCGAAAGTTAGGGATCAAGTGATCGTAACAAAAGACGACATTACTAATAATAATCCCAATATATGACATAAACAAACACATTCAATAAACACGTATCATGTATACAATATACATGAGTAGGTACCTAGTTTAAAAAAAATGTTTTCATCCAGTGAAATGAGTAGTATTTACAAATCACAAACAATGAAAAAGACCTCTAAACTTATGAATAAAATATAAACTAAGGTTATAGAAGAATGCGAAAATGTTTTAATTCACAAACTTTTAACTTATTTATTAGCTACAATTAATACATTAAATTTGCATAATGATGAAAGGGGTGGTGGCCAGCATAAAGGTAATTGTAATTTCACGCAAACGAACCGCTCCGTCATTTGTCACCAGCTTCCCGCCACGCGCCCTTACTGAATTTATTATTTTATATTATCTGTATCATCTGGGGTGCTTTACCCTCTCATCTCGTATATTAACTAGGAGACAATTAAATGATACACTCCTGGTAAGTAAAAAAATATGCCTGCGTATATTATCATTAAAATAATAAGATCTTCACTGCCAGTTTCATAATAGCTCTATATATTAATACGTCTACATTTAATAATTTTTCTCTTAATTTCTTAGTTTAACCTCTTGGTTATCTCATCGACGTGATAGAAAGTGACAATCAATACAACAGTTCATGCTAAAAAAACTTGTATAAAGTTTTTTTTTCTATTTATGTATGTAGGTATGTCTTATAATGACAATTTCCAATGGTATACAAAACTAGAGCGTTTTAACGGTTAGTATAGATTTCTCAGAGATACGATATTTTCCCTTAGTAAGAAGTACCCTTTATGTTGACCTGGATAACTAGCTATCAGCATACAAAGTTTTATCAAAATCTGTCCAGTGGATTTCTCGTTAAGCGTTTCCAGACAGACAGATAGACAAAAATTCTGAAAACCATATATTCGATCTCTATGTAGATAATAATGACTATTTCAATAAATTTTCCAAAAAAAATTTAATATACAGATTCGACTCAGAATTTTATCATATGTATAGATAGACAATAATTGTCTATTCATTATGTCAATTTTATACTATCCATGTGTGTGTGTGCATTCTGAAGAAGTTGACTTCAAATTATAATCAAACATTCATAATCAAAGTCTAACGCGGCGTGCGCGGGCGAGTCCGGATGCGGTTCATTGTAGCGAAACTCCCCGAGAGATACAGAGGTGAAACAATATACTCTTTCCTGCTATTGTCTAGCCTTCATTCATTTAAATAATTTTATAATAATTTGTAAAATATAAAGTCGCAAAATATGTATAATGTATATAATGATGGTACAAATTATATATAATAGTATTATGTGCAGTGCAGTGTCAGACATATATATGTATCAGATTTAGAGTAGATTCCTTCTCAAATAGGTGTATCAATGTTCCAAAATCTATAGGTAAAAAATGTAATACCTATAGTAATAGTACTTATTATTTTGACTACTAAAGATCTCGTTTTAATCTTTTTTTTTTAATGTGTTTCATAGAATCAAATTTAGTTAAAATAATAACGCTCTTTAAAAACGGGGTCAAAAAGGTGTAGAAAAAAATAACTATTAAATTAAGAATGGGTGGTTCTGCTAAGTATTATTGTCAAAATATCAGCAAGCACCTGCCCTGCAGACAAGGAGGCGCGTAACGATTTTTTTGTTACCACAACCCCCAAAAAAATATTAAGTGCCTTATTTTTTCAACATAAAATTTTAAATTTACATTTTAGTAGACAGGTTGTTTTTAAATTTATATTCTAACTAATAGATGCATCGCATTCCATTGAAAAGTATTCATTGTATGAGGTACAACGCATATATTTACGGTATCGTAATTCGAGAATCACATATACCTTCAGTAAATAGCCGCGTTTAAAGCCATATATTCCAAATAATTCGCTTCCCCAGTCGCGGCCATGTTGGCTTCGAAGCTCTACAAAATAAAACAACCGCGAGCTGTCTACTTTTTTACCTTTTTTATACAGGATCATTTTTCTTGTTGGCTTGGTCGGCGGATTAAAGATGTCGCGTGCTAAAGAAAAATAAGTCTTATAGGTTATAAGATAGGGTATTTATGGCGTATGTAGGTAATACCGAAGTGGACGTCCTTGGACGGACTCGATCTGCTAGCCGCGAGAGATCGTCCCATCGGCGCATGGTCGTTGCACTGATACGATGCATTTAAAATGCATTGGAAAGTTGAAAATGTAACCATTGAATAATTTGTATGCCAAGAACTTAAAATATACTTAAGGTAACTTACTAAGCATATGATATATAAATCCTACCTCTTTATGCATATTGAACGTATTTATATTTGTTATTATTATTGTATTTGTTATGAGTGTGTAATCAACGTGTTAACATAGGACACCAGTAAGAATAATAGTTTATATTTTATTATACAATATATAGAAAAGAATAAAATATTTTATTTTTCTTTTACGGGGTAGCAATGCGAGTAATAGTTATTATACTCATACACATTGACATTATGTAATAGAGCTTGTTTATTTACTTATATATTTACATACCTATTGCTAATGAGGTAGATGTTAGACGGTCTACTGATTTATGACTTGCTTCACTAAAGTTAAAAAATCACCTTGCTTTCGTAACGTCTATGGAAATTCCAAACAAATCTACCTTAAAATCGTGCCTACTTTAAAATCACTACGAACTTTCCAAATTGCTGGAACACCTATCTTAAGAAACAATATGAAGTCATGACTTAAAAAATACAACCTTTACTTATAATGAATCGTGTAACTTATATAAATGAATTATTTATAACGTATTTAATAAGAGTCAATGCAGAAAAATTAAAAAGTCATTGTACTAAAATATGTATCTTACTACTACTTCTTATTCTTACTACTAGTTAATTTTTTAATTGTCTTGTTAAATGTAAGTGTCTATGGAATAATCTGGATTTATTGTTAAAAATAAAAAAATAAATAAAAAAGACACTAAAAGATAGAGTTCGCTATAAAAAGTATTCGTTACTATCGTTGAACTGTTCAGTTTGTGTATGCAATTTTAACTTTTAGTACGTAGGTTTATACTTATGTATACTACCTATTTGATTAAATTCGAGTGACTTAACTTATATAAATAGGGTAACTGTAAAACCTATCAATAGATGTTATACCTATGAATAACCTATCAATAGGAATATTCATTTTTATTGTACGGATGCAATGACGCGGCGATACATTCGCGTTTGCTGTGGCGATGAAATAATAGATCAACAAATATTAAACATGCAAACATTAAAAAGCGAAGGCCAGTGCGCTTTTTACACGAAATCAATAATGTGGTCATATAATGTTATTTCCGTTGCACGTGCACAATACCGCAGTGCGAATAGATGAGCCCCCGATAGCTTATATAGTCACTAATTACAGGTATCATTCGCAACAAACTTGTCCACACTCAGCGATAGCGATACCCCTTTAAAACAAATTACTATTATTATTATAATAGTAGCAATAACGATACGGTAAATCAAAATATTGTTTTCTAAGTAGGTACATCGTTGTTGATCGATACCTAATAACTGAGCAACCTCTCCTAAAGTACCTGTCCTGAAAGTACTATATAATAAAAAAATAAGAAAAAAGAGTTCCTCTGAATTTGAAAGAGGCAGTAATTTTTTGAAATATTCGATCCGCCCTTGAACGAAACATTGACAATGATTGTTTATAAACAATTATATTGGTAACTATTTTGTAATTTTTGTTGAGTAGAAAAGGAGAGCATAAATTACTTTACAATAAATACTGACAAAAACAATCGTCAAATTACATCTTTTTAAACACATGTATATCAAAATCTAATCGCAGGTTTACGGGCAGTTATTCGCAAACACCCTGTTGTTGACATTGGGGTTGTGGCCAAAATTGTATTTTTATTATAATCGCCCTGCCATTCAGACCATATCCGATAGGGTAAATATTGTAGGGTTCTATTTCACTACAAATAGACAAAGTAAGATTGTATCGTGTAATGAGTTATGAATAATAATGCTTGCTAACTTTAGTTTAATGCAAAATCTATTACAGGTATTTCAATATAATCATTATAAAAAAATATAAAAAACATTTTACATATGTACAAGTTATTACGAATTCAATTAAATAAAATAAATAATGTAATCTTTCCGATGGGTACAACAAGTTTCATAAGAATATATATGTAGATGTGTTTTATATGTTTACTTTATAAAACAAATATTATTATGGAATATCACTTAAGCATGAAATATGCTGACAGTTTTACTATCAAAATAATAGCAAAAAGCAAGCGAATGTGTCTTCCTGTCCATACCCAATTCGACCCGCTTCAAAAGGCTTAGTGTAAAACCCCTTTTCTCGTTTTTGTATCAAAAGAGATTGCCCATAAGTATATTATTGTTGGCAAATATAAACTGATCCTTTAATGTGAATAAAGTGTCACATAAAAAATAAAAAGATTTCGTTTTTGATGATGGTACTCGTATATGCGCGCAAATATATGTGTAGTGTATATTATGTGCGTAAATTTATTTATATATACTTTGTTTTTTAATTCAATAAGGTTTTAATTCTACATAATATGTGTGTGTGTGTGTGTGTGTGTGTGTGTATCTACCCTATAAGTATCACCTAACTCATAAAGCTGAAGCCTGAAGATAACCAAACATCAAAACGCCAATACGTATACATTAATAAAGCGTTAGGTACACAGTACTCACGTCATGACAAGGATCATCAATCTGTAGTTGCATGCTATTTTGGTTATTTTTGTGGTTATTGCAATTTGTCATTTCGTTATCGTATTTTATCGTATGCATTAGTTCTCGGTACTGATAGTATTATCTGTTGCTAGTATTCGCCGCTGTTTTATCAACTTGAAGTTGACAACCACGTATTCGTACATTGCTAAACGTTACATATTTAAACATTTAGTATTACATACAAAGAACTTACGACTTTATCTAATTTTTGAAATTATTATATCTAATAACAATACCATGTACTAATTATAATCGTTTGTTTATCTATTTTCATATGTAATGGCTATAATTGTAATAAAACGGATTTAGAGATCGAAATATGTAGAACTTTCGGCTACACATTTTTTTTACATATATTTTTTTAAATTGAATGAATAAAAGAAAAGAAAAAATAAAAAAAACTTTTTCAAGTTTAAGCAAGCATCATCACCATAAGCATCCAACGATTTTTTTATAAATATAGGTAGAAATAAATAATAAAAAATATAAAATTACGTCCTATAATAATTAGTGCTTTCTAAGCTGCTCTAAAAATAAGTCATTTTCATATTTTCAGATTTACGCATAAATTAGGTAGGTATATTAACTTCTATTAAATTGAGTTAAGTATATATATTTCCTAATTTTTAAATGCGTAACGCACATTAAATTTCTCAATAAATATCACGTTTAAAGCGTTATAATTATTAGTAATTCGTTTGCGAAAGTAATAATGGTCTATGCAACAATATTGAAAACGTGCGAGAAGACGGAATGCGTATCGCGCGAAATGCAATGCGCACGCACGATGCGTGCGCGCAGATAGAGTGTGTTCGCCCGATAACACTAACGTTTTTAATGATAACAAAATATCCGTGTTCAAATACAGATATTTGTTTAATAAAATTTCTCTTATTTCCAAATATATCACAGATTATTTACTATAAACCTTAACACACTAAAAATAACTAAAATTAATCACTGCCTATATAATATATATACAGAATACAGATAGAGCTCAGCCTCACACATATAAAAAGTTAGCACACATTCGCCATTACCATTAGTATATTCACCAGTCACAATGCCAGTGTCGGACGCGAGAATTTGCAAAGTAGTTCGTATTGTACGAACGAGGGCTTCCCCGACCTACAAAAAATGCACCGAGTGCTCCACGGTCCACTATTGTCGTGCATCCAGCGTGATGATGACATGACAATGACCGGCGTGTTTGTTGTGGCTCGTGCTCGCAAACACTTCTTGTTAATGCGAAATTACGTCAATTTCGCACAATGCGACCAGGGTAACATAGGCGTGTCGAAGGTGTGTGTGTATTTGTAGAGCATCGAGTAGGTGCGGATGCGAAATTGTTGCAAATTTTTACTTGACGTTTAGTTAAAATTAATTCATGATTGATTTTAGGAATCGTCATAATTTTATTTAAGAACTTCTTGATAATAAATTTTGTTAAATATAAAATTAGGTAAACATATTATACATAATATGTACATATTATGTAGTTTATTTAAATACTTCTTATAGATTAGTTTTCTAATCACAGATGACTTATAACGACCTACGAAATACCAGGATAACATAGATTAATAGGTGGTATTTTCATCTATTTATATAAAATGCGAACAAATTAATAATTATCCTCAAATGATAGAGAATCTTTCAAGAGACTAAATTACCTACTTGTTTTATTATTGATTTTACCTTGCCAAGCGACGTTAGCCTTGTCTTTATCTTTTTATATCAAACGTAACTTTGTGATTTCCATATAAGCATAATATACTCGTATAAAATAAATTAAACTTATATAAAGTGTAGTGATGAATTTTAGTTTCAACAAAAAATATCGTAAGGTCTAAGATCTTTAGCCTATTGTCTATTTTTTTAATATTAATATTGCCTTCAGGTAATAATAAAATTATTTTTCTTATAACAAATAGCTATAAGTATGTTTTGCTTATAAAATAATGAATAAACAGTAGACATTTCGTATATTACCTTTAAAATTTAAAAATCAGACAGAACCAATGTTGCCATTTATGTTCATATCAAGATTTTTTTATGTAACATATAAAATATATGTTCAAGCATGAATGATTTTGGCAACGATTAGCGAGGGGCGTTACCATTTCGCGATAGTCACTTATCGCACACATACATACATCCTTTGCTTACATTTACTACGGCTTATGATATCTTCTCTGAACGCCTGGTACTATAAATACCTATTTGATGAAGGAAATATAAATAACATTGCTGTAAAGTACCGAAAATAAAATTAAAAAAATAAGTTATATTTATATGATTCATTAATATGTATCGCCCATCCATTATTGGGCGTTCGGAAGGAAACATTGATCGTCAAAATAAATATTTATCTAAACAGTTGCGATATTTGTGACCAACAGATTGTTCAACAACACGAGTTACGGGTAGTCGAGGTTACGACGGTTTTGAGGCCAAGGTTTTAACGCTAATATGTAGATATTTTTAATATAAGATTAAAAATACTAGTATACGTATGTAGAAAATTGAAAACTGGTTTATTATATAGATATTGCATAAATACCAAGACCAAGATTAATACGTTCATATGTTTGTTTAGTTAAAAAATAGATATAAAAATGTAAATTATTAGCTTAATGAAGATAAATTAGCTGTTATATATAATTTGCTTATTTATGAAAATGCTTAAGTACCTTAAACGTAACATCAGGTAGGTATATTATAACTATACATTTAATGTAATTAACCCTTGTAAATGGTATTTGATAGCAAACTATAGGGCCAGAACGGCGTGGCCGATCGTCCTCGTGACCAAAATACGTGCTCTGAATTATTTAAGCTCCATGTTCCACCACCGGTTATCAGTTTCCCCTGCAAACTAAGATATATTCTTTGTTTAAGTAAATTTAATTTCATTAAAAAAGTAACTGCATTAGAAATATTCTTTGAACAGCACTAATAGAGATCTATTAGTTCCCACGGGAACCGGTCATTTTTCCGGGATGAAAAGTAACCTGTTGTTTGACCGGCAATATAAGTATCAGAAAGTTAAATTTTATTAAATTAGGTGCATAAGTTGTTGTGTACTAAGCTGTATAAGCTACTATAATTTTTTAACTATCCCCCGGGAACTCTTTAATTTTCCGGAATGAAAAGTATCTTACGTGTTGACCGGAGATATAAGGTACGACCATGCAACATTTTATTTAAATCGGTCCAATAGTTTCTGTATATATATTTTTAGCCCGTACAAACAGACAGACAGAGAAACAAAAAAATTGAAAAAAAATCTGGATTTGTTCTATTTTTCGTCTTACAGGATGTAAGAAGATAACTGACTCGGTTTTTAGCATTTTTTTTCTATGTACAGAAATTCGACCTCTACAGTTTTATTATATCAATAGATAGAATAAATAACGTAGAATAAATCAGTAATATATAATAATGAAAATAGTTATAGCGAGTGTACCTTAGGACTATCTAATTTTCCGGGATATAAAGTATCTAAGATGTTGCCCGGGGATATGAGGTACCACCATGCAAAATTTCATTTAAATCGGTCCAAAAGATTCGGAGGTTAGCCCGTACAAACAGACACACAGACAAAAAGACTGAGAAACAAAAAAATTGAAAAAAATCTGGATTTGTTCTACTTGTCTTCTTACATCCCCTGACTCTGACTCGGTTTTTAGCATTTTTTTGCTATGTACAGACATTCCACCTCTACTGTTTTATTATAGTATAGATTTCAACACTTCAACAATTTTGACACAATAGTATGCGTCTATAGTGTCGTGATTCGTGAATACAAATCTAAGGGTTATATATTATTTTATACGTTTTCGAACCGGGACCCTATGTTGTAGTAAGCAATACTAATAAGACTTATGCTCCATTAGTAAAAGCTCCAAAGAATTTTTATGTATATTTTTTCAGTATTATTTATTACATAATGCCTAAAACAGCTATAGATTTTCGATGCGTTAAAGTGTCTATTTGTCTTCAACACGCAAATGTAGTGGGGAAATTTGTGTGAATAATTGATAGGAACATGTCATTTGGCAACCAACCACCCCCCTACCCTGCCACCCCAGGCTTTTGGCTAGTGGCCTCGTGTCACTAAAGTCAACACATCAAATTTTAGGGATCCCAAATTACATATTTCGACCGAGCATGGCTCATGTAAGCATCTTAAAAAATATTTTATTACTCTTAACTGTAGTTATTCAAACAATTATTCCTGATCATGATTATAAGAAATGAGGATAATTTTGAAACAACAAAAATCTAAAGAATTTTAACAAAACAAACAAGGCATATTTATATTTAATTTTGCATCAATTAATTTAAGCGTGCAATAAAAACATCTCTACGTAGAGAATGTAAGAATATTTTTGTACAACTATAGTTAGAGAACATCGTATTCGATAACTGTAAGTGGACGTATGGGTGTAAGTCATTAGTTTCCAACTTTCCGGTTTAAAACAACATTCGGCCAGGGATGTATCCGCGGCCACGCATGTGGAGGCGATGTCCCACATCGATATTTCGTACATTATTGAGTAGTCGCGTGTTGCCTCCAAAATTTCCTATGTTTGGCGATTGATGTGTAGATTGACTTTTGTCATTTACCTCGCCATGTCAAACAGTAAAATGTTTTTTTCTATACCGTCTCCTCAATTAAGGTGGTTCGGGTAATGGACTAAGGCGATTTAAATATGTACCTTTTTATTTCTTCGTATATCTGATTGGACGGGTGATGGATGAAAGTTGTATGTTGTTTTCTCTACGGCCCTTTTTACTTAACTACTATAATCGATTATTATCATTTCAGGGTTCTTATTTAGATACTTATTTCGTGACGAATTATTAAGTATCAAATGCAACTAAAATTTGTATTAGAATATTTTATTAATATGTATATGAAAGCAGAATAAGCTATTTACTTCAGTGAAAAGTTATTTCAATAGATTTCTTACTGAAAAGTTAGGCTAGAACAAGGTTTTCTTCATAGAATTTTGTTTTATATGGATATAAAGGAAATACGTTTAACAATTACCTACTATATTCTTTTTATAATAATAAATATTAATTACTTGGCACACGTTATACTTACACACCTTATTATATCTGTGACCTTCGCAAATACATTACTAAGTTAAAACAAAATACTTTAAAAGAAATCTATGGAAATAAGTGAATTCTGATAAGGTATTATACATTAGCTAATGTGCGAGTATCCTAAAAAACAAGTTTGCTTAGGAATACTATTGTGCAATTTTACATTTTTTAATTTTTTAACCCTAAAGATAAGGTACCGTTATCCAGAGAAACAAATGATAAGAGTTGAACAACATTGTGCAAATCTAACGGGTGGTCGAAGAAAGGTTGTGTTATACGTCATAAAGGCGGCGTCTTTACTAAGGGATGATATAAAATGTCGGCGTCTTTTAAACAGACGGATAAGCATAATAACAATTGAAAGAAAGTTTTATTTCGTAGAAACAGTTAGGGTTTTTACACGAAAAATAAGAATTTAGAAGAATGCTTACAAAGTATCTTTGATGCGAGTATTATAAAATATAATATTTATAACGATTTTTTTATTGAATTTTAATTAGCCAATAATAAATTGAGCCCACATCTACACAGATCATATTATGATATATGTTTTTAAACTTAGATATAACCTAAATAAAACTCTTCCATTCGCAAAGTAAAAAAAATGCGCTTACTTCATATTTGTATGATATTAAAAAATATAAAATTTCATACATAATTTTAATTTTGCTCACCTATCAAGATATCAAGATCAAGCTTTTTCAAGTTTAGACTATTGAACCTACTTCTTAAATAGCTTTAGCTTTACACGATGAATTATTCTATACGATAGAATTTAAAAAGAAAAGATGGGATTCCAAAGAATAGGTAGGTACTTTTCATCTTCGTTAAAGGAATAAATGTAATTAATATTCACAGAAGAAATATTAGTAGATAACTTAAAGAGGTTAGTCAATAGTTACTTACAAATTATTACTAGCGACTGACCCTCACTTCGCTCGGATTCGTCTCATATGAAAAACAGAAACAAACCTATCCCACGGGAACCGTACATTTTTCGGGGATAAAAAGTGACCTATGTGCTATTCCAGACTATAATCTATCTCTATACCAAATTTCATCCAGATCCGTTTAGCCGTTCTGGCTCGAAAGACTAACAAACATCCTTCCATCCACCCGTCCTCACAAACTTTCACATTTATAATGTTTGTATAGATACAGATTGTATTATTTTCGAAAATTTGTTATCTATAAATAACTGACCCTAACTTGGCATGTATAGGAATATAGGTAGGTACTATACAACCTAAAATTATTGCCTACAATTCAGAAACCTTACCGGGCGTGTATGCAGATTGCAGACACTCGGCAAATTCATTGCAATCGATTGAATGGCTTAGAAATGTTGACGTTACAAACAGATAAACAAGACAATATATCTACATTCATTTTTACAATTTCTAGGCATTGCTATTCGTGAAGTACGAAGTATTGATTGTGCTTCCTTGTGTCCGATGGTTTGAAGTAAAATTGTTAGTAGGCAAATATTATCCTCTATTGTAGTACGAGTACCTACTACGAGTATATTCAGTAAATGAAAATAGATACCAATATATTGTTCAATACACCAAAGTTTCACAATTTAAAATGCAACTTAAAATCTTCTACAAATGTGGTAGTATATGTCAGCGTTCGTGATAAATAAAACTTGTTCGACTCCGAGTGGACATTCTACTTATCGAATAATATATTTTATTTTAAGCCTTCCATTAGAATCCTATTACAGAAAGTGTCATTTGGAAAGAAAGTACCGTTACGGTCCTTAGAATCATGAACTCGCTAAATAAAAGAGAAACTCTGCACCACAACATTAAACCCTTTCCTGCGACGCGCATGTTTCCGCAGATAAAGGCGCAATTTTTATTATTTTACGATGCACCTCTCACATTGCAGATCTCCGCAAAGATGCCGACTAAAGAATACTCTGCTAAATAATAGGGTATAATAAAAACAAACGGAAAGGGTTTATACAATGCAGAAAAATTACGCAATGACTAGTTTTATGAGAGCGTCAAAAGCATTAAGTGAAAAAAATCGACTTCGCAGGTACAAACGGGGCTTATTTGTTACAGCGGGGGATAAACACTTCTTTCACAAAAAGATTTTGACGCCTAACACATTATTCACCAATGAGCTGTACGCAAATAAGTGCAATTTTTTTGTATTGTCTCTTTATAATGGTAACAATAATTGTTTTGTGTCAGGCGTCAATTTTGCTACCGAAGTCGATTATGTGTACAGTAAACTAATTACTCTAATAATAAAAACGAAGGTCTATTACTTTTTATGACAGCATTTTACTTAGATACTACTAATATACTTATTTAATACATACCTACCATTTATTGACTTAGATTTTTTACGTTTCTTGCTCGAGGAACAAAATGTTTAAAATGCATTGCTTAAAAAAATGAGCTTAGATATTACATATTATGTAAGTAAAAAAGGTTTATGAATTCATATATATATATCCAAAAATATATATGATATATATATGATTCTTTTTATATTCTTTTATGTATTTTCTTTATTTATAAACTTGTTCGTATTTTTACCAAATATAAGTCAATATTTATTCATAATATTCTTAACTATAATTTATTTTTATATCTTTTTAGCTCATTTCTCTCAGAGTGTTAATTCATGAGTATAAATTATGCTTGCTTATTGATACTGCCATTTGAACTTGATCTTATTATCAAATGTAGCTGCGACCAAAAATTATATCAATACACATTCCTTACTTACACACACGCTCTCAACGCTAATACACTTATAGATAATGTTATTCATGTATGCAGGCACATAGAAATAATGTTGTTTTTTACGAAGTAGAAATGAAATCGCTTGACTATTTAATTAATCTCAATTAATTGTTATAATTTAGCTGTAAAAGAAAGTAATGCAGCGATAACCACAAATTGTTGCAAAAAGTATGATAAGTGCTGTTAACAAATATAAATAAACATAACTATTGCCTAAACGACATTTCGATTTAAGGTGATTTTAAAATAATTTAACTTTAAACACAAATTCTATTTAATTTCCTATTCACGTATAGTTGTGTGCGACTAATCTACAACGCCACATATGACACACGGAACAGCTTTGCGACAAGGGCACGATGGCGCGGGCGCAGCTCCCACACACGCTGGCGCATTAGACGCACACAAACGCACTCACATAAACGAATATTGCTTGCTATGCTAATGCAGCGGAGATTGGGCAGGTCGTTGGCCGCGCTCCCGGACGCTACAAAGTCATTCGGCAGAACAAGTTGCGGTCCACCCTCGCTGCGCCCTTAATATCATAGCTTATATCTCGTTGTTTGTTTGAAACATTGTACTTACATACTATGTTTCTGAATCTTAATCCCTCCACGATCGCGGACACGCCGGCGTTACAGTTAACAATAGATTTCTTAGAAATTTACCTGGAGGTGTTAAGTATTAAATTGATCTTATCTTAGGAGAGTTAAATTATCTTAATAGCAAAATATCAATTAAATTAGGCTTTCATAAGCACTTAAATTATATTATAAATAAGAAATATATTCTTCACTAACGAATAGTAAGTACATTGTACTTTTCATTCAAAGATGTTTTTGATATTCAGAAGCATTCTCAGATTTTAAACGCAACTTCACTTAAACACAGTTTTAAAGTTGGTTGCTAAGCCACGTCATCACTGGCCAGTAACCTTGAGTGCAGCGCGGGCGCAATAGATTAGACACAAAACGACATACATGTAGACACTGTTCACGTGTGTGCGTTAAGGAAGGGCTGATTGTTGTGTCGTCTTCCTACATTTAATAGAGGCAACTATTTAACATGTTCTCGTATTATCCATTTCTTATAATTTATTAAAACAATATGTAGAGATTAGGTAAACTTTCATTAGAGCTAAAATTTCAACTTTCTAAAATAAATCAATATATTTTCTGTTAATAATGGGCCCAAGAAAACATTTTATCTACGGGACAACTTACGAGTATAACCTAATAATATGTCATGCATTGTATACCTATACATACAATACATTTAACTGTTGTTACTTTCTAGAAAGTGCATCGGCTGCAACCTTGACGCGTCGCTATAGTAACATCGATAATGGATGATGATACATCTTTCTAACTGTATTTTTTATAAATTGAGAGTTAATTTATTTAAGATAATTTTGCCTATTAATTATTTTTGTACGTTCAAATACCAATTGAAAGGATTGTTTCATTATGAAATTAAATTGATTATATAGTTCTTACTAAGAGCTATGGTATGGTAAAGTATTCAATTAGTCGGTTCCTATAGTACTGGGCGTGCCGCATATATGCGAGGCCGGGCCTGCACATCCTGGCAAGGCGTGGGCGGCGGGGCGAGCGGCCAAGCGGTTATTTCGGTATGCACATTGCATGCAGCGCGGCACCACTGCACTTGCCACTCGAAATAGTCAGGTCAGGGACCGCGAGCTTCGTCTCGATCCTTCCCCAAGGTCAACATTTCACTCCCCCCCTCCCACCAGACGCTGTGTCACATTACCTCACCGGTCTCGACTTTTCTTACAACATAAAGTCGGTTAATAGGCCTTGTAAAAAATAGAAGTTTTCATTACGTTACTGCACCTAAATAGAGGAGTGATTAACTTAACTAAACTATTACTGGTACTTTTGAAACTGTTGCTATATTCAGTTAGTACTTTAATTGAAAGAAGTGTTAGACGTAATCATAAATTGGTATGAATTTGATAATGTTGGCAAACGTGACCCTTTCAATGTTTAATCGATTCTTAATTGCGAATACTCCATTAGACGTCGCCAGATAACACAAGGAACTGCGCATCGGCCATTAGCTTCAGAAATTTGCGATAAGAATAATTGTTTCCTAATTAATATCGCACAAAAATATGTTTATCTTTCCTTTATTCGAATATTTATAGTAATCGCTTTAATTAGCTAGCTTAGCAAACTACATTACATATGACTTGTTAATTACAAAATAATAGAGATTTAACTAAAATGTATGAAATGGTTATTTCATATTATAAAAGTCAAATACTTTTTCAATACGTTGTATAACTTTTCCTGTTAACTTTTGCAATAGATTGATAAACTAAAAGCCTACCGTGTAAAACAATTTTATTATTATTAAACCTAGAGTTTCCTCAGAATAATTATAAATGAATGTAATAAATCGGTTTCATCATTAACTTTGATCTGATATAAAATATATTAACCATTTGTTTATTAATAATATTTAATACTTGTTGCACTGTTTTTCAGGTTTATTGTACTAATAGTAATAGGTATGTACCATAAACTTGAAAAACGAAATAAATCCTTAGTTCCTACCTATATCTTTCATAGCAGTAGGTACTTCTTAGATTTACTGAATTTTCGATCACGTATTATTTAGAAAATAGGTATTCTAAAGAAATATGTGTATAAAAGATAAATAATAATGTTCACCCTCTTCATTCCGTAGTTATTTTTATGGCTTCAGCTTCCCTTAACGTTGGTCATCGACACCGAAATAATAGGGAGACTTATGTCCATGTATCACTAATTAACTAAAGTATAAGTACGAAACTCAAATTATTCTACTTTTTATTGCTATCATTGGTGGAATGAGAAAACCCTTTATTGTATTGTATATATCATTGTATTGTATATAGGTCATCATTTAAGCTAAAACGATTTTGGCCTCTAAAGCGAGATATAATTTAAATAAACACTAGCAATCTAGTATAAACTCTATATAAAACCAAGCAAGCGTATGTCACGTACACAAAACCCTCGAATGTTTCCTTATAATTTTCGACGTTTAGATAAGCGGCTAGGAGTCAAGGAAGGCATCTCTGGCGATGTTAGCGAGGACATTGCACTTCTGCCCCCCGGCCGTTTCGTCCTCACTCCCCCTGTTCGCCAGCCGAAACTTGCTAGCCAATGCTCCCGACCGGATTCTACTATTTAGTCAGAGTCACTCAACGCTTATAGTGTTTATTTGTTACAAAAAGTAGTTGAATTTGATAAAATTGAAATAATTCGAGCCATTTAGCACGTTTGCACTAACTATGCCTATGATGCATATTTTAGCAGATTAGCACGTTTCACATTATTTCTAGGATTTTTTACAACAACAAATATGTAGGTAGCTTTATCACACACTACAGTCGATTGTTTTGTATACGAGTACCTAGCTCTTGATATTTCCTACGTGTTTTGTCTAGATGCAAATTATAATTAAATTAATTTATTTTATTAAAGCGTAAACATATGATATGATCTTAGTATTTTAGGATATTAATGTAATATAACGCATATTATACTAAATAAATGAAATTGTTGCAACAACGTTCAACGTAATCACGGAACGCATGCCCGAACATTCCCGTTATTCACTATGTATGGTACATACTCTATGTAGAGACTCTGTATTCCTCTAGTAGAGTCAGCATTCATATACATTATATCCGTCCAAGTCGTATTACTTGTTAAGATATCAGCATTCTCTAGATATTTTATAATTGATATAGATACTGGTTTAATGTAAATCACAAATCAATGCATTATAATAGTTGTTGATGTTCTAATATAGGTATAAATTGACATTTGTTTTTGTATCAAATTTTTAATTTATTGTTTGGATAAGGTATATATTAGTATATAATACCTATTGGCTATTGTATGATGTATTTTTTACATCTGTGATAGACGAAATTAATCAAAAGGTAATAGATTTTAATTTAATCTATAAGAATTAATCAATTCTTTTACATTCTCAACTGTTAATTATATATTTCAAAGATCTAGATTATTAACGTATACAGTTTCGAAATCTTCATTTTTCTTATGTGAACGGTACAATAAAGAGTTGAGTTTGTCCCGTCCTGCCTCAACATGCAGCACGTTCACCTCGGACAGCGCCCCGAGTCGTGACGTCGCTTCCTGACTTCGATATTTACTTAATAATATAAATAGCAAACATAAAGAAACATAGCATTTTTCTATTTTTTGTGTTTACGTTTGGGAGATATTACAAACGTTATACTATGTTACTCTATGTTATAGACATCAACATAGTTATAATGTTACAACAATTCTGTTTTTAAAGAAGTAGAAGTGTCTATAAGAATTTTACAACATTCTAATATTAGGTATACAAAAATCAGAATGATAAGACGTTATTGTCCCACTATTGGGTCCAAGAAATATAAAGGTAGGTACCTCATATCTCTGCAAAAATATCTCATCTATTCTATGTGAAAGAAAGACAAATATTTTGGCATCGTAAAGTTAGTAAGCAGTAATTATATAATACTTTCTTAGATTTACGCGAATATTTGACATTTTAAATACAACTATCCTTTCGTATTGTTTCGCAGATTGAAACGTCGGGAACCAAAGATCAAAATAAATCCGCGTAATGATCCGAAAAGAAAGTTTTATTTAATAGTAATTATATCTGATTTATACTTTGGTCAAATATTCATATTACGATAATAAACAATTTACTCATGATAACCAAGAACAAAAGGATTATAGCGAAAGTAAATTAGTTCAATACTATTATGTTATGTCTATTGTGGAAATTTACATAACTTTGTATTATACACCTACATTAAGAACAATTCTAGCACTAAGTCTTATCGTTTTCACATAATTTTTGAAATAATTTTCACCATGTCATTACATACGTATATTTTAATGATGAAAAAAAGTTATCCTACAGGTGCTGACAGCTTAAATTGTATTGTACAAATCTACTAATATTATTTTAAAAAAAGTTTTTTTTTTGTATGTTGTTACGGATAAATTGGAAAAAACTACTGCACCAATTTTAAAAATTTTATCACCTATCAAATTATCGAGTAACGTGGGCTATAATATTAAATATTCAAAAAACAATTAGAGATCCTCACGAAAATGCAATAATGTAATCTAAGGTTTAAATTTTGCTTATAATGGTCATTATTTGGCGTGCGCTGCGAAAACTAAAATAAATAAAACAAACATTACAAATATTACAAAAAAATCTAAGAAATATTTATTACCTAACTTAAATAACAATTTAGCAAAATATGTACCTATTAACTAGGTGTACAAAGTAGTTATTGATATGCCCACGCATATTTTTATTAGGCAATTTATTTTTTATTTATGAAGGCGTGATTAATTTCAGTGTCCGATAAAGGTCAAAGGAAATTTCGACAAAATTCATACAATAATGTTATTAAAACAAAAAGTATACAATAAGGTCTAACTTCTATTTGTAAATGATAATAGCATTATCACGCTATGCAAATTGCCCTTCAAATAAGTAAATGGCTAATTAAACTAAATATTTATATGTCCACTGCAGTAAACATTGATAATATAAAATTACATCGTAATTATTTCGGAACGCACGAATATTGAAATAAAATAGCGAAAATATGAGATATTTACCTATATTATTTTTAAGGAATAACTTCTCCTCCCATTGTAAAACAAGATATTCAATTACAACAGAATCGTCATACATAATAATGATAAGATCTGTAGAAAATTAAAAACTATAGCAAGAAATATACCTACACAGGAATACGGTTTAAGAAGTAAATAAATAAATAAAATAAATAAATAAATGGCCATTGACCAGATTTCTTCTGTAAAGGTATAAGTAGGTAGGTATACATAAGTACATATAATTTCTATTAAAAAAAAAAAACAAAACCAAAAAAGTAAAATAAGCAAATGCTTGTTAATACCAATTTATTTTTAATTACAGATAGTGGAAGAATTTGAATTCAATTGATAGGTTTATTCCCAAAACGTCCCGTGTAAAGGATTAAAGGCGTTCAATTAAATATAGCAATCACCCCTGTAATTACAGCGGAGGTTTCCGTAATTACAGCTCCAATAAAAAGATCCAAGCTTCCTACTTCCCACGTAAGGGCGGACAAAACGCATGCGCGACATGTGCGCGATCCAGCTTATTACTCACCGGTAAATGTTATGAAAATATATATTATTTATATAGAGTCAAGAAGGTACTAGAAAAGAAGCTATATTAATTTTTTATGATTTCACTTTAATGAATATTATTGTACTCTCAAAACTATGCCTATTTCGTATTAATGAAAAAAAAATAGTTTGTATTCCACTCTTATTCGTCTTATTGTACGTATAATTTATATACCACCTGACTTATTGAAAATCTTCTTTTTTGAAGTCAGTTAATATATATTTCTACACCAGGTCATTCTACATACAAAATAACTACATATATGTGGTTTTTAAAACCCGCATTGATATAAAAAAAAATAACAATTAACGTATTTAAACTATTCTGAATATTATAAGCTCTACATTTCGATGCCCAATAAAGTAATGTAAAAAACATATCGAAGTTCCGGCTGCATCTAAGACCTGCGGGCTGCGACAACTGAGTTATTTTAGGTGACACCTCGGGCTTTTGAATTAATTGATCTCATCTCGAGTTACACGAATTAACTCTAATTATATCCATAATTATTATTAAGATTTGATTAATTTCTATATAATATAATAGTCTAGTCAACAAGTGCCTTTTAGGTCAACTTTTTTCAGCAATGCTTGCGCAAGTCAGAGCAAGCGTTTTAGGCTGTTTTTTCATCCCTGTGAGAAAATTATAAATATTGGCCCTACAGTTCTGGGAGTTAGATCTTTATTTAGGAAACTTCCTTCTATTTTTTAATCCTTTTTTAGATTTAAAAATTCTCAATTAGTTTTTCAGATGTTTGTAAAAAACTAAACCAGTTTTTTTATTTTTAGTTAATTCCTTATAACTTTTGCAATTTTTGCAAGAGAAAGTTGTTTTTTTTTTAAAAACATTCCATTCCGAATCGAATGACACCTGGCTGATATTTTTCCGAGACTGCTGAAAAAAGTTGACCTAAAAGGCACTTGCTGACTAGACTATAAGTAATAGGTATAAGTATTTAGTATAGGAATATTTATTGTACTTAACCGTTTTTAAAATAGCATATACAAGGTAGATATTATCTGAAATTATCTTATGATGGTTTCAGGAATACTTACATATGTTTATACTAAGTAAATTTTTTTATGATAATTTCAAAGTTAATGAATCTTAAGTATCAGTTCGACATTTAGTCTCAATAACATGCAGGAAAATAAAGTCAATACAACCTTTACATAGAGTAAGAACAAGGATCACTTGTACCAATATTTGTCATTTGCTAAAATTAAAAAATGTTTAAATCTAATTGTAAGAATAGTTGACTTTCTAAGGAGGAACATACCTACTCGTATATTTAAAATAAAATATATATGTCATGAAACGTATTTAGCCTTGAATGCAAAATGAAAATCGAAGATAGTGACTTAAAAAAACAGAACTATATAAAGGAAATCGTCATTTAAAAGCATGTCACGTCGATCATTGAACTTTATTGTATTGAATTGCGAAACAAGTGATTTTGTGTTAATATGTAAGTAGTGTTTGTTGAATAGAAATCGCGATATTAATGCCAAAGTGACACGGGGGTCGATTTCGTTTTATGTTAATACTTGTAACACTTGAACTTTATTAATGCATATGTTGCACTCAAGTATAATCTTAATTGTGTATATTTGTATAAAAGTAATGCAATTTATTCAAATTAGCTTATCATAACGAAAGAATAAGCAAAAGAAAAAAGTTAAATCATTTTTATACGTGTTTTAGGTATATATAACATATTATATCATTGTTGATTTAAAAAAAAATCGAATAAATTTCAGTCTGTCTCGCACACAGAGGTATCCGTAACATGAAACATTGAAATAAGTTTATAAGTGTAATTTTTTTTGTTATGTTACTGTAAATTTACGGTTTCCAGATTCTTCCTATATTTGTGCTATAAATTGCTTCTTGCCAAACTTCATGATTTTGAGCCAACAGGAAGTCTCTATAGGTTTCGATTCCCTAATGAGTGTCATAAAATGCGGCATAAACGGCCGTATGTTTTGATTGTGTTGACTTAGAAATTTGTTTTTTTTCACAACTTCAAGGTATTGCAGACCTGAGTATTTGATATTAATTTCAACTTAAACCTCCACGCGTTTATGAAAAAGGGCAGACAGACAGGCAAATAGACGGACAACGAAGTAATCCTCCTATAAGGGATCCTTTTTTCCTATTGAGGACCGCGCGGAGCCCTAAAAAGTAACACTAGAGTAAAACTTGAAATAGACATACAGAGTAAAAATTAATTAAATAATACAGATTTTATAGAATTTAAAATTTATCAATAGCATTGATGGTAAGAAAGATATTGTTATGCTAATATAGATGCAATCGATACGTCACAGCTAACAATATATTAGCACTATTCTTCCAAAAACACCTCTTTATTGATTTACGTAGAGTTATCATAATCCTTTTAAACTTATATTTAACAAAAGAATTTAAAAAGTAATATATGTATCTGGTTTAAATGCGTATTATTAAATATATATGCTTAAATAAATGCATATTATGTTTATTGTAGTTAAGTAGGAATTCAGACCTCATTGCTTCCTTTCCAAAAATTAATGCTTACGCGGTAAAAAGCTTACCTATAAGGTTTATATTTAAAAAACTTTATCTCTTTAAATTACCATATTTGATTTACGATATAATTATTTTTTTTTAATATTTTTGAAATTAATTGAAATTAATTTTTGAAATTAATAAAAACGACAAAGATTATGATAAATTTTTTATATCTTTAATTTTGTGAAACACGTTGCAAAGTTCAATGTCAGAATTTAGCATGTACATTGAACAAGTTATGTATCCCATGAGGTCAGCGGTCAGCGGTCAGAGGTGGTCAACGGCTGGACGATGGAATAGGGGTTGCGAATCACTTCATAGGGATAAATCACTGATCATCGAGATTTTATTATTTTTTCTTACAACGAAAAAGAAACACATTTTTTTTTATCGAATGTATAATTAGGTCTTACCTTTTTTACTTTTATAGGTACTTACAATAAAATTTAAATATAGAATGATAGATTTAAATAGTATATTCCTATATTTTTTAAGAAAGTAGTGAAAATTTACTTTGAAATTGTAGTTTGGTTATATTTATAAAGGAATTCACTTCTCTATTAACAGACACCTAGAATAGAATTACTATGACGACAATATAATAATTTAGTAAAAAAAAATTCATACGTATTTTTTATGTACAGTACCTATTTTCAAGTATTCCTACAAAATGATTAGTTATTTTTTGCTTACGGACGTAATTTGAATATATTACGTTAATATTACTAGTAGGTATTGTAGTCCTTGTTATGTGGGTACTAACGTAGAAACTAAAAGTAGAAACTGTATGCAAAATAAATATTAATAAATAAATACACTATAGTTTTCGTTGGACAGGATGATATTCTAGAATCCTAAAATATTTCAATGTCATGATTAAGTTCAAGTTCTCAGTCCCATGAGGTCGGCGGTCATCGGTCAGAGGTGACCAACGGCTAGCGAATAATCCTTTGGTCAATCCTTACCCCACCTGCATAATGCATGCCTTTGTTATAATGGGTGCAAGCTCAAACAATTCGCATGTTGTTTTCAACATGACCGATAAATATTCTAAGAAAATATTTTTTGAAATATTTTAGTTCGCGTAATTCTTTAAGGGTTTGAATAAACAATACCTAGTAACAAAATCTAAAATTAAAAGTCCTTTTAAAGTAAAAAAAAAAAACTATTTGAATGTATATTTCATGTAAAACATATAAGAAAATTTTAAATTTTGTCTCTTTTTAAGACAATTTGAATGTCGAACTATAAAATTTATTTCGTGATAGGCCAAGATAAAAGTGTTCGGTTGTTGAAGTTTTCGGGGTGTGTATAAATTAGTTTCGATAGTAACGGATGTATTTTGGTCCGTTCGTCACCTCTGACCCATGTTTGACAAGTGCTGTCCCTTACAAGGTCCGCGAAACTAGTGTAGCCTTGATAGTGAATAATTTAACAATTATGGATAAAAAGTTTTATTACTTCAGATAATAGTTACCACGAGGAGTAAATTTTCAATTCTGAGTTTTTGTGGGAAAAAGCCAAGTTCATTTATAAAAATACTATTTTTTTATAATACACAATAATAAGGCTGAATGTCTGTCTTATTTTGCCATTATAAGTTCTTAATTAATTTAAATTATGATAATTATAATATTTAAAATTCGTTAAACTTTATGCACATAATATGTTTATACTCGTATTACCTTCATCTTTTAAAGTCACTTACAGACTAAACATCCTTTTATTTAAACAAACGGAAACAATAATTAATTAACGTTAAACTTAAGAGAATATTGAGAAAGTATGTTTTGGAATATATTTGTTATTTTAACATTTTATTCATAAGAAATAATCAATAGAAATGTCACATCAAATTTCACGTACTAAAATAAAACACGCGGTGGTCTGCGGACAGCGGTCAGTTCCCTAATATTATGTAGTTCTTTTATTTACTGTAAGCTTATTAAACCCTTCCTTTTGTAAACTGTTCTTGAGAAGGGTAATTAATATGTTTGGTATTGTACGAAAAAGCCACCTTTGTTCTTTGTCGTTGCGTAGCTTTGTTGAATTTGCGGGCCGGTTTTTTATTCAGGGTTTTGTTTAGGTGATCATTAGCCCAGTGGGCAGTTTGCACAGACCGCTTTCAAAGTTTTTCTCACAGATATAATACTACCGCGACCGTTAACCAATAATTAATCATAAAAATCTTGACTAGCACTTAATTAAGTATATGAAGATACTTACTTTTATTAAAAAAAATGATAAATATGTGTTTTGCTATTTTTAACATAGTTTTTAAATATAATTAAAATATAGATGAAACTCACCAGTAAGTAAATTAGCTCAGTGTAACTTATTAAATTGCTAAGCAATGTAAATAAAAGATCCTCGAACTAAAGTCAGACTAACGGTAAAAAATAATAAACAATGCATCCTTGTGAGTTGTGCAGCAATGACCTATGATCTCTGATGCGCTTCTGAAGGTAGTTGTTACGCAACTGTGCAGACTGGTTCTATAATAATGCGCATGTGATTCTATTGATTACAATACAAATTATTCTATCACGCTTTTGTATTCCAGCATAGGTGCAAGACCAAGCTCCATATTGAACGGATACTTAAATAACGGACAAAATATATTACAAAAATATATACATATTGTGGCGTTAGGAGAAATATTTAATATTAATTTCATATATATAAGATTAGTATTAATACATACGAGGTACAATATTCATATATGTATCTAAATATATTATTCATGTGCTCCTGGTATTCTACAACCCATTGTGTGCGTGTATATAAAAAACTTAAAACAGAGATGTATACAACAGAAGTCGTTAGTGTGCGTACCACTCAGATATTTTCGCAGGACGCGATTCGCCATAGGCTTGTATGTAGTAGTTTGCGAATCGCATCATGCGAGAGGAAGGAGGATCGCCCTCCCGCGCCGTCGGCCAATAGGAGGTAGTCTACACTGTGAGCACGCTCCGTATCGGAACGTCGTAGGATATCGCGAATAAATTAGCACAATAGCTCTGTCGCTTTCCTTATCTTATATGTTTAATACATAATAATATGTTTTGTATATGTTTATATACATGTTCAATGTTCATCCATTGGTTGGTTTGCAAGATAATATACCTACTTATTAGCATAGTATATTATAATGTTTTATATATTGAGATGATAAATTACAACTCCTCCGAGTCATGTGGCCTTGGTAGATCGAAGCGTTAACAAAGTTAAAATAAAGAAATAAAATACTACATTCGTATTTCGTAGCACATGAACACTGTACAGCGACGCCTTGGCTTTAAAATGTAAGAACAATCTCGCTTGTCAAAACGTCAAAGTTTGCATTCACCGGAAACACAAAAACAAAGGTACTTCAAGAATGGCTGTTAAAAGAGGATTACTTACAATGAGCTTTGGAATTAGTATGTAGTGAGGAGGGCTGGGAATCTGTATAGCAAATGCGAATGCAACCCTTCATTGTAAATGTGCTCTTTTAAAGGGCTTTAAGACACATGCTTGACAATATCCTACGAGATTCTCATATAATATGTCACATTTATAGGTATATTCGCCATTAATAATAATTTTTGAATAGTTTTTGTAATTACTACTTATTACAAAAAATATTTCAGCTTTTACCTAAAACTAAAAAATAGGTACATAATTACAAAATGAAAAAGTAATATAAAAATACCGACTTCAAAAAATATACTAAACAGTAAAAAATAACTGAACGAGATTTTTATTTACTATGGATAGCTAATCAGATATTTTCGAAGTCGGTGCCAGCCGACAATTCTTTAAGATATATTAATATCTAATAGGTAAATTTGACAAGGTATGAACTCTAATAATAAATATATTTATATGTTTCGAAATAGATTTGCTTCGCTTGCATCGGCTGCCACCGACTTCGAAAATATCTAATAGTAAATGAAAACCCCCGTTCGTAGTTACATTTTACTTTTTACTTTTTTTTTTGACGTCAGTTTGATTTTTTTAATTGATAATTTATAACTATTAGGAAAATGTTTATATTGACAAAGAAAAATTAGTTTATAGGATGTACTTATACCTTTATTGTTTCTTTTTTATCGATTTACAACGTAACTTAAAAGAATATCGTATTTGTGCAACAATTTATACGTAATAGTGCTTATTGTTCTGACTGTATCTATCTAATAAATAATAATATATAAATGAGCAGGTACGTCCTAGATTCTTATTACCTATTGGTGCTATAAAATATCATATACCTATTGATTATATAAAGTACTAGCATTGCCCGCGGCTCCGCCCGCGTTCAGATGACCAATAACCAAATAAAATAGCGCTATTGTAATTTTTTTTTCAAAATAAGCTATTTTATAATAGTTTTTATTAGTTATTTAGTAAGTTACCTTGGTAAAATATATATAGTATCATCGTGGTTTTATTCTAACCAGTTTTTGTATTTTTCTCAATGAGATATTTTCCTGCGGTAAAAAGTAGCCTATATGTTGACCCGGATAACCAGCTATGACCATTCCGAATTTCATCAAAATCCCTCAAGTAGTTTTTCTGTGATGCGGTAACAGACAGACAGACAGACAGACAGACAGACAGACAGACAAAAATTCTAAAAACTATGGATTCGGCCTCTGTATCGATAATAATGTCTATTTCAATAAGATTTTCCGAAAAATATTTAATGTACAGATTCGACTTAATTACAATTTTATTATATGTATATAGAAGACGATATACATAACATGTATAGTAAACATTTCATTTTACACATTTGTTGATATATCATGCCATGAAAAACACTATGTAAGTCTTTGAATCTTTTAGTTATTTTTAGGAAGGATATGATTTATTTTGATTTTTAAAAACTCTATTATAGAAAAAATTATACAACCCTTTAAAAGTAGCGTTATGAAATAGAAACTTTCGAGGGGGTTAACAGTATTAGCCCTCTTAGCAAAAACACTGCAGATGGGTGTTTTCCAATTAGCTGTCACTGTGTCAACTTTTTGGTGCTTATTTAAAGCATGGCACTTTAAACGTTTGAGTTTTTTGAAATGTTATTCTAAATATTATGCATTTCAAGAAAATTATAGTTTGATAAAACTTATAAA
The DNA here is from genome assembly GCA_921882275.1 of Brenthis ino. Classification (NCBI taxonomy): domain Eukaryota; kingdom Metazoa; phylum Arthropoda; class Insecta; order Lepidoptera; family Nymphalidae; genus Brenthis; species Brenthis ino. Next base: position 32,486,990 of record OV170222.1, on the reverse strand, counting down.
AAAATAAACAAATATTCTACATATATATTATTTATTTTAAGAGTAAAAATATTAGATTAACAAATTATTTGTTAGTAAAAAATAGTAAAAAAATAGATAACTCACAACTACAAAAGCTAACACTGATATGTTAAAATAAAACAAAAGCTATCAGAAATGAAATTGCATCCCACACAGAGAATCACAGCATAATATCAACGTTCATAAACAAACAATACCTTTTAGTTTTTATTTCATTGATCGCGGATATTTCTTTTATCAATTTAATGTAAAGGAAGTAGGTAGGTATAACTGGGTCAAATGATTGAACATTGCATATGTTGTGAAAGCGACGCAAAAAATACCCCTTTTGCCGTTTTGTTTTCATTCGTAAAAAAAAAGATTATCGGCTGCAATTTGTACTTACCCTAAAATAGTATACTACACTTAGAATGAATGGGCTCCGTACAACTATAAGAAAAAACAATTTCATACTACATTTAAGTGGTATCTCAACGACCAATACTCTATCCTGATCTTATAAGAAACAACGTGTTATCAATTTTTTGCTGACTTGCATACGTTTTAACCTTAACCCTTCTCGCGGTCCCATTCTTTGCCTACCAATCTTTTTTTTATTTCCTTTTTAAATGGCACATGCAGAGAGATCGAGTTTTTATAACCTTTTATCCATTTTGATAAAACGCAATATCATCAGTCTACCTGAATATCTTTTAGATAGTTTTCTTTTGTAAGAACGTCTATAATCGATTCAAGTTTTATAAAAAGCAAATCTTGAACCTTAAATAGTAATAAATACTTAATTGATAACGTTAAATAATAAATTATTTCTTAATTAATACAAAACAACAATTGTAATATTTTTATTTTAAATTATTTAAACTTTTTATATAATTTAACGAAAATATAAAAGAGATAGTATATGAACGAAAAGAAAGATTTTTTTGCAAGCTAAAAGTTAACAGTAAATCTTTTCTTTGTAAACTAACGTGCAAAACGTATGGGATATCAAACGTGAAAAAAGCGATCCCAGGTAAAAAGTCATATACCGGTATAATTGTCACAAATTAAAGCAAAAAATTGTTCACAAAAGATATCAAATCTGCAAGCCACACGAGCAGGTAGAGAAAAGTTTATAAAATTCCTGTTTTTTGTTTCGAAGTGTGCAAAATAGTGGAATAACTGTATCTCAAGAACTATTGTGAACTTTTGACACAAGATAACATAATATTTGATATATTTTAATAATATATAATACATGTGCATATAATAAAGATTTAATTAAATAAATAAACATGAGTAGTATTTTTATTGATTTGATTTAGCTAATTTATTTCTTATAATTGGCAATAGTGACTTATACACAACATTAATACCTAAAGCTTTTTTCGTCAATTCTAATAACATTTTACTGAACTAACTTTGAATCAAAAAAACCCTTGAGAAGATTAAGACGTGTGTGTACGGTTTGCTTTGTCACTAAGCAAACATTTAGTAAATACGTTTTTTCCCCCGAAAGAGAATTTTGTGCAAAAAGGGCTACAAAAACAAGAAACGCGCTCTGATTTTGAATGCAACGTGATAAGTTAGTTTATTTTGAAATAGATCCCGCAGATTATAAGCGCAGCTAGCTTTGTAATTTCAAATCGTGTTAAAATATCATTCAAATATGGTGGTATGTATGCCTTTGGCCATAATATGTCTTTATCATGAAATATGAATGGATAAAAAGCATCCTTTACCTCAGATCAATACATTAATGTATGTGACGTTTTTTTTTCACAAAAAAAGCTTCTCCATAATGTAATCAAATTTTATTTTTGTCTTTAATATTTATCTGTTTTTGTGATAACAGCGTCATAGTGAGGCAATTATTTTCGTTGAAACTCAAAAATCTTTAAATAATACGACTGAGTTGCTTTGATGAAAGTAGTAAATAGTGGATAAAGAAATTTAACCAAGTAGCATGCCATTCTTATTAGAATAGATAAATCATAAGTATCAGGCGTATGTATAACTTCGTTATTACTTGGCTTGTAATTTAAAAAAAAAGACGTGTCTATAGATTTTATATCATAAAAAAATAAAAAATCATATAACGTAAGGTATGCTCTTAATCTGAGCTTAAATCAAGCTAACGCAAACTGCATTAACATTACGTAAAGTTTTAGATTAAATTCAAGTAAGACGCTAAAATATCCATCTGCAAGCATTTGCGTAGTTTATTGAACTCTCCTGAACAAAAACTCCCCTGCAAGTTTCAGCGCATCGTTCTTTCTCACGCTGAGAATATGAACAGTTACACTTACAAAAACACACTGCACTATAAATAAATAAATCAAAACGAGCTGTGTTATAATCATGATTTATTGTTGAAATGAAAATTTTAGGACTATTGATATACTTAATATAATACCAAAAATAATATAGGTTCATTAACCATAACATTTTTAGCTTGTTTGAAAACAATATTAAAATGTAATTTAAATACATTATCCCAAGATATTAAAAGCACAAAGGTAAAGAAAGTTTTCTACTTATAATAACAACCAGTGACGGAGGTAGTATCTATGTAGTATGTTAGTGATTAATACTAAATATTTTTTTCAAAAATATGTTACAAAGATGTTTTACACAGAGTAGAAGCCAAAAGATCAGTATAAGTTTTAATTAGCTTTTATACCTAAAGCTGCCCAAAAGTATTAAACTCCTTAATGAATTTATTAATGTTATAATAAAGAAAATTTAATACATATTTTTATAGATACTATCATGTCACACATATGACGGAACGGAAACGAAGTTGCTGCGAATGCACGGTTTCCGGTCGCCCCGCCGCGAACTATCATTATTCTTTCAGCAAATACATTTTGACTATAACCATTATCTCCTTTATTAAGCTTTCGTATTTATCTAACGGTATTACTTTTTAATGTTTAATAGTTAATTTATTTATTATACTGAGAAAAATAAGTAATACTAAGACCCAGTTTATATTTGTTCTTATTTTTAAGATTCCTTCTAAAAGTAAATATTATGCATAACTAAATGGTAATATCTATCATTGGAATATAGCAAATTTTTATTTGTAGCAATCTAGTCGTCAAAATTAAATTTAGGTATCAATAAGTGAAATGAGAATAATATATCTCGTAATTAAAAGAAAATTGTAGGTAATTTTTTGACTAACCATATAAAATGTCATACTTATAGAGCGAAATTTCGCATAAACTATAACGGTCTTAGAAAATTTGTGAGCGTATAACTGTCATCACTTCCTTGATCTCTTAAAAAATGTGGGAACAAATTACAACAAACACTTCGTTCGTGTAAAATTTACGCAAAAAATGTATTGCACAAAACAACATATCGAAGATTTTTAAACAAAAAAATGAGTCTCCCACGCTCTGAAAGGGTTGAATATGCACCTGACCTAGATTGCATTAAAATAAAAAAGTTTGAACATTTTTTGCGCTTCAACTCATGTACTTTTGAATTCAAATTTAAAAGGATGACCATGATTACTGGATACTATCATGCACAAAAATGTTCTTATTGCTCTCAAATAATATCAGTCAAAAAATTAATACGTTTGAAAAAATTATATACAGTTAAATATTTTAATACTTCATATAATATTTCTAATCGCTAGTCCAAATTAGACTAGCGCTAGGATATTTGTTTAGTGTAGCAGTAAATACCTATAAAAATATACATACCTAATATCTATATAATTTTATCTATGCCTGAGTGCTTTTATTATAACTTCTAGCGACTTACCCGCGCTTCTCTCGGGTTCGTTCCTAGCTTGCTTCCCAATACAAACTTTCATCCCCATTTTCACCCCCTTAAGGGATGATTTCCGGGATAAAATTTGTGCTTCCCAGGGTCTCAAATTATATTCTACCAAATTTCATCTAAATCGGTTCAGTAGATCCAGAGATTACCCCCTACAACATCACAAATTGACAATTCACAAACTCACAAACTTTACCTCTTTATAATATTAGTATAGATGAATAATAAATTATTATATTATTTGTAAATTAATTGATATTTAGTATTAGAAAGTTAAGATAACTACAAACCAAGATTAATATAAATATTTTGTCCACAAAATACTTTGTGTAGATATGTTACCCTACTTGCGTAACCTGACATTTATACTATACGCTAGTCCATTGTCGACGCAAGCGCAGGTAGCAAATGGGTTATCCGCTTATGCAAAAAATACAATAGTACCCGATTAACACCAGCGTAAAGTGCTTTAAAATGTAAAGGACTGTATTAAGGGCTTAAACTTTTATCCCCAACGTGTGCTGATTAGCATTTTAGTGCTCATTAGCATTGAATCAAATGTATACATTATTAGAACACGAATGATCGATCATTTTATAGAAAAACTAGCATTGCCCGCGGCTCCGCCCGCGTTCAGATGACCAAAAACCAAATTCTTAGGTTTTACATATTAGTATACTCTTACAATACAGTTTATGTATTTTTTCTCAGAAATGAGATATTTTCTCAAAGTAAAAAGTATTTTATATGTTGACCCGGATAAACAGCTATCATCATACCAAATTTCATAAAAATCCCTCCAGTGGTTTTTCTGTGATGCGGTAACAGACAGACAGACAGACAGAAATTCTAAAAACTATAGATTCGGCCTCTCTATCGATAATAATGTTTATTTCAATAAGATTTTCGAAAAAATATTTAATGTACAGATTCGACTCAGAATTTTATTATATGTATAGATATATATTAGTAAAAGATTTATGAAAATAATTTAATTTTAATTGGCTTAGCGTCGTAATTTAAAAACGGAATGTGAAACAAAGACTAAAGCTTGTTAAAAATGACCTGGCTGTATTGACGACATGGCTTCTTAATTTATTATTTACTGCTCAATAGACATAATTTCGTTGAAAAGATTCAATAGATAAAGTGTTCGAAGGAACGTGCGTGTCTGTGTTTTCGTTAGCACATTAGTACACCGCCGTCGTGTGTAGAACGTTTCGCGGCCTTTAACAAACCAGCCTCGTTAACAATTCATCGATGGCTACGAGTGAGGGTGAAAAGGCTGACAGGTAATGTGTTGCAAAATGAATAAACTGTGGCGAGAAATAGGGGCAGTTCGCTAGGTAACGACCGTGGACTCTCAATAATGCAACCGATACTGCTATTTTCTATTCCACGACCCATTTCCTAGTATAATAGCTACAGCAAAGTAGCTCTTGTAAAACTAGTCGCGAGTTCTATAACGCGAAATATGGCATTAGTAATGAGTTTGCTCGTCGACACGCTAATACCACGGCAAACAGTTGCAATCGACAATTCGCAACCACCCCTTTCTTGATTGAACTCGGTTAATGAAATGTAATTACGCTATAACGCTAATAATACTATTATTTACTCATATGGTTTCTGAACGCTCTGGCAATAAAATTATCAATCATTTATGGCTTGCCAGTCACGATATAGACATGTAGATAAAAAATTTTTTATCAAGAATTATTAGGCTCGTTTTTTAAGATTTATTATTCAGTAGGTAAGTACAATCTTCTTAATGAGGATTTTCTTAAAAAAAACAATTAACTATATAATCATATTCTTTACTTTAAAATTAATTTTATTTGGGTACGGTCTGAGATTTTCATTGAATTTGCGGCCAATTGGCACAATGAACTCAATCCCAACTCAATTTAAAAAAACGGCATTAAGCATTCTCCAAAATAAACATATATTCAATATAAAAAACACCATATAAATTACTAGATTATTTATTTTCCCAATACAAATAAATAAAAACATATTTGTTGATCATTTATAATTGGAGAAATTAATTATGTTATGTAAAACCATATCGCTAAGGAAAGTTGTCTTTGTAGTTGAACAACAGATGGATTAAAAAACTGCATAAAACTGATCTGTCTGCACTAATGTATAAAAAACAAACTGGCAAGCACCATGTGCAGACGCAGGTGCCCTTCGTTCCCACACAACCCTTTCAGCGACCTCTTGCTTCGCGCCGCCCCCTCATACCTACGAACCTTGATAAAAACCAAAAGATGAGCACAAATCTTCAACATCTTAAAATAAACTGACAGTAGATATAATAAAGCATGCATTTCCGTATCGTTAACGTGATACTTAAAGCCTTCTACATTCACTGTAGTCATTAGTTCAAAATTCTACCTGTCTCGATTATATTTATAGACACATCGTGTCATTAGATTTATTGTGGATATAATGCAATCTTCCCATATTTTTTTTGCTAAAAATCCTTTAATATTACCGCATATGCTATATAAATTATATGCTATTTAAATATAGGTATATTAGCACTTAGACAAAATCTTATATATATACATATATATGTATGTAAGATTAAATGCATATATATATATATATATATATGCATTTAATCTTACATACAATACTTAATAAGATTTTGTCTAGGTGCTAATATATATTTAAATGTAGCTCAAATATTCATTTAATCTAACAATTGTTTATAATAAACGCATCAGAAAGAATTAAGTTTTTTACAGTTAGTTATACAAAATCTGATTTTCGGTTTTTATAATCACCAGTGTTTTGTATCCAATTAAATTAAAGCAAAGGGTCACCGGCTGGCGGCTGGCGGCTGTAGCTGTCCGCAATAAATTGCAACCCTACAAAATGTTTCCGCTCCGCACATGATGTAGGTCAACCATAATAAAGAGGATTTATAAAACTTCAATTTGCATAAAAAGGAAAGGAAACGTACTATACTGTCACATTAGGTTTTCACAATTTCGGTTAGTAATACTTAAGAAATATATTTATTAACCAAATTCAATAAAGAAAACTACCAACAAAAATCAACCCGTACCTACCTACATGTTTTAATATGTATTTTTCATGATATCTCGGAGGTGGCTTGACCGATTCGATTGACTGCTTGGCTAGTTTTAATTGTTGTTATCATTTTTTTGACAAAGAGCATACCGTATTTAGAATTAAGTAAACAATTTTAGAACGTCCATCTCAACCTACTCTTACATGGGCGCCGGGAGGGGGCTGCAAGGAAGTACACTTGCATCGCTCTGCCATGAAGGAAAATATATAGAGAAAGAGATTGAATTAGTAAAATCCCTGTTTAAATTTAGATATTTGCGAAAAAAGATGATAAATAAGATATGAATAAAGATTATAAAGTTAATCATTTAAAGATCAGTTAGTAGTTTAATATAAAGAAGCAGATGGAAATAATTCTGCCGCCGACCATGTACTACTAATTGTCGTGTTGACTTGCAACCTTGCAAAATTCACGTATTTCCGATGACAGTACAATGATTTGGTATCATCGAGCGACGAGCTGATCTCACGGTTAATCCACGAGGTGGATAATGGAACTCTCCAATAGTTACTTATCTTTCGATTTTGCACTATTTGTTATATTTTGATAAGTTCTAAACGAAGATTTTAACTAAAGTCTGATTTGTAGTGCATTATTATCAAATTGTTTTAAAATATCTGAAATATGGAATAACTCGTTTGTTAATTACAATATATGAATTTCTTATTAATAGGCCTATATAAGTTTGCCTTGTGGTGAATTAATTTAGTGCGTTAACAGCACTACCGCTATTGGTCAGCGAGCTCAAGCTGCGCCGACGCATACAGTTGCAGATCATGCCTGATATCATGCTCATTTCACATTTACCTAGCAGTTTTTACCATCTGCCCATACGAGACGCATATTATCTACTTTTGACCCCACAGTCGTTAGGTAGGAGCATAATCGCTCACATAAATTTAGTCCTTGTACATATAATCTAACATCTTTATTCATTCTTCTTTACTGGGACATTGTAAAAGTTAAAAACCTAATTAAATTGAAACTACTAATTTATATATAACAAGAAAAATATCTATAATAATGAAATGCTTTTGATATATCCGCAACCAGGTATATCAGCGCTCTTTTATAACATGAAGATGTCTCTACCTACTTCAAAATATATAAGTATAATAAAAACACAGAAAAGGAATATTGAAAATTCTTAATGAATTTCAAGCAAAGGCAAGACTTCCTATAATCATTAAGATTAAATAAAATAAATTAAAGTAACGTTAAATTCAATAAATTAAATAAACTAAAATAACAGATAAATATTTGACAATCTGATATGTTCATTGACGTGTTTCCGAAACTGATATTTCTCATTACAAAGTGTTTTTTCAGTGTGTGTGTTCTCATTACTTGATAAAAAATGTATGTCCGAAGGGTAGCCGGTGTCCGCGGAAGGGTAGTTGTCCCCAAAGTAACTCAAAAAGCTAAGCAAACAAGCAGATGGCGACATCTACAATTACATAATCAACATTTATCATATTCAAATGAGTTCACCAATATCGGATACGACACTGGATGCAAATGTATAAGCAAACAATGAAGAGGCTAAATATTTAAACAAAATTCAAAAAACTTCAATAATAGATTGCGGTTCCTTAACAGTTGATATTTAAATCTGATTCATCACAGCAATAGTAGATTTACTAAAGTAGAGATCAGGAGATGTAAGTAGGAACATATTTGTAAAGTTAATGGAGCAGTAGGTAATGACAAGTAATTAGGTACGAGAGTATTATCCGTAAGCTGCAACCAAGTAGTTATACCTATTTATTAAAATCCAACAAAATATCCGTTAATCATTAACTGTCGTAACATTCATTGAATTTTTAGTGAATAGTCTGATATTATAACGCGTTCAAAAACCTCAAGCTCCTTTTAAAAAGTGTCTCATATTGAAAGCTGCTATGATTATATATGTAGGTAAAGATCACGAAGCGATGCGCTATGTACGTAACTGTGCATTAGTGATTGAGTCACGGGGAACTGACCTAGCATGCTACGGAGTGCATTGACGCCGCATCCGATGCATTTATCGCTAGTATGCTCTTGAGATAATGCACAACATGCTTTTTGGTGATGAATAACACATCTGTTTGTGTCAGACAATGTTGAATAACTTCAAAGTTCATAAACCCTGGACTCTATCTATCGCAGACGATTACATGACTTATTCATTTTTATAGAGGTCGTTGCCGAATATAAGTAGATTTATGCTCAAGAATAAATAATACTTATATATATCTACTTTTGGATACACAAGAACTTTTTTTGTGTTTCGTTGTTGTAATATAATTTTTATAAGCATTTTTATTTATTAATATTATTTAATTTTACATTTCAATAAATAAAATTTAAGTAGAATGTGGTAACATTCTTGTCTTATATTTGGTGCTGAAAAAACATGCTCCACTCGACTAATACAAATGTATTCAAGTGGAGGGTAACATTGTAATAGGAGCTCGTGTAATATTACGGAAATTTTTATTATCATTACAAAAATTATCTTGAAATCATCAACTTGACCGTAATTCGTATGATCCGAACAAGGTTCTGAACATTGATAAGACGACTGTTTCACAATAACAGAATTATTTGCGGCGGAGGGCGCGTCACCTTGAGATGCGCGCCACAAACAACCGCGAGGTCTGCTGAAAAATAACGTACTCGCGCACACAAGTGGTCTGTGGACGCAGTCACCTTAATAGCTTATAATCCTTATATATAATATAAACCTCATCATTAACTTCCAAAATAAAATTTAGCCAAATAGGATAACATTAATCTATAGAGCAGATGTCAAAGATTGTTTAAATTACTACAAAGTATCTTTTATGACATAATCTAGTAAGCATTAAAATTGATTTTAAGATGTCTTAAGAATACTCTCAATTTTATTCTAAATCTTGGTCTATTAATATTTTCTTAATATTATGAATATTTACTACTAGCGAGCTTGCTTCCCCATACAAACTTTCATCCCCATTTTGAACCCTTAAAGGATGATTTCTGGAAATAAAAAATATCCTATGTCCATTCCAGGGTGTCATACTATCTTCTTACCAAATTTCATCTAAATCGGTTCAGTAGATCTAGAGATTATCCCCTACAACTTCACAAACTCACAAACTTTACCTCTTTATAATATTAGTGTAGATGTAACATTAGTGTAATGTTTGATTACATAAATTCTAGTTAGATTTATGTTATAAAAATCTGTTAAAATTTAGTCTAACAAATGACCAGCGCTTGGGTATATGATCAGTTAATTATGATCCCTACATTGTACTGGACGACATTATAAAGAAAGTTCAAGTTATTTCTACTTATTACTTGCATTCTACTACATATATAGACTAGCAGTTCTGCGATCAGTAGACCTCGCGAACAGAAACTTTTTTGCAACAATTAATATACAAGTAAAGTTATGTGAGCTAGTTACTGCATTTTGAGGAGCTATTCTGTTCATCACGCCGAAGATCCTTATTAGATCTACACCAATTTTTTATAAGACCTTATGAGATTTAAAGTTACTACCTTATAAATAAAAAAAGTACCATCGAAATCGAATCTCATAAGGCAGAGATATCCAGTAGCCTCCATTTTGCTCCTTTTTGGAAGAATTATCAATCCAATCAAGACGACAAAAAAAAGTATAAAGTCGTAAACCCTGTATACCAAGTTTCGTCCAAATGTAGGTGTACCAACAAACTGACAGAGGAAAGCAAATTTTGCCAGATGTGAAGCAGAGACGCTTCGCTCGCTCGGTCATAAAAGTATGTATAAATAAAAATATGTCATATAGAACTGTACCTCCTACGAGTACTACTATATAAGTGATAATTAATATACTAGTACCTATTTCATCAGTAAATAAATGTGGATATAAGAAGAATCCGGAAAATTAGCGATGGTATGTGTATACGTGACACAGTGGATCGCGAAGGGCTTTCAACGGCGAATATACCATGGTGCGCACACGCCGGTTAGGTGCGTGTAAGTGGGTCAATGGCAATGCGTGACGCTGGCGCGGCCCTTTGCGCAGGGCTCTCCTTGAACTGATGCCGGTAGCAACTCTGAGTTAATTCGCTCTCATTTCTCGCTAAATTCGAAGGAATGCTTTGAGAATGTTCTTTGTTTTCAATACATATACTTCGTATTTCATTAAAGAACAATCTATTTATACACGTTACATATGTATATAATAGCATGTATACTTACAAAAATAGTCTAAGAGAGTTTGATAAAAAGCTATATTTTTTACATGTAATCTCTTTGCATAAAAAAGTACAAATTTAGAATACTAACCATCATAACATGCATAGGTACTATAAACTTTTAATTTCCTCTTAATGTAAAATAGAATTCGTTGAATAAATTATTTTTTATCAAGTGTTTGTATTAAATATTACAATCCTAATGATATTTTATTCATTTTGAATCACTCCTATTCTATGTATATGTATGTATATATATATATATATATATATATATATATATATATATATATATATATATACATAATTAACTGATCATATATCCAAGCGCTGGTCATTTGTTAGACTAAATTTTAACAGATTTTTATAACATAAATCTAACTAGAATTTATGTTATCAAACATTACACTAATGTTACATCTATACTATAATATTATAAAGAGGTAAAGTTATGAGTTTGTGACGTTGTAGGGGGTAATCTCTAGATCTACTGAACCGATTTACATGAATATATGATTTATATACATATATATACTAACGTCCCTGGTTGATTCCCCACAAAACTTTCATCCCCCATTTTCACCCCCTTAAGGGATGATTTCCGGGATAAAAGTATCCTATGTCCTTCCCAGGGTCTCAAACTATCTTTTTACCAAATTTCATCTAAATTGAGATTATTGATCTAAAAAGAGATTACCTCCTACAACGTCATAAACTAACAAACTCACGAACTTTACCTCTTTATAATATTAGTATAAATATAATGTATTGCCCACAGTACAATCCTATATAAAAATAACATAAAAAATTATAATATTAATTCTATTTATTCATTGTCATTGTTCAATAGTATAATGACATTAATTATGAAGTATTTCATACATTTTACTTTCTTCAAAATTACTTCTTAATATTAATAATTATTGTTAAGACAACAAAGATTTTAAGATAGGCAACTATCAAGTAAATAAAACACATCAAGGTTAACACTAGGAAATAATGTTTAAAGTTTTAACAGTTGATATTCAGGAGATGTATACCTTCGTACAAAACGAAGGCTACCTAAAAAACACGTATGCAGCTTGTCAATAGTACCTTCTACCTATGAAATGGCCAATAAGGTGATTTTCCATTTTCTTTTCCTCTTAAGACAAAAACAAATTGTATTGATACTAAATATGCGAGCTAGAACTGAAAAATGAGCTTTAATTTTATAAGCCATCATTTTTGTATTATTTGTAAATTTAAAAAAATATACATGCACTGAGTAAATATTGCCGATGATTTGCATACGCGTCCTTATCTATTCTAACGCTCGTGTATCCAAAAGGTCTCGCTGCGGCCTTCATCACCGACGTCGAGGCCCTTTAATTTGCTATCAAAATAGTTAGGTACAAAAACAAACGTAAGAAATATACTTAATTATAAATAGTTTGTTAGCCTAATAAATTATTTTAAAAATTAATATCAGAGGCACTCTGCAATAAGAAAAAAAATTCCAATTGTTATTTTGGAGAGTCAGTGAATAAGGAGTAAATAAATTATATTAATATAAAGAATTCCATTATGAAATGATGATGAAAATGGACGGGACAGGGAAGGCAAGCACCTTAAATATTAAAGTTATCGAATTTTACTCAAAGGAAACATTATTTAAAAAAAAATATTAATAACTGCATGAAAAAAAATCCTGAACAGATAATCGAACCAACTAAAATACAATAAAATAGACCGTCAATATTTTATTGAACTAACCGATAGAGTTTATGGTAAGGATAAAATCTCTCGAACAAACATTGTATCTTACTATAAAAAACCATGAAATCTTACAATTTATAAATTGCGACTCTAGCTAACATCGTGAAATAAACTTAAGGGAGATGGAAGGAAAGTGTCTTAATAACTGAAAATATCAAGTTTCAATCAAAGGAAGCATTATTAATTATTATATTTTTAAACTGCATTAATTCATTTTTGAAATGTTATCTGAACCGGTAATCGAACCAACTAAAAATGCAAAAAAGTTGAGAAAAATTTAAATACAGTACTAATAATATTCTTTAAAATAAAGCAATATTTTCTCTGATTGATTAATTGAAACCGGTATTTTTAAGAGAATTTTTTTATTGAAAACCTGAAATTTTATGATTTTTGAAAAAATTAAGTTGATATTTACAAAATTTAGTCATGGTGTTGTTAAAAAATCATAAAAAAATGTAAAAAAATAAACAAAAATTTTTTTTTTCAAAAGAATATGATAGATCTTTGTAGAAATATGACTTTAATTTATAAAATTACCCTTTAATATACTGTGCATCCATTAATTGCTGATAAATATTGATGAGAAAAAAGAAAAGGATCCTTTTTCATTGAAAGCCGAATATCTCAGGAAAAAATCGACGTAAAGAGACGTAAAGAGTTTTTTATTAATTTTTTACATTTATATTTTTATGATTTTTAACAAAACCATAATTAAATCTTCTAAATATCAACTTAATTTTTTTAAGATATATTTTTATGTTTATGAATGAATTTCATTTATTTCTGTAATTACCTCAAAATCAATTTTTTCAGAAAAAATCAATAAATCTAACTTCAAAACCGATCAAAAATTAATAAAATATCGATAAGTTCTAAAAAATAATAACAAATAGATTCTACGGCAAAAAAAATATAAATGCAGTGGTATACTTTACGTGAATTCAAACTTATAATATTTTTTCACGAAATTCGTCAAAGTTGGAATATTTAGGGCGACATTGCATAAATAATAAGTGTCAAATTAAAAACTTAAGGAAAATCATTTTTTTCGTTTTTTCCCGAAAAATACATTGGTGTAGTTTATAAAAATTTGGTCAATAAAGTAGAAGTTAAATTTATTAACCAAATTTCAATGATAATTGAAAAAAATGTAGTTTACAATGTAAAAATTATCGATTCCTCCAATTTGTAAAATTTTAAAGGGTGATTTTACAGGACGACCATACAATGTTTTTATTTTTTCAAAAAGTAGAGTTCTAGACCAAAAGAATAAGCCCTATTTGAAAATTGAATGATTTTTTTTTTTAATGTTAACGTCTACTTGAAGTTGGGGTTGATTTTCGGCCTCTCGAGAAAATCAAAAGTTTATTTTAGAAATTAAAATAAAAAAACCAAGAAAAAGTTAAAAACCGAGAATTTTGCAAATATCTCAAAAACTTTAAGGCTAAAAATTGTAGATTTTTACAAGACCTACAACTTTTGTAGAAAACATTTTTCGATAGAACGTCACAATAAGCTGGAAATTGAAAAAAAAACTATTTTTCAACGCTTTGCGTCCCCCCATTTCTCGGGCGTAGCTGGGCACTTGGAGCATTTCACGAATTTCTATTCCTTATATAACTAAACTAACATTTTAAAATCATAAAACTTCAGGTTTTCAATATTTTGTTCCCAAACCGGATTCCGATTGGACTAGAGTAAAAGTTGATAACTTCAATATTCAAGGTACTTTTCCTCCATGTCCCATTCATTTGTTCCACCCTACATACTTATAATATTTATTAAATTATATAAGACATATTTATTAATTACAAAATAATATAATAATTAATCTATACCATTATTATTCTTATTCATATACGAAGAAGCATCTACTTTGCGTTAAACTATAGAAGTCTATAATAGAAGGAAAACAAATAGTATTATTACAGTCTCTATAACTAACGAGCTAAGAGCTACTGAACGTACCACTGCCCACAAACCACAGTGTAGCTTCATATTATTCGCGAGCGCAAGGTTACATTGCGCAAGCGTTACACGTGTCGCTCGTCGACCTCTTCTGAACACTTCCGATTCGCATGCACAACAACTTATATTTTTGAAAGGCAAACCATGACGTAGTTTTGGAAACAAACCTTTAGATTTAATAACGTTTTTCACATCTGCTCATGTCTCATGAAGGCGATCACGTTTATAACTTTGGTAATTATGCGTAGTACGGAAATATTTGTTAACTTAGTTGATAAACACGTTTAAAGTTTAATAATTATATTATAGAGTAAATAATGAATGTAACATATTGTAATATTAAGTTTATGTAAATATTTTTAAGATTTTACTGCAATTTATATACGACTTTCGGGCTTGTTGACACATGCAAACCGTCGGTGACCTAAATAGTAATCGCCAGCCGATCGTAGTCCACCGTAGCGCTACGTAGCATAACGTCGTAACCGCCCAATGGCATGAAAGCAATGGCAGCAACAAATAAAGATAAGATATTGCCACATTTTTAGTATACAAGGTAAAAATTAGCTCTTTGTATTATAATTTTTCCTGGAGTACTTAAAATTCATAGAATACTTCATACTAATAAATTAATATTATTTATGTAAAAATAGGTTTTACATCTTTAAGTTTTTATTTCAAAAAAATTTGATAATACATTTTTTTACCTATAAACCTTTAATTAAATTCAACGAATTAAGTTCATGGTTAAATTCTATACTTCTTTCAAAGTATGTTCACCGTTCGATCCATTGTTGTCGATTGTATACTTATTTATTGAATCTAATTGTTTTGCAAAAAACAGAAATATTAGAAGCAAATTTTGAGATAACTGGCATTGATTTAAAAAAAATAGCATTGTTTACTCAGCGAAATGAAAAATTGAATAAACAAGTTTACTCAAGGCTAGATATATAGCAGTAAGCCGTGAGCTCATGGTCACGAAAATATATATGCTACAATTTTATATTAAATATATTTATTAAAACATATGTCTTTGCGTAAATATGACATATATTAATTAGCTGGAATATCTAATTTTATAAGATTTAATTAGAATAAAATAACACATAATAAAATTCCCACTTGCAGTAAAGGTCAAGCAAAATTCATCTCACGGCAAAGAAATCACCAATCATTTTATAAAGATTCAGGGGTATTATGACAATAGATACCACAATATTCTTATTGTCATTCTGCTAATATATAATCGCTGTCCAATTACGAATCATTACTTATAAACTGGTAGTAAGTAGACTCATGACGTTCAGTAAAGAATTGTAATAATTTAATGCTGAATAAAATGTTTTGTATTTTGAATTTTTGAATAAAATAAGAAAATGTTTTTACGTAAATTGGATAAAAAGCCTTTTATTTGTAACTAACTGCAATTCCAAATAACTTCAAATGAACGGCTTAAATCTATACATATAATAAAATTGTATCTAAGTCGAATCTGTACATTAAATATTTTTCGGAAAATCTAATTGAAATAGACATTATTATCGATACAGAGTCCGAATCTATAGTTTTTAGAATTTTGTCTGTCTGTTACCGTATCACGAAAAAACCACTGGACAGATTTTGATGAAATTTGATATGATGATAACTGGTCCGGGTCAACATATAGGATATTTTTTACCGCGGGAAAATATCTCATTTCTGAGAAAAAATACAAAAACTGCATTGTAAGAGTATACTAATATGTAAAACCTAAGACTTTGGTTTTTGGTCATCTGAACGCGGGCGGAGCTGCGGGCAATGCTAGTTATTTATAAATTCTAATGTCGACGACACGTTTGGCTCAGTTTCTAGTGACCCTACTTGCTGTGCCAGTGGTCGCTGGTTCTAGTCCCACTGGGAGCATTCATTTATGTGATGTTTGTACTACAGTCATGGGTCTTTCATATTTATAATATGTAGGAATTTAAAGTTATATACGTGTGTCGTGTACTGTATCAACTATCTGGTGGTATCCATAAACAGACCTCGTAGCTTACTATGGAACTAGATGGTGCTGTGTTAATGTCCCAACATATTTATTAATTTAACAAAATATACTTTCAGTGTTCCTGTATTGCTATCATAATTCTATTAAATCATTAATTACTTATTTATCCTCAAATTTACGATTCTACATCTTGCTAAAAGAATATTTAACTAAAATATATTAATATGTACTTGTATTATTTATAAGTATGTAGGTATAGGAAAACCTTCAGCATTATTAGTATAGTTTAATATTAATTTAATCAGTATTGCAGGTCAACATCTACTTGGAGCCCTTCACCAGTACATACAAGCGTAATGCTAGTGTGTATTGGCGCAGAATTGAAACAAACATCGCGCGTGTAGCGAGGCACACATACAAAGCAAAGACTTTGTTTTGCCGTTGAGATTTGCGTGGTGTTGCGCAAGCGTATAGTGGAGGCCGTTGACTCGGCGGACGTGCGTGGCCGCCATGTTGACGGCGCGGGCGCAGTAATGGAGCGCGAATCTAACCGCTTCTGTTCTGCGCGCTTTCGTAACAACATGCGCCTAGCCGTCGCCATATGGGATAATGGGACCCGCGATTGCCGTACACCGATAACGAAGTGCAAATGACTCTGATATTCTTCATGTATTAAACATGAATATAAAAATTATCACTACTTTTAACGATTTTTTTTACTACCTATTTATTGAAATGAAGTCATTTCTGTGCAGATACATGTTATCTGCATACTACAAATCGTATATATACTGCAACTATACATACATGTACATATCTATATAGAAACAGTATAGGTACATATATATACATATAGTGCAAGGAAAGTTTAGGTATAACTTACTAGAGATAATAATAATAAATTTTTGAAAATGTCAAGTAAATACCATGTCTTGTCCCTCTATGGAATTTATTCACTTATAAAAGCTTATAGAATGTTATTGATTTTCATTTTATAGCAACATTTATCCCGACATTTACAACGTGTATAAATAGCTATATCACGACAAACTTATTTCATTATTTATAGCGTAGTAATGGCAATTTGTGAGAATCAATACGTAGTAGATAGAGCCAATTGATAAACGTGTCTTTGTTAAGGACATCGGCGTGAATAGGGTCGCAATGTTACGAAAGATGTTTGCGGGCTTAATGGAAACCTTTTTTCCGTGCTGTACGTTGCGCAAGAATATTCGCGAACAGATAACATAGTAGGTACAGAGCTCTGCCCCTCCGTCCTCTTGCGAAGTCCGGTCCGCGTCTCGCGTCTCTCTCTACCTATCGGTCTCCCGCTACTGCCGTCACGTTCTAACGCTATGACATAGATACTACTAGTATGTACAGTTGCGAAACAGCGCGGATTATATAGCAGGTGGAATGTGCCGCCAACTAGTTTAAATAAATGCTTTCACATGCTAACGACTATATAAGCATTATAATGAATTCTCTTCAAGAACATTGGTGCGATACGAATTAATTAATTAGACTTAGAGCTACTTTCTTCGACACAGATCAGATAAAAGATACGCGAATACTATTAACGTCAGAATATTTATGGCAATTAAGATAATTAAGTACCTACCTGAATCCCAATCATTATTCTATATCTTCTCATATGCATTTATTTTGTCATATATTAAATTAGCATTAAGAAATCTTTCGCCAACTTCAAATTATTCATCGGAGGCGGAGTTGAACTTATCCAATAATGTCAGACAGAGGACGCATGCGCTGTTCTCCTAGTCCACAGATCGCTGGTTTCGTGCGTGATTTTGATTCACATTTTGTGTGAGCGACCGAGCGACACGCCAGCGATACCAATCAGATAAGAACAATCGATATTTTCGCGCAATTTCCTCGCCGGACACACGAAAGGTCATTCCGCAAATATTCTTATATTTGGGAAAGCTCAGTAATGAAGTTGCATTACTAATACCAAAAAATATGTCTAAACTGTTATATCAAAGTTTTACCCTAATATAAAATTTGTAATTTTAAATACATCATCTATTCTTATTATTAATTTATATATATACGAGTATATATATATATATTATTGAAGTTGTACTTCTTTTGGCACGTTTGGAAAAAAATTATGAGCGTAATATTTTTAAGATGCGCGCGCACACCGTTAGCTAAAAAGCGACATAATGTTAGCCGAAAACGACATGATGAAGTTAGCTGCATTCCTTTTACAAATATACGGCATGAAATTTTTAGCTATTTTTGTTCTGTTAGGCCAAAGAAGTGTAACTTCTTACGTGCGTACATAAGTATACACAGTAGAATACTAAGCCGAACAAAATTTAAAGTAACATATACGAGTATGTTTCTTTCTGTAACATTAACTATTGGAAAATTTATTTAAAACAAGTTATGTTACCAAAAGCGGCCGTCGTTAGTTTACAAAGTCAACATCATTAACCGATAAGATTTCTCGTAATTTCGATTGCTAAATGAAATAGCAATGTCTTCGAACACATGTTTCATTCAAATCCTGAATTCTTTCATCACTCTGTAACAAGCTGTGTCAAAAGTAATGGGTTTGAGTTCATAAATCACTCAATTATGCATTTGGTTACAAAATATCCTACTTAGCAAATTTAACTCCGCGATCATTAATCACAGTCTGCGATGCATCCCTATATTTTTCTCTTGTCCTTAATCTGTTGTCTAAGTATATAAACATTAATGATAACTTTTAAATATTTTCAGAAGAAATTTCATTTAGTAATAAACACGAATCTTTGTTTACATATTTTCACAGGAGCTATTTATGATATTCACGGATATTTAAATAATTGCATGCTGCTCTGGTAGCTCCGGGATCGAGATCTGATTTTAATCGAATCTTCAGAACAGAATATTATCACTACGCAATTTTCGTTTGTCAAAGGGAGTATCTAAGTTATACAATATTATAGTTATAATAATAATATAATTATTGGCAAGCTCACTGACTGAAAACGTAAGAAAGAATATCTGAGGCAAAAAATAACTTCATAGCAGGACCTACCCGAATGTGAAACTAATAACATGCAGCGGTACTTAACAGATTTAGTCTTTTAATGTTTAGTCTATATTTAGTATCATAACCTTAATGAACGGTTACTCTAACTCGCCGCTGTACAAACATTATAAAATATCGCTGCCGATTTTAAGATGTAAGCCATGTGCTACTAATAAAAATTAAAATAAATAGTAGACGTTTGAAAATATGCCTTTTTTAAATATATTGTGATATGAGCGTGAAAATATATAATATATAGTAAATTATAAAATCGTTGCAAAAGCATTGTTTATTCCTACATCCTGCCTAAATTAATGTTCAGAAAATTAATTAATTTGAATATAATCTTTATGTATACGTAGCGCTCATAAGTCGGTTAAAAAGACGTTAAAACTCATGATTCTCATTGAATGATACTTATTTTCAAATTAATGAAAAAAGTAGGTAAATCGCAACCAAACTGTGGGGAAATCTCGTTATTCTAACGAGTAGCGAGTTTTTTGATCATATTTTTTCTATCTGAGCAGGTTCAGACAGAGTCGAACTGTACTGCTTTTAAAAGTTTGTGACAATTTGAATTTGTGAATACGACGAAATGTAGAGCTTGGATTATATAAATTTAATAACGCTATTCAATAAACGCTAAGTAGCGCTAGTTATATTTGCTATTTAGTACACTATTAGAACATATTTTAAAGAGTCGACGGCAGGTATATGAATAATCTTGTTATGGATTAAATCTTCCTAGCGCACGCCAACAAAAACGGTGTAGAAATACTCGAGTTAAACTAGCTGAGGCATTGTCGCCGCGTTAATTCGGTCGGATCACGATCACGCACAATCCGCCCCGCGGTTCTGTTGAGTTATTTAATAGTATTTTTTGTGCGTTGGCGAGCGATTGCGCTCCGCCACCCTTGGGCTTCGCGCAAAAAACCCTCAACTCAGAAATACTTAGAATGTTGTTTTGGAGGCGAGGGGGGCTCGTTGGGCCGCGGAGATCGCTATCGCACGCACCTACTGCACGCACTATCCTAGTGCCCACTTAATTGTTATGTATGCCGCGGTACCCGAATTCACGTTAAACTTGAGACTGGAAATGGGTTTTATAAATAGCTTATTTTGTCGTTCTTTATAATTTGCGACGACATTCAGATCTTAGTACCTAATCATATAAAGTATGAACATTTTTTATTGGTTTAAATTTTATAACAAACTGTTATCATTCCAAATTTTGATTTGTATAATTAGGATACCGCAATCATAAAAAATGTAATATACTACATATCAAACAAATAATTAACTGGTGATTATATTCATTCCATTTGTGCGAAGTTAAGATTTCAAGCAACTAGAAGATATTTTTATATGACAAAAATGACTCTTTAAATTAATACATATTCTTAAAATTATAAATTAACTCCAGAGTTATGTTTCTAATACTATTACATTTATTAATATTATTTTTTTATTATTACATTAGTACTAAAAGCATATTTCGAGTTTATCGTCGACTTGCATAAAAATGCGTACTAGTGGCGTGTGCGTGGCACCAAAAAAGCAAACTAGGGAAGCTCATTAACGTAAAAAGCCCAGTGCAAACGTCAACTAATAGCAAATTACACGAAGGGTAAACTACACCCACGCCGCCTGGCAGCTACAATTTTACTATAATCTCCCTAATCAACTAATGTCGAAACACCTCTTTGTCATAGTAACTTACGCACTGAAATGCAAGTGTTCATTTTTCTTCTTATAAGAATACTAGTTCTTATCTTATTTTGTTGACAATTTCAACAAACATTGATAATATGATTGACGAAACCATATTTAAGTATCGAAAATTTGTAGATAAACCGAAAGTTATCAGTCAATGACAATGCATAATCGTTAGTCAGTTCAAAAAGTTAGAAGTCATCGCAAACCGCATGGTAGACTGCACTGAAGCAACGGAGGGCCTGAGGGCCGGGGGCGGAGGCTATCAACATTTCGGCGCGTCCGTGAGCCGCTCCCGCACCCCCCGCGCCGAATTCGCCCTGCGCCTCACTACCCGCGACGCTCCCCTCCTTGCGCCGTGCTAACCTTGAAAATAGTTTTTACCGACAGGAGGGTATTCACCCCGAACCCGAATTCCGAGCTCGCTGCACACTGCAGGTTTCCTTGTCGCGCCGTCAAAATTCTTATAGGAATATTAGCTGCATCTGTTAATTCCAGTGGTGTGGTGCGGCATGTGAGTTTACGCGGACAGCGACAAGCAAAGGATATTTGATTATGTTAAGTTTTTTTAGTCAAGTCGTGAGTTCTGTCCGCTTTATGCGCAGGAATAGAATAGGGACTGCTTGTGCATTATTCTGCGTAACATTCCACGTTTGTATCGACGTAGTCCTACTAACTAAAATATTATTTTGAATATGCATGTCATTGTAAATTACCTAATAGGTAGATATGTAATGAACTGCTAATGTTTTAAAATAGATATCTTTACTGTAATTTTTAGTCATATAGAGATATCCATTCAATTCTTGATATGTATAACTGTTGAATAATATCCCAATATCTTATGGAGCTCATAAAAACGTAACGTAGATCATTTAAAATTACCTATTGAAAACTATGCATCTCCTAGTTTCATTATCACGTGCTAGATTTTAACAAATTATAAATTTCTCATCCGCATTACGTAGTTATAAACTTGCTGTCCTCTGTGATTCGTGTGTATGAAGTAATTAGTTAGTCTAGTATACATTGAACCTAATAAAAAGTGTTCTAAAGTCGAATAATTGCATTAAAATATATTCGCTCGGGTTCGCCTCTAGAAAAACAAAAACAAATCTATCCCACAGGAACCGTACATTTTTCGGGATAAAAATGGGTTGGGGAAAAATATGTGCTATTTCAGACTATAATCTATCTCTGTGCCAAATTTCATCCAGATACGTTCTGGCGTGATTGAGTAACAAACATCCATCCAAACATCTAAACATTGAAACATCTAAACTTTCACATTTATAATATTAGTATAGATTTGTTCAGTCATGAAAACGTAACAAATAGTCGGGCAACCTAGGTAGGTCATATATAAATTTATTCGAAATATAAAGGAACAACTGTTAATCGATCAATGTAATGTATCTACAGATTTTTCTATATAATAAATTATAATATGATAGCTAATATATTGTTATTGTTGGTCAGATCTAAAACTACAAGTAAGTAATTCTTTTGAAAGATATAATATAGCATATCATTGCTAAGCTAGAAAGACGTATAAAAAATTCGACCCGTAACGAAACAAATAAGAAAAAGGGGAATAGTTATTTACCTGCAAGCAGTGTTCGAGAGAAAATAGAGTAAGGCGATCGCCACGCATATAAGCAAGGCAAGGGTAAAGCGGCAAAAAAAGTTAAAAAGACGCAATGCGCCCGCGCATCTTGTCGTGCCGCGCCTACGCGAAGCCACGCCGCCTCGTCTTGCCCCTTCCCTTCCTTCAATAGACAATAATGACTCTTGAATATTACTTAATAAAAAATGTTATAATATTAGCAACATCGTTTTTATTATTCAACTGATAAAGTAAGATGAATTAGTAACAAGTAAGGTAACGAATTTTAACAAGTAAAATTGATTTTTGTTTGTTTATTTTATATAATTTCTTAACTAGTGAAACATACTTGTTATTATATTTCATTATGACATTATTTTAGTAACAGAAAGTAAAGTAGTAGTTACTATAGTATAAAGCCATGGTTACATATCTAACATTAAAATTGATTAGAAAGACGTATTTCTTCTAAATAAACAATATTGCGGAAAAATATTATTAAAAATTCACTATGGCACTAATGAGACTAATCATAATTCTAACAAGGCTAACTGTTTGTTCACATTAACTCGGCTATTCTAATTCAAGTTTTGACCAAAACATCTGAAATAATCGACATGACTCGTCGAATAAGTCGAGGCAACCCCAACTGCAAATGCATTTTGATTGGTGGGCAGCTGTCCGTAGAAGCAAAAAAACTGCTTTCTAAATTACCGCTCATATCAACAACGATAGTTTATCTAGTATGAACACCTTTCTCGAGATCATAATCGGAGCCATGACCATGCTTCCGTATCTATTAAATAAACGCTAATCTAAGATGTGACTTAACTCATTCTGCACAATCTTTCTCAAAATTGTTCTTTGTCTTAGTTCAGTTTGGCCAATTAATGATGTAATAATATGAACGTAGATAAATAACAAAAACGAATATAAATAACAATGAGGTTATTTTTTACAAAATATCTAACTTCCTCTTCATTTTGGGATTAATTTTTAAATAACAACTACTAGTGCTAAGAATCTGTAATTCAAATTAAATCAGCTGCCCTATTAATTTTATTTGACTAACCTAAGTTAACCAGCCCCTGGAAAGCTCTGGCAAACATTTTGCTGTATTCTTAAAACGTGATATTTATCCCCTATTTAAAGTCATAATAAAAAAGATATGCGGAACACTGTAGCAGCAAAGTAATAGGTGTGCAGCAAATATTTTTTGAACGATTTATAATTTATATAATATGGAGATTGTATTACTGATTTATTAAAAAATATTTTCTCGCATATTTCTAACAAAAACAAAGCTTTACTTAGTTAAATATGTATATTTATAAATAGACACGTAACTAGTAACATTTTTCTATTAGATAAAAGCTGCGAGCGAGTCATCGAGCGGCATCGAAGCGAGCTCAAGATAAGGAACTGTTTACAATGCTTGAGTCAATGTCCTCCTCTTGCGCGCGCACAGGGAAAACCTTGGAGTAGCGCCTTAACGCGTCTTCCGTCTGTATAGCCTTCACAGCCCTTCGGGTAATGATCTGACACGATGCATAATCGTAATAAGACACGTACAAATTAATGTACCTATTGTAAAAAGAATATAATTTTCCGTATGTAATTAATTGCATTGCCTTGGGCTTATTGCGTTCTTATTTTATATAGTCTTTCCGATATTATTACGTTTAATAATCGACTTATTTTAGGAATGAAGAAAAGATAATAATTGTACTTGAAGTGAAACATTTTATCAAAACTCGTCTATACTATTCTTGCATACGTATTGCACTCATCGCTTTACAAGCGACTCTACAAAAAGAAAGGCACTTTTTGCATTTTTTATATGAACTAGCACTTATAATCGCTTAGTTCGAGTGCGTCCCTATGTACGTTTTAAATAGATAAATATAATTATTGCGAGTATACCTTAGGATATAGGCACATACTATTGCCGACTTTTCTGTAGACCTTTTTAAAACCTACAATTTTTTAGTTCATTCTTTCGAGGGATTTTTTTAAGATTTAGCCAGGTTTAGCCATGTAAATCTCTAAAAACTACCCAAGGACCTGGTATTATATTTTCCTGTGGGAATAAAAGATATTTCTGTAGTAAAAGATACTCTAAATGTTGACCCGATTAATAAGTTATCACTGCACGAAATTTAGATAAAATCAGTTCTGTACTTTTTTCATGAAATGCACATAGATATACAAACAAGCAGACAAACATTTTAATTACTATTATTTTCTGGTCTATATTCTATAGGTACACATTTCGTTAGTTATGTTTTAAAAAAGTATTTCATGTACAAATTTCGCTTTTATTACTATTTTACTATATACTTTTATTTAGATTTAAATTCTTCAATACACAAAAATCGTGAATAGTTATTTATACTTAGCATAATAGTTTTTCTTTATGCTTGTTTTAAATTCATAATATGCCTTAAATTCACATCATATTTTATTACAATCTACCTATTCCACACAGTACAGTACCTATTCCATCATTGATAAACAACCGTGTCCTTGCACGCCCCTAGTCGCTGTCTCGTAAATAAATTGAGCCCTGCATTAGTGACAATTGTTCGCTATTGCTTGCATGCACCTTCGAGCTATATTATCATTAGATACTTCTTATGGTGAACATTACAATACGTTAACTATTTAAACTTATATGAAAACCTTGGCTTTACATTAATAAACATGTTGTTACAATATACATACATATATCGGCACTATTCATAAAAGACAATCGCTACTACCAGAGGATCACGATTTTTAGTAGTGTGAATGAATGCCAAATAATATCTTACATAATTACTACTGACTATTCTGACTTTAACATTTAATTAACTATTTATATATGTACATATATAAAAATCGCTGCGTGTGTGTGTGTGTGTGTGTGTGTGTATGTATGTTCCCTATAGACTCCAAATCGGGAAGCGATTTTGATGAAATTTTTAAACAATCTTCAGATCGGCCCAGCGGATGATTCTGGGAAGTTTGGTAGCGATGGAAAATTTGAATGTGGGCGAAGCCAAGGGTAATGAATAAAAAAAACATACAAAAATAAATTTTCTTTTATTAACTCTAACGTAAAATGCATATTAATAAATCATTCTTATTAATGAGTTTTTCTAGTAATTATGATCATTAAATTTTCATTGCTTTATTACCTACATGTATTGTTGAAAAAATGAAGTCAAATTTTAAATATAGGTATATAAGAACTCTGGTCATTTTAGGCAATTAATTTAATAGCATAATCAAGCAATCAAAAACCATTTAAGGTTTATGAAAAATTAAAATTGATAAGAATGGCGAATTAAAAAGGCTTTTAATTCTCATTAGATATGTAGGGAATTTATTCGAAATATATAACCTAAAATAGCAAGTTAATATAAAACTGTTCGTGTTTTATTTGATAAGGCTTTTAAGCATAGTTCGCAGGTCGCAGACTTCATTATCTCACGAACCAAATCAGGGGTCAACGAGTTTTGACTAAGTTTTCGCACACCATTTTTGGGGTGTTGACCTAAAACTGCACATTTAAAACAATAACAAAATATTATAGTAATAATCCTTATCACACATTTTAATTCACAACATGAACACAATTAATTTTTTGATTTTATAAAATTGACACATAAAAAGAATATATAAAAAAATTAGAATCCGATTATAAAATATTACTCATAAATCTGTATAAAAGACTACGATGACTTTCGGAAATTTCCTCAACCTTTCTGACTCCGATTCTGCTTAATCTCATTTTGTGTCTAAATCGCCCCTACTGTGCCCACCGAACTTTGATAACGGTGTGTAAAAACTAAGAAATGTACAAAAAAGGGAATCGCAGATATGCGAACCATTACTAGGAATTCTTTCATAAAAAACACAACGTTTTTTGCAGATATAAGTAACGGGGCTGTTGAAATTATAGCGCGTAATATATTGTTTCTTTTCTAATTTGGAACAAAAGAAATATTCCCACACTACTGTTCCTATAATTAATGTTTTTCATATATTATTGAAACGGAAGAGAATTTATTCATACGCTTATGTTCGAACTACAAATAAATATTGCGTTTTACAAGTATAACACAGAGAAACATTTTTTTTTTGATAATTTCACCACTGGTCTTGTGAACACATGAATAACAAACTTTCATTCATTTTCACCATTCACCACTTTTATAAATAAATAATACAATAGAATCCCTTTATAAGCATTGCCTAACATGTTAACAAATTACAAAACTAATTAATAAGTTTGTATCTTCGAAATAAATCCCCTCGATAAAAATTGTAGCAACTTACATATTATAATTGCTAAGATATCCGTAATCGTAGGTACACAATGTGTTAGATATACTCGTATTTTCTAAGCCCACCGAAATTAAGTAGCTACATACATGGCTGAATTTGATGCATCGTTAAAAAAATGTATATTATGTAAAATCCCTCTACATAAATATTGTATAGAAATTCATTGAACATTTACTTATTATGCAAATTTTAATAAAATAATTGGAAAAATATTGCTAATAAAAAAATCTAAATGTTCTTTTGTGCATGCATAAAATAGCATTCTAATGTTGATGTATACGAAGGGATCCTACGGCGACAAAGAATGCACAAGTCACAGCGGCACCTGTGTCGGGTGTCCCGGACTCCCGATGTGTCCCGATGTGTCCCGATGTGTTGCTATTCACTTGTACATGCAACGTTTCATTGAAAGTAACAATGTTGCAACTCTCTTATATTTTAAGGAGATCTCAATTCAATAACATTTATATTTATTATTTTAAAAGGTTGTAAAATAAATTAAGTAATGTCGTTAATAATATTATCTCAGAAAATTAATGGTAAGGAATAAATTGAAGGCTTTTGGTCTAAAATCAAAATAGTAGCATAAAAACAAATTAAAAGCATACAATTTACAATACATTTGATAAAAACTTCAAATATAATTAAAAATTTTAAGTTATAATAAAACTAAGTTGTAGCTTTGTTCATTTTAAGCGAATAAACTTTATTAGGCAACTAGGATAAGGGTTTGACAAAAAAACTTCATATAGCTAGGTCGCAGTGTGTCGCTCGCATAACAAAAACTATAGTGGACCCCTCACATTTATGTTTTTTTACAATTTGATAGAAATGCGATGGCAGGTAGAAGAGTCCTCGCGAACTTTGTATACTTAGCGTCCCAATCTGATTTTTTTAACTTTTATTGGACCGACTTTGAATAACTTTGAGAAGTATATTTTTTGATTTAATTCTAAATTAATAAGAAATTTTATTATATAAAATCTTCTTGATGTTCTTACTGGAATATTTATTTCAATGTAGGTGTGTATTCAGCCCTTTTTTACGTCCCACTGCTGGACACGGGCCTCCCTACAGTACGAGGGGAATCATGCCATAGTCCACCACGCCGGCCAAGGGCGGGTTGGCGGACTTCACATGTCTTTAGAAAACTTGCTAGGTTCTCTCAGACATGCAGGTTTCCTCACGAAGTTTTCCTTCACCGTTAAGGCAAGTGGTAATCATGTTGGAAATGATTCGCACATGAAAATATCAGAGGTGTGAGACCCGGGATTTGAATTCGCTTCACTCAGTTTCCCAAGCGAGCGCGTCACCACTGCCATTTATTTCAATAAATTAACAATATTATACTACTAACTCAAATAACTTACAAAATTGTATACCTACCTTTCAAAGTTTATAAGACGTATTCTGATAACTTGTTACTGCTTGATTTTGGAATTTTGAAAGTATAATTTTTATTTAACAACTAGCAAAACCCGCGGCTTCGCTCGCGCTAAAACTACAAAAAAGCTCTAAAAAGGTAGGTTTCAAACAAACTATCATCCCTTGTTTTACCCCCTTATGGTATAAATTTCCAAAAATGCTAAAACACGTATTTATTCAATTGTATTGAAGAACATTAATACCAAGTATCAAATTCTGATCATAAATAATTTTTTGGGTTGTAATAACGCGTTTTCCCGTGGGAATGAGATAATCTCTCGCGGTAAAAAGTAGCCTATGTCGCTCTCCAGCCTTCCAACTATCTCCACACAAAAAATCACGCCAATTCGTCACTCCCTTTTAACGTGAAAGAAGGACAGACAAACAAACAAACACACTTTCACGTTTATAATATTAGTATGGATATGGATATTAGATTAGAATGAGATTAGATTCCTATGATTCTAAATCCTTTTTTAGTGCTCTCCAAAAAAGAAACATTTTGCTTCAGTAGTGTAGGCGCGCCATGTTGCGTCAGTGAATCAGTAAATGAATTTAAGATTTTTATGAAGAAGTTATAGAACCTTATAGGTACTTTATATACCATGAAAATGTTCACTTAAACTTCCATTGGTTTTCTAGGAATAACTCGTTCTTTTTTCGGCGATTTAGAAAAAAATGTTTTGTTTTGTTCGTTTGTATCGAATAGGCTCCAAAACTATTGAACCGGTTTAGATGAAATTTGGTAAGCATATACTTTAAGACCCTGGGAAGGACATAGGATATTTTTTATCCCGGAAATCAACCCTTAAGGGGGTAAAAATGTGGGTTAAAATTTGTATGGGGAAGCAACCCAGGAACGAACCCGAGCGAAGCGATGGTGAGTCGCTATTTAGCAATAAGTAGATATCTCGATCGCAAAAAAAAAATAGAACGAAAATATTTGTAGTAGGCATAGTCAATAGTAGTTGTTTGTATGTAAGTACCTATACCCTTAATGGTACCCCTATTAGGGTAAATGTGCAGACAGAGCTTTAATGAGGTTATGTGTCTGAACGAGCCAAGACCCTGAACGGGTTAAAACGTCTTTTTGCTTGGACTATGAAGAATATATGTAGGTATGTGTATAACATGTAAAAAGCAAGAAGGATCAAGTCTAAACTGAATTAACCCATTGAGTTTTGCTTACCATATTTTTTAATCTTACACCAATCACTCGACGAAGTAAGGACATCTATTATACTCCATAACTATGGAGTACACAGGTTTTAATATCTTATTATCGGTGTAACAAAGCCTTACTTCTAAGTGTGCGCTTCTATCTGTGGCTATGTCTGTTTGATTTAATTTTAATGAGAATTAGGAATGCATATTTAAAGCCATAGGGGTACCATCTTTCCTTTGAATTATTCACAGATTATGTGTTTAACTTATAATAGATATATTGCAAAATAAAAAATAAAGGGGAATCCCCAGAAAAGAAACGTGTTTTAGGGTTCTTCTTCTTACGTCTTTTTGTTAAAGACATACACATATTTTTATGGCTAGTACTTAAGAAAATATATTATATCATTATGTATAATCTATACTACTAATGTAAAGAGGCAGAGTTAGTTTGTTTGTTTGTTTAAACACTCTCAGGAACAACTAATCCGATTTGAAAAAAATATTTTTGCTTTAGAATGCCCATTTATGGAGGAAGGCTATAAGGCTATAGGAGCGGGGCAATAATGTAATTTATAGTCTATCTATTCCATACTAACCGCTAAAACGATACGAAACCGAGCGAAGCGAGGGTGAGCTGCTAGTGTATCTATTTTTTGAGATAAATGGAAATGCCAGCGCAAGTATCCATCTTGAATCTTGAATACTTACTATAGGTACAATTACTAACGTACCTATAACTATTGTGGATATAATGAACAATTAAGTGATCCAATTTAAAGATTACCTCGGGAATATTTTATTATTGAAATGAGTAATGCTTTCTATATTAAGCTATACTATTGGTAGGGTTATATTTTCTTTTAATAGAACCTACCGGCGAGTGACAGTAGGCACTACTTTGTGCCGGATAAATATAAATAAGCAAGTCTTTTAATTTACGTTCAATTCATTGTAGTCCTATAAGTGTATTTTTATAAAAGTAGAGTGAAATCTCAAATCTGGTAAACGCTAAAAGATATTTTGCAGGTAATTTATGTTCTTGAAATATCTTATTAACGAAAGACATATAATACAACTACAGCAATATAATGCACGGCATGGCATGTCATGCATTATTCGATAAATTGATATAAAAAAAAACCACTTTAAGTCAATTAAGCACACTTCAAGATTTTTCAATAACAACATATTTCATTTATACCCGGTCATTCCCGAGACCTTGATTGCTGTAAAGCATTCGAAACGTCGGAACCAAAAATCAAGTTATAAATATATTCGAAAAGATAGTTTTATTTAAAATATATTTATATCGTTATTAAGTACACAATTTCCAAAACAACAACAGTAAAAAATGCTTTTTTTTTTAAAGTAATAGGAGATTTGTTTATGGATATTAAAAACCCGAGACTATGGATTGCACCACAAATGACACCTTATGATTTGACAATTTTATTTTGACATTTCCTGTGTAATGAAAGCTCAACCGGTTTCGGTATTAGTGTTTTTCATAAATTTATTAAATAAACCTCTAAATTACCAGAAAGAAGAAATTTAAAAATCACGCTTCATTGTATATATTTATATAGTATAAAATATAGCCAAAAATGGATTACTCTAACAAGGTACGTTGGAATAAATAGTTAATTTAAATAACTTTCTTTGTTTTCTAATTGATTATTATATTTAATTTATATATGAAAATATTGCAGAATTTTCCTCCATTGAAAAATGATAGATTATTAAAAGCAGCATGTGGGAAAGAAGTTGACAAAGTTCCAGTATGGGTGATGCGCCAAGCTGGACGATACTTACCGGAATTCCAAGCAGTACGAGCAAAGCACGACTTCTTTACAGTTTGCAGGACACCAGAACTTGCTTGTGAAGTAACACTACAACCTTTAAGACGTTACAACCATTTAGATGCTTCTATCATATTCAGTGATATATTAGTTATACCACAAGCACTTGGTATGACTGTAGAAATGCATCCTGGAGTGGTAAGCTACATTAATATTACAGTTATACATGAACATTTATTGTCTTAAATCACTACTACTAATCAATATGTGTCAATATTGTAGGGTCCTGTTTTTCCTAATCCACTCCAAGATGTTAAAGAAATTGATAATCTTAAAGAAGAAGGGGCTGTATCTAGACTAAAATATGTTGGTGATGCCATTACTTTAACAAGACACAAAATTGAAGGAAAAGTTCCATTGATTGGTTTTACAGGAGCACCAGTAAGATAATAATATAATGAAAATAAGTTTCAAATATCATTTTATGAGATGTGGATATATTTAATAAACTAATTGATGAATTGCTGTTTTTTAGTTCACATTAATGGGGTACATGATTGAAGGAGGAGGCAGTAAAACTATGGCAAAAACAAAAGAATGGTTAAATGAAAATCCAAAAGATGTTCATAGGCTATTAAGTTTATTGACCAGAGTTATTATAGACTATTTAGCAATGCAGGTAGGTTTCTATATGATCATTACATTTAAAAATGTTATCTTAATTATCAATAATTTGATATAAAATTATAATAATTATAAAATGTATACTTTATAATTATGATTAGAAACAAAATAAACAAATTTATTTTATACATTAGAGCTACGACATGAGGTTTAAAATTTTCTAGTCTACTTAGGTCATCTTAAAAAAAAAATGAATTTTGTTCTTACTTAGGTTGAAAGTGGAGCCCAGTTATTGCAAGTGTTTGAATCTAGTGCAGACCACCTTACACGGGAACAATTTATAGAGTTCTCTGTGCCATATTTAAAAGATATTCGAACAAAAGTGAAAGAAATATTACAAACAAATAATTTAGAACAAGTGCCTATGGTTAGTATAAAATATCAATTTAATCCTTATGATTCATGTCAAAATCTACGTTTTTTCAATGAACTAAGATTAAGATACAAAAAAATTATAAAACTGTCAATTTTAAGTTCAATATGATAAAATAAATTGCAGACCATCTTTGCAAAAGGTGGAGGACATTCCTTAGATGTACAAGCTCAAATGGGCTATGAAACTATTGGCTTAGACTGGACTGTAGACCCAGTGGAAGCAAGGAAAATTGTTGGAAACAATATAACTTTACAAGGAAATCTTGATCCTCAAGACTTGTATAAAACACCTGTAAGTCGATAATGATACTACATACATATTTATTATATACAGTTATACACAATTTTTATATGATATACTAATAACTAGTAAATAATAAACTCTTCATTGTTAGATTAATTCATTTCCACGACGCCACTAGCATAGTGGGTCATGCATGCATGTATGTTGTAATCCAAGTTTTGAACGTTAATATTGTGATACAATAATTTGAAATGAAACAGTCTGAAGAAGTAACAAACATACACAAATGTAAAAAATAATCATATTTACATATTGTCATATCATTCTTTTTTTCATTTATCATTTTCTTTTTCTTTACAGGAAGAAATAAAAAAGTTAACTACAGTTATGGTGCAAAAATTTGGTAAATTTCGGTATATCGCTAATTTAGGTCATGGAATTACACCACAAACTCCTTTGGAAAGCATGACAGTTTTTACAGAGACAGTTCATGAAGCTATTTAAGTGTGTGTACAAAAATTAAACAATTGAATTCTAAAACAAATTTAATGGTGGATATTTGATATTTTAAGTTATATTATTATTAATTTGATTTTATAAGAATGAGTTTGGTTGTTATTCTTATTTTATTATTAAATGGGAAATAAAAGAGGTTTGTTGAAGTTATTAATGTTTTTAATGGATTTCTAATAACTTATAATTAAAAAAGTAAATTTAAATATATTACATAGTATAAGTGGTTTTTGAGTTTTGGCTTGTAGCTGGCATATCTTCATCATGACTGCCCACAGATTTCTTCACATACTGAAATAACAATAATCAGATTAGTAAAAGCCATGGAAGGTGTCAATTTATTAATTCAACACAACTGTTTATGCAAAATAGTCCTTATAAATTAAAATAAAAAAACATTTTGAACATACTTGAGGATTGACTTGTATTTGTTCATCCATTTCCTGAATGTATTGATGAAGCTTAGTGCAAGCTGCCATTTGTTGTTCTAACACGCATAAGGTTTCTGGAGAAGCATATTTTTCGGGACTGTCTAAAAAGACAACCATCCCATCTTTTTGATTGATCATAGCATAAATTTCACCTTCTTCTATCTGTAAAACAAATACGATATTTATTATTAATAGTAATGCTTAACAATGTTTTTCACAATTAAGTACTAAGTAACTTTTCCGAAAATAAAAAAAGGGTTAAGTGAAGTCAATACATTATGTTTATCTATCTACTATGCTACCTTGAATACAATATATGTATTAAATATAACGATCAATGGCAAATTAGCCTCGCACACTTTAATTACAACGAAATTAGAATGTGTATCGGCAGACAATATATCTACACTAATATTATAAAGACGTACTCTAAATTTGGATAGAGTGATTTGTGTGATGAGAGTGAGAGATTGTGTAATGTCTGAAACTACAGATCTGATTCTAAACATTTTTTTCGGCTCATTACCGCTAATATAAAATGTGTTTTCTCATTTTTGTCAAAAGTCATAACTTTAATTGAAACCAAAAAGAAACTGGCCCTTGGTTTATCAACATACATTGATAAAGACACTTGAAATAAGGCAATAAAATGTATATCAAAAAGACACCCGGGGACACACTCGAGCACAAAGCGACTGT
Organism: Brenthis ino; assembly: GCA_921882275.1. NCBI lineage: Eukaryota > Metazoa > Arthropoda > Insecta > Lepidoptera > Nymphalidae > Brenthis > Brenthis ino. The sequence continues at coordinate 32,452,119 of OV170222.1, read as the reverse complement.
GAGTTGCTAGTTTAATATGTATTTTATAGTAAACTAAAAACTAAAATTTGTTTCATAAATTAGGAACCTCATTTGATTTTAATTAATTTCTATTATTGGGATATTTGACAGAATATATTTTATACAAAACTAGGGACTCATCCTCACTTCTCTAAGGTTCGTTCCGAGGTATGTTGTAATGATCAGTATGGAATAGATAGACTACATATTATTATCCAATATATAAAATTTTCGTGTTAGTGTTTATAACAAAACTCTTCCGAAACGGGTTGACCGATTCTCATGAAATTTTGTCTATTCAGTAAGTCTGAGAATAGGACGTAAACTATTTTTCATACCCCTAAGGGTGGTCCACCCCAAAAAAATATTTTTATTTTTTTGGGCAATTTTTTTATCTGATTTTTTTATGATTCGGCATTAAAAAATACAAACAACCTAAATTTTCCCTAGGGAGGAACCCGAGCGGAATGAGGGTGAGTCGCTAGTATACATAATATATTATTATTTTGTAACTTAAACTTGACGCATTGTTGTAGATGCTAGGTCCGCACTATTGAAAGTAATCCAAAGAGGTGTTCCTATATAAAATAAACAATTCTGAACTTTTTGATTTTCCAGTTTAAACCACCCCTGACACGCCCCCAACAAAACAAAAAAAGAATTATTCAAATCGGTCAAGCCATATTTGAGTTTTAGCGAGACCAACGAACGGCAATTGATTTTCATAATATAGATTCGTAAGACAATGGTCAGTAATTCAGCCTTTTAAATACTATACATATATCTAATGTATAATGGCCTATGCATATCATATGACAATTATTTAACGCGCTATCGACAAACGCTTGTAAATTATTTGCAGACGAGGTACGTTCATGTTACACTTAGCATCGGCCCTAAAAAATATTTTAATATTTAACGTCTTCATCCAATTATGATAACTTTGGTGTTATAAAGGCATCCAATCAGAGGGTTTTTGTCGTAGTTCCACTAACATACGATGGATGGCGAAATAGATATAATGGATAATTTAAGATGTATTATATCGATATTGCTATATACCATACTTATAGTCCTGATAAGTGACCTTATAATGAAGCTAATAAAACTTCTGTATTTATAGACTAAAATAAATTACATTTACAATATTTAATGTTTTCATTCCGAAAAAGCTCTGGGTCAAATGGCGTAGCGTAGAATTTTAGAAAATAAAAAAAACTGCGTTAAAAAAAACCGACTTCAAAACTAAAAAGTATAAAATCCATACTAATATTATAAATGTGAAAGTGTATTTGTTTGTTTATTTGTCCTTCTCTCACGTCGAAACGGAGAGACGGATTGGCGTGATTTTTTGTGTGGAGATAGTTGGAGGGCTGGAGAGTGACATTGGCTACTTTTTACCGCGGAAGATTATCTAATTCCCACGCGAAAACACGTTACAATACAATCCTAAAAAATATTTATTATATAATTGCTTGAAATTTGGTATTAATCCTATTCAATGAAATTAAATAAATACGTGTTTTTGCATTTTTCGAAATTCATTCTAAAGGGGGGTAAAATAGGGGATGAAAGGTTGCTTGAAACTATCTTTTCTGTAGTTTTAGCGCGAGCGAAGCCGCGGGTTCTGCTAGTAACATAATACAGATTTAATTTCACACACCTCTTATGTAAACCAAATATAATAGTAGGTACCTACACTCGCTACGATCTGAGAAATCTATACTAAAGGCACCCACTTCAAACCTATCAATAGGTAGCACATACAAATAATAGTATTTTATCTTATATATTTAAACGAGCTATTCTTGTATATATATATATATATATATCTTATATATTTAAACGAGCTATTCTTGTATATATATATATATATATCAATATATAATCTGAATCTCGGAAACGGCTCCAACGATTTTCATGAAATTTAACATGCTAGGGGTTTCGGGGGCGATAAATCGATCTAGATTAGTCTTATATCTGGAAAAACGCGAATTTTCGAATTTTCATGCGATTTTCTTTTGCATTTTCACAATTTTTGCATTGTCACTTCTGGTGAGTGGGCGGCGCCACTGTGCAACTGTCAACATCGTGTCCGTATTTACATCAAGTTTAAATATATTTAAGTGAAAATAATCTAAAGAATAAATATAAATTTAAATAATAAAAATAAATTTTTAAATAAAACCTATGGGCAATAAGTAAACATCACCAAGTCTTGATGTGTTGAAGAACAAATGAGCTTTTAAAAATTCACCTACCAAACAAATATAAAAGTGACAAACATAACTTAAAGATACTATTAGTGCAAAACCATCTTTTCTGTGTGTGATGACAATAAAACAAAATAATTTGTGAAGTGAAAGCGTCAAATATTAAAACATAAGTTTATAACCTCAAAAACTAATACTCTGTATAAAATTGCAATTCAACTTGGTATAATTGGTGCTTTTTTCAATCAGCTTTTCTACTTCCAACTTCACATATAAGATGGAGGACATAAAAAAGTTGCTAATAAACATGCAACAAGAAATAAGACAGCAGAAAACAGAAATGTTAGAAATGAAAGAAGTCATTAAAAATACAATCAACAATAATATACTTAAATGAGAAATTTAAACAGTTAGAAATAAAAATTGAAGTTCTTGAGAAAAAAATCCAGGAACAAAGTACCTCAATAAATAATTTAGAAAGACATATTAGGCGCAAGAACTTTCATGAACTCCTATCATGAACTAGAGGAAAAAATAGTCTTAAACTAAACGGAAATAAAAAAGAAGTCTGCCTGTATCTCCAGAAACGCCTTACCTCAATTATAAACAAAAACTAACAAATAAACAATATACAAAGAAAACCATACCTGGTAATATTAAAGACTTTATATTACAAAAACCAAAATTAACTTTCAACCACACAAATGATAACCAGGAACAACTAAAAACAACACAGCAAGATACAGTATATTAAACACCGTAGGAACCTCCTCATCTTTATCCACCAGTAAGGCCGGTCACTGTGGGGGAGTTCGACCGTAACCCTCCAAAGAAAAACAGACATACAATGAACAAAGGTATACATATCTTCACCAAAAAAACTTCTAGAATTAAAAGCAGCATTTCCTACAACAAATCAAAGAAAACAAACATAAAATTATAAACTTTATAGGCATATCAGAAACAAATTATATATTGAAAACAAAATTTGAAAAGAAACCCTTTGCAATCATACAAGCATAATCTCCAACGGAGAGCTCTATGCAGGACTACTTTGGAGGAGGCTTTTAACCGAGAGGGGTCTATACATGAAAAAGACATTTACTAAATAAATACATTTAATTATGAAATTAAATACCTAATTTATAACTATTGTCGAATTAATGTATGGAAAGAAATTTTATTTATATTTATTATTGTGAAATGTTTAGTATTTACTCAATTGAATTATTTAATTTATTGTGATTGTTTATTTATTTATTTGTTAATGATAATTTATATATATACAATATCATTTCAAATAATATGAAGATTTTTAAAATAATTTAATTCCAGATTACAAAATTATTAGTAAAAAAATTATAAGTTAATAAATAGTCACTAAATTATATAATTTTATATTTCAGCAATGTGATATAGACATTTTTTTATTGTACAACTAAAATGGCTCCTTATATACTCTTAACCAAATAAAATTTTAATGGAATACTTTTATAAAAAGCTGTGTATACTTTTAAATTAAATTTATATACAAATAGGTAAAATTATAATGTTAAATAAATGTTTTTATGTAAATTTAGTTAGTAAGCCTTTATAATAAATAAATGAATAAATAAATAGAGCTTTATTATTATTATGATTTCTTTTGCATTATTTCAATAAATTAATAATTAATAAATCCACGCAAAATATTATGTTCGATAATTTCGCACGCTCAGATATAAGCATCATGGTCAAGCGGCCAATGCGCAAGTTTGACACCCACAGGTATCTGAGTTCGAATCCCGGTCGGACATAAAGTTTTTAATTTTGTTTTTTTTTGTATTTATTCAAATTCTTAGTTTGTTTTTTTAATGTTTTTTTTTGACCAAAAACTCCGAGCAAAGCTCGGTCGCCCAGGTACTATATATATATATATATATATATATATATATATATATATATATATATATATATATCAATATATAATCTGAATCTCGGAAACTGCTCCAACGATTTTCATGAAATTTACCACGCAAGGGGTTTCGGGGGCGATAAATCGATCTAGATTAGTCTTATATCTGGAAAAACGCGAATTTTCGAATTTTCATGCGATTTTCTTTTGCATTTTCACAATTTTTGCAATGTCACTTCTGGTGAGTTGGCGGCGCCACTGTGCAACTGTCAACATCGTGTCCGTATTTACATCAAGTTTAAATATATTTAAGTGAAAATAATCTAAAGAAAAATGGATTTTTTTTAAATAAAACCTATGGGCAATATGTAAACATCACCAAGTCTTGATGTGTTGAAGAACAAATGAGCTTTTAACAATTCACCTACCAAACAAATACAAAAGTGACAAACATAACTTAAAGATACTATCAGTGCAAAACCATCTGTCATCATTCTGTGTGTGATGACAATAAAACAAAATAATTTATGAAGTGAAAGCGTCAAATATTAAAACATAAGTTTTTATAACCTCAAAAACTAATAGGTACTCGGTATAAAATTGCAATTCAACTAGGTATAATTGGTGCACTTTTTCAATCAGCTTTTCTACTTCCAACTTCACACTACTATGGAGGACATAAAAAAGTTGCTAATAAACATGCAACAAGAAATAAGACAGCAGAAAACAGAAATGTTAGAAATGAAAGAAGACATTAAAAATACAATCAACAATAATATAGTTAAATGAGAAATTTAAACAGTTAGAAATAAAAATTGAAGTTCTTGAGAAAAAAATCCAGGAACAAAGTATCTCAAATGATTTAGAAAGACATATTAGGCGCAAGAACTTGGTTATGTTCAGAGTAGAAGAAGGTGAAAAATCCTATCATGAACTATAGGAAAAAATAGTCTTAAACTAAACGGTAATAAAAAAGAAGTCTGCCTGTATCTCCAGAAACGCGTTACCTCAATTATAAACAAAAACTAACAAATAAACAACATACAAAGAAAACCATACCTGGTAATAATAAAGACTTTATATTACAAAAACCAAAATTAACTTTCAACCACACAAATGATAACCAGGAACAACTAAAAACAACACAGCAAGATACAGTATATTAAACACCGTAGGAACCTCCTCATCTTTATCCACCAGTACGGCCGGTCACTGTGGGGGAGTTCGACCGTAACCCTCCAAAGAAAAACAGACATACAATGAACAAAGGTATACATATCTTCACCAGAAAAACTTCTAGAATTAAAAGCAGCATTTCCTACAACAAATCAAAAGAACACAAAGATAAAATTATAAACTTTATAGGCATATCAGAAACAAATTATATATTGAAAACAAAATTTGAAAGAAACCCTTTGCAATCATACAAGCATAATCTCCAATGGAGAGCTCTATGCAGGACTACTTTGGAGGAGGCTTTTAACCGAGAGGGGTCTATACATGAAAAAGACATTTACTAAATAAATACATTTAATTATGAAATTAAATACCTAATTTATAACTATTGTCAGAATTAACGTATGGAAAGAAATTTTATTTATATTTATTATTGTGAAATGTTTAGTATTTACTCAATTGAATTATTTAATTTATTGTGATTGTTTATTTATTTATTTGTTAATGATAATTTATATATATAGAATATCATTTCAAATAATGTGAAGATTTTTAAAATAATTTAATTCCAGATTACAAAATTATTAGTTAAAAAGTTATAAGTTAATAAATAGTCACTAAATTATATAATTTTATATTTCAGCAATGTGATATAGACATTTTTTTTATTGTACAACTAAAATGGCTCCTTATATACTCTTAACCAAATAAAATTTTAATGGAATACTTTTATAAAAAGCTGTGCATACTTTTAAATTAAATTTATATACAGATAGGTAAAATTATAATGTTAAATAAATGTTTTTATGTAAATTTAGTTAGTAAGCCTTTATAAGAAATAAATGAATAAATAAATAGAGATTTATTATTATTATGATTTCTTTTGCATTATTTCAATAAATTAATAATTAATAATTCCACGCAAAATATTATGTTCGATAATTTCGCACGCTCAGATATAAGCATCATGGTCAAGCGGCCAATGCGCAAGTTTGACAACCATAGGTATCTGGGTTCGTATCCCGGTCGGACACAAAGTTTTTAATTTTGTTTTTTTTGTAATTTTTATTCAAATTCTTAGTTTGTTTTTTTTAATGTTTTTTTTGGCCAAAAACTCCGAGCAAAGCTCGGTCGCCCAGGTACTTAATATTAAAAGTATTAGGTTGGCATAAGAGATGTATTAATAAATCATTATTAAATTATTTTATACTTTTTGTGTCTAATAGGTTGTTCTGTAAACTACAGTTAACAGTAGGTAATAATGTAATTACTGTACAATATTCACAGTTTCTTTACTCCGCACGCTCGCTCCGCTCCAATGACAGGTAGCCTAATACCCACTTATCGGGACACGGGTTAATAATAATAATATATAATCAACCTAAATGAAAACTCCTAAAAAAGCCGTACACAAACTAAAATATAATGACATCGTCCACGTAAACAAAAATGTTCATAAAATGAAAACTACTGGGCCAAACTATGTTAAATTTTTATGGGACCAAATGGCAACTATTCCACATCAAACTAAAGAAGAATCACATAAATCGGATCATAAATCTCAGCGTAATCGGTGTACATACATAAAAAAAAAAACAATCGAATTGAGAACCTCCTCCTTCTTGAAGTCGGTTAAAAAGAAATTATAGAAAATATCTGTTGAGTCAGCTAGCTGGTATATAGTCCCTCCACGACCGCGGACACGCCGGTGTGTTAGTTAACAATAGATTTCTTAGAATTTTAATTAATTTCTTAGAAATTTACCTGGAGGTGTTAAATTTTTTAATATAGATATTTCATATTTTATAATATTGTCATGTATCATACCATGTTGAGTATATAGGTTTCAGCTTGTGTTGGACCAGACAATTGGACACGAGATGCTACATCACTTAGTGAAAGTGTCAAAAATGTCTTGGTCAATCTTTGAATATTTTTCTTGTACATAGAACTCAGCACCTAAAGCAAAAAACAACATATAATTAAATCTATCATTCACACAACTAGCACTATTGTAATATCTCTTTGCAAGATCTTATCTACTTGCATTTAATAATAGTCCTCCGACCGATTTCGGCCACGGTGGCCAATGTCACTGAGACTAGCCAAATATGTATAGGAAATATTATAGTGTACAAATGTACGCGTAGACGCAAGTGCATTCTCTATACCTTTTACTCTTCAAAATCGAAAAGGACGATACTTCGAGACGACCGGTAACAGTTAAAGTGTAGGACCGACGGCCTTACGTGCTCTCCAAGGGGTGCAACACCACCAACTTCCCAACTCTGGGCTACTACTAAAATTATCTTAACAGAAAAACTCAGTAATTAAACTTGGCCTGACCCGGGACTCGAACCCAGGACCTCCGGGTGTGCAGCCGTACAGCTAGCCACTAGACTCCCAGGCAGTTCATATATTAACTTGTAAAATTTTATCATTACATTCTTTCCCTTGTGGAGAAAGTCCCTTTAGTTTATTAAACTATTTATTAGTATATAATATTTTCTTATGTCTAATGACAGATCAAAACAAATATAAGTTCATATAATCAATATATAAAACATGGTGCTATGCAGGAATTGAACCCAAGGCCTCAATAGGCTAGGAGACCGCTCTAGGCCATGGAGTCAGCTTTATGAAAAATAAGTATTACCTGATTCACCAGCCCCATATTTTTATCTCTCACAAAAGTTTCTCTATGTTTTATAGCAGCATGTTGAGATGTAGCCAGCTCATGGTAGGCAACAGATAATGGCTTAAGGAAACGACAAACAACTTGGGATGTGTATTTGGGCATTGGTAATATCTGAAATTTATATTTTCAATTTTTTATTTTTAAGCAAATATGACACATAAAAAGAGAATTATTAATAGTAATTGTAAGAATTTATTATCTATGGTGTTAGTAACACATAATATTTAAGTGATTATAAAAAGAACAATCATAATGTTTTTTTTTTACTAATAAGTCTGACTAAGCAAACTAGCTATACAGAAAATATCTCAGCTATAAACTCTACCGGTGTAGGTACTTATGCATATACAAGTGCAGTCTCTGTTGCCTCATTATTCACTCCAGTTCACTTAACTACAAAGAGATCAAATTCATGGACCCTATATGCAAACAAAGGGTTTGGCATATTATATGGAAGACTAACTGACTACAATTGGTATCAAGTATCAATGTTAACTTATATTGAGCTTAGCCAATAGACCAATTAAGCAGTCAAAATACTGTTATTATATTTGTAATTAAAAATAAATAATTTACCTTTCCATGTAAAATCAATGAGACTAAAATATATTTTTTATACGCTTCCAACATAATATGAGAAACTACCATTGCAGGAACAGTAACTACGACTTCAAAAAAGTATAGTGCTCTATCATAATTCTTCATAGCTGTATAGATCATTCCTCCATAATAATAGTACAATAGAAAATGTTTAGAGTCATTCACACCTCCAAGCTGAAATAAATTCATATTTTTATTGAATAATATCTGTAATTTAACACTTCTGGTATAAGTAATTATCACACTTTTAACGATATTATTTATAAACTCCATTTAAGAAAAAAAATTAAAATAATATCTACCCCCGGAGAATAAAATGATAACTGCAAAAACACAATTTTTCAGGAAAAATAAAAAACCAATTTTTGACTTTAACTTTCTAAGCAATAGACGTAGAGAGATAAAAAAAGCTCAATGACAGCTAATTTTTTAACTTCTGTAATGTTTTAATAAGGTTATCCGAACTGAAGATATTTAGAATTTAAAAAGTTACTAAAATTTTGTTGTTGGTTTTATTTACTAATAACACTTAGCATTTTATTCTCTTTTCTTTTAACAGATTGTGAGTATTGACTTACTGTTTTACAATAATATTTAACAAACAATACAGACTAAACTAACGGAAAACAATATCACTTGGCATTCTATTCTAGTTAATATGTATAATATGTTATCACTGTCTAATGTAAGCTTGCTCCAATGACAGAAAATAATGGCAAGATGTTTCTTTGCTCAGTCATTATTAGTACTATTTACTACAAAATGTTAGTCACCGAGCCTAAACAGATTTTTACGAGAACAAAATGACAATAGCGTTCACAATTATTTCGCCGATTTGTTTTTCGAGAATATTATTAGACAAGTTTTTGTTGATCTTTAATGAAGAAACAGTTTCACTACGTCATATTTTTTTTCAAAAAGCCTTGTGTGTTTGAAACAGTGACGAAAATAATTGCATTATTCTATAACTTTTTGAATAATGGCTGGATATTCACGAAAAAAATTGGGTAGACGTATTAGGCGCACTGTAGACTTCAAATATGGGATAACACTAAAACTATGGTAATATCAGTAATCATTTTATTCCCCGGGGACGGCAATATATATTTTTTCATAAAATTTTGTCAAACCAATTCCTCATTCAAGTTTTAGCTTAATATATCAACAATGAGAAAGAAATTACATTAATGTGCTCAGTAGGGGCGGGTCTGAGCCTATGCTTTTACGGTTCCCATTACGACATGTTCTGCTTTTGCTTTTGCTTGCTTTGCATGGTAGTATAGGCGCAGGCCTACCTCATCACCTCCTTCAGAGGTGGTGAGGGGGCGAGGTCTTGGGAGTAGCGCAGGTCGCTGAGATCCCCAAGGCAAGTCTGGTGGACTATCCTTCTAGAGGTTGCCAGCCCTGTTATAGGTCTATTGCCCTAAGCAGTAGACACAACCGAAACCTCCAGGCGCCTAATTGCAGGGATGCTGAGGTCATGTCCTTGCGAGTCCATCATCTAAAATGACAAGAGGGTGGATAGCTAATGACCTCCCGCGTGTTTGTGCCGTGCGCGGGGACCCGTACCGGAGGATGAAGGAGTCCTGGGAGTTGAGTGGAGCAGTGGGCCGGCAACAGTTGCACGCTGCACACAACACACTTCTTTGGTCCGGATTTCTCTTCACACGGGAGGCCATGGAGTAGCTAACCATGGTCAATCGGCTGCGATATCCCATAAGCGGGCTATCAAGCGAGAGTCGGTGTCTGGGGGAGGGCAGTCGGCGCGGCACGGGGCTCGGGGTGAGCGCGTATCATCGTCTCATGATGTGTGCAACCCTGTTTTCCTTTGCTGCGTGCGGACTCGTCTTTCTCCCAACACACTGGCTCTATACCGAAGGAGTAGCTCTGACGATCGGCTGCTGAGCAGTTGACGTCCCCGACTTGAGGGCTCCGTGGCGGGTGGAGAGCTCCAACGGTGAAGTAACCCTAACACCTCTATGGACAAAGAGGCATTAAAACAAAAAACCACAAAACCAACACAGGCTGCGTCATCTGATGCGCCAAACCCAACGACGGCAAGGGTTGCGTCTCGAGATGCACCAAGGCGGACACCGCTGGAAGTGACATCCCGAGATGCCCCTAGGCCCACAAACCCTAAGGATGCGCCGACTCAGGCAGCGTCAAAGGACCAGGCAAGGGGGAGAACGGACAGAGATGCGCCAAACCGGGCTGCGTCTCAGTCTATTTCCTCTGCGTCAAAGTCCACCTCAACAACGACCAAAGGTGTGCACACTGCCACACCTGGGACGGCTCCTAGCACGGATAAGCCAAGGAAAGTTGCGCCCGAAGTTGCGACGGCAACGTCTGCGTCTGAAGGTGCGACATCCGCGGCGAACCCGTCGGGACTGACCCAGGCTAAAACGGTGAACATGCCTTCAACCTCAAAAAACTCACAAACAACAATGGATATGTCAGCTCTGAGAGACGCCATTCAGTTGGAACCGGCCTTCACGGAGCACATGACAGCATCCAAAAAACGACGCCTTAAGAAAGCCAGAGCGGTGGCGCAGCGTGCTGCGGCAGCTGATGCCGCGAGGCAAATCGAGGACCTCAACCCTGGTCGTGCAGAGGCTACGGCTTCAGCGCATAAGGGGGGGGAACCTACTCAGGCGAAGCCCAACACCGCGCCTGCGCAACATGTGCGCAAGCGCAGCATGAAACCTAGAGGTCGTAAAAAGCCCACAGAGAACATAGCAAACAATGAACAAACAACAAAGGGACAGAAGCGTACACGGCCTGAAGACACCATCACACCGACCGGGGAAAGCAAAAGGGTAAAACCTAGCAGACCCCGGCTGGCGGGAGGACTCTCGGCAAGTTACGCGGAAGTAGCGGCGTCCTATAGAGCGAACGAACTCTGTGTTGCTGTCATGACCGAACCCTTTTCGGAAATGACGCAAGAACAAGCAGAGGGCATTCGCGCGACCATTGAGGGGAAACTGCGTGACCACCTTATGGCCGACCCGGACGCCACCCTACAAACTGAACCTAACGACATCCGGTTTCGGGGGAGAGCTCACTTCGCTGACGGCGTCCTCAAGACATGGTGTGAGGATGCGTTCACGCTAGGCTGGCTCACCCGAACGGTAACCAACATAGAGTCACCAATAACGGATACCAAACTGGCGGTGCTGCCTCAATCGGCATTACCTAAGAAGATCCCGTGCATGCTTTATGTTCCTGGACACACCGGGAATACAGAGATGCTCAGGAAGCTCCTTGCGAGGCAAAACCGCAATCTAAACATGAAGTCATGGTCTCTGACGCACGAAAGAAGTAAACAGGACCCACCAGGGACCCAACTCTTCTACCGGGTGCCGGAGACGGACGTCAAAACCCTGAAAGAACAGGAAAGGCGTATCTACTACCTTATGGGGAACATCTACGTCCGATTCCTGGACAAAGAGGACCCCATACAGGACAACACTACTGCTGCAACCGCTTCCACGGCACCAGAACCGAGCCCCTCAGAACCTGTGCACTCCGTTCCTTCAATGGAAGTTGACGTGCCAGCCACGGAGGAAATGGAGGTCCCGGTTGCTATGGAAGTGTTGCACTCTCCATCACCAGTGCCTAACACCACGGATGAAGAATGCTTTCAGGAAATGGGGGGGAGTGAACTCAGCGACAGCTGTCTCCGCTCCTCTCCCATCCAAGACTGCTAACTTCATCCAAGCAAACCTCCAGCACAGCCAAACTGCGACGGCTTCCCTTCGCAGAGTGCTGGAACAAAACCCCAAAACCATAGCCTTAATCCAGGAGCCGTGGATAAGGAACGGCCGTATATGCGGTCTTGGAAACATCGGAGGAAAAATAATACTTGACACCTCCGTAAGTAATCCAAGAACCTGTATTTTCATGCCGAAACATGTACCAACCCTACTAATAAACGAATTATGTTCAAGGAACCTAACAGCAATAAAACTCTCAAGAACTGACCAGCAGCTCCCCGACCTTGTCCTTGCCTCCGCCTATCTGCCGGGTGACGAGGACACACCGACTCCAGAGCTCAACTCATTGGTTGAGTACTGTGAGAGGGAGAAACTGGACCTGATCATCGCGGCAGACTCCAACGCACACCACACGCTGTGGGGAAATGCCACTACAAACACCCGAGGTGAGGATACACTCAACTTTATTTTCAGCAATAATCTTATTCTACTGAATAAAGGCTCGGAACCAACATTTATAAACGCACGTTCCCAAACCATAATAGACCTGACGATGGCAACGACAGAAGTGTCACAAAACATCCATAACTGGCATGTGTCCAATGAACTTTCCTGTTCGGACCACAGATGGATTCGTTTCACCATCGACATGAACTTACCTAAACCAACACCGAGAAGAATACCTCAAAGGACAGATCAACCTAAGTTCATTAGGTTGATCAGCTCTGAGATAGGAAAACGGCTCACAACAACAAAAACCCTTAGTGTAACTGACATAGACAAATACGTGGATAGTCTTACGTCACTACTCCTAGAGAGCTACGAGCAGTCCTGTCCTCTCACCATACCACGATGGGGAGGGAAACAACACTGGTGGTGTCCCGAACTGGAAAGACACCGCCGGAAAGTCAGGAAGCTGTTCAACAGGGCGAAGAACAGCCGTACGCAAGTCGACTGGGACGCCTATACAGTAGCTAGGAAACATTATAAGAAACTTATACGCCTTAGGAGGCAAGAATGCTGGAGACTTTTCTGCTCCAGTATAGAAAACAATAACCAGGCAATCAGAGTAAAGGCATGCCTCTCCAAAGAGGCAAACCACTCAATTGGCTGCCTCAAAAAACCAGATAACTCATACACCAAAACCGACGCGGAAACCAGCGAACTGCTCTTAACAACCCACTTTCCTGGCTGCCAAATAGCGAATACGCAATTATGGGAGCCATATGCAGAAAGAGTTACCAGCAGTCTAGACTGGAACGCAGCTAAAAACATTGTTACCAAAGAGAAAATAATATGGGCTATAAACACCTTCCTCCCTTTCAAAGCTGCAGGCCTCGATGGAATCTTCCCAGGGCTGCTAAAATGGGGTTTGAACATCGTAGCAGATTACCTGGTGACGCTGTTCCAAGCCTGTATAGCACACCGCTATATACCGCTGAAATGGAGAGAAGTAAAAATAATCTTCATACCTAAACCGGGCAGGGAGGATTATACCCTGGCTAAATCCTTTAGACCTATTAGTCTCACCTCGTTCTTTCTAAAGACACTGGAGAGACTAGGGGATAGAGAGATTAGAAGTCAGCTATCAACTTCCAACCCACTACATCCCAACCAACATGCATATAGCACAGGAAAATCAACTGAATCAGCACTCCATAGTGTAGTCTCTCGCATAGGTGGCTCGTTGAATCTAAAGCAACCAACCCTAGGTGCCTTTATAGACATAGAGGGAGCTTTTGATAAAACGAACTTCTCTAGCATTAGTAGAGCTCTGCACGCGAATGGGGTAGACCCAACACTCATAGAATGGATAAAGAACATGTTAAAACAACGGGCTATACAGTTTACTGTTAACACCACGACGCGAGGCATCGTAAGTAAGGGCTGTCCACAGGGCGGAGTTTTGTCTCCACTGCTATGGAACCTTGTTGTTAACGAACTCATAACAGAGCTAAACAACAATAGCCTTTACACGGTGGGGTATGCTGACGATATAGCCATTTTAATATCAGGGAATTTTGAAAGCACCTTATGTGATCTAATGAGGAAAGCCTTCAAAATAACAGAGAACTGGTGTCGTAAACACGAACTCTCTGTCAATCCCTTAAAAACCGAATTAATCATGTTTACCAACCGAAGAGTACCCGGACCTCACAGACTCCCGAAACTCTTCAACACAGAACTAAAACTTAAGGATGCAGTCAAATATTTGGGTGTAATTCTAGACAGCAAACTGCTCTGGAATAAGCACCTTGACTACAAACTAAACAAATCCACTATTGCCTTTTATCAATGTAAAAAGATGGGGCCTTTCGCCGAAAATAACGATGTGGTTATACACTGCCGTAATAAGACCAATGCTAACCTATGGGGCTCTGGTTTGGTGGACTAGAACGGAACTCCGGACTACAATCACCAAACTAGCACGCTTTCAAAGGCTGGCACTGTCTGCTACCAGTGGATCCATGAAAACAACCCCCACAGCAGCAATAGAGGTTGCGCTCCAGACAACACCCCTGGACCTATTCATACAGCAAGAAGCGACTATGGCTGCTATAAGACTGATGCATTTAGGTCTATGGGGTAAAAACCACCATAGTCCACACACATCCATACTGGATAGGGCAATAGGACACGAACCACTTATTGCTGCCCCGTGTGACAGAACACACAATAAATATATATTTAACAAAAGATATAAAATAACTATGAGAGAAGAGGAACAAGACCACTCACCTGCCAATGAGCTACGGATTTATACTGATGGCTCAAAGACACGTGAAGGCTCAGGAGCCGGTGTATTTTCCCCTGATCTCAACATCAAAATACAAATACCATTAGGCATACACAGCTCGATTTTCCAATGTGAATGTGTAGCCATAACGGAAGCCGCAAGAACCGTGTACAGTCGTGAAGTAAACAACTATAATATAAAAATACTCTCCGATAGTGCAGCAGTTCTGCAGACGCTAAATAACAAACAAACCAACAACAAACTAATAAGTGAATGTCACAATGCCCTGGACTTGATATCAACAACAAATCAGGTCACCCTTCAATGGATCAGGGCACACAGTGGTTCACTTGGCAACGATGCAGCTGACGAACTTGCAAAGAGGGGGTCAAAACTAGAAGTGACTGGCCCACTCCCACTTCTCCCCATACCCTTTGCACAGATTCGCTCCTGGATCCGCCAAAGATCCACGACATTACAAAACAACAGATGGTCACAAACTGCAGACTGCAGACAATCAAGATCAGCTCTGCCTGCAGTAAACCCACGACTTACAAAACGCTTAATAAACCTCAATAGAACAAATCTCAAAATAATGATAGGGACGATAACGGGCCACTGTCCCTTGAACAAACACCTATATAACATCGGCGCAACGGACACCCCTCTGTGCAGAGGGTGCCTCGACGCTGAAGAAACAGCTGCCCACGTAATCCTGGAATGCGTAGCGGTAAGTTCTCAACGTGAAGAAATCCTCGGACCAGTGAGGTCGCTCCGCGAAGCCTGTGAAGTTCCCAGGAAACTTCTGCGCTTCTGGGCGGAGCTAGGCTGGCTAATATAGCCAGGATTCGCACGCACAACGGACCAGAAGAGAGTCTAAGTGCGGAAAACGAGTCCACCTTACATTACATTACATTACATGTGCTCAGTATTTATGTATTTTTTATCTTCAGGTATAATAAGTTGATACTTAGAAAATATTATATTTTGATGATTTTTTTAAGTTTTTAAAATATGATAACAAAATGCGTACCTCTGTACCAATACTTGTCACATCAGTTTCTAAAAATTCTAGAGCTGGTTTCATACATTTTGATAAAAGACACAATTGACACAGATCAGCATGAATTGATGTTAACTGTGAATCAAATAACTGAATTTTTCGTATAGCCTTTTTTAAAATTTCAATTCCCCGTATTGGTTGTTTTAATTCAACAAGATGATCGGTTAGTAAATGACATAAATCAGCATCTGCAAGGATAGACCATAATAAGATATTGACATAATGGAGCAATAAAAACTATTACTTGAAAAAAAAAAGAATAATAAAAGTAGTACTTAGGTTTTTAACTTACATAATTCTGGACAGAATCTAACTTGTTCACCATTACAATTGTTAATAAAATCATGTATCTGTTGATACATTGTTGATCTATCAACATCATTATTTCCCTGAAAACAAAAACTATTAATACCCAATAAAAAAATGTTCATTAATAAGTACTGACCACTTATTACCTGTGGAAGGGAGAATTTAGCAACAAGTACTGCTAGAACACCAAGGGAATGTTGTTGTATATCTAGTGTCTCCAAAACTGTGTTAAGATGAGCACTATTCCGTTGTAAAACCTCATCTGATTTTCCAATAATGTCACAAAGTTCACGAAAATTACCTTAAATACAAAACTATAATGAAATAAACTATTCCGGTATTAAAGATTTTATAAACAAAATAGTAATCATTTACCTGACGATGAAGTAGTTCTTACATTATTGACAAATTGTTCTAAAGGCGAAGCCATCATAAGAGCAAATACAAATATTTGGGTATGTAATTATATATAATAATAAAGTAATCTATTTTCAAGCTTCGTTTTTCTTCAGAAATTTGTTCACATTCGTTTTCCTGGTTAATGACAATTGACATTGATATTTAATTCAAAGTTCACTGTTCAACAGAATTGACATTTGACAGACGACAGTTAACTATAGAGAGCAGCACTTCTGTCGAAAGTAGAGCGCCCTGGTGCTAAATATGAAAAACATAAGAGATGTAAGCTGTGTAATAAATAATATTAATTATGCTTAAATAATGCAAAGAATAATAAAATTTGGTTTTTATCAATAAAAAATGATCGGATCAGAGGTCAAAACGATAAAAAAGGGCAAAAATTATTTGAACCGTTTCAGTAGATCCAAAGATTACCTCCTACAACGCCACAAACTCACAAACTTTACCTCTTTATAATATTAGTATAAATATATAATAATATATAACTAATGAATATATAATTATATAAATAAAGTGTAAGCAAATATTACTAACGTTAATGGAAATAAAATTATGATCAATGCCACGTTGAAGAAAAAACACTTCTCATATTTTCTGTTAATGAGTTGGTATCCTTGCGCGCATCACGCTAAAGCAGTACTTTTCAAAATACTCAATTGAGCGGAGCGTTGCTGTAGTTGGAACATCCTAATTAGCCTTATGCCGCATAATGCGCTTTATAGCTGTAATTGAAAAACAGGGACTGTTAACCATCACTTTGTTTATGTTTTTTCCCAGCAGATGGCATAATCGTCATCTTTCTCACTCCCAGAGACCGGAGTCCTGGCAGCTATGGAGAGTAGAAGTAAGGAGGACCGTCTTGTATGGGGGATTGGTTGAAAAAGTGTTCACTTGTAAACAGCAAATATTGTTCGAACACTCACTAAAATAGCGCTAGTATATGAAATGGAAATGATATGAATTTAGCAGTTATAAACAGAGTGAAGTGCTGGGTTAAAAGTTTGCTTGTTACAATTTTAATTTTTTTTTTTTATTTTGATTATTATTTAATACTATTTTCTATTTGCAATTTACAAATAATTGGGGTACTTAAAAATACTGTACAATTTTATTCCATATTCATGTTAATAAAAAACAAAGCGAAAATGTTTCTTTCCTTTTTTAATTTATTAACCTAATAATTTGTGGCACTCCTTTTAAAATTCTTCCACTTGCTACTATAGCGTCACCTTAATTTGCTCCCTTTCAATGGACACTTTTTAATACACTGAGATGGGCTCCTTACAGCTTTTTATAAATGGTTTACTAGTGGTTATTAGTGGTGACAGTTCATAGAAGTCATTGTCAGACACTGACAATGTCAGTCATGAATCATGATTGATGTCTCATTGTCTTATGTCATCCTCATCAGTGATCAGTGTCATAAATACCGAATCAATTACTGATTACACCATAAAACTTTATAATTTATTATCCATGTAATATACCTATTGAAGTTTATTATTCGTCTATGTTATTGAACTCCAAATTCTAAAAATGGATTTAACCATCCATGCAAGTACAATTAATAAAAACATGGAGGAAGACGAGGAGAACTTAAAATCAAAATTAGTTATTTGCTTAACACAACAGATAAGTGAAATTGAAGTATTAACTTCTATATACCCAGATTCTAATGATATTATTTTTACTGATCCCAAAATACTTAATGTTATAAAAGATTTTATAAGCAATAAGACTAATTATACACCAAATCATTTAGACTTCACATTGAATTTAATTATTGATAGCTTGAAATTAGAAACATCAATAAATTTACCAAGTTTTTACCCAGAAGAAGAACCCGATATATATGTAAGATGTAACCAATTAAACCGACAGCAAGAAACTGCATTAAATAAAGATTTGAGTGATTTTATTAAGATTAATCATTTTAGAGAACAATGTTTATACACTGCAATTTCATGGCTTCAAGAAAATATTGGAAAATATTATACAAAATTTCAATCAGAATCAGAATCAAAAGTGCATTTTATTGAAAAATCTGTTTCTGAAAATTTTTGTAGAGTATGGATCTATTCACATCATATTTATAATAAGAAAAAAAGAGAAGAAATTGTAAAACTCGCCAGAGAGTACAGTTTGACAGGTTTTTGTTTACCTGGTAAACCAGGAGTAGTGTGCCTAGAAGGCCCCGAACATTATTGTAAGGAATGGTGGAAAATCATAAAATCTATGTGCTGGAAGAAAATAGTAATTAGAAAAACAGAGATATTTAAGATGGAAGAAATGGATTATGAAAGAAAGTTTAAAAATTTTGAAGAAATACATTTAGATATGAGTAGTTTATCAAAATATTTAGATGATGCTGGATTAGGACAAGCTTTCAATGACTTTTTCGGATTATGTAATAGCAACAGTTAATAAAATTATATATTTTATTTTTTCATTATTTCTATGTATAATATTTCATTTTGGTAATGACCTAGATAAAATAGGATTAGGTATAAAATAGAGAATTGAGCAAAATTTGCTTATATTTCTGAAGAATCACTGGTATTGGGGTTAGGGTTGCCAACCATACTATAATTATTATAGTATTGTACTATATTTCAGGTCTGCATACCATATACTGTTGAAGAAATATATAGTATGTATGCAAAAATACCATATTTTCAACACCGAAATGTAACAAACAAATCCTTTATTTTAAAAAATTATGAACGCGCCTTTATTTTAATATATGTTCAATAAAACAACATCTTTAATAAATAAATAAATAAATAAATATGTTGGAACATTAACACACAGCACCATCTTGTTCCATGGTAAGCTACGAGGCTTGTGTTATGGATACCAGATAGTTGATACACTACACATATATAAACTTTAAATACATATTATAAATATAAACACCCATGACTGGAGTACAAACATTCGTGCTCGTCACAAAATAAATGCCCCCAGACTCGAACCCGTGACCGCTGGCACAGCAAGTAGGGTCACTACACACTGAGCCAATCGTGTCGTCAAGGATGATGCTGTGGCTGCCTCCATATTGCGTCGCTTATGTTTGCTGAGACTCATACGGATGGCTATCAGGCGCTAATTCGTAAAAAAGTTGCCTCATTATTAAGACGATTGAGAGACAGCAGCAATGGCATCAGTTTATAACTATACTCTTTGAATGGCATCCTCACAACGCGACTATTTAGCCCGATAGACCAAAGAGTATAGTTATAAACTGGGGATAGACACTATCTAGCGAATCAACGGTTAAATCTTGAAAATTTTAAAAATGTCAAGATGTTGCCGTGACGTCACAATAGTGACGTAGTAACTGCGACAGAAATTCCCACTCGTCGCCAAATGTAGAGATAGCATGTTAATTACCAAACAAATGAAAGGGATAGATAGATCCACCAAGAGCTTGTATGGAACTAATTCATCTACTTTATTTTCAATTGTCATTTGTCATCCATGGACCATGAGTTGTCATACACTTACAGCTAATAATTAAATCAATGAATAACAAATAACAACTGATTCTGAAAAATATTTTAAAACATTGAACGAGAAGTGTGGTTTGCCGTATGAAGTATAAAAAATGTGAATTAGTACGAATAGCATTATTTAAATTTTGTGTTTAAAAAATTATGTACCAAAATTACAAATAATAAATGAAAATTCAAAACTATCACCATGTTTCACTGTGGTATGCGGCAAATGGAAGAAAAACATGTTGCAAACCAAGTAGATCTCATGGTTTGGAGTAATCGTCTTGACTTGTTAGCACTCAGTAATTTTAAAGGTACCTAACTAAATGCATCGTTAATTAAAAAGGAACTTATTAAATTTAATTGCACATTAGGATGATGTTCTCCTGACCGACTATAAAAAGATAATAAATAAATAATGATTTTGTATGAATTTAGGTGAGGTTCAAGTGCACAGACTTCATTGGCAGAAAGTTTGGAATTTAACTCCACCAAAAGAAAATGTCTCTGTTGATTCAATGGCATGGAGACCAGATGGAAAGGTATACTATTAGACCTATAATATCACCCCCAGATAAATTTCTTATTTTAATCTATTGTTAACTGTAACATCAGCGCTTCTGCGGTTGTGGAGGGATTATATATAATAAATAAACAAAGGAATGTTTTACTAATATTGTCATATTATTTATTTCAGGCTTTGGCTATTGGCTACAGTACTGGCACTGTTTGCATTGTTGATATTGAAGATAAAGAAATTCTGGACAAATATGATTTTGCATATGATGTAACTGAGGAATTTTACACAGCTCAAAACTATGGAATTCCATGCATAACATGGGCTGTAAAATCTGGAACACTTGAAAGTGCAGTAGATTACAATATTTATGTATGTCATAAAAAGTTATCAAGTTCAATTTATTGTAATACTATATTGTAAACTATTGCTTTGTTCTTATTTTCAGGATGATCCCACAATATTTTTACCCAAGCCACCATCCCCAAGTAACACATATAAAAATCAAAATCCAGATGATAACATTAAAAATTTCAAAGAAAATATAGATCAAAACCAATTAAATATGTTAATGATTGCTTATGGTACAGGAGATATTTACATGAGTGTCTTTGGAAGATATCCATATGGAACCATGCACTTGTCCCAGATAACAAAAGATGAATGTGGGGAATATAAAATACTTGATATCAATTTATCTGAAGATTTTAGTATAATGCAAGTGCTATACTTGGATAAAACAACAAATAATATTCATTTATCACTTGTAAATACAAGTATATTGTCGGCATACTCAGAAGAGCTATTTACAGTTGCAAGTAAACATGGCCAAGTAGTAAATTTGATGACACATTTGGATAAAACTATGACTTCAATAACTGAGGCTTGGGAACATATTTTATTAGAAATGGATACAAAAATGGCCTATTATGCATCATCAGTCCCTGATGGAGGAGTATCAGCTGATTTATTGGAATTACTGATGTTAGGTAACATCATTTTATATAAATAAAATATTCAAGATAAGATGAAGTTTTTATTTGAACGTATGCATATAAAAATGATGTAGTGATTATATTTTAATGCAATTATTTCCAGGAGTGCCATCAGATGAATTAGAAGTGTTTCTGCTACAAGAATTGACTGCTAAAGGCTTAAAGAAATTTGGAAATTCAGTTGAACTAAGCTATTCCACTATACAGAAATTAGTTTTAAGGCAGCTAAATATTGTTGGACAAAGTCTCACTTATTATCTTGCAGAATTAAGAGGCTTAACTAGAATACCAGATAGATACAAGGTATATATTTTTATGTTCTACAGAAATTATTCAAACTTTGTGTTACAATGCAATGCCTACTTGCCACATGTCTAATTGGAATGGTGACAAACATTTTTTATCTTTATTTTGTTGCAGGTTCTAGGATTAGAAGAAAAATTGGTAACTGAAGCTATTAAAGCATCTTGTGCCTTTTTAAACAAATGTCTTGAATTACAACAAGTAATTGATGTATCTATGCGCAATTATAAAGCATTCTTTCGATGGCTTTTTGTTGTTATTGTCAGGTTATTAGATGAGCAAACTTCAAGTGAAATAGTAAAAATTACTCAACAAGAACTCACTCATATTGCTGAATTTTTGTATAATTTTGATAATGTACAAGTAGAAAACTCAGAAAACACACCCGAAAAACCTGTAAAATTTAATCTAGAACGGTTGGGACAATATTTACAAGATCAAGACCTCACAATATTACCAGATGATGATGATAATCCATGGCACAAATTCTTAAAAGAAAATTCATGCCTCTTAAAAGAAAATGATACTATTTTTTCAATGATGGATTTCAAAAAGTTCTCTTTAGTCCAACAGCAAAATTTTTTAAAAAAATCTGTTGGAAAAATATTTGATGTTAGAAATAAAGAGGTGGCAAAATATTTTACAGTATTGTATACTTTAAAGTGTTATGAAAACTATACCAGCTTGCCAAGTAATAGCTTAAGGCTCTCTCAGATATTTGATGCCAGTGAGGAAAGATTTATGACAGCCTTCACAGACAGTGAGCACCCTGGTGAAGGAATACATTTTATATGTGTTAATGTCAAAGAAAGATTTTGTAGTGCAACAGCATCTAAATATTTCTTTACATCACGTTTGTTACGAGATGAGAATGATATATCTGAACAGGACCTTCCAATTTTAGATTTACAATTTTATTCAGCTGAATATCTCTCAGTGTTAGTAAAACATCCTAGCTGTGGTTGTACAATATTTATGCAAGTTCCTCTCAAAACTGTCTTAGAAAATTCAAATGAGTTTAATATGAAATCAAAATCCTTAATTTTTAGTGAAAGAATACAGAAAAAAAATTATTCACCCATGTTAGATGCAAGTGTCTATAAAGTCCTAGATAAAATGGATGGATTTCGAATTGCAGTTTCAGGTAATCGGAAAGTAGCTGTTGTATTATCAAATACTCAAAGGAAAGTGAGAGTATTTGAGATGGAAATAAATGGAGAAGATGAGGAAGATGAGACTCTGGACACTACACCACTCTCACAAGGAACACTTGCTAGTGAAAATCAAAGCACTCCTGATAAACAAAACATTGAAGATGTCACATTCTAATTTAAAACTTAATAAAACCAAATATACTTAAAACACTTTTATTTTCTTAATATTTAAGTTAAATTGTTTCAAATTGGTGAAACAAAAAGAAATTTAATGTAGCAAAAGTTAATTTATACTATAATAATATAACTACTCTTTAATTGTCCTGAACTCTACTCACACAGTTTATAAAATTTAAGTAGATAAAATAGCAGCTACTAAAATTTTATTTAGATTAAACTAGTACTTGGTGTTTTTATTTGTATATTTTCAAAGACTGAATTAAAATCTGTATCTAGCCCTTGGTTATCTATTCCATATAGCAGATGTTCTGAAGATTGATTTCTGCTTGGGCCTGGTGCAGGCTGATTAATAGTGGTAGTTGTACGGTTATATATTTCATCAGCTTCTTCCTCTTCGTCTCCTATTAAAATCAGAAGATTCACATATATACTAGATAATAATAATTAAATTGGGTAAGATAAAGTTAAATTATAATTATGATATTCATTCCAATAACATCTGAGAATACTTTAGCAATATCAAATAAGCAATTTTGTTTACCTGCAACAACAGTATGCCCATCATATTTTTTCCATTCTTTTCTTAATCTGAGATATATAACAGCACAAGCAATTAACACAAGTATAGATACAATAATGGCCACCAATTTTATAACATCAATTGCAGAGAATGCTGATCCTTGAACTATCATTTCCACTTCCCCCACAGTTATACCTTTACCATCCAGCTTTTTAGAAAAACACTTGTAATAGCCAGATTCAGTTGGGGACACACTCTAAAAGTGAATTTTTTTAAAGAAATATGAAAAGTAAATACTTTAGTAAAATAAAACTTGAAGAGCATTTACATATTGTAGAATTGATAAAATACTTACATTAATATGTAACTTTCCTGATAAAACTTCATATTTATATTTCCTATCATCATAAGTACTTTCAGGTCCAATGATTTTTAAGGGATGTGAGTCCAAGAGCCAGAACATGAAGTTGTGATCAAAATCATTGCTATCACAGTTCAAAACTGCAGTAGCTCCTGCTGGCACCTCTGTGACAACTGAACTTTTTATATCAGCCATATTGTCTATTAGATTTGGCATTTTGAAAATATTCTTATAAAATTTGTTATATCACTGAAGTTTCTTGTACAGCTAATATGATTTGTCACAACTATACAAACATTCAATGTCCATGGACATGTGCCAAGTTTAAAATTATCTCACAGTCACATGTTCTCACAAAATATGTATATTACTTCAACATAAGATATTTGATAAAGTATTTGTGTGTACAATTTTCTTAATATCTACTACTTCTACTTGATACTTTAATAAGATGCATAAAGACTTCAATACATAGCACAGGTAGTAACATCCAGATTGGAGTTAATACTATGTATATGGGTAAATTTAGTTTTGTATATTCTAGCTTAATACATATAATAATTTGCGCAGCCATCTTCAGTCCAACAGCTGCTATATACCAAACATTTTTGTTTAAAGTCCCTCTAAATAATTCAATACCATTGCGGCAATGAGATATCATGTGAAATAAAACGTATATTAACAATATGCTATCATAAGCCCATAATGGAATGAATACTATAAACCAATTCCAATGGGTTCTTGATTCTAGTCTTAAGCACAAAAGTATTAAAAACACTAAAAAAATAAACCATGTAAATAAAGCTCGGTGCAGAATAGCCATCGTTAAAGTGGGCTTCCAAAGCTTATAATACTGCATTAATTTCTTTGCATATTGTTTTTCTGTATTAAATTTCTTCTAAATTTGTTGTCTTAGAAAATTTCCTCGCATGATCAATTTCAATTTTCAAATGTCATATGTCACTGTTTGTCAAAATCACAGACAAAGTTGATATTTGATATTTTCAACCGACTTCAAGAAGGAGGAGGTTCTCAATTCGACTGTATGTTTTTTTTTTTTTTATGTTTGTTACCTCAGAACTCCGTGATTTATTAACCGATTTGGACAATTTTTGTTTTGTTTGAAAGGGTATACTTCCAGATTGGTCCCATTTAAATTTCAAAAAAAAAATACCACCCCTAAGGGTGGAAAAACAACTAATGATGAATTTAACCTACTTCTAATTGTCATATTGACTTGAAACTTTGCAAGTATTTCTATTTCCGTTGATAGTACAGTGGTTCGGTGTTGTTGACCTGATCTGATGGCAAGGCCAGAAGGTGGATAGGTGGAACTCTTCAACGGCTAATAGTAGATACTTTGAGTTTGGGATTATTTTGTTTGATTTGACAAGCCTAACACGCTAGAATCCTTACTATGCTACTACTGTCTACACTAAAAAGGGAAAAATAAAAACTTTTTAACAAAAAAATAAAAACCGACTTCAAACAAAAGCACTAAAAAGTAAAAAATAACTGATTGGTAGTTTTCATTTACTATACATACCTAATCAAATATTTTCGAAGTCGGTGTGCTTTGGCTAAGTAATTAAAGCCTACCTATTAAATACATACCTAATCAAATATTTTTGAAATCGGTGCCAGCCCATACAAAGCAAAGCACACCGACTTCCAAAATATTTGATTAGGTATGTATAGTAAATGAAAACTACCAATCAGTTATTTTTTACTTTTTAGTGCTTTTGTTTGAAGTCGGTTTTTATTTTTTTGTTAAAAAGTTTTTATTAATTGTAATCCATGCATATGACGTCAGTTTGACAGTTGACGGCAGAACTGGACTGCACACTTAAGAGGATATCCTCGTATATATGGAGGGTAGAAGTAGAAGTAAGGATTTGATTGGATTAGTTGAAAAAGTATCCACTTGTAAACAACAAATATGAGTCAAGTGTAATGCGCGCTTCATCCCCTAAGTGGGTAAAATAGGGGATTGAAGAGTGTATGAAACTTGACATAGTTTATTCTTAATGTGAAATACAGAAAAAGCGGTGTTTAGCTTTTAAGCTTTCTTTAGATAAAAAAAATGGAAGTTGGGTTAATAAAAGGGTAAAATAGGCAAAGAATTACTTATGATCAGAATTATTTGAAACTTAGTATTAACGTTCTTCAATATAATTAAATAAATATGTTTTATCATTTTTCGAAATTCAATCTCTTAAGGGATAAAATGGGGGATGAAAGTTTGTATGAGACTGTAGTTAATACGTAAAAAAATACAAAAAAATCTTCCCCTTTAGATGATTTAAGAATTGTAAAATTACTTTCATTATAATGATGTTCACATAGCCTTAAAATATATAATATAAAGATTGTGATTTTGCCAATTTTGGTTGTTTTAATGCTTTAGCCACAACTTCTTCAGTTTTTATCTTTTGGGCACATACGATATCCATTTTGTGTCATTTTAATTAAGTTTTAAATAAAATGAAAAAAAAAACTATTTACGATATATAGATTTACACTATAGTGATTTCTGCCCAATTTACTTCGCCAATGCCACGTAGAATGGAGAAGACACAATATTTAACTTTTGTTATTGTCTTACAATGTATGAAAAGCAACCTCGCAAAGGACTTCAATTTGACATTTAAAATGTGAATATACATACAGAGAGTAAAAAAATCTTAACTACTTCTTCGTTATTTTTGTTATAATATTTATTTTGTTACTTTTTGTTGTGTATAACTTTGGTTCAATTCAATTTTTTTATTTTGTGGCATCTGGGGCACAATGGAGAAGATTTCTCGAAAGGAGGGCGCCACACGTATGGCATTACATATATAACATAACATACTCTTTGCTAGCGATTACCATGGTTGGGACTTGAGACATAGAGACGCGCTTCGCCCGATACCTTTGAAGCCTAATAAAGTCTACTGTCGACTAACTTCATACTGTACTCTGTTGTCTAATTCTGTCGCATCGTAAAAAATTTACTCTCATCATTTTTTCCTTAACGCGCAAAAGAAGTCATAACAAAACCAGATTTTTTAATCTTTTTAAAATATTTAGGTTACTTTCAAGGCTCGTTATCAAGTTAACTAGACGTTTAGATAACTTGATTAACGAGCCTCGAAACTCAAAAAGCAAACCATGAAGAATAGATCTATATTCTTCATGGAGGAAACTATGAATATTTATAATATGCTAATGTTATTTGTTTTTATTTGTCATTCATGGCCATTACCTTATTTTACATATCTTAAATAAGTAGGTAGGTATTCTAATTTACACCTATGACTGATTTTGATGAACAAAATGAGCGCAATCACGAAAAGCACTCTCTCTTAACGTTGAAAGGATGAAATGTAAAATACTAATCTAGGGCTGCGAATAATTACGATTTAAAAAAAGTAAACTATTCAATGCATATTGTCAAAATTTCAAAAACAATAAACAGATGAGATGCTGTCAAATTGACGTTTGATCACTTTGATTTTATGGCCGATTGCCGTGTGTTTTTACTTTTTAGTATTGCAAACGGAGCGAGTATTAAAGAAAATTATCCTTAAAACAAAGATTAAAATTGATTTTAAGAAAAGAAATAAATAAAATAATTCTTTATAAATTAATCGTAATAAGTTTTTTAGGAATATGGGCATTATTTAGTTATTATATCAAGGAAACTAAAATATTTTCTAACGTCCAATTTGATAATATTATAAAATTTAAAGTTCTAAAATGTTGATTGAAATTGCAATAATAGTGACTGCGGCGAAGTTTTCATTTATGCCTCTTTAGTATGTATATTATGAAACAAAATATTTGTAATATGATGATTAAAGCTTGCCTCCGTTTTGCGGAGAAAAACTGTGTTTACAAGGCGAATATATGTACACTACTTAGAAATTCAACTCGCAATTTTAAATTAAATAATTATAATGATATAAATATTTAATAAACCTTTTTATTTTAGCCGATCTACAGACTTTGAAGTTCATAGAAATTGGCTTGCTATTACACATAATCTAACAATGGATAAATGGTATTATGATACAACTTCTGAATGGACTTTAGATTATCCACCTTTTTTCGCTTGGTTAGAATATGGTCTTTCTTATGTTGCAAAAGCTTTTGATCCAGAGATAGTCAAATTAGAAAACTTAAATTATGATTCAGATATGACTATTTTATTTCATAGATTATCAGTTATTGTTTTGGACTTTGTGTACATTTATGGAGCAAAAAGGTTTGTACGTAATGAAAAAAAATGTTATGTAAATAACTACTTTTGTCATGTGTACTAACAATTTTGTACATAAAACATTTTATATTTCAGATGTTCCAGTCTTTTAATGTCTGGAAATCTTTTAGTATATATATTACTTGTTGCTAATCCTGGATTACTGATGGTGGACCACATTCATTTTCAGTATAATGGGTTTTTATTTGGTATTTTACTGCTGTCCATATCAAATATGATAACAGTAAGTACATCCACAGTAAATCTTTATATACAAAAATTTTCATATCTGATAAGAAGATGGTTTGTTTTATAAAATACTAGCAACTCACTCTTGCTTCGCTCAGGATTGTCCCTAGGTATGTAGATTCCCCATACAAATTTTCACCCCTATTTTCAGCCCCTTAAGGTATGATTTCCGGGATAAAAATAATCCTGTCCTTATTACTTGTCCTTAAACTATCTTCTTACCAAATTTCATCTAAAGTGGTTTAGTACTTTCAGAGATTACTTCCTAAAAACAAAATCACAAACTATACCTCTATAATATTATAGTATGATTATTGTATTTATTCTATATCAATATAATATGATTTATTCTCTGTTAACATCTGAAATCCATTATGAGTCAAAAAGCTGTTTTTAGTGGATTGTGGTTAATATTTTCTGTAGTATTTTAGTAGTTGATACAGATTTTTACATGACCTGGCACCACTTTTGTAAAAAGATGACGCAAAGAGTAATTCTTATGCCCTAAGTAGAAGTTATACCTGATTTTATAATATGGTAAAACAATTTAAAAGAGGAACCAAAGTGCCCAGTACCCAATTATTATTACTAGTTACAATATGAGAAATTATTAACACCATCTAGAATAAAATATGAATGAATAATGAACAAAATGACTGCTTGACTTGTTTTCATAATATACATAGTTTCAGATGGTTTTAGGAAGATTAGTAGTTAATTTTATTGATAGCTAAAAACTTGTGCATGAATAACAAGTAGACAATTAAAAATGTAGACAAAATATTACTGATACAATATGAATTTTAATCAATCCATTAACTCCACACAGCCCAAATTGTAATAAATAATAATTATGTATTTTTGTTTACTTTCCAGACTAATTTTATAATGGCAGCATTTTGGTTTGCAGTGTTGCTGAATTTAAAACATATATTTTTGTATATAGCACCTGCATATGTTGTATATTTGCTCAGAGCATATTGTTTCACAGTTTCATCCAATGATGGGGTTCATACTCCTTGGTATTCATTTTCAATTATGAACTTAATTAAACTAGCTCTAACAGTTATTGCAGTGTTCAGCGTATCTTTTGGACCCTTCATTGATCATTTACCACAGGTAATTATACTATTTTATTTTTTGTATATTGGGGTCATTCCATGTCAAATTGACCAATATTTGGAATCAACCCCTTTCGATTTAGACGAATTTTGGTCAGAAGTTTTCTTTTATTGTATAACTAAATTCAACCAAAAGAAAAAAAATCGTTTTTTCAAAAGTTATGGAACATTCAAAATTTAATATTTTTTTAATTTTTCAAGTTTATATTTTAAATATATCGCAATAATATAAAATGTCGCTCGAAATTAAATTCTTGGCTCAATTGTTTTTGTGTAATACTTTGTACTTAAAAAAATCTGGATTTTTTAGAACTTTTTTTTGTTTTTTCAAAAATATGATTTTTTTAATATTATTAAAAATAAACGCTTTTTTAGGTTCTATTAAGACTCTTTCCATTCAAAAGGGGATTATGTCATGCCTACTGGGCTCCAAATTTTTGGGCATTATATAATTTTGCAGACAAAGTTTTACAACGCTTGTGTGAGTTCTATTACATTTTTGAAATACTTAGTTATTGCATATACATAGACAGTATCATTTCACTTATAATTATCAGTAAATAAGTTTTAGATTTTTTAAATGCCTAAACATATGATTTCATCAGGAAATTTACAGTTCAAATAAATGTGAATAGATGGCATTATATGTATCGATTGGTTATTAAAGTTTGTATAACAAAAGATAATAAATAAATTCTAAAAAGGTATATTATAATAGTTTTAAAAAATAATATAATTTAAGAAAAATGAAATAGTGCGCTCGTAAATCAAGTCTCATCATTTGTTCCAGTATATATTATCTGTAAATAGTTTTAGCATTATCTGTATGATTATCTGTGGCATTATTAAAATAAAAAAATCTCTGAATAGGAAATATGTGTGTGATTTAAATAAAGTTAAAATATTTTTTTTATAATCTGTTGCTTCTAAATGCCGTCTATATCAATATTTTTTAATGTAATTTCTTTATAGTTGAAAAATTAAAAGTAATAGAAACGCAACGTCATTGGTCAGACTGAATGTGACGTCAAAGTCTATTATAAAAGAGCGCTGTTGTTTGGTGTTTGCGATTGGTACTAACAATCTAGACCTGTTTATTTGTTATTGTTATTGATTGCAATGTTGTTTTAGATCATGATGTCACGCGTCAGCGCGTCAAAATGATTGACGTTTAAAGTATCCATATCTGTATGATATTTTTAAATTATTTTTTTATACTGAATTTTAGATTTTTGGAGATGGATATTTTATTAATTTCCCTATAGTAATAGATGAAAAGCTTTGAAATTCTGGGGTTGACTGAATAAACACGTTTTTAATAACTAGCTCTCGACTCTAGACTCACCCTCGTTTTTACATTCAGTATAGATTTTTTTAGAGATGAGATATAGTAAAATGTATCCTATATGTTGACCCGGAAAACCAGCTATCATATCAAATTTCATCAAAATCTGCCCAGTGGTTTTCTCGTTATGCAGTCACAGAAAGACAGACAAACAAACAAAAATTCGATAATAATGAGTATCTCAATAGGATTTTACAAAAAATATTTAATGTACAGATTTGACTCAGAATTTTATTATATGTATAGATTATAATAATGACATTAATTTTATTTTAAAGGTCTTAAGTTTAACATACCAGTTTTAACAAGTGAGGCATCAATGACAGGTGGGTTGGTCCAAGAATATGAACATGCAGTGTTGCCTTCAATAACACCGACTGTTACTTTTGTTCTCACTGCTGTATCCATGATACCAGCTCTTATTAAATTATGGCATCTCTGCGCTGATAGACAATACAGATGCTTGAGCTTTGTCAGGTATGTTATTTTCCATGGTTGCTATATTTATATTAAAATAATTGATGTATGTGGCATATAAATCGTTTACCAATAAGATGTGTTCCTAAAGTTAAACTTTTTTATAAATTTCATTCATATTTTATCAATAAATGCGACAAAAGGAAACGTAAGACAATTCTTTACAACTATTCTTACTTCAATCTCTAATTAATTAATCTTCAATTCAATCAAGTTCCTAAATTAGTATTCAATCTTTAATTCAATTAATCTTATATAATATAGTAAGATTAATAATTGCATCTTCTTCAATACAGTACTAGTAAATATAATTTTAATTTTTCATCTACTTCAAAAAAAAAGTAGGTAGGTAATAGATATTCAATTCGTCTATTTTTTGTAAGTATGTTACGCGATATCTTTGTAAATACAAGGTTTTTTATAATACTTTTTTATGAATAGGAAATAATAAAAATAATTCTTATGAAGTAAGAAAAATGTTGCTAAAATGTATAAAGTATATATTTATTTATACTGGTGCGCTGTCGTCATCGTCTAAAAAATAAATCTCTTATACAAGCGATTTATTAATTATATTTTTCAGGTGTCTTACATTATGTGCTACGTGTGCATTTATGTTTGGATGGCATGTACATGAAAAAGCTATACTGATGATTTTAATTCCACTGAGGTAACAATTAGTTATATTAATGTTTTATTAAATATTTAGAGGATTTTTTAACATTTTAAAATTTGAAAGAATACTTTACAATCCAAATTTTTACCTTGATCTATAATACTTATGTTTATAATAATTAATATATTAATGTTGTTGCCCGATCATAAAATACCCATATCATGAAGCGACCGACGATTTCATAATATTTTGCTTGGACATTAACATAGCACCATGTAGTTCCATGGTAAGCGGCAAGTCTTTGTTATGGATACCAGATAGTTGATACACTACACACATATAACTTTAAATATATACCTGATTTTTTACTACACATAAAGAATATTATTATTATTATTATTGTACATATTATAAAAATAAACACCCATGACTGGAGTACAAACATTCGTGCTCATCACACAAATGAATTCCCCCAGCGGGACTCGAACCTGCGACCGCTAGGGTCACTACAAACTGAGCCAAACGTGTCGTATTGGTGGCATCGCATGAAATATACTGTGTATTATCTACACTACGATGAGCCTTGATAAAATTACTTGATAGAAATCGTATGACTATATGCACAACTAGACGAATAGCGGTTGGCTAAGCTTAAATAATAATATCGTAAATAGTTATAGTATATAGGTATTATTCTCCGTTATAGGCGCTAACAGCCCCTTGCTTTTGGGGCTCAGTAGCGTGCGGAAACACAGCCGAGTAGTGAGTAGACACACTATGGCGACGGTCACCTGTGGGTGTACCTCGAATGTACCATATTATGCTTCTGTTATTTTTGATACATCTAGCTTTCTGGTATTTCTGTTACTTTTGCGCTTTTCCAGTTATTTAGTTAACACATGCTTCTGTGATCTAGTGGCTAGCATATACGATTGCAGATCCGGAGGTCTTGGATCGGGCCAAGTTTAGTTATTGAGTCTTTCAGTTAACAAAGCCTCGGTAACAGTTGGTGGTGTTTAACCCCCGTGCGTCGGAGAGCACGTAAAGCCGTCGGTCTTGCGCCTGATCTGTAACTGGTCGTTTCGAATTATCATCCCACCGGAGTATGAGAGACAATGCACTCTACTATTATGATACGTCTGCACAGTTGGCTAGTTTCAGTAGAATTTACCGCCGTGGCCGAAGTCGGTCTGGAGGACATCATAATCATGCGTAAATGCAAATTCTTAATATTAAAACTTTTTTTGTACCTATAATAGCGTCTTTAAATTCACAGCTATATTGTCAAGCTCGATTGTCCTGTAATAGATCACTACATAGTATAAAACATAGTCGCTTGCTGCTGTGTGTCCATATGTATGTTTAGATCTTTAAAACTACGCAACGAATTTCGATGCGGTTTTTTAATAGATTAGTGATTCAAGATATATGTATAATACATGCATATTATAGTACATAAGATATATGTATAATACATGCATATTATAGTACAGAAAAGCCGAAAAATTCAAAGATTTATATTCCATACTAACCGTTAAAACGTACCTAGGGACGAACCCGAGCGAAGCGAGAGTGAGTCGCTAGTAATATTATAAACGTCGATGAATAGGTCGTCAAACGCTATACATTAAAAAAATAAATGATACGTTTAGTAGTAACAATTCACCGCGCCATGAAATGCAACTGTTTCACGAAATTGATAATATCATGAGCTAGTGGACTATTTAATGATATTACCAATTCAACGATCGGGTCACGACATTTGTTATACCAAAATTTCAATCAGTCTCTCTTTAACATATTGTATAAATACTATTTTATCATTTAGTTCATTCCAATAATAATAGTGAAATTCATTGTTTCAGTTTCCTCTCGGCGCTTGGCGACGTCGATGCCAAGCTATTCTTATATCTTTCCACAGTTGGCCACTATTCATTATTTCCTCTAATTTATCCAAAAAACCTATTATCTATAAAACTATTTATGTTCTTAACACATATAGCAATTGCTTTCTGTTTTGTTCCATCACTATACGAGGCTCCGAAATCTAAGTGGAGTAGAAAACGGCGTTTTATGCTTTTGCCAAGATTAAGAAGATTTCAGTCATTATATTTGTATGGACTTATGATTGTATGCATTTATGAGAACGCTCTGCATTCTTTATGGGGGCTAGACAAGAGTTTGCCCTTTTTGCCTTTAATGATCACATCAGTGTATTGTGCTGTAGGAGTTTGTTATTTCTGGATGTGCTTGTATTACTATTTCCTCACTTTTAATTTAAGTAGAGTACCGACTTTAACGACGAGCAGAACTCCCCGATATGAGAAAAAAACTACATAAGTTTAAAGTACTTAATGCCAAATATATGTATTGTGTTATAGTAAAATAAATGGTCTACATGAAGTGTGTGCGTTTTTTAAATAATTATCTTTGCTCAAAAGTTATTGAGATTTTTTTAAAGAAATCTGATTAAAAAATTGATTACATTAATTACATATTATCACACTTTTACAACGAATAAACCACAATTATACATTTGTATTAATTCGTCTTATCATTATAAGATAGTAAATATGAAGTATCTAGTTGTTAGCTTACTCGAACGTATATCATGGATCCTGGGTTCAAATCTCGGGTCAGGCCAAAAATAGAGCTGGAGTTTTCTCAGTCAGCTCGGAGTTGAGGAGTTTATGTTTTAAAACATTGTGTGTTTGGAACATTTAAAGTTGGGACATTATTATACCAGAAATACTCCTTATATTTTGGGATTACATCGATGTTATTATAAGTAAGTACTTTTCCATGTGAGGCATTAGGTTTTATTGTTATTTTTATACACGCAGTAATTCTTTTAATGTCCACGACTTTGTTTCAGTTAATATTTTTATATTATGTATATAAATTTTTATAGATTTATAAAAAAAGTATTAACTAAAGAATTTAATAAATAATTAAGCTTATTTCAATATAAGTAGATATTGTAAAAATACTCTATATATATATATATATATATATATATATATATAAATATAAATGAATCCCCATTTCCCTTGGTCACGCCATCACGCGTGAAGGGCTGGCCCGATTTAACTTTTTGTTATTGTCAGGAGAAGGTTCTTATGAAAGAAAAAAATTAAAAAATTGCGCTACTAATATTATAAAGAGGTAGTTTGTGAGTTTTTGGGTTTGTGACGTTGTAGGGTGTAATCTCTGGATCTACTGAACCGATTTAGATGAAATTTGGTAAGAAGATAGTTTAAGACCCTGGGAAGGATAGAGGATACTTTTTATCTCTGAAATCATGCCTTAAGGGGATGAAAATGGGGATGATAGTTTGTATGGGGAATCGACTGTAAAACGTCAAAGTCAAAAAAATCAAAGTAAAACATAAATTAAAAAACCTTCGACTGAAAATTGTGGCACGAAAAAAACTTTAAATAAGAATTTTCAAAAACCCACGCCGTCGCTTCGTGCGTAGCCTATGTTATTTATTAGTATGTGCCAGTATCTTTATTGTTAATTAATGTGTACTCTACAACACAGATTACGCACGACGGCTGAACGGACGAGTGACGACGGCATATAGTGGGTGGTTTTGAAATTTTTTATATGTAGTTTTTTCATGACACAATTTTTCGTCGCGGGTTTTTTAAATTTTTAATTTGTTTTTATTGTATCTTTTTTAAATTTTAATAGTAAATGCAATACATTTATTTAAATATTAAACTGCCTTATTTTTACTTGAGTAGTAAAACAAATATAACCTTTTTGGAGAAATATGTGTAGGTACACTGTAGAGCCATCTGTCGGTCTATAACATTATAAAACTTGCTAAGGACATGCTCAGGAATAAGACTTATACAAAGCAAAAAACCGTTTCAAAATCTGCCTAGGTGGTTCCGAGAAAAATTGTAACAGACATATACCGTCATTGTAGCCATCGCGGACAAAAATAAAAATAAACCCGACTGCGTAAAATACGTACTAAAAGATAGTAACAAGATGACGGAACAAAGTCAGTACAATGTAGTCGGAGACAGCACAACATGTACCTAGCTAGAGTCGCAACAATTAACTTTAAGTATCTAAAACATTTTTTATTTTTGTTTTCAGCTTTTTCATTTCGGCCAGTTAGACAATTAGAGTTAAATTTAACAATGTTTTATCCTAAATTATTTCAATGGAATGAGTGAAACATATTTTGTAATTAATATTTGTGGCAATTTGGTAATTTGTAAGTAAATTATACTCGATAGGTTTTCATCAAAATATATTCAGTTGTTTAGGAGTTACGAGGAAACTCAGGGTCAGACATAGACACATCACATACAGGTGAATAACATTACCCTCTCCTTGGGCTTCACCACAGTTCTACGAATAAATAATAAGTCTGTTTATTCGTAGCCGTAGTCAGTCAAAAATATTTTTTTACTTAAGTTCTGGGGTCGTGAATTGTATGTGTATAACCTAGCATAAAGAAATATGTATAGAAGTAAGGAAAATAAGGCAATATGTGGTAGCGTATAAAGCAATTGATTAGACTATCTATACATATAATAAAACTGTAAAGGTCCATTGTCTGCACATAGAAATAAAAGATAAAAACCGAGTCAGGGGGATGTAAGAAGGGAAATAGAATAAATCCAGTTGTTATCTTCAAATTTTTTGTTTCTGTGTCTGTTTGTACGGGCTAATTTCCGAAAGTGTTGGACCGATATAAATGAAATTTTGTATGGTGGTACCTTATATCCCCGGTCAAAATTTTAGATACATTTCATCGCGGAAAATTAGAGTTCCCGTGGCATAGTTAATAAACTATAGTAACTTATACAGCTTAGTATACAAAACTACTGATTGGATTTTAATGAAACTTTACAATAATATAGTTCATACATCAGAATAACAAATAAGCTGCTTTTTATCCCGGAAAAATGTACGGTTCCCGTGGGATAGGTTTGTTTTTCGTTGTCTAGAGATCCGTCCCAAATAAAGACTGAAAGTTCCTTGTATGAGGTACCGTATTAAGCGGGGTTCTCAATTTCTCATAACTGACTGAAAAGAAAACCGTTATTTATTAATACTAGTAGTAGCAAAAGCGTTTACTATAACACCTTTTCTCTATATAAATATATTAAGAGAAATAATAACTAAAGCTTATCTACTTGTGCAGTTAAATTATGAATTTTTATGTTAATTGACCTGAAGTTATCGTTTGAATATACCTAAGTATTCGTATATTAGTAAGTAAGTAACGTCTAAACATTTACATAATACAAAACAAGCTTGAAAGGACACGTACACGTGTTTACAGTGAATTAAGAGAAGCGAACATCGATCACGATATGAATATTCATTGAGCATAAAGACGATGGTAGTGCTTGCTCTGGTAGACGTAGGTGAAACGTACGCTTACAATATTTGGTGCCCTGCTTTGAAGCTTTACCATTCCACTTCATTAACTTTCGTGCATGTTTCTGTACATAAAAATTATTACTTTGAAATAAAATTTTACAATATAAGGTATTCTTTGTTCTGATAAAATAGATATTTACATGCGTTACTTTTGTGCTGTTCTGTCACCTGTCCACTTCCAGCCAGAGACATTATTGTATTTAGAATGACTTCATTTTGAATCACAAGCCAGGAAAACCAAAACTAAGCATATTCGATTAATTACTGAATAACATTTTTATGGAACAGCGCTATAGACTGGAAGATTAATTCGGCTGCAGAGAGCGTCTATTATAATTGCCAAATATAGTTTAGGATGATACTCCACCAGAAATAGTGTGACAACTGACAAGACTTCATCTATTATCTAACAGGATGCACTACGGTCTACGAGTAGGTAAGGTCGAAGTAAAGGACAAAAGGTGGTTTTCGGCACCCATGCATCCTAACTAAAATGGGTTTGTCTTTGTATAGGAAACGGGACTTTTCGCTGCCAAAAAGGAAAAAAAGAAGTTCAGCTAGTCCCGGACACGCTTCTTCTACATAAAGACTACTTTCACTGGATCTTGAGGATTTTGAATATATGTATATATTTTCATTAGAGACTGATTGATCAACACAATGAAAAGATTTTTTGTATTACGATATGTTTAATAACCCCCGAATCAATTACCTACGGAAATATCGAAACTAAACTTCTAGCAACACCGTTTTGTGTATTTAGTAGATACCTACTTTATAGAATGTACCTAAAGCTAAACATCGATTTTATTACATCAAACCAATGTACGTGTAGAAAAATTATTCCTAATAGGTTCAATCGTTCGACTCAACGGTGTGGAAGTTTGAAAATAAAAGTGAAACGGAGTGGAAAGAGTTGCTCATTCAGTTTCGTGATTCAGCATTTTATTAACTGCGTGATGAAACAAACGTTGTGTGGTCGGTAATTGCTTGTTTGTTTTGGATATGTTTAAGGCCAGGTGAATGTAGCGTGTAATAAAAAAATGTGGGAAATTCTGTTTCTTTATTGAAGTAAGCTTTAGCCTAAACGTTTAGGATAGAGTATATTGAAGTATTATTGTAAGGAAGATATAGCATTTACATATGTAGATATTTTTATATTTAGTATTTTGCCAGTTTAACATTTATTAAGAAAATATATTTTAATATCCAATACAATTCAAAAATATCTTCTTTATTATAATTCTTAGCATTAATCCTTATTAAACTGAGTTCCATAAATATTATTATTTTTCAGTTTCCTAATATTAATCGATTTATTAGTAATTGTTGCACCTAAAACTATCCACTCAAGATAAGTCTTATTAAAAATAGATTTTTAACCAGCTATTGGGCGCACTATTCCTTCTGATGCATCTAGTAAAGAAGTCCAAGGCACCGTTGTTGGTTATATGCAATGAAAAATAATACGAGAATTAATGCATTATTTCATAAAATATAGGTGATAATTTATTAGTCACCTTAAAAATAATCATAATTAATCTTTAGCGTGTTTGTTTGTTTGTTTGTTTGTTTGTTTGTTTGTTTGTTTGTTTGTTTGTTTGTTTGTTTGTTTGTTTGTTTGTTTGTTTGTTTGTTTGTTTGTTTGTTTGTTTGTTTGTGTGTTTGTTTGTTTGTTTGTTTGTTTCATGTCGAAATGGAGTGACGGACTGGCGTGATTTTTTGTGTGGAGATAGTTGCAGGGCTGGAGAATGACATAGGCTACTTTTTACCGCGGGAGATTATCTAATTCCCACGGGATAACACGTTATAATACATTCTATCACATTCGCGCCGTCATTACGAATCAATCGACGTATCATTTATCAAAATCGGCCCACGCGTTTGGTCTAAATAGTGCTACAAAGATACAAACTCACATACATACCTACATAAGCTGATAAACACATTACCCCTCCTTTGCGTCGCGCAGTCGGGTGATAAAAAAATGTGAACCAACTTTAAGACACAAAACGGGAAGAAATCACTGAGTAGGGTTTTAATTTATAATATAAGTAATAGGTCTGGTTTAATTAGATATTTTTGTATCGCTGTCAGCCGACACAAGAAAAAGCAAAAATTTAGATTTTATTAGCAATATTTTAATTCATGTAATTTAAACTTTAATTAAAGTTATTGCCTTTTATTCATCCATTCAGGAATAGATTGTTCAGTTTAGTTACCCGTCAAACCTCGCCACAACCACCATGTACTGAGCGACGACTTACCCATGTTGTTATAGTATCCAATTGGTATTACTGGTGTGTGGATATCCTCCTAGTTTTAACTTTTTATGTAAAAATATCATTTATAATAAATCATTATTTTATTTATTATATTCTGCTATTAGTAGCTTTATATATATAAAATATACAACCCATCACTACGTAAAGGCCTATGATCATATGGCAGAGCGCACACGATCAAAGCTTCGCATCGTAGCCTTGTGTGCAATCGCCTGTGCTCTCGAATTCAATGAATTAGCACCTGACACACCTGTCCCTTTTCAATGTTATCCTTTAATATAATATGCTCGAATGAACGTGTCTGGCACAGGAGAATGTATTAATTAAAGTTTTGGTTAAGAAAATTTGAATTCCAGTAGCACCAGGGTTCACGTGCAATGGCAGTTTAATCAATATGTCTAGCTTTAGATGATATTATTAACCGACGAAAAAAAGGAGGAGGTTCTCAATTCGACATGTATATTTTTTTTGTTTGACTCATGAATTTTTACAGCGTAGTCCGATTTCGATGATGTTTTTTTTATTGGATAGTGTATACCCCAAAGTCAGTCCCTAAAAATCGACCCTAAGAGTAGAAAATAGGGAATGATTGATTGAAATACTTTCTTCTTATTTTGTTACTACTAAATATTTCTACGTTAAAAATGGAACAATAAAAACTTAAAAAATAAAAAAATAAAAACCGACTTCAAGAAAAACCCCAAGATACAAATCAAAGCACACCGACTTGGAAAATATCTCTATCTATATACATTATATATAGTAAATACAAACTACCAGTGAGTTATTTTACCTTTTAGTGTTTGTTTTTAAATCGTTTTTCCTTTTAGTTTTTATAAGGTTTAGTATATACTCGTAAGTAAGTATTCGTCATTTTTGTCACGTAGACAAAGTCGGTATTGACAGTTAGAAGATAATAACTTTAAACATTTTGTAAGTTTTAAGGTTTAAAGTTCAATGTAGTTTGCATTAGCATAACTTTATATTCAGCGGAGAGCACTTACTGGTGACATCATAAATTGTCTCAAACTTACAAATGCTCGATAAAAATTTCAATTCACAACTTATAGTCGTCTATGAATTAAATTATGATATTTTATAAAGAATAGATGTAAGATTATGAAAAATATACTTAGTTGCATATTTAAAAAAAAGTATGTACATATATTCTATAATGAAAATGAAAATATTATATAATATGAAAGGAAGTGTAAGTTATTTATACATATAATAAAATTGTAACTAAGCCGAATCTGTACATTAAATATTTTTTTGGAAAATCTTATTGAAATAGACATTATTATGGATATACAGGCCGAATCTATAGGTTTTAGAATGTTTGTCTATCTGTCTGTTACCGCATCACGGAAAAACTACTGGAGGGATTTTGATGAAAATTGGTATGATGATAGTTATCCATCCGGTATAGCTTGTTATCCGGGTCAACATATAGGTTACTTTTTATTGTGGGAAAATATCTCATCTCTGAGAAATATATATTAAACGTTAAAACGAAAGTAGGGACGAACCTGAGCTGAGCGAGAGTGAGTCGTTAGTATTGAATAAATAGTGAATCTCTATTCCCAAGTGCCTAAAAGTAGCCTATATGTAACTCCAGGTCATAATCTATCTATATACCTACCTACTAATTTTTATCCAAATTCGTCCAGTCGTTTCAGCGTGAAGGAATAATAAACACACATATTTACAATCCGATCCGACGTATGATACCTACTCTTATTGCAGTAGGCATTGAGGTATTTTTATTCTTCAACTAGCAACTCACCCTCGCTCCGCTCAGGTTCTTCCCTAGTAACGTATTTTCTAACAAATTACCTGCTTATTACGTCTACACTAAAAATAGACAAATAAAAACTAAAAAAAAACCTACTCTCAGGCACTAAAATGTAAAAAATAATTAAATGGGGGTTTTCATTTAGAATAGAAACCTAATCAGATATTTTCGAAGTCAAATGCTGAATTATGAATTATGAATGATGAAAAGAATGCCTTAAGTTATGAATAATATGTAATAGGTTACGCCATAAAAATATGCTCTTTTTTAGGATTTTCTAGGTTGATTAAAATAAACTTTATTTAATTACCCTAAATGTTACTGGGAGTCAAAGTGAACTTTTTTGTTTACAATTTACATAATAATCACAATGAAAAAAAATATTTTAATTATTATGAACTTTCAATCTGACAGTGTCAGTGTATATCGAATAATTAGGCATAATAGTAGGTATAGTAATTTGTGTCCAAATTCAACATAAAATTCTAAGGCATTTAAAGTAAAGATTATGGCTGATGATGAGGAAGAAGGTGGGTTCGGTGGTCTGTATGAGGACGGTCATTGGGCTTGGGATGACTCTGTGGAAGGACTAGTATTTGTGAGGTAATTAAAACTTTAAACTTTATAACAAGTATAAATATAGGAAGAGACTATAATATAAGGATTTCTTTAAATCGGACCAAACAAAACTAAGAATAATTTTTTTAGTTTTGATTTTTTTAATTTGAATGCTGAAATTGCATTTTGTAGCAGTTTTGTTTGTTGAATTGAAAGCTCAAACAGATCTGATAAGAGTAAGTTTGATAAGAAGATATTCTCGTTAAGTTTTTTTACCTCCTTTAAGCCCTTAGTATCCGAAGAATTGACCTTTTTTAAAATATAAAAACACAGTTTTTTTTTGTTGCAATTTATATTTTTATTTATTGTCAATGTAAGTATATATTGAAGTATTATATTTATATATGCTCCAGACGTTTAAACGTTTTTAACGTTTGAACAAAATTTAGAACGTTTGAATAAAGAAAAACATTTTCTTACTTTGGGCTGATTTATTCAAGACTTTCGCAAATTCTTGGCACTGCTGAAATCAATTAAGAAATTATTAATAAAATTCTAATAGTTATTAATGATGGAATCATTTATAATGATTAATAATACAAATTGAAATACGAATGAGAAAGTAATTCCTATATAATTTCAACAATAACAACTTTGTAGTGATCTGCCGCCAAAGCCAGTAGAAGCTATCCAAATACCAATAAAAGCGCCCACTGGAACAATTGAATTCAGAGATGATGTCGATTTAATCGAGCAGGTAATATTATATCCTCAAAGGCGGTCAAACTTATGTTGGAAATATATATATGCATTCTTTTATATTTATTTGCTGCTGATGTTAAAGAAACATGTTTAATTCACTTAGCTTTTAAATTTTACCTGTAATTTTATATTTACAATATGCTATATTTAGCATATTAAATACATTAGAATAATACTAGCGATTTACTATCGCTTCGCTCGGACGTGTCCTTAGGTACGATTTTGTTCACACTTTCATAGGTTTAATTTTTTGTTCCTAATTATTTGTCTAAAATACAATTTGTCTTAGTTACTCCTTGGAACATCAGCTATCGGTCAGTAAAGTTATTTTTTATTATGTATATTGTTTTTTTTTCTTATAAGTACTGTATTTTGACATTACAAACATACAGTTCAATTTTATTTATTTGTATAGATTTCTGTAAAACTAGCAACTCACCCTTGCTCTTCTTCTTGTT
The DNA here is from genome assembly GCA_921882275.1 of Brenthis ino. Classification (NCBI taxonomy): domain Eukaryota; kingdom Metazoa; phylum Arthropoda; class Insecta; order Lepidoptera; family Nymphalidae; genus Brenthis; species Brenthis ino. The sequence goes on along the minus strand of OV170222.1, from coordinate 32,408,448 downwards.
ACCTATGTTTTAACGTTTAGTGTAGATTGTGTTGTTAGTGAGAGTTAGTAAGTTATTTTCTCGCAGTAAAAAGTTTCCTTAATGTTGACCCGGATAACCAGCTATCATCAAACCAAATTTCAAATCAATCATCAAAATCTGTCTAGTGGTTTTCTCTTGATGCTTTCCCAGACAGACAGACAAACATTTTAAATATTATAGATTCGCCCTCTGTATCGATAATAATGACTATTTCAATAAGATTTTCGAATAAATATTTAATGTAAAGATTCAATTCAGTTACAATTTTATTCTACGTATATGTAGATATCATTTACGTAAATAAGAAAGTATGGTTAATTTGCAGACATGTTTTTATTGGTTAAGTTTTAACGAGACACAGTAGTAAAAAAGTATGTTACGTTTAAAACAATAAAATGTTTAAGATACGGTATAGAAGGCGCTACCAAAGAAAGTTGAAACCGGGGCAAGCAGATGTTATTACTATACAGGCATGTAATGTAAATGTATATAATAAAATTCTTTTAAGTTTATGCTCATAAAAATTTGAATTCATAATAAATTAATAGAAAACTGATTATATATTATTATAAAATTCTTTTAATTATATACAACAATTACCACACAAGCGACTTATCCTAGCTTCGTTCGGGTGCGACCCGGGGCTTGTATGGTTTAGGAACGCATAAAAGAAAAAAAAAATGTCTATAAAAAAAAAATTATACCAAGAACCTTTGCTGGCGTATGTGGTATAATCCACCAGAGTTTCATTACAATCGGATCAATAGCTTAGTAACACATATAGGACAAACATACGAACATTCGTTTTTATTTATATAGAAGGAGAATAGCAAAAACATTAAGACATATCGTATTTTATCAACATACTATAATCTATTGTAATATATTTTGTAATTCTAATAATTATTTACAGGATGCTAAAGATATAGTACTATACACTGCTCCAGTTAACATTTTAAGTCCCATGTTAATAAATATGTTACATCTTCCCACTACTGAGAGATTCATTAGAGCGCTTGTACTTTGCTGTCAGTATTACTTGCAGGTAAGGTCTTTAAAAGCTAATTTATATTAGTTTTATTTAGAGCTTATATTAAACATATTATATACATACATGTTATTGTGTAGTTTTATACTAATGTAGTTATTATGGTTATGTTTTCTTTATTATACACTAAATGTTAAACATAATTAAAAATAATTTAGGTTTTTCGGGTTTATATATTACTTTAATTCTTCTACCATGTAGTAATGTTATAATTTGTCTAGTCTTGTTAAAAACATCAGTATCATTTAGATTTTTTACTTTAAAACTTTTTTCTTATGCACTATTAGATTAAGCAATAATCATTTGCTTTACCATTGATCATAAAAATATATTGGTTTTTGATATTTATTTTATATCATAATATTAAATATCCTTTGTTCAAAGATAGCGGACGAAATGGCAAATCGTATTATAGAGTTGGAGACGAAAGTACGGACACTACAATGTGAAATACTTGAAAAAGAATTCCGGGACAACCTATCGGATCTGAGACTCTTAGTAGCTAAAGAGTACAGTACAATGCTTATTGGTCTGATAAATTCAGTTATTTTGTATATGCGTCTCATATTTTTATGTATATATGGAGGTTAACATGATCATTTTTTTATATGTGTAGGTGGAAATGATACAAAAAAATTCCACCATATGGGACCACAGAAAAAGCGTAGATCATTATCAGATAAAGATGCCCGGCTTTTCGAAACATTATTACGAGTGTGTGTTCAAATTGTCTGGTTGGCTCTCGGGCGAAAATCTTTTAATCAGATAGGTACACTGATATGGTCATGATAACATTAGAACGGGGAGTATTCTTATAATACTAAATTAATCCTTGACAATTCGATTTAAATATATTTTTAAACAAGCATTGCCCGCGGCTCCGCCGGCGTTCAGATGACCAAAAACCAAATTCTTAGGTTTTACATTGTAGTATACTCTTACATTGCAGTTTTGTATTTTTTCTCAGAAATGAGATATTTTCTCGCGGTAAAAAGTATCCTATATGTTGACCCAGATAACCAGCTATCATCATACCATACTTCAACAAAATACCTCCAGTGGTTTTTCTGTGATGCGGTAACAGACAGACAGACACAAAAATTTTAAAAACTATAGATTCGGCTTCTGTATCGATAATAATGTTTATTTCAATAAGTTTTCCAAAAAATATCTAATGTACAGATTCGGCTTAGTTACAATTTTATTATATGTATAGATGATACCTATAACCTATGGTTGGAAATTTATGTTTGTATGTATTTTTTAATGACTAATCTTAAAAAGATTAATTATTTTTTTCCAAAAAATATTTTTTTTTTGCGGTGGACCACCCTTATCACTTAGGGGTATCTAAAATAGTTTACGTCCTATACTCAGACCTAATGAATATACACACAAAATTTAATAAGAATCGGTCAAGCCGTTTCTGAGGAGTTTTTTTTGTGATAAACATTGTGACACGAGAATTTTATATATTAGATGTTGGCTTATCAATATATATATTTATAATAACGAAAATCAATATAACGAAATCTGAACCTGGTAGGTGTCGCTGTGGTAAAATTATTGACTTTAATATTCAACTAAAGGCAGAGTAGTCTGTTAGCCAGCAGATAGATAGTACTTACGAGGTTAGATTTTGTAAGTTTTTATAATATATACATAAATATTATCGGTTTAGAATTAGAAGTCAACCGAATATTTAAATCTGAGATCTTTAACGCTGTGGAACACAACTTGCATACGGGATACATTGGGAAAATGGCAAAAGAAGAACGTGCAGTTCTGCTCGGCCATTGCGTGCGACGAGACAAGAAGCTAAACACGCGCTCACCACTCATGAACGAAGTGTTCTGCTACAGAGAAATAGACTACCCTCTTTTGGGACTAGGAGTCATTAAATGTACTCAGTAAGCGACTTATATTTAATACTAGTGACTTACCCTAACTTTGCTCGGCTGTAAACAGTAGCCTACGTGTTACTCCAGATCGTTTCATTATGCCTCAGTCATGGGAAATAGAATTTGACGTCAATTCGTTCCTATTGAAGTAAAAAAAAAACATTAATTTATGTTACACACGGTCTTCTTAGAGTTGCGCAGACATTCGTCAAATACTTAATTGGCCATATAGAAGATTTAAATATAATGTAGAGTATTTGTTATACTTTAACGTCATTTCGATGTAAGCTACTATTTGTCAGATACTGTTATGATTCTTTTTTCTACATAATATGTAATTAGATAGTCACAATTAATTTTTGAATAATTAAAAAAATAACAAATATATATGTAATATTTAGACCAACTCCAAGGCTCTTGTATATGATGCACGCAGTCGCTGGTCCAGAAGAGAAACTATCAGAGTTAGGAATTGTTCTTGGAATAATTGGTATGCCGAGATCGGCTTTCGATACAATGTTACGACCTTTACCGACCGCCTCCGAAACTGGGAAATCGAAGGCTTCTGTGTACGTATTCGAATAAAATTAGAAACGGGTCATTGATGATGCGTTTAGATGCTTAGATTTTCGATCGTGAACGTTTATTTGTGAAACGAAATACAAATAATCTTAACTGTATAGATATTTTGCTGTGTTGAAAATCTAACACTTTTAAGTAGTGTTGTTTTTTTAAACGAGAAAATGTTCACATATTCGTAAAGTTATAAGTAATATATACAGGGTAATTTTTAATTTATTGAAAACCTTTTTGGGAATATACTATTTACATCATAACAATAACATCTGTAACAAGAAAAAAATTATTTCTAAAATTTTAATTTTCATAAAAAAATAAAAAAAATATTTTTTGCACCTTGTAAACTTTAAAGTTTTAGAATCTGGCCAAGTTTAAATGAGTAAGCGCGGCTTCCTACACCCCTCCCCCTCCACAGGACACGTGCTTTCTTTTGCTAATGCTACTGGACTATTACCGTTCAGAAGGTGCAATAGAAATATTTTTATTTTTGTAAAATTTAAGATATTTTTTTTTTCTTAGATATGTTGCTGTTATGTTGTAAATAGTGTATTCCCAAAAGGTTTTCAGTAAATTAAAAATGACCCTGTATAGATAATATATTATTTTTCTTAAAAAGGTACAAAGAGATCCTTCGACATTTATTATTAATAAACAGTGCAACCCTTGCTAACACTGTTTCGAATCTATGAACATATTAAAGTACAGAGTTTCTAAGTAGTATTTAGATCGTATTTAAATCCTGTCACGTGCGTTGGCTGAGTCTGCACTAAACTTTCTATGGCACTATGCTAGTCATGAACATTTATGGATTATAATTTATATGACTCGCCAAACTGTTCTATTTTACAAAAAAATGGCCTATTATTAAAAAATGAACCACAGATGATCCATCTGTAAACTACAACTTTACGATAGAGTCAGTGCCGGATTCAACCTTAGCGCCGCCTCTGGGCAATGTAAGAAATGCCGCCCCATTATTGAAATTTTGCATGAAATGGATAAAGATAAATTTTTTAAAATTTTTGATAAATGCAAAAATGATTTTTTTTAATTATTCATTTTATGGAAAATAAAAAAAAATCGATAAAGCGAAGTTTTTTTTAAATAAAAAAGGATAAATATCCTTCGAATTTTGCCGCCCCTGAAAATTTGCCGCTCTAGGCATTAGCCCCGAGTGCCACTAGTGTAAATCGTGTACTGGGTAGAGTAGGTACCTAGGTATATTATTATTTTATTTATTAAGTAGTAAATGTAAAATAGTAAAAACAAAATTATGATTAAATTCTGTATCAAAAGGTCTTCGCAGAGCTATGGTTCTAAAAGTAGTACAAGTAGCTCAATGAGAAAAAGCCAACTCGTTCCTCAAAAGTTGTACCCAAACATAGTACTGCCTCGTAAGGAGTCACGTATGTGCGTATGACATTTGATCTTATGTTTGTTTTACTTATTATTTTATATTGATTAATAGTTACATGTATATAATATTGCTATTATTAAAAAGTTGATAGTAAATGTAAAATATGGTATTTTGGGGAACAATTTCATGTTAAATATTCAATTACAGTATGCATTTTCCTTCACAATTTCCTGATGAGCCTGAAGAAATTCGACACTGCAGTGAGACTCAAAGGAAACGCTGGCTAAATCGACTTCAAAGACTGCTCCATCCAAATTAAATAGACGAAATATTTGTATGCACCGTAATTTATTAAAACGTGTGGCAAACATATTTACGTAGCTTTATCATTAATGCAATATTTTTTACTATGACTGTAGTCTGTAAGTTAGACTGCATTCCACTAAATATTCTTTTGTTTATAAATTCTCATACCACGATAGACTCAAAGCTCTAGAAACAAAACATTGCAACGAAATAAGTATAGGTACCTAAAAAGATTTTGGCTTAATCTAAGCAGCTAAACGAATAAGAAACTTTTATTTGATTGTAAGATAATAGATTTTTACCCTTATTATGTAGGTACAAAAAGATTTTCATACGCACTTATTTTAAATAATTTTATCACTAAAAAGGCACTGGAAAATCGGGAGTAGCTCTATCATTCATTTGAACTGTAATAAAAAAGAATACTTATAGGCGGATTTTTATGTGTCTAATTTAATGGATTTAAGTACTAATCTCATTGAATTACCGTACTTAAAGGCATCGTGCCAAGTTTGCTAAAATTTATAAATTTCATTCAGTCTTCATAGGATTTGGGTTTGTTTGGTTATTTTGTATTTAGTAGTAGAGTTTTCAGAATAACTTATTTTAGTTTAAATTTTTTTTTAGAGTAGAATGATATATTTTTTATAATTCGACTATTAGATAATGATGTATTTTTTTATGTTAAATGTATACTTTATATTATGGTGTCAATAATATATGTACTTATTTTGTGTTATTTTTTACATAACTTTATTTTTTTCATAACTTTGTAATTTTAATATATATTTAAAAAAAATGTGAACTATTTCTATTTTCGACGAAAAATAATATTTTACCTCCCTAGTATCTATCTACCGAATAGTCTTTCAGCTACTGAATATTTCACGGCGGAATTATGACAGGATAATCGCACTGACGGATAATCGAAGGAATACGTGCCACTAAATCGTTTCATGTCGGCTTAATATTGTATGAAAATTATTTTCTTTTGACCTTTAGTAGTGTACGAGGCCGTCAGCGTAAAGTGGCCTAATCTCTGACAGTTACTTCGGAAATGATAACTTTTAAATATATTTTCATATTTATTTTTCAAGTGTCTAATAATCATTTTTCATATTGTATTGAGGTTGAAAGCACTTTTGCCTTTTTTTATACTACACATGTTATCGATTTAATTAATTAATTTTCAAATTAATAGATAAAAAAGTAAAAGATTTCGTTAAAGAAATATCGTACAAGCTTCTGAATGTACAATAAAAATACGATTTTCGAGAAAAACTGTATGAAGTTTGTTGAATATCAGATCAGATATTGATAACTTAGAACACTAGGAAATATATTTACTTAAAAAAACTTCATTAAGTCCGATTTAATTTTATTGTGTCTTATATATTTCCAATCAATATAACACAAAACAATGCATTTATATAATTATCAAGTATAATTATGATGTCAATGATAATTATTGTCTTTTCTTTTGACTTAAAACCTGTTTTAACCATTTTAATCGTTGCTCCTCATTACTTGGGAGCTTAGCAAGAGGTTCGTGAGGAAAGTGCTCCGGTAAACTTTCTCTGCAAGATATTCAATTACTATATGAGGAAATTTAAAAGTTTTACAGAATAATCTTTTATCTATTTCTATTTCATATTTCGTTTACATATACACTAAAAATCATTATAAAAATATACTAAAATTAGCAAGAGCCCGATTTCGTTCGCGTTTAAAAGAAAAAAAAATTAGTTAGGGAGGTTTGTATCGATCTTATATTTTTCGGAATGAAAATGGTGTTTTTCCAAATGTCAAGCCAATGCACGGGCTTGATGAAATCAAAATTGATTCAAAATATTGACCATGGAAATGAGCGAATATTGAATAAGCAGTTCTTCGTGTTATAATAATTTTTACGAGTAACTTTAACGTAAAACTAATTTTATATTTACATCATTCTACCGGCTTCTGGTATATAAATATCGGGGTAAAGTTTCAAAGGTGCTCCAGCAGCTGTACTTTTTCGAGATGACATGACACGGGACGTCCTTGAAGACCTAAAAAAAGTATAAATTTTAAAATAAAAGTATAGGCTTTTATAAAAATTCTAATTTTGCATCTTTACAATAATTTAACTATTTCTGAATACTTATTTAAAATGTTACGACAAACAAAAAGTTAATAATACGACGACTATCGACTACCGACTTCGCCCGAGGTCGCAGGTCATTGTGTAGAGGGAAATTTTGTATTAAAATACATACGTTTAGTTGTTATTGTTTTACTTCATTATTAACACAAAGCATGACGTTTTTTATGCGGCGAAAGTAGAAAACGAACTCTAACCCTCGTAGTACGAGGTCACACTTTGAGAGTGTCGAGTGTCTACATACATACATATTATTTTTATGTCAGTCCTAAAAGAACGACAACGAACGAACAAACAAAATAAAAAGGTATTCTAATATAGTCACGGCGTGTTATTCGTGTTATAGTAAAGCTATAATGCGTTCTGAACAATACAAGTATATATGTATATATGTACGTCTTTTGTTACCTTGACGCAGAATGCTTCATACTTGCGGATGACGAACTTGTAGTTGCAGTCGTCTTTATTACTTTTAGCATTGTATCAAATGCTGAACGCGGCTGTCCTATTATGCCTAGAGAAACATCAAGCTCCCCAAAATTACGCTCCGGCTGAGATATGAAAACTTCCAAGAAACGTAAACGGGCACTTAGTCTAAAGATGTATTTTTTTTATTAATATGCATTTCGATGCTTTTTTCGATTAGATACTTATTACAAGCTGCGGATGACACAAGATCGGCAGCCATGGAAATCTTTAAAGACCTATGTCCAGCAGTGGACGTCTTACGGCTGAGATGAAGACTTATTACGAGAATAACTTCTCTTTGTAGAAAATATATAGTTGTATAAAATTTGTTACTTAAGAGTGTAGAATTTAAGATTTTTTGAAGCTCAAAGCCTAATTTCACTGTGCTAATCATCAATATTTACCTTAATAATCTAATTTGTTATTTTAAACACAAATTACTATCTAGTATAATTAATGGAATACAATATTATGTAGGTAGATAATAACTACATGAAAAAACTCTGTAGCCAATGTACACTAAAAACAAATTAGGCTGTTAACTACTTCTAAACCTGTACATGTTTGTAGTGAGGTAATAGATATTGATGTCTGTTTGACGTTGGATCAGAAAATCTATTCCACTTCGTTAATTCAACAGCGACGGCGCCAAGCCGTTTAAGTAATCATGATTGATTGAAGCAGACACGAGTTTATGGTATTTTGTATGCAAATGTACCCAGTATATTTTGTTGCTCCGAGTCCAAACATACGAAAGTTAAAGTTCCTATCGCAATAGACTTCATTTATAAGAGGAGATTGGGTATTGAGCTTTTTCTTAGAATGGAGACAGCCTCCAAGTAACACAAATCTCTCTCTAGCATTCATTTGACTTAGATAATTTGTTCCTAACTTATGTTCAGCTGAATTGTAAATATCTGATTTGAATATTCTATTTAATTCGAGTTCTGAAAATATTAGTGATTTAATAATTTTTTATCGATCAATGAAACGTGGAATAAAAACTTTTAGTTCAAAGGTTGGTTAAAAAAGTAATCTAAAATTTTATGTTTGAGAAGTTAATAAGAAATATTGTTCAGGTACAGTATTAAAATATTTTTACCGATGTGATTAAAATGCGTTCGACCGAGTGCAATCCAAACTATTTGTATACTAATGCGGATTATAGTTTCGTATAGTAAAGCATCTTTCTTGGAAAGAGATGTTGTTTTTTTTGCTCCCATATGATGGTACTTAGCAATTTTTTTGTCTCCTGCAAGAATATATTATATAGAATAAAAATATTTAGGTGTGCGCAACTTTCATATTTAATCGCCACATTATAAAATTCGACGGGGGGTAGGGAGGTTGTCCACTTCGGTGGGCGGTGGGAGGTGGCCCTCTTCGGGGGGCGGTGTACCTTGCGGGTTGCTCCTGGTACTTCTCTGATAGCAGAGTGGACCTTGGAGCAACCCTATGGTTGTGGTGGTCTGCTTTGTGTAGTTGAATGCGTAAGCGATCCTGCGACGCCCCATTAAGACGGGGGAAGGTTTGTTGGGTTTTAGTGGGTAGTACTGGCTGTATTACGCCGGTGAGTCCCACACCTCGTGCGTAAATGCATTTCCGAACGTTAAAAAAAAAAAAGGTTAGCTGCTTAAATTTATTCCAGCATAATATTTTATCCCAGCATCTTCTTACATTATGAAGTACAGCTTATTATAATTGAAATAGAATTAGTAGCTATATATTTATAGTAAGAGAAATTATTGATTTAATTATGAAGCGATTGCGGACTACTTGTTTTAAATTGTAAAATTGTATTAATAATGTATTCAATTATTGTATGGAATGAACTATAAACTCTTCCCAATATGGATCAAAGATAGCCTGTTAACTTAATTGTTGTTATGATTTAATTTATTATCATCGTTATTAAAGTACCTAATAAAATAGTGCTGTACTCTTTAGCAATAAGAATGCGTAAATCTTCCAAGTCTTCACGATATTTCGATTCGATTTCCTCGCTGGTTTTCGTATGAATTTTAGTTTTCAATTCTATCGTACGATTATTCATAACCTCTGAAATCTATGTTCAGAGTAAATTATACAGTTGTTTAAAAATAATTATCGTATTTTTAACCGACTTCCAAAAAGGAGGAGGTTCTCAATTCGTCGGAACCTTTTTTTTTATGTACCTACGTTCACCGATTACTCGAAGACGCCTGGACCGATTTGGAATTTTTTTTTTGTTTCAAAGGGTTTTCCCAGGTGGTTCATATAAATTTTATCGAAATCGGTCAAGCGGTTTTTTTAAAAACAACAAATAATTTATCTTTTTAAATAAATTGCTTAATCGAACATGTTATTAAAAAACTTTCTTCTAATAAATTACCTGTTTATTACGTCTACACTAACCAACAATATTTTAGGATATGAATATCTAATAGGTAAATATGTGTTTTACGTATCGAAATATATACCGACTTCGAAAATATCTGATTAGGTATCTATTCTAAATGAAAAGCCCCGTTTAGTTATGTTTTACATTTTAGTGCCTGGAAGTCGGTGTTTATTTTTTTTTAAGTTTTTACACAGTTGTTTTATTTCGTCCTCTCTCACTTAACTCACTCTCCAGTCCTCCAACTAACTTCATAAAAAATCACGCTAATCCGTCACTCTGTTTCGACTTGAAAAAAGAACAAACAAACAAACAAAAGAACACACTTTCACATTTATATTATTAGTATGGATACCAGATATACTTGTGTTTTGTATTTATTATGTTATATTGGTATTAGTATTACGATTTATAGGCTGAAAATACAACCATGGAGCCTTCTACTAGGATAAATAATAACGAAAATTTTGATGAACAGGAAACAATGATATTAATATTATATGAATGTGAAACTTTTGAGAAAATATTAGAATCTTAGTTACGCAATGCAGATTAAAATGAATATTGACACATATATATATATATATATATATATATATATATATATATATATATTACCATATTTTGGATGGCATGATATTTTTATATACTTTGCAACTTTAAAAATATTTCTGGTCTGAACTTATTAATTATTGTATTACGCTGTCTGTATTAACGGATGAAGTCGCGGTCAGGGACTAATAGCAAATAAGAGAAACATTACCTGCAATGTAACTATATCTCCTTCTGCAGACTTTCTTTGTATACGTTTTCTAAATTTTTGCTGCAGATGTCAAAGTAATATGAGTGGTAAATACAATATTTTATTTAAATTGACTATATTTCATTATACTTATTATTACAACTTATTATTACTGCCTCGGTGGTGTAGTGGCTAGCGTACGGCTACACACCTGGAGGTCCTGGGTTCGAGTCCCGGGTCGGGCCAAGTTTAGTTATTGGGTCTTTCTGTATAGTAAGCCTCAGTAACAGCCCAGAGTTGGGAAGTTGGCGGTGTTTCACCCCCGTGCCTCGGAGAGCACGTAAAGCGGTCGGTCCTGCGCCTTAACTCTCACTGGTCGTGTCGAGCAGCCGTCCCACCGGAATATGAGAGTGACAGGAATAGAGAGTGCACGTTGTGTCTGCGCGAACACTTGTGCACTATATTATCTCCTGCGCAGTTGGTTAGTCTCAATGAGATTGGCCGCCGTGGCTGGAATCGGCTAGGAGAACATCATCATTATTACAAGACAAGAGTAACTTTACATGTTAGGTATAATATGAAAATTTTCGTAATTAATGTAATACCTGCTCCCACAAGTCAATGTCGTCTTTAAATTCAGCGATGCGTATGATTATCTGTGTCGTTTCATCAAATTCTTCTTGTGAAGGAGGTAAATCGCTAAGAAAATTATACACCCAGTAATAAGATATTATAGGCCGCATGAGTTAGGGTAATATTGAAGGAATATTTGCCATCTTTTTAATAATTTTATTTACTTGATTCTATAAATCCATTCCTATATTACTGACTTTAGAATTATTATATATCGATAATAACTGATTTATAGGGATCAAACGTAGCCTATATTACTTACTGGAGCATACTTTATATCTATAAAAATATTGATCCATTTATTCATTTTTTATTTATAACACTAAGTTTTTTTATTAAGAAGTTATGAGGGAATTTTTAATTTAAAAATATAAAAACTGAAATTGTAATTTACAAGGCAAAACCATGTACATCTATAGCTAGAAAATAAGAGCCTTTATTTATAACTTGAACATAAAAATACTTACCTTACAAAGTTTAGCATTTTGTCATTGCTATCCCACTCCCAATGGCCATTTTCATATTTTCCTTGATATGTTTCTTCATCGTCATCTTGAAACATTTTACTTACGTGCTTTAAATAAAAAAAAAATATATATTTAATAAAGTTATAAATTACTATAAAAATATATAAAAGTATATAAAAAACTGAACATTTTATAAGATTAACGTCAATTGACGTTAACATCAAAAAAGTAAATATAAATAGAGGAACAGATAAATAAAACCAATTTTTTAAATGAGAGCTTGTAAATCATGAACACTCGAAGGAGCTACAGCTTAAATTGAAAATTGAAATAGTGGTCAAAATTATAAGCTTTTATTGTTTTATGCCTACATTTATACGTAATTTTTTTTGTGTTGAAATAAAAGTTTTGATTGAAACAAAATAACGGACTCGTTTTACGTGAAAACTCAAACAATATTTAAGTAAGTAGTGAACTTAACTATTTTCATTATTTCAATAATTACTAACGTTAGTATTAATAAAATTATTTAAATATGTACATATATCAATTCCTACTAATGTATTCAGCCTTTTTTATCTTCCTACTGCTGAGCATGGGTCAGACCATAGCCCACCACGCTGGCCAAGTGCGGGTTGGCGGACTTCACATGTCTTTCGAAAACTTACTAGGTTCATGAAATGTTCATTAATTGATTAATTAATTATATATTTTTTTGCAAAAAAATTTCATTTTGTGTAAAAGCTATATTTTCTTTTTATATTTCTTTGATTTTCATATCAATCGGTTGAACGAAGAGATTATTGTTTTATATTACACTTAGCGACTTAGGCGTTTTAACGGTTGCTATATAATATTATGTAGTATAAGTATTTTAATAAAACTTGAAATTTTTTACCTTGATTAGTCAACAACGCCGAAGCATTCCATATTTTTTCGAAAAATTATAGGATTTAACAAATTTTCAATCGACTTCAAAATAAAAACTTTTTAACAAAAAAATAAAAACCGACTTGAAACAAAAGTACTAAAAAGTAAAAAATAACTGATTGGTAGTTTTCATTTACTATACATACCTAATCAAATATTTTCGAAGTCGGTGTGCTTTGCTTTGTATGGGCTGGCACCGATTTCGAGAATATTTGATTAGGTATGTATTTAATAGGTAGACTTTAATTACTTAGCCAAACAAAACAAAAATTGTCCAAATCGATTAATAAATGACGGAGTTCTGAGGTAACAAACATAAAAAAAAAGCAGTCGAATTGAGAACCTCCTCCTTTTTGAAGTCGGTTGAAAAAGGAGGAGGTTCTCAATTCGACTGTATTTTTTTTAAAAAGTAAAATATAGATATAGCATTATTAACCTAAAAAATTATTGCTTATATATTTAAGTGGCATTATGTAATAATGAAATAGGTCTTTCAATATGTTTATTTATGTGTTATATTCCGTGAGATGGGGACCAAGTTTGAAAGTGGCTGACGGACCGTAAGAGTTACTCACTCAGCCGTCGATGAGTTCATAACGAGTTCATTCGATGCCGATGTTCTGGAAACTCGGGCAAGGGCGCAAATATGTTATAGAAATACCTATTAAAATGTTCGCTAATGTTTTTTTGGTCATTTCTTTAAAATATAATTATTATTGATATCATCTTTATCTTCACTTTTAGATTACTTCACTTCAATTGAAGAAATAAATATTTGGAGTTTATTTAAATAACGGATATCGTTAAATATATATATATATATATATATATATATATATATATATATATATATATATATATATATATATATTTGATGCATTATATGTATATTGTCATTTTTTCCTTTACAATATACTACCTTAATATAAACACGTTATCGAAGACATTGCCAATATTTATTTATTAAAACTAACAGTATGGTCCAAGATTAGTTCGGCTGGAACAAGAGTTGAAACCTGATTTTTGTGTCAACAGGCTTAAATGGTGGCTAGACGGCTTTTGAGAGCAGCGTGTGTAGCTATCGACTGCTCTGCTCAGTGCATTCGACCCCAGGCTCGTTTAGTCATCCGTGTCAAACTTTAAACCTACTGAACAGAGCTCTACTAAATTTTAAATAGGTCACAATTTTTTTTACCTTTTGTAATTACCTACTTGTTAACTGAATAGATTGCGAAATTTTAATGCATATGAGATAACAAATATTCATGTTTTAAATAGAGAAAAATGTAGAGAGCTCAATTGAATAATTTTATTTTAGAGCATTATATTATGAGCTATATAGTGCAAGGTTGATAAAATTTAAAGAATTATTATTTATTATATATGATATGAGAGAATCTTCTATAATTAAAAAAAAGTCTAGTGAGGTCGTGTCGTTCGTACATACGAGTATATTGCATTTTTTTTGATAACTACATTTGTAGTGGTCTTATTATCATCTTAAATCGCGATAGATAAATAGGTATAAAATGTATCCTATATTTTCCGTCCGCCCCTATGATGCAATCTGTGTCTTCACCAAATTTTATCAAAATCAGTTTAGCGGTTTAAGCACGAAGAGGTAACAAACAACAGACTAACCAACAGAGTTAAGAGATTATAGCCATGTTCATGACTTTATTAAAATTCTTTTATTCTGGAATTTTATGAAATATCCGTTTGATGTTTTATAGTACATGTTTTTATGAGTTGTCAATTTTTACTATTTATTATTTATAAGTATGTTCAATATTTGGGGCACTTTGTATTTCAGGTAATTTAAGCATTCCCGTGAAAAAGGAGAGAGAAGTTATAACCTGGAAAATATTTGATAACGTTCATATGTAGAATATGAACTGAATATGAATAATAAATCTACCTATATCTACATATAATAAAATACTGAGTTGACTCTGTACAATAAATTTCTTTAGGAAAATCTTATTGCTAGTGATAATAATCATTATCCGAGCCCGAATCTATAGTTTTTAGAATTTTTGTCAGTCTGACTGGAAACGCATCACGAGAATACCACTGGACAGATTTTGATGAAATTTGGTATCTATGATGATAGCTGGTACCCGAATCACATATAGGATACTTTTTACTGCGAGAAACATCTCATCTCTGAGAAATCTATACTAAACTTTAAAACGTAACTTCGAGCGGAGCGAGGGTGAGTCGCTAGTCAACTATAATTTCATACATACATATGTATTATTTATAATATGCTTAGTTATTTATTTTATGTAATTTCGATTCCTCCAACCTAAAATAAGTTGGCATCTTTTTATGGTATTTTAGGTCAGAGGAATTAAAGTTGCAGAACTTTAGACGGTGCTCTAAGCACCGATATTGTGCATGACATCCGGCTTATGATTAAATGAATGCATGTGCGGATGCGCTTTACATGTATCCGCGTATAAAAATCTGCCAGGAAACGTTATTTATAGTGTCATTTAAAATCTTCCGCTTTATTACATCGAGCAGGAATATTAATGAAGTTATTTTCTGCAATGAGAACTAATTGGTATAATTACGGCGCTGTTGAAGCAAAATCCGCGATCTGTCTATAAAATACATCATTTTATTATTTACATTAAATTTCAATTATTTTATTTATGAATATAGGTAATACGTGTCATAACCATAAGTAATAATAACACTCATTATGATTTTAAAGCCAGGAAAGATAAAAAACGTTTAAATTTATAATGATTTCAACAAAATTGAGTCATACTTTAATAATTAAAAGATAATAATTAACTTAAATATACATATTTATAACTTAAATATATGTATTTATTATATACATATTTATTTATATTCGAGTAACATTCTCTTACGTGTAAGCCCTGTGTAGCAGCATGTATTTAAATGTTTTGTTAGCCTTTATGGAAATAGGCCGGAGATGACGTTGTAAGGAGGCGAATGTTGCCAAAATCTTAGGTACTTTCTATTGTATGATCTTTTAACTAAACTAGTTACAGTCTACGATGTATAAAATATATACCATTTAAATTAGTTATTAAGTACAATTCTAAGGTGTTTTATGCTAAAAAATTTCTTAATTTAACTTCGTTCATTTTATTTGTCTGGGCATGTTATCTCATAAAACAATTTTAAATATTGCTAGAAACTAAAAATAAATACTTTCATCAGATTTTTTTGGAATCGTTATTTGTAAATTTAGTTTGACATTTTCAATTCCTTAGGTCGCTTTATGTTGATACAATTACTGGCCCGACAATGGCGTAATAGCAGAAAATAAACCTAAAGCAGGCCATCGCAATTGGCGCGCCATTGTCCATGTACACGATACAAAAGAAATTCGAATTAAAGGAAAAAGAATATGTGTTATTTATGAGAGCATATTAACTTTATCTTCAGCAACATTTTAAAAGGAGCCTTTTAATTGGCCTATTGATCTTTCTCGGATGCTGTCGTATTTCTTTATTTCTTGGTTTTGTCGTGCGCTGTAACAAAATATCTTCATTGATTTACATTTGTTATTTTATTGCTAAGATTGGATAGGAAGCTTATGAAATTAAATTGTAATAAAATTGTGTTTTTTTTAATAGAGCGTATTTTATTGTGATGACCCTAAGAAGTTAAAGTAGCGAGGCCAATGTTCTTGCAAAATTGATTTCTAATTTTGAACTTCATAGTTCCACTTTCATTTTTTTATGTGAAGTCAGTACTTAGAAATAGAATTATAGGACATCGTAGCCGTAGTGTTCTATGGCCATTATGATGCTACAGTTCAACCGTTATTTGTAACCGAGGATCAATTTTCCAAAAAAAAAAAAAACAGTTGAAAAGATCCGCTCACCAGTAGTGTTCTTAATGATTAAACATTTATGAATTTTCAATGCTGGTAACAATCTATTAAAATATGTATAATTTTTGGCGCTCCTTGTAAGTTTTGCCTTTGTGTAGTATTCATAAGTTGAGTTCTAGTTCACAAGTTATATCTGTTAATTCGGAACTTATATTTTGGAACTAAAGTAAGTGCCTACTCCATTTTATAACTAATCCGGCACTGTACTTTCATGTCTTGATTACTTGAATCGTATTATATTAAACTTACTATACTTTATTTAAAGCAAAAACCACTTAATTAAAACAAAGGCATTATATAAACAGTCTTATTATAGAAACAGTCTTAATAATAAGAGTTATAAGTCCTGTTTCTTTGGAAAATAGATTTTATAGAAATGTGTAATTTATAATTTTATTTATCTCATAACTTTGCCTAAAATAATAAAAAATCTGCGATTGGTCTTGTGGACCTAGTGCGGATTGCGAGTACATTTGTACAAGGAGTTGCAGAATGGGTCAGAGACTATTAGTCTTACACATGAACTCTCCTCGATCATTCAAATTGCCTATAAGGGTGACGAAGGAAGAGTACACCTGTATTATCACACACTCTTATAAAATACTAGCGACTCACCCTGGCTTTGCTCGGGTTCGTCCCTAGTCTGCTTCCCCATACAAACTTTTTCATCCCCATTTTCACCCCGTTAGGGGTAATTTTCGGGATAAAAACTATCCTATGTCCTTCTTAGGGCTTGAAACTACCTTCTTATTCTTCTCATTCTTACCAAACATGTAAACGGGTTCAGTAGTTTCAGAGTCTATTCGGTACAAACAGACAATCAAACAAATCTTACCTTATTATAAATAATATTAGAAAAGATGTCAGGAGAACATCAAAACATCTCAAAGCTTTCTAATATGAATTCTGCTATTTTATTTAATTTTTTATTATTTATACCAATTTTAACTGAGCAATAGTCAATAATTAAGAAATAGGTCTCTGATAATAATTTTTGGTTTAGGTCTCTGATAATAATATTTGGTTAATTATAAATAGTATAGAGTTTTGTCGCGCATAAACGATCTTTCGCCCACATGTTATGGGGATAATGTACTTATTATATGCCGATATAAAAACATTAAAAAACCATTCGATCGACTCTAACGTACTGTAGAGTAGTCACCAAATAATTGTTAGGAAAATTATGAAAACAATTAAAATAAGGATAGACCAAGATTTAAGGCGTATTACCGTGTTTTGTGGAATATGATTTTACAAATAGGCCAATATTATCAAAGTTGTTAGGTAAACAGATTGTGCGATCTGATTCTTCAAATTAAGAGTTAGTCAGAACAATTAAATCAGTTTATTTTTTTTATTTACAATAAAGGAAATTAAAAATATACTAAATTTTATATACTAAACAAATATACACTTAATAAATTATTACTGTACAAGTCATATCCGCGTGGGATAGTGGCTAGAATGTTATAGGTACGTATTCCCCCGCTGAATGGCAACGCCGATTCTTTGGGCGAAAAACGAACCAGCTCTCCTATCACCAGTAGAGGCGATAAGACGAGGTGCTATGTTATTTATGTCATGTTCTATATATAACCAGTTCATAATATCAGATAAGATTAGCGAGGCTCCGGGTTGCTATAGGGGAGATAGGAAGCTAGCAAATCCTCGTATATTTTACCAATTTATATTCGGTACGGTAACATAAATCAGTAAATAAGATGTTTATCAGTTACGTTATAATTACAATATGTAAATTATCTATGAGAACCTATCAGATTTTATTTGTCCAATACCAATGATCAGGATATTAAGTGAAATCTGTTTTCATTCTCCGATCATTTCCATGTATACAAATTAGTGTTCTTTTATCCGGATTTCAATGACTTTCAATGTTTTTAATGGATAAAATAGTTCCAAAATATGATTTCATAATTTGTTTGTTAAAAGTAAAGCTAATAAAATGTGTGAGAATATATCCTTGTCACAACTATACAAAAATATTTACATGCATTATTAAATGTAAACTACACCTAAAACCGCGTTACCTGAAATTTATTTACAAATGAAGTTTGTTTCAAATTGAAGTAGTTGTGTTTTAATATTTGAACGAATACAGAAAATAAAATGCACACGCTGTTACACAGTAAATAATTCTAACGCGAGCTACCATTCACACTTGCAATAAAAGCAACAATGCAATTCAGCTGGAGTTGCATTCGGCCGATGGCTCCTCACTAAAAGTTGTTTCGTTCGTCCACTGCCAACGATTACCGACACATACATAGAGAATAAAAATACCAGCAATCAGAGTACACTGTGACCTGTGACATTTAGGATATGTTATAATCACGGAACATAGAATGCATGGACGCGGCTAAAATAAGGGTAGTTAGTTTTATTTCGCGAAATGATTCTTTTCTTTATAGTCTATTAGTAGCTCAGAATTGTTCAACATTATATATTTTAGATTATAAGAAGTAAGTATGTGAAATACACAAAAAAACTTGGACATTTGTATTGTTATGCAGTAGCAAAACAAATATTATTTAAAATATTTTACCCATATTGTTTCTTATAAACCACATGTACGAGTACGTGATAAAAATATATTCTGCACCTTTTACAGCTTTATTATACACACATAATTTAGTTTTCAGAGAACTAGTTACGTTTAAATCCATGAGTAAAGCACTACTTTTTATTTATTTACCAGGATTAGAATAAAAGGGAATTCAAAGCTGGATAACGTAGTTCTCATAAAATGCAGCGATGTCCGATTTGTGGGAATAGCGTATAAAAATTTCAAAGAGCCTATACGAGCGGCGAGTGCAGTGTCCGCGGCCGCATCACTCGCCGCTGCATAAAACATGCAAATTGGACCACTTCGCTGGTGTGCCTAAGTACACTCGCTTTTGCACTTTTATGTGAAACTGGGGCCTATTAGTCATGTAATTATTGTTAAACGAAGCGCATCGCTCGACCGTACTCGAATCCTGTTATGCAGTCCAGTTTTGAATTAAGTTTCTACGATGAAAAGCTCATAGCGCTCGGTATAATTAATTATGCTCAAGTGAAATATACGGCCACACGCATCATGTTTAATAATTTACTATCATTCTCTCATTTACATTATTGTATCTTAATTGCTTGTTATAAATATTGCGTTCATGAAATATATCATTTGTATGTATACAATTTTTAAATATGTATATAAGTTGAATTATAATTGACTTAATGATTGCATCAGTTTTAATTGGACATGCAGATGTGCCAGTTTACAGGTAGGCATTATTAGAACCCCAACAACAATAGGGCCTAAACGATGGTGGGTCGTCGCTTTTTCCTTGTTGAGATTTGAATGGCAGGCATTTGGCGTAATAATGATCTTTTGTATCTTAATGACTTAAATAATGACTTTTTATATTCGTAATGAAAAATTTGAAGAAATAACTGAAAATCGTGCTAGTATTTACTAAAATTTGCAATTATCATCTTTTATAAGTAAACAAAGATGAAATCTTTAAAATATATGTGAGATTTAACGGTTATTGTGACATTTTACAATTTATCTAAAAGCATAAATAATATGCTTTATTAAAAAAAAGGGTGTGTGTGTACTTATGTACGTAAGAAGTTATACTTCTTTGGCGTAACAGAACAAAAATTGCTAAAGATTTCATCTCGTATGTTACTGCTCTATGTTTGTAAAAGGAATGATAAATTAATAAAATAATAAAGCATACTACAATTATTTACTTATTAAATACTAGCACTGCCCGCGGCTCCGACCGCGTTCAGGTGACCAAAAAACAAATTATTATTTTTACGTATTAGTATACTCTTACAATGCAGTTTTTGTATTTTTTCTCGGAAATAATATATTTTCCCGCGGTAAAGAGTATCATATATGTTGACCGGATAACCAGCTATCACCATACCAAATTTTATCAAAATCCCTCCAGTAGTTTTTCTGTGATGCGGTAACAGACAGACAGACCGACAAAAATTCTAAAAACTATAGATTCGGCGTCTGTATCGATAACAATGTCTATTTCAATAAGATTTTCCAAAAAATATTAAATGTACAGATTTGGCTTAGTTACAATTTTATTATATGTATCTATAGATAACATCATATATGATTTGATGATGTATGATCAGACAATAACCAACGGTTATCATAGCAACAAACTGTGTACGCGCGCATCGTAAAAATTTTACTCTCATATTTTTTTCCAAACGTGCCATAAGTATCAAAAATGACTTTATAATCATTTTTTTACATAAAATGTTTAATAAGAAGTTAATGAGTAAAACCCTTTATGTTGACGTATGTGCTTTTCCTTCTTGTAGTCAGACTACGACTTTAAATAGCTCTATATATTTCATAGTTTAGTATAGTATTATATTATGATCTGTGTCATAGTTTATATGGATAAATGTAAAATTAAAAAAGGTTTTGATAACCCGAGTGTTTATTTATGGTGATCATCTGTTCATTATCTTTGAAATGGTTTACCATTTTTTTTGACATACATAATATATTAATGCACTTGTCTATTAGACAACTTAGTAACAAGAGATTGCGTTTTATCTGGAAAAAAGAAAGAGTTACTCTGGAGTAAGTTCTTCTGGAGCTTTTCTGTACTTCTAGTAGTAGTAGCTTATATATTTTTATGTCCAAGTACATATTGAAGATACAATTTAAACCGAGATAACAGAGAATTCCTGAGATAGCTGAGATTTCTTTCTTTCTCTGCTTATCTCATTTACATGTAAATCACAGAAAAAGGAAGAACCTCTACGTGTTAAGGTTGTGCCTTTTACCAACTTATGCGTCACGATCCCGTGAAATATAGAATCTATAACAATTCTAAAGGACATTAAATAAATGATTTGAGACAAGCGTAGACGCAAATGTATTAGTTTTTTAACTGCCTCGGTGGTGTAGTGGCTAGCATGTACGGCTGCACACCCGGAGGTCCTGGGTTCGAGTCCCAGGTCGGGCCAAGTTTAGTTATTGAGTATTCCTGTATAGTAAGTCTCAGTAACAGCCCGGAGTTGGGAAGTTGGCGGTGTTTCACCCCCGTGCCTCGGAGAGAACGTAAAGTCGTCGGTCCTGCGCCTTAACTCTCACCGGTCGTGTCGAGTGGTCGTCTCACCGGAGTATGAGAGTGATAGGAATAGAGAGTGCACATGTGTCTGCACGTACACTTGAGCACTATAATATCTCCTGCGCAGTTGGCTATTCTCATTGAGATTGGCCGCCGTGGCCGAAATCGGCTAGGAGAACATCATCATCATCGTCATCATTATCAGTTTTTTTAGTGTCTGGTTGGAAAACCATTAATCATGAGAAGAAACGCTTATTTACGTAATGATCTAAATAAGCAATTAAATAAGAGTATCTTTAGCGTAACCGCTATTTAAATATAAGTTCACCGAAGCAAAAAACCAAAGTGCAAAAAATACTGACTCCGTTCAAAAGTTTTCTTTATATTTTGTTCTGAAAAATATAAAACATGTATATAATTTACGTTGGCTTGAGCAGATACGATTTCTGTCAGAGGTGTCCAGGGAGGTTAACCGCGAAGTCTCACGCCGGTTTCATCAATTACCCGTGCTCGCTTACCTTCGTTTGACTAAGATAGTTGTTACTTGGGGACACTGCACACAACGACTTTGTTATGTGCGACAAAATTTATATGATAAAATTTTTAATTATTATATATAATTAAAAATTATGACACACAACAAGTAAAACAAGAATATAATTTGTAAAAGTATATATTAATAGTGTTGCTTAGTAAGTTGTTTTTAAATAATAGCAAACTAAATTAAAATGATTATCCTTAATTAATTTTAACTTTTTAAATTACACATATAACAATTATATGGTTTTAATAATTAATACTATATTTTTATATTTTTATTTATGGTTATAAATATAATAATGGCAACACTAAATATAGATTACTAATTAATATTTTTAAAATTGGAATAATTATAAAAATAATAACAAAAATTAAATAAATAATTTTCCATATTCAATTATAATTAAAATTATAAAAATGTTTAAAGTTAAAATATTGTAATGTAATTGGTGCAATTTTCATTTTGTTAATTGTGGGTAGGCTGTCTGTAACAACTATATCTTTAAGACATGTAACACCTCAGTCTCTCCCGTGACCATGGATGCTGTAAAGCATTCGAAACGTCGGGAACCAAAAATCAAAATAAATCCGCGAAATAATCCGAAAAGATAGTTTTATTTAATAATACAATATTATAAATAATACGAATATGTATGAAAGAACACGTTGCCGTATAAAAGTGACTTCTAGGTTAAATGTAAAAGTATGAATTATTTAATTTTTGTAATCATATTTAAACAATTGTAGGACACACCAATGCTTATTATTGATACGACGAATGCTTGTTATAGATCAAGCACATGTCGTAGTAGTTCACTATGGTAAGGTTACAAAGATCGCAACGGCGTCTCCAGTGCGCCACCAATCTTGGTTTGTTATACCATCAAAATTAAAGGTACAGCTTTGTATATTGTATTGTTTATTCTTAAATAAAAGATCATAGGTGAAATATAAATGCTCTTAACAGCGTTTCATAATAATTAAAAATTAAAATAACTATGATACGATCTGGCCATCCATAAATTTGTTGTAAGGTCTCATATCACCTTCACAGTTAGTATTTCTTGTACAAGGGTGAAATTGTAACAATAGACAGGAGATAAATAAATATAAATTATTTTTTTTACCTCTGTAATAAAAAGAAAAGTATAAAAAATAAATAATGAATGTGTTTTATACGTTTTATACTAGCAGAACCCGCGGCTTCGCTCGTGTTAAAACTACAAAAAATACTCTAAAATGGTAGGTTTAACACAAACTTTCATCCGCTATTTTACCCCCTTATGGGATTAATTTTGAGAAATGCTAAACACGTATTTAATTAATTGTATTGAGAAAAATTTATACCAAGTTTGTTATTGTATTATATTATAACGTATTAATATTATAGCGTAACGTGGTATTGTATTATAACGTGTTTTCCCGTGGGAAAGAGATAATCCCCTGCGGAAAAAGTACCCTATGTCTCTCTCCAGCCCTCCGACTATCTCCACACAAAAAAACACGCCAATTCGTCGATCATTCGATTGTTTCGACGTGAAAGAAGGACAAACAAACAAACATACTTTCACATTTATAATATTAGTATGGATTTATTAATATATTACCATAATCATTATTTTTAACGTGTAAGAAATAAATATGTTTTATAAGAATACTTAAAAATATTTTTATTATTAAGATATATTATTTCAGTAGGTAGGAGTATTAATTCCTAAATAATAGTAGTAATCTAACATGAGTAAGTTTCAGTTCGGTCTTGGCCGTTGATTTATGTAGCTTCATAAAATAGTCACAACCCGGTTTCACTCAATTCTCTTTACAGCTACATTTTACTATCTCCAGCAGTTACGAGATAGTGGCCATATCTACCTATTATAATAAAACAAGGAATGCAATTTGAACTTCGCAGTAGAAGTAAGGAAGTTATAGATGCAAAAGTAATTTTATCGCAGATCGTTGTTTATAGAGTCGCCCATGCTATTATAATGCCTCGTACTGCGTACAGTCCTCGCTTTGTAATAGTTACTGATTTAGCTATACATGCTAATTGTATATTATTTTCATATGTTTTTTAATAATTGTATCGTACTCATGTGTCAGTTTTTTTCTTAATCTTCAGGTGTTACTAAGTAAATAAACAGGTAGCTGTTTTCAATACGCAATTTTACTACAATAACACAAGTATGCCTATAGTTGATTGTTTTTTTTTAATTCTCGTGCAGAAATTTTGCTTGATATATTTCATGTTGGTAATAATAAAACTAAGACACAACCCAAAACTAGTACACAAAATCTTTACCACCTTGTCGCTCGTTTAATTCTCACAGTGTCAATGTTTGCACATATTACTTTCATAGATTTCGTTTACGGCGGCCGACTTCATTTAGGCCTACTGCGCGGGTCATATTTATAGCACACGCAAGTATTCATTTAACTCTTATATTCCGGTGGGACGACAACTCGACAGGTGAGAGATACAAAGCGCAGGTCCCAGAGTTTAACATGTTCTCCGAAAAGTGGCACTGACAATTTCCCAACTCCGGGCAGCTATTGAGTATTTTTTAGAAATAAACGCAGTTACTGTTTGGGATCGACCCGGGATACGAGTCCAGGACCTCACGATCTGCAGTCGTACATACTAGCGCCTAACCATTAAATATACGTAACGTCACTCGTATACGTAATCCATGGTGCTTAGACAACTTGTGTTTTTGTTTGAACTCATTATATCTACTCTACGAGGAAAATGCTGGCGCTGTGTTCGGTAGACTCTACCACTTTTAATAATTTACAAATATTTCAAACATAATATGTAATCTTGTATAGCATTTTAACGTTCGTTTTAACATAAACATATTTATGAACGGAAGAGTGAGTTAAAATAGTTTGTAATGAGTTGTTGGTTTCTTAGTATTGTAAGTAGAATTTTGCAGCGTTGCATGTAGCAGGCGAATGGCGCTGATCATTGTTGCATTGTTTATCGTTGCACAATTATGGCGGGATCGCTGCTCAACCTACCGCTGAAAACAAATTGAATGTATTAAGTGCCTAGCGCAACTTTATATTCTGTTTATATTGCACGTTTTACGATTCAACATGCGTGTTATTTTGTTTTATGTTGGAATTATTGCGCCCTGCTACCATTAGAACAAATATGAGACTGCAACACCGTAACAAAATAACGGCCAATGTGCAGGCTGTCAGTAAATATGAATGCGAAACAAGGATGTAAAAACACTTTTACAACGTTTAAATATTTTTGGGTTAAAGAAACTTCATAGTATGTATAGTCAAAATTGATTGTAATTGTAATTTTGGACATTACAGGGAAATTTAAATAAAACGTATACCTAGTTGACATACGGATAGACGGTCATGACGAAACAATAATGATTCTGTATTGGCTTTTGTATTTCCCTTTAGCTAACACTCTAGCTCCCTTAACAAAAAAAAACCTATTATTACAGAAGAATATCTTACGATTCAACAAAACTAACGTCTAAAATATTAAAACTCAAGTAGAGGATGGGCCGATGCCGTCTCGACGAGAGTGCTATGACCTTTTTTTCTTTAATGGACACCGAAAACCTTCACCACTTCACTCGAAAATTCTTTTGGAAAATAAATGAATCCATACCGTATGTAAATCGCATCGTCGAAAGTTTTTATTGAAAAACTTGAGAAACTGATGAAAATGGACCGCAACGGTAAAGATCTCACCGTTCATCTTATAAATGTGATACGAAGTTTCGAACGTTTATACATATACCTGTACTCATCGAAAGTAATTGAAATTGTTTGCAGCTACAAGTATAGCATTTATTAAATTCTATAAAAAATATTTATTTTCCTTTTTATAGTCGTGGCTAAAGTCCATAATAGAAATGGTTTGGTAAATAATGCAAAGGACTGTTCCGTTATAATGAAGTTATTTGAGATTAAGAGGAGTTAAGCGGGATGGCCGGCGAGTTCAGAGGACCGAGGGCTCGTTCGCTAAGAGGATGAGTAATTGATAATGCTTACCCTACTATGCGTAATCTCTGCTTGCTAAGTCCATATAAAAGGATTTTCAAAAGTTATTTAATTATAACATAAAGCCGTTATAATATACAAGTATAGTTTACACGAAAGTATGTTGGTTTGTCCTTTTTTTAACATAGCAACAGATCAATGGATCGTAGGTTTTTTACAGATCTATACATATATTGACAGACAGACACACACACAAATAGACAAAAAAATCATATCAAATTTTATTGTTTTTGTTGTTATATAGATAATAAAGAAAGGCAAGCTTTTGAAATTTTATATGAAAGACTATAACACTTCGCTTGAAATATCATTAAACTTCTTAACACGTGTGCGACATATTTTGTAACAAGTAATTTATTCCACATTATGTTGTTTGTAACTAAATTGACACATTAAACGTATAAATTAGGCGGCGCTATGTTGTCGATGATGTTTCAACGGCTTGTTTCGAATTCCACGTCTAATTTATGATGCACACATGCCTATCCTAACGTGACTCACACGTACTAGGTTACTTATTAATAAATATATTTGAAGAAAAAATAAAACTGCTAACTTCCTTTCGCGTGCTTACAAACATAAAAGTTTTTCGTGCGTATCCTAACGTAAACATAAATTAGGTAAA
The DNA here is from genome assembly GCA_921882275.1 of Brenthis ino. Lineage (NCBI taxonomy): Eukaryota > Metazoa > Arthropoda > Insecta > Lepidoptera > Nymphalidae > Brenthis > Brenthis ino. The sequence continues at coordinate 32,381,276 of OV170222.1, read as the reverse complement.
TTTACTGCGTTTTATAGAAAGCATCCCCTTCATTACAATATGTTCGTAATGATACCTCCTCGGGTGAGTCGGGTCACTGCGTAGTCAATCTCCCCCACATGAATTCAAATACTGGATCAGTAAAATTATCAAAACTTTTTAACTTACAACTTTTCCTTAAACGAATAGTAGAGATAGCGAGTGACTTCATTTCTTGCGTTTTGTTAGCTCAAGAGGATTTGGCATATGCTTTCCTTGTCTCACTTAGAGAGTTAGAGAGTACACAGGGTTAGGACGTTTCGTTGGGGCCGTTGCATGTTGTCTGTAGACGCGAGCGGGCGGTGCACGGCGTGTAGCGAGCGGGCCGGCTTGAAGGCGGACCGTCTCTACTCTCGCGAGTCGTGACTCGTGCCGCGATTCAGTTCTCGTTGTTGCGATGACGGCAGCGCACGTCACGACGCCGTCTCTCCGACGTTACGTACAGGCGATCGCGACTATATCACTTTCCCAACCAATAAATTACAGAAACTGAACAAAGTACACCCCAACAAGGAGATTATAACTCAATATGAGATAGCAAAACCGGGACACCGCTTCGGTGATAAATTGCTAAAAGTTCAACTCGAATGATTTGAGAGCATTATCTTGCCGGGACTAGATTTAGATGCGTAATGTAAACAGATAAACGTTGTTGAAAAATACCGGAAACGATTGTTGATTTTACTGATAGAATAGCTAAGTGTAACGAATAGTGCAGGTGAATGTGCCGGGTTAGGTAGGATTGGTCATTATGGCCGGGCAAGGGCAATGGATCACAGGGCTAATGTGGGCTATAGCAGCGTCGGTGTTAGCAGACTCCTGGACTACTTACCAGGAGCAGCCTTGCTGTCGTCCTGTGACACATCATCGAATTCGTCACCATCGAGGTAGGATTGCAAAATGAGTCAGAAATGATTTTAAATTGATGCTTAATAATAATTGCGACTAGCAATTTTTAATTGTTAAAGTATGTAACCTTTAAAAAATTACCAATTTATAACAAACCACAATATAATTTATATTTAATCTGTAAACAATGGTTTTTTTTTTCAAATAAATATTTTAGAGCCCTTCAATAAACTGCTGCCGTCTGAGACCTTTCTATATTCTTCTTTATCGTGCATCCTTATTTTTCTTAAATGTTTTTTAAACTTCTATATAATAATATCAGAATTTAATAAAAATGTGTCCTTTTTACCGCAGGAAATCTTTTTTAACTGCGGGTAAAATATTCTGCATGCAAATAGGTAGGTAGATACGAGTATAACACAGTTTAAACAATAAGCAAAGCAAAATTAAACTGTAATTGTATTTTTATCTTGATATAAATTGTATCTACCTTAATTATCAAGAGAGATGGTATGTAATCATTTTACTACATTTTCATATATTCTATGATTTATGTAACCGGAACCTTTAACGAGATAAAATGTATCCTAGGTTTAATTAAACACATAAGTGATAGATAAGCAGTTTAAATATAATAATAATTATATGTTCATTGTTAAATTACTTTACATATAATATATTATATCAATAATATATGTAGGTATATTCCTTTAAGAGTATATTTTTTTTTAAATTTATTGGGGTTATTTTCCGCATATACATATGTTACATATCATAAAACATATTGAGAATAGGTACCAAATATGTACATTTAAAAACACTGTTAAGTCGATTTACAATTGGTCAAGATATCGCAATACACAAAAACATCCTATATTATCAAAGTATTTTAAAATCGTGGACAAATGCTCTACTTGTATTTATAAACTATAATTAGAAATTCGTATTGGATTATAAGGTAAACTAGCGACTCACCCTCGCTTCGTTCCTAGGTTCGTCCCTAGGTTGCTTCCTCATACAAACTTTCACCCCCATTTTCACTCCCTTAAGGAGTGATTTCCGGGAGAAAAACTAAGCTATGCCCTTCCCAGGGTCTCAAATTATCTTCTTACCAAACATCTATATCGGTTCAGTAGTTTCGGAGAATATTCTATATAAACAAACAAATAAAAAATAAAAAACCCTTTATAATATTAGAATATATTACAGCAGCAATGTTAGTTCTAGCCTTATCGTAACATGAAAGCTTGCGAGATAAATACTTTTATATATGTATATGTAAGATAGTAACTAGCAAACATTCTTTTGTTTATAATATCAGTCACGCAATAATATTATATGATACAAGAATTAAATGAAAATATATTTATAACGAATTCAACTATTATGGCTGGCCATGAACTATTGCAAAGAGCTTGTAGCGCTTGTTTTTATAAATAGGTACTGTTATTACAAAAAAAAACATTTCACATCTATAATTATATATTGTAACAACCAAGAAGTGGCAGTTCATTATTATGATTATTACCTCATAACGTTTTTTTAATAGTTTTTTAGTGGTAAAAGTTACAATTTCTACTCATTTTGATACTAGCTTAAGTGTTTATAGTTCACTCTTCAACTTTTAATTTTCTTAGAAATATTATTTTCTACTTGACTTAAGTCATATATACAATCGCTTTAGTTAACTAGCAATATCTTTCTATATCTATACATATAATAAAATTCTTACTGAGTCAAACTGTACATTAAATATTATTTGGAAAATCTAATTGAAATATGTAGTTATAATTATCGATATAGAGGCCGAATATATAGTTTTTAGAATTTTTATCGGTCTGTCTGTATTTTTGTAAACCGCATCACACATCACGAGAAAACCACTGGACAGATTTTGATGAAATTTATTATGATGATAGCTGGTTGACCTAGTCAACATATAGGATACATTTTACTGTGGAAAATTATTTCATTTCTGAGAAATATATACTAAACGTTAAAACATAATTAGGGACGAACCTGAGCGGTAGTAAATAAGTAAAAAAAAACGAGCATTTTATACATTTATAATTTAATATAGTTAGGGTGCTTTTAAATCTGGATGAAGCTTCCTTACGGGATAGGTGATAGATTCGAGTTAAAATTGTGACATTATCAAAGCTAGGTTAATTTATTGTTACATAGAAAATACTAAAAATATGAAATAGATAAATGTTAAATGAAGCGAGCTAATTAATGAGCTAATTATTACTAAGCAATGAACCTCATAGATTTAACAAATGAAAGGTACGGTACAGGTACTTCCTTTCTATTTTCTAATAAATAACATACTTTAATTAGCATTTACTATCCGTAGAATTATTATTACGTATTTATTTCATGCAATCTCTATTTAGCGAACTGTAGTACTTACAATAAGCTAAGTTGTTAGCAGAATAAATATCACAAATAAAAACTTTTTAACAAAAAAATACAAACCGACTTCAAACAAAAGCACTAAAAAGTAAAAAATAACTGATTGGTAGTTTTCATTTACTATACATACCTAATCAAATATTTTCGAAGTCGGTGTGCTTTGCTTTGTATGGGCTGGCACCAATTTCGAAAATATTTTATTAGGTATGTATTTAATAGGTAGGCTTTAATTACTTAGCCAAAGCACACCGACTTCGAAAATATTTGATTAGGTATGTATAGTAAATGAAAACTACCAATCAGTTATTTTTTACTTTTTAGTGCTTTTGTTTGAAGTCGGTTTGTATTTTTTTGTTAAAAAGTTTTTATTTTTCCCTTTTTAGTGTAGACAGTAGTAGCACAGTAAGAATTCTAACGTGTTAGGCTTGTCAAATCAAACAAAATAAGCCCAAACTCAAAGTATCTACTATTAGCCGTTGAAGAGTTCCACCTATCCACCTTCTGGCCTTGCCATCAGATCAGGTCAACAACACCGAACCACTGTACTATCAACGGAAATAGAAATACTTGCAAAGTTTCAAGTCAATATGACAATTAGAAGTAGGTTATATTCATCATTAGTTGTTTTTCCACCCTTAGGGGTGGTATTTTTTTTTGAAATTTAAATGGGACCAATCTGGAAGTATACCCTTTCAAACAAAACAAAAATTTTCCAAATCGGTTAATAAATGACGGAGTTCTGAGGTAACAAACATAAAAAAAAAAAAAAAAAAAAAAAAAATCCTCCTTTTTGAAGTCGGTTGATAAACTAACAGCAGCCGATAGGCATACATATTTTTTTATTTATTTACTTTATTTAATCATTTATTTTAGGCAATATTTACAAAAAGATCTTAAATATGCATATACATCAGATATATTATTATCTTACCGGAACTATTTGTAGCAGCGAAAAGAAAAATAACTTCTTTGGTGTACATACGAGTATGTATAAAGTTTGAAGCGAAAATCACGCCGTATCTGCCCTATCGAGGTGTCAACAAACAAACAAGAGTATACCAAAATTAAATTAAAAATTTAAAAAACCCCCGACACAAAAACCTAAGTTCCTTTTAAAAAGTAAAAAAAAATCTAAATCTTAAAGTACCTAAGTATTTATAAATAATTAAAAAAATACGTCGCGTTGGGGGACCGCTCCAAATTATTATTTATTGTCTACGATTTTTTCGGTCCGGGGCGGTCCCCCAACGCGACGTATATTTTTTAGAATTATTAATACATACTTAGGTACTTTAAGATTGAGTTTTTACTTTTTAAAGGGAACTAGGTTTTTGTGTCGGGGGTTTTTTAAATTTTTATTTAAGTTTTTTATTTAACACTTTTTATAGGTACATACTTATTATAATGTAGATTTTGTTAGTAAACACCTTGGATGGTGTAGTAATTAATAATCTTTGGTCGAGTTCACCCAAAGAAAACTATTTAATAACCCACATGACAAATCATCTTTAGCAGAATTGCAAAGACTGAGATGTAGTAATTGATACTCTCACTTGACAATCGGATTTCTATGTCCCAATTTTCCCACCACCAATTTTCTCATCAAACGAAGCTGAGAACACTCTCGATTAAGTCATCAATATTCTCTTTCAGTGCGCTTTCATTTGAGACCCCACTCGAGTATATTTGCAGATTCTAAACTAAACGACTCAACCGATTTTCAGCAAACATGTCTAAGAATACTCGCACATAAGTCACCTTTAATACAAAAAAAAAAACTAAATCGAAATCGCTTCATCTGTTCAAGAGCTATGACGCCACAGACAGACAGACAGACAGACAGACACGTCAAACTTATTACACCCCTCTTTTTGCGTCGGGGGTTAAAAATACTTTCGTAATTATAATATTAAGATAAGTAGAGATGCGCCGAATGTTCGGCCGAATATTCGTATTCGGTATGTTCAGCGCTTTTTTTGTGTTCGTATTCGGCCGAATATTCGGATAAAATTCCCAATAACTACCGATTATTTTAATAGTATTATGTTTAGATTTATAATAATTTTAAAAAACAAAAAAGGCTTCACATTTAGAAATTAGTTACTATTAATTCTAATCCTAAACTTTATTTTTTGTGTTATTGTATTGACTATTTAAATTTTATTATCTAATTTTAATATACTTAAACCAACATTTGTTTTCCAACAAAGGAAAGTAGTTTTTTGTAGTTTTAGCGCGAGCGAAGCCGCGGCTTCTACTAGTTATACATAAATCGTGACACTCAGCAAGCAGCAAAAGAAATATTATTTGTGATTTAAAATTGGAATTTGAAATAAGGAAAACATTTACAAATGAATCTTAATTAAATTATATGATATTCTCAAAAGCGACAGAGACTTAGATGCTTTTATTAGCCTAGAATAATGAAAGTGAGAGTGAGAGTGATTTGTAATGGAGGCTACTTTTGTAAAGTATGCTTATGAATAGATTAAACTCATTTTTCTGACGACATTAAGCGCATTTTCGTGTCTGTATAATATTTAATTTAAGCCAACGAATAGCCTGAACCGAATTCTTTTCGGACATCTATAGGCGAGACGAGGACAATTTGCCATCATTAGCAAGTAACAAGCATTCTCGACGATGGAACGTCCGCATTGCCACAAAAAACGTACCATATTAAAATATTTTTCGTAGATTCAGGAGCTGAAATCATATTTAATATTAATGTTATAGCAAAAGTTTTATTTTATTTTTAAATTATCTCATTTTTTGTTTTTACATTTATCCTAAAATCATTTGTTGAAAAGTAACGCTAGATTCTCTTTTTTTATGAGAAGAATTCATTATATTATAGAATCCGTTTATAAGAAGTCACGAGGAGCAAAAAAGCTTTGAAAGCCCGATCCGTTCCAGTTGTCAGGGGCCGCCGGCAGGGGGGAGGATCACTGCAAACCGGCTTCGTGCGCTCGCGCAGGTAATTGACTTCGTGCACAGCTCGGCTAAATTAAGCCATAAACGATCATAGTATAATCGGACTCTTAATTATCTTTCAAAGTTTTGTTATTGTGTTTCATATTTAGTAACAGAAATGACACTTTTTGAATAACGCTAAGTCATACTGTATATGTATGTATGTATGATATACATATATTATACATTATTCGTTTTTTAATTTTATTATATTTTGTATATTTGTACAACTTTCGTATATTAGATATATAAACATACTATTTAAAACAATAAACCCGGTCTGTAAGTAATATACTACTTACTTTTGGGTGTTCCGAGCATCATGCAAAAAATATGGTCTTTCTTGTTCAAGTTAAACTTCTTTAAAATCGTTGTGATTTGCAACTCTATAAAATGAAAATGCATAAAGCGGATAATTCGGAAGTGAAAAATAATACTCAATAATATGTTATGTAATATAATAATTAAATAAAATGTAAAATAACTTTTAAACTTCTTAAAAAAAATAATTAAACCTTACAATTACCTAATTCCTACTCCTGATACTCTATATAATATATATGTTCATCTCATTGTCTCGTAGGTTACTTTTCTGAAGCTTCACTTCTACCGTATGTGAAATGCACACACACTTTTTTTATTCCACTTTAATTTTTATTCTATTATGATTTTTTGTCATAAAATGTACTACGCAACGAAAATACTGGCCGAATATTAATTAATATATACATTTTCATCAAAAATCATTTCAATATTAATATCTCAATTTATTCCTATATTTGACCTTGTTCCGGCCGAGCCTATTAAATTAACATCATCTTGTTGATAGCTTTATTAAAGTTAATTTAAATTTTTGATGTTTCTTGCTCGGAGATTTTATGTTATGAATAAATTCAAAGTGTTACCGTTTATTATTACTATATTGAAAATAGAATTATAAAATAATTTAAGCACGCTCGGGAGCGTCCCTAGGCACGTTAAAATTTTTGAGCGAAACACTAATTCTTTTCCTAAAATAAAAGTACCCTTTATTTTTTTTTTAACGTTGGGAAATGCATTTACGCACGACGTGTGGGACTCACAGGCGTAATACAGCCAGTACTACCCACTAAAACCCAACAAAACCGTCCCCCGTCTTACTGGGGCGTCGCAGGATCGCTTACGCATTCAACTACGACGCCCCGACGGCAGGTCCGCCGAAGCAGACCACCACAACCATGGGGTTGCTCCACAGTCCACTCTGCTATCAGAGAAGTACCAGGAGCAACCCGCATGGTACACCGCTCCCCGAAGAGGGCCACCTCCCACCGCCCACCGAAGTGGGCAACCTCGCTGTGCGTTTCTTAGCTTCGCGCCCGGTTGGATTGCCGGGCACTACTGAGCCCCCCCACCACGACAAGGTGAACGCACGTTGGGGGGGAAAATAAAAGTACCCTAAGTTAGTCCTTAAACATCAGCTATCTGCCAGTGAAGGTCCCGTCCAAATCAGTCCAGCCGTCTCAGAGATTAGCCGGAACAAACAGACGAATAGACAAAGACATAGACAATCAAAAAAATTAAGAGTTGTGTTTATCTTACAAGTACCATATTACATAATTTCATATCCTAAATGCATGCATTAAAAAACTGTTATTTTCAGATCACAAAATATAGATTCTTCAATTTTATTTATCTGTATAGATATTATTATTACATACTTACGTAGCTATTGTAATTTGATTTATTAAAATAATTTATACTTATGTAATAGTTAGGCTGTAAATCTAATCTGCGAGGGAGGTTTGAGCTCTCTTGTCGGGTTCCGTAATTTAGGTGATTAGCGCATGTCACCGCGAGCCAAGTGATGAGTTAATCGCTATGGACAAACATCAATAGCTCTGACTATATGTAATGTACTCAGAAGGGCTTACTGTTACATACATAAATTATAATAATACAAGCTTTAAAATATGGAACTATTTTAGCTTACGATGTTGGAAAATAATTCTATAGCAAATACTACTCGAATGCTTAAATATACATTACAATCGGTAGAAACATGTGGTCAGCGAGGCTAAAATGGCCACATGAACGAAGCGTGTGGTCTGGCATTACAGAGGTAGAGCAATCGTTCTGACGGCTCTCACTTCAATCGATCTTATCTCCTTAATATGAAACTGTTCACTGGCTGCTATTCGGTATTTAATACCGCTATTCGTAACTTAACATCTCACGTTTAAAAGTAACCTTACGACCTTTGTATCGAATAGATACGTCAATGTTAAAACGCCCTTTGCAGAATTGTTCATACTAACTAAACAGCATTTACCATAGAATTAAAGAGTATTTTAAGTACTGAGTCATTTCAAATAGCTGCTTTTCTATGATTAACATAATACCTATTAGTAACAAACAAAACAACTTAACTTGTTTTTTTTATACGCTACTGCGTTTTTCTAATGAAAATCATATTCATTACCATATTTACACTTTACTAAGAATATTAAAATAATAACAAGCATCAGTAATTGGGCTACTTAAATTGATCCAAAAGAAATAAATAACACAGTTTATTAAAGTCTTCCTGCTGAGACATAAAGCTTAACTTTGTTATTTCTTATAATCATTATTTATTATATTTATTATTTATATACAAAGCAAGGATTTTACATATCTATTTAAAAAAATGTAAGATTCTACAATTACTTATCATTTACAATTATAGATCGTTTGTTTTTATTTCACATGGAAACGGAGTAGTGTAGTGAGAATTCTTGAATAGAGGTAGAGTTTTTATGCTGAAGAGATCCTTAGGAACAATATTTGTAAATTATATTTGTTTTCTACTAATGATGATGAATGAATAAATCGGTTATTTTATTGAACATAATTTTTTCTTCAAATTCATCTTTATTTTAAAAAATACCTACGTAAACTTTTAGTTTCTATTTTAGTTTAGTTAGTAGTACCTTTAGATTTGTGGAAAAATGTGTTTTGTTGTTGATGAAAATAATTTGCTTTTTACATTTACGGGTCAGTCATTCATTCATTCCTACTTAATTAATTGCAAAACAAAAATTCTTGGACCTATTTTTCCTATTTTCATTTACAATACTTATTAAGTACCTACTGCTGGTAGCTGCCTATTTAGTAATACACAATCAATAATATAATAATTCCAGGCGTAATTTTATCTCAATTAAATTGTAATATTCTCAAATTAAAGGCAGCGAGAATTATTTCATTTTCGCCTGAGTTAGAAAGTATTATTAGATAGTAGGCCAGCTAGCCTACAAATATATAAAAGTAGTTAAATAAAATTACTTCTGCATATCGACATGGATATGTCCCGTGCAAACGAACAGTTTTGTTCAAATAACAGTAACAAGCACTGTTCACAATAAGCTCTACAAATCACGTATAAACCTTGTTGTTTCATCTATTCATTCACGACTCAGTGCATCGTCATCATTAATCAGTTTTATTGTGGTTGTTAAATTGTTTAACAATTTAACTCTTCTTGTACATTTAACAATTAGTTGTGAAGGTACGAAGACGTAAATAAAATCTGTAGAAAGCTAATAACGTTTGGAGTCGTGCTGGGATTTCCTGTGTTCTATTAAACGGGCTTTATTGGGCGTGTAGCAACTCGCAAGCAGTCGCGCGCGTTTGTGTAAATCGAACTGACATACTTGCACCTCAGAGTGAGTGACGCGGCTTGAACCCTTCTATCCGAGATAAATCACTCTACGTTCGACATAATTCGAAACACGTGGTTTTAAAGGACAAGAATAAAGTAAGACGGAACGTGGCAAAAACAAAAAGATCCATTAACTATACATACAGAAATCGGTTAAGCTTACTGTCGTTAGTTACCTCTTGTTTTATTAACATAATTCTCAGCTAAATAAAATCTCGTACGTTTTAAATTTTACAAAACGAAACTTAATGTTCCCATTTCAAGGAGCTATTCGAGTAATGTTATAAAATTACTTACGGCAGCTTTTAATTATAAATATATTCTTCGTAAGAATCGTTAAAATTGTAAAATTTTTAATGAATAATTTTTTTCTTATAAAATAGTATGCTTCATGTGATAAATATCCGTACATGTAGAGTTTAGTGTTATGATTCGATCATGGGGGTGTAAGCCTCGGAACTGTCTATAGTCTCTTGCATTTGAACATTAGCAAGCTGTCTGTCGATAAGACCGGCGACATGACACTTATTCTCGAATACGACCTGGGCTCGAGAGCTGACATGAACTATCCGACAACAACTACAGGAAATGTTAAAGTCATAGGATATATTGTTAAATAAGGTTATTTAAAAGCAAAATATATCTCTATTTCTTTAATAATCTTATGTTATTAATGGTAATATAATAATTTGACCAATTAAATATAGAGTTAAAGCTTTACTGACATTTTTTACATTCATGGTTATAGTAGCAATTGATATAATAGCATATTTATATAATAGGTATAACATTTTTATGTTTGTTTTATGAGCAGGTTTTAACCTATATTTTTCTATACTTTCTAAATAAATACTAACACGAACTATCGGCAGAATTCAAACGGTGTACTGAATTAAAAATTGATATTACTAAAAGCAACCTGAACAAGCGAACGGCAATTATTTTCAATTTTTCGTGCAATTCATACCTGCCTGCCGGCTTGTGTTTATGGCAACGCTTAGTTGAGTGGAATGAGTGTGTAAAATTGTTGGGCCGCCTCCAAAGAGTGCGGAACAAACGATACAAATAAAGTCAAATTAGTTAATCTGCAAGGTCTCAGTGAAGGTAAAATAAATAATTTTCTTTGCCTTTGTAACTCAGTCTAAGTACATAAGCTATTACTAGCAGGGTTAAAAAATAACATATATGTACGTATTTAACAATTCAATGTGGGAAAATCTATCATTTTCGTAAGAAAATGAAAAAAAGTTGCTCATTTACATATATATACATATATATAAATTTTCACGGATGATGTATTTCTGTTGCCGCTATAACGAAAAATACTAAAAAACAGAATAAAATTTATATTTAAGGGGGCTCCCATACAACAGACATGATTTTTTTGCCGTTTCTATAGATACGGAACCCTTCGTCCGCGAGTCGTCGCACTTGGCCAGTTTTTTTTTGTATATTTGGTAGGTGGTAAAGTATTTTTTACACTTCTACCCCCACCCCCCCATTTTTTGATCGCGATTTTAGTATTTTTGTATGAACAATCCATATCCATACAAATATTATAAATGTGAAAGTTTGTTTGTTTGTTTGTTTGTTTGTTTAGCCTTCTTTCACGTCGAAACGGAGTGATGGATTGGCGTGATTTTTTGTGTGGAGATAGTTGGAGGGCTGGAGAGTGACATAGCTTTTTTAGCGCGGGAGATAATCTAATTCCTACGGAAAAACACGTTATAATAAAATCCATAAAAATATTTATGATCAGAATTAATTGAAGCTAGGTGTTAATGCTCTTCAATAAAATTTTTAGCATTTTTCAAAATTCATCCTATAAGGAAGTAATATAGGCGATAAAAGTTTGTATGTAACTACCTTTTTAGGGATTTTTTTGCAGTCTTAGCGCGAGCGAAGCCGCGGGTTCCACTAGTATTATATAAATATGTACATAACTGTATAAGCCAAAGACTTTTTTTGTAGATTGAACGCGGGCGGGCGTAGGCGTAGGTTCTGCTAGTAATAATATATAAATCACTTTAAAAAAACCTTATATTTAAAAATGTGAAATAACAATTTTGTGGAACTTTTATTAAATACAATATGCTGTAGATACGAGAATGGGCTTCAACGTTAACGAATAAAATTGAAATTGATTTGGGGCCGACTTATTCAAAATATAATTTCATACTTTTAAATTATTTTTTTGAAGGTGCTTACTTTTTCTTTAAAGCTCATTTAAATTGAAATATAATCAGCTCCTACTAAAAAAGAAACAAAATAATAAAAATAAATGTAAAATTACTTTCAAAAGGCTATACATTTCCAGTTGCCATGGCATCTTCTCTGTGGCTATAAACATTGCACGAGGCTTGTAAGTGAATTTTATTCCAAGAACTTTGATCGTAGTTTAAATAACTCGATTGTGTTGTCTTGAAACGACCGTGTGTGTAAATAACATCGGAGACTATTGTATGTATTCGTGGATATTTTGTATTGGATTTCCTCGAGGCGCGATCACGGTAATCTAACGGAAGTGATAAACTGAGCCGCGGGTGTGGCGCGATACCTTTGTGTTTAGTAGATACTTGACTTCATTTTGAAATAGCAAATAATAGTGTTATATATATATATATATATATATATATATATATATATATATATATATATATATATATGTAGTTAGTTGTTCTTAATTACATACTTACTCTTAATTTTTAAAGACTTAATTAAAAAAAGTAATACGTATTTTTTTAATTATTTACTTTATTTTTTTTAAAATGAATGCAGTTATGTAATATTGGATGTACATATTTTTATAATGTGTTGTCTTTTCGTTTATTATAGTTCCTAATTTCACGCCATAATAGAATACCGACAATACTAAATTGCGTGTTGGCTTTCAGCTGGCATCGCTCCAGTCGTTACAATTTTATCCGGGAAACTGTTTGTAAACATCCCTAAATGATAAACTCATAATTTAACGTCCCAACGAAATACGAAAAATTGTGCATCCATTTATTACCTCGGTCATAGAAGCGTGAAGACGTTCATTCCGGTAATTTATGAGTTCACATAGAGTTCGATATTTCCACTATGAAAATGTATCGCTCTTAAATTTATGTTCATATAAAATTTATTGTATAAAACGCCTTATTGCTGTTGTTCTCCAAGCTTTATTGAAGCGTTCTTAAGTAGACTAAGATGGGATGTAATTTATCATACATTTTGTTATGTTTTCGTAGAGAAAATTAAAAATTAATTCTTAAACAATATTAATCATATTATAATATATAGATAATAAATAATAATATCACATCATATTAAGTATTATAATATAGGTTAATAGAGTTATATCTTTAAGTCTAAATTATAAAACGTTATTTAATTTATTTTGTAAAATTAAATAAGCGACGTTCCGTTCTCTTCGTCTTTCTTGCGGAGTTGATATTATTCAGCATAATTAAATGAATCTTTCCTTTGCTATGTAGCTGTCAAATATGACAAGTCTGAAGCAGCCAAAATTCATTTCCCACGAAGCAACAATACAGTGGGAGCTCACGATAGCATCGCAGCCTTCGTCGCCGCTGCACATAAATCTGGCTTTGATACGTTTTGGTAGCAAGCCAAGTGTGGCGCATCGCGGGCCGCCTAGTGCATTTCGTCCCTCGTACTGAAAAATAACCGCTTTTAGATCATACCGGCTTTTAGCAAAAGTATTTTTATATCAACTTACATTGACTATCGTTTTTATGGAGACCTCATACTTATCATACATGTCTATGAATTATAATAATTTTCTAAATTGCAAATAAGTTACATTTGTTTGTCAGCTAAATGTATTTAATTATTTTAAACGTAATTCGGATGTGCAATGATGTGTTCTTCACAATGTTAAACGAAAAATTAATGTTGTGCAATAGCCATTGTTTCAGAGTCTCACTTAACCAAAATTAAATGTAGATGGGCGATGTCTTATTGATGAAGAGAAGGTTTCGAAGCGTATAATGAATGGTCTGTATTACGTCGACGCGGATAGCATCGCTTGCCCGGCGTGACTAACAATCGCTGCCATCAATCTAGACCTAGCTCGAGCGCTGTGGGAACGGAATATTTCCTATGTTCTCAATTAAATTGTTTTTGATAATCGCCGTCGTTGACCCAGTTCTAAGCCATTTATCTAATTCTCTAGAAAATTGTCTATGTATGCTTACAATTCTTGAAGTACTATATCGTATTAAAGCAATATTGTGATTGTTGGCTTTTACTTCTACGCAGCAAGTGACTACGGGTCGACATGATTTTTTTTGTATAGGTCGAGATATGTAGTTAAGTGGCTGGACACATAGAGGTGCTTTTTATCTTGTTACATAAAATGATTCCCGTAATCAATTAGCAAATTGCGTGTCACTAAATAAGTTTTAATATTTGAAATGAATTTTTGAAATGTTTCAAATAATTTACTATTTATTGGATTGAATGATTTTATCCGATATTTTTATCGTAACATTCAAAATGTAACGGCAATCAAAGAGCCTTCCGTTGCTGATAAGCTTGTTAAGTAATAGGTTTTAATATCAACTTAGTGAAACAAGCTCATTAATCAGCGCTGGTGCTTCCGTCCTCCAAACCATGCATTATGTCCACCGGAAAACAGTTTATTTTGATTGTTTTTGATATAATAAACAAAGAAAGATTAAGCCACATCATTTTTCATGTGCACTGATTAATGTTTGCTTCCTGTACTTTCTTTTTACGAGTAGCCGTTGTGCTAGGTTTTGCGCGCTTGACTTATCTCTCATATATATATAAATATATTATTCTTTTGTTAGACATTAGTTTACATATTATTTATTACTTCTTCTCCTTATGTTAATAATATTTCGAATAAAACACTTAATAAAATGGTAAAGGTTAGGCCAACCAGTCAGACATACAGGCAGATGAGAAGTAAATAATAAAAAGGAATAATATTAAATTAGTGTTTTATTTGTAATATTTTATCTTATATATTAATTTATTTATATATGATTACATCAATAGCTTATTGTACAATAAACAGCACTTTATAAACAAGTATTTAAAAGTCAAGCTAACAATGTTTAAGTAAACATTATCCTCCGTACTAGTTTAACTGTATGACGGTAGGATTTATTCTTATATATAAACTTACTACCCTTATCACTTAGGGGTATGGAAAATAGATAGTAGCCAATTCTCAGACCTACTGAATACGCATATAAAATTTGGTAAAAATCGGTAAAGCCGTTTCGGAGGAGTACGGTAACTAACATTGTGACATGGAAATTTTATATATTGGATGAAATACCAAATAGTAGTTATTGCCCTCGGCTCAGCTCGCATGTTAGGCGGGTGAGGCATAAATGGTAGCCTATCTCCATCTTCACGATACAATCTAGGTATACCTACCTTAATGCATACCTAAATTTATGTTATTAAATTTCATCGAATTCTGCTCGGTAGTTTATGCGTTAAAAGTACGTAGTAAGTAGTTACTATTTAAAGCCTAAATATAAACAAATACTTTAAGACATCATTAAATATCTTCTTTGGAATTGAAACTCATTGTTAAAATAAAAAAAAGTAAAACAAAAGAGTCTGAGTTGCGAATGATATTGTAAGACTCATAGCTCACCGATCACAGCAAAAATTAATTTAGGTTTAAGGCGGCTGGCGGGTAGAGTATACGCTTTATATCAGGGTATTTCTAGCGCGGTTGCGATGCGGCAACTTGTATTCATAGGCACATCGGCTGTCGACGCGCCGAACACTGCTTCACCGGAATTGATCTGTAAAATTGATTTCCATCCGCCACTGACGAACAAAGAGACGACGAAAGCCTCCAGCGAAATGCTTCATCGCTCAAAAGGATTTCGATTGTGTTGCTCGATAAATTTGGTGACTATTAAGAAACTGAATACCTACACTAAACATTGTCAGGCAAACTATTATTAATTTAAGCCTTAAATCGGAGTACTATTATAAATGCGAAAAAATGTATGTGTGTGTATGTTTGTTACTCCTTTACGCTAAAACGGGTAGACGGATTTAGATGCAATTTTTGTATACCGGTAGATTTGGTCTGGGGTATAGTAAGTAGCATATGGGCTACTACTAGACAAGCTGGGATGCACCTAAGCGAAGCGAAGATAAGTCGCTAGTTTATTCTTATTATATATTAAGTACCTGGGCGACCGAGCTTCGCTCGGAGTTTTTGTACAAAAAAATCATATAAAAAAAAACAAACTAAAAATTTGAATAAATACAAAAAAATAAATAAAAGTAAATACGTTGTATCCGATCGGGATATGAACCCAGACACCTGTGGTTGTCAAACTTGCGCCTTGGCCATTTGACCACGATACTCATGTCCTAGCGTGCGAATTAGCAAACATATTTTGCGTGGAATAATGCGAAAAGAAACCGCATGAAAACTCGAAAACGCGCGTTTTCCCAGACATAAAACTAATCTAAATCAATTTATCGCCCCCAAAACCCCGTGTCTACTAAATTTCATGAAAATCGCAGGAGCCGTTTCCGATATTCAGATTATATATGTATATAAGAATATATATATACAAGAATTGCTCGTTTAAATATACTAGATATCTACGTCGTCAAAAGGAAATACATAAAGTTCTGAAGTAGATAAATATATTTTGTAATGCCCTTTATGTATAAACAAATTTCATATATTTTATAAATATATTTTGGAAATGTTCTGAACAAAATGGTCATGGAAAAATTGGACGTGGAATGGAGTGTGACGCAATTTTAGAACAATGAGCTGGGAAATTGCTTTTCAACGAATGTGGGATAACCGCGGCCAACACTTGTCGCTATTCTAAATTTGCAAAAGTTACATAAAAAATAAGTTTATTCGTATTAATTGAGTAGAAGTGGTAAAATATGTACGGAAAAAGTCTTGGTTTTAAAGAAAAAACCTGTACTCAATATTACGGAAGTGTTATACGCGAGTGGGAGATGTCACAAAAGTTACTAAAAATACATTACAATTTATTTATTTTCCATTCTACTGATATACTAGTTTTTTCGACTAATTTTTGACACATGTAGTGTATTAACACTTGTTATTCCTCTTATTTTATCTTTTTAAAATAACAAATAAAAATGAACATAAGGATACAATTATGAACGTTTAAGACATAGTTGCGAAGAAGATTATGAGGAAATTAAATAAATATAAAATCAAGTTTAATAACATGTACATAACATATTCTTTCAATTATTGATTTTACAATTGCCTTTCCAGAACCAATAAAAAACATATCACATAGACGAATAATGGTAAATTATGAAATAATTTTAAATATATGTTGCATGAATTAAATTTCAAAGAATATTTTAACCGACCCTAGCAACTTTGCACGTGTGGTTTAGTTTCCAAGTATTCAAAACGCTCTCTGTATGATTACGTAACAATATTTAGTCAAATGAGATTGCACTGAGTAGTTTATGTAATTAAATTAGCATTTTAATGCATACCTTTATCTTTTTTATAAGCAAACAAATGAAGTGCATTATTAAGAGGTTAAAAATTTAAATGTTGTTAAGGAATCTACATGTTTTTTGTGAAAATTAAAATTATATACGTAAAATTAATAGCTCACTCCTTAACTTGATACAAGTCATGAAGCAATTTTCTGCAATTCTCAATGAGCTGATAGATTGTTACAGCCGTAAAGCCTTTATTTAATACTTTATCGTCTGCACTGCGTGTTAAAGTCTTTTAAGTTTTATAATTAATATATATGTTAGTTTTAAGGTATATATGCTATGGGCCTCTGTTTGCATATTTTGTAATCTTTTTGATCCTTTTATAAATATTGCCTGAAATAACTGATTAAATAAAAATAAAAAATAATAATTTATCCATTATTTGATTTGTATTGAAGCTATTGTTTGTATAAGAAGTAAACTTTTTTATATATAGTTATAGAGCTACGTTATACCATAGTCATTTAAGTACATATTAGATGATCTTCTAAAACAGACTTATCTATACCTACATATAATAAAATTATAACTAAGCCGAATCTGTACAATAAATATTTTTTGGAAATTATTATTGAAATAGACATTATTATCGAAACAGAGGCCGAATCTATAGTTTTTAGAATTTTTGTCTGTCTGTCTGTTACCGCATCACGGAAAAACGACTGGAGGGATTTTGATGAGATTTGGTATGATGGTAGCTGGTTATCCTTCCTAAAAACTTTTATTACCTTTATAGGTACTAAAGTAATCAATTAATTTAACATCTTTCAATCTAAAAGGCTCATTAGAAAATGTTTGATCTTTTTTGTTTTTCACTCCTCATACTTTTGTAAATTTCAATGAATATGTATATATTAATAGTATACAGAGTTTAATTATATTTATGACTCACAGAAAAGAATAATTGATTTTGTTGCACAGATTTTTTCAATATTAATAGACAGTATAAATACGTGCATTATTCTTGCACTTGCACATTACATGAGCAAAATATTATATAACCTCTCTTCTCGTCTTATGTAACCCGTAGCTTGTTTGTTTGTTGGGATAGCAAAAGTAATCGGATTCGAGAGGGATGCCATCGTAAATCTGCCGAGAGCGGAACGGGTTACAGGAATGCCACCATAAATTGACCATCCATAGTTTACGATGCACTTAGAAAGGAAACAGGGTCCGTGTTCCCATACACAGATACTTGAACTTTGCCAGCTCCCCCGACATTAATGTACCCAGGTATTCGATAATTTCTGTGACGCGGACAAGTTTCAAGCTGTCAAGTGTCCGAATAAAATTCTAATAATAACGAAAACTGTAATTGCTCAATTACTCATTTGCAAAATAGTCGGTATAAAGTTAAACGTTTAATTTTCCTATTCATTATTATATTCACAAGTGCTTTAACGATAGTTGTAAATTTTAAAAGCATTAGGTACCAAATGTTCCATTTTAGTTATTAGAGTAATTTACAGAAACCCACGGAGGCGCCTTCATGAATCCCGCTAATTAAAACACGAGGATGGACGAGGAACGATTCGATGCTATAAATGTCACGTTGGCAACACCCAGATAACTATTTTCATCTGCATTGTGTTTGATGATTGTATCATTTACACTATTATCTTTATATCTCACAATTAATGCTGTACGTAACTCAAGAGTTAAGTAGCAATAATAGAATAGTTGTCTTATAATAATAATTACACTATTGGCGTTTCAATTTTAATATTCAATAAAATTTATTAAATATACATTTATATCGATGACAAAGTTGAACTGTAAACGCAAAATTCGATGAAAAGGAAACGGTAGAGACCCAAGATGAATCCCAAGCAGGTAGATATTATTTCTGTGGGACTAAATCAATCACAGTTAGATGCGTCTTGAAGCCTCATTGAAATGCAAGGGATCCATTTATTACTTCGCATTCAATTTACGAACCCTCTGTTTTCTTTCGATGAATTGCTAATGAAAAGGCCCATTAGACTCCTATTAATGTATATGTGGATTATTTACAAACGTATCACCTCATTTTTTCTCATCAATTAATTTTAGGTAATATTATATAGATAATATTGCTAATCTAAATTTCAGTTTTGTCCTCGAGAGTTTATTTTACAGAAGCTGATTCAAGTATATTTTAAAATTCAAATACCATTCTCCAAATTCAAAGCCGGCATTAAAGAGTGTTTAATATAATGTGTGGTTCATATAAAACTAATATTGCATAGTTTATTCATTCAAGGAGTAGGAAAAATTCCGGCTTTGTGACATGGAGCCCTTGTGTGCACAATGCTATTTGCAGCGACTCGAATGATCTCACACGCCTCGGGTCGTATAAACGTTATAAATGCCACTCACGATTAGAACTTACTGCTTTTATTTTTACTTGCAATTATTACTTCAGCCTGTAAAGTTTCATTTTCTTAATTATTATAAAATACTTTTCAATTAAGCTCAGTCTGATGAATGAACTTTATCAGAATTGAACAAAGGAGATCATAATACCGAGCGAGTAGTTTTATTACATATTCAGTCGGGCTTACAAGTTCTGGTACTATGAAGCAAAATATATATAACATTTGCTTTCAGGATTTGCAGTGATATGCGGAACGCTTGTTGTTTATTTATTTAGAAGGATTAAACATACAGAGTCTGAATAGTAGAGCGTGTATGGCGTCGGCGGTTCATACTTAAACTTTGCTAAACGGCCAGTTCTACTGAAAGCCTTCCAAACTTGGCCTGCATTTTGAGCTTCGCATTTTGTGGTTTACAATAATATTGATACGCTTGCATAAATACTATCATATCAAAGATATATTATAAACAAATTATTCTTGTTTAATTTCTGCTATTGTTATTTAGTCATAAGTTATTAGTAGTAAGATATGTACTTCGATTTTTAAATAAAACTATAAGTGCTACTTGAAAATAGTGATAGTTGAACGTGTTTTATATATACTCGTAGTGACGGGCGTCTGGGCTCCCGAGAATTGTCAAAAGTTGCTCGAACGATTTCCGTGGCTCGTATCCCTGACATTCTCACGCTGAGCGTTGAGTCTCACACCGCGCTCCGCCGCGCCGGTCACTGTCGTTGAAACAGACCATAAATTTTACCCACAGCTTTTACTCGTACATGTTATTGTGTATTGTTGTTGAGTATTTTTAAAATATGAATAACTAGTGGCCTTGCCTCGCTTCGCACGGGAGCCAAACAGGTTCCAAACAGTATCCTACGTGTTACTTAGGTTGATAGTCTGTGCACTAAACAGCCAAATCCGTGCAGTCATTTCAGCGTAAATGAGTAACAAACATATACATACAACCTTTCGCATAAAAATACTTATCTGTATCTGTATATTTGTAACTTTAATTTAATTAATTGATTATTGGTTTGACGTTTATTTTTCAATCTAGTTTTTCAAACATTACATTTATCAAATTGTTGCTATTCGATGCCATAGAAATCGAAATTACCTGTACTTTTTATACAAGAATTTATATTATTTATGTAATAGCTAGTAGTATATAGTGCTTATAATATAATATTATTAAAAAACTAGCTGTAGCTCGTATCTTCGCATGCCTTTGTACACTTTGCTATTATAAGTGCGAGCAATGCATTCTTTATAATATACATTATTTACAACTTTCTTTCCTTATTTATCTCATCATATCTACATCTTACTGCTTATTATAAAGAGGAACGATTTGTATTTTTGTATGTTTGTAAAGAATAAACTCAAAGACTACTGGACCGATTTAGATGAAATTTGGTAAGAAGTGGCTACTTGTCCCTTGTGACCAACGTTTTACCTGCTACTGCTAGTTATTAAAATAGTGCAGTTGCTGCGAAAATAATTCCGATAAGATAGGCAACATATTTTTAATAAGAATTTGTTTAGTTACGGTATATGCACTCAATATAGGACATCTATTTTGAAACCAGAGCCAGACACTTCTCACTTTTAGATATTTCGTTTTAATCATACATAGTCTAGGTTGTCTACGTTTAAATATGAGAGTTAAAAAAAATCACTTGAGGAGTTTCCCCAAAAGGAAAGTAGATATTTTTATAAACAAAATAATGCTATCTTTTTATAATAATACGTATTTAATTTTCAGAATTCAAATAGATATTAAACTGTGCAGATAAAATATATAATTTTTTACAAATTTAATATAAAACAGTACTATTTTATGTTAGTTATATGTTTGTTATAAGCTTTTGCAGTTAATTGATAAATTAATCAATTAATAAATAAATTGATAGTTAAATTATTTAATTAATGCTTTGTATAGTGTACGAGAAAGTTAAAAGCGTTTTGTTGTTTTTTCTTAATTGAATCGTCATTGCTCTCGGCTGTCAAATTGTGGTACTATATCAGATTACAGAGAGTGACAAATTACCATTTCTTGATTCAGAAGCCATTGCTAATGCATTTTCTTTTTATAAAACTTTAGTAGGAAGTTGTTCATAGCAGTATGTTTTATGTGAAAACTATCTCTATTTGTCTTTTCTAAATATTGAATTTTAATAGGGCCCGTGCTATATGATATACTCGTACTTAAATTATAAACGTACATAATTTTATTAATTTTCTTTTGTGCTAAGTTGAACACTATTGTTTATATATTAGGCTTTTCACTGTGCGAAAATAGAACTGAATTCCGATGAAATAGGTAATGATAATAATAAACAGTCATGCCTCAAAGTGTCACAGCAGTAAGTTACAGTAGTTCTAGAAGAGCAAGAGGTACTAAAATAATAGTTACATACTAAAGGGAGATGTTAATAATAAAATATTATCAACATAGTATCATATTTAAGCAGCAGTTTAAGGATAACTAGTTTTCTTCTCATGGATCTTTATAGCTTTAGTATTACTCTGATCTATAAGCTGTTGTAATACTGTAAAGTTTCATCAAAATCTTTGAGTAATTTTTGCACTTTGTGACAGAGTAACAAACATACATCCATATATATGTTTATTACTCTGTCTGCCTCTGTGATGTGGTGTGTAACTGCCTCGGTGGTGTAGTGGCTAGCATGTACGGCTGCACACTCAGAGGTCCTGGGTTCGAGTCCCGGGTCGGGCCAAGTTTAGTTATTGAGTCTTTCTGTATAGTAAATCTCAGTAACAGCCCGGACTTGGGAAGTAGGCGGTGTTTCACCCCCGTGTCTCGGAGAGCACGTAAAGCCGTCGGTCCTGCGCTTTTACTCTCACTGGTCGTGTCGAGCAGTCGTCCCACCGGAGTATGGGAGTGACAGTAATAGAGAGTGCACGTTGTGTCTGCGCGTACACTTGTGCACTACAATATCTCCTGCGCAACTGCGCAGGAGATATAGCCAACTGGCTAGTCTCAATGAGATTGGCCGCCGTAGCCGGAATCGGCTAGGAGAACATCATCATCATTACTCTGTCACAAAGCGCAAAAAGTAATAAACTTTCGCGTTTATAATATTAATACGATATGTTCCTAATTCGTTAACTAAATAAATCGGAATTTTAGTTATTATCATAAAGTATGTTCTACTGGTGCAGTCTCTCATGGTTATGGTTTTCAAGAGCAGATAGATAGACCGACGGAGATGTATTTTAGCTATTCAGAAGTTTCAGAAACAACAATAATAACGTCATTTTTATGAAGTGCAAAGGCGACAACGTAAAGAATGTTTTTCTTTACCGGTTTTATTGGAATACATTACCCCTTATACGATTATTTAGTTTGGGCTCTTCTTATATACGTGGATGTTTGTCTCCTTTATGGTACCTTTCGCTTTTGTAATATATTTTTATGTGTAGAAATCATCTTATATTTTCTGTTTTGGGATTTTCTGGAAATTCAATTATCATTGATCCGTTTTATACCGGTTTTTTAAGTATTATCTGAAAGGGTGAAATAGAATGGTATTAATATTTAACTATGATAATACTAATAAAATCTAAACTAAATCCACCTATTCATAATTAAAATAATTATAATCTAACCGTTAGGCGCATCATTTGATGAGTAAGTGGTCGGCGCAGCAATCGATTAGGTATATGTGTTTGTATTGTACTTGGTAGTTGGTACTTAACGTTTTTCCATTTATATTTGTAAAGATATTTTTTCTAGTTTCTACTAACACATTATATATTATATCCTATAAATAATATGTTACATACCTTGGTATGACTTGCCATGATAGTCGAATTACCTAATAGGTTATTACATAAATATAGATTTTCTCAATTCTAGCATTATGTAATACCCTTAAAAATGTATTATAATAAGTTGGAAGTCCATAATATAGTTTATACCTACCATGTTTGACATTCTAAAATTTTTGCTCGAATTGTGCTTGCCGTGCAGAAGTTTGTAGTAAAATATGAAACATCTTCTTTTAGAGGCTAATAATCACTTTAAGAGTTCCGTTTTACGTACGATTACGACGTTGAGTTTGAAGAGAGGTAATTAAAAGTTAGAATTTCTATTATCGCTAAGTGCGGCGGGAATGTGAACTGTGCCAAGTGTCGGATTTCGGACGTGCTCCGAATGCGTTGCCGGTATGACTAGATGTGGCTCTTTTCACACAACCAACGGATTCAACTACTTTTTGCGCTGTTTCACCTTTATTTACTCATGTTTTGCCATTTTGGTCATGTATCCTATTACTTTGAAACATGCATGCATATTTTAAATAAAACTATCTTTTCGGATTATTTCGCGGATTTATTTTGACCATGATTGCTGTAAAGTGCCTATTCGAAACGTCGCGTCGGGAACCAAAAATCTAAATAAATCCGCGAAATAATCCGAAAAGATAGTTTTATTTAAAATGTCAAATATTCGCGTAAATCTAAGAAAGTATTATACACGCATATGTTAAAGAATTAATAACTTGGTTTTTAAAAATATGTGGTCATTTTTTGTTATTTTAAAAAAAAAGTGAACTTTCTTATTATGGTGAATGCTTCTATATTGAATTTAGATCATAGAAGATACTGTAAATAAATAAAAATAATGGGTAAATCGCACACCTAATGCTGGGAGTAACTTGAATGGACCTATACGTAAAAATGTTGTAATTTATAATTTTGGTCTGATAAAAGATACCAACTGTTATTTTTACTTTCAAGTGTTTTGAAGTTGATATTTTTAAAGTTTTTGTGATGGTTAAGTACGTGCGATATAATCGTATTTAAGTTGTTAAATAACATTTTCATTTAAGTGAATAGTATATTTTTTAGGAGTTTCGAAATCATTTTGCGTCTTGAAAGATTAAAAAGCGCGCTCTATGAAGGGCTAATTAAAAAGCGGGCGACACTGTTGTAGTCACAAGCCCGACCTGCCTGGGGTTGTTTACCCTCTTTGCCATTTACATTCTCTGGTAAAAGTATCTATGAAGACTAAAGCTAAAGTCTTTACAAATAAAGTATTTAGATAACTTCATTAAACAAAATTTGCCGTTGCCTTTACTCGTTTTCAGAGTAATTACATTTTAAAATGTTTAAAATTAAGTTGACACTACCTTTGGTAAAATTGTTATCAGATAATAACAAATTTTCTTCTACTCACAATGACATAGAGTTTGCAAAAAGTATGTACAATGTTCATGAACAGTGTAATTTTTGTATAGGAAACATGTTTCAAATTTTGTTTTGGGTTGAAAAGTTATGGCATTTTAATTAAAATTACATCTCGTTTTTTGACAGAAGGGCCCGCTCCGCTATTCATCGTACGTGTTCTATGCACGTGACACTTAACGTAACAAACTTTATCTGCGTTATTTGTATTAAGTTGATCCTAGTGGCCATCGATGGCGTCGCCGCACACTGTTATTTAGTAAACGTTATCGCCATTTTGAGTTCATTTCTATCATATTTTTTTCTTCTGAAACGGATAAAGTGAAAGCTTTCTTTTATTTAATTAGAATTTTATAAATTAGATTGTACAATATACAATCTATTGATATCCATTCACATGTGAAGCGACAGATTCTCCAATAAATATGTTTCTGTGATACGATACTTAAAAAAATTTACAACAATTTGATCCTTATTATTGATTTATTATTAATATACATTTTCACTCTGCTACAACTTACGAGTATAATCGATTAACTTAGTAGTTATTATGTAAATTACGGCAACTCTCAATGAGATTGGCCGCCGCAGCCGAACTTTCTCAGGGGGAATAATTATAATCAGGAGGAATGTATGACATTTGTATCATAAACTTTAAGTAAATATTTTGAAGTAAACTATCTTTATCAGAAATTTAATTATTACATAGGTAAATAAAAAAACACAAAAGAATATTATTTTATTTGACATCGTATCATATTTAAATTTAACTAAGTTATCTAATTAGCATTCATGGTGAGACGGCCACAAAGATGCCTAATTAGTGAAGATGTAAGACCCCAAAGTAAAGTTGGTCGCTGGCGAGGATTCAGAAACGCATCGCGGGCCGGCCTCTAACAAAATAAATATATTTTGCTGATTCGAGTTGAAATTTGCAAGTCTGCCAAGAATATTCGTACCAAATCGTTTTCCTATAATTGGAGTACATGTGAATTTTGTATTCAGTAGCGCATCCACGGCGGATGGAATTTCGCCATTCCGCGGCAACCCTGTCCTCCATCATGCGTAGTTATTGAAGTAATTTGTGTTACTCCGTCTCAATGTAAGCATAATTTCTTGGAAACCATTGTTCCACCGCTTGTATTTTTTTATACAGAAATGATTGTTACCATCATTAAAAAGTTCACTTTTAAGAAGGTCCTTCCTATAAGTATGTATAAGTTTTATCCTTACAGAGGCAATGGGAATATTATAGATCTTTGTGTTCATAAAACTCAGAAGAGGCGTTCAGTTTTCCGTAACTTCATAAATTATTAAGCTGGCCCTCAAGAGAATTTGTCAGCCGCCGTCTTTTATAGACAGGCCCGCCTATAAAATAAATTGATCTACTGTGGCTAGTTCAGCTTTATCAGTAGGTACTTTACAAAAGTAAAATTTGTTGAGCTTTAAAACAAAAAAAGGTATAAATTAAAAATTAAATTGTATTCTACATGGAGTTAATTAGATAATGTAGAGCACACTACGCCAAGAAGGAGGTTTTGTCTATACACAAACTCTGCTCAGCGATGATTATTTATTTTAATTATTAATTTATAGAAAAAAAAACATTAAGGCTACACACTAATATACATATTTATTCCCCGTGGCTTTGTTCCCATGTGTTTTTTTATTTAATAACCATTAACCAATACATGTCAATGGGTAGCTTAAGTTTTATCTTTTATAGGGATTTTAATGTTTTAAGTTTTATATGGATTTTTAAGCAGTTTATTTAACTTAAATATACATACACAATGTGTAATGATATATTGACTATAATTCTAAAAATTGTTATTTAAGCTTGTATTACGTACATCTTTATCCTTCAAACACATTTTTTTCTAAAATATTTAATGCTTCGATTTGTAACACAAATAAGTTTTAAATATTTTTGATATATTTTCCAATTCCCAGTTAGACGTTTTTCTTTTTCTAAGAAATTGAATTTCCGAAAACTCTTCTCTTAGTAGCCCATAATATTATAAAAGCAATTTTTGTTTTTTAGATTTATACCAGTCAGGATTGTGCTATGAGTAAGTATATTATTTTATAAGCTCAGTCTAACGGAGCTAACAAATATACAGTAAAAGAATATACTCGTAAGTTACGTACATTATAACATTATTAGTTTATACTATCTGCAAATCAAAATAAGCTTTAACATAACACATTTACCACCGACTACATCTGAGTTTTTGTTTAACAAGACTAATTTTCGGAACGCTCAAATAGGAATGTTATCTCGTAGGCGTTGAAGCTACGTGCATAACATTATTAATAGCTGCAATTTCGCATCGTTCGTTTTGATTTGCGAGGCCTATATTTGTGGTCTAGACTTATGTGGGTTTCGAATAGCGAGCGCTGATAACTAATTATTTAATATTGATGATCCGTCCGCAGCATTGCTTGAACTTCCCTTATACCTGTACGTATTATTAACTCATTTTCTAAACAAATAATTTAAAAGTCGGGCGCTATCGTGGGATACCTGGTAGGAAAGAATTCCTTTTGTTCTGCTCTTTCCTCATATAATAAAAATTGTCACGAGTACTAGGGTATCATATCAAGCAACGTACATTGTACATGTTGGCTCATCGAAGAAAGGCCTGCACTTCATGTGCACTCTGCACATGAATTTTTAAAACACACATTCCTTAACACTTATGATCTATAATATATAAATAATAAAAAAGTGTTGTGACGGTCGAAATATTTTTTAGCTCTCATTCGCCAAGTTTGCAGAGTATAATATGAGAAAAAATACAACTAATGAGACAAATACCAATGAATATTTTGTTATGTTATTGACACTACATAATTACACATTGATTGGCAATAGCCGATTTAACTTTTAATGTGAAGATAGTCTAGGAGTTCTGGTGTATTTACGAAGGCAGGTAAAGTAGACGGCATGTTATTTGAGGACGGCTCAGTGACAGCGCTAGGGGCTATCGTGCTTACGCTTGGATGCTCACGTACGGACGTCCCGCCGCCACCCGCCCGCATGCACACTATTTCCTATGTTTACACTTTGCAAAAGGCTATACGAACCAATAGCTCAGAAAAGATAGCATTTAATATACGTATTATAATTTCATTAGCATTAGTACAATTATAAATGCGAAAGTTTGTATGCGTGTGTATGTTTTTTTATTCTTTCACGCCGAACGGCTGGGCGAATTTGAACGAAATTTAGTACTCAGATACGTGTATATAATATTTTAAATACAAAAAGCAGCTAGGAACGCACCAGAACGAAGCGAAGTGTGAGTCGCCAGTTCTTGTAAATAGGATAAAACTGAAAAACAATTTAAACTAAGTAACACGTTTATACGTTACTTATACAAAATATGCTAGCAAAGATAAATATTTCCTTAAACTTTTAAAACAGTAGTAATTCTTACATGATTATTAGATTATCATACTGTGCTACCGCTAGTGGTATGATAGGCGTCATTACGCAGGGAGTATTTAAGGGTGTTATCTTAAGTACTTCTCTATAAGCCGCCTAAACAGGATTCGGATGTAAATATACCTACATAAGATATTGCCTGTGTGTTTGAACACAAACACATTTTCTCACTGTCTTATTACGAAGGTTATTAACCTTTTACTAACAGTAATTTAAGTACATACTATTATTACTCAGTATTATATTTTACTTTAAATAAGTATTACTTTCAGAAAAAAAGGAAATTTAATTTTGGATTTAAAAAAATAATATTTATATAATAACATAATTTAGAATTGCGGTATCAGCAATCTATACGTAATATTGCTTGTTTTAACGCGCTAATCTGAGAACCAACTTATCCAATTTGAAAAATTCTTTTTGCATTAGATAGGCCGTTTATCGAGGAAAGCTATTGGCTATATATCATATAATATATTATAGTCTATCTATTTCGTACTAACCGTTAAAACGTACACAGGGACGAACCCGAGCGAAGCGAGGTTGAGTCGCTAGTATAGCTATAATACAAATAATTTACCTATTTATTTTTTAATTTTACGGGGCGATGGCGTAACTTATTTTTATTTATAAAAATATTTTTTGAAATAATGTTCAAGCATTTAAAAAATATTATGTTGCTGTAATAGAAAGTGGTAAGCAATTTCAGTAACCTGCATTTACAGTACACTCTAACCACTTCTAAGTTACGTTAGATGTGAGGCGTCGCGACTAAAGAAGAATGCACCACAGCTCAGGCTGACAGGAAGCCCGAAAGCTCATTTCACGGCAGCCGCACTCATATTTTACACTCTTCGAAATACCCTTACTGCCAAGTTACCTTATAACTGTGAGCGTAAATATTCTTTATTGCTGGGTGTTTGAGTACAATTTACCTGTGCTCTAACATATTATGCTAAAACTAGTTTCGTTATTATGTATGCATGCATGTAAGGTAGAACAAAGAATGAGGATCGTTATTTCACATTATAAAAGTTACTCATCGCTGCCCCATTTCCATACGAGCTTATGAGGATATAATTGCTTTTTATGTCAGTTATGTTGATGGCATTACTGACAAAGGATAAGAGATTGTTATTTATCAATAACACAATATTTTATTTAATGTAAGAAACATAATTTTTAAAAAAGATTTTACTAAATTCATTTTTTTATAGAAGTAGCTACTGATGTTATGATACTTTTAAAATAAAAAAAAAATTAATAAGTGTGGTAAATATTTACTGTTAAAAAGAAAATCCTAAAAACTACTTAATTGAGAAAAAATTGTAACTATAGTATGTGGTATATATTTTTAAAAATAAACTTGATGTATTCAATGATAGCATATTCATAGTCTAATAAAATATTTTTACGTATTATTACCTTATCTCCCCTACTTATTTGAACAAGCGCAATCTATTAAAATAGGCGCCTATGTTGTGTAAAGTACAAAAATGGAAACAGAACAGAGGGCAAAGATAGGAAAAAACCGACAAGATAATATCATTCCTTTTTCTTTTATTCTTTTCGTTTTTATTAGATTTTATTTTTATTCTATTTTAAATATTTAGGTTTATAATGACTGGAATCTGGCATACAAAATAATATATCGTCTTTGACCCAATCAATAAATTCGTACCTAACAATAATTTCACGTTGCAAAGGCATAAGTAATAACAATTAAAACTATAACTAAATTATTGTAAATGTCACAAGTCTAATTAGCACCATTAACAAGAGAAAAACGTAAAATAAAACCGCTACCACAGATATATAATAATATACTACACAATACTAGCCGCTACTAAAGTACATTTTATAATATTTGTTAAAATTTACTACAATTTTAAAATCTTTAATAAGTATGTAATTTTTTTATCTTATATTTTCTTTAGCATTTTAAGGTGTGCTAAAAATCAAAATGTACCTATCTGTAAATTTAAAATCAAGTAAAAGGCTATTATAGTTTTAAATTATGTAAAAATTCAAGTAGAAGCAAATAGCATTTTAATTAGTTATGTAAAACACTTAAACGACTTTGGCAATCATTGTTACGATTGTTTACGATATTGCCGAGTGCGGTCAATTATGATAGACATTAACATATGATGATGAGATGAGGCAGACCGCTGCCAAGTAGGCAGGGCGAGGTCGGAACAGTTCTACGTCGAAACCGGCACCTCAGCGGTGCGGGTCCACTCGGTTGAGTGACCTACATCCGCTTTGGCACCGTTCACAATCGCCGCTTCAACTTAATTGTCCCGACACTTCGAGCTCTCCTAACGACTGTGCCGCAATCGGCCGATTTAAGTTGAAGCTCTGAATGCTATGACAGCGACCGTCGAGTATCTTTGGCCGGATATCCATACCGAAATGGTTAATCGTGTCTCGATAAAGCAATATTTAAAATCGATTACGTTACTTGATATATTAGTTAGGGAATGACTATTTTCGGAAACGAGGAAGGGACAAAAAAGTTACGTTGTCTGAGTGCCGTGTTGCGGACATATATAATAATGAAAGACGCGGATTACAATTTGCCTTTGTGACAGCGTCGTCCAATTACATTAATCTGGCGTACTCGTACCGTGGCACCGCCGCAAGCAACCTGATTAAAAATTCTATTAGTTGAAAGGCACAGACATCTTCTTAATAGATAAAGCTCACGTTGCTTAGTTGATATGACTTACGTGGAATGAAAATGAGACAGTGACAATAATTGTATAGTTACTAGAACAAACAATATAACATTAAGTATTTAGATTAACGTAGAGGCCGCACATGTAGAGAATTTACAGAGTAAAATGTTTGTTGGTTTTATAATATACAAGCGACTCACCCTCGCTCCGCTCGGTTCGTACTTAGTTCGTAGTTACGTTTTAACGTTTATTATAGATTTCTCAGAGATGAGATATTTTTCCGCTATAAAAAGTATCCTATATATTGACCTGGATAACCAGCTATCATCATACCAAATTTCATCAAAATCTGTCCAGTGGTTTTCTCGTGATGCGTTCCCAGATTGATAGGTCAGACAGACAGGCAAACAAAAATTCTAAAAACTATAGATTTGGCCTCTGTATCGATAATAATGACTATTTCAATAAGATTTTCCAAAAAATATTTAATGTACAGATTCAACTCAGTTAGAATTTTATTACTCTTATTGATTCAAATAAAGAAGAGAATATGAGTGGAAAGAAAAGTATTTTTGTTTTCTTTCTCGTAAGTTTATTACGTCTATCGATGACACTAGAGGTGTGCTATTTGACAAGCAGTTTGAACGTCCGTGACAAGGCTTATCAACTGTTATCAATTAATGAACTTAATTAAAATATCATTTTTAAGGATTGCCTGACTGTACTACTACTGATAAGATTGATGATGTGTTATAATTAAGTAAAAATGAACGCTGTAACATGGGGCTCTTCAAGAGTCGTAACTTCAGGTCGCTTAAGAGCCGGCGATGCATTCGCAACTCCTCTTGTGTTGCAGATGTCAATGAGCGGCGATAGCCACTGACCACCACGTGGATCGTTTGCTTGTTTGTCCTTTTTACTATAAAAAAAGAACCAATACCAAATTAATTTGTACAAATATTTTAATCACGAATTAAAAGTAAATAAGTACACCATTCAAACATTTGACTGTTATTAAAAATATATGAGTGTACCTACTTTTCAAGTAATGTAAGTAACAAGTATAGATTGGTTTTAGCTTTTGATAAAACCAGTTTTTTTTCCATTCGCCCTCGCATGAAAGGTATTTATAATTTTAGAAAAAAATATTTACTGGATCACTTATAGGACGCTTAAAATAAAAGTACAAAACTCGCTAAAAAGACGCAAATGTCTGGTTACTATAAATCAATGTGAGCACAGTAAAAAAGGAAAAACGTACCAGCGAGCAGTTCCGCTCTGTACTCCGCAGTTTCTATCTATGGAGCGGCCACTCAGTTGGATTTACGCGAAGACTCCGGTATCTCCTGACCTATCTGCGGTTGCACGAAAACAACTAAAATACCACTGAAAATATATTTCCACTGTATAAAGCCAGTGACGGTAATTTCCGGATTTACTTTTTTTTTGTGGACTTTTAGAATTACATGTCCATTTTATAAAATGGATATTATTTGTACCATATGCATTTCATAATATACGAGTATATGATTTATGACGACATAATTACTCTGATTAATATAATTAAAATAATTAGTATAAAATAAAAAGAAACAGATGCTATATAAGAAAGAAATGTGCCATCATGTAATTTTACATGAATATATTGTTGATGAATATAATGCATATAAACTAAATTGAATAAATACGAATCGTATGTCAGTCGAAAACAATCTAAAATAAGAATACTAAAATGTCAACGATCGCAAGTAAGACGGAATAATCTGTAGACCAAACGCCGGTTAAACGTCGGTTAAACACAGACAAGTATTGGTAAGTTGCCGACAGTAAGATCTGAGCAAATAAGCTTGCTTACTTTTACTTTCTTCTAAAAGCCTCTTAAAAGCAATACCTTATAGAAAAAAAGTATTTTGTCATTTAATTTTAATATAAATAAAAATAATATTATATTATAATCTTACTCGTGACTCCCACTCTCTGCAAAACTATGCTCAGTTTACATACTTAGATTATAATTTAATATCTGAGCGAGCGACGTTCAGCGTTTTTGTTTTATTTTCAGAAAAGAAATAAAATTTAATTTTTTTGGAAAATACACCTGTAAAGATATGCTTAAAAAGCAAAATCTTATCTAAATATAAAATTTGATCCAAATCGTTAGGGCCGTTTTCGAGATACACGAAATAAAATATATAAAAATACAAGAGTTGCTCATTTAATATTATAATTTATAAGAATAAAAATAGAAACTTCTGACCTTCGGCGTATTAAGCTAACGCTTTAACCATTAGGCTATTCAGACGGCGGCGGCGGCGCGGCGGCGTATATACGAACCATATTGCGTGGGCAAATCTTTTTTCTTGAAAATACGGAGAAAACGAATTATCCAAGATATAAAACCTAGTTAGATCGATTTTTCACACCCGTACATTGCAAATTTCATCAAAATCGTTAGAGCCGACAGAGAGAATGTGGTTATTGATTCTTCATATTTTGCTAGTTATAATTTTATATTTTATAATATTTATTTGATGTTAATTATTTATATTTTATTATTGAGAATTTTATAATATTAAAACAGTTATGAGTTTGTTATATTTCAAATATTAATATTTTAAAAGTATTGTCAGGCACCGTGATGCAATTTGGGAACACACCGTAGGAACGCAATGGGGACATAGTGTTTAAATAATATTAACAAAAAAATATTAATATATATATATATATATATATATATATATATATATATACATATATATTTATTAGAATTAGAATATATTAGAATATTAACAAAAAAAAGAATTGAAAGATACGAAAAAATCAACAAATATTGTAAGTTACTTTATTGCTATTTTTGAATTTTTGAAATCATTTTTTGTAAAATAGTGGGTGGGCACTGTCTGTAACAAGTATGTGTTTGAGACGTCTATAACCTTAGTCTCTCCCGTGACCATCATTGCTGTAAAGCATTCAAAACGTCGGTAACCACAAATCAAAGTAAATCCGCGAAATAAACCGAAAAGATAGTTTTATTTAAAATGTCAAATATTCGCGTAAATCAAAGAAAGTATTATGAAAGATATGAGTTTCAACGAGAATTCTCTAATACAAATTGCATTGACAAGCAACTTTCATTTAATCCTTGCAAAATGTCTTTATAGAAGTTAATACAGAAAATTATAAAATATCGATAAATATTATTTTTCATTGACTAAAATTCGAGATTGTGGCATTGCAGAGCAACTGAGAAAGAAACAAAACAAATAAGCTTTTAAAAACAGCTGCCGCATGTGCGGCAAGTATAACGTTGACTAACATTCGCATTGTCGTTTTGGAATGTTCAGACATTCCAGTTGAACTGGAAAGCACTTGTCGCTATTGTTCGCTGCTTCCATTCAAAACATTCAAGTATTTTAAATAAAAATATATCTATACATATAATAAAATTGTAACTAAGCCGAATCTGTACATTAAATATTTTTTGGAAAATATTATTGAAATAAACATTATTATCGATACAGAAGCCGAATCTATAGTTTTTAGGATTTTTGTCTGTCTGTCTGTAAAACCTAAGAATTTGATTTTTGGTCATCTTAACGCCAGCGGAGCCGCGGGTAATGCTAGTGTATTTTATATAATCTTGTATCTGAGATGTATCCTGTATCATACGTATTTGAGAAATACTAAACTAATTACAGTTAGCGAGATATTGTAAAATATCCTATTTGATAATTCGTGATCAACGAATTATAAATTTGGTGTCCTTGTCAAGTCATGCCTGCTACTCTGCGTTTGAGATTTTTTATCTAACTTGTAAGTTTATGCATAATACATGTTTTCAACCGCATTCTACCGTTTCGCCATCACAAAAAATATTTACCAAAATTACCGTGAAACCTATGAATTTTGAACACAAAATGAAAAAATTTTAAGCGGCTATGAAATTATATTGATATTTAAAACAAATAACCTGAATTAATATTTTTAAATCTTCCAGTCGTTGTGCTTAAGTAATACAGCTTTATAGTTTGTACAATATATCTAGAGATATGGCAATTTTTCACAGTTAAGAAGTGTTAAAAAAATATTCATGGCATTCAGACAGATTTTGCTATATCGTTTTTCAGATTTAACATTACCAACTGTACATTTTATAAGTACAAATTTGTATATCATTGGTTTCAAAATTAAATATAAGCTCGTTTCGCATAAAGCTGTGCAAGCAATTAAATCTGGCTATATACTCGTAACACCCCTGCATATTATCGTGTTGTAGAGTATGAAAATTATTTTAAAACAGTACAATTTTCACGCAAATAGTCAGCTTTGGCAGACTTGTTGCGGTATTTAACCGGCCGATGTTATCTGCATAATGCGGTCGTCAGCTAGCGCCGCGCGGACTTCACCTCGTTATTATGGATTTATATTATAACCGCCATCATATTGCTTGTTTGCTCCAAATTAATTTGTATTGCGATTGGTCACTTCATGTACAAATGCAGAAGTTGATGGATATTAATGAAGCTGAAGCTTTTACTTTACTTCGACCAATTTGCATTGTTAACTGTTAATCGAGAAATGATTACACACCAGTGTAAGTAACAATTACGAGTGATGTGGTTGGATAAATTTCAAGTGTGGTTTGGATAGCGAATGCTTACCATAGCTACATAAAACATATGTATATTGTTGTTTCCTGTCGTAGAAAATTGGCACAATTTCGTAGGAGCTGTACGCATCGTCAACATTTCCTAGCAAATTAGCAAGGACCTCAGGGTCTCCGGAGGGTTCGCGTTATATGGTCTTATTAGACGCATTATGCGCGGCACGTGCCGATTTCTGCTCGTATAAATCGCTGTACACAGTTCGTTAGATATTCAAACAATGACTTCATTAGCGCAATAATCGGTTCGTATTTAAACGCTAGTTGGACGAAGTGTTAGCTTATATAATAAGCTGTAAGAGCATTAGTTTAGAAATAAAAAAAACGATTTGTGCAATATTCATTTTCATTTCACTTAGATTAAAAGTATATAAGAAATTTCTATTAATGAATATAGTGCTATTAATATGTATTGTACTGATGACAAAAGTTTTAAAAGGATGTAATATGACTAATATTTTAATATATTTGAGTAGCGGTCTGTGTAAGCGAAGCGGGGCGCCGCGGAGTCACGAGACGTTGCGTGTAGTCCTGCCAATAATCGGCTGTTGTAGTAGACTCATAATTAGCTGTTGAAATTGCGACTACCCGGTATTTTAGTACAGTTTCGTGCAAAATATTTATCGTACTATTATAATAAATGTTTGTATTATTGTAATACATTTGTGGCTTTTGTAATTCTGATATGAATATCAACGACTAAATTATATGTGTATTTTCAAGATATTTGATTCTATTAAAGAACGTGAGATAAAAAATTACTGGCTTTTTTAATTTAAATTATATCAATGGTTCATTCTTATTGGATGTTAACTCTTTAGTCTTTGACCATCCTCCAATTAATGATTTTATTTATGTTTATGCAAGAAGTGTAAGTAAATAAATTTTCCTCTCTTCCAGATCATATGCGAGAGTTTACATGCGGCAGTCTCTTTTATCGTACTCTATATATTAATGAAGAGAGAAAAACGCTTTACGTCGGTGCTATGTAAGTGGCTCAGATTTTATTTAAATTATATTTTTTTTAACATATTATTGTTTTCTTCTAGACATAGTTTTTATATTAGTTTTTAATACATAAGAAATATCTTTAATATTTTACTTATTAAAAATATGACATAAAACTATGAAAGTGAATATTTAATTAGTTGTTACTACTTGTTACGTAACTTGTTAAGTAACTCTTATATATTTCTTCGATCGGCTTGTAGCTATCATGTTTCAGGTATCATTGACTCTATGAGAAACAAAATGTAACGGACTCAAAGGCCACAGTTTCTAGTAAAGCAATAAGTAAATGTTTCTTGTAGAAATCAAAACAGTCATCTTTTACATAATATGGATACCCCAAAAATGTTGTTTTATTAATTAATAACACACACAGAAAATGAGTCGATTTTTATAAAACTTTTCAGTCGTCAAATATTACTTAACCAAAGCTTATAAACATATAGAAACATTACTTATGAAGTAATAATTCATTTATCATATTATTGTATACAATCTGAGGACCGTTGAAATAGCCGGTGTAATGATTTGCTTGCACGAAAAAATGAACCGAGTCATGAAAGTCAATTATCCACAATTTCCGTCAACTTTTATTTGCTTCATTTCCATCTCTATACAAATTGTTTTACTAAAAAAGCTTGTTATATTATTTATTATTTAAAAAAAAGTATGGATGAAATTAATCAGGCCCTTTACATTAAAACAAATTCCTACTGTCCGTTAGAAATGTTACTACTTTGATTTTTCATATTTTTCTGTTAAATTATTAAGTACTAGCGGCACACCCCCGTTTCGCTCGGGTTCGCTTCTAGCAAAACAAAAACAAACTTATCACACGGGAACCGTACATTTTTCCGGGATAAAAAATAGCCTATGTGTTATTTTAGACTATAATCTATCTCTGTTCCAAATTTCATCCAGATCTGTTCAGCCGTTGCAGCGTGAAAAAGTAACAAACATTAACATACTTACAAAGTTTCATATTTATAATATTAAGTAGCGGCTCACCCTCGCTTCGCTCTGGTCGTCCCTGGCTGGCTTCCTTGTACAAACTTTCATCCCCATTCTCACCCTCTTAAGGGGATGATTTCCGGGATACAAACTATTTCACTCACTCACTTTTCATATCATAAGATTTAAAAAAAAAAACTTATTTTAGTATATTATTTTTCTTTTAATTTCCTATACAAAGCTTGTCCTGACAATAACAAAAACAAAAAAAAAAGAATTATCCAATTTGGTGCAGTCGATCGGAAGTTATGCGCGTACGTACATACCTACATCTCGGTGATTCTTTTTTATTTATATAGATAATATAGTTAATAATAATAATACGGACGAATTAAGTTTTTCTAAAAAGCAAGTGTATTTATGAAAGTAAATTAGAATAAGTACATTCAAATATCTATTGTAATTTAAACATATAATTAATTGCCTTAATCCCTCCACGAGCGCGGACACGCCGGCGTTACAGTTAACAATAGATTTCTTAGAAATTTACCTTTAGGTAATAAAATTCTTTTTAATTCATCTGTTTAATGGTTTTACTACTAGTATGCGATGTGTGATTTTGCTAAGCAATGTAAAATATATCTATAGTATTATGTGATCTGTGAATATATATATATATATATATATATATATATATATATATATATATATATATATATATAAAAGTAGTCTTTCTATCTTTTCATATATTTTATTATGAGGATTTTTTTACTAAACTAATGATCAATTTATTCTATTTAGGCTCTAAACATGAATTCTATTCTACGAGTATGAATGACTATGTACGCACTCGCTCATGCGAAATGCTCTTGAGAACTTAGCATTTTCATTATACATAGAAAGTAGGTATACTTACCGCGGACTTTTACAAGATTTTTAGAGCCGCATCCAGATGGCCTGGTTTGGACAGACTTAATACTTCATTAATAACATTAGGGTAGATCACGTTGTACGACGTTCACTTGTTATAATATCCTATTAATGCTTATAGAAATATATAGTTGGTATGTTAATTAAATGTTAAATTTTAATAATATTTTATTTGATTTTTATGTATAACAAAATCTTTTATATTGCAGGGATCGAATATATAAACTAAATATGACTGATATAAGTCAGTCACATTGTGAGGTTAGTATTGTTTATTTTCTTTTCGGCAATAAGCGTAGTTTCTTTGTAATAAAAGAAATAGAAGTTCTATGAGAACGTAACGGCACATAGAAATTTGATTTAAAAGCTGAAGTCAAACTTTATAGTTGAGTTAGTTTTTCGTTTGATGTATGCTTAAGAGCAAATTCTAAATACGATTTTCAAACAAAACACTTAAAACGAACGCTAGCTTATTAAACATACTTGATAACTAGTGCAGTAGTTAGCCCGAATTAATTTATTTTCTGTGGTTTTAAAACAAGCCTTTGAATTAGTACTCAATATTTGTAATGTTTTATTTATATTTCGATGTATACATATTACATATAGTCTACATATTACATATACATATTACATATAGTCTACATATAGTCTACAATTATCTAGTTCATAGTGTTTGTATGTAAAATTCCAATATGTATATGAGAAAGCTTTATAAGTGAAATATTCTTATGTTATTTATAAAGCATGAATTTCGTGACACACACTGATAAAATTGCAGAGAGACACGTTGCTGTTAGAAGCGAGTAACGTAGCGCGGTGTGTAAGCAAAGGCAAATCAGAGCCGTTTGAGTGCAGAAACCACATCCGAGTGCTGCAGCCGCTAGGCGACGGCGAGCGACTCTATGTGTGCGGCACCAACGCACACAGCCCCAAAGACTGGGTGGTCTACGTGAGTTAATCCCTAAACCATTAAAACAACTTTTATAGAACCCCTCTTGCGGTCAGGATAATAGCTCATACTCATTCAACTGCTACGGCGCTTGTATTTCAAAACACCTGTTCTTCACATAAATCATGATATTATGCTCCGGCTTTAGAGATTATCGAATAAAGTAGTGATCTCAAAAACATAATAAAATAAATTCTATATAATGGTTATCGTCGTTTTTTATGGAATCTGCTTTAACCTAAATTTTAGATGATGAAATCACCAGTTCTTGGAAGTTTATTAGTCTTTTTAGTTAAGGAAAAGTTTTAATATATTTAAGCTGTATATATATGCATGTTTACATACATATAATAACAGAAAACAATTATATACATTTATATTAAGAATATTATAAGTTCAATTTTTTAGCAGTAATGTTATGTACAAAAAATAAATAAAATTCTACATTTATATTATTTTTAACCGAGTGCAGTGAAGCCCAATGTAGAGTTATGTGTTTGTCCTGCATATATGTATGTCTGATCCTATGTTCCCTCGTAATTACTAAACGGCTGAACGGATTTTGATGGCTCACACTTGTTAGATTCGTCTTGATAACGCGAGTGTCATAAAGGATTTTAAGTGTCAACTTATGTGACTTGAAAAACATTTTGTCATCCAAACCTATCGAGTGGGATATGTTCAATAAAGATTTTTTAAAAGGCACTTACAAAAATATATACAACTTATATATATAATAATAATTAATTTAGCATAGCAAATTGCTAATGAACACAAAAAATGTCTGAACTGACCAAATTAAAAAGCCGTAAACAAACTTTTTACGCTGTCCAGTATTATATTTTTATAAATTAATTTATTATTTTAAATTAGATTGATAATTACGTCCTAATATTATTGTATAAAGTGTCAATCACGTTTGTATACTAAGAGTCTATATAATCAATTTATCATTTGATCATATGTTCCAAATAGTTAAACCTGACTCATCTCCCGCGGCATGAATACGTGCCAGGAGTAGGGCTGGGAGTCGCCAAGTGCCCGTACGATCCTGCGGACAACAGCACGGCGGTGTGGGTGACGCGGGGAAACCCCGGCGGCTTGCCAGCTTTGTACGCGGGCACGAATGCCGAGTTCACTAAAGCTGACCCAGTCATTTTCCGCAATGACCTATTCGATTTTCGTACGGGCCAAAAAAGGTTCAACTTCAAGCGCACGCTGAAGTACGACTCCAAATGGCTGGATAGTAAGTGATACTTTGCTTAATTGCTTTCCCTTGTATGATACCAAAGTATATGTTTATTATATTTTCATATTAATTAATATGGAAATATTTTCTAATAACTTTTTAAATACTGAAAACATTACAATACTTTTACAAATATTTGCTATTACGAACAAGTGCCATTAAGTGTATGAACAACTGTAAGAGTATAAAAACAAACACTACATCTTTTGAGCAAAGCCCTAGATAGCTATATAATCTATACATATAATAAAATTGTAACTAAGCCGAATTTATAGATTAAATATTTTTTTTTAAATCTTATTGAAATAAACATTATTTTCGACACAGAGGTCGAATCTATAGTTTTTACAATTTTTGTCTGTCTGTCTGTTACCGCGTTACAGAAAAATCACTGGAGGGATTTTGATGAAATTTGGCATGGTGATAGCTGGTTATCCGGGTCAACATAAAGGACACTTTTTACCGCGGTAAAATATCTCATTTCTAAGAAAAAATAAAAAAAACTGCACTGTAAGAGTATACTAATATGTAAAACCTAAAAATTTGGGTTTTGGTCATCTGAACGCGGGCGGAGTCGCGGGAAATGCTAGTATAGGATATGTATATGATCACAATTTAGTTAATATTAATTTTAGCTGCTTGGACGGTGAATGATCTCAATTTGATGCACAATTATGCATGTTAAATAGTCATATATTTACATATATGTTTGTACATGATAAATAGTATTTGGATATATGTTTGTCTGAGTTTCGAATCCGTTTCAGAAACCAATTTTGTTGGGTCATTCGATGTTGGAGAATATGTGCTATTCTTTTTTCGTGAAACCGCTGTGGAATTCATGAACTGTGGTAAAGCAGTTTACTCTCGTGTAGCCAGAGTATGTAAACAAGATACAGGGGGCAAGCATATTCTGAGCCAAAATTGGGCTACTTACTTAAAAGCCAGGCTTAACTGTAGCATACCGGGAGAATTTCCCTTCTACTTTGATGAAATACGTAAGTAGTTCAATATTAATATACTCGTATGTAAGATTCCGCGATGGATACAACTTTAGTGCTCTACTTTAAATTATTTGCCTAAATTGCCGACTTCATTGTTTCAAATTACATTTCTTTAATTTTAAACAGCTGTAAAAAACCTTCTTAAAACCAAGTAAAGAGTCTTAAAA
Source organism: Brenthis ino (assembly GCA_921882275.1). Taxonomy (NCBI): domain Eukaryota; kingdom Metazoa; phylum Arthropoda; class Insecta; order Lepidoptera; family Nymphalidae; genus Brenthis; species Brenthis ino. The sequence continues at coordinate 32,339,191 of OV170222.1, read as the reverse complement.
ATACGACTTTTTATTGCTTTTGTAAGAACATTCTCTTTAAAAGCTCGAGATTTAATACGAAGAGTGGTTTTAATGAAACAGATATTGTGAATTGAATTACTTTAAATTTAAATACAGCTTTTTTATTAATTTAAAATTTATGTCTATAGTTATAAGTATTTATAAAGCATAGATAGAAATATAATATACTTCACTTTTAAAACTAAAATAAACTAACTGGTTTTTAATTTTTCTGTTTTAAAATAGAGAGCGTATATCAAATGCCAGGCGACCCGAGTCGGTTTTACGCCGCATTCACGACGGGCGCGAGTGACGGGTTAATCGGTTCTGCAATTTGTACATATACTATGGACGATATCCAAGAAGCTTTTGCAGGCCGATTTAAGGAACAAGTTTGTATTATTCCTACCATTTCAACTTTTAATTTAATTTTTGTTTTAAATACCACATTTTAAAGATATTTAATTGTAGACAATTATTAAATCATTGTAAGTTTATGATTTTTTTAGATGTTTTAATGATATATCTGTAAAAACATAATATATAATGTACTCCTAATCGATTTTAGTCGCAGCGACAAACCTCACTAAAACTAATACCTGCGCGGGAGATAGCAGTACAAGGATATTTTCCATCAATCACCTGACCGACGCCTTTGTGTGTCATGGACCATGGAACACCACCGATAGCCCGACTCTAGGCTGCTACTGAGAATTTCTTCACGTACTTTTGCCCAATATACAAATTAATAATATATAAATTAATATTCGAATCCAGTACCTCATTGACATGCTACACGATAGTTTCTAGATCAACGTGGCAATTATTTGAAAAACCCGAAAAGATATTATTTATAATATCAAATATTCGCGCACATCTAAGAAAGTAATATTTTGTTGGTTATTTATTTGAACAGGCGACTTCAAGTTCAGCATGGTTACCAGTTCTAAGAGCAAAAGTTCCTGAACCTCGGCCGGGAACTTGCGTTAACAGTACTGAAGCATTGCCAGATAACGTGCTTAATTTCATCAGGTAATTTTATATTATTCACATCGCAGATTTCTGTTACTGTGTTAATTAATTGAGATCGAGGACTGTGCTATCAATTTGAATTTAATTCCGAAAACATTTTTCACGTTAACAAAAGCTCTTTAGATTAAATAATGTTAACTAAGAGTGATAAGTTATATCCTATGTTTGTTAAATTAATGTCATTTGCAATATAAATATGTAAGTATATTTCATTTTATTATTTATCCGTCTTTGAAAGCAATTCAATTTTATTATACTATAAATGTAAAAACTTGTTTGTCCGTTTGTTTCATTTTCACAACACTCTTATTTTCACTTCACGCGCATGAAATTGCTAGAACATTTATAAGCTAGAATAAATCAATATTTAATTGTATTTATTAATAATGATCAAAATCAACTTCCTCTAAATAATCTATATATTTGTGTTAATAAACGGAATAAAGTATTTAATTATGTTAATTAGAGGTAATTACGAAACCTACTTTCACCGTGAAGGTACAAACTAATATGAAGCGTATAAGGTTAAAGGAAAATCGGAGTATTTCGTCTTGTTCCCCAAAGACTAATCGCAAGGTTAGCTCTGACATTAGTTTCGCGCGTTTTCCTTAATTAGGTCACACACCTACCTCCACCTACCCACGTCTTAATTGATCGTAACGCGAAATTACATCTGATTTATTATTACTTTTGTGTTATAATTTATGTATAACCGCTGAGCTTGTTAAGGGCTTCTAATGGTTCCACGCGGCCTGACCCGATTGTTTAATTGGCCAAATTGATTTCATGTTGATTTATAAGCATGTTATTTTAATTTTTTTTCCATAAAGTAGTCTCTGTGAGACTAGATTTGACTTTGTTTCTTTAATAATTAATATTTATGTTTACCTAACGGCTCAGCCTCGCTTCGCTCGGGATCGCCTCTAGAAAAACAAAAACAAAGCTATCCCACGAGAACCGTACATTTTTACGAGATAAAAAGTAGTCTATGTGTTATTCCATATCTATCTCTGTGCCAAATTTAATCCAGATACGTTCAGCCGTTCTGGCGTGAAAGTAACAAACACCCATACTCACAAACTTTCATATTTATAATATTAGTATATATAATAGGAATGAGATCAATGATGCTTGTAAAAATATTTTTGAAAACAGTAGTTAGCGACATATTGGGTTTAAGTTATTTCATAAATATTGCTTAGTTATATACTATTATATTTATTATTGAAATAATGATAGATAATTAATTGGTTAAATTATTTTTTAATAATATTATCGAGAATAATTAATAATTAATACATAATTAAGTACACATACTATGTTAATCCAAAACGTCGTACGAGCCTCTTTTGGGTTAAAGGCTGTTTTAAGATTCGTCTGAAGCGGTCTCACACGTTCGGATTATTCAGAGGCTAACCAACAATATACATAATGTCTTCTTAGAATTGCAAATGTTCATAAAGCCTATCCACCCACTAAGAAACTTTCTTATAAATTAAATAGTATTGAATGCTAATAAATGCATAAATGCATATGTGTATGGAAAATAGATATTTAATGCAAGATACTTATCAATATATCTGTATCATTATATCTTAACAAGATATTTTTCATGAATCTTATTATCTTTTACGAAGACAAAGTAAAAAATATATATATTCTGTTTTCAAATTCACTTATTTGAAAACAATTTATTCGATATTTTGAAACTGATATGGATTAGCCTTGGTTTTGTCTTTCTTGGTTATAGCTTCAATGTGTGCATCAATCACGTATTACTTGGCAAATGTCACGTAGCATGGAGATGGGGCTCGGGATTGGCCGTTGATATAGATTTTTTAATTTTAATTACATATTTACCTATTTATTAACCGACTTCTGAAAAGAAGAAAGGTCTATGTTCGTTTGTATGGATCTTTTTCTTTCCATTATTATTCATTGACTATATTCAGCAGCTATAGTAAAAAAATATATAATAATAATAATAAAAAGTAAAGCTAGTAAAACATCTTAATTATACTTAATTAATCGGAGTGTTAAAGTAATTTATAAACAAATATTTACTCAATATTAAAAAAAAGTGTATATGATAGTGTAGGTACAGATAATACCTACCTATCGCAAGGTTTCGAAAGAAGTTTAGGAAAAATGTATGAAAATAAGAACTCATTTCCAGTTTTCGTTACATGAGGAACTTTGATATATTATGTATTCCATTTCAATTTTCCGTAGCTTACAGCAATAATCTGTAATACGTCTGATATGATTGGGTGAATATTAATCTCAATTATCATAATATTATTAGTTGCTTTAGTCTAAAGACAATTCTATACTTATTATAAAAATAAGTCCCCCGGCCGCGTCTTTCTGTCCTCCTGTCTGTCCTCCTGTCTGTCTGTACGCGATAAACTCGAAAACTACTGAACGGATTTTTATACGGTTTTCAACAATAGAAAGAGTAATTCTTGAGGAAGGTTTAGGTATATAATTTATTATGCTTTTATGTAAATTAGCTGAAATACGGCGACAAATGTTGAAGAGGTCGCAAAAAATCTCGCCAAATGGGAACTTTCCACGCGAACGCCGCGTAAACTAGCAAAGATACAGTTAAGTAATGTACTAGAGAATTCAAAATCTATAAAAATGCTACAAAAAAGTCCGCGATAGCATATCTCTATCTCTTACGGTTGACTTACAATAACCACTTTTATGTTAACATTTTTAATTAAAAACATTACGTTATTTTCAAAGTTATTTTCTTTAGTTCGGTATTAATCCTTATCCAAATGAATATTTTAGTTAGCTTAGTCATTTAATGCAGATTAAAATTGCTCTTTACACTAAATCAATCAGATGAATAGTTTTTGAGATATCGTTGTTAGAAGTAATTAGTAGCGAAACATTTTTAATGCTTGGCGAGCATTGAGATGCCTACGGCGAGTCCATCCCCTCTGCCCCGCATCGCTCGACCGCCTGCTCAAGCTATATAAACCGGGCGATGTAGCGCGCGATCCTAGGATACTTTTTACCGCGGGAAAATATCTTATTTCTGAGGAAAAATACAAAAACTGCAATGTAAGAGTATACTAATATGTAACACCTAAGAATTTAGTTTTTGGTCATCTGAACGCGGGCGGAGCCGCGGGCAATGCTAGTTAGGTAATAAATTAATGCGCATTAATTTTTAAAATTTAAACCTAAAGCTATTACTTTCCCAATACAACGAAATTATATTAAAAATAATATAATGACAAATATTTTTTTTTTTTTTACATTTTAGTTTTTATTTGACTAATAAATTCTTATAAGCTAAGCTAATGTTAAATCATACCAAACACTATAATATCAAAAAAATTAAACAAGAAACTTACAATATTTATGGAAGGATTTTTAAAAACTTCTTGGCCTCGTTATTTAAAAATATAATAAAAGATTTAATATAAAAAACATACATTATTTTATAAGCTCACAATATTATCATTATAAGCATTGCACGTTACTTTAACAATACAATCAGACAAAAAAAAAAGAAAAATACATTTTGTAAATTGTAAGAGATTATGTGGTATGTATTTTTTTCTAGGTCGCATCCGCTAATGGATGCAGCTGTACGACACGAAGGCGATGCGCCGGCCTTTTACAAACGGGACCTAGTACTTACAACTCTGGTGGTAGATAGGCAGTTTGTCGACATGTTGGGCGATGATACCACTTATACGATATTTTACGCTGGCACTAGTAAGTCCATTTCAATAAGTTTTCAGATCATAATAATATCTTTTCTTCTAAAATAAATGCGTATTAGTATTTATTATGTATTTTCTTTTTGTGTCATTATTATTATAAGGCCGACCCGCACTTGGCCAGCGTGGTGGGCTACGGCTTGATCCCCCTCGTATTGAGGGGAGGCCCGTGCCCTGCAGTGGGACGTTAGAAAGGGTTGAATGCATACATACATACATTATTATAAGATTTTACCAGTGTGGTCAAAACATTAATGCAAGTTTCTGTTAAATTTTAAAGCACCACGCGCTAATTCGAGTAATTAACGAATGAGTTATAATTAATTACTTTTGCTATAAATTATTATTTCAGACATGCGGTAGATATAAATTGAAAAATATAATATGAAACATTTTATATCAGAAGCGTTAACGACTATATAAACTAGTCGATCAGATTCTAATCACAGTTGAAAGATGATTGTACAAAAAATATTTTATCTGATGTGATAGGATTAATAGCTTTAATTATTTAATTTAAAATGAATTTCTTCCTATTAAGGTCAAGGTGAAGTATACAAAATAGTGCAATGGACCGGCGGCGGGTCTCGCGTGGCCGACGTGTGGCGCGCGGCGGGCGGCGAGGCGGTGCGCGCGCTCGCGCTGTCCAAGCAGACGCACGCCCTCTATCTTGCCACGGACAACCGTCTGCGACAGCTGCCCTTGCACGCATGCACACATCGGTGAGTCGGTTTATATTTTAATACACGAGAGAGCGAGATACGAGTACTCAAAAGTACTTAATAATAATAATTTCATTTAAATACTAATTCTAAATTATATATCAATAGCAATATTGCCATAGTATCACGGTACACTTTTACGAATTTACCTAACTTTTTTACAACATTATCTGTAAACTTTTATTTTGCAAATACTGGAAAACTTGTCATTTTGCGTAACGGCTACTTCTGTCTCTACTTCTTGTCTTGAATGCGCTATTGCGACTGTCGCCGAGCGATAAACGTGCTCATTTTGGAAATGATCTTTAAAGACATCACTGTAATTTGTGCTCTCACAACATGCAGAAGAAAATTGAATAAAAAAATAGCACACGTTAAAGTAAAACTATCTTTTCGGATTATTTCGCGGATTTATTTTGATTTTTGGTTCCCGACGTTTCGAATGCTTTACAGCATCCATATAGTGTTACAAGGAATATTTCATATTAATATCATTAAATTCAGAACATTCCATTCTTAAAGAATAATATTCAGTATGTTATGAGCTTTAAAATAAATACGAAAGACCATTGTAAATTGTAGATAAAGTGCTATTACTTTTTCAACAAAACATACATATATAATATATATGTACTAAGAAAATCTTAGTACCTACTTAGAAATATTTTCATTGTAACCAGCTACGACAGTTGCGTACGCTGTGTCCTCGACCCGTACTGTGGCTGGGACAAGGAGGGCGGCGCGTGCCGGCCGTACGCGCCGGGCCTCCTGCACGACGCCACCAACTCGACGCCGTCAATCTGCGAGGCCGGCGCGCCGCTACACACGGTCCGGGCGGGCTTCGGCCAGAGCGTGCATCTGTCGGCGTTTGGAAAGACGCCAGAAGCACTAAAAGATCAGAATGTCGCTTGGTATCACCATTCCAGGGAAAGAGGTCGTTACAAAATCAACTATAAGTAAGTTTGATTAATGTTTCTTTTAAATTGTGCCATCCCCGGAACGATTAAATAAGAATAAGATTGAAATAAGAGATCATAGAAATAAATTTTTTGTATTTTATAACCAAATTAGCCTATTTAAATGGGCGGATCGGAAACAGCGGGCAGCGAGCGAGCCTTGTGTCGTCTTTATAATGAGAATAAAGTCGAGGATTACGGGTCACTAGTGGATAATTTAATAGAGCTTTAATACTTTAAAAGTTCTTGTCGGATATTTAATAAAACTATTTTGCCTAATTTTAACCTCGTTTTCTTATAAAATATTTAAATCACTTCTGTGTATAAATTATATTTTAAATGGAATATCCACAAATAAGTTAAAGTAAGTGTTATGTATATCTGAAATAGGTGTACATGATAAGTCTGCTACTTTGTAATATAGTATTTATATAAATGTTGCATATGTATACTGTTAGTTTCCTATTCAATAAAGTAATAATAAGCAAATACGAGTTGTGTGTGTGCGTGTAACTTTTAATTAAATCTAAATTGTTGTTGTAGTTGGGAGCGAGTTCTACAGACTTCAGAGAGAGGTTTAGTACTGTTGTCGGTGACTGAGTCCGACCGCGGCCGGTATGAGTGCTACTTCGGACCTACACTTGTAGCTTCTTATAATTTAGATATTGATATTCAAAGGTAAGTTAGATGCGTTAATTGTTTACAATAAAATAATAACCATTTGTTCAGAAAAATCTAGAGTCCGTTCAGTCTTGTAAAAAATGTACATTGTTTCTGATCAACTTCAGAGATAGAGGTACCTAGAATCTCGACTCGTATATTTTTTTATGAATTTAGACCGATTTGTCGAAGACGACTTGACCATTTAAGCTTTTTTAAATTGTTTTCTCTAAAGATAGATTTGAAATGGTCGAGTAAATTAAGAAATAAGAATAAAATTATAAGTACGTGAACAATACTACACTTTCTGAATAAAGTATTTATTTCTTAATAATGATATCAAATGAAAATTTACTCTGTCTCAGAAATATTTCTTAACTAATCAATACTTCTTAGATGTACGCAACCTAACAAATCGCAAGAATACAGACAAGTTTACTCAGATTGGTGTCATGAGTTTGAAAAGTACAAAAGTGCTATGAAGGCGTGGGAGTCTCGGCAAATGGTAAGAAATAATATTTTCGCATTTATTTTTTAGCACATTTGCATCTTTTTGGGGTATTAAAAATATTGTATGATATTAAATTTAATATAATAGACAATTATACTGTACGAGTCACTGAAACCTTTTTAAGGAAATATTATTATACTTTCTTTATATATTTAATAATAAATAAACAAACACATGTATTAATTTAAATATTTGAATTTTAAAAAGTATTTAATTCTATTACTATTATTAATCTTTATCAAATAACAATCAATACATGGCCAGTTTTTTGCAGTTTAATTATAGTTCGTATGTATGTAAACAGCATTATTGATTATCAGAAACCTAAAATTTCTCTACAGATCTATTTATTTATTACCACGAAATTTTTTAACTTGAGTGATTTCGATTTACAAATTAACGAAATACTATGTTTGACTCATAAATGCGCAGACGGAATAGAAAGGATTTGACTAACTAATTAAGAGAAGGTCATAGTAATGAAAAAGCGACACATTTCCCAACCTTTATTGATAAGATGAGACGTGTTCTGAAATTTGATTGAATTCTTATTTCAATATTATTGTGTGATATTTCAGCAATGCTCCAAAAACATGAATGCGTCGAGTCAGCAAAACAGCATGAGCAATGAAATCATAGCATCGCTGCGGTGATAAGGCACCGCTAGATTATATATCAGTTATTTAAACCGAACTATCCGATATTATGTCGATCACCTTTTTTTTTATATTTTGCAAAATGCCTAGATTGCATTTCAAAAAAAAACATCAAAAATTTACTACTTCAATAAGCTTTGAAGTAACTTTTTCTGCCATTTTTTGTTATAAGAAATCATATTTAACACAACAACATTGAGAATGCACGCTCGAATATTGTGATAGCGTTATGCTATCGCAGCATTCGGCCGCGCATTCTCATGTATGGTTTTCAATAGTTGCAAATGTTTCGTATGTAGGTACTTGGAACGTGAACAGTCATGACATGACCTAATTTAAGCGTATTCAAATAAGCGCGAACTTTCATTGATGTCGCTAATTTGCATACTTATTTACTTTTCACTGATAGTGCCAGCTGTCGACTTCATTTTATAAAACATATGCAGTATGTGTATTGTACCTATATATTTATCGCATCTGAAAAATTCCTAACAATATAAAAATCCTATATTTCATATTCATTGAAATCTAGTTTCGTATTCAATTATTTCTACTTATTAAAGTAGTTCATATAGAAATATGACACAACAAGAAGCAAAATAAGTTCACATATTCGAAACTTTCGTCATGAATACGGTACCTAAATGATTATCACAATACTGTTCGTGTTCTGATTGACAGAAGTATAAATGATGAAGCTACAATGAGTCGAATGTTTGTAAGCTGATAGGCGAGCAGGGGAATATAATTTGGTGAAGGAATGATCTGCAAAAATAGACATGTCGGCCGCTACGCAGACTGCGTGCCTTGATGGATGGCCAACATTTGTTTGACTTGAATTGCAACTATGTATGTCTTACTCTCTTGAGACGAAGTTATCTTTCACAAATAATCAAATAAGACAAGTAGATAGGACTGTACGATAAAAGAATGTAATTTTCGTTTTTAATATTTTATATACATTCATATTATTTTAAAACTTTAAGCAGTAATTATTTATTAAACAGTCGACCTAATATCGGATAGATCGTATTCAAAGTATGGGTAAACAGCAATCAAAATATATTATTGTTGGAAGTGACTGAGTAACACATATAGTGGCATAAGCTTTCTTTTGTAATGAATTCATGATCAAATATTACCAGACAATTCGACTCCATATTGGAATTTTTATGTAAATAATTCTTGAAGTCGGGAGTGGAGGTAATTCATAAAATACAAAATGCTGTGATATCAGTTTGCGTTTACGTCTCTCCGTAAATGAATGAGTAAGGAATAATTGTTAATATAATTAGTATATTATTTTCATCAGCTATTATTAATTAAAAATGTTGTGTAAAATGTGATATATGTATTCGTTGATAACTTAATTTTATTGATCTGGTGTACTGAAGACCAAACCCTGCTTATTTCAAATAGTTATTATAGACAAATAGTTAAATGAATTAATTAAAAGTATATGAGTTCACTTTTCACTCACGTCCATTCAGAGTTTCTCTATAGCAAAGAGCAATACAAACGCCAATTTAGGTTATAGGATAATATATTTATCAAAAAGCTTATTTATATGAAATCCAGTGACGCTTTGAATTGCCGCAACATTTTGGTAGTAATAGTTATGTTAAGCGAAGTTTACAAGTCGAAGTTGCGTGTTAGAGATTGTTCCAAATTTGTACCTCTTTGATTTATTTATTCTATACGAGAATTCAGCATTTATTTATCGCCATAAAATGTAATTTTAGGCCCATTTCGGACTTTTAAAAACCGAATTTAATAGAAATTGTTCAAATTGTTTTGTTGATTTATTGATAGATAATCTCGCTAGTATAGTGCCTTGTGAAGCATGCTTATAGAATAGTTAAAACCTTAAGATATTGACTAATATTTTTGTCATTATGTAAAGTAGCGTAGTTTGTAAGATTTCACTCAGTAAGATGAAAATAAAGCAATAACCTTCCACTGATAGAATCGCCAGTATTAAATGATTTGCTATATAACTATTAATGTTTATTGTAATTAAGAATATTGTTAAATTGAAGAAATCGCTTAAATTGTATTATTGTTGATGATGTGCTAGTAATGGTGTGTCAAATCAGATGAAATGATTTGTAATTGATGATTGAATAGATTTTTTTTACTTTTATAGTAAAAAAATTGTGTATTTTATTAAAAAAAATCTTTTTTATCAGTTTTTTTTTGTCTATAAATGTTAAACTTATTTTACTTATTAGTTTTATTTACCCAAGATAGATTTTTACTCTTATTTCATTCATAATAAAGTATATTTTTTTTCAAATGTTAAAAAATTATGATGAATCTGCTAAGGATAAAATGTATCTTACCGCAAGACTCTGATTAACTATTTATTAAGCAATGTATTTTCTACGTAAATGCAGCTTGTTATGAAAAGAGTTATAATGTAAAAATATTCTGTAAAAATTATGGATGATTATTGTAAATAAAATTTGTTCTGGTAGGCAAATCCTGAGTATGTTTATTGTATAATATATTACTAAGTTAGATTATAAGCTATTGTTTTATAAAAAGGAACACAAAATAAATTATTTTAGATCTATATTGTCTGTCTTTGATTGCACGCACTCTATAAAAATTAGAAAAGAAAAATAAAGGGCCAAAAGTGTTAGTAACTTTCTTTAATAATAATTAAAATTTTCTCAGTTTCAAAAGTCGTAACTGAGTATTTCAATCTTTTTACGGGCAATGAAATCGTAATTTGAGTATCGTAAACGGCGTCTGTCTTAGATTGGCGAACATCATAGCATTTAATTACCGAGGGGACTGAATAATTGGCGACTCGCCTCTAACGGCCACGTTTTACGGCCAAATTAATAGATTCTCACTGCATGCAGCCCTACTAAACCTCAATTTATAATACATATATATATATATATATATATTTATATATATATATATATATATATATATATATATATATATTTATATAGAATACCTAAATAATTTATTGTCAGAATATTTATAATTTTATTATTACTATATTTTATTAAATTGAGTAAAAGAAAAGAAGAACTATTTTTTTGAATTTTAGGTTTGTCTCCTGGCCGTTTTATTTGTAGGCAAGATGCGTTCTCGTAAACGGTGGTGCTCCCTATTCCCTCAATATTTTTATTTGGTGGATGTTATTTATTTATTTATTTATTTATTTATTTATTTATTTATTTGGAAGACAAACAGTATTATGTTACATATTATAAACAAAAGAAATAAAAAAAAATACATACACCAATTAAGTCTTCACCGTTTACACATTCTTAAGGTAGGTATATGTTAGCTTATTAAAATTAAAAATTAAAGTATATAACAAAAAAAAAAAAAAAAAACGGGGAAATCACGAACAGACACTTCTGGTTAAAATTTTGAACTTATTTAAAGAAAGGGAAAATAAATCTATGTCATTAAATATTTCATTATGCAATCTGCAAGAACGGTATATAAAGCTATTACGTGCATAATTAGTTGTTATTCTAGGTAGATAAAATAATGACAAACTACGTGATTGCGGTCGAGGACATCTTAAACAAATATTACTTAAAAGAAATGGTGAATGCACATGATTTCTGATAATTTTAAATAGAAGAAGTTCATCCTTTAGGCGTCGGCGATCCAATAGGGAGACTAAATTAGGAAATTCCTGATTATTGTTTTTTGATCTATATAATAAATGCTTATTAAATTTAATCTGGATGTTTTCAATTCTATTTATATATTTACTGTACTGTGGATTCCAAACGGAAGAAGCATATTCAAGTATAGAACGGACATAAGCATTATATAGAACAATTAAAGTAGAATTATTACGAAAATCTTTTCCTATTCTGAGTATAAAGCCTAGCATGCGATGTGCCTTACCAACAATGTGGTCTATATGGCTAGAAAAAGTAAGTTTATGATCAAGATATACACCCAAATCTCTCACCTCAGTAACACGTTTAATTGAATTATTATTCAAGGTGTAATCGTATTTGACAATATTGGTCTTACGTGAAAAACTTATGACATTACATTTTTTAATATTAAGAATAAGACCATTACTATTACAAAATTGGCACAACCTATCAAGATCACTTTGTAATAATTGACAATCGTCATTTTTATTGACAGTCCTTAAGATCTTCATGTCGTCAGCGTATAACAAAATTTCAGAATGTTTAAATATTAAATGAATTTTATTAATGAAGATATTAAAAAGCAGAGGCCCGAGATGCGAGCCTTGAGGAACGCCTGATGCGACTGGCACAAATGAGGAGCAAAATCCTTTTATAGTTACAGCTTGACTTCGCTCTCGTAAATAAGAGGCAAACCAACGCAGGAGATCGCCGTGTATACCGACCTCCGTGAGTCGACGGATAAGCAAAGAGTGAGGAATTTTGTCAAAAGCTTTGGAGTAGTCCGTATACACGACATCTACCTGGCCACCACAGTCCATGTCAGATGTTACACGATGAATAAATTCGTTCAAATTTGTTTCAGTAGATTTGTTTTTAATGAACCCATGCTGTTGTTCAATAAGACGTGAACTTAAAAAAGGGTAAATATAATCAAATATAATTTTTTCAAATAGTTTAGCTATCACACTCAATTTACATATAGGCCTGTAGTTAGAGACATCGTGTTTACTTCCACATTTATAAATTGGCACTACAAAAGAACGCTTCCATGTGGTGGGCATAATTCCAGATTTAAGAGACTTATTAAATAGTAAAAAGAGAGGATGGGACAGACTCACACTACACATTCTCAAAAAGAAAGGAGGGATGAGATCAGGGCCAATACCCTTACTAGGATCCAACTGTTTCAAATATTTATGTACAATGCTGGGGGATAACTCAACAGAACCGATAGACAAGTCATCATGCATAGTTGGATCAATGTTATTGTTAAATTTAATATCACTGTCAAAAGCGTTAGGCTGGTATACTGACTGAAAGTGATTACTGAACAAAGCACAAATACTCTCACCATCTGATGCCGAGACATCGCCCAGGAACATTGTTGCCGGCAACTCGTTACAAGACTTTTTCGATTTAACGAAAGACCAAAAAGATTTACTTTGCTGTAATATCATTTCTTCACTTCTATAAATATGCATATTATAACAAGCAACCTGTTCTCTTTTTTGTCTTTCCCGTAGCATGCTAAAAGTGTGATAATCACCAATCCTACCATACACTTTCCATCTTCTGTGATATTTGAGTTTTTCAGAAATTATTTTAATAAGCGCTCTAGAATACCAAGAAGGGAATTGCTTGTTGCCTGTATTTACCCTACAAGGAACAAACTCCGATATAATCTCTTCAAGAACATGATAAAACTTAGCCACCGCTGAATTGACATCAAGATCAAAAAGTAATCTATTCCAGTCCACTTCTTCGATTTTGGTGTTAATTATATTGTAATCAGCTTTTCGAAATTGACGTAAAGTTTTAGCGAGTGGATTAAGTATAGGAGTAGTAAATATTTGACAATCTATTACAATAGCTGGATGATGGCAATCTTCTTGAACTAAGGGTTCCAGACATTGAATAACCATACAAGTACAGCTACTTATAATTAGATCTAGGTATCTATCATTAACATTGGGAATACAGTTGTACTGTTTTAAGTTGGTAAAATTTAAAAACATTGAAAGCGCATACACTAAATGATTGTTAAGATTCGTTTCGATTATATTCATCATCGAATTATTGTAATCCCACGTAGCATCTGGGATGTTGAAGTCACCTGCAATAAAATAATAATCATCCGGCTCTTTAACGATATCATTTGAAACATACTCAAAAAAGTTACATAGAGCTTCGTAATGAAGTCTGCATTGGGGGAAATAGCATGAAAAAACATTAAGAAAAGACGTTTTGCCCTCAATGTTGAGACTTATTTTAACTTTTACAACATCAGCAACTGCATCGTTTATTAAAACAGTATTCACAGAACGTACGGAGATATCACGTCTAACGGCGATTAATACTCCACCACCCATAGAGTCTCCACGTAATTCATAGTTTCTGTCACACCTATATACGGAGTATCGACAGTCAAATAACTCCTCGCTGAAAATCCCATCCAATAACCAGGTCTCCGCTAAGCATATTATATGATAATCCGTTTTGAGAAGATTTCGAAAGAAAATATTGGTTTTAGAACGAAGACCACGTACATTCTGATAGTAGATTGAGAGACTGTTATCCATTGCTAAAATAAATATTAATTTCTCTTAGTTGATATTTATAATAAATTAACAAAAAAATCCCATAGTTAAAATAAAATCGAATTATTGTTGTTGAATAACTTCGCGTTAAATTAAAAATAAGTTTAAACTTTAAGATATCCTCGCAATACGTTAAATTATACATTTTAATAATATAAAATAGACCATTAGTAATAAATAAATCGAATAAAAATATGACATGCAGTATAATAGAATTTTTCAAAGGGAAAACAACACTTAAGCTATTTTTTTTAAATCACTTTGATTTATAATATGCAATACGGGGCTAGTGTCAGAACGTCGGACCATGATTGTACAATTCTTAACCCAAACATACAGAAAACTCTTTTCTTTGGCTAACTTTTTGGCTTCTTGTAATAAGTTTTTATTACTCTTAGTCAGATGATCGTTAAAATATATATTTGAATTATTTCCAGAAAAGCCAAGATCGCTACATTTCAACTTATTTTTTCGAGCTATAGACAAAAAGTCATCCTTTTTCCAGCGGGATAAAAATCTTATTATGATAGGTTTTGACCGACGATTTTCTCTAGAAGTTGGCGCTACTCTTGTGATAAAGTCAATATCCGTTGCAGGATTCACCTGATAACCTATATGACTAGATATTGATTGTAGGAGCTCCATTAGATTTTCGTTTTTCTTTTCAGGTATTCCATAAATCTCTACGTTAGATCTACGTACCCATTGTTCTCGTTTGTTATTCTCCGCTTCCATACTATCTAAATTAATTCTCAAATCGTTTAAACTACTTGATTGAGCAGACAATACTTTTATCTCATTTTCAAAGTGAGCAATTTTCTGATTTATTTCTTCGTACTTAGTGTTGATAAAAGATATACTATCCTTTAGGTTAACTATATCTTCCTTAATAGGCTGCAGAAAGGAAGATACAAGGTTATTAATGGTTAACTCCAAGTCTGATTTCCATTTCGCTATTTCTGAGGAAATAATATGTTTGATATCATCTATAGTAAAATTAAATTCCCTTCCAATATCCATCGTTTCTGGAGATTGATTAATTGCAGACCCTCCTCTTTGCATGTTAATATTTGTATTTTTAACAGATCTTGAACCCAAGGGAGAGGACCGAACTGGTGTATTGTCTGTATTAAGACCACGCCGGGTGCAAGAGCATGTTGGACAAGTCCATTTTTTTTTTAATTCATTGGATATTTCGTTATCTTCATTGGAAGGAAACAAACATTGTATATGATAGTGACATTTGCATTGTATACATGTGATACGATCAGTGGCTCCCCCACTTGTCGACTTACAACAACTATATTTCATATTTTATATTTTAGAAAGAAACGAATAAAAATTTTAAACAAGTATATTTTAAGTGAGATTTGAACTCGGGTTTATCGGATCGACGATACGCAGGAATCTTTTGCTGTCACCACTATACCATTGCAGCTTTAATGACTATAGTGAAAATTCATAATATTACATTCAAGTTATTTGTTATGATCACATTTATGGTAACAAGTGGGTATTTGAAAATAGCAAAAACCGAGAGGTTTATAAGTTTGATACTAAATTAAGATTTTCACACTTTTTTGATATTAAATAGCACTACACTTTACAGTTATTATAACAGATAGCTACGTTTTGCCATCAAAACGGTTATACAGTTTTACTATTAGCATTATAAGCAAAAAACATGATTATATTTTATTAATAAGCTAAACACGACTGCTACGAATGACAGTTCTGACAGAATTTTTTATTGACAAACAAATCCTTGACACAAAAACCTAATAACTCTTTTGACTTGATCTGCCCAATATGATCATGATCCAAGTTCCAACCCACTAACCAACAAGGCAGTTAGGTACTACCTTAAAAATGTATGAACATTCAATTTGCCAAGTGCAAAGCTTTACTAATTGATTTTGCCCACTGCAATACAGTTGAACATGTTGTAGGCACAATTGGACATGAATACTTTAGATGTTTAGCGTTCTCGAAAAATATCACTGATATTCCCAAATGAAAGGTGAAATATTTTTGTATATTATTGTTCTTTATTATATGTATATTTATATTTTTAAAAACGTATTTAATTAACCCTGATAGGTTTAAAAACTAAAATATTTTATAATTTATAATTGTTTAAAACCGGTAAATTTGTCTGGCGATTTGCAAGTATTATTGAAAATTACTCAATAAATACGTGATTAAAATTTCAGATTGCCAAAAGTACCTATATTTTTGGTAATTTTTATAAAATATCTATGGAGAGGTCTGGTAATACTTAATAACCGACAAAAACGTCTGGGGTTCTTTTTCTTGAATTATATAAAAACTAAATTAAAAGATTAAACAAAAATCAAGTTGCCAAAAATATGTATTTTTTTAGATATTTTTTTTTGCAAATATTAATTCTGCGCAGTAACTGACTGGACTCGCCAATTGACGAAATTATATTTTTCACAATTTCGACTTGCCAAATGGACCTTCCCAAAATTGGTCACCAGCTCTCGGGCTATTAAGGAAATATGACAAGGTAATTCATACCTTGTCATATTTACTCACCTATTAGATATTGATATCTTGAAGCATTGGCAGCTGGCACCGGCTTCGAAAACATCTGATTAGTTATTTATAGTAAATGCAAACCCCCGTTCAGTATTTTTTTATTTTTTAGTGAAGTAGGTTTAATTTTTTTTTGTAATTTCTTTTTTATTTCTTACTTTTTAGTTTTAAGTAAAAGTGATATACGAGTAGTTTTTGTAATATAAGTAATAACTAATAATTATTTTTTTAATAAAAATGTAGAGATTTTTTATTTTTAGTTTTCACCGCGAATTTGTATCGTGATTCGTGAGGACCATTTATTTGGTTTCGGCAATTTTAATATTTTTCTTTTAATTTGATCAAGGTTTTGAGAAGTTTTCCCTTTGACACCATACCCTCTCTATCAATATGTCAGGCCGTTACACATTATAATCCATATCATAAAAACTACGGAACCGATTTTCATAAAATCTACTACATATTTCCTAACTTGAAATAAATGTAAAGAATGATCATGATCCGACTACTAGTTGCGGAAAAATGCGTGGACAAACATACGTTCACCTTTAAAATTTTGTATATTTGTTTGGAAACCCTAATACATTATCATATTATAAATTTACATATTATTTACAAACTTATTTACATAACATATCCTCCTTTTTTGAAGTCGGTTAGCTAGAATATAAACCATCAATTATGGAATTAATCATACATATCAGCTATAAGAAACTATGTAAAGGCAATATGACGTGTATGTGAACTAATTTCAAACTTTTCATTTTAATGTATTGTAATTAATTCATAAAGTTAAAGCGCTTGTTTCTGAAATGCAAGTCTTATATAAACTTTATAGTATGTATTTCAAAAGGTTATATCCCAGATACTCAATTACGCTAGTAGTATGACGTTTGTTACGTCAAACTTTAGTTTGTAGTGGTTTTATAAGGAAGTTATGATGACAAGTATAACTTCTTTGCAACATGTCATGCGTGCTTTATAATACCATATTAGTTCCGAGCATACGCAATGCAATAAGGGGAATTTTTTAATATTCAGGAACTTTGTTTTCTGTTTTTGTAGTCAATATGAAGTTATTTTGCACAAATGCAAGTTTACATTCCTTCAGAGACGAATTGTCTGCACCTACTCGTATAATGTTAGAAAAGTGCCCCACATAAAGAAAGAAAGTTTGTGATTTACATCATCACTCACCTATTTCAAAATGTGTGTATTTCAACACTTTTACACTGAACCTAGGACTCTTCTAAAAGAAAGGTATTCAAATATATAGACTAATAACAATTACTGAGAAGTAATAAATCCTTCACGGTATGACTCAATACAATATTCCTTCTCCTCAGTCACCATAAAGAATTTAATATCTAAAATAGCAATGTCTATGTTTTTACAAAGTACTTTTTATTCCACGCCTATAAACAACCTTTCTACACTGCTAGGTCTGGGCTGAGGCTGACCCGTCAATGGAAATATCAAATGAAATAAATTTACTAAGCAAATTATTTCCGTTACAATTGAAATAGTTTTGTCATTCGATTTTCCATCGCCACACATTTTTTAACATTAAAAATGCAGTTACAAGCATCATCAGGCTAGAAGAGCCAGTACAACCATACGAAATATTCTCCGTCTTATTGTTTCAACTACATCGCTCGCCGCTTACCGAGGCAGATCTACTTCTGAGTGATAGATCCGGTTGCCCTCCAACCACGCTTGCATGTATACAGCTTGAATTACGTATGTTTTTTTAAGTAGTTATCTTTCCCTCCGTCCACGACCACTGAGGGGTTGTTCTTACAGTCCGCTCTGTAAAGTTTGGAGAAGTACCAGAAGTACCTTACGTGCATCGCATACCTCCCAACACGTCTACTGTCTTCTGTCTAGTCATTTTTTACCCAAATGATCCTCTTCCTCATAAAGGAAATTAGACGCCTAAGTATCTCTTACAGCTCACCCTCGGCGGAATTTTCAGACGCCATTGTCTTCTCCCGTTTCATAGTTTTTAAGTTTTCTTCTCTCAAGGTATATGTTTTGTGAAATAAACATGAGGTAATTTCAATGAAGAATAACTTTTCCAAAGTATAATATTATAATTATATATATAATAGTATAAATAGATTTTCAAAAATGTTTTTATAAATTAAAAAAAATCTAAGCATGTCCAGACCACTTTCAGCATCATTTACCGCTTACTGAGGCTATAAGAAGTTGTTCACAGATTAGCTCAAGTTATGGGGGTCCAGTTTCTTTACGTGGGATGAGGAACATTTTTTGTTTGTATAATATTATATATGGTTAAAGTAATTGGCGTTTGTGTTTTGATTTTTAGTAAAAAAATTATCCGTTCGTAATACGTAATAATCTAATAGAATATAAGCTATGTATATTCAATTTACGTTACTCCGGAGTCAAAACAGCGTAGGATCGTCACGATCGCAAATTTGAATTAATCTTTTACAAAGCCGTGTTAGTAGTTGAAGCTTAAGGGCTGTGTCGTTATAATAAAATGCAAATTGACATAGATTTAATCCCGACTTACGGCGTTAAGTCCAATAACTGTTTATAATCCAGATGACAAATGCGATCCGTCGCCCGTACATTTATTGATAGAGCTTATATCGCTTACTATAAGTATTAACTATTATTATCGCCCAATAATAATTTCGGAAATACATTTTATAACCGTTTATTTATAAAACTTTATAACGTTATTAAACGATTATTTGCTACAACTTTTATGTATATACGAGTACAACAGCAATATAAACATTTTTTTAAATTATAGTAGAGTTGGACTGGATCGCTTGAGTAAAACGTGAATTGCAAACTTTAACAGATACCTATCAATTATTTAGCACTATAAACTATTTGAAGCTCTATCATTATTTATCAATACAGGCACAGTAGATACTAGTTCCCGTATTGATACCCTCGCTACATGTTTACTTAACAAGAAATCGTTTTAAACGAATACTTCTATTTTGAAATTCTCAACTAGCTCATTACAAACACCCACGAGGCTAATCCTAGTCATTAGGACGGGATACAAGTATTGAAATGTAAATTAATGCGACATTTTGAATAAGAGGATTGCCTTGTTTATCCTATTACCTTTCCTTCTTATTGCTGAACAACATAAAAATAATTTAAAGTAAAATCTTTAAGAGGCACATATACATATAGTAACGTTTTTATATTTCTCTACTAGCGACTTACCCTTGCTTCGCTCGGGTGCGTCCTAGGTACGTTTTAATTTTTTGAGCGGAACCCTATATTTTTCTAAAACAAAAATAGCCTAATAAAAATAGTTGCTTTGTATAACATCATCTATCTGCCAGTGAAACTCCCTTCAAAATCAGTAAAGCCGTTTCGGGGATTAGCCGGAACAAAAAGACAGGCAAATAAACAAAAAAATAAAAAATTGTGTTTTTCTTAAACTACCTACTACTACCTATATTATTTCATATGCATTTAGTAAAAAGCTGTTATTTTGAGATTACAGACACTTCAATTTTATTTATCTGTATCTATATATAATTTCCGAATGAATCTTTTTCCCCACTTACATGATAATTTACGCTCAATGGAAACAAAAACGCAATAATTGATTTTAGGTGCTTTTGATGATGAGTCTAATCTTCTTTTTATCCTGTATTTACTATTAGATTTTGTAGACCGACATACATGTCGCGGATGATACGTTTCATATAACAACACGTTCTCATGTGTAGAGCATTATTCATCAAGGAGTATTTTTGCTAAATATTTGTATTCAGCCCTTTTTTATGTCCCACTGCTGGGCACGGGACTCCCTTCAATACGAGGGATCAGGCCATAGTCCACCACGCTGGCCAAGTGCGGGTTGGCGGACTTCACATGTCTTTCGAAAACTTGCTACGTTCAGACATGCAGGTTTCCTCACGATATTTTCCTTCACCGTAAAGCAAGTGGTAATCATGGTAGAAATGATTTACACATGAAAATATCAGAGGTGTGAGACCCGGGATTTGAACCCGCTTCACTCGGTTTCCCAAGCGAGCGCGTTACCACTGAGCTACCACTGCCTTAACTAAATATTTAAGTACATATAATTAAAAACATATTAATAATAATTGACTTAAATTCCACCAGGAATGACTTAAAAAAATAGAACATATTTTAAGATAAGTATTGTCTATTTACTGCTTAAGAAAATGAAGTAAAGGAAGGAAAACATACTATGTAATACAATGATTAGCATATTTTTTTTAAAAATTATGTATATAAAAATATTTGTACTATAAGATCATTTTTGCCGTTTGTGATATCTTTTTAAGAAATTAAATATGTTTTATTAATAATTATGATAATTAAGGAAACAATTATATTAAAAAAATATATTGCTAAATGATTATAAATAAATAATATATTTGTTTGAAGTCAATTTATATTCATAGTTCTTTTTTCCGTAGTGGTAATCTTTTTACCGACTTAGAAAAAAAGGAGGTTCTATGTTCGTCTCTATGTATTTTTAAGTTAGTAGTTCGTATATTTTATTATTCGCACGAAGTCAAGATTATCATCAGGTAACTATACATTCTTTACAACAATAATAAAATAAAAAATTACATAAATTATATTTTATAAAAAATGTATATATAAATTTATAAATATGTATTATAAATGCTTTTACTATTTCTGTCTGAGAGATTCAAATCTTTAATTGTCTACTTCTAGACTGTTCTTAATATCTCAAAGGTAGTTAACATTACTATAACGTAAACTAACAGTTAGCAATACTTTAATAATTGAGTAAATATTTGAGACATCTTTATTTTATTTTTAGACTACCTTTGTTTATTTTGTTTTTTGGGAATAAAGTTAGTAAGTTTTTGCAAAAACAAAGTCTAATAAATATAATGATGTTCTCCTAGCCGATTCCGGCTACGGCGGCTAATCTCATTGAGACTAGCCAACTGCGCAGGAGATATTATAGTGCGCAAGTGTACGCGCAGACACAACGTGCACTCTCTATTCCTGTCACTCTCATACTCTGGTGGGACGACCATTCGACACGACCAGAGAGAGTTAAGGCGCAGGACCGACGGCTTTACGTGCTCTCCGAGGCACGAGGGTGAAACGCCGCCAACTTCCCAACTCCGGGCTGCTACTGAGACTTACTGTACAGAAAGACTCAATAACTAAACTTGGCCCGACCTGGGACTCGAACCTAGGACCTCCAAGTGTACAGCCGTACATGCTAGCCACTACACCATCGAGGCAGTTAATATAATTATATATTATAGTTAATAAATATAATAATGCATACATTATTAGTTAGCATGATATGTAATAAAATTTTAAGATATATGTGTAGCGGGAAAATAGAAATCTTACGAAGGATATTAATAATGTAAGTTTGCTCTTAAAGTTGTGTCTAGACCCTACTCTCTGTGCCAGCGGTCGCGGGTTCGAGTCCCGTTGGGGGCATTCATTTGCGTGATGAGCACGAATATTTGTACTCGAGTCATGGGTGTTTATATTTATAATATGTATGTATTTAAAGTATATATGTGTATTGTGTAGTGTATCAACTATCTGGTGTCCATAACACAGGCCTCATAGCTTACCCTGGAACTAGATGGCGCTGTGTGTTAATATCCCAACATATTTATTTGTTTATTTAGGATGTTGCGTACGTTTTGATTAGGTATAATTATTTTGTTTTATGTAGACACAAGTCAATGTCTTTTCTTCAGTACAGACCAATCTGGGCATTGCTATTAAATATTTACATTTTCAGAATTAGTATGATAGCACATTTCATATAGAATAAGTATGCTCCAATTCTAATAGTTAGTGAACCCTAACTAATTAAACTTTTTTAATCTGAACAGTCCGAGTAAGGTGTTGACGCCTCGAGGCCACTCTGCCTCATCGAGATAGCTCCTTCTCAATTTAAGGATCTCGGCCGAGCCCTCTGATAAGCTCCAGATTTAGCGCTGAGCGAATTTGTTCGGGTAATTTACTTTCCGAGTTGTGAAGACAATAAAACTTGGAGAAGGTTTTACTTTTGAGTAGCTTTATTTTGTTTTGTGAAATGAAGACTTATTTTACAAGTCAAATGCTCTCTTGCGGAGCTTATTTTTTGTAAGACTTGAATAACTTTATGTGGCAGTTTTCTTTTACTGTCGAATACTAATTAATTGTTCAATTCTGTTGTCTCAATGTTTCCTATCAATATTTAAAAAATAATCTTCTTTTTCAGTCAGATGGAGACATTTTACAATTGTAAAATGTTTGTTTATGGAACGTGGCCCTATATACTATATTCCCCACAAAATATAGACTTATGTATTATAACTGTATCATTAATTTAAAACCTGAAGTGGATGCCTTCGACTTAAAATGTTTTATCTATTTCTTTCATTTTATGTGAGCTTTTGCAGCAGAGTAGAAGTGATTGGTGACAAGATGTATTATGCTTGTTAAATTATGTGGAAAATTCTCGAACATGGAGTCTTCGGAGCGAATGAACCTAAGCTGAACAGGATTACTTATACTATTAGGTGCTTCAAGGCTCTAACGTA
Organism: Brenthis ino; assembly: GCA_921882275.1. NCBI lineage: Eukaryota > Metazoa > Arthropoda > Insecta > Lepidoptera > Nymphalidae > Brenthis > Brenthis ino. Next base: position 32,315,536 of record OV170222.1, on the reverse strand, counting down.
GGGCCCTCGTCATCGAGTATATTACTCTTGCAAAAACAAATCAAATGAGAGTGTCCTATTAAAATGGGAGATAATATAGCATTTTATACTGATTGTAATTTACAACAATAATATGTAATTTTCCTCAACAATTTTGGAACTCTGAGTGCCAGCTACTCAAGTGACGCGATAGCACGTAAAAGTTTTTCAAAGAAAATTTGGCTTTGACTATTTTCATACCATGCCAAAATTCATGAAATAGTTTTTAGATAAATAAAAAAAAAGTTAGTAGGTATATGTATTTCATAAATACATATTATGTTGCGCGCCGTCCACCGAGTACGTTAGCTAGCTTTAATTTTTTTTACCTAATATCAATTTTTTCGGTACTAAGAATCGTTTTATACTACATGCTTTTTTAAAAAAAAATAAACGTAAGAAATTTAAGTAGCGAATATTGAAAATGTCTCTTTCATATCTTAAGTTTACTTACAGATAACAAGTTAAGAATGATAGAAGAATGTATAAAAAATAATTTTATTTCTTCGTGCATCAAACACTAACTAAAAATACATCAGAAAGGTAAATTTCTAAGAAATTAATTAAAATTCTAAGAAATCGATTGTTAACTGAATTTGAGTTGTTACTGTCGATCTTACTACCGTCTTACGTAAAATACCTACTATGATACCCACGGAAATTGATTATGCATGGCTCTTCTCAGATTTATAAAGCAAATAAAACTTGGGCGTCATATTATCCGATGGAAGTGAAGTTAGACCTATATTTATTTCAAAATAGCGATTCCTATTATTGTAGATAATTAAGAAATATATATTTGCATTAAGATATACTACCAATGATATGATTACCTACGTATGTATCATATTATATTATGTTTAATATAATATCATCGGTCACGGTCACTGTGACTTGAATATGGCCACGTAAAGCTTATTAGCAAGACAAAGTTAAAAGTCAAAGAAGGGAAAGAGGAATGTTCTTTTTTAATTCTGTATCCTAATTATATTTATTACTAGCGACTCACCCTCGCTCCGCTCGGGCTCGTACCTAGTGGAAATTTAGGTTTGTATGTATTTTTTTAATGCCGAAACATAAAAAAAAAATAATAATAATCCGACAAATAACTTTTTTTTTGGTGGACCACTCTTATCACTTAGGGGTATGAAAAATAGTTTACGTCCTATTCTCAGACCTACTGAATATACACACAAAATTTAATAAGAATCGGTCAAGCCGTTTCGGAGGAGTTTTGTTACAAACAGTGTGACACGAGAATTTTATAGATTAGAAAATTACATTAAGAACTGGTGACTAGATAAAGACGGTATTTGCAAAAAAACTTGAATATCATCATTAAATACAATACCTTATTAGTGTAGTTACCAGTATGCGAAATATAACAATTTATCTGGTGAGTAAATTACACTACGTGGAAGGTGGGTGAAGATATAAACATATTGTTATGTAATCAATATGATACAGATTTATAAAATTTAATTTAATTATTTTTTCTTTATTTTGCGAGTTTTTTAAATCATTATTGACAAATAAGAGCATCATGACTTACCTACCAGTCCGAACAGGTACATACTAGTAATTAATTTCCTACAAAAGTAGTATTTTTTCCTAAGAAAATTCTAGCATCATGATATTACATCTGTAAACAAACTGTAAACTTTCTTTTTTATTGTAGCTATAGAAATGTAAATTATATTATTCTTACTAGTTAAAAATAGTGCAAAGTAATATAATTACATAAATATATATTTTTTAATCTTGCTTATATTATAAATGTGAATGTTTGGATGTTTGTTACACAATCATGCCAGAATGGCTGAACGGATCTGGATAAAATTTGGCACAGATATAGATTATAGTGTGAAATAGCACATAGGTTTCTTTTTATCCCGGAAAAATGTAAGGTTCCCGTGGGATAGATTTGTTTTTGTTTTTCTAGAGGCGAACCCGAGTGAAGCGAGAGTGAGCCGCTAGTAATTACATAAATATATGTTTAACAATAATAATCTAGGTGTGGTATATGTATGTACGTACATACCAGATATAAAAGATAAAATCTCAAAATCAATTTTCAGTAGTTCAATGGTTTCATTTAACCTACTGTAAGCACTTGCTATAAGCGGATACGGTCCGAACATTACCTGTACTGTGTACATTTCCGTGGAAAACTACTTATAACTACCTGATTAGTACTTATTAGTATGTTTGACCCGGCCATTAAATATACTTTAACTATTCTTAACTATGTTAACTGGATTTTCTTTAATTTAAATAACCATTTAATGGTTATATGGTCATGACATTAAGAAATGTTTGAACAAAAAGAATACTTCTATTATATTATTATTGATATTTTTCTTCGCCTCGAACAATCGTTTCCTTTTATTAAAATTATTTATTGTATTTTATTTAAATTATTTATTTTATTTTATTTAAATATGAATAAGATTTCATTATCATAGAGTAAACAAATATTATATAGATAAAGCGTGAATTCGAGGTGACTAACTTAAAAAAGCTGTGTTTTATATGTACCTACCTCGCCTACGATGTTAATTAATTATTATTAACTAATAAAATGTTAAATCTAGTACATCAATATTGGATTTATAGATTCTTACTTATTTAATTTTAATTTGGACATTATAATTTTTCATGTAAGGCTCAGATTTCACTAAATTAATTTAATAACGAATACATAAGAATGACAATATAATTTGAGAGCCAGAAGAAATAAAATAATTAGTTAATTAAACTATAAAACCGCGTCAGTCATAGAATTAAAATAAAATTCTTAATATTTTTTTTCTTTTGATCTTATTTTACCTTCCATCTGGTAGATTAATCACGGATTTTTTAAGGTGATTCAAAAATTATTTTATTATAATAAATTCTATTCCACAAACGCTCAACCTTTATTTAATACATTTGTGTTCTAGCAAAAATATTAAATTTAAAACGACTATGAAGTGGAGTAATAAGTGGTGTGTTTTTTGTCGTATTCTTAAAATTACACTGTATTTTCCTTCGAGAGAAACATAGCACAGCAATTTTATATTATAATGGGAACAATACCAGATTTTGTGTTTCTTTTTTCATAAGTCAACATATAATTGATATTAGATAATAAAACTCACAAAAAGTGTATAAAGGCGACTCTCTAGTTATACCAAGGCTTAAAATCCAAATATTTATGACACAGCCCTCTTATTCTAGCGAAAGAACTTTTCAAGTGGCTCTGCTTAGGTAGGGCACAAAAATGAATAATTATTCTGTCTCATGAAAAAAATCACTTCGCCAAGTAATGAAAACTCAAGCTGATGTGCTCGAGAGGTGAAGTTCCGGTCCGACGGATATTACGGCAATATATTTCAATTACATATAAGAAAAAGAACAAGTCGTTTGAAGTAGCTGAAAGGCCAGATTAGAGTCGTGAAGGAAATAATAAGGAAGACCCGCTGACGAGCGAGACGATAACTTTTAGAAAAGAAAACGTGTGCATTGAATGGGCGATGTTCAGAAGTAATTAAATTCTGTTTTGTATTTTCAGGTGCGTGCTTTATAATTATTTATGTAAATACATATATAATTATTATCTCTTGTTGCCTGTGACCTGCCTGAGCCTGGCCCACTAATGAGGTACGCTGATGGAACAAAACTACGGCTTACCGAACTTACCTTTCTTACATAATATATGTTATCTCTATTTGTTTATTAACTAGCGACTTACCCTAACTTCCCTCGGGTACATCCCTAGGTACCTACGCAGATTTTCTTCAATTTATTTTTTGCGCGGAATCCTAATTCATTTTCTAAATAAAAGTAGCCTTAGTTACTCCCTATAACATCAGCTATCTGCCACTGAAAGTCCTGTCAAAATCGATCCAGCTGTTTCGGAGATTAGCCGGAACAAACAGACTCAAAAAAAAAAGTTTTTTTTCTTATAAGTACCGTATATAATTTCATATGTAATTAGTAAAAAGCTGGTATTTTGACATTACAAACATACACTTCAATTTTATTTATTCATTTTAAATTGATGTCTCGAATACTTTATATTATCCATTATTCTATGTACGAGTAAAGGTAAATTGTAGTTATTACTGTACTTGTATACGATAATATAATATTGTTATCGCATTCTACTGACTAACTGTCGCCATTGTGCATACTTTAGACAATTAGTAAGGTATGTATATATATGTACTTAAATATAATATTTAGTCCAAACTATCGCATATTATAAATACATAACAGAAAGCGCATAAATATTTTCATATATGTATTATTTTTACATACCGGTATACACTGAAACAAATATTATATTAGGGTAAGCAAATTCACTGTTCTTCACAAATAACAAGGATCATCCATCCACTCAATGTTGAGGGTTATGATATTCATTCGGGGACAAATGTATTGCTACGATAGCAGAGATGTAACAAGGCTGGTGGAATATGGGGGAAGATTTGTGCGTTTCACTGGAATTTAATTACCGGATGAGCGGACACCATAACGACGCAAAAATATTTATGTTTATTGTTGGCTAATGCCTCCATGAGACCACATTCGGCCGGGAGGTTCCGGGAATTACTACAATGTGCTCATTTGTAGGTACTTAAATATAATTATATAAATTTATAACTTTTCCTCCTCTGTTTGTCAACCGATTCCTTTTTTTATTAGGTTCATCCACATCCGTTCAGCCGCCCAAACTATGGCATTTATTATATTAATAATGGCATAAATACTTACCTACCTATATAATTTATTGAATCATTACGTTTCATTAAAATAACTTTTATCTTATCACCATCTGTAGTACGTGAAATTTTTTTTTTTAGTATCTCTCCTACACTAATTATTTAAAACATAAATTGAATTTCATAAAAAATACCCATAATTTACAGAGGTTTCACTTCTTGCGCGTGTACACAATGTTACACGCACTCTTTTTTATTGTGTAGAGTATATTTAATATGTCGGATTTATCGTAATAATTAAGTATTTGTAAAAATCAAACGTGACTATGGTGTCATATGTTGGCATATGTATCGTAAAATTATATAAAAAAGTAAAATATTAAAATAAATATTTACTTATATTATTTTGAGAAAACATACATTTCGTCCTTTTTTTATAGAGTATAAAATTTGATATGTTGGATTTATTATAACAATTGTTTAGTATTTGTGAAAATCAAACGTGATCAAGGTGTTATTTATTCCCAGTGACGACATTATTACGGTCAGTCGAAGTCGAGCGTTATGTTTCCAGTCCATTTCTCGTAATAGCGCTGCTTTTATAACCGAAGCGTAATGAAACTCGTTTAAATATCACAAAAGTGGTTGGATTACGGCTGCCAACCACTTTATACTGCTTAATTACAGCACTCGACAAAAATAATTGGGAACTTGGGGAATTACAACCAGACTTTACGGGTGATTTGAAGACTTTTTTTAAGAATTACGTATTTTAATTATGTTTTACCAAATTGTAATCCCTAAATAAGCACAGGTATGGTAACAATACGCATGCTAATGTTAATTGAATTAATTTCTAAATTTACGGAAAGCTTGTAAATAACATAATGACACATACGCGTCAATACAATTGTCAAAATAATTATCTATTTACTTATAGTTGATGTAAAATTTAAGTAAAAACCATGTACTAAAAGTACTTTAAGAAGTATTACATCAAAAACCAATTAATAAGTATAGCTACATCGTATAAAATGTATAGCTTTTACTATAATTTATGTCTCGCTTTTTGTTTCCTTTCATCGCCTTTAAATTGGAACTAAAGCAGTGAGCCAGTTAAAATGTATTTATCAGAAGTAATCCGACCTGATCAATCACTGATCTGTTCGTTAGCTCAATGGTTACAAATGAGTGTCATGATTTAGTATCCAATGTGCTGCAAAATATCAGATCATGCCGGACTCGTTTACGTCATGATCAATAACTTTGTTTATGTTCAGGGTGAAACTTCATTATAATAAGCGTAATAACTTTTCGACCATGTCAGGACTACGGGCACATCCAGGAATTATTGTAACGAGCTAAAGTTGAATAATGAACTCGGCTTTCAGGAAACGTGGTCGCATGACCTATTTGCTAAGAACAAACTGATCGAGTGAAATTTTGTAGTTAAATTAAGTTTAATGAGTAAACATTGTAACGATGGAATAATATACAATGTTTTTCAACCTTATATGTATATATTTTTTCGGAATTTAGCAAATTGTAGTTTTTTACGTTTCAACATCAAGGTCACAATCTTTATAAAATGTTAAGTATCGGATCGACTGTATAATTTCCTGAAACTGCTACAAGCTTCATAAGAAATATCTTAATTCTGAGTAGTATCTACTATAAGAGAATCTACAAATAAGTACCAGTCAATAGTACTCAATGGGTAACTTAACAGTGAAATAGCCGGTGGCGTAACTATTTACTTATGTAAAAAATAGAGATGACAAAGCTATAAGGACTGTAATGTAATTTTTTTAGTATCTATATACAAAAATATATTGTTTTTTTTTACTATGACCAAAATTTTATCAATCTTATATTTCGCATGAGTGAATATAATTAGAAAAATAATGAAAAAACCAAAGTAGAAGTTCATTTGGTGGGCAGCGTTGTGCAAACTGATTAATTCTCGGGCAGCGGCGAACACCAGAAATATTAGCTCCGGATATGAGATTGCTAATTCCACTAATGCACCGGACAAATATCGCAAGTTTCAGCTAATCTAGCTGAGTTGCACTAGAATTATGCGAAACTGTTTTCTGGTGCAATTGCCGGTATGAGTTCAGAGTATCATTAATTTTATTCGCCAATTATAAAAAATAATTACCATAAACTAATACTATAATAATCATAGCGTAGTTATTAGTTGACGAGAACATAATCGTCAAGAAAGTCACAGTAGAGGCTACGTCTTCAAAAGTCTGTAATAAAATGTTATACGATTTTAGCTATTTCTTTAGTACATTAATTCTATTGTAATTTAATAATATGTATGTTTAATAATATTGTAATTTATAATTTTATTGTAATTTAATAGTATATATGACATCATATACATAAATACGAAAAAATATTGAGTATTCATTAGGAATCGGCAGTAGAAATCGTCAGTCATACGTTGATCAGCCCTCACGCACAAGTGCAGTCCATTCATTTACCGGATGGATTAATTTCCGTTGTGAGATCGCTCCAAAGGGAAATGCGATTGGAACAAAGTGGAGAGCCGCCCGATATTTCATTTTAAACCCATTTATCCCGAAAAGGGTTGAGGTCCTTCTTACAGGGCTAAGATATTTGATTACACTTGTTTATGACTTATTATCAAAAATATTAAATACTAGAAGTGATTTATTTTAATTTGATGTATTATAATTTTAGTTACAAATTATATGGTCATTTCTAGTTTTAAAACTTACATAGACACATTATAAAGTAAATTATTGTATTTTTGCTATAAATAAATAATAAGAACGTATTTTATTTTATAAAAGTTACAATAACGTAGCAAAGTCTGTTATTTCTCGCATCGGGCATCGCATCTACCCGCTGAGATTTAACTTATTACTGTGTCGGCACTTTGCCAGCATGTAGCTAGATGATTATTACCTACAAAACTTGTCTTCGTACCACTACATACATCTTCGTGATTCATCGACCGAGTGGTTTACACGCTGTACACACTGACTCCACCGAACTCCGATTCAATTTCAAAGTTACTTCGATTTTCTAAATTTATGAGCACAAATTTATGATGCATTTTACGATGCCTTCGGTCAAACACGCAACTCTTACGATTACACTCACGCAGCATTAAAACGGAGACTTAGGTTTTATTCATTTTTGAATGACTATTTAAGGATAATTTCGTCCTTCGTGTGTTGAAAGAAATATTACTACTTTTATAGCTACTAATAACTTTACAAATCTTATTCAGCAACACTAAAGGATTAAAGTGAAACTTTGTTCATTTATCCTTACAATGATAATTCTTATTATGAAAGTATACTAATGGATTAAGTTTGAACAACATCTATTTAAATGGTGTAAACATAATTTGTGGGTAAACTTGTGCGTATAATGTTTTGTGAGATGACATTACCGAAACAACAGTCGAGATTTAATTAAACCGACTCCAACATTCACTCTTCAAGTTCAAATTAAAATCGTAATACCTGTCCATAAACAAGAGAAAATTTCATTTTTCATTTCAAGAGAAAATTTCCACTTCAGATTGCAAGTCACGGCCGCTATAAACAGTTTTTATTATAACATAACATAAAATTATAATTTAGATAATAAAGAATATTAAATAATAAATTTACGGATAGCACGTAGTGGGTTTTATTAATACTCGCCATTTAGCTCCAAACGATTTTATAAAGTTGCTTCAAGTGTTAAGGTGTTTTCTTAGGTTGCGCGGACGCTCTTTGCAGTAATAAGTAAGAAAATAGGCGCAAGCATTACTTCGCTTTCATAATTTATCAAGGGATATATCAATCAGGACCTAAATTACTTTTATTCAAATTCTACAATTATGGAGAAATTATAAATTTGTTTAGTAATACTGTTAACAATTAGTCCCGGGAGTTGCATTAAAAATGGTAACGTTTACTGAAATCCGTAGTTCACTGATAGATGGTACTTAGAGCAGATGGAGTCGTCCCCGAGAGTGTCTTTCGCCTCACGCCGTTGAACGAGTGCCAATGGAAGCTTAGCGAGTAAAGTTGAAACAAAAACAGGACGATATGTAGGTACAAGCAATTGATAAATTGGATCTTAATCTGAACTAGTAAAGTAAAGACACTTAATATTTTATTTTAAATAAATGTTTTATGGTTAAAGATACACTACTTTGATCTTGGGGAGTATATTTCTAACTATTACATCGACTTAAGCGTAAAGTTGAATATCAAAAAGCAAGCGTAAAATGGGAAATGCAGGTGTCAAGAATCGCTACAGGCAGCTTCGTCTCGCCAAACTTTAAGTATCATAGTGTGCTCTATTTATAAATACATTCTGGTTTTCTACAGGGACCCATTTGGTTACCCTTTAAAGGGTAACCTTACTTTAATTACCCTTTTAAGGGTTTTAACCTGGGTTTTTTTAAAGGATTTTAACAAGAAACCCTTTTTATAGGGTTACCCAGTCAACAGGCTTAATAAAATCATATGTTTAATAGGGTTAACCCTATCTGTTGGGTTAGGTATTAGGTTACCCAATAAATAATGGGTTACTTCATATATAACGTGTTATCTAACAAATATAATGGTACAATTTTAGTCTCTAAAATTATTAAGAAACATTACATATTATAGTGTAGTATAGAAAACATAAAAAGGCGGCAAACGAACACCTACGAGTATTAACGTGTACGGACATGTTTCTTTCGTTGTTTAGGTGTCTAGGCCTGAAGAAATGCAATTTTATTTTATTCGACAACACGCGAGTGATATGAAAAGTGCTCTTAGTCTTGTTATTTTAAAAAAAAACATACAGTCGAATTGAGAACCTCCTCCTTTTTGAAGTCGGTTGAAAATGCCTCCAATTAAAACCGATGCTGTTCATCGATACTTTAATTATGACAACATCGAGAAGAAGAGTACCTAAATGTTTGATATGTGGGAATAATTTCAAGGTAAGTTACATAATTATCATATTTAAAATTTAATAAAATGCCTCCAATTAAAACCGATGCTGTTCATCGATACTTTAATTATGACAACATCGAGAAGAAGAGTACCTAAATGTTTGATATGTGGGAATAATTTCAAGGTAAGTTACATAATTATCATATTTAAAATTTAATAATTATTTATGAATCATTCATCATTCATCTTCCAAAAGTTATGATTACTACTAACGTTGCACTTATTCATATGAGCGTTTTAATGAAAGAAATCCATATATTTCACTTATTTATATTAAGAATGTGTTTTTAAAAGTAAAAATGGAGCGAATTTTGATATTTTTTTCCTACTTATGAATTATTTGTAATATTGTAAATTGTAGTTATAAATTCTGTAATTCAATATTTAATGGGTAAAAGTTGAGTTTTTCTCACGCTTTTCTCCGTAGAACTGCTTTTTGAGTCGGTGGTAGTAGCACACGGATAAACTACTGACGAATGACGTGTGTGTCATGTGTGTGTGTGTCCCATGTGTGTCATGTGTGTGTGTCATGTGTGTGTTCATGTGTGTCATGTGTCGTGTGTGTGTGTGTGTGTGTCATGTGTGTGTGTGTGTCATGTGTGTCGTGTGTGTCGTGTGTGTCGTGTGTGTGTTGTGTGTGTTCATGTGTGTCATGTGTGTCGTGTGTGTGTTCATGTGTGTCATGTGTGTCGTGTGTGTGTGTGTGTGTGTCATGTGTGAGTCATGTGTGTGTCATGTGTGTGTGTCATGATGTGTGTGTCATGTGTGCCATGTGTGTCGTGTATGTGTATCGTGTGTGTGTGTCGTGTGTGTGTCGTGTGTCGTGTGTGTGTGTGTGTGTGTGTGTGTGTGTCATGTGTGTGTGTCATGTGTGTGTGTGTGTGTGTGTGTGTGTGTGTCATGTGTGTGTGTGTGTGTGCGTGTGTGTCACGTGTGTGTGTGTCATCTGTGTGTGTGTGTGTGTCATGTGTTTGTGTGTTGGTCGTGTGTGTCATGTGTGTGTGTCATGTGTGTGTGTCATGTGTGTGTGAGTGTGTGTCATGTGTGTGTGTGTCATGTGTGTGTGTCATGTGTGTGGGTCATGTGTGTGTGAGTGTGTGTCATGTGTGTGTGTGTCATGTGTGTGTGTGTCATGTCTGTGTGAGTGTGTGTCATGTGTGTGTCATGTGTGTATCATGTGTGTCGTGTGTGTGTGTCGTGTGTGTCGTGTATAGGGTTCGGAGCGGGATTGTAATAAGACAACCACTAGGTTCGAATACACTTTAATAAGTCTCTAATATAATAAGATATAATAGCTTAAATACTAACTTAAAGTAGGTTAATGACATCACCCTATTATAACACCACACGCCCCATCAAAACGAAAAAAAAAAGAAATACATTGTTTGTTTTTTTTTTTACTTTACATACAATTTCGTCCTATTCTTATGTATAATTTCTTCCTTATTATTACGTAAAATTTTAACATTAGGTTCCATATCCTTTAAAACTTTATAAGGACCAGAGTACACATCACTGAATTTATTTCCTACTTCGTTTTTTACTAATAACATATCATTTTTATTATACATCACAGGTTTTAAATATTCATCATATCTATTTTTCCTTTTTTCTTTAGATAAAATTAAATTTTTTCTTGCATCAGCATGTGCTTTTTGAAGTCTAAATTTTAATTCTAGTGGATAATTTTCAAAGTTATATAATGGTTCAATTGTATGATTTCTTAAATTAGAAGGTATATTACATGGTTTACCGAAAACAAGTTCGTACGGCGTAAACTTAGTTGCTGAATGTACAGAAGTATTGTACGAAAAACACCAATATGGTAGCCAATAACTCCAATCTCTAGAATTGTTGTCAGTTTGGATTCTCAAATATGCATTAAGACATTTATGTGAGTTCTCAAGTGAACCAATAGATTCATGATGATATGCGCAATGCATAGTTTGATTTATATTAAGTAATTTACATACCTCAGACATTGTATTAGAGATAAATTCCGATCCTTTATCGGTGACGATCTCCCGTGGTATACCATACCTTAGAATGAAGTTATCTACGAAGGCTCGCGCTACACTTACACTATCCTTACTTACTAATGGGAATGCTTCAATATACTTACTTAATTCACACTGAAGAGTGAGTATATATGAGTAATTATAGTAATCCTTATCTAAGGGCCCAACTATATCTAAGAAAACCTTATCAAAGGCAGACTGCGCAGTCGTAGTAATAACCATTGGTTGTTTAGTGTGCAACGAATGTTTCTGTTTTTGACATTTGCTACACTTTTTTACATATTCCGTTATATCTTCTACCATTTTTGGCCAAAAGTAATATTTTTTAATATTATTGAGCATACGACGTATGCCCGCGTGTCCACTTGTAGGAAGTAAATGAAAATCATTAAGAATAACTTTTTTGTCGTCATCGTTTTCTATGCTTATTACATTTTTTATAATATAAATACGGGGACTTTCCCGGTTATTATTAGTTTTATAACTTTTGGTTAACCATTCTATATACTTTTTACTTTCATTATTTTTTATTACGTAAATTTCATCGATCGCTAGCTTTTTGCAAATAGCATCCAAGTCTCTCACGAAGACGTCTCGCGTCGAACATGATCGAGAAAATGGGTCTATAAAAATCTTATCCTTGTTAGGTACGTATACGAAATCGTTAAAGTGCACGTATTTCACATTTTTCCCTAGTTTATAAGATGAAATAATTAGTTCAGTGCAATGTTTTGGCTTTTCAAGAATCTCAACGACTCTCGGTTGATCAGACCAATTGTCTTCGACACTCTTGTCAACCAAAGTACTCGTATCATTTGGTTTATCGTATAGTTTGTTCGCCATCCGCCGTGTCATTACATTCAAATATTCCGTATTCATGTTTTTTAATTCATCAGATGTTAAAATAATGCGCGATAATGCATCTGCAGCCACATTACTCACACCTTTAACATATTCTATTACGTAATCATACTCATCTAAGGTTAATCGAAATTTTAACAGTCTACTGGAAGGATTATTAATACTAAATAAATAGATTAAAGGCTTGTGATCCGTTTTGATTGTAAATTTCTTGCCAAATAAATAAGGTCGGAAATATTTCACAGACCAAACAATAGATAAAAGCTCTTTTTCTATTGTTGGATAGTTCACCTCGGCTTTATTTAAAGAACGACTCGCATATGCTATTGGTAAATCATTTTTATTACATAATACCGAGCCTATAGCTAATCCGGAAGCATCTGTGCGCAATATAAATTAATTTTCTTCATCAAAATTCGGATATTGTAAAATGGGTGGATTGATAAGGGATTGCTTAAGTTTATTAAATGAATTTTTGCATTCGGTACTCCACACAAAACTAGCACCTTTCCTACAAAGTTTGTTCAATGGTATAGTTATATTAGCAAAATTCGGGATAAATTTACGATAATAATTTGCGAAAGCTACAAACCGTCTAACTTCATCGCCATTCTTCGGAGATTGATAACATTGCAATACTCTGGTTTTTTCTGGATCAGGTAAGATACCTTTAGAAGATACTACATGGCCTAAATATAATAGTTGCTTAGTTAAAAATTTACATTTTTCGGGATTTAGTTTTAAATTTACTTTCCGAAATCTCTCAAAAATGTCAATTAAATTATTATTATGGGAATTTAGACTCCTCCCAAAACATATAACGTCATCGAGATAAATAAGACATTTTTCATATTGTAAACCAGACATTGCTACTGTCATCATTCGACTAAAAGCACCTGGGCTAATTTTAAGACCCATTGGAAGTCGTTTCATTTGGTATTGCCTGTCGGCAGTAAATGCAGTATACTTTCTACTGTCTGGGCATAACTCTAATTGATAATAACTTTGACTGAGATCTAAATGTGTAAAATAAATATCACCTGATAAAGAGTCAAGTATCTCTGTTATGTTAGGCAATGGAAACTTATCATCTTTCAACCTATCATTCAATTTCCTATAGTCAATTACAATCCTCCATTTTTTGTTTCCATTACTATCACTTTTCTTCGGAACGAGAAGAACTGGACTAGACCATTCGCTTCTACTTTCCTCTATAATATCGTTATTTAACATTTGTTGAATTTGCCTATCGATTTCATGTTTTTGACTTTTTGGTAATCTATAAGGCTTTGTATACGTAGGAATAGCATTATCTTTTAAATGTATTGATTGCTGGTATAAATTTGTAACTCCTAATTTATCTCCTGGCAATAAAAAAATATCGGAGTACTTAGCACATATATTTTCGATAGAAATTTGTTCTTCTTTGGTAAGATCTTTAAGATTCAAAATAGAAAATAACTTTTTCACACGTTCAGCATTCACGTTACTTTTTTCAAATGAACACAAGGAATAATCACTAAGACTAACTACCTCAGGAACGAAGTAACTTAGTTTTACTTCTTCTTCTCTAGTATTTAAAATTTTCAGTGGAATTTTACCACAAATGGGGCTAACCAAAACAGATGCTGAAAATACTCCATCACTCAATTGCTTAGGCATAACTACATACTCATTTTTTAAGTCGGTTCGCATAAAATAAGTAAATTCACACCTTGGCGGAATTTTTATATAATTATTATAGCCAAGTTTACCCATTTGTAAAGGTATTTCAATAGATGACCCTTGTTGAAGCATTAAAATATTTCGTTCAAAATCTAATATAGAATTAAATTTACTTAAAAAATCTTGTCCTAATATACCATCTGTTCTACATGAAAAGTTTTTCAAAACATAAAATTTGTGTTTAAAATAGAAGTTATTATAGTTTAATTCTAAACAAACAAAACCATCGCAAAATATATGTCCTCCAATACCGTTTATTTTAATGCGCTCTATATGGAAAGGAACATCCCATTTATGTAATAACTCGTGTCTTATTACCGACAGTGAGGCACCGGTGTCAATTAGCCAATTACAAGACTCATTAAAAACATTTATATGAACCGAATTAATATTTTCGCAATAAAAATGATCATGCACGAAAAAAACAATTTTTGTCCTTGTTACTATTGTCTTGGACCTCAGACTGTTGTTTTGAATTATCTCTAATATTCATTTCAGCAAAGTTTATCTGATTCCGTCGCGCCTGACTACGAACCCATGCTTGGCCACGAAAACCGCTAGAACCGTGATAATTATTTTGTCCGCGAGAAGCGAAATTACGACCATTACCACGATTACTAGAACTATAACCATGACCACGATTATTTAAAATCCGAGGAGTGGGCATCCCTCTAGAATTCCCTCTAGAACCATTTTTATGAAACCCTGCTGGTTGGTTACGGTTATAAAAAGAGTTATGAAAACTAGACCTACCTCTGTTATGATGAAAATTCATCATTCGCTCTTCTCTTCCGCTCGATAAGGTCTCATCCAATGCACCTTGAATAGCGTCTTTTAGCGAGCTATAGTTTCTAGCCGCTATGATCGTACTAAGACGACTATTCCGCAGGCCATCGGCAAATCTCTTTATCGCAATCGCTCGTTTATTGGCTTTAAAATTTCATAAGAGCTAGAGTTACCGTTGGCCTGAGAAACTGTCAAATCAACAAATAATTTTTCAATTTGCTTACCGAACTCTTGAATACTTGTGTTATCCTGTCGAATATATTGTAGCTGAGACTGTATCGCCGTGTCAGATTTTTTAGGCAACAATATATCTCGCATATCCTTGATTAAGTCTGAAACAGATAAATAATTAGAGCACATGCGCAGCTTGGCGCTTTCTGACAATCTAGATTTTAAAACAAACTGTATCAGTAGCTTTTTGCTATCATCATCAATCATTGACTCATACATTTCTATATTAGAAATTAACTGTTTAGTGACATTCTCATCACCCGTCATAACTGGCAACAGAGAAACTGCAGTTTTTAACTCAAACTTCTCCATGATTGTTGTACTATGATACCTACCTATGTTTTCAGAACAAAGTTGAAGTATTTTCGAATAAATCGATTTAATTGTATCGAATATTTCACAAAGCTTTTGACTCTCCGAACTTTTTATTTCCTTAGTTTCTACTTGCTTTATAATCGACTTACTTAATAACCAAAATTTATCATATAAAAATTTTGCTTCGGCCCTCTTTTTGTCTTTTACACTAGATGTCCTTCTACTAGGCCCTAACTTCGTTAGGTAATTTTTAATATGCTTTAATTCTTTTAATATTTTATTAATTTTATCTGCCATAACCTAAGGATACATAATACATTTTTTTTAATACGGTTACATAAGTTTACACTTATATTAGAATGATTACAGATTAATACATAATTAATATGTTAAACAAGGATTACACTAACACTCAATAACCACATAATATTCTTTACGCATTTTTAAGAACCATCACGCACACACACTCACACTGGTGCATTCCCTGTAGCAGCAGACCCACGTTCTCGTCGCCGCAGCGTGCTCATAGACCTTCTCAAGTCATAAGCTTCTATCCCACGCTGGATCCATTCGCCATGGCATTTCCGATAATATCGGAACAGAATTATCGCGGCCCCAACAAAAAGAAGAGCGCAAATTGCGATTAGAGCATAAGATGTTGAGGTGGCATGCCACAATAATTGCTCCGTGGAGGCAGAGTTCCCAGCTCCGTTTTGAGCGATTATAATTTCTTGCTCCTTGGATTGCTGCTTGCCCATATTTTTAATTTTTGATAAAGTCTTTGCCACAAATTCACAGTCACTCTGGATGAGATTTTGCAATATAAAAACGCCATAATTATAATTATTGTCTTTAACTTTACATTTCACTTAGTGTTTATTTTATCATTGCCATATACGGCCGGACACCGGACTCGCGCACGCGCTGGCAGGGTCGCCATATAGGGTTCGGAGCGGGATTGTAATAAGACAACCACTAGGTTCGAATACACTTTAATAAGTCTCTAATATAATAAGATATAATAGCTTAAATACTAACTTAAAGTAGGTTAATGACATCACCCTATTATGACACCACACGTGTGTGTGTGTCGTGTGTGTCATGTGTGTGTGTGTCTGTCGCGTGTTTGTGTGTGTATGTGTCATGTGTGTGTGTGTGTGTGTGTGTGTGTGTGTGTGTCAAGTGTTTGTGTGTTTGTCCTGTGTGTCATGTGTGTGTGTGTGAGTGTGTGTGTGTCATGTGTATGTGTGTGTGTCATGTGTGTGTGTGTCATATGTGTGTGTGAGTGTGTGTCCCATGTCCCATGTGTGTCATGTGTGTGTGTCATGTGTGTGTGTCATGTGTGTGTTCATGTGTGTCATGTGTCGTGTGTGTGTGTGTGTGTCATGTGTGTCGTGTATGTCGTGTATGTGTGTCGTGTGTGTCGTGTGTGTGTCGTGTGTGTGTGTCGTGTGTGTGTTCATGTGTGTCATGTGTGTCGTGTGTGTGTGTGTGTCATGTGTGTGTGTGCGTATGTGTGTCATGTGTGTGTCACGTGTGTGTGTGTGTGTCATGTGTGTGTGCGTGTGTGTGTCATGTGCGTGTCACGTGTGTGTGTGTCATGTGTGTGTGTCATGTGTGTCGTGTGTGTGTGTCGTGTGTGTGTCACGTGTGTGTGTGTCATGTGTGTGTGTGTCATGTGTGTGTGTGTGTGTGTCATGTGTTTGTGTGTGAGTCGTGTGTGTCATGTGTGTCGTGTATGTGTATCGTGTGTGTCGTGTGTGTGTCGTGTGTGTGTGTCGTGTGTGTGTGTCGTGTATGTGTATCGTGTGTGTCGTGTGTGTGTCGTGTGTGTGTCGTGTGTGTGTGTCGTGTGTGTGTCGTGTATGTGTATCGTGTGTGTCGTGTGTGTGTCGTGTGTGTGTGTCGTGTGTGTGTGTGTGTGTGTCGTGTATGTGTATCGTGTGTGTCGTGTGTGTGTGTCGTGTGTGTGTGTCGTGTGTCGTGTGTGTGTGTGTCATGTGTGTGTGTCATGTGTGTGTCATGTATGTGTGTCATGTGTGT
This sequence comes from Brenthis ino, assembly GCA_921882275.1. Lineage (NCBI taxonomy): Eukaryota > Metazoa > Arthropoda > Insecta > Lepidoptera > Nymphalidae > Brenthis > Brenthis ino. The sequence continues at coordinate 32,297,851 of OV170222.1, read as the reverse complement.
GTCATGTGTGTGTGTGCGTATTAGTGTCTTGTGTGTGTCATGTGTGTGTCATGTGTGTGTGTGTGTATGAGTGTCTTGTGTGTGTCATGTGTGTGTGTCATATGTGTGTGTGTGTGCGTATGTGTGTCTTGTGTGTGTCATGTGTCATGTGTGTGTGTCATGTGTGTGTGGCATGTGTGTGTCATGTATTTGTGTGTGTGTCGTGTGTGTCATGTGTGTGTGTCACGTGTGTGTGTGTGTGTGTGTGTGTGTGTCATGTGTGTGTGTGTGTGTGTGTGTGTCATGTGTGTGTGTGTGTTTGAGTGTCATAAAAACTTGTTATAAAAAAAAATATAGTCTAATGTAAATATTTATGTCTTTTTACTTTAAGAAATATGTAGAATAATAATTTAATTTAAAATAATTTATTCATAACATTTATGTTTTCTATAACTTAAATTATTTGGTACATAATGTAACGCCTCTTCAGAACCGGTACATTAGCCAATTCCAGCCCAACCAATGTTTCAAAAGCATTATTTGCAAATTACATTTTTTTAGTGTTTTCTTCGGCATACGTTTGGGTACTGCTTTCAGTAAATTCAATTGTTTTTAATGTATCACGGGCTTCGTAATCCTTGTATTGGTCTAAATTTTGAGAGTTTGGCTCAAATATATTATAAGAGTCTTCATCAACTCGGTATTCTGTAATATATAAAAACACAAATTTGTAATTAGTAAGAACCTAGACTTTAAAAAATAGTTTATATAATATATATACATTACAAGTATTTAAAAACATACTTGAGAAAGAGGCTGCTGCTATTACCCTTTGAAAACCCAAAAAATCAAGAGAAAAACAAAGATTTTAACAAGTATATGTAAACGGATTAATTACCGCCTTCATTGAGTCGTTTTTCTGAAGAGGGGCTATCACATTGGGTTTCATCGTTATTTGGCTCCGTTTCTGGTACTATTTCAGCTTTTTATAAAATTAATTAAAAATAAAAGTAAATGTAAAATAGTTATCCATATATATAAAACGTTACTAAAATCAATTTTTAAATAAAATATACAATCATAAAAAGAAAAATAAATACTTACGTTTATGACGGTTCATTATATATTTTAATAAGTAAACGTGCACAGGTAGGAGTATGAAACTTTAAATTAACATTGTTTTGCAGTGCTACACGAATTTAGAAACAAATAGGTATATTCCCCCACCCTTTTTTCATCACCAGTTAAAAAGTAAGTTTCGGGGTAATCACGTAAAACGATGTGGTAACCCTTTCGATAGGGTTAATTCTATAGTAGGGCTATCATTACAAATGATTAACACATTTCATTTGCTTAAAGGTAGGTTACACCAATGGGTACATGGGTAACAAGGTTTTTCTACGTTCATTTTGAATGGGTAACCGTTTTTTTTGGCTTAACTCTAAACCCGGGTTTTACGGTCCCTGGTTTTCTAACATATTTCTTCATCTTATGTGTACTGTAAGTGTATAAACATCTTCCTATATCTTTATGTAAAAGTGAAGATATCTTTAATCTAATTAAGTTAAGGCTGTGTAGAGCGTAATAGCGCATATTTTCTAAATAACAACCTATTTTGTACGTACATACTATATATAGGTAGTGCAGAAGTTATATTAGATAATTTAAGAATGATTCGTTTGTGTATAATGAAAACATAATATAGTTATGAGGGTAGTTAGAGCTAAGGGGAAACTAGGACGGGTCGCTGGTTGTCAATGGAAATGAGGTCTGATTTCATTCAATTGACTTCATAAAATAAATTAGTCTTCTAGCGGAATATTTAAAAGCTTTGTACTTTGTAGCTATATCTATTTATATCGTTACTTTTGTACAACTATACTTGTACTTTTTCAATTTCAACTAAGCGGAAATTAGAAGGCGCTATATAATGGAGCGCGGTAGAAAAGTATTTCTCACGTACTCGAATAGTTATTTCGTTACATTACAAAAATCATGACTTGCTCTAACTCCGCACAGCTCTACTACTTACGTATCACATACGTAAAACATAGTTTATACGTATAACGTAAAAACATTAATTTATTAAAGAAAAATCTTTTTGGATCTTTTTTAATTATTAGACGATCTGTATAGAACTTACTAAATCTCTTTTCCTTTAAATGGTTGAATTTTCCAGCTACAGTTAAATTCAGCGGTCAAATTGGTTTTAAAATACGAGAAGAGAAATCGCTGCACTCAAACGCTGCTCTGACGTTTAAATGTGCTTTTAGGACCTACATGCAACTCTACCACACGAAATAAATTAAATTATTTTGAAATAAATCGAGATTCATTTAAAATATAATAAAAATTAGCTAAATGTTTAATATATGCATAAGTAATATTTCATTAATTTATATTGTAATCAGGTGGTGTGGAAACAAATACTAATTTTCAATACACTACAGCAAATTACATTCTAACCGACCATTACTTTAACCCATTATATTAACTTAGTTCAATTTTGTATACATACCCTACAACGTCACAAGCTCACAAACACACAAACTTTACCTCTTTATAATATTAGTATAGATATGTATGTATTTGAAAGTTATATAGTATGTGTAGTGTATAAACTATCTGGTATCCATAACACAAGCCTCGTCGCTTACAATGGAACTAAATGGTTCTGTGGGTTAATGTCCCAACGTATTTATTTATTAAGATAGCAAGACTAGAATAAACTTAAATCTAATCGGAAATTCTTCGTTTTTGTAAGCATATCGGTTCTTCGTTGTTTTAACCATGTTAATATTGAGTATTTTAGACTCTAGACGTTTTTTGAATATGTACTTATTTCTTATAACAATACTTTGCGTATTACTCATAACATTATAATGCGTACTCTCCATTCCTTTGCCGAACTCAAGGTCATATCATGGGACGTGAAATAGACATAAGGCGTGATGGATAGGAACAGACGAACCACGAAAGACTAAAAATAACTTGTTTTTTCTTTACCGTCAGCGGCACTACAGCTTTACGTCCTTTCTTCGGTACGGGAATGTAACACAGCCAACTTCCTAACTCGGGGTTGCTGCTGTGTCTTGTTAGACCTCGAGTTGATCCGCTAAATGGTAGACCAAAGCAAGTACAATTTTGTTATCTGTTCCGTGTTTACTTATATTGTTATTTTTCATTAACGATTATTAAAATAAAGCACCGAATCAAACTGAAAAAGATACTACAATTACGAATTATCTCCTTTCTAATTTTCACTCAAACCCTTTGAGTCGTTACAGCGTAAAGAAGTAACACACATTTACTAAAAAACCTTCTCACTTATAACATTACTTTGAACCTTGGAAGATAGGACACGTGGAGTATGGGAATGCAGGCGCGGACTTCATTGATGTTGGCAGCAAAAATTCCATAATAGATAGGTATACAACCTATATCATTCAAATTAGCAGTAGCTATGTTATAGATTTTTCATGCTGAAATTCCATAGATCAGACCATCAACAAATTGATTCTATCCATATATGTATTGTACCTAATAGATGAATAACATTACTAATTTACTTACTCGAATTAGGTTTTCCTAATGTATATAAGGACATTCCTGAGCTCCAATTCTTCCTTCTATTTCTTTGTATAAATGGAAATTCATATAAATCTTTTGACGAAATTCGACGACATTTTCAGTGGAACTGAATATGTCGCATTATTATTTATTTCGTCCTAAATAAAACTCAATATTTTGAACTTATTTACATAATCAAAAACTTTACCATATATCTTATATGTTACAACGTATTTCAAAGTAATACTCGCTGAAACGTGTATAGAAATAAATAAGAGTTTAAGGCCCGTAAACACAACTTTAAGATTATTTAACATTGTTTTTTTCTTGTGCTAAATTTATTTTCATATTCTTACAAATTCTTAAGTTAACTGTAATAAAGTTTACATTTATTTCACTTCTTTATAATATAAATTTACTATATAATGATTTTACCTACAAATACCTTTTTAAGTCGAAACCTCTATAACTTTGTTTTGGCGTTTCTCTTGAACTTCCCTATTCAATCTACAGCACATACTCGGGACGCCATTCAAAGTTGTGGCGACGTATTTTTCATTCAATATATTATGTAAGTACTGGTAGTACTATAAATATAAGTAGGTACTTCTACTCAAAATATTTAGCAACAAAAGTTTCAGTTAATTTTTTGACCTGACTGCGACGAAGCCGAAAGGAGCGTTATGTTTTCGGCCTGCATGTATATATACTTGTACATACATATGTATGAGTGTATGGTGTGTCTCTGCATAATACCATGTTCCTTCGTCGACTTATTCTCATCTTTATAGTTCGCTTTTTACGCAGTCGGGTTTTTTATTTTTGTAAATTATTCATTCATCTGCTGGATTTCGAAAAAAGTTCACAAAAGTATTGAAGCGGAATTTTAGTATCGAGTGACTTTAATGCAAGGCGAATCGAAGAGAAATCTGAGCTAAGGTTTAATGGTTCCGCCTTGATCCTAGAGTCGAGAGCGCAGTTACACGGCTAGATTTATTAGTTCAATTACCTTGCCCTGTTCGAGCTACTCTGCTTACTTGAGCGCAGACGCCAACAAGTAAATTTTGCGCAGGTTGCTAGCACATTACTTCTTATGTCTTTTAATAGGTTTTGGTAAACATTAATTTACTATTTACATTTTTATGTGGTATATTTACTATTTACATTTTTATGTGGAAATAATAATTATTTCTTAATAGTTTGGAATTTTTAAGATAAAACAGGTAGTCGGTTTAGTTTACATATCCATCATCATAAATACATAGGTATACATAGTTTTTAACAATGATTTTAGTGCATATATATAGTTTTTAATACATTATCGGTTGTATTATATACAATCCCATAAGAAAAATATTGCTGCTATGTCAGACATAACCGGGATACCAAACCACTGTTATAAATTGTGTACCTGTAAAGTAATAACGCAAAGGCGACAAAGGTTAAATAAAGTCAGTCGTCAGTAGTCAAGCCCACTATAGTTTTGTCACTTGAAGTCAAATTTGAATTTTCATTCACAAATAATTTTTTCAAGTCGTTTCATATGAATCTCTTTGTTACTTTTATTATTTGTAACATTTTTTTTAACGTTGGGAAATGCATTTACGCACGAGGTGTGGGACTCACCGGCAAAGCCAGTACTACCCACTAAAACCCAACAAAACCTTCCCCCGTCTTAATGGCGCGTCGCAGGATCGCTTACGCATTCAACTACGACGCCCCGACGGCAGGTCTGCCGAAGCAGACCACAACAACCACGGGGTTGCTCCAGAGTCCACTCTGCTATCAGAGAAGTACCAGGAGCAACCCGCATGGTACACCGCCCTCCGAAGAGGGCCAGCCACCTCCCACCGCCCACCGAAGTGAGCCACCTCCCTGTGCGTTTCTTGGCTTCGCGCCCGGTTGGGTTGCCGGGCACTACTGAGCCCCCCCACCACGACAAGGTGAACGCACGTTGGGGGGGCTTTATTATTTGTAACATGTAAAATTGAGATATTTCTTTAATATAAGCAATTTGCTGGACTTTCTATGGCCAAAAAAGGGTATTGCCCTTTCATAAAAATTGGGAAGGATTTTAAAAGTCCCGCTACTGTAATTCTTCTTTATGACTCATTTGTACTTCTCATACTTGACTACGGGTCGTTAGTGTGGAATCCTCACACACCTTTTGTGCATAAATATCTATCATTGGCCAATCGTCGATTACTGAGAGAACAGTTATTTTTGTTTATATTAGTTAATAATATTATTACCTATTGAGACAAATAAATTTTAGATGTCCTAGATTATCTTCTCGAAATAAGTTGTTTTTTGATATCCACAATTAACACGGAATAAGTCTGCTCAAAATTCGTTCATTAATCGAGCATGTAATAACTATAATGAAAAATTTATTAACATATAGACTTATTTATCTAGATGTATACAGTATTACGAAAGTGTTATTTATATCTTTATCATAATCTTAATTCATATTGAAATTTGTCTATTGTAGTATGTTTTTTTTTAATTTTTATTATGTTCTGTTAGAGTTTAAGTTTTACTATTTTTTTGATTTTATAATTTGTTTTTTTTTTATTTATATAGGTTATTTTCACTAAAGACTTTTTTTGTTGTCCTTTTTATAGTGTTTTTGTTTTGTAGTAATTTTTTACTCTAGCTGTGATATATTTATAGATGGAAACTTTGCTGGTGTGTATTAGATTGTTAGTACTTATAAGGATTATTTCACTGTTTGTTTCCAGAAAAATAAACAAATAAATAAAATTAAACAACTATATTGCTTATATCCGTTATATAAAAGTGCCTGATTCATGTAAAAAGTAAAATTATTTCATGTACTGATCTGTATAAAAGTATACTACGAGCTCGAGCTCGTATTAACAATTTTTACGAAGTGCTATAAAATAAAATTTTATGAGTGCAAACTCATTGTAAAACTTAGGTATTACAACGACTTACATTAATGTTATCGGAAAGTACTAAGTAAGTAAATAAAGTAGACTAAACTTAATCTGGTCAACCCATCTTTATTCTGAACTATTTGTATAAAATGTCGTCAAATGTCAGTCGACTTTACCACAAAATAGTATTGACTACGAGTAGGTATAAAAACCAAACCAATTTTTTGGTTTGGTTTTTATAGGTAATTCTGGTTGTAGCTCGTTCTATAATAATTATTATTGATTGAAAACTAAGAAAGTTCATTATTCCATTGAAAATAATGATGATGATAGTATTCGTCGTGAAGAAATCATTTTATATATTATTTTATATCATTTATTTATATATTTTAGACATTAATTTATTAATCATTTGATATCGTACGTTTTAATTCATAAAAAATAATTAGTGTAACTAAAATAAATGCGACAGTTTGTTGTATACCTATGTTTGTTACACATTCACGCTGAAACTACTGGATGTCCAAAATATGGGGAGCGTACAGAAGTTAGTTACTTGAGAACAATTGGTCTCAAAGCACGGTCGATAGACTTAATTTCATTAGGGTCCGGCAGTCCAGCCGGGCGCAAAGCCAAGAAATACACTGGGAGGCGGCCCACCTCGGTGGGCGGAGTGCCATGCGGGTTGCTCCTGGTACTTCTCTGTTAGCAAAGTGGACTGTTGAAGCAACCCCGTGGCTGTTGTGGTCTGCTTCGGCAGGCCTGCCATCAGGACGTCGTGGTTGAGTGTGTAAGTGATCCTGCGACGCCCCATTATGACAATGCAGGTTTTAGTGGGTAGTACCTACTGGTTTTCTAGCCGGTGATTCCTACATAACCACCTGTATGTACATATATAGGTGATATGCATTTCACAACATTAAAAAAGGCTTAATAGTAAGGCAGCGCAAGATGCGCGACTGTCTATCTCATGTGATACCGATAGAGAGATTTAGCATATTAGCTAATGTTAAGAAAGTAACGACACATAAAATAAGTTCATTACTTTTATTGAATAAGCCGCTGCACTATTATTGATAAAGAAACCCACGAGCGCGCGGGCGACATGTTTATAACACAATATTTTTATTTATATATGATCAGCAAGAATGTATATCTGATCTTAGACTGAGAAAGTGTAATAATAATAAACAATTTTCGTAACTTTATTAATTGCTGTAAAATCAGTCATTATAGAATGATTTTATACTGGGTTTTTATAGATGGCGTAGTTTAAATCTTATAAAAAAATAAGCCAACGGTTGAAAACCTTTTAAGTTACTAAAATCTTATTATTAAATGTACAAAAGTATGTATTAACATAAAAGATTGCGGAAAAAACAATATATACTGCCATATAAACCAAACCTGATAATATAAACATAAGCAGGCTTAAGAACTTCTTTTATCTTTTAAAAAAGTGTTTTCAAACCAAAAAGTTTTCTACAGCCATAGTGGTGTTCTTTAATACAAGAATATATGTTCTTGGCTATTAAAAAGTTTTCATATTAAAAGCAAGTAAGTTTTAAGCTATATCTTGATATATTCAGTAGTGGTTCACGGAGACGTTTCGGACAGCAGAGAGTCAGCACTAAGTGGTGCGGCGCGACGATAATACGTCAAACCGCCGCCTGTGGTCTGACCGCCTCGCCCGCCCTAAATTAATAGCATTGTATTACGCGCGCTAACCTATTACCGTTCCTATCCATCTAAGTGTCCAACGAAATCTATATCGTATATCTGTTTATACTTAATTTATAATTAAATTGAATTTTGCAGGGTTATGCAGAAATAATATAGGTATTTTGCATTAAAGGATTATATTATAAGATTTTATTTTTTTATACTATTTAAACACGAATAAATATAAATAATCTATCAACAATCTTAAAAAAAAATCTTGTTAATTAAAAATATATATATGAAAAGTTATATTCCCATACTTATTTATTGTCAAAGCCATTATTATTTAACTTATTTGTAAAATTTAATTACAAAAATGTCGACTAAAGGAAAGTTACGAAAATTGTAGGTACTTGAATGGTTTTCTCATATACAAAATTTAATAAACGCAATACATGCCTATTTTTTCATACTAATTGGCTTAAGGTAAGGCCACTTTACGTCAAGAGCCTCAATCATATTATATGAGAAAACATAATGTAAAATTACAATCTTATACTTTTTCTGCTAACAATATATTACATTTGTTCATAGGAACTTTAAAATCGATACAACGTTTGAATAAATAAGATATAATTGTACGATTTATATTTTTACTAATTATCGATAAAATGTTAAGTACCTAGTGAGAGATTAGCTGAAAATTACTGCCTTCACTTCACTTAAGTTAATACCTTTTTACAATAACTAATGCCACACTGGGTTATACTAAAGGCCAAGGGATTTATCTGGATAAATTGAAAATTCATTCATTTTGAAAAACAAACATACTAATATTTCGAGAATTAGTATTATTTAGAAGGTTTTTCATTTTTAATTATACAAATAAAAATTCAAGACTGCTCTCTTATAAAACATTATATCCAATTACGCTTACACAACCTTCCGCTATTGAGTTAAAAATTTTATACTGACTGATGAATGGCAGACGTTAGGTCTATTTATCGTACCACGTTGATCATTCATCTGCAGCGCGTGGAAAATCGAAGATGCACGAAGGGATCGCGATCTTGTGCCACTTCTCACATGCTCGTGTTACTCATGATTAGGATCACCATCTTTTCCTGCAGATCTACCTATGTATCTCATTTATTTTCAATTAAATTGAAATATGTTGGTACATTTATACAAAATTCGTTACACTTTCCGTCTGCACCTATCAGGTAATTTGTTGTAGACTATATTTTATATTATTTAAATAGACCTGACAAAGTAATTTAGCATAAATCCAAATTGAATATACGAATTATTAAAATGTAAGATATAATAAATTGAATAGATAATTTAGGGTCTTCATGAATAAATAAACATGTGAATAGTCCGGATTTTTCATGTAAAATGCTCTTCCTCTTTGGGGAGATTAGTAAACAGCACGGGTAGCGCTTTCTCACCACGTAGGTAGTGTTCTCACCCTACCAACGCAGTTGAAAGTGCCTCAACTTGTACAGAAAATCCGATTAACTTCGCATCTAAGTCCCCGTAGTAAGGCTACAAGAAATTAATGAAACACCGCTTACCTTAACTGCGCCAGATTATCTCGTGGATCCAATTTTGAACGTTATAATGATGATTGAGACTCAATTAAAGCTTTCTTCACTTACAATGAAAACGTATAGGTACTATTTCAATAATGTAACAGCAACATCGTGTAATATTCCAAAAGTTTTATTATTATTTTTTGATATAAAGACTTGTATTATAGTTTTAGACTTTTATATTTCAAAAAAATCCTTAAACCGTGTAATTGTTAAATACAAAGTACATGTAAAATATGTATAACATTTTTCATCTTAAGAGGTTTGAACGTAACACCCTTGTAACATATATACCCTAAAACATGAATAATATTCACAAATGTTGAAAGAGGGTAACTTCCAGTTATATTGTTTTCCTTGCGGTAACTTTGCGTAAATAAGATTGGCACAGCTCGCCAACTAGGTATATTAAATGGTAAAGTTGAAGTCATATCACATTAATATATTTTGCATTATAGCTGCTTATTTAATGAAATTTAGTACTAAAAATATACTAAAAACTTTTAAAAGTTTTCACTGGTTCTTTATTAAAGAAAGCGCAGAAGGTAATATTTCATTTTACGGTAAGCTCGGAGTTTGTTTTGATAGAATTAAGCTTGTCACTGTAAGTATAAAATCCTTTCTTTTGAGAATTTATTTAGCACATATTTTACCTTTCTAAGTTGTATATTAAACGAGTTGTCATATTATATGAGTATATGTTTACTACTTTTGGTACAATTTATATATAGGAAATTACTGGTTTATTTGTAATATAATAAATATCATATTTTATTTTGATAGAAAAAATGATAATGAAGATTTATTAATAAGACTATAAAGCACAATATTGTAAGTGTCGCACATATCATTGTCAGATTGTAAGATATTAGCGTTACAATCAATCACTGGTGTGCCCGTGACGTGGGGGTAATTAGGAGCGGTCCAATGAGACAGACAACATTCTGGAAATTCTGCTATAGTTCTTCTCTTATGAAACTGTTTGTAGATATAATATACGGAATATATACTTACATAAATATGGATAAGTTATAAGACTACTATTATAAATGCGAAAGTTTTTGTTTGTTACTTCTTCACGTTAAAATAGCTGGATTTTAAATTGAAATTGAATTTAAGTTGACAAAATTTGTCTACTATAGATTCTAAAGCTACTAAAATTTTGACACTTCAATCAGTAATAAAATTTGTCAAAAGGTGGCGCTGCTTGTAGTTATATATATGTAATACAAACGAGTTACATATCCTTACGCGTACTTGCGTCCGCTACTTAACAATAGCCGATAAAGGAACTCAACGGCCATTTTTTTCCAACTTCAATTAAGGTTATTATGATTTCTGACAGTAAGCACATTTTTATCCGAATAAAACATAACCTATGGCACTTGGCGGTAATATAGTTTCTTCTTTATGACATTAGTATAAATAAAAAAGGCTCGTATGAACGCACATGCGAGTGAAGCGAGGGTAAATCGCTACGTCTTAATATTACTATAAAATATATATATTGTCGCGTTGAACTAGGCATAATTTTTTACAAGCATTTTATTACTGGTAGTTTCTATCTTCATAATTTGTGAAGTACTTACTTTGGGAAGATAATAGCGTTTCGTAGATCGTGAATCTCCTTAATTACCAACAATGTTGAAATTAAGCTTTTAATGAGTTTTAATTAACAAGTTTCAGAACGCTGCTATAAAATATCTCATGATTTTGTTGATAAGATAATGTTTCCCTTTATCATTGCGGGCGATGAATAATAAATAACTTGCTACAAGCTTCCAATATTTTTCTGAGAATATTCATCAACTCTCTGTAAGTACATTGTACACGTGTGTGATGTTTGTTTTCATATTTTTAAATGACTGTCTTATAAAAACTTCAATTTATTTCTCCCCTATAATTCCTGGTTCACTATACCTATCTGAAACGCCGTTCGTAAAAAAAAATAAAGTTTATGCAGAACCTTTAAGCGTCCTAGTTTTGCCAGAAATAGAGCCTGGATTAAGGATAAACCACAGATTTAAATCTGGTACCTATGACTCTACAGTAGAGGCACAAGGATTTGGTACGGACGTCGTTTGAGACCGAGGGAAGACAATTGCATAGTTTTTATCCCGGAAATCATCCTTTAAGGGGGTGAAAGTGGGGAGGGGGTGAAAGTTTGTATGGGGAACTAATCATATCTCAAGTAAGGGATGATTATAAGTATTTTTACCTACTTTTCTATAATTATGTGTATATAGTCTATCTATTCCATACTAACCGCAAAAACAACGTAGGTACCTAGGGACGAACTCGAGCAAAGCGAGGTTGAGTCGATATTATAATCTATAAGTGCTATCTAATGGTAAACACTAATTGGATTTCACCAATGGAAACAGTTTGAAGAAGCAATTTACGTTGAGCAGAAAGACGGTAATTCTGCAAATAGAAATTGTAAAGGCAAGTTTTTTACGCTACTTCAAAAACTATGAAAATTATATAATTTCCTACAAAGATGAAAGGCCATTGCCATATATGCCATTTCAGTTAGATTCATTGAGATTTGGCTTCGAAGAAGGACATATTAGACCCAGGATCAAAGCTTGATAATGTTTCATTCAAATTAATAATTTAAGATTCAAACCGCTTAGATTCTTTATTTATGTCGATATTTATTGTATTAAATTACTAGCGAATTAATCTCGCTTCGCTCGGGTATATTTATTTTCCTAAGTATACTTTTGCCAAACATTTTATTTACTTTATTTCAAGACGTATAGAGAGCACACCAATAAAGCAACTCAACGGCAAGTTTTTTTCCGACTTCAATTAACGATATTATGATTTCTGACAGTAAATATATTTTCATTCTAATAAAAATATACGTTGATGCTTCCTATAAGTAAAAGAATTTTCAAAATCAGATCAGTATTTTCAGAGATTATCACTACATCCAAACTTACAAACTATACCTCTTTGTAATTTTGATGCAAATTAGATTATTCATATTTATTTTATATATCGATAGTATATTTGAAATAAGCTGTCATATTTTAAAAAGATTTATAAAATACATAGGTATATATATACCTACACGGTCGAGTGCTATAATTCTTTTGAAAGATAATATAAAACGCTTTAACGAGAAAATCCTCCGAGTATTTTCACAAACGATTCACACTTACTCGTCGGTAATGCCTTTTAATTACTGTTAAAGCATTTATTTGTATATCAAGTTTAATTTAAATGTAACGTAATATATAGTTTTTATCTTAAGTTATTAAAATTGCTTATACCTAAATATGAGTAAGTTTCTGGCTTTGTAAAGAAATATATGATAGTAAATAATGTCAAAATAAACGTCCCACAACATACTTTGTTAATTCCTCCACGACCGCGGACACGCCGGCGTTACAGTTAACAATAGATTTCTTAGAAATTTAATTAATTTTTTAGAAATTTACCTGGAGGTGATAATGTAATAATACACAAAATTTATAACATATTATTAATATACATTGAGTAAGTATTGCATATTATTTCTTAATCACAGTTAAAAATGTTAAAATATTATATCATACTTTTAACAACGAACACTTTACAATGCATAAAAATAACTTTTGCTTCCTCCAGCGGGCCTTGTGTTCTCTTCAGACAATAAGAAATCTTGAGTGACATAGTTTACTGTCCGACTGTGTCAGTCTACATACACTTCATAATTTAAATCAGAATTTTTGATATCATACATATGTAGCTTATTTCTATAAAATTCTTTAATAATACAAATTGACGAAAATATTGGTTTTACTGACAACATTGTCAACCGACTTCAAAAAGGAGGAGGTTCTCAATTCGACTGTATGTTTTTTTTTTTTATGTTTGTTACCTCAGAACTCCGTCATTTATTAACCGATTTGGACAATTTTTGTTTTGTTTGAAAGGGTATACTTCCAGATTGGTCCCATTTAAATTTCAAAAAAAAATACCACCCTTAGGGGTGGAAAAACAACTAATGATTAATTTAACCTACTTCTAATTGTCATATTGACTTGAAACTTTGCAAGTATTTCTATTTCCGTTGATAGTACAGTGGTTCGGTGTTGTTGACATGATCTGATGGCAAGGCCAGAAGGTGGATAGGTGGAACTCTTCAACGGCTAATAGTAGATACTTTGAGTTTGGGCTTATTTTGTTTGATTCGACAAGCCTAACACGTTAGAATTCTTACTTTGCTACTACTGTCTACACTAAAAAGGGAAAAATAAAAACTTTTTAACAAAAAAATAAAAACCGACTTCAAACAAAAGCACTAAAAAGTAAAAAATAACTGATTGGTAGTTTTCATTTACTATACATACCTTATCAAATATTTTCGAAGTGTTTTTGTATTTTTTTTGTATAATATATTTATCGCACCTGTTATTTTATTGTGAAATTTTAAGTATTCTATTTAATTGTGAATTAAAATTCATATAGGAGTCGAAGACAATATAATATATTGCACTTAATATATAAAGTTTTGCGATTAAAAGTAATACTTAATACGAGGGGGATGAGGCCATAGTCCACCACGCTGGCCAAGTGCGGGTTGGCGGACTTCACATGTCTTTCGAAAAGTTGCTAAGTTCTCTTAGACTTGCTGGTTTCCTCGCGATGTTTCCCGTCATCGTAAGACAAGAGGTGTTCATGTTAGAAATTATTCGCACATGAAAATATCAGAGGTGCGAGACCCGGGGTTTGAACCCGCTTTACTCGGTTGAACAAGCGAGCGCGTTACCACTGGGCTACCAATGCCTTTGTTCTCTCTTCTTAGCTATAAATCAAGAACATCTTTTCAGCTCTTTTCTAGACGTTAAAAGCATATGAACAACTGCTATAGACCTAATTGATTCAAAATTTATCCCTCAGACTGATGAGTTAGCTACTTTAGAGCCAGTACAATGATATGGAAACCTCATCCTGCAGCTTCACCTCGAATCTGCAAAATACTCAGCTCTTTACTAAAATACTGCAGAGATATCTTGTAAGAGTAGGTAGAGAGTAGGCTCATTGAAGTGGCCTCAATGAATAGGTTATTGTGTTGAGGATTTTAATTTTAAAACTGGTGCTAAATAAGTGAAAATTAAAAGATTTGCTTAAGTTATGACTACTATATAACTACTTTAAAGGTTTTTCAGCCACGGTCGTTTTAATCCTCAGACTGACGAGTTAACTTTTTTAAGTAATAAACCTTATTAACTGATGAAATGATATCAAAGGCATATAATTGTAGAAAACAAATTTATTAAGAGAAACTAAATTGACAATATAAAATATGCAAAAAAAAGGCTAATGACAAGTGACAATAGTGTATAAAGTTCCTATATTAAAGAGTGAAGACGTCCATACTTTTATCACTATACAAACACAAGAACCTAAACACTTGGTCCTCAAAAGTTGACTCACATCTTCTTCTAATTTGCCGCCCATACACTTTTTTGTTGTACTATTTCATCTACTTATTATAGTTAACTATCATTTACCCAGTTATCATAGTCAGTCTTTTGTTCTTTATTTTTATAATCATCATTTATGATCTGACAAGGGTTTTCTACTTTCTCTCTGATGATGATCTATCCTATGGTTAGCAGTAAATTAATCAGCAAGTCACTTACTTTCCCTCTGATATCATTTTATTTCAAATTCTGGAGGCAGTTATATAAATTACCAGTCGTGCAGCATTGCTTATTCTTGTTGCCTGCTTAAATGCCTACTAAAATACGAAGCAAAAATGTCACCCGTAACTCGTACACAATTTGTAAAGAGTAACTGCCAGTTTAGCAGACATCCGTCCCCGTATCCCGTTATACGTGGACAGAATGTGCCACAGATTCTTTCTACTAACCTTATCAAAAAAAAGTTCTCAAAAGCACAGAAAATTATTTTAGTTGTAGTAATAAGCTTTTCAGAAAAATCCTACAATAACTTTCAATATACCTACATATATTGAAAGCACCTATGAATATATGGCGTGTATATTGTATAACCAAACTCCTGGAAGCAGTAGGTATATTAAGGTGATGGTTATCATATAATTATTTAGATGCTTTAGCTTTACACATTAATTGTATATACTTTACACAATAATTACTATGTACATTTAATAACTCCCACAAATATAGCTAAGAACCATCTTAGTTAAATAAACGTTCGAATAAAAACACATGTAAACGTAGGCAAAAAACTTAAAACATCACTCATTTTCCGTAAAAATGTTTTAAAACATTAGTATATTTTTTCTTAGAAAGCCATTAATAATGGAAACATTAATAACCCAGCCTCTGGCTCCTTCCCTCTCCCTCCCTCTGGGTCCTAAATAAATTCTTACACTACAGACTTCATTCCACAGGAATCACTAGATATACTTAGATAAAAAGTGACGCTCTCAGAACTAAAAACTATCACTTTTGTTGCTGTAAAGAAGGATAACCCTACAAAGACATATTTGCATTCATAATATTAATGATTTAATTAACATACGCTTTCCATTCGACCATGTTTAAAGCCTGCTTTCAATATTTTAAAACAATAATATTATAGTCAAAACTTGCAAACTTTAGTTAAGTTACTATAATATCTAGATCCAATATTTACATATAAAGTCAGTGAAAGTTTCAAAATAGCATCGGTTGTTAACAAAATCGGACTGAGCTTATTGATGAACTAAAACAAACAAGAATAGAATAGACAGGACAGAATACGCTGAAATAGCTTTAAACTGTTTCTGTAAGATAAACAGAGAAACATGATACAAGTGAGTTGTCGAAATCACAGGCAAATAATTTTAATATAATCCTATGATAAATGTAAAATATCTGTAAGTATAAATTAATTTAATATTTAAAAACTCTGTAAAGCAAAGTAAATGTACAGTGATAACAAACAAAGCATTTTGAGCAATGGAGCCGATGTACGATGAATATGGACAAATGAGTTATAGGTAATTTACGTCGCTACGTATCGCTCGTTTCGGAGCAAATGTGAATATCAAATGAGTGTTTAAGCCGCCCATTTGGATCACTCTCGGCTGATGCCAATCATTTCAAAATGGACGCTTGCGGTGTTCAGTCGATGACTGTTAATTACCCGATCGCTTTATAGTGATTAATACACACACGCACACACACACACACACACTCATACATATATCATATAAGTAAATGTTACGTATTCTAGTACTTTGGGGAACTAAAATATTATTTCATTTTATGTTTCATTCACAGTTTTTATTAAAATAGTTACTATCGTACATAACATAAGTGGTAAATGTTCTTTCATGTTCCAATAAAGATTTTTTTATAACTCTCATACTTACATATCGATTCTATCGCACCTTTATTTCTATTACGTATACGTATAAAATACGTAGGAACTACTTATACTCAAACGTTAGTCGTTATTACTACGTGTAGTGAGCTCGTTAATTTTATACAATTTAATATGCCTTATAAAACATTGGTTGTGTATGCGTTATGTTATATTTATTCATTTGTATTATTGTTGTTCCCTTTTTAATTAAGAAACTTATTGAAGACTCGTTGAAGTTCTGCTTACTTATTGAAAGTTTTGTTTGTTACAAATAACGAAACGAAGTTTGATAACAAGGATTTCATAATAGATGTATATAATAATTATAACAGATGGATGGAGATTAAGTGTAAGAATTGAAAAAATACACACAGTTTATTTTATGTCGGAATAAGAAAAACAAAAAAACTTCTAGCAAAGTTGTGTCATCACATCTCAAGTTTATATAAAGACTTGATCTCGCGCAGATTGAATACGTTTGAAGCAATCCGGAAACTAAAGGGTCGTATTGTTATTCACCCCAGTGTGCCAACCGACTAACCAGATTGTGGCTTTGCTCTAAATAATAATACTCGGTTGCTTTCTCTGAAAACATTATAAAGGAAGAGTCATGTTATTAATTCTTAAAATTGTCATAACTATAGTCTCATTTTATTTCTAAGTTAAATTACACTCATCTATACTAATATTATAAAGCGGTAAAGTTTGTGAGATTGTGAATTTGTGAGTTTGTGACGTTGTAGGGGGTAATCCGGATCTACTGAACCGATTTAGATGAAATTTGGTAAGAAGATAGTTTGAGACCCCGGAAAGCACATAGGATACTTTTTATCCCGGAAATCATCCCTTAAGGGGGTGAAAATGGGGATGATAATTTGTATGAGGAATCAAGCTAGGGACGAACCCTAGCAAAGCGAGGGTGAGTCGCTAGTAGTAGATATTTGTATATACTATCTCCCTTTTGAAATTATATTTGTTTTTAAGGGTCTGTTTAACATTTGATGAAAAAATAAAACTGAAAAATAACTGAACTGACGAGAACTATTTTTAAGAAAACTATAACTAAAAACTATTAATCGAGAAATATACTCACATTTTTTGAATTTTTACAACGTTACTCAGACTTCAGACTTTTTCAAGGTCTTTTAATTTCTCAGTAAGAGAAATAATTACCTGATAGATTTCAATCAATAGTATATCGTTCAACAAAAATATTGAGAACGAAGACGAAAATAAAAATGTAAGACAGAATTACTTTTCTAACAACAAATACTGGCGAAATATCGAAGACATTTTCACGAAATACGTATACCTATGTCATCTAAGATTTGTAGTCAAGAAATTGTTTCAATACTAGCTATTTCCGTTACATATAAATATGACAAAAATAACGAAACGTGATAAAGTAATGGACATAATGACTACTGCCGCTACCTAAAAGCCATCATACGTAGAAGTACAAGAGCTTAGTGAAAGTGTTTTGATGGCATTGCTCGTCACTCTAAAGTCTAAAAAGTAATAATTTATTATAAAATAATATGTATTACCTTAACAGTAAACATATATATATATATATATATATATATATATATATATATATATATATATATATCATTCAATTTATTTAATCATTACCTGTTTACTGTTGATTTAATAAAATCGAATTGTCGTAGCCAACGAAGTACTCTTTCAAGTCCCTCTTTTATTTTTATATTTTATAAATTGGAAAACGAACCAAATATATAGACAAGCTGTAAACTTGATTACAGAATAGAAGGAAAGAACAAACATGGGAAGAAAATCAAAGTAAAAGAAACTGTTTACACTAGTATTTAGTGGAATACTGTATATATCTTGGGACCTCAGAAATTAAGCTACATACACATTTTATTGATTTTTTTTGTATCATTATATACCATCTAGAAATAGTAGCTAAAAGTATATACATATATGACACAAAAAAAAACAAACAACATATAAAAAAGTAATAGCATCACGGACACAATAAGTTACGATTATCTCCATTTCGTGATGTTCAATTTTTAAGCGTTGTTTTGGTTCTGACATATTATGTACATATCTCATTGTACATTCAAAATAAAAAAAGTCATTATTACGTACTAAAATTCAAATACTTTAAAACACCCGAAGTCGGTCAATTACTTACATATATTTTCTTATTTTTTAATTTTTTATTTATCTTTTGTACAAATCGTATCATAAAAATAAAAGAAAAATAATGCTATTCAATCGCGTAAAGCCGACAATCGGAGGGAAAGCGCGGCGGCACCGCGTCGCCCCGCGCACTCGAACTTTGACAGTTTATATGACCCGTGTAATGGTGCCTTAAACTAAATAAAGCTTTGCATTTGGCTCGTGTATCGCGAGCGCCGTCACGCCCCTAGCTTTGTCTCGACGCCGAGATTAGAACTTTCTGGCTCTATCTGAATAAATAGAGTGGCCTCTTACAATACTTTATGAAACGAAAAGAGCTAAAAAGATCCTACTTTTGCTACATAAAATAAAATTGATATTGTTATGGGATATCTGTTGCTTTGTAGTCGCTTTTAACAAGAGGCTTGGGACTACCTTTGCTTATCCTTGAGTACATTCACAATTTTATAGTATAAAAAGGTATTATTAGTTTTTAATATTTGAACGTGAATTAATAACATAAATTAAAAGGTGAGTGTAGGAGTTTAGTGATGTCATGCTGTCATTGCCTCAGGCAAGTTGGACTAAGGTTTGATGTATATGCAAATTTGTACGAGAAATTGAGTAACATCGCTTTTGCTTTGCAAATTCGTAGATATTGAATTTCGAACACAATAAAATTTTAACATTCAATCTTTTTTGTAAAGTAAATAAAAATAGAAAAATAGCAAGCCTATTGTTTGCTTGGTTTTTTAAATTTATTCTTATATCGTCGCACTATATTCCTAACGGGGTAGTTAAATCGGTACATATATTATACAAAGTACAAAAATAGCCAACATCTTTAATGGATACGTTAAACGAGAACGGAACACCTATACCTTTAGATAATATTAATTAAATACGTTGTGAGTATATTATTTTAAATTTCTTTAGAATTTTTTCAAAATATCTTTAGATTAAATTGTTTCTTTCCTAACTGTCACTACACTGACCTTAAAATTACTCTACAAGGAATACAATCTAACTAACAATTATATAGGTAGGTGGTCCCATTGTCCCCTTTGTCATAGTCCCTATATTATGTCCCTTGGGGTACAATCTTACAAATCGGTTCATATCGATCAATGGAGAAGATATTGAGTAACATATATAAAAACATACACTCGGATTGAGTACATACGTACATATATATAACATCACGCCGTTTCCCTTACAGAGGCAGAGAGAACAGAATGCCAAGCATCACGATCTATGCATACTTCTTTTTCTCCACCTATTGTTATCATTCTCTTCACACACGCTTTTTGGGGTGTTCTAAGAGTTTTCTTTTGGTTTTCTTTAATTATCCAAAACACTTAGTCTTCGAAAGTCTCCCAAGGTATCCTCTTGCTACGCCTTCCACTCACTAATAAATAATAAAATCTAAGCCACCTCTGATCTGATGAAATTGTTCTAACATATTATGAGGTTTTTAATGTAAAACTTAATCGTTATATAGGCCTTGGTTTTACTGAAGATCACACAGATCGCTGTCAGAGTCTGAAAATAACCAGAATAAAGCACTATTTATGTAGTTGTAAATATTCAAAGAATAAAAGATGTCATACTTTCGTATATTTACGAATAGGGAAGAGGAGATTCACATATTGTGATACGATATGATTTCTTACGGGAGAAAATTTTAGTGAGCCGTTAACTTCTCATATCCCTCGTCAGCGACGGCAAAACAAAGTAATTTCGATTCGAGCTTAGCGGAAACCCGCCCCAGCAAATATACATTACGATTTGTAAGAAAACACGGATGTTTATATCTTAACATGTGTGCGTTTACTTTTCAAGTTCCTTGCGAAAATAGATTTAACGAATTTTGTTGTTTTCAATAATTTTGTACAGCGCCTTGCGCAATTATCTATAATTGATATTATAGTTACAACTACTTAAAATTGTACGTTAAATAAAAAGTAAGTAAAAAATTATATGTTTTTTATATGAATAATCCTTGAATAACAAAATAATAAAAATAATAATACAAGCGAAATTCCGCATTAAAAACAAAAACTCCCAGAAAGTAGCAACGAACTGAATGGTACCTAATTATTCATTAAGTCAAAAACAGCAAAAATGACTCTTAATAGCGAAAACATATCATTAATTAAGAAGACAATAAATATGTATTATTAATAATAAGTAATTGATTTTATCTATACATATACACATAGTTATAATAAAATTGTAACTAAGTCGAAACTGTTCATTAAATATTTTTTTAAAAATCTAATTGAAATAGACATTATTATCGATACAGAGTCCGAATCAATAGTTTTTAGAATTTTTGTCTGTCTAGAAAACCACTGGACAGATTTTGATGAAATTTGGATGATGATAGCTGGTTATCCGAGTCAACATATAGGAAACATTTTTAGCGCGGGAGAATATCTCATTTTTGACAAAAAATACAAAAACTGCACTGTAAGAGTATACTAATATGTAAAGACTTTGATTTTTGGTCACCTGAACGCGGGCGGAGCCGCGGGCAGTGCTAATATAAATATATAAAATATTTTTATTGTTATCATATTTTTAGTTGATAATACTCAAAAAATGTTAACGCGGCAAGAAGAAGACTATTTATATTAATATGTAGATTTACAAATATGTACGTGCAAAAAATAAAGTATTTTCAAAATAAGGTTTGGTGTTCTTACCATCCATGTATTAGAAACTCTAAGTAACGGAAAAATGCGCAAAAGCTTGTATTTATCCCAGTATTACTAATTACATTGCTTATACATTTAGAGATTCATATATATTATTATCAATAAATTATTTATTGTATGTTACAAGGAACATCTAAGACTAGTATGATTATTACACAATAACAGTGACGATATATGTATTTAAGAAGAACATTAGAACGTTATTAGCTAAATATTTAAATTATGCCGTACCTTTTGCAGTAAAAACCTTTTGTCAATGGTGATGGAGTCGAAGTGCTAAAAACTTTTTAAAAGACAGAATACCTTATCGGCCCTACTGGTGACAAGAGGGCTGGCTCGTTTTCGCCGAAAGAATCGGCATTGCTATTCTGCGGGGGAATGCAGCTAGCATTCCTGCCACAATCCCACATCGCCATGATATTTAAGCTGTACAATTTACAGTATATTTAATGTTTTTCAAGTAAATAAAGTATGTGATTACTGTTTAAAGATATTTTTTATTTAAATTTCAAACCCGATCATCGTTTATATAAAAACCTTATATTAAGAAGATTGTAATAGATTAGTTCAAAATATAATATATAAAATATATCTTACGAAAATGTTCTCTCGACCAGCCACCACGCCTATGAACTGTAGTAAAAAATCTTGATAAATTAAGAATACAACCAACGTTATAATTACCTACTATAATCAAAGATCATAAATTATGTAACCAATACATTTTGGGCAATTACATATGCTATAATCAAGAAGATTCGCAAAAGGGTTTCGGCGCTCAATCAAACTTTAGCAATCATCACGCCTATCTAATCTCCTGGGTAACAATGTTACATTGGGTTTACGTATCACCTTACTTAGTCTCATTTTACGCACGACGATAACAAATCCAATAGGTAGTTGTTTTGTCCAAACTCTGCCATTGTTTGCTAGTAATTAAATATTCCACTTACTAAATTTAATAATCAAATCTCAATAAACGAATGTAAACATATATACATGAGCAATATAAATTAAATAGAATAATTTGATGAGGTCCAAACAAAACGATGCAGTAGGTAGATCTTCTTATCGTAGCTTGTAATAAACGTTTTAATATCAAACTAAGTATACGCGATTTTTCCTTATTCAATTTTTCGTTATATTAAAATCCTATCTGATATAATTGTTATATTCATAGATAGATTTTATAGAGTATGCGTTCGTCAGGGAATGATATTCGATATAGTAGACATTTTTAATTTCCGGCGGCCCCGGTGCTTCCGTTACGAAAAAGTGTTAATTGAATATGTACGCGTTCGCAGAGATATAATTGATCTAAACTAGATGTTGACTTTAAAAAAAGACTAGTAACCAATTTAAATATAAAACTAATAAAATACTACAAAAAACTAATAAAGGCAAACAATTTATGTAAATGTCTCTAATTTCCGATCCTCAAACTTTTGCTCGTAACACTAAGTAAGATCTGAAAATAATATAAAAAAATAGACACAGACGAACCTATTTTCGTACCTTCCTCTCTCTTAACTTCCTCTTTCTTGAAGGTTGGTTTTAAAAGTAATATATAACATTTTAAATAAAGCTATTCGAATTTATTTAGATTTTTGGTTTCCGAAGTTTTGAATGATTTACAGCAATCATGGTCACGGGAGGGACTGACACCGTAGTGAAAATGTCAAATATTCGTAAATCTAAGAAAGTATTAATATATTATAACATATTTTACATATTCTACAACTATAAATATTACTTATTTTTTGTTAATAAAACCTATATCTATCTCTATTATAGAGTTACAAGTCAAATTAAATCCTATTCAGATCGACCTCGAAATAGCAAGAATAGAACGTTTTTGACCGGTAGACTGTAACCGATCTGGAACAACAGGGAATCGATGAAAACAAGGAAATCTTAATTGAATTATTCATAGGCAGAGTAAACAAATTGATTCAACAATCAAACATAGTTCCCAAATGTAAATGAGGTGACAGTTTCTATGTAAGCAAAAAATATTATTATTGCTTAAATCATATTATTTTTAACCGGAATGTGTACAAGTATGTGTGATGTGTATGTTTGACTAGAACTTCTTGTTTTTTATGACATATCTAATATTTATTACGTATTTTAACAATTTTTGTAGAGATAAAACAGTTTTAGCCAATACCTCCTTTCTGATTAATTTTACGATGAAATTAATTATTTGATAAATTAAGGTAAACTTTTATGAAGTTTATGTGTTCGTTTTATTACTTATACTCCTGGTGTTGGTGAAAAATATAATTCCTAGACCACTTTTCTTTTGGGTGATATTAAAAAGTTTATTAAGAAGAATCCAGGTTATGTTTATACATACTCAGTTGAGGAGAAAAAAGAAAAAATGGCCTATAGGTATGGCCATTTATATTCTCATCCGACTTCGCGATGCAAAGGAGGGTAATGCGTTTATCAGCCTATATATATATATATTTATAAATGACACGTCGATTGATTTGTCATGACGGCGTGAATGTGATAGAAAGCATAAAAGTTTGGAAAAATCATAATGGCCGATTTTGAACGCTATAATGTGAAAAAGAAAAAAATGAAATCGACGAATTATGTCAAGTGGACTATCGTTTAATAGGTATTTAAAAATCATTAGATTTCTGTCATCACTTTTTATTTTAAATAACAGTTTAGGATAAAGTTGGTTAACAACCATTCTCGCAAATTTTCCTACTTAAAAATATTTAAAAAGCTGTAAATAAATAAATATATTATAAACATAAAAAAATGACTTCATAAAAGCTAACTAAAAAGATGAAAACAAGTTAACGAAGGAATATAGTTTTATGCAGTCGGGTTTTTTATTTTTGTAGTGTATTTATTTTTATATATGTATAGCGAATTAATTTTTTATTAAAAAGTATTTATTTTTCCCTTTTTAGTGTAGACAGTAGTAGCAAAGTAAGAATTCTAACGTATTAGGCTTGTCAAATCAAACAAAACAAGCCCAAACTCAAAGTATCTACTATTAGCCGTTGAAGAGTTCCACCTATCCACCTTCTGGCCTTACCATCAGATCAGGTCAATAATACCGAACCACTGTACTATCAACGGAAATAGAAACACTTGCGAAGTTTCAAGTCAATATGACAATTAGAAGTAGGTTAAATTCATCATTAGTTGTTTTTCCACCCTTAGGGGTGGTATTTTTTTATGAAATTTAAATGGGACCAATCTGGAAATATACACTTTCAAACAACATAAAAATTGTCCAAATCGGTTAATAAATGACGGAGTTCTGAGGTAACTAACATAAAAAAAAAACATACAGTCGAATTGAGAACCTCCTCCTTTTTGAAGTCGGTTGAAAAATGAATAATAATTTTAAAGGTTCGCTTTGGAAGCTAACAAACAACATCAAAAAATAATAAAATCCAAAGGAATAAATTTATTGAAGATTTACTTATCCAATACAATGAAAATCATCAGTCTTTAAATTCCTTTAAAATCCCTTAATGAACCCTCTTGTATGCGATATCGATTCTTGTATCTATACACATAATAAAATTGTAACTAAGCCGAATCTGTACATTAAATATTTTTTGGAAAATCTTATTGATATAGTCATTATTATTGATACAGAGGCCGAATCTATAGTTTTTAGAATTTTTGTCTGTCTATCTGTCTGTCTGTTACCGCATCACGAAAATACTACTGGACAGATTTTGATGAAATTTGGTATGATGATAGCTGGTTATCCGGGTTAACATATAGGATACTTTTTACCGCGGGAAAAAGTGTCATTTCTGAAAAAAAATACAAAAACTGCAATTTAAGAGTATACTAATAGTAATATGTAAAACCTAAGAATTTGGTTTTTGGTCGCGAGCGGAGTATTTTTTGTATATTACACTATTACTATTATAGCAGAATAAATAAAAAAGGAGATATTGTTAATAATTATTTTTAGCCACTATGTTTTTAATATGGTCACACAAATTGATAAAGTAAGATTGTAAAATTTCATGTCAAAGTCTATAAAAATATCAATTTTAAAAACTCTCAGAAAGAAATTCCAGGTAACCGGCCTTTTATGCATGAAATGTTTGGGCGAAAATAGATACAGGTAAAATTGATGCATTGTATTGAAATTTAAAATTTTATTTCTATAAAATATGAACCGCGAAATTGTGTTTTAAATGTCTCAAGAGTATGCAGAAGCATATCCTCCGCCTAACACTTTGCGTTCACCCTGTTGCATTAAAGTAAGATGTCTGAGAAATATGCAAAGAATACCACGAGTAAAAATAACTTATATACAGACGTTATATTTGCATCAGTGTAAAATTTCTAAATAATGGAAGCTGTCCAAGGCGAGACGTTGAAAAGATGTCACGGGAAAACACTCAAGACGTGAAGAAAATAGTTCCCGGAAAAATTAGCATTGGATATGAGTTGGCCCTAATATTACTTTCAACTATATTGCTTGACACTGCTCATCCTGTGGACTTGGTTCTTGACATACTGCGCTTCTGAATTTTATTTCAGAAACGTTGTTAAGTACGTAAAATGAAAAAAGTAAAATGAATTAAATTATAGGAACGTTGGTGACGCGGGCAGGAGGAGTAAAGGGCGTAGGTTTAGTAAATTCATATTGACTTAAAATGTAAGTTTTCGAGGAATCAATAATCAAAGTTTTTGGTTCTGAACTTATGCACTTACTTTACCACGTATCTTAGTAGGAACTAATCCTACTGTTTTACAAAATAGCCCTTTAATGTAAAACATCTTAACGTTGTTCATGGTGATAGGTTGACATTACTACTTCCCATGTTCAGGTTTTCAGTTTGCTTTGCAGTTCAGTAATGCATAGAATATTCTCATATAAGCTTGGAGACATGTCCGATTTGGTTTTTTTGAACTACTCGTAACTACTAGGTAAATGATGCTGCGCGAATCATGTACTTTTTTTGGTGATTTAAAGAAATACTATATCAATATCAAGCCAAGACATGCTACATACATGAACGAATTAACCACTGGACCAGACATATAAGCGGACGTACCTTCACCGGTCATGTTAGTAACCAGGGTAATTTTAGCCTAGGTCGTTTGTTTTTTGTGTCAGTCTCAAGCACTTACTTGTCAACAAAACATCTCCCAAAAATGACTAAATGTTCTGTTAAATGGTGTGAAAACTATAACGGCGGAAGCAACACTATTTCTTTTCACTTGTAAATACATTATTTTATTACATTTATTGTTATTTATCACAAAATTCAATTTAATTTAAAATAAAATGTCATATTATCCAACTATGTTAAATATAGTCGATATTTCTATGTATTGTTGACATCTGACAACCATCCTAAACGGGCAGGATTATACCATTCAGAACAAATGACAAAACTGTCGAGTGAGTCCATTTGACAGCGACTTGTGCTTGACAATGTCGAAAAATATATCGATATTTGACGAAATAACTGAACGAATTGTGTTATTTGTACAGTACAATAACATAAAATATTTTATCACAGTATCCTACAATCTGATGACAATAAATTTATAATATTTTCTGAATCAAATAAAAATATAAATGCAAAAATTATAATTAGTATGTGTACTTTTTTTTTTATACCACATTTATACACTGGAATATTATTCCATTGTAATAATAATAAAGATCATTTTATTTCAACACATAAATTACACAAAATCAAACAATAATGTTATAGCACTATTAACTTCTGGGTTGGCGATTTGTAATAAAACACTTTACCACTTGCACTAATTATTTTACTTTCACGATCCAACACTCACTTTTTCACAATTTGCGATCATTTTTTCTTTTTCCTAATTTCACAAATGTTTATTAAGAACTGAGCAATATTAGGAAAGTATCATATTTTTATAACTACCCGAGACAATCAATTGCCAATTAAAATAGTTCAATAACAGAATCAACAAAATCACTTTATTTAATTAAATTAGCTTAATATTTTTTTAATCTTTACAAAATAATATTTATTATATATTAATGGAATATACACCCGATATTCATTTGTTCATTAACATTATTATAGGCCAACAGAATGTAGCCATCAATGCCATCGTATTTATATAAATCAAATTAAAAAAAATATGTTTGATGACATGTTTGGCTCAGTTTGTAGTGACCCTACTTGCTGTGCCAGCGGTCGCGGGTTCGAGTCCCGCTGGGGGCATTCATTTGTGTGATGACAAATGTTTGTACTCCAGTCATGGGTGTTTATATTTATAATATGTATGTATTTAAAGTTATATATGTGTACACTACACTCATCAACTATCTAGTATCCATAACACAAGCCTCGTAGCTTACCATGGAACTAGATGGCGCTGTGTGTTAATGTCCCAACATATTTATTTATTTATTATTTAATTATTATTTGACACATTATTATTGCCTCATTAATTCATTTATTTTAATTTATTATATAATTACAGATATTTTAAATTAAAAGTAGTAAAATATGATGACTATGCTTACAAATGTCTAAAATGTCATTCATTAGTTCATCCATATATGTATTTTATCGATTACGTTCAAGCACTAGAAATATTGAATTGTGTATCAGTGTTTATAATAATGTAATAAAATCTTTGTGTGCGTTATGCGTCACTTGGTTGAACTAGTTTTCATACATTTGTATTTTATGTCAGGTCCAGTCTCTAATTCGTCCATGGCTACATAGTATCAAGCAATCACGATTACTATAAGGCATTCGAAACGTCAGGAATTCGAAAATTCGAAAAGATAGTTTTATGTAAAAAGTCAAATATTCGCGTAAATCTAAGAAAGTAATAACTTTTTAGAAACGTACAAAATGAAATGATTTTTTTTATAACTAGCATTGCCCGCGGCTCCGCCCGCGTTCAGATGACCAAAAACCAAATTCTTAGGTTGCACATATAAGTATAGGTACTCGTACATTGCAGTTTTTGTATTTTTTCTCAGAAATGAGACATTTTCCCGCGATAAAAAGTATCCTCTATGTTTACGCGGATAACAAGCTGTCACCATACTAAATTTCATCAAAATCCCTCCAGTGGTTTTTCTGTGATGCGGTAACAGACAGACAAACAGACAGACAAAAATTCTAAAAACTATAGATTCGGCCTCTGTATATATATCCGATAATAATGTTTATTTCAACAAGATTTTCAAAAAAATATTTAATGTACAGATTCGGCTTAGTTACAATTTTATTATATGTATAGATAAGAAATTACATTATAAAAAATATGCTTATTAGATCTTATTATTTTAAAACATAATTTTATGATCATTATATTATATAAATCGTAGAACCAGAAATATTTTCACCAAATTGGTACAAAAGTAAAGTGGGGGCCACCAGATTTATACGGCGCCGAGTGCGTGCTTTAATAAAAAATACAAAGGTAATTCACGACAAGTTATTGCCCGCCGTGCAATATATTTGACTCTTATATTCTCATATGAAACTGAAACTATTTTAAGTGTGCATTAAGTAGTTGAGAGATGATTTATTTTTAACATATTATACTACATAACTACATTAAAGGAAAAGACAAAGTAGATATGTAAATGTACTAATAGAATAAAAGGTGAAGCTTTGTTTTTACGGTTTTTTTTGGTCGTTTGAACGCGCTGCTGTATGTTATAAAATATTTTTGTTTACTTAACACATATTTTATAATATGTGTTAAGTAAACACCCTTATGGTGTGTTTTTAATGAGGTAATCTAGCTAGATATTATGTATTGTTATATAGGACGTTTGTTTAGGGCAGTCTGCGTGTTTCGGGGGGCTGGGTGACAGTGGGTCGAGAGGTTTGGACAGTATCTGTAACTCAAAGCTGTCACGATCACGCGGGTCGCCTGCTCTATAACATCCCTTACCCTTCCCCTGTACTTGAGCATCTGTTTTTTTCACACAATATTAATAGATTTTCTCAGCATTTTGTGCGACATCGGTGGGTCAAATAAGATTGCAATCATCTATATTGTATGTTTTATACTACTTTTTAAAAAACGTTAATATTTAGAAGAACCTAATAGCACAGATTATTAAATAGAATTACTGCATTTAATTTTTAATAAACTTTACTATTTTAACTTTGCTATTACTTGTATTTAGAAATTTACTAATAATGATTTATGTATGTGCATAAATTTATTTTAATACATAATACTTTCTTAGATGAATAAATTTAAAATGTCATAATACTACATTTTGACAGAAATTCGACATTAACTTTAATGAAAAATAGTTAAACTTAATACTTAACACCCGTTTCATTTTATATTCAATGCAAGTCGTAATCTGGCATGAGCATTTCTATTAGAACAAAGCATAAAGACAAGCGACTAAAAGTAGAACGACAACGTCTTAAGTTTTGGCCGGATTCGGAGTTGGCAGGGGTCGGCCAGCTTCAGATAATGTCACCATAACAGATTATATCTTGGCACCAAGTCAGTTCTCTCACAGATATTCAAGGAATCACAGACGCACTTTATGCGATTCTGTTGTAAGTGTAATGACACTAAAATATTCCGAAATCGTCACAGTTTTAGAGATGTCTCCATTGTTGCCACGGTTGAAATATCTGCCAAAGAAATAATAAAATTAAATGTTTTATTTATGAGTAACAAAATACACGTTTTGCTTTGTAAAAAATCTTAAAGTTGGTTAAAATTTTGTTGAAAATGACAATGAGATGATTTTTTGAGAGTGTAAAAATCAATAGATTTATATAATATAAAAAAATAGTGTAGGAAAAAATATTAATATAAGCACTCATAGTCTACAGGAAGCATACAAAGTATTTAAAGTCTTTCACAGCTTTTTTAATTATATAAAACTACAATTTCTAAATGCTATATTCTAGAAAAAGTTCTCAATTTGACAAAAAAACAATGAATAGTATTAGGCATAATAGTATGAAGATAAAAACAAAAATATGGTCAAGTATTACTGTCAAATATTACGCAACTACGAGATTACGTAAGTAATTTAAGATGTAATGGCCATTAGTCATGTCATGTTGATGATGTTATCCGCATGAACTAGATCGTGGAATTTAGATCTGCGTAAGCTATGTCGATGAGTGATGAGCATATTACATCGTTCATTGTCGTTAGCTATATACACTTGATGCAAGGGAATTATATGTAATATTGCTATAGCTGTGCTGAGGACTTATTAAAATCCTTTCTTTTTTAAAAACCATAAGTAATTTACAACATCCTAACTAATATTATAAATTTAACAAAAGTATTTCTTAGATTTAGTATTTCCAATATTTTTAAACTATCCAGAATCTTTAATGACGCCCCCATAATCCGCTAGATATGGGGAATGAAAGAATATTTAAGAGATAATTATTGTATTTGCTCTTTTGCACAATTATAAAAACGAGACTTATATGGTTTTTATTTATTTTTAAACTCTGCAACCCAGTACACATCATATCAACACTTTTAAGTCGGTAGGTAATAGGAAGTATCTCCATAAAACCTTCAGACCATTTACTGGAAGCTGAAAGTTCTCTATTTATAATCTACAGAATTAGGTCAATTTCTCAAGTTAATACGTTAAACATTACATCTTCACCAAAGTTCGCTGAAGTATAATCCTATTAGCGAAGACGGTTCCAGGTGTGGCCCGCAGCAGACCACGTGTAATTGCGGCAATAAATCCTCCCGCGACGACTTATGCCACCCACCGCTGCCTGCGTCCCGACCCGCGGCAATTAAATCACGATGAATTATGGAATGCGACTAATTACGAATATATTGCCATTTATCTACTCTACCAAAAATATTAGTAAGTAATAAAGTATAAAGTACCTAGTATATTAATAGATACATTCTGTAGATATATACATGTAATAAGTAGGTACCTTGCTTTTTATTCACAAAACATTACAACCGAGTTTTTGCTGCCAATTGATATTTTATATAAAATGTAATCATGCTAATAATTAATGTGAAATTCTAAAAAAACTATGTCTGTCTTTCAGTCTGTTTATCTGTTACCTTGTCGCGCTTAAACCGCTGTACCGATTTAGATAAAGTTTGGTATGGAGATAGTTTGAGACCCTGAGAAGTACATAGGATAATTTTTATTCCAGAAACCATCCCACAAAAGGTCATTAAGAGGGGTGGAAGTTGAAGTTGTATGGGGAATCAATCATTTCTCAAGTAAGGGTCTTATTTTTTTTAAGTACTAACCGTCAAAACGTACCTAGGGACGAACCCGAGCGAAGTAAGGGTGAGTTTTGCACACACTGTGTGACATATTTTTTCATTCTGTAGTTAAGTCAATAATAAAGAGTATACTGATAGTAAAATTATTTTTATTATTTAATTTTGTAGTACAGATATGAATACTTAACTTCATAGTACAGAAGCATGCGTGTGCAATAAACTCACTTTATTTTCGGGTGCTACTGTCATTAAGTCCACGATGTCGTAACCCCTTGATGGTGGTCGTAACTTGTTTATAGTATTATAGCGCTTAAAATTAGAAATTCTAAGGTATACATAAAATATAACGCTAGGCGAAGCAATTAAGTTTTTAATAAGATAAAGAAAAACATTTACATTATGATTAATAAACAATTTCAGTTCGAAGTTTTTGAACAATTTTAAAAAATCTTAAAATGAATGTGCATTTATTTCTCTCATCTTAATTCCAGGGACCCTCGAGCCTTATTTCTTTAGGAAGGTGAAAAAACAAGGCTTTATTGGCTATTCTTGGCGTCTACCTTCGTCAGTGTCAATTAACATAAGAAGACCATGAAAAGGCAAACGATAAAATGCCATTGAGGGTAACGCTTTTTTTAATTAACAGTAATTTATTTTTGAATGAAAAATATATTTTTGTTCTAATATTTTAACTAACTGAAAATATATTAGATCAAATAGTTGGTAAATTGATAACGAATAAAATTAAATACAATTTGAATACAAATAAAAAAAATACAACTTATTCAGAAGTTCTGAAATTGGCACCATATCTGAGGTATGAATGCTAAAAATGGTAATAGTAAGGATATCACTAAAATTAAACTAATTTTATGTTCATATGTATAAAAGGTTGTATGAAAAAGTGTTCGTAAACATAGGCTTGTAAAGTATTGAATCGATTTTGTAAATGCATATACGTAGTACATAAAACCTCGGTAATAACCTCATAAGCCTCGGTGGTGTAGTGGCTAGCATGTACGGCTGCACACCCGGAGGTCCTGGTTCGAGTCCCGGGTCGGGCCAAGTTTAGTTATTGAGTCTTTCTGTATAGTAAGCCTCAGTAACAGCCCGGAGTTGGGAAGTTAGCGGTGTTTCACCCCCGTGCCTCGGAGAGCACGTAAAGCCGTCGGTCCTGCGCCTTAACTCTCACTGGTCGTGTCGAGTGGTCGTCCCACCAGAGTTTGAGAGTGACAGGAATAGCGAGTGCACGTTGTGTCTGCGCGTACACTTGTGCACTATAATATCTCCTGCGCAGTTGGCTAGTCTCTATGAGATTGGCCGCCGTGGCCGGAATCGGTCAGGAGAACATCATCACATAGTAGAGGAGGAAACGTAACAATTCTCAGAATTTTGTATAAAATTAATTTGATGTTAAACAGTTGTATAATGTTCTGTAACCCGCAAAATACGCATCAACTAACGCACACGTGAAATTGGTATACGACGCTCAGAGACATTTTTTCAGAATATATGTATAACCATACGAAAATAAGGTAAATACTTAAATTTAAATTTTACAGTAAATGCTTGCTTATGAATTTTGGGGAAAATAAGCCGGAATTAGGTGCCTTTACGTTAATTAACACTATTACTGTAGATAAGGTAGGCTATTAACATTATGCCTAATAAGTTTTTATTGGATTACTGATGCAATGAAAATGACAACTATAATGTCAGGATACAATAGATTCAGCACCTTTATTTACAGCTTGAATAGTTAAAATCACAAAGAAAGTAAAACTTGTTACGAGTTATTTATATATGTACATTATACATATTATGTAGTTATTATGCCCATTGTTAGTGCAGTTTTAACAATTTTATTTCATACAATTTATAATAGATACGTGCAATACTTTCTAGTATCAGAGTTAAATAAAAATAAAAATTTCATTAAATAAGGAATCCAAAATCACAATCAATGGCAGTTTTCACAAACTAACGGAGTATCGTGCATCCTTTCCTAATATTAACTTGGCTGTTAATATCAATTTTCTTTAATAGTAATAATAATAAAAATATACTTGATATTAAAAAAATATATTAAATAATTTCTATACCTACCCGTACCAATTTTTAAACCAATAATTGGGTTAGTTGAGTTAGGGATTCAGTGAGTCTCGTTGTATTTGGTGTAGTCGGTTCCAAGATTACTTTTGACAAGAAGACAGATAGATAAACGAAAATCTAGTAAAAATCAATAACTGTTTGGACTTATACGAATAACATATGAATTCAATATGGGATGCGAATGTATATTGAAATCATAAGCAAATATTTCAATTTTATTTATAAGTATACGGTCTATGCAAGACTTATAAGTATACAGTCTTAAATATTATTACATGTTCAAAATATAGTCAGGTATATGAAAGTATGTATCAAAGTTTAACCTGTTGCCGAAGTTATATCCCGATATTCGATCTACACACCTATAATAATTGCACTACGTGCTGTAAGTGCAGTAGAAGTTATGACTAACTACTTGTGATGGTATCCTAATGCTTACTCCATGGTCTGATAAACTTTACACAAAGTTTTGATATTAAATTCCTCAAGTGTTTCTGAATTTTAACTTTTTTAGTTTAAATCTATATATTTTATAATTTATATGAACGTTTATTCATATGAAAAATCTTCCATAACAAATAATAAAAATTAAGTTCCTACATAAATAAGAAAACATATTTCTATTTTTTTCAAGAGTGAATTAATTAGGAGAAATTAAAATGTATGTACGTCAATTGTACGTTGATTTTGATAATGAAAATAATACTTAGAAAGTACATTATATTTCACTATTAGTTTAGAGATAGTCGGTAGGAAATGGCAGGTACTGTGTTAAAGAGGACATTCAAAGGCTCGCGAGGAGCGTGTCCGGTTTCCGGCGTCCCCGACGATTCAATTTAGTCGGCCCGCGACAAACTCCATTGATTGTTTCGATATTCCGGTCACAAATAGAACAAACTCTTACGATTTCCAAGTAGAATAAACCTTGCCAAGTTGGAGGACTAGCGTTTCCGATTTAGAAATACTTGTTATAGTTTTCATACGTGTAACTTTATTATATGATTTTTTACTGTACTAGGAAATCTAACCTTAAAATATTTGAAAGTGTGTTGTTACTATTCAATGTTATTTAGTGCATTATATAATCTATACTTAATATTATAAATGTGAAAATGTGTTTGTGTGTTTGTTTGTTTGTCCTTCTTTCACGTCGAAACGGAGTGACGGATTGGCCTGATTTTTTGTGTGGAAATTGTTAAAAGACTGAAGAGTGATAAAGGCTACTTTTTACCGTGGGAAATCATCTTATTCCCACGGAAAAATACGTTATAATACAAACACAAAAAAAAATTATGATCAGAATTACCTGAAACTTGGTATTAATGCTATGTAATATAATTAAATAAATACGTGTTTAAGCATTTTTCGAATGTCAACCCCTAGGGGGGTAAAATAGGAGATGAAAGTTTGTATGAAGCCTACCTTTTTGCAGTTGTTTGTGTAGTTTTAGCGCGAGCAAAGCCGCAGGTTCTGCTGCTAGTGTGCTATAAATAAACTTGACACTTCTTCGTCTTCGTAGGTTTTCAAATGCGCTGGCGCTTTGTTTATCAAATTAATTAAAACTGTCTGAAAGAAATTTAACAAAAAACGCCCCACTTGCACATTATTATGATTTTTCTAATTATAATTTTGAGTTACTCCTATTATGAAGATATACAACATTGTCAAGTGTAGAATTCATATGGTAACATAATATGTATATTAATTATTAAGTAAATTGAAACTGAATAATTACGTACTTATAAAAGAGTTGCTCTATCCACCTCCTAGCTCATCACCATCATCAGTGCAGTGCGATGGTCAAATTATTGTCTTGTTACTGTCAAATCGCTATAAGGATTAAAAGTAGGTGAGACTGCGGATCTTATTTTTGTTTGTCCAATCGCAATCCGTTTATTTTTAGGAGAAAGAAATATATTGAAAACCTGAAGTTTTATGATTTTAAAATGTTAGCAAAAAATGTCCGTAACGTCCGTAACGAAAATGCGTGGATTAAGAAAAAACCTCCGTAACGAAAACGGGTGGAGTTAGTTTTTTATATATAGTTGATGTTGATGGAGTTAGTTTTTTAAAGATAATTTTTTTAAGTAGTTTTTGATTTTTATCGACAAAAAAATCATAATAAAAAATTTATACCCGATTAATTATTTCCTTTTTACCTCGACTAGAACTTGAAATTAATCTTTATGTAATAAGGAACTTCGTTCCCATACGGTGTCCCACGACAATAAACGTCGATTTTTCCCCGAGATATTCGACTTTCAATGAAAAAGGGTCCTTTTGTTTTTTATTATCAATATCTTAGCATTTAATGGATGCACAGTAGATTAAAGGGTAATTTTATAAAAAAGTCACATTTCTACAAGGATCTATCATAGTTTTTGTTTAAATTTACATTTTTTTATGATTTTTTGCTAGGCATTTTACGAATTTCTATTCCTTATATATCTGCTAACATTTTAAAATCATAAAATTTCCGTTTTTCAATATTTTGTCCCCAAACCGGATTCTGATTGGACTAATATACTAAGTTACTTACATGTACCAGTGAAGCTATTATAAGCGTGTCATAAAAATATATCAATCTGAAATATGACAGCATCACTTGCTCGCAAAAATGGTCTATATTTCCCGGCCACATTTATCTAAAAATTTAACCTTTGTATTGATATTACAGATATGCAGCTGGGTCAGGGTGTAAATGTAGAGTCAGGATTGCCTTGAGCGCGCCTAAAATAAAAGAAAAATATAATTCTTCCCATTAAATATACCGTGCGAAAAGTCAGTGTATTATTTTATAATTAAAATTAAGTGATTTATTGCAATGTGTTACTTTCAATATTACATATTCCATATAATAATAAGTATAATAAATAATAATAATATAATACATTTGAAGAAACATAATATACCAATCTACATCGAACAAAAGTGTATGTTTCTAATTAAAGTACATATTATTATGTTTTTTCTTATTAAATTTCAACTTTGAGTTGTCTTAATATCAACACTAATTATGTAATTTATATTATATTACCAATTAAATTATAATAATATATCCATTCGTATTTTCTTCATATCCTCGAAGTTGTCCCCCGCGTATGCCCGTTTTCCGCCGGCGCCGGTGAGGCACATGGTAGCCTGTGTGATTTAGTTTTATTGTCATGCACCCCAGTCACTACACGCTGAAGATTATTCATGGAAACCCATGCTGTTTGTCTATAAAAAGTACTACCTATTACAAAAACTTGTTTTTATATTTGCTGTAAGTATAAAATAAGGCAATTATAATCATATAAAGCATATAATAACTACAATTTTCTTCTATAAACTATTTCTATCATGATTTATTGTTATGTTGTTAAATATACATATTAGCATATAGAGGGGACAAATTAACGTTACAAAATTAGGCCGGGCGAAGCTTGGCCAGCCTTACTAGTTACGAGTATATATCAGAAGACAAACAATTCAGTGAGATCTTAAATGTCAAACAAATAAATACGCATAATATGTCTTAAAAGACTTTCTACCTGTTATAAAATTTATATCGTCAACAATATGTAGGCAGGTACTCCCGAGTCCATACTATTCTTATCGAAATTACTTTATTTCAAGTGCTTCAAGTTTTGTTTGTCTTCACTCCAAACTTATACATTAGTGTATACTTCTACAAATAGTGTTAATAATAAAATTGACAAATAATTTTAATTATATTATATGATTACGGATTTTGGTTCTGAGATAGAAATTAAAATAAAGTCACTCGCAATAGATGTTAGTCTCTGGGGATTAAAGGTCAACGAACGAACGTTCATAATTTTATATTATATTCGTGCGAACGTTTGTATGTTTGTATGCAGCGCTGGATTTACACTAGGGGTAATCGGGGCTAGTGCCTGGGGCAGCAAATTTTAAGGGGCGGCAAAATTCGGAGGGTGGGAAAAACATTTTTCTTCGCGTTATCCAAAATACTTTTTTTATTTTCCAAAAAAATTCTAATAAAAAAAATATCTAATTCATTTTTCGAAAAATGGAAATCATTTATAAATTATTTTTATTTAAATTTTTTTTTTAAACTTTATAATAAAAATAGGGCTGCCGCCCTTATTAGGTACTATGCCCACGGGCGGCGCTAATTTTAAATCCGACAATGTTTATATGACAGCTAGACGTATTTGGATGTTTAGTACACAAGTAGACTATGGCGTGGAGTAACACATAGATTACTGTTCGGAAGCGAGGGTAAGTTGGAAGTATGCTATATTTCCGAAGTTAAACTTCATTTCATAATATCATTGAAATTCATTATCTTGATATCCGCAAACGATAGCAATCCCCCGTATAACATTCAAAATAAAAGATTGCCCATCCTAGGGACTAAAGGTCGCGTTATTTAAACACTAATACCATATATTAACTGCCCATACACTTAGACCGTGACTGAAGGGATATGATAGGGGGTCGTGGCGTAACCTTCACGTTACTATTATTGGTAGTTGTTTACCTTGCACTATTATGCGCTCAGGCTTTTGAATAGCAATTTTATACCAGCCGCTCCATTATTAAGGGCAGTATAAACCCGACGGCCAGTCGCCATCGACGGATTATTAGAGAGTGCTGAAAAATACTACATGCAATATGTTTTCTACAATTGTAATAAATTATTTTAAAAATATTATAGTGACTATGAAAAGTAATTCCTTTTACCGTTCTAGCGCAGCGCCAACTATCGATATACTTACACGATTTACAGAAATAAGGTGACATTTAAATTAACACAACATTTAAATAATCGATAATTTGTAAACGTCCAAACATCTTCACACACTTGTACATTTAAAATTCTAATAACTCAAGCATAACTCAAGCATTTTAAATAATTTTAATAACTCATTAATAATAATAATAAATCTATAATGTCTGACAAAAAATATCTTTCATTTATCATGCTCGACGTTGTCACTTATTTGCCAAATTTTATCATAGTTAAATCAGCAAATCGTTTCATGATAAAGGATAAACCTAGGAATATGGAGCCATGGAAACTGTGATCATGTATCGGACAGTCATAAAAATTGTTCCGCTGAAATCATAAAACGATCTGTTCCGGGATGAAGCGACGATGTTAACCCAAATCGCGTGAAACTGCCTCCACTTCGCTAGACGAGGCGATCTTTTACTGAGACGTGACCAAACGATCCAATAAAATCTTCAAAATACACGCTAAAGTCCAGCGCTGCAAAAGTGGTTGAACGTGAGAGAGACATCGTTTATTTAAACCTAATATAATAATATCGATTAAATAATCATGAAAAATGAACTAAGCTGAATTGAAAATGTACGGTTTATCGATTTACTGAATTTATTTATAGTCGGGGCTTCAGCAGACCTGTATACCATAATATAGAAATATCACTAAAACGAACAATTTGATTAAATTTTTGATTGTAAATAAGAGAATTGCTGCACGCATGAAACGGAACTAACGACGCGACAGTTCGATTGCGGATAACAATAAAACTAAATCATCGGGAAGTTATCTATCTTAGTAGTTGACGGGAACGGAAAGCGAACATGTGCACCAAAACGTATTACAAGGGATTAGATGTCGAATGGCACAGTGACAAAGATTCTACATTTTCGAATTTTATTCTTTTCTTAGTACATTTTTTAGATTCACCCTAATTGACTCCATTTTTAATTTAAAGATCGTTTAAATCTAGGCCAAAATCCGAATAACGGTCCTATCAGTGAAGCGTTTTTACCTTTCTCGATTATTCAGATTTTTGTAGGCGCCGTTTTAAAAAACGATAAAAATGAAGCTTAATGTCGCGAACTGATATTATGTCAAGGGTGACATTTCACAAATTGCCGCCCACATCAATTTTCGATTAGCGATAATTGGGGTCGATTATATGAAAAATGCGTTTACGCTCAGCCGAACGTAGATTATAATGATTTTGTATATCATAAAAAATGAAAGAACTTATAACAATTTAAAACAATAATCAATGATTAATATATTATATAAACATTTACAACATCAGCGCCCAGATACATGAAATGTAAAAGGTTTAAAATTGTACAAGATGCCTATAATGACGTGATCCACTAAGATAGGATTAATAGAAAATTAATCTCATAAGAGGATGAAAAAGTGTGATGGGGTAATGTGGGAAATAATATTGTAATGGTCAATTTTACGTGAAATATAATACTAATACTACATACTATGAAAAGAGCACAATTAATGAAAAAAACAAACGCTTTTATTTAAAAATTTGGTTGTATTTACAACCTGGGAAGTGTCAAGTTATCAAACGTAACCGGGCGAAGCCAGGGCCGGCCACTATTACTAAATAGCTTAATTTTTGCCTTTGTAAGTGTACAAAAGTCTTATATGAATAGATATAAAATAAATAATAAGTAAAGAAAGAAGAACAAACAAACCAACAGATAAACTTCACTTAATAATAATTTAATAAAAATATGCTATAAAGTCACATCAGATAGTATTAACGGAATAACAGCATGAACCTATTAATTACCATTATCATCGCTGACAGAAATAAGGTGGTCAAGTTTAATTATTGCAGATATTAATAAAGAACTGATAAGAGCTGATTCCTTTTCCCCATAAATAGGGCGAGATGGGTCGTTTCCTTCGATAACTTAATTCAATCTTTGCTCCCCTCGTCGTATCGCCGAAACAGTATGCTTTCGTACAGAATCGCAAGATAATGGCAACCGATTTTACTTGCTCATTCTCTACTGTATAATTTTATAACATCAAATATCTACTTCAGAATGAATGTATGAATGTATTTGGCAAAGAAATATTTTTATTATTCATTGACGAATGCAAAAAAAGTTTTTTATGTGCATTTGTATAGAATGTGCAGGTACTTTAACCTGGTAAAATATAATAAATATAGTATTTACTCTTTAAAAATGTTTTTTCTTCTCTTTATTTTACTAATTAATCATCTGGCGATGTTGATGAATAAAACATATTTATATACCTACTAGCGACACGACCTTGCAGTTATAATATTATTATATACA
Organism: Brenthis ino; assembly: GCA_921882275.1. Classification (NCBI taxonomy): domain Eukaryota; kingdom Metazoa; phylum Arthropoda; class Insecta; order Lepidoptera; family Nymphalidae; genus Brenthis; species Brenthis ino. The sequence continues at coordinate 32,256,532 of OV170222.1, read as the reverse complement.
TTTATTATTTTTTTCAGCATAAAAGCATTTACTTCTATCTATATCACGGCTTCGCTCGCGCTAAATCCACAAAAAAATCTCTAAAAAATAATAGGAATTATTGAAGAGCATTAATAACCAAGTTTTAAATATTTCTGATCATAAATATTGTTTTTGATTGTATTATAACGTGTTTTCCCGTGGAAATTAGATAATATTTAAAAAATGGAAGTGTCTGTTTGTAATGTCAAAATAACAGCGTTTTACTAAATACATATAAAATTATATACGGTACTTATAAGAACACAATTTTTAAAATTTTTGTCTATCTGTTTGTCTGTTTGTTCCGGATAATTTCTGAAATGGCTGGACTGATTATGACGGGACTTTCACTGGAAGATAGCTGATGTTATAGGTAGTAGCATAGGCTACTTTTATTTTAGAAAAAGAATTACGGTTCCGCTCAAAAAATTAAAACATACCTAGTCGCTAGTTAGACAGTCGCTAGTTACACATATATAGCGGACAAAACCGTAGCCCGCTTCAACCACATAATGCAAATAATAATTTATAATCAATAGAATTTGGGGATAAGTACTTTAACTGTGAGTTAGGTCATTAGATCATACAAACATCACTACACCCATCTAACAGTTAAAGTATTTTTGTAATCAAGCTTTTACTTTCGGATATTTCGCCCTACATACAAAGTAACAAATTTTACTTCTTTGTTATATTAGTAACAATAGAAATATTATATTTTATTTTTTCCAAAAAAAATCTTTAACTATTATTTTCATGGGAAAATAGAAAGTAATGTTTCTGTAATATATTTTCCACAGTAACATCCACATATCATTGTCCAGACAGAAATAAAAAAGCTACCGCAGCTAATATGAAATATGTGGCCAACTCCGTTATGGCTGGCGATTGGCGATGTTAGTCATTCAATATCTTGCCTTATTTAAAGATCATCATCCACAGTATCTACAGCGCTATGAAGCGTAAGTTCATAGGATTTAGGAATGCTATGAAATACAAACTTGTTTACGCCATCAATAAAATGTGATAAGTATTATTCGATAATATTTTTTTTATTTTTAACATTAAATTGAATATTTCATGCGAAGGCATGCACCCATGGTGTGAGAATCACACTCGCACTTGACCTTGATTTTTATATTATTTCCTTACAATGCTCTATCGATTTAATAATTACAACAGTTGCCCTAATTATAAAGAAAAATTTTCAATTATCTTAATGATTTTATTTATATAGATAGACAATTAACAGGAGCTACCAACCATTAATATTAATTATAAAATTTTATGAATTAAATTTTGAGTAACTTTGTACTAGAACAGCTTGCAAACTCTTTTTCAGTGAGCACAATTGCCCTCAATCACGTAGAGGAAAAGGAAATACAAAATAAAGCAATCACCTCGGTACATCAAACAGGTAACAAACGGGGAATATTTCATCTGTCATTGGAAGCCAAAAAATAAGATAACAGTAAAATGTTCTATCATTTACTGCTTTATTTATACTATTATTATAAAGAGGTAAAGTTTGTGAGTTTGTGACGTCGTAGGGGGGTAATCTCTGGATCTACTAAACCGATTTAGTTGTTTGGTAAGAAGATAGTTTGAGATCCTGTGATGTAATATCATTTTTAAATACCGAATTATCAGGTAACCAAAGGACGACTAGACAGATTTTAATGAAACTTTTTTACAAATAAGAGATAAGAGATCTAAGATGTTTTCTTCGACTTCATTTTCCGTTCTACGCAAACTTAAATAATATATGTGAGCTAAATCTACACACATAATAATAGTGTACCTGATCGGTGTCTGTACGTGGAAGATATTTGAGAAAAACTATTATTGAGGGTCTTTATTAACGCAATCGAACTCAAAACAACGATTTTTAGAATATATTTTGTCTGTTTGTCTGTATGTTTGTGCGTGCTAATCTCAGAAACGGCTTAACCGATTTGGGTGCGGTTTTCACTAATGTATGTACCGTCTCCCGTGACCATGGATGCTGTAAAGCATTCGAAACGTCGGGAAACAAAAATGCAAATAAATCCGCGACAAAATCCGAAAAGATAGTTTTATTTAAAATGTATGTACTAGTAAGTTTCACTTAACATTTAGCATATTTTATTGAAAAAAATAATGCTTTATAATTCACCTGATTTGGCTGAAATTTTAGTTAACTATAGGTATTAAGAATTTGTATAACTACGATGATTGAAAGTTTATATAAAGACAATAATAAAAAAAATAGTTTTGGAAATTAGAAGCTTTCAGTGTAAGTTAAGCTCATATCTATATGTTCGAGAGATACTAAATAGCGTTCAGCTTAGACTGGGCGCTTTTTACGAAATGCATATGAAATTATATACGGTACTTATAAGAAAAACGCAAATTTAAAAATTTTGTCTGTCTGTCTATCTGTTAGTTCCTGCTAATCTTTGCAACGGCTGAACCGATTTTAAAGAGAATTTTACTGGGAGATAGTTGATGTTATAAGAATTAACGTTAAAAAGTTAGAGTACTTTTATTTTTTTAAAAGAATTAGGGTTCGGCTCAAAAGAATTAAAACCCATGAAATAAACTTTATTCAATTAGACTTATCACAAGTGCTTTTGAATCGTCAATTTAATGTAAAGTCAGTGTGGTCAGTCAGTGAAGAAGTTGCCACCGGCTCGGAAAGCAGTTGCCAAGAAGAACTGGCAAGAAACTCAACAGTTGTTCTTTTTGCTCATTTGTTTTTTGTTATTTCATGAAATTGTAAACAAAATCCGCGTTAATATGGATGCATCTCAGCGGAGCGAGGGTAAATCACTAGTATCACATAGGTACGTATTTATTTCACGTGACACCTACAAGTAGATAGTAAATAAAAAAATGTATTTACTTTTTTTGGCTATATAATACATATTAGGTAGGTGAATTAGCGGATTTTCAAATAGGTAGAACATATTAATAGAATAAGTTTGATCAGTTCTAATATATTATAGAAGCATAACTAAAACACATTTATTTCTTTATTATAAATATTTAATACCAAAAAATAACTTATTTCCATGAAAGTAATTTGTAAAAGACATAAAATTATCACATTTTCAACTGAAATCTATTTTCTGATCATAGTAAGTATATAAGTTGCAGAATTTACTGAAACCTTTTCATTGAATTCCATTTGCACAGGAAAGTATCTTTAAGTTCCTCCTGAACACTAGGCCGAAAGAGTCTATAATCCGTCAAATCCAAATGAGATTTTTCTTCCCTATTCATGGGATCCGTGTACCCGCCGCTGCGTCGCCACCTCCGACCTCTACCAGTATATCTAATTGGGAGAGACACGGACGATCTGTCTCGCCGCTGCCAATATTGGAAAACTTTTACACACCGCAGTCTACATCAGGCTTTATTAGATTAGTCTTGCTGGTTTCCAAAAACTTAATTATCTTAGACATTGTATAAATAACGCTAATAATTAAAAAAAGTTTGGGAGAGAGTGAGTGTGTATTATATTGTTGAGTATTTGTTTATTCTTCGTGCGACCAAAAATAGCAGTTTGATTTATTTAATTAAATGAGTCTCAATATAATTTAATAAGTCTTAATAAAAGTCTTATGTCTTATTTATTATTTGTTAGAATTGTAGAAATAAAAATATGATATAATATTTACAAATTGAAATTTTAATTAATAATACATTGTAAATAGAATTTTGTGTTATTTAGTTTTGTTTATTAGTTATAAATGAAAAGTTTTATTAATTAGTTGTTACAATTTTTAAAAATAATAAAATAATTTCTAAAATAGAAGAAAATATAACCATTAACAAACATCAATATACAATCAAATAAAACAATACAATCAAATAAAAACAGGCCATAAAATTACCATGAAACAAGAAAATCTCAGAATGTAACGACGCCACAGTAAATAGGCTTTACAAATATAGAATCAAATTTTACAGGGTGTAAGTCGATAGCACGACAGGCGAAGTGGCGTGCCGTGCGGCATTGAGTACGAGCCGCACGCACCCTTTAAAGTAGACATCATTTATAAATAAGAAATAATTGATAATTATAAAACACTATTATATTTTTTTCTTAAACAACAAATGGCAGAGATTTCTTCTAGAGAAAAGTCCACTTTTGCCCACATTGGTCTTTGTATTATCTGTGTGATATACTTAACGTGCAATAAAGAAGATTTATCATTTTATTTATTTATATTATAAAACAAAGTCCCCTGCGGCTTCTGTCCGTCTGTCTGTCTGTCTAAACGCGATAAAATCAAAAATTATTGAACAGATTTTCTTACGGTTTTTACCAATGTACGGAGTGGTTAACGATGAAGGCTTAGGTGTATAATTCATTAGGGTTTGTGTAAATTGGCTGAAATATGACGATGATTATTGAAGATTTCGGAAAAATCATGCTGACTGGGAGCTTTACTGGCGTGCGCCGCGTAAACTATTGCAGGCAGAAATTGAAAAACATAAATTACCTACTACAAAAAATTCCGCGATATCAGGTCTGTCTTCTATACATATACCATTTTTATGGTTTCAAATTGGGTCTAAATAATGGTTTATGTGCGAAGATGCTTTAACTAACATGGTGTTAACCCTTATCTAAATAAATATGTTAGGCAACTTAAGCCCTTAATTTAGATGAACATCTTAGAAGATATCAGAGAGTTAGAATTACTCGCGAAACGTAACTTAACGGCGATGACAGCGGGGGAAGTGGCTTTGGTTTCGTTTCACGTAGTCAATCATTTCAAAGTTAAAGGTAGCATTTTTGTTTAGTGTTTTTAGGTAGATACTTATTGTAAGGTTGCATAAAGAATATGTTTTATTCCTGAAATATTTAGGGTTCCAGCGCGAAAAATGAAAATCCTTAAAAATTACTCAAGATTCGAATTTACGTTTCATTAAAATTTCCAATAGAGTTATTATGACAACATTGTATTACGGAATTATTCGGATCTAGGCGAAGCGAGGGTAAGTCCGCAAGTAGAATAAATAATAGACACCTTTTGAATATAAGTAACAACACCTCATCATGATATAATAATAATAAACTAGGAAATAAAAATTAGTGTAAGAAAAATAGCTAACGAGGATCAGGATTTTAAACCCAAAATTCAAAATAAATTATATTGGTTATTTTAGGTTTCTACTGAATACACTTTTTTTCAGTCATATAGATAAAAAAACACCTAAGTAATAACTAAAAATAATTGATAATAATTAGCTCAAGTAATGGTCGTGAAGATGAGGGCGCATACAGAAAAAAGCTTGAGCTTAGCTGACCAACTGCACGTTGCACACTTTTTCCTTTGGTACACACTATGTGAAATATGAATAGTCTCCTTTATGTTTACAAAATTAATTTAAGTAAGGCTATGAAAAAAATCTAAAACTCTATTTAAGCTGTATAAACTGTATTTAATTCTGTATACAGAATATTTCCTATTGTTATTCGCAATATTTTTGACAATATAAAATGTACAATTGCTTATATAGGAAATTAGATATGTCGATATTGAGGCAGGTAGTATTTCAATGGGCCTCTCTAAAAACAATGTCAAAACGGAAATTAACCTTGTGAAAGGATAAATAACCGAGATTTATGTACAAACAGGATTAGCTTTTGTTAGCCCCTTTAGTACTAGATTATAAAGTACAGTAATTAAAAAAAAACTTTTTCTTTTTCTGTTGCTATCTCGATTAGTTTTACATTTTTGATTTGATTTAAATAAATATATATACCTTGAAATTACATAAGCTATACTAATATTATAAATGCAAAAGTTTGTGAGGGTGTATGAGGGTTTGGATGTCTGGATGTATACATGTATGGATGTTTGTTACTCTTTCATGCAAAAACTACTAAATAGATTTTAATGAAACTTTATAATAATATAGTTCATACGTCAGAATAATATATATGCTACTTTTACCTCGAAAAAAATGTACGGTTCCCGTGGAATAGATTTTTTTTTGGTTTTCTAGAGGCGAACCCGAGCGAAGCGAGAGTGAGCCGCTAGTACATAATAATACAACTAGCCCATAGGTCTCGGATAGTTTCTATTGGCAGTAGTTTATGTATACTGCCAATAGTATTTGCTAACAGCGAAGTTAACCACTTACTTAACGTGCTTTTCGAAGTTGTGCACCTGGTCTCTCTTCGGTCATGACGAATCGCCGTCCTGTCGGACCAAGAGAGTGAATAAATAAAGAGAATTAGAAGACATTGTTATGAATTATAATAAAAAAAACTATACACATAAAGATAGTATTTTAATTAATAATCGAAAATGCTGAATATCTTATACGAAACGCTATTAAAGATAAACTAACTTTAAATCGTATGCCACTAAAAATACATAAAAGAAATAGGAAAACTCATTTTAAAACAAAACAAAAGTTCTGAGAAATAATTTATCTCATATGTTATTTATGTAAATTAATGTCTTTGAGTCATTTTCCCATATATAAGCACGAGTTTTCACGATATTTTGGCGCTAAGTGATTGTAAGAGAAGCCTGGCGCCGCGGAAGTCGTTCCCACGTGACGGCCGGAAGCGCTTAGATCAAATTCCTCCAGTACTTCAGTTTTGCTGTCCGAAACCTTTTACCCTAAGAAAGCTTGCAAATTATAATATGATAAATAAATTATAGATTATATATATACCTAGAACTTATATATATGTAATATGTAACTTATATGTATGTAATAATAACATAACATTTAAGTAAATTATATTAATACTAAGTTTACTCTGTTATCTTTTTGATAAATAAACCACCTTCAAAATACCATCATGGAAAGTTCAAGAATCCTTATCCTTAAATTATACCTCTAATAATAAATTTAAGGAAGTGACATATTACAGAACATAATTATCCTTTTCCTCGGAAAATTTATAGCATTAAGTTTCTTATTTACTAATAAATTTGTAAAAAATATTAAAAGGCCTAACATAAAATATCGCAAGAACAACTTGCACGCTCTAGGTAATTTGAAAAAGTTTATTAAAAGTCAATATAAATTAAAAGGGTCTTATAGTCCATACGGGAAAGCCAAATTTTGTTGGCTCTGACAAAACGTTGAGTAATAATAATGGTTGAAGTGCGTCGTTGTTTTTGTAATGCTTCTTCATGGCTGGCCCTAACGATTATTCGTTCCATTGTGCGAACTGCGGGTGCTGCCAAGACCCCGCGGAGAAAGAGCTAAACTCACAAAAGTTTCCGACTTGTTCGAATGGCCGGCTTTTGTTAGAGCAACTTATTGTTCGAGACAGATTGCAGAGGATCAGCATCGCTTTACAACGAATTTGCGCTGAATGTTACACACGTAACGTACACAAGGAAAAATGTTTCGTATAAACTAACCAAGAAAAAAGTTTGTAAGTAGCTGGCTGGAATTAAGGCTGATATCCTGGCTGTTGGGCGTAATTAAAAAGTAAATTAATAATGTTTACATTCTGGAATATCTTTAAAACGGACGAATTCATTATTAATATTTGTTTTGTAAATTTTTGAAATAGAATTTATATAAAAATCATATTAATTTTTTACCTTTTGAAATGTACAAAAACAAATTTAAAACATCACAATAGGTATAGTAAATTATTACAAGCGCCTGCTATGTTTATTGTTTCATAAACTTTTATAATTATAATAATAAAATTTAAATGGCTACATTTTAACGTATCACGTGTTTGCACTGACCACTGACCACTGACACTATATGACTTAAATATCTATAGCTCGTAAGCCGCCTACAAAGTGCATTTTATTTTTGTGCTATCATACAACTTTACTATATAACGCTGTCGGCGTCAGGACGTCGCCGTCACGGGCCGGTGAGAACTCTCAAAAAGAAAAGATCACCCCTTTCCTGCGTGGACTTAGACACTAACATTTACTTTAGGAACTCGCATACATTTTAAAGAACATATTTATTTCATATTTAGATGAGTTTTACTGGAAATATTTTTACTTTATATTTCAAACGTATAAAAATTAACTACAGTCGTATTATGTAACAAGATACTCAGTAATAACAGAATATCTTACAATAACTACTTATAAACAAGAGATATTGCTTAGACAATGGTACTTTTTTTCTTTTATTTCATAGTAAAGATAAAAGCCCCAACTGATCGCGAGGGAGGAAGCTGCCCCGATGTCAGCCTCCTACAGATTCATTTCCTAACATTTGCGTCACATAATATTTTTTCAATCTTATTTATAAACAATGAATTTATGGAAATTCTACCAGAATTAGTAAAAAGATAGAATATAATGAAAATAAAAGAACTTAAACGAAATATTAAATAATATATGATTTGATGCCTAAGACGTTCTTTTAAATTAACAATTTGATGATATACATCAATAATATAATAAGTACATTAAACATTATTATTAATTCAATAGATCAATTCAGCAGCTGAAAGTGTTACGATGTCTATAAAAAGCTCATTTACGCTTCAGTTTAATGATCACTTATCTTATACGTTCTTAATAGAGTCGTAGAACAGTTGATGGATCTTGTAAAAATGAAAAAACAAAATGCAGTAATTTACCCGTATAAAATTATAATTCTATGTTATGTCTTGAACAAAAAATATTATTCTACTTGGGATAGATTGTATTAACATAACCGCTTTGTTAAATGGAGTCAAGATAATTTGTGGACAAAGTTCGGCCTGTAATACCTCGCAAATTGTTGGATAAGACTGTGTGAGACAACTGTTAGTTTTAATTAAACTGCTGGTAACGCGCGCGGGGAAACCTCGAAATGAGAAAATTATTCTAATCTTATAAGCCTGTTGGTGTCTCGCAAACTTCGGAGAAATTAATATCATGCGATCGGGGCCGGCTGCAATAAAATACACCGTTTCAAATTTACTTCAACTTCTTATTACAAACCAATTTTACATCAACCTACCTTACGTCTTTACACTACATTAAAAAGTGATAAGACGATCGACTAATATCGCAACGTGGAGAGCGCTCACTGTAATTTAATGAAAAGTATAAAACGAGCGAAATTGGCAGAACGAGATTATTTCCTGTTTCAATTTGAAAAGCGACGCGGCAGTGTCTTGGGAGAAGTATTTCATTAGATCTGGAAGCAATCGGCGGACGGGTCAGGTAGCACCTGTGCCGTTCGCTCTGCGGCAGCCAAAATACTCCCAAGTTACCTTCCACACAAATCTATAAGGCATTTCGTGACTATTATAGAAACGTTAACTGAAACCAATATGCCTCTACTTTTTTTTGAAACTAAAATACAATTGTATTATACGTTAAAATAGTATATAAGTAATATTTAGTCTTATGTGATCTGTGGTAATATGAAACCTTAAACTCTAGGCACTGGTTGTTTAACATGAACTTTTTATAGGTTTTCTTAAATAATAAAAGTAAATTTTAAACGAACTGATATAATTTCATTAACATTTGAAAATGCTCATATAAAATAAAAAGAATAATTAATTAGAATACTGAAAAATGTATTAATGTAAAGAGGAAGAAAAATATTGTAGGCAACTTGCCTGAATTAGGGTAGGTACTGGTTTTCGGATTTACGATTATCGGTAAAACGATGATTAAAAATATTTAGAAATAAGTTAGACTAGCATGTAAATTTTTTCATTATAAATGATTTTATCATTAATTTTTCAATTATAAACAATAACTAGCATTGCCCGCGGCTCCGCCCGCGTTCAGATGACCAAAAACCAAATTCTTAAGTTTTACATATTAGTATACTCTTACATTGCAGTTTTTGTATTTTTTCTCAGAAATTAGATATTTTCCCGCAGTAAAAAGTATTCTATATGTCGATCCGGATAACCTGCTAAAATCATACAAAATTTCATCAAAATCCCTCCAGTGGTTTTTCCGTGATGCGGTAACAGACAGGCAGACAAAAATTCTGAAAACTATAGATTCGGCATCTGTATCGATAATAATGTCTATTGCAATAAGATTTTCCAAAAAAATATTTAATGTACAGATTCGGCTTAATTACAATTTTATTACCTATATATGTATAGATAACTATTCTCATTAACATTACAGAGCCTTAAACGTTACCTTGGCGTAGCAGCAATTATGTGCATCTATCCTGGATATTGTCTTCCGACCATGCTATGCAGAATTATTGCTAGCGTAGTTTAGTGAGTCGGACCGCTTGTCAAACTTTGGTAATTTAACTTCAAAATAGGTTCCTGTCGGTGTGCCGCGACGAACGTTTGTTCAACCGCATTCGAGTAAGTAAAGCTATGACAATAACATCAAAACAATTTACCAATTGATTTGATATTGGCTGTTCTCAATTAATACATATACAATATACCTATATACAATATACTATATAAGTAAATATAAAAGTTAGTGAGTAAGTTAAATCATACGTTTACATCTCTTGAAAGATACGAAAAAAAAAACACTTATTATACTAAATTTTACTTGTCTCTTAAGAAATGATATTGTCTAATATGCCTTAGTACCTATCTTAATCAGTATATACGTAGTTGTATGGGTATCTTACGGACTTCGAAACCGCGACTTCCAGGGCAAGATAATGCTACAAAACAAGGTAATTTAGTAGGGTAATTAAAGTCATTGAGACTTAATTAGGTAGATATAATTAAATGCAATTATATATTCTTCCAACAACTACGTGTACCAAGTCTTTATATATTATCTTTATTTAGTATAATGATACTTAGCATAATAATATTAGATTATTTTTTGGTATTCATGGGAAATAACATTAGTTTATTGATGTGCTTAAAATTCAGTTCACACTGGTGCTACCCAGCGTTATTGCTCTCCACGATTTATGGTAGTGTTCACTTTAAAATAGGGCCATTTTATCTGAAATATTGTCATCTGTTTTAAATATTTTACTTAACGCGTCCCAAAGGCGACATTACAGAATTTCATCAGAAGATCAAACAGCTGTACGCATATATTTTTAATATACCTAGTTTTTAAATTTTAACGTTATCATTAGGTAGATATAATAACTCGTAAAGCTTTCGTAAATCTTACGTAACTATTTACTATAATCTTACATAATTTTTTTTTTGTTGGGACATTACCACACAGCACCATCTAGTTCCATGGTAAGCTACGAGGCCTGTGTTATGGATACCAGATATTTGATACACTACACATGTTCGTACAAACTCTAAATACATATATACATATTATAAATATAAACACCCATGACTAGAGTAAAAACATTCGTGCTCATCACACAAATGAATGCCCCCAGCGGGATTCGAACCCGCGACCGCTGGCACAGCAAGTAGGGTCACTACAAACTGAGCCAAATGTGTCGTCGAATTATTTATTAAGCTTACAATTGTTTCAATACAATGTTCAGTCGTCAGTACTGAGTATACGAGTACAGAGCATGATTACTATTATATAGGGTAAGATCACACATCATAATCTTGTTTATTTTGCCGTCTGAAAAGGTATCCAGGTGTCATTGTTCTCACGCAGCAATTAACGCTCTAACTTAAAGAGTTGTACTTAAGCTCGGGGGAGGCCTAAGAAAAACCTTGATGTATACTTTGACCTTAATTAAGACGAAAATGCCTTTTTGTTCAAATCACCGAAAACAATTGATGTATTTGTAGTATCGAAAATAAATAACTACGAAAGTATAGGTACCTACTTAGACTTTAATAGATACGGTATCTATTATTTACATTTAAAAAATGCTGTAAAATATTTGGGTACCTGCTTTAATTTCTATTAAGCGTAAAAGAATAATTAAAATGTAACTTTTATTTTTTTATTTTGCAATATACATTAAGTTAAGAAAGATCCCCCCCCCCCCAACGTGCGTTCACCTTGTCGTGGTGGGGGGGCTCAGTAGTGCCCGGCAACCCAACCGGGCGCGAAGCTAAGAAACGCACAGGGAGGGTGCCCACTTCGGTGGGCGGTGGGAGGTGGCCCTCTTCGGGGGGCGGTGTACCATGCGGGTTGCTCCTGGTACTTCTCTGATAGCAGAGTGGACTGTGGAGCAACCCCATGGTTGTGGTGGTCTGCTTTGGCAGACCTGCCGTCGGGGCGTCGTAGTTGAATGCGTAAGCGATCCTGCGACGTCCCATTAAGACAGGGGAAGGTTTTGTTGGGTTTTAGTGGGTAGTACTGGCTGTATTACGCCGGTGAGTCCCACACGTCGTGCGTAAATGCATTTCCCAACGTTAAAAAAGAAAAAAAAAGTTAAGAAAGAACAATAGATACCATTATCCCATTAATAACAATTATTATATGAAAATAATCTTTGTGCAGGCTTTTGTTAAGCGAAGTTAGTTATATACACTATTAATGTAATATGACATAGAATTAAAGTTCACAAGTTTGAATCAAGGAAGTAGTCTCTGAAAGAACTGACTCGATTCTGAAAATTCTTCCTCTAATAGGAAGCTACATTAACTCAAACGGCTGTAGGCTATTTTTTAAGCAAATCTAATATATTTCGATACCTAAAATACATCACAAATTGATGTATAGTATTTTAGCTATAATTAGAGCTCATACCAAATAATATTTACCGATTAGACATTCATATCTTAAAATATTGTCGGCTGGCACCGTTTTCGAAAACTTTTTTACATTTTAGTGCCTGGAAGTCGGTTTATATTTTTATATAATTTTATAGACGAAATCCTTAAATTGCACAATGTCATTAAATTAAAATATAAACATTATTGTGTTATATTTATTTGCCAAAAGCATGGTTCAAAAGGTTCAATGCTAGAAATTCTATGGACATTAGAACTTTGACTAAACTGCAGTTTTAACTGAGAACTGGAATGTCGTTGTATTACACTTTTGGGAACAAAATTAATCGAATTGAGCCTACAATAAAGCCGAGTAAATTTTGAGGTAAACTTAATACATTTTATTGTTGTAATTTTTAAAATACTGGTCAAACGGGCCGCGTTTTTATTGCTTGGACTATTAATAGCAAATTATACTCAAGGAGAAGAATAATTAGAAAAAATATTTGTGAAAAATCTAGTTGGCATGAAAACAAATTTTTATAAAAGCATTTTGGGTCAAGGGGGATACAAATTGAGATTAATTTATGCGTTTCTATTAGATAATAATAATCAAACTAATATTCACAAAGTATGTTCTGTGTTTAACGTTTATAATAAAAACTTTTTAACAAAAAATAAAAACCGACTTCCAGGCACTAAAATGTAAAAAATATCTAAACGGAGGTTTTCATTTAGAAATACCTAATCAGATATTTTCGAAGTCGGTGCCAGCCGATGCAAAGCAAATCTAATATATTTCGATACGTAAAATACATATTTACCTATTAGATATTCATATCTTAAAATATTGTAGGTTTTAATTTTTTAATTTTTTGTTAACAAACCCGATTCCGATCGGACTAGTGAGTATACAAAATACGTATTTTCTACTGTTATAAAAGACATGCTCTCTATTAATTTCAGTCCAAATAGTGCAAGTAGGTAGTTTTTTTCTATTGCCGAATGTTCGGCATTTAAACCGAATTTCGGCCCATCCCTAATCTTTAGTGTAGACGTAATAAGCAGGTAATTTGGAAGAAAAAACTTTTTTAATAACATATTCGAGTAAACAATTTATTTAAAAAAAATACTTATTGTTGATTTTTTTAAAACCGCTCGACCGATTTCGATACAATTTATATAGGACCACCTGAAAAGTATACCATATGAAGCAAAAAAAATATTTCCAAATCGGTTTAGGCGTCTTCGAGTAATCGGTGAACATACATAAAAAAAAAGATTCTGACGAATTGAGAACCTCCTCCTTTTTGGAATTGGAAATCGGTTAAAAACTACGTAGTACCTACTTAGTAGTTACAACAATACTTCAATTATTCTTGACAAAAATTACCTAATCTGGGACTCGAACCCCAATCACTAAAACCACTAGATTTGCAAGCGTACATGCTAACCAGTAGACCAACAAACATTTTGAGTATATAAGTATTTAAAACTATACAATTAATTTTCAGGGTTAACACAATCTTTAAAAGATGTAACCTTATCTTTCTTAATACAAAAAATAGGAGTTATAAAATATTTTATGTTAAAATTAACGCTGCGTGGTATTGTAGCTAGAAGATCATATACTCGTAGCCACCGCGGAGTTAGCGCATGCAGTTCTGAAACTGGGCCATAACTTTACACGCAACATTAAGTTGCGACTGGGTCGCGACAGGACCCATCGAGATATAAAAATATTTATCTAGATATTTATCTAAGGATATATAAATTATGCAAACTGAGGTTACGTTTATGCGATATATGTCGAGCTAATATAAAGTTATTTATAGCTAGTAAAATATCTAGGTTTACTAGTACACATTATCTGTACGAATAATTTATTATTATTAATACAGTTACTGTACGACTAATATATTATTATTTATACGTGTCGTTAAAACAAACATTTGACACTTCCACTTCTTCTGATACTCTCCGACACCTATAATTTTTGAGTCGAAATCGTCACCAAATCTTAAATAACATCAAGCAATAATGATATTGAGGTTTCTGGGTTTGAAATAAATAAGACCTAAAACGATAAGGCTAAAGCCTGAGCTACGCTACAATTTGGTCCCGCCTACGATTAGCACGGCGCAGACAATCTTTTAGGTATTTTTAACACATAATTTTAAATCGACAATGTATTTTAAAGCATTCGTTTGGGAATGATAAAAAGCAACAATATCTTAAAATGTACACTTTAAGATGACCTTATAATTTGGAATTAATGGCTAATTCAAAAAACCTTTATTGAGGCTTAAACAACAAAAAAACGTGCAAAAGGTTGAAAGGACTCGATTTAACTTTTTTCCCCTAATGCTCATCTAATAAATTCTAGGATAATTTGTAATGCACAAAACTTTCAAGAGATATGCATATATCAGTTTAGTAAAAACCATAAAGAAATACGTTAGGTAGTTCTCGAGATTGGCATATATTTACACAGACAGAAGGACAGACGTTCATTAAGGACTTCTTTGAATACTCGTACGTTATCGCCGAAATTAATAAGTTCGTCTAGCAAAAGGGTATCCGAGACAGTTAATCGGGATCGAAAACGTGTCAGTGTATGAAAATTAAAAAGCATATCTAATAATTGAATTTGTGACGCTTCCAGTTTAAGCTTTTCATTGTTTTTAAAGAACTTTATAAAGTAAAAACTCTCTTAAAAAATATGTACTGCACGAAATATATGAAAAATAAGGAATTATATACCCATTTTATTATGTAATGAGAAACAATTACTTACGATATTCATGAAATTAACTTTTTTTGCAGAATTAAGAAAATATAATGTGTAAATACAAGTGTGAAAAGATCCTTCGAAAGCTCAATATTATTAATTTAACGACAGTTAAAACAGCGATTACAGTAAATATTTTCATTTTAACTGAATATTGAAATATAGTACTGAAATGAACTGATTCTTATTTATAAAATTGTTGCAATCATTATTAGGGTTCCGTACCCGAAGGGTGCCATCGGAACCCTAAAAATGATTGCAACTATTTTATAAATAAGAATCAGTTCATTTCAGTATCTATAGTAAATGAAAATCCCCGTCCAGTTATTTTTTACAATTTAATATATATATATATTTTTTATGGTTGGTGTAATTTTTTTAAATTACTTTTTTATTTCGTAATTTTTACTTTTAAGTAAAAACCGAAATAGTTTTGGTAATAAGTAGTAATTACAAAAACTATTTCAGTTTTAGTTACACGTTTTAATCCATATCATAAAAATTACCGAACCGATTTGATGAAATCTTTACTATTCCCTAATTTGAAATAAATGTAAGCAAATAAAAAAAGAATGATCACGATCCTATAACTAGTTTCGGCGAAATAAGTGTACAAAAATACATACATACATACACTTATAAAATTTTGTATATTTGTTTGGAAGCTGTAATAGATTATCATATTATGTGAATATTTTGCAGTTCCAATAATATTACATACATACATAATAAGTGTCGAATTGATAACCTCCTTTGTTTTGAAGTCAGTTAATTAGCACACATCTGTGGAGCACTTCTTTTGATATATTATACATGATAATTTAAATTCTTTTTTATTTATTTACATTATATTAAAGTTGCTGGAAGGATTTGAAAACCATTTGATTTTTATTTGCCTCCGAAGCTCACTTATACTATTTAAGATAGTTTTTCCCGTAAAAGGCAAGAACTCCCATGTGAGTATGAATAAATAAATATCTTACGAAAATTCATTTACCTACTTTAAAGTAGCTACGAGTAGGTACTAAGTCATAGGCAGATTTTCATCTATATAGGTAGGTACATATAATAAAATTGCAACTAAGCCGAATCTGTACATTAAATTTTTTTGGGAAATCTTATTGAAATAGACATTATTATCGATACAGAGGCCGAATCTATGGTTTTTAGAATATTTGTTTGTCTGTCTGTTACCGCATCACAAAATAACCGGAGGAATTTTGATGAAATTTGGTATGAGATAGCTGGTTATCCGGGTCAACATATAGAACACTTTTTACCGCGGGAAAATGTATCATTTCTGAGAAAAAAATACAAAAACTGCAATGTAAGAGTATACTAATATGTAAAACCTAAGAATTTGGTTTTTGGTCATCTGAACGCGGGCGGATACTAGTATTGTATATTAATTAAGACAGAACCTATTAGTTTAAATATTGTACAATAAAAACGCCAAAATTCAACTAAATTTGTAAGGAATAAAACATTTATCAAAAAAAATGACAATGTTTTCTCATAAAAATATCATAAATTCTTTTATTTTTTTCTTCTCCTTAATACTTTGCCATTAATGGTCCAGGTAGACAATACTCCCGAGTTTAGCTAGTATTTTAGCTAGAAAGATTCAAAATAACTAAATTTCAAATATTAAGGACTATATTAATATTATTTATATAACTACAAATCTACTCAGAGTTGTGTGTTCAATTCGTTTAATTTTTATCTTAAAAATATTAGGTACACTTTCCAGCCCCCAGTTAAAACTACAGTTTATTTTGCTCTCCTAATGCCTTCAGAATTTCTAGAAGTATTAAAAATTGCTATTGGGAAATCAAATTCTTTTTTAGATATTTCTTATTTATTATTATATTACAAGTGCAAAAATTGAAGCGAAGAAATACATATATTAGTCTAATGCTTAATTTAACGTTTAACATGCCTCAATGAATCCACATATAATCCATATTGATTGAGCTTCAGTACCTACCTACTTACTTTTATTTAGCTGGATAATGTATTTAATATTTATAATTATTTGTAAGTACCATTATAAAACTAACACGAATACGCAAATAGGCAAACTGATTAAAGAGTTTAATTTATTACAATAAAATTATTTCTTTTAGAACTACTTCAGTTCAAACCAGATGAATTAGGTAAATTAACGCTTGAATCGGTCTGTGTACAGTCGAAATGTCTTGATTAGGCTGATTACGTGTGTTATATCGAATTATCACTTCAGTTGAAACATGTTCCTACATTTTAGTCGTATATTTTCTGTGAATCGAGTAACAAAATAGCAATCCCGATGGGCAATCGTTTAAACTAAGTACCTATAATTCGCAAGAGTTTACCCTCGCTTGCTCAAGGGAATCGCGCTCCACCGGTTTGAAATATTTCTGACACATACAAACATGGAACCCACCCACGTATATAATTTACCTAAAATTATACCTCAAGTAAAGCTTAATTTTAATATAATATGAAAGAACTTTTTTAATTATGGCCATAGGTAGAGTCATTTAAGATTATTATATTGATTAATTTTTCTACATTTGACAACTTAATTAATAAAAAACATGAATGAATCATATTCTAAAAACCATTTTCATGTGTCAAGTAGCAACTTCTGGATAAAAGTGATTATCAAGAATCTCTATTTCAAAGGATTAGAAAATATTATTACCTATATTTTTTATTGAAATAACACAATGATGAATGAAAGTCTACAGTCGAAAGCCTTATGATATTTAGGATGTTTATAGCTATTCAAAATTGTATATTCTCTTCAGCAACATAGTCTTATAGATAAGTATGGTTTGTATATACCTACCTACTTACAAAACAGTAATGTGGCAAAATATATATATAAGTGTAATCAATAGTTTAAATAAATGCGTCCGCATGTACTCAAAAGTACATAAATGTGCGTGGAAGACATATAGGGGCATATAGGGGCATAGTAGGACATGGAGGGGTGGGGAGCGGGACCGTTTTATTGGCGTCACTAATGAGTTGCTAATTCAATTTCACGGACGCAGAGCGACGCGCGGCCGCCAGACCCCGCCGCAGGCAGGTCTATTCTATTAACATAGATAGCGAGGCTTTGTTAGCCTTTTCAATACAAATGGATTGCTACTAACTAATAAAATTATTCAAAAAGTAAGTGTTTCCAAATTATATTGAGTACTGGTACGAGTTTTCTACTTGTTAAAAATGTCTTTAAATGCTCCGTTCTCGTGCCAACGAAACCCTGTTACTAAGCCTCCGCTGCCCGTCCGTCCGTCCGTCAGAGGGCAGTATCTCATGAAGCGTAATAAGTAGAGTTGAAATTTTCACAGAGTATGTATTTCTATTGCCGCTATAACAACAAATAATAAAAATACAAGAAAAATTCGTATTCGATCATAAGTTAATATACTATATACATAAAATAAAAGTACGATAGTAAGAAGCCCTTCGTGTGCGAATTCTACTCGGACTTGACTAACTTTTATACACATATTATAAAATAACCAACGCCATACTAATTCCGACCCATCATTTTGTAGTTTTCTGTCGCTGTTCGATCGAAAGAATTTAAAATAAATCTTCATTATTTGTAAAGGATTTCACAAAAATACTGGATTAAATTAACTTACAAAATATCCAAAGTGTAGAAGAAGTATGAAAGAATTTACCTTAATAGATAAATTAGAGAAATAGCTAGCGTTAGAACGTACCTATTCCATGTACATTATCAAAAATGCACTAATAAAGCTTAGTCAAACAACCCTACCATATATCTGATCGCTACCATTAACTTAATGTGGCACATAAAACCTTTGTGTTTCGGTTTATGATGATGCGGTCGTCGCACGTTCAAAGAAACTTCCCTGGCGGCAACAAATTTGGGAAACTTTTGATTCCCCACGCAGTGCCAATCTCTATTCTGTAAGTTACGATGCTCTTTGTCTAATTTGGCCATCAAACTTCTAGTATATTGCTATAAGAAAATTAAATATTTAATTATTTTTAATTCGTATATCCATTTCTAAAACTTTACCGCGTATACTACAAGGACAATATACATATATTAATTAAATTGTAAGCTAATTACATGTACATTTTAATTATTAACTCAAGATAGGTACTTTTATGTTTCTTTGTTATGGTTTATACAATATTAGATATATTTGGTAGCGTAAAAACCATTTTATATGACACTAGCAGAACCCGCGGTTTCGCTCGCGCTAAAACTACAACAAAAACTCTTAAAAGTTGCGTTTCATACAAACTGGGTTGAAATTCGAAAAATGCTAAACAAAGTATTTATTTAATTGTATTGAAGAGCATTAATACCAAGTTTCTAGCTATCGTGATCATAAATATTTTTTTGTGTTGTATTATAACGTGTTTTTCCGTGGGAATGAAATAATCTGCTTCCGTTAAAAATTCGCCTATGTCACTCCTCTCCAGCTCTCCAACTATCTCCACACAAAATATCACGCCAATCCGTCATTCGTTTTCCACGTAAAAAAGACAGCCAAACAAACAACCAAACAAACAAACACACTTTTACATTTATAATATTAGTATGGATTTCGTGTATCCATTCTATGTATTTTGATGCGCTGATTACGAAATTGTTAGTGTAAAAGATATATAAAATGTTATTAATACATTCAAGGATGAAGCTCAAAAATATATTTATTTTGATATATGAAAAAAAAACTACAATTACAAACAAATAACAAGTAGGTAAGTTTAGTGCTTTTCGAAGCTTTTGCCACAATTATATAGAATAGATAATATTAGATACTATTATAAATAAGTCAGCGCTCATTTTTATAGTATTTGAAATATTTTTAAATTACTAAAACATATTCGGTTTTACATGTATTACTTATAATAAAAGAAAACACACTTATTAGCTGTTAAAATATTTCTTTACACAACTTAATCCTGACAGCTTCGCATTAAAAGCTTAGACCAAGTTACTTCTAAAGAAGAAACTAACTTAGAAGTTAGCGAACTCAATCACTAGAAAAGGTAAACTTTGAACAATTGTTTTCTTTTACAGTAGATTGTAGCACGTACTTCGAGATACAAGAACTGATAACATTCGCTCCTTACATGTCTATAATATGATAGATAGACTATACTACTCACATTCTTAGTCAATGAAAAGATTTAAATTGCCTAAGATTACTCACCAGACAGATTCCATAGAAGGATAAATTCATATTTTAAACGTCTTGCTACAAATAAATAAAATGAAAAGACAACAAACTCTGAAGAAGAACCTATAATTTTTTTTTTACGAATAATATATATAAAAATCATGGGTCTTTTTCTAATTTATATACTAAGTCTATGAATTATGTAAACAGACTAAGTTTTACTGCTACTGATAGCTTTCTAACAACGTAGAATATGTACATTATATAAAGCATTGTAGTATATCGCGTTTCAATGTCAGATGCAAAGTAGCTAAGCAAAACAATTGTATGAGTGGGCGCCATGTCCTACTGCCAAGAAATAATCTCTTACGTGACAGTCACATACATCATATACAGAACAGCTGCCAAAACTGTCTGCCAGAAGTCCCGCCTCGAACAACTTACCAACTAAAACAATATCAGGTACTTAGTGAACTTATCCTTCTACAAATGTTAAACTTCATTTCAACTGACTGCACACGAAGATAATAATTCAATGTATCAACTTTTTCGCTTAAAAGCTATTAAACCGAATACAAAATGTTGCGAACTGCGATAAAACTTAATCCACTCACGTACGTACCTGCAAAAAAATAAAACACGACTAAAATAAACTTTCCTTTCCAAAAAATAATATGTGAAGGCTCAGAAACAACCTGAGTAACGATATCGACCCATTTATGTAAAGGTATGCCGGTGGGATCTCTCGGATCAATGTGGATTAGTCCCGCGCAAATCTCTATTTAGTGGCGCGATCTCTGCCCATTGGCGCAACCAAACTGGGCCAATTAGAGCTTACACAGGATAGCCGAATATCGATACTCTTGGAAACTATCAATGGATTCAACAGTTCCTGCCAAACCAAAGCACATATCTGCCCGCGTCAGTTCGTTCCTTTAATTTTAATATAATAAAATATTGTATAGTTTGTGATTCTTATCTTAATTAACACAATTAAGAATATTTAACTAGAAATTAGGGACTAATCGCGTTCTTCCTTAATTGACACCTAGATAAATGCTGTCTGCATTAAATTAAAAATGAAAATTTAACAAACCTCCGAACGATAGATTTTGTATTTGCATTGTACTTTCTCAAAGAGGATTAATAATATATAAATTATTGTTGATAAAGTTGTTGTAAAGTTAATTTTTTTTTTTAATTTAATCATTTATTTCAGGCAATATTTACATAAGGATCTTAAATATGTAAACAGAGGCCCATAGCATATATGATGATGATGATGTTCTCCTAGCCGACTCCGGATACGGCGGCCAATCTCATTGAGACTAGCCAACTGCGCAGGAGATATTATAGTGCACAAGTGTACGCGCAGACACAACGTGCACTCTCTATTCCTATCACTCTTATACTCCGGTGGGACGACTGCTCGACACGACCAGTGAGAGTTAAGGCGCAGGACCGACGGCTTTATGTGCTCTTCGAGGCACGGGGGTGAAATACCGCCAACTTCCCAACTCCAGGCTGTTACTGAGACTTACTATACAGAAAGACTCAATAACTAAACTTGGCCCGACCCGGTACTCGAACCCAGGACCTCCGGGTGTGCAGCCGTACATGCTAGCCACTACACCACCGAGGCAGTTATAGCATATATACCTTAAAACTAACATATATATTAATTATAAAAACCTAAAAACTATTTAACACGTAGTGCAGACGTGTAAGCTGTGTCGGTGGGCAAACGACCTCGGAACTTCCGAAACACGACGCCCTTCAGCCAGAAGTCCTCCTTCATGAAGGTTGGCAGACGATGAGTCGGCACTCTCACCAAAAATGAATTGAAACTTGTTTTATGGCGAGGTACCAGCCGCTCAACCCTCAATTTAAAGTTGGACCTCTTCTGGACGTAGTCTACGACATCCTCGACCTTCGTAGACCAGTGCACTCGGGACACATACAACGGCGTCGATGGTACGCCAGGAATAATGATAATAATTAATTTTACTATTTACAAACATAAACATTCATTGTAAAATTGGGTTTAATTAGGGTCCTCGGTGTAATTATTTATATTCATATCATTACATTATTTTATAACACCCTCTTTCTCAAAGATTCTAACTTCATTAAAACATTGAGTGCTTAGATATACCTACACAGTTTTACGTGCATATATATGTATACCAAAACCTCGCGTGTCTTCTGTCTTAAGTTGACTTACATAATTACATTCCATACACAGTGACATCTCATTAAAATTTCATCGCAATTGGATGAATGGAATAGATTATATACAGAATATATATATATGTATAGGGTAGAAGAAACATATAATGTACCTATATATAAGTACATATTTGTTTAAATGACAAAACTGTTTTTATTATTTCCAATTTTGCTATAGACTTATGGAGTACCAACATATAATATGTACAGTCATTAAAAAATTATAACAATATTAAACATATCTGTTTTATCTCTAAAAATAAATATTAGATTTGCTTTTTTCCGTATACAAAATAACAGTCTGGCAGCGTAATTATGCTCCAAATCCCAGGCCAATTCAAATGCTTAAAAAAGATAAACGAGAAGGAAACAGATCTATGTCATCGATCGTTGAACCTTGTTTCATAAATAAATTAAATCAAATTAATAATATTATCATTTAACCTACAGTATAAAAATCCCATTTTCCATATTATATTTCAATTATTATTATTCTTTTCCTAATAAGAATATTAACAAAAATTTATAGCGGAAATGAAATAA
The DNA here is from genome assembly GCA_921882275.1 of Brenthis ino. Taxonomy (NCBI): domain Eukaryota; kingdom Metazoa; phylum Arthropoda; class Insecta; order Lepidoptera; family Nymphalidae; genus Brenthis; species Brenthis ino. Next base: position 32,233,251 of record OV170222.1, on the reverse strand, counting down.
TCGTGGAGAAACCATGTAAAATTTAATATATTTTAGAAATATTTGTCTATTAAAATAAATAACCGAATTTAATGCACTAAGAACTATTAAGTATCACGTACATATATAAATAGCTAAAAGGGCGTTTTCATTTAGAATAGATACCTAATCAAATATTTTTGAGTTCAGTAACAGCCGATGCAAAAATTGAGCTTTATTTAGATATCAATATCACAATACAAACATATCTATACTATAATATAAACAGTAGAGGTCGAATGTCTGTACATAGCAAAAAAATGCTAAAAACCGAGTCAGGGGAATGTAAGAAGACATATAGAACAAATCCAGATTTTTTTCAATTTTTTTGTTTCTCTGTCTGTTTGTACGGGCTAATCTCCGAATCTATTGCACCGATTTAAATGAAATTTTACATGGTGGTACCTTATAGCCCCGGGCAATACCTTAGATACTTTTTGTCCCGGAAAATTAAATAGTTCCCGTGGGATAGTTAAAAAACTATAATAACTTATACAACTTATGCACCTAATTTAGTAAAATTTAACATTCTGATACCTTAAATTGCCGGCCAAACAACAGGTTACTTTACATCCGGGAAAAATGAACGGTTCCCGTGGGAACTAATAGATCTCTATTAATTTTCCTAGAGGCGAACCCGAGCGAAGCGAGGGTGAGCCGCTAGTATATATATAATCCTTCATCTCACACTCGGGATAAAACAATAGGTATATTGTTAAAGCAAGGCCCATCAATAATATTTATTATTCACCTTAATATTTTGTAAGGATTTATAAATTAATGTACTTCTATGACTTTAGCGAGTAGGTACTAGGTAGTAGCGAAACGAAAATAACTAATACATTAATTGGACTCTCAAACTCTATTACGTGTTTTACGTATACGTCTTGTTCTCTTCTGTTTTAATTTCTTTTTTCTTTTACATTGAATTTTTATATAATTTTAACATTATTCCTGATGGCTCCATTTTGTTTTATGAAATGAAAAGTATCCAATATGTATTAGTCAGATAAGCGCCGAGTAAATTAACCTACAGACAAATAATAATTTTAGTGTCTCTATATGTTGATAATATAGCATATTATAAATTAAAGTTTTCCAAAAATATGTATGATTACAACTGCGTTTTTACATCATTTTGCTTTGTATGTAGCAGATATATGTAGGATTTGCTATATATAGCTGGAATGTTATATGTACATTAAATATGAATATAGCCCGATTTTGTAGTCTATTTATGTAGCTATTACATAGACACGTAACCTTGCAAGCGGGACGTAGCGATGCAAAAAGCAACCACGTAAATAATTCATTGTTTCAGTTCTACTGAGCCTGATAACTTTTAGGTCACTGTATGAATCAAGTAGAAGATAAAGTTTTAAAAAATAAATAGACTAAAAACTAACTAGAACCAGTCCTTTTAACTTAAAAGTTTTCATATATTACAGTAATTTACGTAGTTTTGTTTATCTTTTAACAAAGGTAACTTGTAACTTGAATTGCCCGAGGCTCCTCTTGTTTATTAAGCATGTTAAAGGCAGCTATATCCTTTCCCATAGTACAAATATAATCGAAATCAAAGTGTTTTGAGTGTGAAAATATAACAAGCACATGATACTTTTAAATATAAGTAGCAACAATACTTGAATACTAAATACAATTTTTATACATAATTTGCTATACCATTTATTACTCAAATGTTTTTCAGGTATATGAGATATTCCGTCTGAATCTGTTATCTGACATAGGTTTCCACCAGTCAGTATTCGGATACCGCTAATGTTATTCCATTGGAATGTACGGCTGAATTTAAAGTAGACTGTGTCTATTATCAGTTCACTATCAAATCCAGCACAGAATACATATATGCATGTTCGTTTACAATACAATACCTATTTGGTCTCTAATTGCAATGGAGTCATATATCGATGTTAGAACTAGTATTTGTTGATATTATTTAATAAGTAAAAAAAACTACAGAAAAGCTCTAAAAAAGTAAGTTTCATACAAACGGATGAATTTCGAAAAATGCTAAAACACGCATTTATTTAATTGTATTGAACAGCATTAATACCAAATTTCAAGTAATTCCGATTATAAATAATTTTTTATTGTATTATAATTTATAACGTGTTTTCCCGTAGGAATTAGATAATCTCCCGCGGTAAGATAGCCTATGTCACTCTCCAGCCCTCCACTATTTCCACACAAAAATCACGCAAATCTGTCATTCCATTTCGACGTGAAAGAATGACAAACAAACACACTTTTACATATATAATATTGAAAGTATGGGTTATATTATATTACATCATTATGGATACGTTTAGGCAATCTTTCTTTCAAGGTAGAAAAAGATACACATTTTACATCGTACTTACATGTTGTACCGTTTTTTCATTTTATTATCTTTTTTGAGACTATATAATGATTGTCTCGTGCAAGAATCAAACCTTCGACCCTTGAAGTGTGTGACAATAAGAAATACATAATATTGCGCGAATTTACTACAAAAACGTGGACGTAGATTTACCTCAAGATTTTACCTTCTAATAAATATGTTAATGAAAATATTTCTACATAAATAGCGAGTTATTTTTGTGTAATTCAACATGATGTTCCACGGCAGCTACCGATCTAGAATGCACGGAGAGGCTTATAACTTCATTCCGCCTCGCAATTACGTTGCGGTTGGTTTTTGTAGAGCGGACTGTGTGGTATTCCAGAACATTTCAACAACTGCAAACATTCGTCATTAGTTAACATTATTCACTCGAATGCCTTGTTTTTCAACGTCTGCCTTTTAATGAAATGCTTTTCAAGTAAAGCACCTACTTAAGTGCCTATTGTTTCGTGAGGCGTCGCTTTTCATACACAAATAGACATTGTCTCCTTTGAGACTAATTATATTAACGCGTATTTTAAGAACTTAAATCTTTTGTTCAAAAAATATTCAGGCCCACCAAAATGACAAAATTATATCCATATTTTACAATTTAAATAAATGTGTAAAAAAATGTTTTTTAATATGTATACCTAGGTATCTTATTTATAAATATATACTCTTACTATCTCACTGAAATATTTAGAACTAAAAACATTATTCAGCAATCAAGTACAAAAAAAAATATTTATGTAAGAACTAAGAAGATAAAAATTTTATGTTTTTTAATATTTTTTTGTTATGTTCTTACAAAAGTAAATTTTAGAAATACCTAATACCCAATTGTTTTACAAGTTGTCCAATAATTTAAATATAGGTACATATCTGAAGAACAAATAATTCATCAGGATTTAAGAAGATATTAACAACACTAGCATAGCGTCTTTGTATTATTCAATCTTATGAATGAGACTGAAGTAGGTATAGTACATAACTGAGTAGAAAAATGCAAACAGAAATTACGTTTAAAGTTTAAAATGTACATATAAAAATAGCTCACGTTTCTCAAGGTACCGTAAGGGTTTTACACACGTATAAAAGTACAATGTGAGTAGCAAATAAATTAAATATTCATAACACATTAAAGTATGGTTATATCTTTTCCGACCACGAGTTCTTGTGACAGCAATAGAAATACAATTTCCAAAAACATGTGGAGGGTTGTGTCATGTGTGAGACACTTTATCCGAATGATGCGTACGAACGTGATTACTTTCTATTATATATATATATATATATATATATATATATATATATATATATATATATATATATATATTCCACTTTATTGTACTATCTTTATATGGACACCGTTGGAGGTTACACCATTTATCAAAATCGTCGTTTTCATTACAGCTACCACATAGCAAGTTCACGATGGAATATACTATATAGTATTATGCAGTCGGAGACATACATACGAGTATGTACAATGTACATCTCGCGGCAAGGATGAAATGTGTATGTCTTCGACTGCATAATACTATATTCCATCGAGAACTTGTTTTCATCGTTTTAGTTAGCTTTTATGCAGTCGGGTTTTTTTTTTTAATATATTTATTTATTTACAGCTATTTTAAATATATTTAAGTAGGAAAATTAGCGAGAATGGTTGTTAACCAACTTTAAATCATTATAATAATATCCTAAACTGTTATTTAAAATGAAAAATGATGAAAGAAACCTAAAAACTATTTTTAAATATCTATTCAACGATACCCCACTTGACATAGTTCGTCGATTTTCATTTTTTTTTCTTTTTATACATTATGGAATCTAGCAGCCTCCATATTTTTTTATGTCACACTTGGACTAATGAGACGAATCTAACGATACCTTAATTAAATAAATCCATCGAGTGGTTTGGAAGATATGAGGGAATAGATAATATTACAAACAAACATACAAAGATAGGTGCGAAAAACATGACCCTTCCCTTGCAATCGGGTAATTATTAGTCTACATTTTATAATCATGTAAGACTTTAAAGTTTAGATGTGTAGGAGTCCTTTTTAGTTTAGAGAAACGTTTAACGTACCCGCGATAATATAATCTGTCAAATACCCATAAATGAAATTTCGTATCATTATCCTGTACGCTAGACCACGGTAATGTAACTAGACTCACCACAGACAGGCACAAAGAGTCCGTTTGCGATAACAGCTTAAAACTATTAAATTAATCATATCATATGAAGTAGTTACATATATTTAAGAAAAAAACTAATTCTTAATTTATTCTCATATTTAAGATTAGGATGAATGAATGGTTTTTAGAATGTTAACATGTCATATTATATCTCTTTGATTTTCTGTAATTTCTAATCAGTTGTGTTGATATAGAGAAATCTGGTGAGCATATATACCTACCTATATAGCGTCTGTGTTTAGGAAACGGCTCCTAGTAAAGGATGAATCTCGATCTTCTGAAGTTACAAATAAAATGAAAATAGCCGACATAGCACGCAAGCAAACGCTAGTTTACATACAAAATTGTTAATTTGCCAGTATACCTTCTTAGTAGTTACAACCAATGTGGTTGTACTACATTTCAACATAGCATTAAATAGATAGAATTTTTATATACAAACGTTAATGGTTCATTTAAATAGCAACATGCAATACACTGGCGCGATTAAGTATTAACTACGAGCATTGTAGTCTTAGATAACATCTGTATTTGAAATAGGTCATTGTTAGTGGTACTTAATTACCCTAATTAGTAGCAAGCTGAAATTAAAATTCATAAAAGCCTACGCAAATACACTCCGTTAGTCCTACCGCTACGGCTAAACAACCCGTAATTAAAGCAACATTCGAATACTATTTCCATCATTAAATATTGCATGTTTACAAACAATTGAATGTTATGCAGCCAATGGTTATATGTTTCTATCGTCGGTTTAAAAATAGTTTGATTTGACAATAATCGAGCTAAGTACAGCTCAGCAGTACTTAGCTATATTCCAGCGCAAAATGAAAAGTGGCACTGTGCTTAGAGCTTTACACGATACTCATTTCAGAACTACTGCAAAAATCTGTTTGAAAAGATTGTTTTTACAATCTAAATACATCTTTTCAAAGGGCGGAGCACTAAAATAACTCACTATTTAAATATGTACTATATTTTTTCTTAACTGAAAATTTTAATGGATTAAATCTGCTTATTGTTAGACGCAGATGATATCGAGGATTTGGATAGGTATTCGTTGAGTATTCGATAAGTCGGCCAAAAGTAAATAAGATCAGGGACTCCGTAGCTTATCATTTATCACAAAACTAGATGTAATTATTAAACTCAAAGCATATAAATAGTTACCAATTTTTCTTTATATCTATTATTGCTCTTTTTCTAGATTTCGACGCTTAAAATAATCAACTTACACAGCCCACTTCCAGATTGTTGAGTCGCAATGGGAAAACAAATATAGAACCAGAACCTATCACAGGGCTAAAACGAGAGAATATACCTTGGAGGTTGCCCAATATGATCGCATTGTTATCACTCTTAAAACAGTTAAGTCGGTTCAACCGTTTCATGTCGTGACTTCAAAGAGCGTTTCAAGTTACTAAGGGATTCTCATACTCGTTCTCTGCGACCTTGTGAAACGCTTCTCCTTAAAATTCCTTTTCACTCCTCTTGTTTACTTACCAACTACTTTTCTATGGAACTCTTTAACATTAAATATCAGACGGGCTAATATCTTGGACAAGTTTAAGAATTAAGACGATGTTAAAAGCGCATTATTTCTCTCTTTAGTTTGTCTTAATATTATAAATTATAATATATTATGTACATATGTATGAATTTGAAATATGTAGCTTAAATAAATATATCTCCACTGGTATTATAAAAGGGTTAAATTTGTAAGATTAGATGTAAGGAGCAATCTCTAAAGTACTGATCCGATTCTGAAAATACTTTCACTAACAGAAAGTTTTACGTTATCGCCATTGCTATAAGTTATTTTTTATTCCAATAATAATGTGTTTACTGACAGATATCATAACTTTAATAGAAGTCGGAAAAAACAAGGAGTCAAGTTGAAATAAAACAATAAAATGTATGGCAAAAAGGCAAGTAAGCACCTAAGTCGTCAATTTAAAATATAATCTCATAATACAGACTATATAACGAACTTCTATTTAACAAAAATCTCCTTAAAATGAGATATTGTTAAGGTTTTTTGGTTTACATTGTGACCCATGTATCGAAACACTGTATAACGTAACAACCACTCTTAATAGCGAAATAATAAGTCATAATAGACCCCAATAAAAATTAATTTCACTGACCTTCAAACAATACCGACATAGAGTCAAAATATTTTGTACGCATAATTCGTAGAAATGTGTTTATTGTAATTGCTTAGCACATATTTGTTTCCTGTACTTCCTTGTTATCGCCTTTTTCGTTTTAATAATCTTAGTTGCATTCAAACTGTTGAACTATAAACATGACGATTAAAAGAAAGTCTGTGTATTGACGAAAAAAAGGAGAGAAAATATTGGCAAAGTATAAAACGACACCAAAGTTAGCAGATTATAATTTTGTTGTGTAAATAAAGTATGTACTGAATTCTATGTTTATTGTTATTTTTCTTTATTCTTCATTTAACGAAAACTCTTTATAACGTAAAAAAATACTCGGTCCACTACACTGTATTAGTAGGAAGTAAGATTAAATTTTTAGGAAACTATAATTCGCCACGATTCGTAAAAAATTATCTTCGTGACGTATACTGTTAAGTAATCTGTTTGAAATAGAAATAACATTAGCGCTATACTAATTGCCTCAGCTAAATAAATTGAAACTGGGGTTCTTCATTTTGCGTTGCTCAGTTCGGGATAGTTTAGTATATGCTTAGTTTTAAGGTGTCATCTAAAAGGTATTTTTATTTGACAATAGAATTTACTGGAGCGAATACTAATCAGAAAGCTTCCTTCCAGAATCCCCGTCACAAAAAAAAAGATATTCTAAGTTTGTCATTATCAAATTACGTCACTCCCTTTGATTTTGAGAGAAAATATAAAATGTTCAAATAAACAGAAAAAGGTTCTAACAGAATTATTGTTCGGATATAAAACTACGAGGGTTAAATCAAATAATAAGGGTAAATTGTGTTACTGTCCCAGATACACATAAATGAAAGTGTATCGTACATACATATAAGTATTGACATAAATATAACCATACTTATAATAAAATTGTAACTAAGCCGAATCTGTACCTTAAATATTTTTTGGAAAACCTTATTGAAATAGACATTATTATCGATACAGAGGCCGAATCTAGTATAAGAATTTTTGTCTGTCTGTCTCTTACCGCATCACAGAAAAACCACTGGAGGGATTTTGATGAAATTTGGTATGGTGATAGCTGGTTGTCCGGGTCAACATATAGGACACTTTTTACCGCGGGGAAATATCTCATTTCTGAGAAAAAATGCAATTGGTTTTTGTCATCTGAACGCGGGCGGAGCCGCGGGCAACGCTAGTTTACATTTAGTCATCTGTAATTGCCAATTACTATTAATATTTTTGTATAGATAGTAAAAAACTAAAAATGTAATTTTCCCACTAATTAATATATGTATAATTCGATCTATAAAATTTGAAATCACTCTAAGATAATTTTGTTCCAATATAATTTCTTTGGTAAACGTAAATAAATAATTATATTATTTATTGATTAAATGTAAAAGGACAATGTTAGTGCCCAAAATTAAAACATGGCAATATTTTGTGAAGAGTTTATTCATTTGTTAATACAAATTATTATTAAGGCATCAGCGGCCAAACTATAACTAAGTAAGTTAAAGAAAGTTCTCATTTTCCACCCGATATTTCTGCTAGCATTGCTATATGACATTCTCAACATAAAAATTGAAAACACAAAAATAAATTTAAAATGTAATTCACTAGTGCACCAACATTCAATAAAATAATGGAATGAAACTGCACTTCATTACAATAAATACTTTTAAAGCGCGACGAAATAAGGTTTTATCATAAAATTATATTGCATTAAAAGCAAGAGAAAAATTAATAATAATTTAAAGTGTCTAAGAGCTTTCATTATTAAAAAAATACATACTTAAAATTCTGTTTAATATCAAATGGATATTTATTTTATTAATGAACGCTATACATAGGACTTTAACACGCTTCGCCTTAAGTCAAAGCTATTTTTATAAAAAAAAAATGTGGTCAGTGCAGTCCTTATGTTTTTAGAATGTTCGCATGTTACATGTAAAGCTCTTATAACAACTTATGATTATTACAACATATTTATTAACATGGACGATGGTCTGGTCCACGCTTGCGAGGTGCTGCCTTCAATATGTTGTCCACACGAAGAATTACTTCGGCGGCTTCGGCAGCAGACAACAGAACTTGGCGCTTCACTACATACGATTCAGTGATGCCGAGCTTCTTCATATCTCCCACACGACCATTTTCCATATCTAAAAATATTTGTGGGATGTTTATGAAAATATTTCATATAGTTTACATAAGGTTAAGGGACCAGAAAAGTTTTTTTTATTATATATTGATATTTAATCTTTATGCGCTTCTAATGTAATACTATCTATTCTATTCCTAAATAGATAATCTATTTCAGCCATGTTTTCGCAAAGTATATGTATGGCTATGAAGACCCTTGTCCCATGACTCATCAGAATCATGAATTAAATAAAAATTATACTTGTACAATTAGATTTTTTAAAGAGTTAGTAGTCTAGTTATTTCAGTGTTTGAAACGTCGGGGAGACGGCGAATTTTGTAACAAGCTGTATCTGGTTTTGTGCTTTTTATACTATGTTAACTAACTTAGTCGTCTAATGGCTAGCATATACGGTTGCAGATCTGTACAATTGGAAGTTTATTTATTAAGGTTTTCTGTCTAGAAATTCTCGGTAACGGCCCGGTCGCCCGGTGCCTCGGGGAGCGCGTCTTGCGCTCGATCTCTCACCAGTCGTGTCGAATTGTCGTCTCACCGCAATATTAGTGACAGAAATAGAGGGCACTTGTGCAGCATAATATCTCCTACACATGTTAACTATCTAGCTAGTCTCAGTGAGATCGGTCGCAGTGGCAGAAATCGGCGAGGAGCACGTTATAACATAGGAAATGACTAACCAAGTCCCATAGTGTTCTCGCCCTGCGCGTGGTGCGCGCGCAGTCGCGCTATGAGGTCGGCGCTGTCGTAGCCGGCGTTGTCGGCGACGGCGGCGGGCAGGCGGCGCAGCGCCACGGCGAAGGCCTCGACGGCCGCCGCCTCCTTGCCGGCGGTGCGCGCCGCCGCGCGGGACACCGCCTCCGCCATCAGCAACTCGCTTGCACCTACGTTGTGAAAACTTCATCGTATCAAACTTTTTTAGCATGGTTATTGTACAAGTTTTTTTTTATTTCAAGCGCTGATAATATTACTGTAGCTATTAGTTTATGGCTGTTTTGTCTGGCTATATGAAATAGTTTTTTTTTTATATGGCAACTATATATTTGATATGCATATGCTTTAAAGTATAAAACTTAATACTTTCTTAGATTTACGCGAATATTTGACATTTTAAATAAAACTATCTTTTCGGATTTTGTCGCGGATTTAAAACTTAATATGTATAATCATCCTTATGAAATCACTATGACAGTGCAAGAAAGAAAATCAGCAAGAGCTATGGACCATTTAAATCTATACAAATAAATAAACTTGAAGTGTCTTTTTGTAATATCAAAATAAAAGCATTTCACTAAATACGTATGAAATTATATACAGTACTTATAAAAAAAAACCACATTTTTTTTTTATTTTGTTTGTCTGTTTGTTCCGGATAATCTCTGAAACGGCTGGACTGATTTTGACGGGACTTTCACTGGAAGATAGCTGATGTTATAGGGAGTAACATAGGCTACTTTTATTTTAGAAAAAGAATTAGGGTTCCGCTCAAAAAAATTAAAACGTACCTAAGGATGAACCCGAGCGAAGCGAGGGTGAGTCGCTAGTATTACAATATAATAGCAACTTTATTTATCAGGATCATAAATAGTTACTATTAATATTTTAATAATGGTTACATCATGAATATATGCATAGCCTGACAGTTTCATGGTAATTGCATATGATGTTATAAAGATTTTAATTCATCCTCTCAATTTATATTATTCTTACAACGCAATTCAATAAGAAACTCACCACCACCAAACACAACTTTAGGTTCTTTTACAGTAGCAGCCAGTACACATAGAGCATCGTGTAGTGATCGCTCGGCTTCATCAATCACTTGTTGGGTGGCTCCTCGGATGATGATCGTGCAGGCGGAACCAAGCTCCACACCAGAGAAACGGATCAGACATTCATCACCAATAAGTATCTGAAATGTAACAAAATATATACAGTTATAAAATAACATAAGAAATCGTACATAGCCAACTAGTTTCTGCCTGTGGTTCTAACTAGTTCCGCCACATGTAAAAAAATAATAAATAAACATAGATAAAAATAACCTAAGTCAATGCAAAGTGTTAGCTATGCCTAATTTTAAGAGAATTGGTGAGATTCAAATGTAGAAAATTATAAATGTAAAAATCCAAAATTCTTTAATTAAATAACACACAGAAAAAAATGCACATCAGATTAATCTAATATATTAATATCTCGTGTCATGGTGTTTGTGGTCACACTCGTCCAAAACGGCTCAAGCGATTTTAATGATTTTTTTGTAAACTTTATAGATATGAGGATAGTTTGTAAAGTATTTTTCACCCACCTACCAACATCCACCTATAAAAACCTCATACAGTAGTCTAATAATGACTAACTTCATTGTGCAGTCAAAGTCTGTTGCATTGTAAAAAATTCACTCTCATCATTTTTTTCCATAAAATGCCAAAAGAAGTAGAACTTCAAGAATTATTTTCTTACACACACATTCCTTAACAGAGTATACAAGAGAATAACTAATCTCAAGTTTGGTTTTTACAAATTATTAAATGACTCAATTATAAACTTAATGTTTTATTACCTGTTCAATAACTTTGCAGTGACCAAGCTTTACTTTATCAGGGGAGTCAAATGTAGATACAATTTCTCCTCCAGTAACAAGAGCAAGTCGTTCAATACCATCAAAATCGGCGTGTTCAATTGCCATCACACCAGCGTCAGCAAACAATTGTTCGGGGTAGTTATAAATAAGTTGCCTATAAGAAATCATATAGTAATTGTAATTTAATTGTATATATTAATATAAGGTAGTAAGAGCCAGTCCCTAATTTACTTTTAAAAATATCAAACATCAAGCTGAATTCTCGTAAGTAGCTTCGTTTCGATAGATGTAAGTCAAAAATCAAACAGTGGTGGCCAATAGTGGCATGTTTGATATTCCCTATGGATACAGGTGTAAAACATGTTGAATGGATAATTTTAGCTTATTTTATGATTATTTGTTATTTAGTATTAATATGTTGTTGTTAATCTTTCTACAATCATAGCACATATTTGCTTTACTTTTTTGTAATAGGTATTGCTAAAAAATATTATACATCATTTTCACCCAAACTCTTTTCTTACTGTTGAAAGACTTATTAGTCAGTCTTCATATATAATCTTAATTATATTTTTAATATATGCTACAATTTAAGTATTATGTAAATAACAAACAATAAAATTCTCAATATAGAATTGTGGAGTGACCTACAAATATATGTTGAAGTATAAATAAGTATGAAAAATAAAAAAAACAATTTGAAATACTTAAAACATCTAAAATAAAGCTAAATTAATAACTGCTCACCTATTTATAAATACATTGCATTTGTGAGATAAGATTTTGTTTACTTTGTCTTTCATCTTCTCTTTCTCAGCAACTTCTAACTCAGCAATCTTTGCCATTGAGTCTACTTTAATAGTGGAACCAAAAATTTTTATCTTGTCAGTGTCCATAGGTGTGTTAGCTATAAGGATGTTGGCATTTTCAATTCTCTTGGGCTGATGCACTCCAACCTTTAATATTTAAGTTCATTTTAATTGTATCCAAATCTATACATATAATAAAATTGTAACTAAGCCGAATCTGTACATTAAATATTTTTTGGAAAATCTTATTGAAATAAATATTATTATTGATACAGAGGCGAATCTATAGTTTTTAGAATTTTTGTTTGTCTGTTACCACATCACAGAAAAACCACTGGAGGGATTTTGATGAAATTTGGTATGGAGATAGCTGGTTATCCGGTTAACATATAGGACTTTTTACTGCGGGAAATTATCTCATTTCTGAGATAAAATCCAAAAAATGCAATGTAACAGTATACTAAATCTGTAAAACCTAAAAATTTGGTTTTTGGTCATCTGAACGCGGGCAGAGCCGCGGGCTATGCTAGTATATAATAATATATTTAAGAGTGCTGTTTACACAAAAATCTTTTTAACATTTTAGTTACCTTTACTATATATCTACTATGTAAATAAATAAGCTCCTACAATACTCTTACCTTTTTGTTTAATAAGAATCCCTCATCCAGAAAAGATTCTTCAAGTAAGCCACCTGAAATCTTAATTATTTGTATGGCTTTAAGATTTCCAGATCCTTTCAATCTTAAAACTGCATCAACAGCCAACTTTGTGAAATGTCTAAAAAAGTATAAAAACAATATTGAAATTATAATGTAAACAACTTAATAAAAAAAATATGACTTAAGAAAATATTACTTATGTGCTTACTCTTTGTGATTTGAAAGGATTTTAGAGCTAAGGGTAGTACGAGCAATGTTTTCCAAGTCACTCCTCAAAGCAGCTTCATTCATGTTCTTTGCATGATCAAAGCTAGCCTCAGCCAGAGACTGCCTGGCAGCTTCAACAGCAATACGCCAACCAGCAATTATGGTTTGTGGATGAAGTTTCTGTTCAACTAACTTTTCTGCCTCTCTTAGTAATTCAGCAGCTAAAATTTTTTAATGAAGCATAAACATGTTATATTAAACCATTTTCCTAACTTCCTTGATAAATTAGTTAATAATGCAATTCAATATTCATATTAAACATAAAAATATAATTATAAATTAGTAAACATTTGAATAATACTATAAAACACTATAATTTCTACTATGATAGTACCTATAGTTATTACCTAAAACTGTTACAGATGTTGTGCCATCACCAACTTCTTCATCTTGAACCTTAGACATATCAACCAAAATTTTTGCTGCTGGATTATCAACTCCTATGGACTTCAAAATGGTAGCACCATCATTTGTAACTTCAACCTAGAAAATTAAAAAAATAATTAACAAATGAAATTAAAATTATGTGGTTCAATCATCAGAAAGGTATCAAAAAGAAAGATACCTGGCCAGCGTTTCTTCCGTAAGATACCAAGATCTTGTCCATGCCTTTTGGTCCAAGGGTACTTTTTACTAAATCACCAACTGCAATAGCCCCAATGAAACTTGACATACGAGCCACTTCTGCTTTTTCTTCTTCCGCTTCATTCTTCAAAATCCTTATAGGGTTTAATGAAACCTGTACGTAAATAAGCAAAAAATCATAAAATGTGCACATGTGCAACCGCTTAGAATAATCTTTCTCATTTTTTAAAAGCATAAAACTATGTAAATATCAGCAAGTGAATGGCATTTATCTTACCATTTTGTGTGATTTCAGATTTAGTTTCAATATGTGATTTTTAAGCTGGAACTTAAGTGTACCTAACCAAAATTGTATATAAATTTAACACCGATTTTATATTACGGCACCGACTCAGTAAGACTCACTTCAGCAATAGATTAAAAATTCTAGTATAATTAAAATATGGCATAGACTACAAAAGAAAAATAGACAATGGCGAAGAATTTTTGCTATTTTCTCCCGCCAGATGTCACGATCACTATGATCCTCAGTATATTGTAAAGCTATAAAGCGTGAATATTTTTTTTTCATTTTAATTAAAATTTTATTAAAATGACATATTGTGTAGTGCAGGATGCAAAGAAAATGGATATCATTTGTTTAGCATTGGTTTAGCCTATAATTTCTTCATTTTTTGTTTTTTGGAAAGAAATCATCCATTTATAATTACATCCTGACACTAAAACAAAAATAAATCTATACCACGGGAACCATACATTTTTCGTTTGGAAAAAATATGAGAGTAATTTTTACGATGCGCGCACACACCGACAGCTAAAAAGCGACAAGATTAACATAACGACATGATGAAGTTAGGTGCATTCCTTTTACAAACTTTAATAAAAAAAATATTTAGGTATTTTTGTTCTGTAACGCTAAAGTATAGAAACTTCTTACGTGCGTACATAAGTACAGACACACGTTTTTTGTACTTTTTTACATATTAATTACAGTGTTTCATATAAACTTTCATCCCCCATTTTACCCCCTTATAGGATTGAATTTCCAAATACGCTAAAACATGTATTTATTTAATTGCGTTGGAGATATATTAGCAGTTTTCATTTTTTTTTATAATGGCATTATAGAGATTTCATTTTATGTATGTTTTCAAAGTACTGTGATGTGAAGTGTATGACATTATGTTATATAGTTAATAAATAGTCTGTGGTTTTCCGTTATCTATGTAGCACAATAATTTTCTCGTTTCTGAACTCCATAGAGTATATTAGGGATGGGACATTTCACGAGTAGCAAGTGAAAAATCACGTGAAATGCGTAATCATACGTCACACCTGCTACTTAAATTCATAGTGGCTGCTACAAATCACAACTTGGTGAAATCTAGAGCTGTAGCAAACCGTATGTATTCGTTACTGAGTAACGGGTACGCCATCTAGTACCGAGTACCGAAACGTTACTCACGAATGCATTTCGTTACTCGCATTTTCCGTATACATTTTCGTACTGATGTTTTTATTGATTTTTTATTCAACAAAATACAATTTTCAGTTAATACCGTTGATCAGTAAATTGGGGAGTTTATTTATTTCGAGTTGCATGATTTCGGATTCTTAGAAATATTGTTTAGAAATAATTTTAAATTAGAAACAACAATTAAATTTAGAGCACATTTTTAGTTTTTTATCCAACAAATACTTATAATTTTTACTGAATGATTATGTGTAATACGTACAGACATAACCACCAACGCTGAGAACGAGCTAGAAATGTTTATTAATGAACCAGTGCTTCCGCGCGATTCTTCGCCATTAGTTTGGTGGAAATCTCACTCCTATATGTACCCCAATTTGGCGGAAATATTTCATGAGCACTGTCACATCGTGGTGACATCAGTGGAGTGTGAGAGAGTATTTTCAAAAGCGGGAAATTTTGCAACCCAAAAAAGAGCACGATTAAGCAGAAAACGAACAGCGGAACTTGTATTTTTAAAAAGCAATGAAGACTATTGTATATAGATATCTCATAAAAAAATCAATCATCAAAAAAATCAAAAAGCAAAAAAAATGATTATACACAAATTAAAAAAATTAAGAAAAACAAAAAAAAAGTGTATAAAATTCTTTTATAAAAATTCTTATTGTACATAAAAACAATGAACTTTTAAATACGCCAATGTAATTATGGAACTTAGCTTAAAACAATTTTACCGTGTGATTACTCTGATATATTTAAAATTCATTTAATTTTACATTGTCAGTCCCAAGCCTGTAGAAGTATGAGGGAAAGTTCATTGTTTGAAAATAGGTTCATTCAAAGCACCATGTACGTATGCAACTACGTCAGATCTATATCTCTGCTCCATATCACATCAGTAGCGCCATTGGTGACATTTCATACTTCATTTTAATAGCAAATAATATAAAGTGTGACACCAGACCGTCGAAATAAAAAATCTATGCGTGAAAAGTAGCAGGTGAAATCACGTGAAAAATTGTTGTAATTTCATCACGTGATAATGATTTAAAAGTAGCAATCATTTCCATGCTTAGAGTATATTGCTGCTGAACTGTAGCAATATACTCTATGTGCTGAACTCTGAAGCGCCATATTTATTAGTGAGTGTATCTTTTCATTTTTTGTTATTATTTAAAAGTTAATTTTAACGTCTTATTTGCATTCATAATAATGGATAACCCAAGTGGAACATCAGGACCGAGAGTAAGCGATAAACGCTTAGCACAAACTCAAGCACAGGTAGATGAAGTTGTTGGTATTATGCGTGTCAATGTCGAGAAAGTTTTGGAAAGGGATCAAAAGTTATCCGAATTGGATAATAGGGCGGATGCCTTACAACATGGAGCCGCACAATTTGAACAGCAGGCTGGAAAACTGAAAAGAAAGTACTGGTGGCAAAACTTAAAAATGATGTTAATTATTGGTGCTATAGGAGCGGTCTTGCTCATCATTATTATTGTGTGGGCTACGTCAGGTTCTTCTCACTCGGCAAGTGCACCAGCACCAGCTCCAGTTACGGCTGCCCCAGCACCCCAGGCCTCTGTAGAACCAGGGCGATAACTTTTTGGAAATATTTATGCTTATCTTATTCTGTCCTAACATATGATTCATAAGATAAATGAACAATTCACGACTGATTATATTGAATGAAAAAAAAGGAAATTTTATATTATCTTCACCTTTTAAAGGGATTTAAATAGTTTGTGTTACCTTGTATAACATTTAAAATAGTTTTTGATAAATTTAATTCTACAAATACTTTACTGAATATACAAAATGATCAGTGCTATTTATACCTTGAAATAAATATACTATTTTTATAAGTATATACCTTGCTCTAAAGAGCTCAAAAAGTATGTATGTATTTTTATGCCAACTTTAAAAAACATACACTGTTAAGACTAAAATATCTATGTGTAGATTCTCTACGATAATTTCCAGAGCTTATTTATTCATAACATAGGAACAGATACTACATAAAACATGTTTCAAGATGTGGTAAAAATATTTCTGTATTATTTAGTATTTGCTGTATAAATTGTTATTAATCTGTCATGAAATGATCTATGTTGCCTAGCCAATTGTAAGCAAGCTTGCTTTATTTTAATTAACAAGCACAATTTGTATAAATAATATAAATTACTAAAGCACAAAAGTTAATTGATAGTATAGTTTGTAACTTGATATTGTTTCTTCTTATTTTTAATAATTATATGGAAATGAAAGGGGATATTTGTTATGTACTTCATTTATTTTGCATTTCTAACAGTAAACAGCCAATGGGACCAAGAATTTTGATAACAATGTCTAAGGTCCTTGAATTTCCAATATTGTCTTTATAGTTAAATGAGTAAGTTATCTTGTATATTAAATCTCTATTACTTATCTATGTTTTGTTATTGTACATTATATAAAAGAAAATAAATGTATTTTATTCCTTAATACTGTGATTTTGTGGCAAGCTCTTATCTAAGTTTTCTAGACATTATCAGTATTTAAAGAGGTGATAAGACTAAAGATTAAACAAGTACTTGTATATGCAATATGGAGAAATGATATTTGCATTTCTAGTTGCCAGAAAAACAAAAAAAATATATATTTACTGTTGTAATCCCTATGAATTGATAGATTAAACTTTAAATTTTATTTGTAATAAATTGTGCAGCATTAAAAATCTGTAAAATGTATATACCTATCATTACTTGACTTTTAAGTTGTTTTATCTAATACATAGATTCTCTACATGTACATAGCACTAAAGCGAGATCTAATGACCTTGGGCTTACCTTTGCTTTTTACGCATACCCTAGCATAATATGTGTGGGCTGTGGCCACATACAAAATTTACCTGAATAAAACATTAAACAGACTGTTATAAAATTAGAAAACAAAGTTAATTTGGCGGCCAAATGAGAAAAGTAATTTTCGTGGAAGTATTTTGTTAGTTCTATTATCTTTTTCAGGATTCACAGACCCATACTTAAAAAGTTTAGTGTCTGGGGCACATGTTTTTCGACTTTAGAACCATATAACTGCAACTATTGGCTTGAACAAAAAAGCGGCTTAGAAAAATCTATTTGAATTTTAAACGCCTGTTATAATTGCATATAATATATACATATACCACACACCTTTACTTTATTAAGGTTTTGAAAGCTTTTTTCGCCAGGAACTTAGATACATGTATGAAGTTCCACTCCTATTTTGTATTTTGTGTAGTTTGACTAGGTACCTAATTTTGTAACG
Organism: Brenthis ino; assembly: GCA_921882275.1. Lineage (NCBI taxonomy): Eukaryota > Metazoa > Arthropoda > Insecta > Lepidoptera > Nymphalidae > Brenthis > Brenthis ino. The sequence goes on along the minus strand of OV170222.1, from coordinate 32,214,656 downwards.
GTCCATGTGAGACACTCACTAAATTTCATCAATGTAGTCTTCGAGTAAATTGACTGTCACATACGGACAATTGACGAAATTTCCTTATTGGGATAATAATTTACCTTGCTTTGCTTCAACAAGAAAAATAAAAAATATAAATTAAATAGATATAAACCAACAGCATGAGAAGGTAGTAAAATGATGGGAAGAACTTTACGAAGGAACATAATATTATGCAGTCGGAAGTCATAATTTGTTAAAATTAATACTTAGTACCTGGGCGACCGAGCCTTGCTCGGAGTGTTTGGTCAAAAAAAAACAAAATTAAAATTTTGTGTTCGACCGGGATACGAACCCAGACACCTGTGGTTGTCAAATTTGCGCATTGGCCGCTTGACCATGATGCTTATATCTGAGCATGCGAAATTATCGAACATAATATTTTGCGTGGAATTATTAATTATTAATTTATTGAAATAATGCAAAAGGAATCATAATAATAATAAAGCTCTATTTATTTATTCATTTATTTATTATAAAGGCTTACTAACTAAATTTACATAAAAACATCAATAATTGTAGGAAATGCTGCTTTTAATTCTAGAAGTTTTAATTTTATGTCTTTCTAAATTATTTATTGAGGATTTTTATTTCTAAGTGTTTAAATTTCTCATTTAAGTATATTATTGTTGATTGTATTTTCTAACATTTCTGTTTTCTGCTGTCTTTACGTTCGCACGAAAATCGTTGGAGCCGTTTTCGAGATTCAGATTATATATTGAGATATATATATATATATATACAAGAATAGCTCGTTTAAATATATAAGATTCAGTTTTGTTAATAGATGTTTTTATGAGTGTTAGACTATCCCACATCTGCAATGCAAATAAATGACGTGACTCTGCAGGGACGTAAAACCTCCCCCCCAACGTGCGTTCACCTTGTCGTGGTGGGGGGGCTCAGTAGTGCCCGGCAATCCAACCGGGCGCGAAGCCAAGAAACGCACAGGGAGGTGGCCCACTTCGGTGGGCGGTGGGAGGTGGCCCTCTTCGGAGGGCGGTGTACCATGCGGGTTGCTCCTGGTACTTCTCTGATAGCAGAGTGGACCTTGGAGTAACCCCATGGTTGTGGTGGTCTGCTTCGGCAGACCTGCCGTCGGGGCGTCGTAGTTGTATGCGTAAGCGATTCTGCGACGCCCCATTAAGACGGGGGAAGGCTTTGTTGGGTTTTAGTGGGTAGTACTGGCTTTGCCGGTGAGTCCCACACCTCGTGCGTAAATGCATTTCCCAACGTTAAAAAAAAAAAGGGACGTAAAACCTGATATTCAGACCACACTAGATTGTCTCGTTATCAATATAATATAAATAATATGCATCCTCTCCGGAACTTGAACACCTAATCCGTAATAGTCCGATTTCCACGATGGTCGACCAATCATATACCTACCTAAAATAGGTAGTTACATTCCTTAGAATGTTTCTTTTAAATTAATTCAAATTAAGTATAAGCGGCGCCTATAACAGTTTATTACAAAAGTCCTACAGCTTCGAGACCGAAGTCCAAATTTGGACATGTAAATTGTAAACTATAAAGTAATAATTGTAATAGTGACGTATTCGACTATGAACACATATTTTGTCATCAAATCATTAATATTCATGACTGAGCCTTATAATCGCGTCATTAATGTAGGAGGCTTATTTGGTGTTTGAAGCTTTTTTCTCGATACTTATGATATTATTGACACCTACTCTTATAATGAACTACTGCTACTTAAATGGTAAGATTGAAACAGGAAGCAGTAAGATAACTATGAATATACCAAACCAAGTACCTACAACGTAAGATCCAATTAATTTAACGGTTAATACCTACAATAATTTTCTACTATTCTTACTTCTTAGGTAGGTATATATATCAGGTAGTTATATGTTACTGCAGTAACCGCTATATATTATATCAAGGTAGTTCAGCAATGGTTTTTTTTTACTAGTCAATGATATAATAAAAGGAAACAGAGTTTAGTCAAATAACCTCTAAAATGGAGGTTTCTCTCAAAAGGAATATTTGAACTAAGTTTATTGTAAAATATATAATTGTAAAATCGCCATCAACAAAGCGACTCACGTTGGTAAAAATTCATAATATCTATAAATAGGTACCGAAATCTATATATATAAAAGAAAGTCGTGTTAGTTACTTCGCTTATAACTCAAGAACGGCTGAACCGATTTAGCTGAAAATTGGCAGGGAGGTAGTTTAGAGCCAGGAGAAGGACATAGGATACTTTTTATCCCGTTCGACCGCGTTCAGATTTTTATGATATTTTAATTTTTGGATTTCTCTTAGTCCGGAATAGGTAAGTATTAAAACATATAATTAAAATGTGAGAAAGAAAGATTTTTTCTTTTTATATCTATTTAAAACGTACCTAGCGACGAACCCGAGCGAAGCGAGGGTGAGCCGCTAGTAATATATAAACTGATCGCAATTTTATTAGTAGGTATATTAGATCATAAAATATTATAAGTTTATTATTTACTTTTACATAGAAATACCTATGTCAATATCACTAAATGCCGTTGAACAAAAAAAATGCATTTTAAATAGACCTAGTTCTTATGCTTAAACGATAAAAAATAATTACTAGAACAAGGTCGTGTAATATATGATTTGCTTAAAATACCTATATAGATACCTAAGCGCTATTGAAAAACAATGATATCTTGTTAATTGTGCTAAATAGGTAAAACTATACCTACTTCTAAATATAGGTAAGTCGGTAAGCACCTTATAACAGTAATAACTATACAAAACAGAATTATTAGAACCTAGTAATTAGAAATGTACTTGAAGTTAAATAATTTTGCATTCACAAACGCATTTACATGATCATCATCTTATTGTTTTTCAGTTTTTATAGAATAGTTTAAATATTGTACGGAAGCGGGCGTTGATATCTGCAACGCAGTTTATACTTTTGCAGTATCATCGTAGCCATTGCTTTTTACTGTATAGATATTGTATAAGAATTGTTACTAAATAAATAAGTTTCATTTTATTTCAGTTCTATTTAGATAAGCTTCGCTTGTAAGTTTTCACTACATACATTTACACCCTACCCTACCTACAGTTGACGATACCCTAGACCGCGGCGAAGCCAAAAAGGAAGATTATGTGTTCGACCTATATGTATTACTAGCGGCTCACCCTCCCTTCGCTCGGGTTCACCTCTAGGAAAACAAAAATAAACCTATCCCACGGGAACCGTACATTTTTCCGGGATAAAAAGTAGCTTATGTGCTATTCCAGACTATAATCTATCTCTGTGCCAAATTTCATCCAAATCCGTTCAGCCGTTCTGGCATGAAAGAGTAATAAACATCCATACTCACAAACTTTATATACATATATTATTATACTTTAGATATAAATATATCTTTAAATTGGCATAACTTTTTTATTTATGAACCGATTGACATGGAGCAAACACTAAATGTTAAGTGAAGCTTACCACAATATATTAGTGAAAACCATATCTAAACCGGATAAGCCGTTTCTGAGATAAGCGTGCACAAACGCACAGATAAACAGAAAAAAAATTTAACAATCATTGTTTTGGGTGCTATTTGCGTTGATGAAGGTCCCAAATCCCAATAATATTTTTTCTCATATATCTTCCTTGCACAGAGAGCGATCCGTTACATTTTTATTATTTGTATAGATGCATGTGCCATCCTATGTTCCCTGATTGAACCGATTGTTATGATACGGCGCGACGCGGCGTTAGATTTGTATTGACAACGCGAATGTCACACAAGTAGTTGAATATATAATAATTTAATACACAAAATAAAAAAAAAATTAACCGCCTATTATAATATGTAAAACTATGAAGTTGTAAATAAAAAAATATATATATCAAAACAAATTACGACTGAGGCACGAGTATGGTACAGCCTTCAGGCCATGTAGCAAAACTCGCAGCAAGTTAGTTTCCCCGAAAGCATAGTACCTACGTACTATATTTTTACGTCAACTTATTTGCATCTTTTTAGCTCGCATTTTACGCACACGAATTTATTGTTTTTTTTTTTAACTTTTTACAATTAGTTACAATCAGGGCTCGAAAACCTGATCAATTTTTAAACTGGTTTTGAACATTGACCCCAAACCGAAAGGCTTTTCGGTTTAAAGTTTCGGTTATGTTCTTTAACTAGCTATATCCCGAAGAACGGTTTTGAGGAATTTAGGATTCATGACCAAAATACCCGGTTAAAATATGTTTTTGTTTTTTGAGTTTTACATTCAGCAAATCTTTGCTAAAGGTGAATTGCTTAGTAAAAAGATTATCCTTTAAGGATACATGTACGTGTTTCACTTATGAATGAATTAACCAGTTTATCTGCTACACTTATACGGTTTACTGCTGTAAGTTTCTGAACAATTAAACATCCCGCAGGCTGTTTGATATTACAGCATCAACTCAAAGTTAGCATGTCTGGGAAATATCACCGAAGTAAAGTACACTAAATTTCAAATCAATCGGGTCTGTGAAAGTGAGTAAGACCCTTTTGTCAAGTAGGAAACGAGTGATGATCATCAAACGCCTGAAGAGGTCTTAATAAATTATAGCTAAGAACCATCTCGATCACTCAGCTTTCAAATAAAAAAAAACCGCATCAAAATCGGTCCATTCGCTTAGGAGCTACGATGCCACGGACAGACACGCAGATACAAATATAAACAAACAGACACGTCAAACTTATAAGTCCAGAGATGCGACATTTTGTTTTTTTTTCGACATGTTGTTTCGACCTCTTGAATTTGAATGAAACTTGGCATGCTGTTAGACAATATATAGATAATTATTATGTATTTTTTTGAAAGTGGTAATTTAATTATATCTGGTAGAAATCAATTGACAAAATATTTATTTGCATTTTTTTTTATTTAGGCTTGGCACATAAATAGACACGTAAATAGCTATAAAATAAACTATAAAGCTTATTATAACACTTAAATTTAGTTTTAATTTGCTAGCTTTGAAATTAACTAAGATACCTATATCGGTTTGGAAAAAAGCTCGCCCCCGGACACTTTTCTTCAAATAGCTCATTAATTAAGTAAGATATAGAGCTAATATCTACTGGATCAATTGCTGTTAGTATCCTCTACAATATAACATAGGTTACGATATAGGTGGTTACGATATAGGTTCCTATCGAGGACAGTTTCGCCATAGAACCTTTTATGACAAGCCAATAATTTAATAAGTTAAATCAATAATAGGGTTCCGTCCCGACTTAAAATATGACCCATAATCATAATTTATAACATGTATGATGTGGAGTACTAATTTTATACATCTCGCAGTGCGGTAGTACATATATGGTATATCTACTACTGTGCTGTAGGTGGGGGTTCAATCCTTGCCCAAGGTTTTATTTTGACCAAAGAGTAGTTAGTGTCCGGAAATACATTCACTGTCTTTGTTGTCTTGACATTGTAGGAATAAACTCAACAACTTCGTAAGTACGAGTAACATATACAAATGTACTTGAAAAATAAATATAATACGTACATTAACTACAGTCTGTATCATAATTTAAAATGCCTTCTCAAGTAAGTACCTAGTCAGGTAAATTGTTGTGTTTAGAAAGGGGTCCTTTTGAATATAGTAAATAATTAATTTTAAATTGCGGAAAAACATTTAAGTTGTAGTAAATAGCAATTATATGACGTAGGTATACTTAATGTTAAGCTTGCCCATATTTTACATCTACCTATTATATTTTATTCTTCTTCGAAAAATAACAGTTAATCATAATATATACCCACGCTCATAATAATCTTGTATGTAAAACGATGTCACAAAGACAGAGAGGACGTGGGACCGTATCTAATTTCAACGAAATATGAGGCCTGTGGAGTATAATGCGGAAACCAAGTCCAAGAGGTAATTCGTTTCGCTCTGGTTGTTAACAGACTGACAAATCGTCGGCGACCTTCGTCGCCTTGATCTCAGATTATCTAAGCTTCGTTATCTTAATTAATTTAAATATTATTTTTAATTTAACTTAAACTAAAACTACTCCACTTCAAACTTTAGTAGGTACCCACTAAGCATACGCATAAAATATCACTTGGTTGCATTTTTGTTTTATTCAAATGTATATTAAAAAGTTAAATTCAAACGTATACCTATAATCATCAAAAGCTCAAGGGTATAAGTGATGTTTTTATACATTTTATTTCCAATAAACTCACTTTACCACTAAATAACGTCATTGTGGAGGCAGAACAGGAGCGTAGGTATCCGGCAGCATTCCTAATGCAGCTTGTTATTGACAGATACCACGTCCGTTGTCACGATTATAAACTGTTCCTAATTCGCAAAGTCATTCACCTGCTCAGTTTCTTATTATATTTTTATCCACGTATCACGTCTACAGATTTTTTGCTTAGAATTTGATGCCACTCTTGCATCGAGTATTTCGTACCGCCGCGCCGCGCCGCATGGAATTGTTGTTATTACACACTAAAATTTTTATACGTTTTCATATTATTTCTTAAAGATTTCATGTTTCATATTATTTTTTTAAAAATATTATAGAAAAGAATTAAAGAGTACGTGTATGAATGTACGCGCAAGAAGTAAAACTTTTGTAAATTATAGGTGCTCTTTATGAAATTCAATTTGTTTTAAATAATTAGGATAAGTGAGATACTAAAAAAACGTGTGTGTGTACTTATGTACGGCCGTAAGAAGTTATACTTCTTCAGCGTAACAGAACAAAAATAGCTAAAGATTTCATCTCGTATATCACAACTCTCCGTTTGTAAAAGGAATGGGTTTTAATGAAAATTATTAAATAACGCATATTAGGCATATTACAATCATATATTTATAGAATATCATTTAGGGAAAGAATATAATATAATATATCATTTGTCAGACAATAACAACGGTTACCATGGCAACAAACATTCGCCTCGCCTGATCACACTCTTCGTAACGCTCTCGTCACGCATTCACCAGCTTAGTGCTTACTCCCGAAGTCAAGCCTGCGTAAAGAAGTCTTACTTCAACAAATTTAATTTTAGCGATCGTAACTCCAAATATCCAGTATTTTAAAATATATTTAATGTATATTCTGTAAATTAATTTTCGTTTATAGTGTTAGGTACACATTCTTTACTTGACATCACTATATATATCTTCCTACCGTCACATCCTAAACTCCCTCGATATTCCTTTACCTGGAGGTAGTACGCAAAAAAGCTTCAACGGCCGCGTACGGCGATGGGACGAGCTCCGCATTCTCCCCATCAAATTTAAGACTACGCGTCAAAATTATCGTGCGAAATGCAATAAACTATCTTATTTTACAATTACAAACTTTAAGCAAATCACCCGGTGTTGTGTGAAAGTGATTGGTGTACGAAACGCGACTTAAGAACCCACGCGGGACAACGGCGAACCAGGTAGTCCATCCTCCCTTTCTATCTTTACTCAACATATAGTATTTAGCAAGCTCCACTAACTCTAGTTTTTGCACATTTTTCTACTCTTATTTTTCCAAAGTTAGAGAAAAGAGAGTACAATGATACAACTTGCATACAATGTTAACGTCTTTAGAATCACAACTTGGCAATATTGGTCTTATTAACTAACATACTAACAGGATAATATCTACGTTATTTTTAAAGAACCAATTTTATGTACCTGATACTTTCAGTCTTCCTCCTTCTCCTCCATTTTATTAAACGGTTTTATTTAGCATTCTCTGTATGTTTGGGTCAGTAATTGAAATTTTACCCCTTTCCTATTGATAGATTGAGCTGATATTTGGTGCACACCTTTGGATCTGATGAAAATACAATTGAATATATTCAGTATCATTGTAAATCCAACAGCCAAAATGGCAGATTACATTTTTTTCACAACCCCCTCAATATTGGAATCAAATGGGGCTTTACAAGTAGAGCACAGGGCATCGCGGATCATAGAGTTTAGACAGTTTGAAATAAAAAAAATAAAAACTAGAAAAAAATATTTTTAAGTTAAACAGTTTAATTAAAAAAAATAATGATGGAGATAATGTACTAAAATCTAAAAAATAAATAGGTAGGTCCTAGGTACCAGTCATCAAACTACTCTACTTATCAATTTAGGCCCCTAGGGCATTGATCAGACTCAAAAATAAAATCGTGGGGTGTAGCGTAATCTAGGTAAATATGTTTCGAAAAAAATCTGATGTAAGTATGGTTTTATTTTTATTGTAAATACTACTTTCCGTGCTTTCACGTGTCAAAAATTACAGTTTCGTACAAACTTTCATCCCCTATTTTATCCTCTTGTGGGATGAATTTCGAAAAATTATAATACATATATTTATTTTAATGTATTAAAAAGCATTAATACCAAGGTTTAAGTAATTCTGATCATAAATATTTTTTAGCCCATATAAACCTTATCCCCCTTTTATCCCTTTTATGGGATGAATTTCGATAAAAATGTAATAGACATATCTTATTTTTCATCTCAAAGCTAAATACCACTTTCCGTGCATTTTGTGTAAAGAATGACAGTTTCATTCAACCTTTCACCCCCTATTTTACCCCCTTGACCTTGAGGAATAAATTTCGAAAAATCCTTTCCTAACGGATGTCTACATCATATAAGGAATACGTCCTCCATTTCTAAGAAAAGTGGTTTAGGCTGTGCGTTGAACGATTAGTCAGTCAGTTATGACAAAGCTTTTTATTCATTATAGGTACTTGTTTAGTAATATATATGGGAATATTTTTCTATGACTTTGTAATAGTACGATCTGATAAAAAGATTATATACCTACTTAATGGAATATTTACAGTACAACTAATACATCTATCCAAGAAGTTTTAAAAATTAATTTTAAACTTAATATGTTTTTTCTTGTACTTAGTAATTTGAGGCTGCATAATAAATCATCATTATCTATACCTACAGATAAATAAAATTGAAGTGTCTGTTTGTAATGTTAATATAACAGCTTTTTACTAATTCATATGGAATTATATGCGGTATTTATAAGAAAAACACAATTTTTTATTTTTTTGTCTGTCTGTTTGTTCCGGCTAATCTCCGAAACGGCTGGGCCGATTTTGACGGGACTTTTAATGGCAGGTACTTGATGTTATAAGAAGTAACTTAGGCTGCTTTTATGTCAGTAAAAGAATTAGAGTTCCGCTCAAAAAAATAAAATGTACCTAGGGACGAACCCGAGCGAAGCGAGGGTGAGTCGCTAGTATTAGAATTTATAATAAAACAACAATATTTGATTGAAGGTAATTTATACTAAGATTTCAATAACTAATTTATATGTAGTACGTAGGTATAATAATTTCGGGCGCAATCATTGGCTAAGCTAAGATATTTTAATAAAATAACTAAGCTCTTCCACTTCTTCACTTACTTATTCGGGGATAAAAAATATGGTCGAATTTTACATAAGTATTAGATTACAAATTATAATCATGCCAATTTTCTCGACTTTTGTTAGTAACATTAATTGTTAACATGCTTTTCATAAAACTGTTACTCTTACTTATAACTTTCAAGTCCGCGTGAAATTTTGTAGTACCAAAAATAACGTAAACGTTAACTCAAGTGTTAAGTAAAAACCTCGCCAGCGATTTTACTAATGCACCACTTATACAGACAGACAAAATAGTTTCCGATCAATAATTTACTTAATTATATTTTTTTTAAATAACCTAGGTAAAGACACCTTAACGATTTAATTCTAATACGTGTACTTAACACTGAAGAGTTCATTAATCTTGAGATGTATACCTACATTATACATATTACGTATATTACACGTTACTTAGTTATGATTTTACTTTGGCTTTAAGCTTTAAGGGTTTAAGATTCTTAGTAAGTATTGGCCAACATATACTTGGAAGGAAATGCAATCCCGCAGTTATTTGTCATAAGGAATTCGATTTAAAATTCCTCACACGACAACCACTGTAAAAAGTGCGTAGATGTTTCGCTTATTCTGCGCCATATAATATACGGTCTATAGAAGACTAGATCTATGTAGTAGTTATATATTTTACAGTTGTGTATTCTACTTGTAGGTGTTGCATAGTTAACTTTTATTGTGGAGCTATAAAAAGCATCAGTCAAGGTCGCAAGTTGATTTATATAACAAATCAACTTGTTTGCAGATTTTCCGACATAAATTATAAGCCTGTTCTTTTTCATTCGTTTTCCCTATCTACTAGAGATGTGCCTTGCGTATGTGTTGTAGGAATTATTGGTTTAAATTACATGTAGCTCTTTACCGAGTACCTAATAATCTAAACTAAAATATTATAAAACTTATCTTTTTATGTTGGATAGATAACATCAAACGTTTGATACGGTTATAGCTATCGGTGGTTAAGTTTGTTATTTACATCCTACTAATATTATACTTAAATGCGAAAGTTTATGAGGATGTATGGATGTATAGATGTACGAATGTTTCTTACTCTTTCACACAAAAACTACTGAATGGATTTTAATGAAACTTTACAATAATATATCTCATACGTCAGAATAACACATAGGCTACTTTATATCCCGGAAAAATATAAGGTTCCCATGGGATAGATTTGATTTTGTTTTTCTAGGAGCCGCTAGTATAATTATAATTATTTTGCTATTACATCATCTCTTCGCTTATGCATTGACTGCACAGATTTTTTTGCGGTAAATAAATATCCTAAGGTTAACTTAAAGTAAAGTGATAGAAAGTATTCAAGTAGTATTTTCTTAATAAGGTGATTTTCTAAAGATATTTTTATAGAGCTTTATTGGAAAAGCTTTATAAGAGCTTATAATTACGAGTAAAATAAGTTTTAGAGAGTTTTAGTTTAGTTGTTTCTAAATGACCTCATTCTGAATTAAGGGCACGAACCGAAGAGGGGAGAACGTGAATGTTACAAACATAGCTCCGGTTTCCGAAACTGTGTATACAGCTTTACGAAGACCAAAAATAGTATTTCCTGCTTAAATGAAAGCCATTGGATATAAGCAAATGGTGCGCGGAAAGCTTTCCAACTTGACGGCTTTGCTTATTTAACCGAGTCTGTAGTAATAAAATGGAATGATTCACTTTTTATTACAGCAAATATCTATTTTGTTCTTTTACGTTTATAATCAAACAGGCAATAAGCAGAGTTTCTAGGTTTATTGTTGACGATTAAACTCTATATTGCTTTACCCTTCAACTTACAGTTTGTGTCTACATTTTCGATAGTACAAAGCTTATTATTTCGTTACTGAAGTGACAAGGCGATACGCATGTTATATTTTTTTTATATTGTAAAAGTACCCACCACAAAATCCTCTATTTTAAATTTTACTATTTAGTAGATATACTATATTTTAGTATAATTAACATTTAGAAATATATGTGTAGTTGAAAATTATGTTTTTAATTTATATAAACCAGACTTTTCCTAAATACTGATAATCTGGTTAGAATAAACTATTCATTTATTTATTGCACAAGTATAAAGTAAATAGACAAAGATGAATAATTTACATAAAAATCTTTATAATTTACATAAACTACCGATGTTTATATATTTAAAACTAATTAGAAATAAGTCGACTATGTAAGCTTTAAATTACTTTCTGCTTACCTACTTTTTATAGGTACATAGTTTGTTTATAGGGATGTTAAAGGTATAGGTATATACAATATGTTTAACAATTATTTAATAAAAACAAAGTAGGTATATTATAACACTTCATGCAATTTAATTTTGTCAATCATTAGAAAGTGATTCAATGAATATTTCCAAGTAAATATATATAGCACGTAGGTAGATCCATAGAAGGTCACCTCGCATTGTTCATAGGTTAGGTAACCTCCATGTCTACCTACATGCTATAAGTACGACAATGACGTAATATACGTCATAAACAAACAGCAGGTTCACCGCGATGTCTTGTTTTTGTATGTATAACCTTGCCACTACTGTTAAAGTCAATTTTATCAGTTTTTTTTATTTCATTTACCTATTCATATACAAATTCATTGAAATTTTAAAATCTTCAAAAATGCGAAATATTTTTTGGGATGTGATTAAAATACTAGCTTTAGTTAGCCTAGGTATCTCACAATAAGAAGTACCTAGGTTTAACAATAAGAACCAGGTAAGGCCCATATTAATAAAAAAAACACAATTATTGTCGATGTGCAATTGTTTAAAAATATCGTTGTGAATAATGAATATGTATGGTACAATCATTGCCATAAACAGAAAAGACAGATCCAGATGAATGATTCATCAATTAAATAACATCGTGGTAGCCACCTCCATCATGTGGTAGGCATCTCATACTCGCGGCCGTCGGGTGAGTCGATGTGGAATGAGCGAGAAGTACAGTGTGGGACGAATGACGCCGAGTGAGCCCGCAGCGGCGTTCGAACGTGAGGCTATTTAAAACTGTGCGCAGGCCCCCTGGCGCCGAGTCGACGACTAATGATCAGTCCTGCCTTGTCTACTAACGAGTGCGAAGCGACACCGTGAACTGTGTTTACATTTAAACGTTTCTCCGTCAGTGTTTGTTTAGTTTCGACAGTTTCCATACAACACGTGAAAATGGCTGACAGTGGTCTTAAGAGAAATATTCCCATCAAGCTCGGAGATTTTTCAGTTATCGACACCGAGTTCTCGAGTATCAGGGAGAGGTTTGACGCCGAAATGAGAAAAATGGAAGAAGAAATGAGCAAATTTCGATCGGAACTCATGAACAGAGAAAGCAACAATTTTTTTAAGAGCTCGACAAGGTATTTATTAAATTTTATAAGTTGAAAAGCGTTACGAATGCCGAATATTTTTTAGTGAATAATAATAAAGTCTCAGTTTATTTAACCATGTGTTAAATATTTGTCGATTCATATCCGCGGTGGGTGATTCATTACGCAACCTTATAAGAATACGGAATTTTTAGTAAGAACATATCGGTAAAATTTACATTATTATTCTGAATGTAACATTAACGTTGCCGGCCCTGTTTTCCTAAAAGGGAATCTTGAATTAATGTGATCGGGGATTTCGAAAGAGTTGTGCACCTCGGGCGACCTCGACGACGGTTCCACGAAAGTAGTTATATTCAAAAGGCATTATTCGGGATCATTCCGCGGAACGGCATCAACTGCAGACATCTTAGTCGGCTCCATTTAAAGCGTGCAGCGATACGTAAGCCCGACGCGGGATGATGTCATAAATAGAAATAGCGCCGGCCAGCAGCACTGAATAGTTTACACATAAAGTAGAAAAATAAACTTTTTTTTAAGAAATTTAACCAAATTGTCAAAGAATCTGCATCAAAAGGTTACATTTTAATATATAACAACATAAATTATACAGATTAAGCAATAAGTATTACACCTAAAAGTTGGTATAATATTGTCTCTACAATATGCATATAAAAAGCGCATAGTGCTGTTAGCATGCTTTCGCAAAAACCGGTTTATGATTATTTTGTCGATGTAGTTAAATGTGAGTTATAAAATGCGAGAGTTATGTAGCGTCGAGTCCCGATAAATATATTATTTAGACCGACTGAAATAATGTTTACCGCACGAAACCATTTCACACAAGTTTGGTGACGCAATACAAAATCGTAATTAAGAAATGTGGACTTGGCAGGTCGAATTGGTTGGAGAATAACAGTAAGGACACAGAAAGGACGCTCTGTGTATTGATTTTCTTAGAAGTTACAAATTCATTGTTTACTGTTTCATTCCAAATCTTGGAATAACAAATACAATCGAGTCAGTTATATATTTTTAGTTCTTAGTCAACTCGGGCAATTAGTAACTGGTCCGCCCATACCGACTAGCTTGCCTACTTGTAGCAAGCAATGTGGGTAGTTCGATTGGTAATGAATCGATACCAAAGAATAAATTTAGCCGTTTGAGTTTTTATTTAAACAAGAGTATTTTCAATAATGGTTTATTATTATATACATATATTTAAAATCAAATGAATGAGTTTAATATCGCAAGAAACTCATGTTCTCCCTTTCTTTTGCTATGTTAACGCTTCATATAGGAAAAGTGCTTTTTTATAATTTTGCTTGTGATGCTTATAAGCTTATTCAAATATTCAATAATTTTGAAATTGTTAGACTCATTCAAAGTAAAAATGTTAATAGTTAAAAACTAACAGCATATATTGCCTTTTGCATGTCTTACAATTTCGAATCTGTTTCCTCCGGAGGAGTAACCAAGTCGTCGCAGAGGTAAAATATTTCTTATGTATCTACATGTAATGTATTATACGGTATATAGTATATACATATATTATATATTTATACTATATTCTGGCTCTATTATTACATAAAGCACATGTAGCACAACGTACACTATGTATCGTATGCACACACGCGCATAATTAATATACATGTGTATATGGCAATCTGATTTATAACTATAAAATATGACACGCAACTAACACCATAATATATTGTACGATTTCAATTAGAATATAATATATTATTATAATTTTCTCAAATAATAAGTATGGTTAGCTAGTGAGTTAGATATAACGCGCATACATATACATAAAGAATAGGCATTCATTTATGTAAGTAATCTGTTTACGTAAGCAACGTTGTTTGCTGTACAATGGGCAACATTTTCGTGATATATTGGATAACATTGGTGAGATCATTTGTTGACAATAACCTTGTATCTGCATGCATGACATCAGCCTAGCGAACAGTGATCATAATCAATTATTACAGTCGCGGAAAAATATATTTCCTTGCATACGTTAAGCAGACGACCTAAAAAAGTATGCACTCACTAAGAATATATTTATAGAGATTACCAATCTTCCAAATATGTTCGAGCGAAAAGATAATTTTGTTTAGTTAACAGCAGCCACGCCGGACGTGGTGATTAATTAGTTAAAGTCAGCAGTAGTTTAATAACTATAACACGGTAATATTATATAAACACACCACCATAAAAATATGTTTTGTGAAAATAAAGGCATTTTATGCCTAGTGGCTAGAGAAGTCAAATTCTCGTACTTCTAAAATTTTCATGGACTATTAGAAATAGGTAATGCTATATATTTAAAAAAAAATTACGTGTCGACGACTGGTTAAGGGAAATTTTTGTTTTTGCGATTACTATGAAAGAAAACCATTAAGCTTTTTCAAGCTTAATAATATCATATTAAATATTCCATTCCATTTCTACCTACACGAATGCTAAATATGCACATTCTGTCACGACATTTGTTTCTAGTAAAAAATCTAAAATGACGTGGCAACAACGAGGTCTTTGACCTTTTTAATGTCACTAATAAGAAGTATTATAATATTAATGTAGATAACAATGCACTGAAACAATATACCTACATACTTGATATCAGCTAGCTCTGTATTTAAGCTATTATAATCTATGAAATATATACACTAGGTACTTTAAATGTTATCAAAATATTTTATTTGTTTGGGTTTTATTACTTTAAAACCAAACATTAAATACTTCGTGATATAACAATCGCCTACGCAATTTTATAACCTACAAGCAAATTGCTTACTAACCCTTATTGCTGAGGTACATGAATTTCGTTTATGAAAGCCGTTTTCAAATTCCAAAAAGCAGTTGTTACAATATTCATTAACCTCAAAATTATATTAAACTGAACGTATGTGATATCATTACAATAACATACTGAACATTCATTATTTCAAGTTTTTAATCAAAACCATTTATTTGCGTAACTGGTTGTCCGTAAGTGATCTTAGCAAGTAAAATTAACAAACTGCTAAACATGTTTAGTGTCAAAGAAGCAATAATTAAGAGTAAAATGTAAATACTTATAATGTACGATGTTTATCCACAGCACTACAACATCGTCACAGCACAGTGACAGCAGACAGTTGGCTGAGCCCAGCCACTGGGACAGCTTAAACTCTCCCCTAATCCAGGATGAGGGCGATGGCAAGTCTCTTAAGCTCAGATTTGATGTCAGTCAATACACACCTGAGGAAATCGTCGTAAAGACCGTCGATAACAAATTATTGGTAAGATTTTTATTACTCTTTAATATTTTTTCTCTATGACAACCATTTTTAAATAACTTATCGACCTAGAAGAGTGGGTACTATACTAGTTTTTGTGAATTTTAAAAGCTCTTTCCTACCGTTGGATAGATTTTGTCTATATGAAATTTTAATTGATTTAATTTATTTATCTATTCAACCATAGTCAAAAGTAATGAAAGTGGAACGTGATAATGATTGGCACTGACATGAATCAATTAACTTTCCAGGTCCACGCCAAACACGAGGAGAAGTCAGAGACGAAGTCAGTGTACAGAGAATACAACAGAGAGTTCCTCCTGCCCAAAGGCACAAACCCAGAGGCGATCAAGTCGTCGCTGTCGCGGGACGGCGTCCTGACCGTGGAGGCTCCCTTGCCGCAGCTCGCTATCACCGACAGGAACATCCCCATTCAGAAACATTGAAGCGGTTGTCAAATACTTTCTCGACAGCAGCTATTCCATACTACTGTTAATAATAATTTATTATAATTTACTTTAAGGAGTATTGGAGATATTCAGATATTTATTTCGAAACTTTTAATTATATTGAATCTCAGCGTTTTCTACACGCACGATGTTATACTTTTTGGATAATTTTAAATTATTCTAATTTGTTTTCTGCTCTAAGAAGCGGAATACAGTTGCAATACGCACTGTACGCATTAAATGTGCTTTAAAGTCGATGCTTTCACTGTGATCGTTTGAAGTGTATATTACACACGAATACACAAATGTACTTTTTGATATTCAAGCGGCAAGCTATTTAGCACCGCTTAAATGTTTACTCACATAATGATATATCTGAATTTCTGGGAACTTATCGGCCTACGACCGCTTGAAATGGAGCTTATATGAAGTGTTCAGTGGTTATAGTGCAATTAGTACTTTTAGAAAGATATACCTTATAGGCTCACATTACAACAATTAAGTTTTTTAACGCCTATTAATGTTCATGTATCCTAACTAATTGTATAGGCAAAATAACAATAGCGGTAATCAGAACACGATGTTAACAGCTTTTAACTGACACACATTTATATTTTAGTACAAACAGTTGTTATTGAAAGTTGTAGATGTCAATAAAATGCAGAATTAATGTTTGTAGTTTTTATTGAATATGTTAATAGTGTGTAAATAGAATTTTTACCTCTTTTTATGTAGGTACTAGCGGACCCGACAGACGTTGTCCTGTCTACACGTCTTTAATTTGAAAATTTCAAACTTTTTTTAATAATTTTTTTGATGAAAATTATTATTCAAATTGTGAATCTAAACCATTCCCAGATCCCTTTGAACACACACAAAAAATTTCATCAAAATCGGTCCAGTCGTTTGAGAGAAGTTCAGTGACATACACACTCACAGAAAAATTATATATATAAAGATTGTGGTGTGGTGTACCTTACATATTATACCTTGATAAAATATACTAATTTTTTTAAACACATA
This sequence comes from Brenthis ino, assembly GCA_921882275.1. Classification (NCBI taxonomy): domain Eukaryota; kingdom Metazoa; phylum Arthropoda; class Insecta; order Lepidoptera; family Nymphalidae; genus Brenthis; species Brenthis ino. The sequence continues at coordinate 32,197,103 of OV170222.1, read as the reverse complement.
TTATGCACTCTAATTACATTGGCCCAGATTACTATGGCTTCTAATAATAAAACAATGTATTTACTTACCAACGCCTATTGTACATTGTATTGTTAAACAATGAAAGCGGGTACTGAGGCAATTATTTAGCTTTATCGTTCGATAAGTTACGGCTTACTGATTTTAGAAAATGTTTATTTTACTCGAGTGAAATTGAGTGCGCTACAGGGTTTTATAATCAAAACCCAATGGAAATTCTGCACGAATTATTTCACTGTACCTCTCATTGTCATGTTTTGTTTAAGAGACAAATGCCCGATTTCACCAACGTCACCTAAGTTTAAGGGATCCTCAAAGCATGGTTAGGGGGCTGTTAGGGGACAGTTTCTGTTTCATCGACAGTTAGGGGTCACCTAAATATTAAAAGGCCCCTAAATTTAGGTGCTCGAAACGAAATTTAATTTAGGGGCTAGTTTAGGGGACTTTTAAGCTAGGGATCCCATACGTAGGTAAGCTTATGGGTTGTTGGTGAAGTGGGGAAAAAAGTTGTAAATCTTTTCTAACCATTAGAGTAGGTCAGTAGAACCAAAAACTAAAAAGTTTACCATTTGAAATACTCCGCTAAAGTTTATTTTTTAAGGGGTATCCCTTGAAAACTATGCTATTTATAGTGAGTAAAAGGTATGTACTATCCTTTTACTCATTATTCTTATCTATTTTTTCTTCCAAGAATAACTCGGTTTCTGTATGAAATACTATTACTAATAGTAACTTACCCACGCTTCGCTCGGGTGCGTCCCTACTCCCTAGGTACGTTATAGATAAGAATAGGTGTTGCAAGTGTACCTTAGGAGATAGACATTTGCCAATGTGGACTATTTTGAATGTCTTTTTAAGTAGTAAACCTAAAATTTTCTAGTACATTGTTTTGGTATATCTCTTAAGGTTTAGCCAGTATTAGCTAAATAAATTTCTAAGGACGACTTGATAGAACCATTGTTAATTATAAAAAGTTTTATATAAAAAATCTTGTTTAAACAACTTCAAAAACGAAAACAGTTATTATTTTCTTAATATAAATATTTAAAAATTCTTAATATAATTATTAAAAAAAATATAAACTATTTTTTTTTGGTATTAAAACTCAAAGAAAAAAAACATTCAATCCATTCAATATAACTGGGTTCTGTCATTTTTCATTTATAATGACTAATTGCACTCTAATATAAATAGATTTCAAACAAAAGCTACAAGTATCATATCGAAATAAAACACAGTTTACGGAATTGGGAATAAGAACATGAAAAAAACCAGCTACGACTCTATTATTGGTAAATACATAAAAAATAATTTTAATGTTTACAATCTTTAATTAAAGGTTTAGAGTTCTAAGTAAGAACAAATATATGTTAATAACATAAAAACAATTTTTTTTTTATATTCGTAGAAATTTGTAATATATTTATGAATCTGGTAGGTAGTAATTCCCCCATCAATATTTGCCTTAAACCATAAACAAACAAAATCAAACTTTTTTAGATCAAATAAAACTCTTCATATAATACTCCAAAATGTACAATAATAAATACAAATTGTCTAGACTACCTACAGTAGAGATATCAGAGAGAGAGAGAGATATATCGCTGTCGCACCAGACCAAGAGCGCAGGCGTATGACCATTATTTAGGTAATTAACACGTCAATAAACATATATGCGTGGTATACATAAATATTATACCACATAATAAACGTACATAGGTACCTATAGTAATTGACTTAATATTTTTGTCCATGGCATATTTTTTTAAATCATTTTCTTGTTGGTTTAGTGCCTAGCTTGCATGGCTGCCTCGAAAGTTCCAGGTTCGAGTCCCAGTTCGAGCCTAGTATAGTTATTGGGTGTTTTAAGGGCAAGTTGACGGTGTTACACTCCCGTCCCTCCGAAAGCACGTAAATCCGTTGGTCCTGCGCATAATGTCTGACCCATTGTGTCTAGTTGATGTCCCACTGGACCTTGAGATTAAAGGAATGGAGAATGCACTTGTGTTTGCACTACTTATCTCATTGTCAGTGAAATTGACCGTCGTGGTCGACATTAAAAAAAAAAGTTTATTCATTTAATTAAACGGTACTGTGTATTTGGTAAAGGGTCGAGTATCTTGCAGATTCCAGGTGACGCTGCAGCATCAGGCCTAGGTTACCATATCATTGCAATGTTATTAAACTTTTAAGTAACAGGATATCGAGTTTCGAATCGATTAGGTCTTTGGCAATTATTCATAACTTTTTAGCATATTGCTAGATGGTGTGTCAATAGAGAGAGAGGTAGATACATTTTTACGAATAATTTTAAATTATTTGTAAAAACTAAAAACATCGTCCACGTCGCGTCGTGAGACGTCTAAAATGTTAGTCTCTTCCGTAAAGCATTCGAGACAAAAATATTACAGAAAACCTCAAGAAAAACCGAAACGATGAATTAATTTAAAATAGAACTTCCTTCTTATTGAAAGTAGGTTAAAAATGAAATGAAATAATGAATTAAAATTTCTTTTAAAAATAGACCGGATCGATATATTTTTTAAATTACTCACATTATTACTATAGGTGTGCCACAATAGTGGCACGCATTATGAATAAAATCCCGGGAGGGAATGAGATTTTTAGCTTAAAAAATTTAAAAAATATCACATTTCTGTACAAATTTTTAAATTTATGCTGACGTTAGTACCTACCTATGTAATTAGGTACTTGAACTTTCAATTTTTAAATGGTGATAATATATTTATGTACTGTGTATATATAGCATAGGTAATAGGCATAATGTGTGTAGCAGTAAAATAAAAATTGGTTAAGTAAGTGAGAAACTGAAACTGACTGGCTATAATTCTTGCCAAGAATTTTAAAAGCAAGCAAAAGAGAGAAATATGAGTTTATAAAATACATAAAATTTCAGTCATATTTTAAAACCATTGACAATAATAAGATTAATGAGCGCATTACAGTCTACCAAAATCCGCTAATTGCAAATAATGTTAACGCGTAACGAAGATTTGCGATTAATTACCGTTGGGTGTGTTAGTTCGGCTGCCAAATGGATTTCAACTCCGACAAATATATGACAAGGTCGATACACATGTTTGTTAGCAAAAGCCGGCCGTAATTTTCAATGTTGCAATGTAGGTTGGAGTCGCTTACATCACCGTGATGCATCCCGCCGGTATGCCCCAAATAAAATACGTTTTATGAGCCACAGACTAGAATAGAAATTAATGCTTACGCTCTTTGCAATGCAGTCAGTCCGTAATGGCCGCTTATTTTGTGCCAAATTATATGACTCCAATATCTATTGACGTAGGTACAATAAGAACATTATAAGAAATTCTCAACTTAATATTTTTCTGAACTTAACATTTTAAACACTATAAATGGGATATATATACAAATATATTTGAAACTAACGACTCACCCACGCTTCGCTCGTGTTCGTCCTTAGCTTGCTTCCCAATATAAACTATCATCCCCATTTTCACCCCTTTAAGAGATGATTTCCGGGATAAAAAGAATCCTATGTCCTTCCCAGGGTCTCAAAGTATCTTCTTACCAAATTTCATCTAAATCGGATCATGAGATTTAAAAAAAATCTTATTCTAGTAAAAAAATCTTTTAATTTTCTTCTATACAAAACTTGTCCTGACAATAAAAAACACAAAAAAAAATATATCCAATTTGGTGCACTCTATCGGAAATTATGCGCGTACATACATTTCGGTGATTCATTTTTATTTATATAGATAATTTCATTTATAAAAGGAAAATATATATAATAATATGACGTATAAGTAGTTTATTTTTGTACATATTATTAAGGAGAACTCATTCAGTTCTCGGTATCTCGCTTGGAGTTTAATCGTTTTCTAAGGAATATGAAGTAATACTTTCTTAGATTTACGCGAATATTTGACATTTTAAATGAAACTATCTTTTCGGATTTTGTCGCAGATAAATCCGTTTTTTTGGGGGCCGTTTTTTTGTAGTTCTTCGATTAATCATAGCGCTAACCGATGAGTCATATGTTTTGATACACAACTGGGTTTTTTCATCTGCCCTGATTTAGGGCATAACAAGTAATTTTTATGGTTAATTCATACGTGATTTTGATAGTTATTCATTAGGGTATTTTAACATTAAAAAACATATTTTGACTCCATCCTATTATGTAGCATAGTATTTTGAAGGTAAATTATACACTAATATATAGAAAGTGCAAACTTTCTTAGTAATATGCTATTTTGATATTATTATCAAAATTGTCGAGTTTAATTGGAGATTCTTTATGGGTGGCCTCAGATAAATTTGGGGGTCGGGGCAGGGGGTCGGCTTGAGCCCCTTAGGTCCATACATATAAATCAATTTAAAAAATCTCATGGAAATTGTTACTGAGTTTATTGATATAGCTTTTATGGGTTAAGTTCAAACTTGCCTTGAACTATCTTTGACCAATTGGTTTTAAATTATAGCTCACCTGTCGACCATTGGATCACAAAATTTGGCCACGATTCAAATAACTGGACTTTAAATCACATTAGGCAACATACGTATATTCCACGATTTATTTGTAATTATTCATCGTTATTTATTATTTTAATGCAAGACCATGATACAGAAAATAGAAACGTTAACTAAACACGTTTAATCGAGAATATTAGATATAAATGAGATCATCTCCCGCAGTAAAAGTAGCCAGCCTATGTCACTTTCCAGCCGTCTAACTATCTCCACACAAAAAATCACACCAATCCGTCTCTCCGTTTCGACGTGAAAAAAAGACAAACAAACACACCTTTACATTTATATTAGTATGGATAAAAAGCACCCGAGCGAAGTGAGGGTAAGTCGCTTGTTTTTAAATAAAGATTTACTTTTTAATAAAATTTTAGTGGTCAATTTTAACCAGCTCCCTAGCTGCAAAGTCGCGCCGATAGAAAAGTTTGTAAGTATGTGAAACCGGATGACCGCGACAACACAATAATTTGGTTATCGATACCTTAAAGCTGATCTGATCCTGGCCCCACGCCTGGATATGGATAGTGATAAAGATTTATGATTGTTAAAAGGTTATTTTATTAGTGTCATATATTACAAAAGCGGGTTTTTAAAGCTGCTACTATTCCTCTCGTGGTGTAGACAAAGAGAGAGACTATCTTATTCCTAAAATTATTCGCCGTACTTTATCGGGGATTTTCTTTTTCTGCGGTATTCTCTACCTTGATTAGTGTGTAGATCTTATATTACTTAAAAAATATTCCATAAAGTAATCAAACCCGCGATCCCTGAACATGTAAAGTAATAGTAGATTCACAGAAACAGATGTAATAAGTACAATAATGATTTAAAATTTACCATTTATTTGTTGAACATATTTATAAAAAATCCTTTAGAACGATACAGGAGTAAGCCCAGAGTGCTGACTGCGACTAGTTTGGTTATTACTTCTACAGCTAATTCTTTGGTGGATTTCTCCATAATGAGGTCTACTGGTTTTAAGCTATCTTTACTTATCTGCAACGAAAATTATTAAGCATTAGCTTTATATTTATTACTCGACTACGGAGAAGCCTAAAGGAGGATTATATATTAGACCTGTATGTATGTATGTCCGACCCTGTGTTCTCTTGTAATTCCTAAACGGCTTAACCGATTTTGATGATTCATACGTTGTTGGATTCGTCTGAATAACGCGAGTGTCATAGAGTATTTTGTAAATATCATATAAATCAAAATTGTGGATTCTAGGCTCTAATTTATGTCTTGAAAAAATTTTTTCATCCGAATCAATCGAGTGGGGTATCAAAATACAGGTTTTTAAGAGACCGATATCAAAATCTTATAGAATGTTAGAAATACTTACATGTTTAGAAGTAATTTTTCTAAATTTTAATTATTCTTAATAAAGTTTTAAATAAAACTAAAAATGTCTAACTGACCAAAACTAAAAAGCTGTAAATAAAAAAAAAATAAAAAAATACCGATTGCATAGAACTATGTTCCTTCGTCAACTTGTTTTCATGTTTTTAGTTCGCTTTTTACGCAGTCGGATTTTTTTTGTTTTTGTAAAATTATATTTAAATTCTGATATTCTTGTCTTCCTAAACAGCTTGACCGATTTTGATGAAATATTTGTGTACTTATGAGACCACCTGGAAGCCTAGAACCGGCTATAGTTGGTAGATGGCGCTGAAGTCGAGATCTGCTTTTTTTACTTCACCAATGGAACCAGTTCATTGGCTTGACGTCTGACTACCGGTCCCTTAGAAATATAGAAGAATAATTTTTTAATTTAAAATGTATTAAAATAATCTTGACATCTGTATCAATACAAACCAGACATTTTTATCTTCACCACTATATAATTTAGAACAATTATACTATATAGGTATACCTAATAAGATAGCATAAGTAAACTGAAGGCAAAGCGTATTTGTAAAAACTTTGTTCAAACTTACGTTGCTATGTAATTTTTTCATAATTTTTATTTCTCTTCTCACGTTATTTATATTGGTAATCATTTTCTTGGCGGCATTATGAAATCTATTGATAACAGGTGAGTCCGGTGGTTCGAATTTGATTTGGTTCTGTAATCGGCCATAATCTCGGAGAATGTACATGACAGTTGCTTCCAACACGTATAGTTGTTGTAAGTGACATCCCAGTACATTTACACATTCGATAATACTGCAAAAATACATTGCTATGTTATATAAACGGTAGTGGTAGCTGAGAGGCAGTGGCAGGCCACTGCACGCGCTCGCTTTTGAAACCAAGTGAAGCGGGTTTAAGTCCTGGATCTCACACCTCGGATATTTTCATGTGTGAACTTTCAACATGATTACCATTTATCTTCCGGTGAAGGAAAACGTCGTGAGGAAACCTGCATGTCTGAGAGAACGCAGAAATTATTAGAAAGACATGTGAAGTCCGCCAATCCGCACTTGGCCAACGTGGTAGATGGCTTGTATTAAAGGAATGTAATCCAAAAAGATAGTTTTATTTAAAATTGAAGAATTTAATTAAATTTAGCAAGTAAACTAACCTGTAAGAATTCCCTCTATGAGCTTGTAATCCAGCAACCGCATTAACTTTCCACTTACGTAAATGAAAAGTTCGCAAGCCTTGCTTTAGTCTCTGCCGCTCAAATGGCAAGTCTATACCCATTTTAATCATATCATTTTCTTCAAGGAGCAAAAACGTCCGCAAATCCATGGGAATTTCATCAAATTTCCTCTTGAGACGGTCACAATTCATACCATATAGTAAATGGTTTATTTCTGATGAATATTTTGGGCTGAAAGGTAAACAGTATTTTATTAATATTATTTTATTGGTAAAACATAAGATATATACAATACATTTAAGCTTTAAAATTTTATAAATAAGCAGCAGATTTGCAAGGGCAGCCTCACAGCAATTTCTTCAAAGCAGGTTTAATAAGAAGAAATGATAAAAAAATGATTATGACATTTTTTATAAATAAATATTGCCGATAACAATAAAAAGAGTAGCAAATTTAAAGTTTATTTCTAGCACATGGTGACACTTTTACTGGTAAAGTATTTCTTCTTGTATAAAAATTAGTGTTTTTTGCAACACATGCATTTCTAAACATTTACGATATTAATAATTAAATTGTGATTTATTAGTCTGTACATAGTAATTAAATTGTAGATTTTATGACAAAATTGAATATATGTATTTATGAAACAAACCTGTTTTCATCTCTTAAGCCTGGATAATAATCCTGCCATGTCGAGATGTCTTTCAAAATATCATTGGTTAACATTTTGTCATTTTCTATTTCATCTTCTTGAATATATTTTGAGAGAACTTGTTGAATCCCACTGTAGTTGTGGGTATCAGCAATATACTGTGGTGATCGGTTTGACATATCTATTATGTTTAATCTTGCATTTTTGCTTATAAGAATTTCAAGACATTTTGGCTGATTGTGGTGTATTGCCCAGAATACTGCCTGTAAATTTGTGTATAAAATGTAATATAAATCAGCTCTAGTATTACATTTCATTAGTTAGTTTGTTTGTCTATAAATATAATAAAATTGTTACTAAGCCGAATCTGTACATTAAACATTTTTTGGAAAATCTTATTGACAAAAACATTTTTATCGATACAGAGGATATTTTATCGAAACTATAGTTTTTAGAATTTTTGTCTCTGTCTGTTACCACATCACAGAAAAACCACTGGAGATTTTGATAAAACTTGGTATGGCGATAGCTGGTTATCCGGGTCAACATATAGGATACTTTTTACCGCGGGAAAATGTCTCTTTTCTGAGAAAAAACCGCCATCAAAAATGGCTTAAAATTACTTGCTTTTCGGGTAATTTACCCGCCAATTGGCAGCGCTGCTAGCGACTCATCCTCACTTTGCTTCGGGTTTGTCCCTAGACAAAACCAAATCTATCCCATGGAAATCATACATTTTTCTGGAATAAAAAGTATGTGCTATTCCAGACCTCCAATCCATCCAGATCTGGATGAAATTTGGCACAGAGATACATTATCTCCTAGATCCTAGATTAAATCATTTCAGCTATTCTGGTGTGAAAGAGTAACAAACCGACAACCATCCATCCATCCTCACAAACTTTCACATTTATAATATTAGAAGGATAGTTTGATTACTCACTGTCCAACCTTGACGGTCTCTCATCTCAATATTTACATCTTTATCAAGAATCAATTCTACTATAGATGCATATCCACAACTAACAGCTTTCATTAAAGGAGTAATTCCATATTTATCACCAATATTCAGTAAGCAATTGTGTTGTATTAAGTTTGTTACTATGTTATATGCCGCTGACTCGCTTGCACTATTATTAGAACAAGCTAACATTACCGGAGTCACTGAATCTGTTTAGAAAAAATAGTTGCTGTTAAATACAAAATAATACTTAATTTTTTTTCATTATTTTTCAATTAGGACCATGACACAACATTTTTGCAACAGTTACAACATACAACTATACAGTTGTACACTATAATAATTACCTGCATGCACATTGGGGTCAGAACCTCTATTTAGCAGGCATTCAACTATTTCTTCTTGTGCATGGAAACATGCATGAAATAGTGGTGTCCATCCACTTTCCAACTTACTATTTATATTGCCTCTTAAATCTGCAATTATGAGAAATATTGATTTTAATGTTGTTTTCAAAGTGTAATTTTTATTTCAGTAAGATATACCTGATTAAATAAATGAAAACATAACATACTGTATTAATGTCATACCAATAAAAATAAAGCTATAAGAAAGCCACACTTACCTGTGTTGATTATATTCAAGACTTCTTCAAGGTTACCATTTATGATAGCATCTTGTAACCTTACTTCAGTTTTCTGCTTAAGATTTTCCAATTCCCTTGCATAGTTATTATTATGGTTCTGTAACGATTAATTTATAACTATAATATTTTAAATATCTTTCGTCACAAAAATAATGTTTTTCTATAAATTTTTAAGTAAAATATAATGAAATAAATACGCCGGTGATAGTACTAAGATTTGTAAAGAGATAAATTTACCAGTTTTTCAAAAAAACCATAATCGTCGTCACTATTTGTGTCATCATCGGATAGACCTGCCGGTCTAAAGTTAGCCATATCTACTAATAAATATAATTATTATTATTTTATCAATTATTACTTAGTCTGAAAACATTGAAACTCATAAATGAACAAGTAGAAACTAGAAAATAAAATAATAACAATTAACAAACGTCAAATTGTGCTAAATTATGAATTTTGATTATTGACATTAACGATTCTCATCACAGATAATTCATAATGTACTGTTCTGATAGGTACTATTTTTTGTGACATTAGGCCGTTAGGGAAGAAGTTTGCCATTTTCTCCCGCCAGATGTCTCGATCAGTATAGTCTTCCTCATATTGTAAAGATATAAAGCGTGGATGGATTTACGAGTATTTTTGTTTTATACTAAATTTTATTAAAATGACAAATGTGCAGAGCCAGGACGAAAGCAAAATGGATATCAGTTGTTCTCAAAAGACAAAAACTGAGCAAACTGTGGGCTAACGCATTAAGGGGTCGTCCATTAATTACGTGATGTTTTTTAGCAACTTTTAAACTCCCACCTCCCCCCTAGTGATACGTGGTGAGGTTTTAGACTAACCTCCTCCCTATCGAAAATCACGTGTATTGTTTTGGTACAAAGCATTTAAAAAAAATTCAGAACATTACTTTAATTTTAGAAAATTTTGCACCATGATAAAAATGTCCAGAAAAACATTAAGGTTGCGGTACCTTAGGCTAATACTAACTTTCTAGTACATGGTCGCTATACAACTGCGGAGATATCCATATTATTCCATCTTTCTGTGAGAACTTCTCCAGCCCTCCGAAAGAACGAGCAACGATAAAGTCCAACAAAAAAATAAATACACGTGATATCCCCGAATACTCGAATATACGAACTGCCTCGGTGGTGTAGTGGCTAGCATGTACGGCTGCACACTCGGAGGTCCTGGGTTCGAGTCCCGGGTCGGGCCAAGTTTAGTTATTGAGTCTTTCTGTATAGTAAGTCTCAGTAACAGCCCGGAATTGGGAAGTTGGCGGTGTTTCACCCCCGTGCCTCGGAGAGCACGTAAAGCCGTCGGTCCTGCGCCTTAACTCTCACCGGTCGTGTCGAGCAGTCGTCCCACCGGAGTATGAGAGTGACAGGAATAGAGAGTGCACTTGTGTCTGCGCGTACACTTGTGCACTATAATATCTCCTGCGCAGTTGGCTAATCTCAATGAGATTGGCCGCCGTGGCCGGAATCGGCTAGGAGAACATCATCATCCCCGAATAGCAGAATAACTATTAAAATATGAGAAAAATTCACGACAAAAAAAAGAAAAAAAAATCTATTCCATACTAAGTGTGAAAAAGAACTAAGGGAGGAACCAGAGCGAAGCGAGCGTGAGTCGCTACTCTAATCGTCGCTAGTCTACATATACCTAGGTATGTACAATATAGACATATACATAGATGTAGAAAAGTAGGTAAGTATAAAAAAAATATATCCCTTATTTGAGAAATGATTCCTATGTCATTCCCAGGGTCCCAAAGTGACGGACAGAGAGACAGACGGAGTTACTTTCGTATTTAATATTAGTATGGATATATAAAACTGGCTTTTTTAGAGGTGCTAAGCTATCATCATCAGCTTGGACTGAACGTTGACAAGTCAGTCAGTGAGTCGCGACATTCTTTAATAATAATATATAATATAAATAGTTATAGCGAGTGTACCTCAGGACATAGACATATATTTACCTACTATTGGGGACTTTTCTGTAGACCTTTCTAAGACCTACAATTTTCTAGTAGGTACATTATTTTGGTATATCCATTAAGGTTAAGCCAGCGTTAGCCATATCTAAGGACGACTAGATAGAACCAGTTATTGTGTTTTCCCGTGGGAATTAAAAATTTGCCTGTAGTAAACGGTATCCTAAATGTTGACCCGAGTAATAAGTTTTCACTACACAAAATTTAGTTAAAATCGGTTCAGTACTTTTTGCGTGAAACGCGCATATCGACCTGACTAAGTTCGTTTTATTATAGGTAATAACTAAATAAGGATAGGTATTGCGAGTGTACCTTAAGAGATAGACATATACCTACTATTGCAAACTTTTCTACAGCCTTTTTTAGTACATTGTTTTGAATTTTTATGTATATCTTAAGGTTTAGAAAGGTTTTCCTGAAGTAAAAGGAATCCTAAATGTTGACCCGAGTAATAAGTTAGCACTTCACCAAATTTCGTTGAAATCAGTTCTTTATTTTCTGTGTGAAAGGCGCACACACAAACAGACATACAGACAAACAGACAATTTTTTAAGAATTATTGTTTTGGGGTATACATTGTGCACATCATACGTTACAGTCATTGTTTATAAAAAATATTTCACAATTTCCATTAAGATAAAAAACAGACTAATCTAAATTCTGATATTATTAGGTACCTATTATATCTAATAAATATTAATACCTAATTATTTATTTAACTACAGTTTTACCTCGAATTTAAGAATATTATTCCTTAGTCCGAGTGTTTTACCTCATTGTAAACATTTACGAATTACGAGTTACTCAACAACCAAATGATTTTACTTTTCTAGTAAGTACATACAAAGTTAAGTCAGAAAGATAAATACCTATTATTACATTACATTACATTAGTGTACATTAGGTACTTTATAAATATCAAATCAAATCAAAATATTTTATTCAGCATTACATTATTACCATTTTTTACTGAACCTCATGAGTGTACTACCAGTTCGGAAAGAAGAAGCCTCAGACCTGAGAAGAACTGGCGAAAGAAACTCAGCGGGACCAGTATTAAATTATCTTTTTTTAAAGTAAGATTATAATTTACAATATTTTTATCAAGTTGAAGTAGCCTGGAGGTGTCGCGAATACCGTAGGGTAATCGCGAAATAAATGTTTAATCATTCAAATTATTATTTGTCATTAACGTGACGGTAGTACGAAAAGAGTTCGATAGGATAGATTGAGATTTGACAGACGCGGTCGAGACGCGAGCGAGGCAGATCAGGCGTAGCACCGTGTGTTCTCAAGTAAGTGGATTTATTTTACCAGTTTGTGAATATTCAATGTTATTGCGTGTGAGCAGATTGCTTGATCAGAAATCAGATTCAGAGTATTCGATTCAGTATAGACATGTGTTAACATGTTATCAGATAAATCAGATAAATCAGACCAGTGATGTGAGATCAGTTAAATCAGTTTATTAAATCAGAACAGTTATCAGTTTAGCGAGGCTCGGGGTGGCTATAGGGGAGGTTGGAGGCCACTAGCGAGGGACCAGACCCTCGTACATTAAATCAGTATATGTTCATTACCAGCAATCAGTAAATCATATGTTTAACAGTTACATACATAATATAATTATTATAATATGTGTTGTATCTACGTCTCATGTTATATTCGTCTAATACCAATGAACAGGGTATTTGGCGACATGGTGGAGGTGCTGGGATCTGACATTTATTATTATTTAAAAAATATATTCTAAAGTGATAATAGTAAATCAATAGAATATTATATTTTAACTTTTATTCTCAAAAATTCAAACGTCGGTTGATAATTATAAATAGTATAGCGTGATGGTTATAAGTAAAGCAGTTTACCCGCATAATATCGAATGAATATCGTTTTCTGTTACGAGTACCTACATGTTCATAAATTTTTTATAAATAACATTTAATTTAAAATGAAAGAAGAAATTAGAATGAGGTATATATATTATGTACCTATATATAAAGCATAATCAATAATTGTTAGTTGAACGTTGAAAGTTTTAATTCTAAAGAATTTGAAATGATAAATAGTTAATTTTAAAAGCAGTTATGATTCTACAGAGATTAAATGTTTTAAAATTATATAATGTCGATATTAAAAAGGTAAATAGTATAAGAAATATTTAGTTAATATGTATTATACTGTTATTTAACAGTACCTATTTTTATTCACGATTTTATTTAATATTGTAATATTCATGATTTTTTTTTGATTACATAAATTAAACAGTACTCGTAGTAAAAAAGTCGGTGTTTCTCAAAGTTTACACTATTGAACAAAAAAAAAGTCGAATAAAACTGTAAATAAAATAAAACATGATAAATGAAATATAAAATTATTCATATAATTTAATTTATAATAAATATAAAAACTGGCTAATATTTAACTACGCTAGGATTTTGTAAGCTATTTATTTAGTATTATTTTGTGTCTTGTTACAGTTTCGAATATAATATGATTATTGATACTGAATTTTAAATACTGTATTCATAATGGAAGAAGTCATCCGAACCCGACTTAGAATTATTCATGAATCTCTTCTTACATATATAGATTCAGCTCAATGTGCGTATACACGAGTAATGGACAGTGATTTTAATTAAAATGAATTACAGTTAATTGAATCTAAATTAAAGGGAGCAGTTGATAGGTTTGTTATAGAAATTCATAATTATTGTAAATCAGTTAATGAATCCAACTTAGAAGAAATTAGTCAATATACAGCGACACAAATTAAGGCTCAAGATTTGATAGCAGAAATAAATGTTTGTCTAAACAATAGGTATAGAACAAAAGTACCACAGTCCGATGATAATCAAAATATAGTCAGTAAGTTACCGCGAATGGAACTAGCAAAATTCGATGGTAATGTACTCAAGTGGTATCAATTTTGGGATCAATTTTCATCAAACGTTGATAATAGGAATATAAGTGATGTTGATAAGTTATTATATTTACAATCGGCTCTAGAAGGTGACGCTAAACAGGCAATTGAAGGATTAGATACAACTAATAAAAATTATCAAATAGCGGTTAAAACATTAAAAGAACGATATGGAAAACCAAGCGTTATTATTGATGCTCATTATGTTGCATTATATAGAATTAAATCAGCAAGTAAAGCAGTAAAAGAGTGTAGACAGGTATTAAATGAGATCGAAAGGCATCTAAGGGTTCTTAGCTCTTTGGGCGAAGATGTTAATCATAACCATCTTCGAGTAATGATTATAGAGAAATTTCCAGAAGATCTTATTTATGAGTTACGGTTAAAAATGACTGACGAAAATGAATCTATTGATGTTATAAGAAAGTATTTAGAGTATATAATATCTGCAAGAGAAACGTCCAACAGATTAAAAAGAGAAATAGAAAGTTCATGCATAGAAGGTAGTAACAGTGAAAACAGGCTAAACGCAGAGCAATTTACATTAGGTTCATTACATGTAAGGACTGAAGACAATAGAAGTGATAAAAATCGTTTTATGACTACAAATAGGGAAAGACCTAGGGTAGGACATAAATTTAATGATAAATTTAAATTATTCTCACGAAAACGAACCCGTGATCTAGGTAATCAAACCGATGAGCCACCTAAAAAGAAGTTCATAAAAAGATGTGTATTCTGTAAACAAGATCATTTTAATGACGAGTGTACTAATTTTAAAACTGTACAAGATAGGAAATCATATTTAGGCAATCGTTGTTATAATTGCTTTGGTGAAGGACATAAATCTAAGAATTGCTTTTCTAAACGAAAGTGTAGGCATTGTAATAAATTTGGGCTCCATAATCGTGCTTTATGTCCCAATAGATCAGCCCCGCTAATGAAATCATCGCAAACTGATAGTCTGCATATTAGTTCTGCAGTAACAACCACTTTACTTCAGACTTGCCTTGTTAAAGTTAGTGATTTGAGTGACAAGCCTAAAGAGAAAACTTGTAGATTATTACTTGATTCTGGTAGCCAACGTTCATATATAACGTCATCAATTGCAAATTATTTAAACCTGCCCACTATAGAAAATGTAGATTTATCTATTTTTACATTTGGTACGAAATCTCCACAATATATAAAAAGTCGTGTAGTTAATTTTATAATTAAGACGCGAATCGGTGTAAAGCGATCTATATACGCGAATGTAGTACCTCATATTACTAATTCCGTACAAGCCCCAGTATTTAATAATTCAGCGAAATTATTACAAGTAGATTAAACAAACTCATTTTAGCAGATGATGGTTCTTATGGAGATAAAATAGACATTTTAATAGGTAATGATTATTATCATACATTTATATCGAATGAAAAGTTATGTATTTCTGATAATCTTTTCTTAGTAAGTTTAGATTTTGGGTGGATATTGTCAGGTAGAGTAAACGAAACAAATACGGTAGATCAATTATCAGTTTTAACCTATTTTCAATCAACAGGAATTTATGATAGTAAATTACATAAACCGGATCTTCCATTAAAGACAGACGATGTTAAAAGGTTATGGGATCTAGAATCGATAGGAATAGTAGATTCTCCAAAATGTTCTCGTGATGAGGAAGCGATTAAACAATTAAATATAACTATTCAGTACAAAGACAATAGATATTACGTTAAATGGCCTTGGGCCGAATATCCTCCTAATTTACCTAATAATTTAGGCTTAGCTTATGGTCGTCTAAGTAATTTATTGAAACGTTTAGATAAATTAACTATAAAGTCATATGATAAAGTCATTCAAGAACAATTACAGAATGGTGTAATAGAGATAGTCAAAAACGCCTCTTTTTCACTGAGTCATCCTGTTCACTATCTACCACATCATTGTATTTATAATCGAGATAAACCCAATAAGCTTCGTATTGTATATGATGCGTCAGCCAAAACAATAGGAAATCAAAGTTTGAACGAATGCTTATATAAAGGTCCCTTAATGCTAGAAGATCTTACTGCGCTATTGATTAAATTTAGAGAACATGCGATTGGCATTATAGCAGACGTTGAAAAAGCATTTTTACAATTAGGTCTTCAAGAACCAGATAAAGACGTGACGCGCTTTCTTTGGCTGAAAAATATCAATGATCCAGTTAACAAAGAAAATATATTAACTTTAAGATTCTGTCGAGTACCTTTTGAAGTTATATCTAGTCCATTTCTCCTCAATGCTACAATAAAATACCATTTAATGAAATCTAATAATTCAATTTTAAACCAGATAGCTGACGATATTTATGTAGATAATATTATAACTGGTGCTAAAACGGTTTTAGAGGCACAAAACTTGTACAATACGTCCAAATTAGCCTTTAACGATTTGTCTATGAACTTAAGGGAGTGGAATTCAAATTCAAAAGATTTTCTTTCACGTATACCTGATAAATTTTGTACAGATATTGAGGCAGTTAAAGTTTTAGGTTTAATATGGAATACGAGGGATGATAAATTATTGTTGAAATATGATATTAGTCAAACAGATTTAGATTCAGTTTACACAAAACGAAGTATTTTAAAAGTAATTGCTTCGGTTTATGATCCTTGTGGTTATGCTGTTCCAATAGTGCTTCCAGCTAAATTATTTTTCCAGAAGTTATGGAAACAAAAGATTTTGTGGGATACTAAGATTAATAGTAATTTACTTAATGAGTGGAAGCAAATAATATCGAAGTTTAGTTATCTTAAAAATATTAGCATTGACAGATATTTCTTAAAAAGTGTAGGTAACACCAGGGCTAGTGAAAAAATGAGACATGAATTACATTGCTTTACTGATGCTTCTACGGAAGCATACGCTGCATGTATATATTTACGTAGTTCTTGGGGTACTAGTAATATTGTCACTTTTATTATTGGCAAGTCTAGATTAGTACCTATTAAGGAGCAAGTTAATTTACAGATTCCAAAACTAGAATTGCTTGGAGCACTTATTGGAAATAGACTATTACAGTACGTAAATAAAAATTTAAGGTTAAGTATAAAGGCGCAGGTTTTGTGGACCGATAGTCAAATAGTTTTAGGTTGGTACCATTCTAATAAGCTTCTTTTGCCTTTTGTGTCGCGGAGGATTAATGAAATTAAGCAAAATAAAACTTTAATTGTTAGGTATATACCCGGTCAATACAATCCAGCAGACATAGGTACGAGATCTGACCGAATAGATCATTATGATAGGTGGCTCAAAGGTCCAGACTTTTTACTAGATAACTCTGAAAATTGGTTTTCTATGCCTAATAACTGTGCATATCAAGTGGAAACACAAATCTCTTCTGTCGGGGAGGGTCTTTCGAATGAGAATACAAACAATAAAAGCACTTTAGTGGAGAATGAAATTAATATACATAATTTAGATATGACAAGTACAACCGAATTAGATAAAGAACCAATTAGCGATAGTGACAGTGATTTAGAAATGATTTTGAAAGTACAAGGACAATATTTTCCAGAAGAAATGAAAGGTATTGTAACTAATTTTTCAAGATCACTTGGCTTATATAAAGATATCAATGGGATATTGAGATGTAAAGGTAGATTTAAACATACTGATTGGACTCATTGTCATAAAGAACCTATATTACTTCCAAAAAATTCTGAATTTACACATAAAATAATAGCTGATTTACACGAGAAAAACTATCATGTTGGATTATCTCATACATTGGCTTTACTTAGAAAAACATTCTGGGTTCCTCATGGTAGATCAACCGTACAAAAGATTCTTAGAAAATGCCGTAATTGCTTAAAATACGGAGGTGGTCCATTTAAATTGCCAGCGATGCCCGATTTGCCATCAGAAAGAGTTAAGTTTAATTTACCTTTTACATTTACGGGAATGGATTATTTTGGGCCGCTTTATGTAATAAATGACAGTAAGGAGAAATGTTGGGTGTGTTTATTTACATGTTTGACGATCAGAGCAATACATATGGAAGTTGTTAGAGATTTATCATCAGAAGAGTGTCTATTAGCAATCAGAAGATTTGTTGCAGTACGAGGCTTACCCAAACTTATTATTTCCGATAACGCCACACAGTTCAAACTTACGTCAGAGGTATTGTCGTCTGATTATTGTATCTTGAATAAGATACGTTGGAAATTCATACCTGAATTAGCTCCATGGTTTGGGGGCTTTTATGAACGTTTAATAGGCTTAGTAAAGCATTGTCTTAAAAGAACGGTGGACAAACATTCGCTTAACTATAATCAGTTGTGTACAGTTGTAAAAGAAATTGAAGCGATCATTAATACTAGGCCCTTGACACCAGTAGGAGCTGAACTAGAGCATGTCTTAACGCCATCAGATTTTTTACGAATTGGAGGAACAACTACGACCGAGATATCGGATCGTGATCTTCTAGAGCCATCTTCAGTTACTAAATATAACTTAATTGATAGTTGGAAACGTGGTCAGATTATTATTCAGGAGTTTGTGAAAATGTTTAGTAATCAATATTTATGTAGCCTTCGTGAACGAAGAAACAGACATAGACAAGCAAGAGTTATAGTTGACAGGGTACCGAGGGTCGGTGAAATAGTTCAGATAAAAGCAGAAGGTAGTAGAGTGAACTGGAAATTTGGCAAGATAAAAGAGCTTATTAAGGGTTCGGATGGACATATCAGAGTTGCAAAAATTAATACAATGACAGGAGAAACGTTGACTCGATCAATAAGTCATCTATATCCTCTTGAAGTTGAAGATAACATGAATTCAGTATCAGTTCCTGAAAGGGAATCAATACAGGCAAATCAGTTAGAACAACCTGGAATAAGTAAAATAGCAACCAGTGAAATTAAAAATTCAGCGCCCAGTAATTCCAAACGACCAAGCAGAGTGTCAGCTACGAAAGCCAGGGACAGAGTTAAAAAATGGACTTCTCAACTTATGTTAATTTTATTTGATGAATTATAATTTATTCAGATATTTTAAATCAGATGATTGTTGTTTCTGTTAAGATTTGTAATCAGTTTATGAAAATTAAAGACTAATTGTAATCAGTTAAATCAGAGCAATTTTATTTTACTTTTGGCGGGGAGTGTCGCGAATACCGTAGGGTAATCGCGAAATAAATGTTTAATCATTCAAATTATTATTTGTCATTAACGTGACGGTAGTACGAAAAGAGTTCGATAGGATAGATTGAGATTTGACAGACGCGGTCGAGACGCGAGCGAGGCAGATCAGGCGTAGCACCGTGTGTTCTCAAGTAAGTGGATTTATTTTACCAGTTTGTGAATATTCAATGTTATTGCGTGTGAGCAGATTGCTTGATCAGAAATCAGATTCAGAGTATTCGATTCAGTATAGACATGTGTTAACATGTTATCAGATAAATCAGATAAATCAGACCAGTGATGTGAGATCAGTTAAATCAGTTTATTAAATCAGAACAGTTATCAGTTTAGCGAGGCTCGGGGTGGCTATAGGGGAGGTTGGAGGCCACTAGCGAGGGACCAGACCCTCGTACATTAAATCAGTATATGTTCATTACCAGCAATCAGTAAATCATATGTTTAACAGTTACATACATAATATAATTATTATGATATGTGTTGTATCTACGTCTCATGTTATATTCGTCTAATACCAATGAACAGGGTATTTGGCGACAGGAGGCGATCATTTCATTCCCAAGGTGTGCCATCTTCTATAAAATTATTTATTGTATAATAGCCTTTAGCACACAAAGTGTTCTTTAACATTTTTTTGAATTTGGCGATAGAAGCCTTTTGAACATTTTCTGGGATCCTGTTGTACAAGCGTATACATTGTCCATAAAAAGAATTACTGACTCTGTGTAGACGAGTCACAGGAATGACAAGTTTGTGTTTGCTCCTAGTATTAATGTTATGCATGTCACACTTCTTGGGAAATTCGTGTATATTTTTACGTTACATACATAACATTTTCGTACACGTACTGAGAAGCAACAGTCAATAATTTTATTTCTCTAAACTTATCTCCTAATGACACTTTAGGACCTCATTTCCCCATAGTAAGATACCATAGGACATAATAACTAAAATATACTATGCGAGCTGTATCTACATCAGTAAGAAGTCTTATTTTTTTACCGCGAACGCTGTAGAGCTGAGTCTACTCGCTAGCCCCTCAATATGGGGGCCCCACTGCAATTTCGAATCTATGATAATACCTAGGAATTTTGTGGACTCTACAGGTTTTAACACTTCGCCATTTAATATTACACCATTATCAACAAGTTTTACATTAGGTGTAGAGAATTTTATTAATTTTGTCTTTTTATTATTTAATAATAAATTATTTGAATCAAACCAATAGACAACCTTTGAGAGAGCATCGTTTACATCGTCGTACATTAGCGAATTGCGCTTCACTTTAAAAATAAGTGAAGTGTCATCAGCGAACAATATTATCTCATGTTGGTCCTGTACAAAAAATTGCAAATCATTAATATAAATTAGAAAAAGATAAGGGCCAAGAATAGACCCTTGTGGAACCCCCATATGTAATGGAGCTCCAGGAGATCTCTCACAATTTACATCAACCCTCTGTATTCTATTTTTTAAATACGAATTCAGAAGGTCCAGTGCCTTATTTCTAATACCATAGTGATGCAGTTTCCTGATCAGCGTCTCATGATGTACACAATCAAAGGCCTTGGATAAGTCACAGAATATCCCAAGTGCATCTTGTGACCTTTCCCAAGCCTCAAAAATATTTTTCACTAGCTCAACACTAGCATCTGCTGTGGAGCGGCCTTTCGTAAATCCAAATTGTTTCTTATGAAGTAGATTGTGTGCATTGAAATGCGTTAACATTTGCGCGAGTATAATTTTTTCAAAAATTTTACTAAACGTTGGCAGTGCCGAAATTGATCTAAAATAAAAATAGCTATAAATGCTCTACTACTGGTATCGTATTATGTGATCTGAGGCTATACTTATGAAACTACTTATGAAACTAATAAATAGTCTTAGGTACGCTATCTACACATAGAGTCCTATGAGAACGTAGTGTGCATAATACAATAATGATGTTATTGAAAGAGGTATTTATATGTATACGTTTCTGTTCCAATTACTTATCACCAGATTTCTTTCTGTGTAACCTGCAAATAATATAATGTGAAGGTGTAGCTGAAAGCTGTAGGGGATGATCTATGATCTATTAAAATAAAGTTAAAGTATCCCTATGTAATACCGGCTATTTTTAGCACATACCACAGAAGTGAAGTCGCAGGCGGAAGCTAGTCGACTATATAAGGGAAATAATGATCTGACAACTGAAATCCTAAACAACTGTAAAAATGTGTTAACAAAAGAGTCACTCACAATTTTTAAGGAACGTAGAGTGAAAACTCTGAAGTGTGGTTCTTAAGCTTAGAAGTCATTCTTCGCGTCGGAAGGTAAGGATAATAGGCAACAGTTCCAATTAAGCGACGACGAGGGCGTTTGTTAACATTTAATTAACGTCAGGGAGCTATTGTGTCGCCGTCGGGCTCCAGGGCCGGCGAGCTTCGTCTGTTGCGTCTTGATGAGCCCACAAGTCATAGCGTTTCGAATTACAAGCTGAATCTTTCGGTTACGTATCTAAGCATTTGCCTTGTTTACAGTACATTGCCGTTCTAAATTTTGCCTTTGTTCTTATCCTATTGTGTAAGCCGCAATAGGAAGAAAATCTACGAATGTGAATACAATACCTTTATAGGTGTTTAAAATTGTTGTTAATAGTAGACGGTAAGACCCGCACTCTTCACAGGTGCCGCTTGCTAATGATGCGATGCCTTAGGGCAACTTCGGCGTTGACATGAGGCGCACTCATTGGAACATCTATAAGCATCCTTTTTGTCAAGGTACGCTTTATTTACTGAAGTATCTATTCTTAAAAGAAAAAATATATTTTTAGAAGCCTTTTATTAGTATTTGGTTTAGCAAATATCTATGCTTATATAGAACCATGGCAGGTGTATTTGCTTAAATAGTATGTTTTTAAGTAAGTAGGTAAAGAAAATAATAATTATTGATTTTATTTGTGGTTTGTTAATATTCATTAAAACAAACTGTATGAACCCAAAGTGGATCGTTCGAAATTTCTAGATACTTTTTGGCTTATGAACAAATACAAATAAAGAGTTAAATTTAATTTGCTATATTGCTTACAACCTGTTCGAGAAATATTTCCTAATGTAATAAGAATTTTTCTGTACGGCGTTGAAGGTATGAGATTTGATTTATCGCAGTGGGCCGAGTAAGGCGCGCTGACCGCCCGGACGCCGGACGCGTTATTAAACTTTTCCCCATATTAAACATTCCGGAGACGAATACATTTTATTGTTGCCTCGGACCGACGTCAGAGGCCCCTACAAAGCGAAACTCAAAGACGGCAATTGCGAAATAAATTGAAAGCAATTTAATATTGCGTTGTAAGTAATAGCCGACAGAAGCCCGCAACCCTATAGGAGTCAGATTTAGAAAACTTTTTGCGGCCCACTTGAATCTGCTTCTTTGTTGAAACTTGAGATTTGGGTACACTCACGGCAATGTTTTTGTCAACAAATAATGAAAGTAACTTTGAGGCCAGCTTCCGAATTTTTCATACTAACATTATCTACATCTGCTAAAAGGAAATATTACAAAATCTATAATTCCTATAGGTACAAAGTATAGGTAATAGTTATGTATGTACTAATAAACAAAATTGAATTTTCCGTGATTTTAAAATAGTAATTCCAAAAATAAATAAAATTTGTCTTTCTGTGTGGGATGGTGGTGTGATGGACCGCTAGAATATATAGTCTATTTTTTATATCGGAAAATGAAAGACTTCCTGCTTGATAAGGACTAGAATAGGACTAAGATTATTTAGGATTAGAACTAGGATTTTTGATGTTTGTATATATGTAGTTGTAGCTAAACGGAAACAGGGTGGGCTTAAAATAAATAATTTTTACGTTTTTTTACAAATGTTGCTCCAGTTTTATTATTGATTTTTTTGTATTGCCTCTTTTAGGCATACCAATTGGGCACAGTTTACATGGCCAATGTCGCGTAAAATGGAGATGACACGATAGAGATGGACCAGTATCGACAGAGCAGTTTTTTCCACTTAAAAACCTTATTAGACATTCAACATTTTAAGTGCAACTACAATGTACGATACGCTTATTAACGAATAGCGTTTCATTATTTTCTATAAAAGATATAAAGATAAAAAGAAACTATCTATTCATGTATTTGTTTACTTCTAATATTTTATAATTAAACAAAACATAATACAAATTACAGACTAATATTCAGGGTCAAAAGAATCATCTCCGCTCTATTTCCTATAATAATAACCCCCGGAAATTAGTTACCGGATTAGACTGGTTAATAGAGATGGCGCTGAGGTAGACGAAAAAACAATTAAGAAATTAATAAGATGTCTGAGTATCGTTATCAGGATAGTAAATTGTGAGGGGTCAAAGTTATACAGGATAACGTATTTAGTTTTAATAAAAAATAAAGTGTCTGATTGTTTTATTACGTATCACTCGGAAATAAATATTCGGATTTCTATGTCGGTTTTTATACAATCATTATAAATGAAAATGCCTTACAATACAGTCATTCTAACAGTGGAGCGATCATAAGTTTTAGGGCAAAGTATTATCCTCTGAACATCACAATGAATATGTATTAAATATATTAAAATATATTACGCGTAAGTTGTTTATTTAATAGAAGATAAATATTGAATAGGCTGTACATAACAATTTCAGGTAAGAACATTTTCTTGTTTCTTACTTTTTCGAGCGCGATTTTTTACCTAGTCGGGTTTTAGTGTTTTGAACTTAATTTATATTTAAATTATTTTGGGGTTATTTTACATTATAATAGTAGTTTAGAAGTTAGAAGGGAACAGCTGAACATACATACAAACTGTTCAAAATCATGACCCTTCTTTTGCTTCACCGTAGTCGAGTAAAAAGTACATTTTATTTCAATGCTCACTACATATGTAGCTCACTATTATTGACTAAATGTGAATAAATACAAGGAAAACCGCTAGAAATAGATAGTATAAATCTAGAAAACATTCCCGACATTACATATAGTTTTTTAATAAAAAATAAATTTAATAATAATATGAGACAGGTAGGTACACTTTGTAAATATATGAATTTTATGTAGCAAAGTAAAATAATTGGTCTATATATAAAACTAAAATACATGAATGAAATAGCTTTTTGTAAATTATTGAGTTGGACTCACAAGCTAAGTGATTAGATCTGGCCATTAACTCGTATCTGCTGAATTCTACGTAGATCGCGAATACTCTGAATTTGTTAAACCTATAAAAGTTAATGGTCTTCTTGAATAACAATGTTTAGTATAAATATGGTATATTTAATTTCTTTTTAGATATTATGTAACGTAAAAGTAACAGTAATAGCTATCAAAATGTCATGACGACGAAAGCCTTTTTAAACTCTAAATATCCATAAAGCCCTCAATTGAGCAAAACCTAAATCTAACTTAAATAAAAAGTTTTGACAATTTTTTTATCATAATGCTATTTATTATGAGACGAGATAGACATGTCTCGTTTTTTTGATAGCGTATATTCCCAACGTGGTGCCCTAGAGAGGTTTCCCAGAACACCATTGTGGCGCACATTTTAAACATATCCAATCTAAAGTATCTGTATTAGAAAAATGTATTTATATAACAAATAAATATCATACTTAATGCACTTCTATCATATTAAAATAATTGAAGCGTTAGTTAATGATATAAATATCATAAAGCTTATGGTACAGAATATATAAAAAATCACTTTCAGAATTAGTATAAGTGCTATCTCTCAGATCGTGCCATTATACTAATAATATATAATATTTAAGTTATGTGCATAAAAGTATTAATATAAGAACGTAACAATATTGTAAGAAGCGAGAGAGTTACGAGGTAAACTTATGGCTCCCATTCAGTGGAGGAGAGATAATGTTTGCAGGCAATCACATAAGTGGATCAAATAGCTGTAGTCCATTTGGATAATGAACTAGCGACTCTAGCCTCACTGAATTCTTTTATTGTATAGCCGTTACTATATATGGCCAGTATTTAACTTAACGTTTGTAAAGAAATGAATCTCTATCATATATTAAGGTACGTAATATGTTCTTTTTGAATTTAGCACTCTCATATTATTTATGCAGAAAGCTTTCGAATGTATAGGTTAGGTTTTAATATCTCTTGAATATACTAATAAAAGATATTAAAGACTAAAAGATAGTGGAGTTTCTCATTTTAATTAATTATTTTGCTTTTATTAACTTCAATTTTAACTCTATAATAGAGACTCTTGACATTATTATGATGAATAAATAAAACTATAATTATCTGACTGAACAAAAGGATGAGTGATGGCCTTTAAATTGTTTATATATAAATTTCACAACCTTATTTGAGTAAAACCAGCATATCTCACATTGACTATAACATAAAAATATTTTAAATAGTGAGCCTCGGTATTGAATGAGATTTGAATTTGCGTGCGCGCGTTGTACAGTAGTAGGTAGTACAGTAGAGTGGTATCTGATCAATCCATTATCGGACCGATACTATGTCCAGGAGCTGTTAGGCCCGCAACTTGGCGACATACATTTTCCATTTCCTCCCTTGTTCTTAACGTCCCAGTTTCACCACTTTCATAATTCATTCTATCTACTCGATTCAATCGTTTTGTACTTCTGTAACTATATAATATTTGTGAATACGATTTTATAACGTACCTTGTTATAAAAGAATAAAATATGTATGTATATTAAAAATAGAGCGTGTTTTATTATTTTTGTTCACGTTTCCTTTTAAGAGTGTACACACCTTGCATATATTACCAGTCGTCAGACACCTTTTGTTAAACATAATGAACTGCATGTTGTTGATTTCAATTTTGAACAATATACTTGGAATAATTAATTTCTGATTATCTTAGATTTATATAAATTATTGCCATTGCCACGTGCGATATACAATACAAATTATATTTAGTATATCCTGAAATTAAATTATTTGTTTAATTTTGATTAGTAAAGTTCTCAGTTCGATACGAAACAATCTAAAGTGAGTGTGTACATGCTCTACAAAATTTAACGAGCAAACTTATTAACCCATTTTACTATGGACAAATTGAAACCGTCGACGATATCATAACTTGCGTGATACAATCAATTAATTTAAATTGTTTCTTTCCAATTTACAATCGAGCACTCTCTGCAGCAAATTGATTTTAAACATTACGTTGTTTAGAGGCGGGGATCTGTATGAACTAGCGCAATAGCGTTTCCTCTAGCCGGTCTATTTGGGCGAGATCCATTACTTCAGAGTGGCGGCAAGAAGCAATCTCATTGAATGACCGCCCTCCTCCGCGTGCCTCTCCCCCTCCTCCTCTGATCCACGCCAATCGGTAAATATGCGTGTTAAATATGTATGCGCTGTTAGATGCTCGTAAGTGTATTAGATTTTGCTTGCTCTTTCATTCTGTCCTTTTTAGCTATAAATATAGGAGAATAAATATTCGGCCATTACATACAGATGGATAAAAACAAAATATCACGACGTAAGCATTTCTTGTCGCTGTAAAATATAACGTACTGTTAGATAATATTTTCAATATCTTTCTATCTACTCGTATCATAATTGTGAAAGTTTTTACGTTTGTTACTTCTTCACGCTAAAATGGCTGGACTGATTTGGATGAAATCCAGTACACCGTCTATCTGTCCTTAACCTGGAATAGCGCATAGGCATATTACATACTAATAATGAAATTTGCTAAATGATGTCACTACCTTAAAATTTATTATTATTAATTTAAAAGGTACCTAGGGAAGTACTAGAGCAACGCATGGTCATATCGTTAGTAGCAGTAATAAAATTGTAGGAGTAATAATTTATATTTGACTGTATTACATATTATAAGCTAAGTATGCCATATTTTGTGATATTTGTAAGTGGATTTATACTTATAAGTTTGTTTGCATGAGATTAAATAACTGACAGCGAAAACTTGGAATGCACTTCGCACGAAGTGACTCGACTTTTCCATTAAAGGCAATTATCAGGCACAACAGAGGAACCAGTGCTTTCAGTTCAAACCCGCCAACCCCATCTTGGGGACGGACCTGTTAAAGATAACGTCATAAAGTCGCCGGAGCAAAGAGCCGGACTAACATCTTTGCTGTTGCGATGCTCTCACTCTGGGATAATGGACGTCACCCCACACCCGCTCCTTCGAATTTACTTAATACTCAATACAAATGGCTTTAATTTAATGCTGAAAATATTAGGTTTTATCTAAGTTTATACATTAATATATATTTCTTTTAATATACTTGTAAATAAATACATATACTAGTTAATACACAAACATCATCAGTATAAAGATATCATCATTAATATAAAATGATTGGCAATTGCATAATTTAATGTAGTTTAGTATTAATATTTTGATTTAAATATTTTAGTGTAGGTACTTAATAAAAGTGAAAAAAGATACTAACAAAATAAATCATGAATGTATAAAAATGAATATTTAAAAAAAATACAGCCGAATTGAGAACCTCCTTCTTTTAAAGGAAGTCGGTTGAAAATAACTTATACAGATAAATAAAATTGAAGTATCTATTTGTAATGTCAAAATAACAGTTTTCTGCTAAATGCATATGAATGTATTTACATACGGCACTAATCAGAAAAACACAATTTTTTAAATTTTTGTCTGTCTGTCTGTTTCAGCTAATCTTCGAAACGACTGGACTGATTTTGCCGAGACTATCACCGGCAGATAGCTGATATTGCACAGAATTACTTAGGCTACTTTTATAAAAAAAATTAAAACCCATTAAATTGTGACGTTTGGACGCTAATCTATACTATAATAGAGCAGTAAGTTAGCGAAATCTGTACATGAAATATTTTTTAAAAACAATGACTGTAACGTATTATGTATACAATATAGACCCCAAAAGAATAGGTATTAATATTTTTTTGTTTCTTTGTCTGTATGTCTGTTTGTGTGTGCGCGTTTTACGCAAAAAGTTGTGAACCGATTTTAACGAAATTTGGTGAAGTGTTAACTTACTACTCAGGTCAACATTTGGGATACCTTTTACTTCATGAAAAATCTTTCTTTCCCACGGGAAATCACAATAACTGATGTTATGGAGTCCTCCTTAGAACCTTACGCTGGCTATACCTTAAGACATACATCAAAACATTGTACTAAAAAATTGTAGGTCTTGAATAGGCCTATAGAAAAATTTGCAATAGTGTATCTATCTCCTAAGGTACACTCGCAATACCTATTGTTATCTATACCTATAATAAGACTAACTTAGTCAAATCGATGTGCGCGTTTCACGCAAAATTTACTGAACCGATTTTAACTAAATTTTGTATAGTGATAACTTATTATTCGGGTCAATATTTAGTAAACCTTTTACTACAGGCAAATTTTTCATTTCCACGGGAAAATACAATAACTGGTTCTATCGAGTCGTCATAGAATTGTTATTATCTCGGAAAACCTGCCATATGCATATAAGGGGGTGAAAAGAGGGGTGGAACATATTTTTTTTATTTTTTGTAATGCTTACCTACTTTTCTATACCTATATATGTACATACATACGTACATATATGTATATATAGTTTATTCCTACGTAAACGTACCTTGGGACGAAGCCGAGCCAAGCAAGGGTGAGTCGCTAGTAAGAATATATAAGAAAGTTAAAGACTAAATTAATAATAGCTTATTATATTGAGTGACAGACTTCTAATGAGTTAATGGCATTGGCATATCAGACCCATTGTATCCCTCTCTCTCCTTGCTCGCGAATATACTGTTTTCGGATGAGTCTTTTTTAATCATGCGGCTACGACCCGATAACGATTTTTCGAAATAAATACATATAAAAATAATGTTGTTTTATCTATAAATAATGATCATTTTTAATCACTAACTAAAATAATCTTTTTATTTTTTGGTAAGTACAAAAAGGTAGGTAGGTGCTATTTTTATTAGTTTTCAATAAGTAATATAAATGAATAATTAATATTAATTAGAAACTTTCTTCTTTCCAGTCTTTCTCTTTGCTCAGTCGTTAGATCAACAATATCAAACCGTGTAAATGCATGAGTAGCGTTAATGGACTAGCGTTGATGGTCCGTCGCTCTACATTTGACTGGGCTTTCACATCGGCACTTACGTGATGCTGTGAGCTTACACACTACAGTAATCTGTCAAATTGAAATACTATAGTGTCTAAACGGACGATATATAGAGCAATATCTAGCTAAGTGCTTGGACATAACGCTCGCTCGCTATTTTGAAACTTATACGAGAAATATATTTAAGCTTCGAATGAAAAATGCATTTAATTTGCCATACAAAATCTTTTCTTCGGAAGAGTGAGCTTTAATTCTAATTTTGTTTGTCAAGTCTATTATGTTATTTGTTGGATTATTAAGTAAATGTTTTTTAAATTCTAATTTACTTTTAGCAAAAAAAAATTGTGAGTCTAAAAGAAAGTTTCTTACATAATTATAATCATATAGGTTATCGTTATTATATTTTCAAAGAGGAGAGCTAAAAAGATAGAGTAAACCTAAGCTAAAAAGTAAATGTGTCCATGAAATAACATTACATAAAGAGCTACCAGAGTAAAAGTCTATGTTATTTTCCTTTGATATATTTCCCTTACTAAGTCTTGAACTCACAGGGGTACACTCTCTGAATCTCTAGCTTCTTTAAAAATGCTATTTAACACACATATAAGATGTACTCCGTTTCAATTCATAATACGAATTTAATATTGTATCTTCTTATATATTAATAATAATTATTATTTATACAATATATTTTTATTAATTCAGTTAATCAGTTAACATTTCATGAACACATGTTTATCAAAAACATTTAATAATTTAAAATAAGTTATAAAATATCTACAAGAGAATGAAAATATAAGTTCACAAATCGAATTTCATGTAATGGTAGATACTCATCACTTCTGATAGCGACCGAAGGACCCCTAAGTAAAAACGCGACATCTTTTTAGGCTTATGTCTAGTGTTGAGTGGGTTCACAAATGTCGCTAAAAGGCTGGCCGTCATTGTTTATCCGGGCAACATTAGGCGGGTAACCGGACACGCGCGCTCTGAGTGCGCTACAAGTATCCGCTTTCAACTCATTACGGCTTGGACGTGGTGCGTGGGTCGGAACCCCCCGCAACCCATTCCACCAAGTCTTTGTCCTTCAATCCCTCTTACAATCTTCGATCGAGTTTCGAATACTCATATGGCTAATGTTATTTATTAGTATTAAAACACAATAAAAATAAGACGCTAAGTCGCTTATAAAATTAATGGTTATAGCTTCTTTAGATATTGGAATTCTAACATTTTTGATAACAAGTAGTAATATAAATAATATTATTATAATTGAATATAAGTTGTTTATAAAAATAAGAAATATTTTTTATAAAATATATTTAATATACATGTAAATAAGCATAATAAATTGATGAGATGACTCCAAAATGTTCCAGCATTTGAAGACCACATAGTATTGCGGAACTGCAGGGATTTCCGTCAACAAGATTTATTCTGAATTAGCAGTAAAAGAGATTGCGACTACATGTCAGAGCTAATCCCAAGCAAAGTGACACAAATAGGTATCTTAATCAAGTATCCATTTAGAATTGCAGAATTGTTGTTGGTTTAGCATTATAGGCGATGTACGAAACTAGTAGGTGGTTTGACCGCGCTATAACAGTTCCGACAAATTGAGTCTGTTGATATTGAAGCCGGAAAAGGATGATACAATTTGTTTCATTAATGTATACTTTGTTTAGTTTGTGTCATTAATGACACTAATTTATTATCACTCATAAGTTATTAGTACCTGGGCCACCGAGCTTCGCTCGGAGTTTTTGAATCAAAAGTACAATTTTCTTTAAAAAAAATTAAAAACTTGGATAAATACAAAAAAAAATTTTTTACCTTTATATCCTATCGGGATTCGAACCCGGACACCTATGTTTGTCAATCTTGCGCCTTGGCCGCTTGACCATGATGCTTATATCCGAACGTGCGAAATTATCGAATATAATATTTTGCGAGGAATAATGCAAAAGAAAACCGCATGAAAATTCGAAAAACACGCGTTTTCCCAGACATAAGACTAATCTATATTGATTTATCGCCACCGATAGTATACTAAATTTCATCAAAATCCTTGGAGCCGTTTCTGAGATGCGGATTAACAGACAGATATATATATTTATATATATACAAGAATTGCTCGTTTAAATATATTAGATTTGTGAATTGTTGAACAGATGATTTCAGACAAAAAGTTCTTAATAACGTAAATAAAGGACGAATTTTTGTTTTCTTAACGAAGTTTGAGTAAGTTGGCTAGTTGGACATTTAAAGTAGTAACCGAATGTAAAGCGGCTCCGCACGCGTAGTTCAATTACGGATTACTAAATCTTCAAAAGTTATAGCCTTAGTGCTACTCTGATGCATAAGCTACTTTATTGTAATTTTAATTAAAATCCATTTAGTACGTTTTGCTTAAAAGAGTAACAAACATGTATTTATTCTCACAAATTTTCGCGTTTATAAATATTATATTAGTAGGATAGTAGTTATTTGAATAATTAATTAAAATAAAAAAAGCAAAATATAATAAAAAGCCTTATTGAAATAACACAAATCCCTTGAACGTGTACCAAACAAACAATATAGATCTTTTACTGGCTAAAAGAAGTTTTTCTAACAGAAATCACGGCGTCCGGAGCTTGTACCGCAATAACATAACCGTTTGGACAAATTGTGGCGTGGACCGGGATTAGCGGCCTTATGGAACAATTCGCGTTACAGCTAGCTTCCTGAGATTTATACCAATGTCCCATGTACAATAACAAATTAAAAACAAATTCTTTTACTGTTTTTTATCATACGTGAACTTAACATTGTCATTTAATACATCTTTCTATTGCTTTTGTAAATATTTCTGAATATCAGATATAATACGAGTATAACAAGTTTAGACAGCATTAAAATGAAATCTGAAATATAGAAAATTTTGTAAGCTTTGCTACTTTACAGATACATATTTAATGGACGGATATGGTTTGTTAAGTGTAAAATAAAGTAATATTATAAAACACAAAAACAAAATGTTTACAATTGCGCTATATCAACTACTATCGACTCACCCTCGCTTCACTTCGGGTTCGTCTTCTGACAAAAATAAATCTATCCCACGGGAACCGTATATTTTTCCAGGACAAAAATGACCAATGTGCTATTTCAGATTATAATCTATCTCTGTGCCAATTTTCATCCAGAACTGTTCAGCAGTTCTGACGTGAAAGAGTAACAAACATCCATCTATAAACATTCACATTCATAACATTAGCATAGCTGGATGGATGCATGGATTAGTATCCAGTATTAAAAAAAATATTTTTACAATGAAAACTCATCAAAAATTCCTTCCTGCAACCATGTATATACAAAAATAATAAATATAATAATGAACTTAGGAATAAATAATAAATTGTACTTTCAAATTATGGACAGAAACAACTAAAATTTCTCGTAATTTTTCATAAATGCTACTTCAATCAGTTATATGTTACGCTTATTAAGTAATTACGTTTACCTGTTACGCTAGGACACATCGTGTGGCCTTTTAATTAGAACCGGATATAATCAAGAAAGTAGTTGTGTTATTAATTAAAATCTTAAAGTTTTTTATCTTACGCCTATGCAAAAAGCAAGCGCAAATTAGTTTTTTCCTGACGCAAACCGTTTTGAATAGTAAACAAAATGAATAGGCCGCCCTAAGTAAAGTTTAATCCGTTTTTATTACAAAGAAAAGAAGTAATTACTCTACCCTTACCACTGTAGAGGGTTGGAGCTCGAGGTAAAAATTTCCATAGATTTATCATAACCAAATTAAGTTTATAATTAAAAACTGGAGTTTTGTATAGACGTAATTTGAATATGTAAATAATATTATTCTTCGTATTGCTCCTTATGGAAAAAAAACACTATATTTTCAGTAGGCATTCTTTAAGATCGCATGTGTTCGCTAATTTAAGTTTGTCAAGTTATTATAAATTAGAAAAAACATGAGGAAAAAGTGTAATATAAGAAGATGTGGATGTATCATGAATTGTTTTTTTATTTTACTTATAATGTCTTATGAAAATTAATAAATAAATATAAGCTTGTGTACGAGAGGAGTATCTTTCGTTATATTTTTAAATTTAAAAGCTGAAATATATTTTACGATTTACTATCTACTATATACTTTTTTACACGGGAACTCTTTCATTTTCCGGGATGAACTTTAATCTAAAATGTTGACCGGGGATATATGGTACTATCATGCAAAATTTCATTCAAATCGGTCCAACAGTTTCGGAGATTAGCCCGTACAGACAGACAAACAGACAGAGACACAAAAAAATGGACATCATCTGGATTTGTTCTATTTCTCTTCTTACATCCTCCTGACTCGGTTTTTAGCATTTTTTTTCTGTGTACAAACATTAGACCTCTACAGTTTTATTATATGTATAGATAGATATTATGGAATATTTTCGATTCCAAGCTTTGTAATATTAGCGATCCTTCGGGGCCTAGACAAGCTATCATTCTATTCACATATTGTCTAAGCTCCCTATTTTTGTAGTATTTTTGTAATACAAACCTATTTTATGCTATTAATTAATGAATATCTTAGATGAGTAAGCAAATATAATATTTTACTTTTTACTAATATTTTACTTTTGTCCTAACAAAGTACTTAAGTTAACACTTAACACTCAGTGCTGAACCCTCTGTGTTCGACTTAGACTAGCACATGTCTGATTTTTCTATACATATACATATATCATTAATAGTTTTCTAAACATTTGCTGGAGTAATAAGATTTCGGCAATAATAAACAGAATAAAGATTAATTGAAGCAAGTATAGAAGCAACGGTTTATCATTATTTGCACAGCTAATGGAATAATTACCTTCGTGGAGAGGATAATTGCGAAGGCGACGAGTGCTCCTACACGCCGTAACGAACCCTGAATTGTTTACGCTTTAAACCACAAACATACACGCATTGTTTTGTACGAGTAAGAGTTATATCAAAAATGAGCATTTGAATTTGCTTTAAAATTGTAAATTAATAATAATGAAATTTGTAGTCATATATAAAATCCATACTAATATTATAAATGTGAAAGTGTGTTTGTTTGTTTGTCCTTCTTTCACATCGAAACGGAGTTACAGATTGGCGTAATTTTTTGTGTGGAAATAGTTGGAGGGCTGGAGAGTGACATAGGCAATTTTTTACCGCGGAAGATTACTTATCTCATTCCCATGGGAAAACACGTTATAATACAAGTCGAAAAATTATTTATGATCAGAATTTCATAAAACTTGGTATTAATTATTAAATATTAATGCTCTTCAACACAATTAAATAAAAGTGTTTTTTAGCTTTTTTCGAAATTCATCCCATAAGGGGGTAAAGAAGAGCGAAGCGCGAGCGCAGCCGCAGGTTCTGCTAGTTGAATATATTTTTGTTTGTTAGTGACAGATTTATATCACGCCCGAGAAGGTTTCTGACATAATACCATCAACTTATGATGGCGTGGGAGTTATAGGCGAAGCCTAAGTCACTGTCGAAAAAGAAAAAAACTATATACGAATATATTGATAATTAAAAATGAACTTTATAATTCAATTATTAAATGTATGCAATAAATATCCTTATTAGCCTCGTCCCCAGTAGTAACAACATATTATGTACCTAAAAAAACAACAGTTTCCTCTGGTAGTTTCACATTTTATGCTTATCAAATGGAGTTTATTAAAAATATTTCAGCAACATTCTTATCACATTATCTCTTAATCTAAATACAAGTGAAATCAATTTGAAGCTCGTAAGGCAAAACGGAGGCACCTAAGAGTCCCTAAAAGGTTCGAAGGCAGGCGTCCCTGTTGCCCGTCTAGTTCGCTTGTGCCCGTTTATAAACGGTTTTATTGCTTTCGGAGCAACCGAACATTATTAAACTTTTCCAATTTCGATTTATCACGTAGCTGTCGGAATTTAATACCGCCCTACCTTCGGCGGAGGCGATCGCCTGCCGCGTGATTACAATACACATCGTTAATAATACGAGCGGAGTCGGCGCGACTCGAGGAGCGCAGTTGGTGCCGATTATGACATGATGGACCATGCTGCGGCCTTTTCACCCATCAACGAAGCGAAAAATGAACACAATTTAATTATATCATAACTTAGTGTAATATTTGCCCCCGCACTTATACAGTATAAAGTGTTTTTCATATAAAACTCCCTTATATCGCTGCGCGGTATGTTTCAGTAGCGAATTTCATAACAAAATGAAGTCTCATATCAGCACGGGTTAAAATTATGAAGCTAAAACTGAAGGTTATTGAAAACGTGACTTACATTTATATGGGTCATATGAAATGAAATTTCATAGGTACATACGTGTATGCGAACTGTATTTTATTAGCAGTAAAATAAAAATATTCCAATCCGTTGCTTTTGTGTATTTATTATTCATGTTATATTTTATTTATAAAGAAAAAGGATTCAAATTAGTATGGTATATTCTTACTTTTAAAATGAAAGTTATTTAATCCTTGACAGATTAAGATGCTGTAGGAGGTATAAAGACGTTCCGACGACACCTGTACACGATACCAGTATAGTGTGTAAACGTGAGGTTAGCGCGTGGTCGCGAACAGGCGTATAGTCAGAGGTCGGGGATGCAATCTACTCTCATTCATAGGGCCAATCAAGTACCGACCCACCGCCACCCGCTTAGTGTACCTCCACCCAAAGCAGGACCGCATCTTGTGAATAGTAACATTGAAAATATACACGTTTATGTACGTAAATTATGTAATACTTTTGTTCCAAAAATAATAAAATCACCGCCATTAAAAAATACTTTTAAGATATTTAATATGTATTCCAATTGATTTAAATAGTTGTCCTATTTCTATATTGCATCTTATAGCCATATTAAGATATCATATAATAAATAAAATAAACAAGCTTTTAAAAAATGATCCTAAATTATGATTTATTTACGTCATATCAAATCCGGCCCTGGTGCTCGAGCTCACGTACGACCGCTCGTAAGTTCAATGGAGGTGTTGATTAAAAATATTTCCCATGTGCGGGTGGATAAGACCCAATTGGGCAAGCAATCAGCCGCCCGCCCTCGCGACCATCTACCGCTAATCATGCGCGGCGGTGCTTGCCGCTCGTTCTGCACTCTTTGTTTATCGGCACGATACTTTTTACCTCTGTTATTTGCGAAAGTTACTGGTTATTGTTATTTTGGTTGTTGTTTGCTTGTGAATTTTATTTAAATAACCTCTAATAAAATTAACATGAAACGAAGTTCTATTAAAAACGGATTTGTTTTGGGTTAGCTTTTTAAAATAAATTTTAATATAGGGCACAAACATGATATTAGTAGAATTTAAAGATATTGTTGTCAGCATTTTCAGTTCAAATTCATATTGTAGGTTTTTCTTTAAAATGTGTATATATTTTGAAAGGTAAAATGTAGCACGTGAGCATGCGAATTCGGTAGCCAAATATTTTCCATAGCCGAAACTTCGGCTTGCACAAAGCGTGCCAGCTTCGGCAAAAACAATGGGTTGCGCTTCTCAGAGTGTATTTAATTGGAGTGGTCACAATGATTATTCTGATAGTTAACACTAGAAAGAAGTAGTGCCTTTTAGTGAATAGAGCATTTTACTTCATACTTGAATATTAAATACATATGATTATTATCATACAATCTATATTTATATCTATATATTGGCTACACTTGTTTGGCTAATTATTTTTTGTTGTGTTTTTTTAATTGCCAGGACAAGGTTTGGGTGAAAGAAATGTTTGAAAAATTGTAAGGAAAAGTAAAAATTTGGGTTAAAAAGTGAAATAGTGAGTCGACAGATTGACGCTCAGTTGCTCAGTTTTTTCATCATGACAACAATATTTAAAAAAGAAATTATCAGTTTTGTAAAAATGTAATTTATACATATACTAACTAACATTGCCCGCGGCTCCGCCCGCGTTCAGATGACTAAAAAGCAAATTCTTAGGTTTTACATATTAGTATACTCTTACAATGCGATTTTTGTTTTTTTTCTCAGAAATAAGATATTTTCCGGCGGTATAAAATATCCTATATAACCGGATAAACAGCTATTACCATACCAAATTTCATCAAAATCCCTCCAGTGGTTTTTCTATGATGCGGTAACAGAGAGACAGACAAAAATTCTAAGAACTAGATTCCACTTCTGTATCGATAATAATGTCTATTTCAGTAAGATTTTCCAAAAAATATTTAATGTACAGATTCGATTTAGTTATAATTTTATTATACTTATGTACCTATAAATATAATATCATAAGGAGGTAAAATTTGTGAGTTTGTGAGGTTGTAGAGGTTAATCTCTGGATCTACTGAACCGATTTAGATGAAATTTGGTAAGAAGATAGTCTGAGACCTTGGGAAGGACATAGGATTTTTTTATCCCGAAATCATGCCTTAAGAGAGTGAAAATGGGGATGAAAGTTTGTATTGAGTCGCTAGTATATCATAGTTATAACTTTTTAACACAAATTATAAAATATCCTGCAACCATAAACTCATAAGCCATTATGCATAATTACTTTCTTACCATCGTCAAATGCTTATTTGATCACCTGAAGAATCATCAGAAGTCAGAACATATCAAATTCAAAGTTATGTTATTGAACAAAAACAAGATTCTTAACAAAGTTCGCTATGCATCAATAATTCTTCAATAACAAGTATCGATAATAAATAATAATTATTAATTTAAATCGATAAGTGGAAATGATACATCGAAATTGCACTGTCGTATGATAAAAAAGCTGATCCAGAAAATGATTGCTGTTTCTGAACGCACACATTAATACGATTATTTCTCGTAAAAAACTCTGCAGCGCCGGTTGGAACATTGCGGGATTTTTTCTTTTGATCTAAATTCATTAGAAAATGCGCGCACGTCGTATCCGTCGTATGCGCCGCACGAATGTCGCGCATCGCGATGCCGCGGTTTTTGCGCGTCACTGTGTCTAACGAGATTGAAATAACCATTTGCCTTTCGGACTGAGTTCTACTTCAAAGAATTAAAATAAAAGAATCAATAAAATGTTTCCTATTTAATTCGACGTATTTTATCATTACTGGAACAAGGAGTACTCTCGTCAAGAGTCTTTGCCATATTTGGTTAAAATTGGTTCAGATATTCAACATTTTTGGCCTTCATTGAATTGAAAGGATAATCCAGTTGCTAATTGGAATTTTTTTAGTAGTTTTTCTAGAAACATTTTTATTTTGTTCTTAAGGTTACCGTGAAAATAATATAACCCCACCGAATTAAAAAGCCGGTTTTTTAACTTTACATTTTTCACATTTTTGATCTCTATCTATCTACTATCTACGTGCTTATTATGCTAACAGTTTACATCTACTTAATCAATAGGAAACTTCGATCGAAACTAGCGGTCTTTATCCGGAACTCGCTGAATACAGATTAAGCACCGTTTACTTTATTGAAGCACCTACTTATTGTTGATATAGTTGGTTTTTATGCATCCTACCTTCTAAGGATTCAGTGCAGCTGTTCAAACGGGTTCTTGCCATATTCAACTCAGAAATGTGGTAATTCCTTTTGATCCGCTTTAATTAGCTACGTTTCATTCGATTTTACTGTTATCTGTTGGAGCTAATATCTTTAAGGCAATATTACAGCTTTATATGCTGATGTAGTAATAAGGACAATCACTTTAATTGTTAAACGGTTTTTTATATATTATTTTCAAGTATATCAGAATATAAACAAATGTATTATCTTTATAATTAGTGTGGGCTCAATATACATACGTGATTGGTATAAGTAGGCATAACAATTATCACAAATACATTATATTGTAGATTTATTATAAATAAGGAGTATAGATTCAATAGTTAAATATAATTTACAATATTTGTAGAAGCTTAATTACCATCTGAAAGCAGTTTTTGTTCTTTAATTAATTATTTAGCGCATTCAAGCACTGAATTGCATGGATATCATACAATTAATATTCGCGTAATATGTACATAGACACAGGAAGCAAAACAAAGATGAGTGATGTTTTTAAAATAAGATTGTTTAAATAGACAAAAGTCACACAAAAATCATTTTGAAACGAAATTTTGATTATACCTACTGAGCTGTTTCTACTGTTTGCATTGTAGCCTACGTACTTAGTTCTTTGTTACGGACTTACCTAACTACGAGTAATTAAACAAGAGCGCGGGAAGCTGAATTGGGGAATACCGTTATGGCTTGCCATTGGAGTTATCTTAAACATTTACTAGGGTTATCTCGACAGAGTTAGTACATTAATTATGTTTATGGAACGAGCGATTAAAATAGTCGCGCCGCGTCGTTAACGTGTCCGCATCGCATCGTTAACGCGTCCGCACCGCATTCTAGTTACCTTATGAACGTTAAAATCGTATACCTAGTTTCTTATTCTACCTAACGATTTTAATAGCAAAGATAATAAATATATAGATTGTACTAAGCGTTATATACGTACTCACTAAAGAGTTAATTTACTCAACCATCTTCTTGTATGTAACCTCGCTAAAAACGATGATATCGTTAGATTCGCATTTTACGCGTGTCAATCGATGGTTTATAATATCACTTTATAGTTAAATGGTTGAGGATTTATTTCATAGCAAATAAAGTTTCTGAAACTGTACCTTATTAAGCTGATAGGAATATTACCATGATCTCAAAACGGAGGCGAGCCGGATGCAAGTGCGTTTATAGTGGTTAATAATAAGTAATCATTCACTTTACTTCCGACGTAGTAAGCAGGAAACAAGA
The DNA here is from genome assembly GCA_921882275.1 of Brenthis ino. NCBI lineage: Eukaryota > Metazoa > Arthropoda > Insecta > Lepidoptera > Nymphalidae > Brenthis > Brenthis ino. Next base: position 32,156,702 of record OV170222.1, on the reverse strand, counting down.
TGTCTGCCGTGATAGTCACGTATTTTTTTTAAAAGCAATGGTATTATTGAAATTCATTTTATTACATACATGTTTCGTTTCAAGCTTTATTATCATAATGAAATCAATTGTAAAATGAGAGCGATACTGTCATTAAAAAGACATATAATACAACTACAGTTTTTACGACTAATAAATTTTGGCACAGTTAAAGATACGAAGACATTTTGAAAACTTGTTTCTTTAGATTTTTATGTTTTCACATGCACTCCTGAATCCATTATGGAAGCGATTTATATTTTTTTTATGAAAAAAATAAAAAGACAATAATTTTATTCTGCTTATGTTTTCGGCAATCATAAAGAAATTTTAATGTAAATGACTTAAAACCCATTATGTCAAATTTTATCTAAAGATTACAATTAATTATTGAACTTTTAAAATTTTAATACCACTTAAGATTAGTATAAAACTACCTTAATAATAAAAAGTCTTTTACTGTGTAGGTACTAACAGATTTTATATTTATTTATTACGTGCTTAGGGTTCCGTACCTCAAAAGTTGAAAAAAGGAACCCTTATAAGATCACTCTCTTGTCCGTCTGTCCGTCTGTCTGTCTGTCTATCCGTGTGTCACCACCGATTTTCTCATGACCGGGTGGACGCAAGTTGAAATTTATTCCAGATACTGAGGTCTATCCCTATTAGGTGTATAAAAATCGAGGTCCTGAGTCAACACGATAAAAAGATATGGGCAGATTTAGATTTTCGCGAAAGCTTGTAAGTTCTAAAATTCAGCTTAATTTTCAACTTTTTTTATTTTTCGGAATTTTCCCTTTACTTGTGCTGAAACATCTTGTTTTTAATCAAAATTGACAATTCTAGGTCAAAGGAAGTACCCTATAGGTTTTGGGTCGAAAACCTATATGGTAGTTCCCGTTGACCTTGAAAAAAGCAAGGTCTTACAGCACAAATAAAGAAAAAATTCCAAAAAAATAAAAATAAAGTTAAACAGATGTCCTACAAATTTGTACGGAGCCCTCGGAGGGCGAGTCCGACTCGCACTTGTCCGTGATTTTTTATAATTTAAAATCAGTGATATGCCTCAGCTGCACTTATGCACTAACTGTATTTCACGCGTCACTTTACTTTAGAACATCAAGATCATGAACGAATTTGGCTAATTCGTTCATGATCAAGATCTATGAATTAATTTTAATGTAATATAGATAGACAACTTATACACATTCTGCAAACTTGAAATTGATGGCAGGTAGATTCTTCTAAGAGAGGAGATTCAAGCTCTAAAGGCTTAAAAAAGGGATTTTCTCCTCGGGGCTGTACTTAAAAAAGTAAAGGAGCGGAGTCGCGAGCAAATAGTAGTATATAGACTAAAACTGCCCTAAAGACAGATTAAGTTTTAGTAGTTCAGTTTTGGAGATAATGATAACAATTTAAATAAGGCCCGAAGCCACAGTGAAATGTAGCATTGAATAAAATTATACGAGGGAAGACCTAATTAGGTATGATTAAAAACTTTACATGCGTAATAAGATCTCGTTTTACTGCTTCATTAAATCGTTTTCCAGTGTTATCTAAAAAGTATCGAGAAGTATTAAAAGCATATAATTTAAGAATTCAGCCGTATAAGCGTAAAGGGAAAAGTTTATGTATAAGAAGTTTTAACGAATGAGTTTTACCACCTACTCGTATACGAATAGAGACGAGAAGTGAAATGGAGTTAAGTGGTCTAATGTATGTCCATAGTCGACGTCTCGAAGCAACACTTTTAATGGATACTGTCAGTTTTTGCTTTTATTTATATACGCTATTTATATAATAAAATGTTTACGAAGACTCTGATCCAGCTAATGGTCCAAGAGATGACTGTAAGATATTACATCACTCTTTTGCTGTGTGGTAAGTTTTTAATGACATAACGATCAATTATGTAAATTTTAATTCATTTTATTTCGTCATTTAACGTTTACCAAACTAATATTTACTAAACGAAAAAGTATTTCTTTAATTTTAGTAGACAAAAAGCTTATTGGTCTTTTTTTACATTTTCTCAACTAAATAGAAAAATATTTGTTAGTTGGTAAATGGATGAGATTGAATGTGTGGCTTAAAGGTAGATGTCTTGAAAACAATTAAAGTTGTACAATGAAAATGTTACACACAACGCTTAGCGGCGAGCCATTGTGTCGCTATGAGTATTAATCGAATAAGTCGACCTGCGAAAGCTATAATAGTGTTTACACTTTACAGTCACTTGATGTGCCAGCTATGTAATATTTTGGTTTGTTTGAGTGGTTGGTTTGTGCTAACTAGTTCGAAATGCGAAAGTTTGTAGGTATATCTGTTTCCTTATGAAGGCCAAAATGCCGAACCCATTTCGATAAACTTAACATAGGGCTAAGAGAGGAAACAAGATTTTTCTTGTAAAGCCTCTGGCATAAAGTACCTAACGATTCCTTTTTTTTTAAATACATGGTTTGACTGGGATGATTATAATATATGTATATAGGAAATTAGTACGTACTTATTCACTGTACATTTCTTTATTCTACATTAATAATACAAAGCTAATTGTTATTAGATTAAACCCATAATCCTAATAACTTAACGTATGCTAGAGTTCGAAGCCGGTGCGGGCCCGTTAATACACCGAGCTCGCGTCGGATAGGTCGCCAAAGTGTGTTAATTAACTGGGAGCGTGTAAGGCGACGCTCACGGCCGCTCTAATTGCGCGATTATTCCTCCGCGACGCCTAACTGCTGGATGAAATTTAATTAAAGTTTGTTGTTCAAATAGATTTAATTAAAGTAATGTTGTAGCGAGTGGCGCGCCGACGCCGAGCCGCGCGGCTCAATCCGCGTGAGTGCTGCGCAACTTTTCTAATTCATTACTTCTGAAAGCGTTCCCGTGACGCCGAGCACTCTTAATAATTTGTATTGTATAGTTATAGCCGTTTTAGTGAGATCTCGGCGAAAGTTAGGCGTACGTTGGTCCTCCACTAGCTAACCTAGTTCTTTTGATATCTCTTTCAACCTCGAAGTATCTTCTAATTTTTTTTATCGTTTTGACCTAGTCCTTTTTGTTTCATTATTATAATATTAATATTTTTTTATAATCTCTGCAATTGTATAAGTGAGAGGAGGAGCATTGACTGAATTATTAATACATCAATAGTAAATTACACGATATTTCTCCATTAGCGAGACAGTCGCGTCGTTGAAAATTATATCGGAATGGACTCTCGAATACAAATGTCCCGTTAAAAGCAACATTAAGATAAAAGCTATTTGCTATAATTCTTATTAATTATTAACAGATTGTTAATTAAGAAGGTATGAGGTTTAAAAACCTTTTGAAAATAGGAAATATTTATCTATCTAAAAATAACAATCGTAGCAACGATACGAGGCGGCCGTAAGCGACGAACGATGTTCGCGTCAATTACGGCTAATGGAAAACTTAAATTATGATAAAAGCTAAACGTACGACTGATGCTGCGTGGTCGTATCGGTACCACTCTAATGTCCTCGTCGTAGCATTTGCCAAACTACTTAATAGCCTGTTTTTACATATCTTATCTCGTATTATAGTCATTTATCAATATTATTTAATTAACTAACAAAAATTATTTGAATAAATGAAATTAAAAAACAAAAAACGATATTCATTCTTGTATGCTAATTTTTCAGCCTCTATACACTAGACATATTAAAGTAGATGAAAGTGTAAGAACATTTGAAGGCATTTTTGAAAAAATCTTATTAGATCTTTTCCTCATCTTGGTGTGAATATTAACTAAATTACTATCGATTATCAAATCGGTCAGAGAATAACATTTTACACCAAACTTCATTAGATAGCTGTATAATAAAACAATTTATTCTGCTTAACAACAGAGATATAATTTATTGATAAACTAGCGGACCCGACAGACGTTGTCCTGTCTACACGTCTTTAATTTGAAAATTTCAAACTTTTTTTAATAATTTTTTTGATGAAAATTATTATTCAAATTGTGAATCTAAACCATTCCCAGATCCCCTTGAACACACACAAAAAATTTCATCAAAATCGGTCCAGTCGTTTGAGAGAAGTTCAGTGACATACACACTCACAGAATAATTATATATATAAAGGATATGTTCGCATTTACAATATAGTAAAAATATTTTCTAAATGCTTATACAGTAATTCCACACAGTGAACGCGAATAGCCTCGCCGACTCACAAAGCACTTAGTCGGTCAGCTTTCAGCCGATTACCTTCGACGTGGAGCCTAATTTGATTGCAACAGCGTCAATTATCACGTCAAAACCATAGCTTTTTGTTTACCACTTTTCGCACTGTCTCAATGCTCACTTCATATGATTTAATGCAAATAAAGAATTATTGTTAAAGCTTCTACGAGTAAATTGGCATTGTTCTTATTCGATTGTTCATTGTTCCAAGCGATCGAACAATTAAAAATGAACGCTACCAATGAACTGTTCGTTAGGCGAAGGCTCGTTAAACGCTTTCGACATGGCTAAAATTTTCCGCGCACACAGACGGCCGCGGGTGCTGAATCTGTTTGTGAAAAAACGATCGAAGCAATCGCGGTATAGTGGGCGTTGTACAAAAATGGAAGAGTGTATTCGTTGTCTGCCAGTCAATTTCCTTGATGAATACACAATTACGGATATTGGAAACACCACGTTTGTCGCATTGAATTTTTCCAGTGCACCAATCTTTATATATATAATTCTTCTGTGAGTGTGTATGTCACTGAACTTCTCTCAAACGACTGGACCGATTTTGATGAAATTTTTTTTGTGTGTTCAAGGGGATCTGGGAATGGTTTAGATTCACAATTTGAATAATAATTTTCATCAAAAAAATTATTAAAAAAAGTTTGAAATTTTCAAATTAAAGACGTGTAGACAGGACAACGTCTGTCGGGTCCGCTAGTTTCATATAAAATTATGAAATTAGACGATTTAATTACTAACTACATTGTTTTGCTCTATCTCTAAAAGTTTAACCAGCGTTTTAGCCATGCATTCGTACGAAATCAGTTTTTTTGACAAAACACCATCTAGGCTTTAGTCATTTTGTATTAAATAATATTAACAAATTTTATAGATAAACCTTTATCGTTTGTCGCTCTTTCTATTAGACTAGTATAGTATTATGTGATATGTGCTATTAGTGAATACTGCAGCCCTTGCGTGGTTTAGAAAAAGTAAGCAGAGAAACAGGCAGACGGAGACAGCGACTTTGTTATATATGTACTATGTATATGTACTATGTGTATGTACTATATATTCTTTATACATAAGGACTATGAACGTTAACAAAATAAATTGTGACTGCAGGTGTATCTGCTAAGAGCTCTTTTACAACCTACTTACTATGTTTTGGTTTATGATCATCGATTAGTATAGGTAGGTACTACTATTTTCTAGTCATGTATAATTATGTATGTTTGTACTTTCATGCGTTTAATCTCGTAATACTTAGTATCGTTATTGAAATCTTTACCGTCTTGGTTATTCCACTTTCAATTTAGGCGTCCTTGCAAGTTTACGCATCTCTTTCACAAGTAAATTGCTCTGCTCCGTCGGAGGAGTCATAAAGAAAATTGCTATACAGTTGATAAATAATTTATCTGAAAGCCCGCTCCAGTCACCGAAACATGCCCGGGATAGCACTGCTTCCACTTCCACCTAATATTACTTTCCTTTTGTACAATTTTGCAACAGGGCCGTTCGCACGTTTCTTTCCTTTTATGGGCAATAAGTGGAACGCAATTATATTTATGGAAGAGAAATGGTTACGAAAACTAATTTCACAGAGTATTATTCCATATGGTTAATATACATTTAATCTAATGAACTAACAATAGAGTATTGATTGGTTAAAGCAATGCTTTGACATTTCAGCGGAATGACCGAGAAATTTTATAAATAGTTACAATTTTGGTGTAATTTATGACCTTATCTTGATTTTTACTTTTTAGTTTTTGGGCACCCGAGTATTAGATTGAAAGATTTCTTTCGTATTGTAAAGTCGCTGAAATGATGCAGCTAACTGCTAATTGGAAGAGTTAGGTGTACAGTTTCTGGAGCGATGGAGCCTAATTAGTGTGCGCAGCGGCCTCTCATTACGACGCTTGGCTTTAATTACCCGCACGAACAGTAGCACAATCGTACTGAATACAATTTGATTCCCAACGACTTGAATGATTAACATTTCTAAAATACCTTATAAACAGTCTAGTACAGGAATGAAGTAGGAAAAATCTACATCTCAGATCGTAGTTTCAATTTCCGCTTGCAGCAAATATTTGTACCTATTGCCTATATAAGTGAAGAATCCGGAAATGCAAATAAAAGCACTCAAAACTCGAGTATTTATTGTATTAAAATTAAAACCAATGTTCACGCGTATCGTCGTGGCGCCGTTATGACAAATCATCCTTCCTTTCTTTTATTCATCCTTCATTCCATTCTTAACTTGAAATTATGTCATACATCTATCTCATTTTAGTCTTAAAATATCATTCCACGCATACTTATCTCGCACATAAGTATATATAAGTATATTCTATCTCGCACATAAGTGCAAATAAGTATATATAAGTAAATCCCACATAAGTATGAATGTGCGTCAAGAGTTTCTAATTATATCTACATAATAGAACATCATTTATTTTTTTTAATTATTTTATTTATTAGGAAGCCTACGTTATATACTAAGAATACATTTCTTAACTTGATATAGTTATACATAATAAAGTGTTACGAAGTATATTACAATTACAGGCTAACTTAATATGCCAATAATAATTGTTGAACTAAGACATATATCATCATTGATTCTGTGGACAAAAATTGTGGTAAACTTTATAAAAAATATAACGTTAATAACCAATTCATTCGAATATATATTTATTGAAATAATCAAAGGAATGCAGTTAACATTGTAATATATTAGGTGCATAGTACATACTAAATGTAATAATATTAATTTAATTCTTAATATATTCATTCACAATAAACAAATTAATAATTTAGGTTCCATTTTCTCTATTTTAAAATAGCTAAACGTAATACTTTCTTAGATTTACGCGAATACTTGACATTTTAATTAAAACTATTTTTTCGGATTTATTCGCGAATTTATTTTGATTTTTGGTTCCCGACGTTTCGAATGATTTACAGCAATCATGGTCTATATGCTAAACGTGTTTTTTACAATATACTATGACACACTATGAATAAATAAAATATGGTGTGTACCTAACGTATGCACGATGTGAGTGGAGAGTAGCCTTAGCACACGAACTACGAGGCCACTTTGACAGAGCTTTTCGCTTAAATGTGAAGATAGACTCTACTAGTAGGTATCGCTGACTAGTTCCCAACCTATAAAATGTATGTATATAATTCTCAACAAATATATTCATAAAATGATATGCCCAATAAGAATATATTATAAATAGCTAGATTATAGCTAATATGTCAATATGAGATATATATTTTTAATGTGTTTCGTACTTTGGACAAAGGCTACATAAAATGAATAGTATGTATCTCCGATCCTGTTAGTATATCTTATCTAGGTAGTGTCCTCGCACCTCAGAGAGCACGTAAAGGTAGGTCCGACATGATGTTATATCACCTTTTTTTAACGTAGAGAAATGCATTTATGCATACCACCTGCATACATACAGGTGATCATGTGGGACTCACCAACAAAGCCAATACTCACTAAAACCCAACGGAACCTCCCCCGTCTGAATGGGGCATCGCAGGATCGCTTACGCATTCAACCACGACGCCCCGAAGGCAGATCTGCCGAAGCTGACCACAACAACCATGGGCTTGCTCCAAAAATCCACTCTGCTATCAGAGGAGTACCAGGAGCAATCCGCAACGAGGTGAGCTGCCTCCCAGTGTGTTTTTTGGCTTTGGCTGAATTGCCAAACGCTATAATAAGCCCCCCAACCACGACCGACAAGATGGTCCGAATGGGGGTAAATGTCTATTCAGTATGTAAGTCATTATATTTTTTTACTAACTGAAGTATTTTGTTTTCCTAAATTAGTTAAATTAAAAAAAAAAATCTTAAGATGTAATGCGTTATTATACGGTTCAAAACAAAATGTGAGGTATGGTGTCAGAAAACTTCTTGTCATTGGTTATAACGACATGTCTTCTTAATTTTTGATCGATTTATGTTATGTTTATGGTATCTTAATTTATATTTATAAACATAGGAAAAGAAATATGAGCTTATTTTTTATTGTTTCGTATAATAGATAATGACCCAATTAACTACGAAAATAACTATAATTGTAAACCTATTATATATTTTTCCTTAAATGATCTCACTATTAGTAACGAGACTAATATAACAAAACCTAATAATCGCGCTATACCACACAGTAATGGCGTATTACGTAAAATTACTAACCCCGTTCCATTTGCCGTAAGGTTGTTTATTCAGGTGTATTAATTAGCGGACAGGTGGATTTGCGAGGGAGATGAAGCGTAACCTAATTAGGATACCTGCACTTTATATTATGTACGTAATATCCGCTGCACTCTATATTATGTGCATTTTGATTGATAAATTCTATAAGAAAAAAGTTTTTAACGTTCGCTAAAAAAAAAATCACAAAGAAACTGTTTGCTATATAGGCACTAATTACAACGTATTTTATAAGAACATTTATAAAATATGTTTATAAGATACATATATGAGAATTCCTTTGACATGATAAAAGTAAACAAATATTATTTTTATTACCCTACACTTCAATTTCGTTAATGACAATATTTAGTTATTTGAGTTCATATCTAAAATTATTTAAAAAGATTCATTCAAACAAAAATCACGCGACAATTGAATATAGCATGCATTCTACTAAACAAAAGAGTTTTACTCGTACAGTAGCTAGAAACAGTTATTGCTTCGTCAAATATTAATAGATGGACAGTAAACAGCACTCACCGGTGTCTATTTATGTCTATGTGATGGCATAGCAGCGAAATCAATTAGGTACGTTTGCGAACTGCTCCAATAAATACTGCTATCGGTAATTAGAATCAATCGTGGGATTGCGACGGAGTCTATTCTGAATAAGTCGAGTCGCCGTGTAGGCGAGCTCTGGCTGACAGCAATTGGCTTATTAAGAAAGAAACTAACAAAACTTAATGCCCGTTCTATTCATTAATTTTATTGGAGTCTCTCTAAAAGATTTATTTACATGTAGATTGTGTTGACATGGTTTGAGTCGACATTTATACAGGCTACAGGGAAGATTGATAGTTTAACATTAAGTAGTCTCAAATATATTAGTTTGTCTGAGCTAAACGTTATACGTTATAGATTGACACAATGCGTGTTGAATACAAGTACACCACAGCCGAGCGATATGTATATATACTCAGTAATACAATTTAAAGTTTTCTTCTCATCAGAACTTAACAAAATTAGTCTCATAATACTTTCTTAGATTTACGCGAATATTTGACATTTTAAATAAAACTATCTTTTCGGATTTTGTCGCGGATTTATTTGCATTTTTGTTCCGAAAAGATAGTTTTATTTAAAATTTTATTTAAAATTTATTTAAAATAGTCTCGTTAATTTCTTAAGCTTAAGTATTTCTTTTGGTATCGAATCCGCGACCTCCTGCTTAGTAGACATTGTCAATCGTAGTACAATGAGAGTAGTATATCACTACATACTGCCTCGGTGGTGTAGTGGCTAGCATGTACGGCTGCACGTCCGGATATCCTAGATTCGAGTTAAGGGGTCGGGCCAAGTTTAGTTATTGAGTCTTTCTGTTCAGTAAGCCTCAGTAATAGCCCGGAGTTGGGAAGTTGGCGGTGTTTTACCCTCGTGCCTCGGAGCTGTCGGTCCTGCGCTTTAATTCCCACTGGTCGTGTCGAGTAGTCGTCCCACCAGAGTATGAGAGTGACATGAATAGAGCACTTATGTCTGCGTGTACATTCGTGCAATATAATATCTCCTGCGTAGATGACTAGTCTCAATGAGATTGACCGCCGTGGCCGGAACTTATATTTATCACTACATATTACAAAATAAAATCCCCTCCCTGAATCTGATAAACTCAAAAACTACCGAACCGTTTTTCATACGGCTTTCACCAATGCGTCTAACTGCGTAACCCAATAAAGTTGTATGGAAACACTGTATTTATTCCGTTAAAAAAGTTTCAATAAACTTTAGCAACGCTCTACGTACATACGCTAGGAAGTCACTAGTTTATAATAATCATGTATCAATTTCTTATTAGAGTTTTTGTTAAACGTATAATTACAATTTAGCAATCTAGCTTAATTAATATTATGCAAACAAATGTAATTCCAATTAACAATCTAGCGCTATCCGCGCGTTGCTGTATTAAAGTCAATTAATCATTCGCTTAACGTTGATTTGAATACTGATTAGACTTACAAGTAAATAGATACAATCGACTATACAATGGATTTGTTGAAATTTATTTCATAAAAAACTAATCTGGAATATTCTAACAAGACATTGATGCTGATGTATAAAAATTTTATAAAACTTTATTTAAGAATTATTTCTACATGTATATTTCCATGTAAATCTTAAGAAAGAAAATTACAAATATACTTAATTATATATACAAAACATATGTACACTTAGTTATTACTGTACAAGTCATGTCCGCGTGGAGTAGTGGCAAGAATGCTAGCCGCATTCCCCCGTTGAATGGCAATGCCGATTCTTTGGGCGAAAAATGCGCCAGCCCTCCTGTCACCAGTAGAGGTGATAAGACGGGGTGTTATGTCTTTTATAAAAATTAGTTGAACATTACATAACATGGCTTCATCCTGTTTCCGTATACATACAACTGTAGATAAATATGTATATACACTTCAATGGAAGGAAAAAACTTATTGGGAATGCAAACTATTCTGAGCAAATTACCTCAAGATCTATTAAGAGATTTTACCTTGGAGACATAATTTTGCATTTAAATTATTAATAACTATAATATGAGGATACACTCATAAATATTTTAATAATATACATACTCGTTATACCTATACGAGTAAAGAGCGGTTTACTATAACATAAAGTAAATTTTAAAATTACTATAAAGTGGTAAATTAACAGTGTAGGTATATATTTTTCTTTCTATGATATAGTTTAAAAATTTATTTTCTTCAATGTTTTAGGTACTTTTGATTTTATCTTATTTAAATATTACGATCTAATTAAGTAACAAGTAATTTAATCTTAACATAAATTGTCAAAGAGTCTACGGGTAAAACAATATGTGATGTCCATTAAAGTTTTTTCTCTACGGTCTCTATAAAGCAGAAAGCAGTACCATTTTATGTATGTATATTATGTTTTTTGCTTTATTATATAAAATGAATTTATGTAAAACTAGCATTGCTCGCGGCTCCTCCCACGTTCAGATAACCAAAAACCAAATTTTTAGGTTTCACAGATTAGTATACTCTTACATTGCAGTTTTTGCATTTTTTCTCAGAAATGAGATATTTTCCCGCCGTAAAAAGTATCCTATATGTTGACCCGGTTAACCAGCTATCACCATATCAAATTTCATCAAAATCCCTCCAGTGGTTTTTCTGTGATGCGGCAACAGACAGACAGACAAAAATTCAAAAAACTATAGATTCGGCCTCTGTATCGATAATATATAATGTTTATTTCAATAAGATTTTCCAAAAAATATTTAATGTACAGATTCGGCTTAGTTACAATTCTATTATATGTATAGATGACAGATATTATAACATTGCCAAATGTGAGTCAGATTCGTGCTAAAGGTTATAAATTCTATTCAATATTTATACTGTATTTAATAATAGGTACATTAAAATTAGATTCATTACACAAAACATATATGTACGTTGTGTACGGAACGTCATGGGCTATGGCTGATTTTATTTACACTATGTAACGAGCTTATAATATGTAGGTATATTAAGTGATACGAGTATCTCACCGATATAATTAAAAAAATATATTTAAAAGTTCTTTTGATAAACAACTTTCAAAAATTGCAGATTAATTCGTTACTCGTATGGATAATTATATCGCTAATTGTTTGTTTTTTAATTCTGTACTTAATAAACAAAAAACATAAAAAACACCAAATTCTGACCGAAAAGTTACATATTAATACATAAGATTTAAAAAATGTATTTTATAAGTCTTTTAGTATAACCGGAATAATAATTTATTTCCATTAAGTTTTCTTGTTTCAGCATCATAGCTCTATAACTTATGTAAAGCTATTAACCTCTTACCTTGTTAAATAAGCGTATGCTTATTAGGTATCTACAAACGCCTTGTTGCATTCAAATTTTTGTAAGCGTTTGATCTATGTCTATCTATATACCCTTGAAATAAGTTTAAGAATTTGAGGTGACAAATATAGCTTTTATCTATACTAATACTATAAAGAGGTAAATTTTATGAGTTTGAGGGTTCGTGAGTTTGTGACGTTGTAGGGGGTAATCTCTGGATCTGCCGAAATGATTTAGATGGAAATTGGTAACAAGATAGTTTGAGACCTTGGAAAGAATATAGAATACTTTTTATAACGGAAATCATCCCTTAAGGGGGTGAAAATGAGGATGAAAGTTTGTATAGGGAACCAAGTTAGGGACCCGAGCGAAGCGAGGGTGAGTCGCTAGTTATAAGTAAAAAGCAAAAATAATATGGCATTAATCTGATTATATTTAATAAGCATTATAAATAATAATTTAAACATTATCTGTAAGACTAACCACTAAGTATTACCTATTAAAACTTTTCTTCTTTTCAATTTATAGCAACATAATTACATATTATGAAGTTCCCGATGGTGTTACGAGTGTGCATCAAAAATTAGCCGAACAAAATGTGGTGGTTTTCACATGTACATACTACTCGTAGTGTGACACATAGGTATAATTTTATAGTAATCAGTAGATAGTTGACCTATTACGTAATAGTGCACCACTTTCATGTTATTACTTCCCGTTCGTGCTCACACAGGGCCAGCCAGAGCATTCACGAAAGTCAAACGAGATGAGACGGGCTCCTTACTCGTTATCTGTAATTAGGATCAACAGCGGAAGAGCTTCTGGAACATTTGGGCATCTGACCCAGCCACCCGGTCAACCGCGCGCAGTCCTTACATAATTTGATCCTATGTACATTATTAAAAGATCAACTTAATTAATACTAAGTCTAAAAGGTTTTCTAGAAGTCAATATTTATAATCGCGCCAACTTAACTCGTCAATAATATTCAAACAAATTTCAATGAGAATAGCGCTAATGGGTTGTTGTTACTGACTTGGCTTAATTAAACAAGCCGAGAGTCGACACTCAGACGCATAATACTGCTAATTAAACGCGGGCTTACAGAGATCCGAAAAAGAGGCACTCAAACACGCTTAGCTGGTATTATTACAGTGTATTCAGGAGGCTCGGCAAACAGGCTCTCGTCGCCGAGGGTGCTACTCTCAAGTTTCGCGTTTAATTAGACAGATAGAGGCGCGGACGGGCCTTATTAGTATTGTCTACGGGGGCCCAATTAACACCCGGGCGGTGCCGTGGGTGGCTCCAAGTTCGTTTTAATAATCAAGGGATACCCTTGCCTTCGTTAGCTAAAAACAGGATCGAGTTCTCATCTCAAAAATCTATGTAGGTACATATTAAACGTTCCCGCATCGTCACCGGCCACAATATCTCGCACGCTTATTAATTATTAGTAAAAATCTTGCGCTTTAAATTACTTTTTGCTTATAAAAATATTACCAATAGAATTTGTTTCTAGCAATGTAATAAAAGATAATTGCGTCGTAATTACAATTTCGCCATCTGATAGCAATTTGTATTAGCGATTATGAGGAAAACAGTCATTAATTAATGCTCAGCGGATCCTCTCTGCCAGTCGGTAATGGTTTTATTCATTATTCTTTCGTTTTAATTATGATATAAAGCTTGCCCGTAATTAATTTGTATGTTGGTACTATCAATTAGGCAAAAGCTCGGGCAGGGCTGCAGCCTTGCGCCGCGTGCCGCATGTAGCATATCGCTGCATCTCTGCCATAAAACTCTCATTACTGAAAGAGCAATTTCTCTCATTAATGAACATTGCAGAATATACGTAGTCTCTAATTAGGAGAATTATTTAACTTGGAATATAACAACCTGTATGTTATAATAATTCGTTTATTCCAATTTACCCAAACGTGGGTTATAAGAGACCCCATTCAGTTACGTGTTATCTACTCGTATGTACATTGCAATGGTTATTAAGCCTTTATATTGGAAGCTTCCATATAGCAAGTATTTTTTATTAAATAAAAGGTAATGCGATTAATTATTATTTCCATAATCGCTAAGATACGAGAATTCAAGTCCAGCTGTAAATTAAACTGGTTTACTATAAATCCGGAGTTACATTTCATACAAGCTCTTTAATCATCAATTCCGTATAAATGATCCGTTAAAACTACTGCCAATTACAACAATTCTTTTAAGGTAACGTAGAGGCTAGGTCCACTAATTAAATGTCATGTTATATGATCACTTAGAAAAACCAGAATGGCTGTTTATTTTCTTTGTTACGGATTCATTACGCTGATATTGTGTTTAATGTTTTTTATACAGCAACATTCAATCTAATTATTTTTAATAATACCTCATAGTTGACAAGCTATAGCAAATGTGGACTTAGATTTCTTGTCATATTTATGCTAATACACATTTATTTTTAACGAGAGTTAAGATATAATAATATGATAAATATAAAAAGATATATTAATCATGTAATACGTGAATTTAATTACTAAAGTTGATTGGCGCCTCCACCGGAACGGCGCGTTCTCTACATCCAAGCGGTGCATATCAAAATTGTGATAGATCAAGGACACAAAATTTATTTTTTTAATCCTTGTTTAAATCTACTATGCACTTATATAGTATACAAAAATAAACATTGAAAATAGACTTTTTTAAAGTGTTTTGATAAGAACAACAATATTAATAGTTGGATAATTTCAATAGCTTATGTGAGGAATAATTTTGATATACATAAATACTTATTATAATATATGATTTAGATAATTAAATGAGTATCTTTTAAACTGCAAAATCATGGACAGTTTAATCTTTGCGGCTCTTCTCGTAGCCGCGAGCTCAAGTGGCAAAACGTGCTTGGTAATAAGAAGCTACCTATTCATTAGTGTTTTAAGAAAGTTATTAGTGCCGACAAGTCGAGCGTGCGCCTGCGCTTGCATTTTTGTACGCAATTTTCTGGGTCAGAACGCAAGTGTAATAAAAGCTTTGCGACCGAAAAAAAAAACAAAAAGTCTTTAAATAAACATTACGTATATATTTTGATATTAATTAAAAGAAAAATGTCAAAATCACGGTTTAAACAAACATAATTAAATATAGAAAACAAATAAAATAAAATAATAACTGCTATACAAATATTAAGTTAAAATATTTCATGATGCGAAATCTTAGTAGGATAAGATTGTCAATACATAATAACGATGTCACCTCGTACCAAAAGTTAATAAATTTTTATGTGTAAAGTCTAGAAAATAAAAACAAAAACAAGTGGATATTAGTTTTATTATCATAATAATCGCTGAAAATGCGCGGGCGCATATAAAATTTTATGATACAACCATCAATGGACATATTTAAGATGTCCACGATCCACGTTAACGAACTGTATTTTGTCCCATTTATAGTCTCCAAATAATACATTATACATAGGATTGTCTACCGCCCGATTAGTAGGTTTGTAGGTCTAGTCATGGGCATTTTGTGGGTCTATTATATGTAAAAGATATTCTTATAGTACCTACCTAGGGGCCATGAATTGTTTTAAAATTACTACATAATATTGTTCCAAGTAGTTTATCTGACGGCATATTGAATAAATATTCAAAGAATGTATGTTACACATACCCATGCATGTATGTATAGGAGAGTCTTAAACTAGAACCTTAATAACATAAGTTTGTCGTGCGGCTCCCGTATTTAAATTCCAGCGGACGATGAGACACCATCCTTGAGTAATTACAGCAATACACGTAGCTATTAACGCGTTTAAAACAACTTTGCTCGTATTTTAACATTCAAAGAGAATAATACACATGTAAGCTAACACAATAATCGATTATCTATATTATGAATAATTTATTACATTTTTCATGTAAAATTTAATGTCTAATTGAATTAAAAAAAAACTGTTACTCTGTAATTTTATGTATTACAGTAATTAAAATGTTGTTAAAAGTAGTGGGGTAATTTAATGTCATACGCAAAATTATTTATTGTTAATTTAACATGAAAAAACTTTTTAGTTTATAATAGTGTGTAATGATGGTCTACTTTACAGGTCTTTTACAATAATATTCGTTCATTTACCTTTAAAACGGTTGAATTGGGTTCAATTTCCCAAAGGAGACAAAATGAAAGAAATCAATTTTTTCCGCTGTTTAACCGCAGTGAATGGGCACCAATTTGGCAATTTGCAGCCGCTCAAATTTAAAATTTCGAGGAAATAATTTGAATAATCGGTAAAAACTAGTAAATTTACACTAATTGTAAACATACATTTAAGTTGGCTAACGTGCTTTAAAAATATCCTGTCTCTACCAATCAACAATATATTATAAAGAAATAAATGTGCTTCGTATTATAACTACCTAGGTACATATACTAGCATCCGTCTATGGCTCCACTACGTACAAAATAGCCTGTGTTAATCTTACCCGAATCCTTTGCCCGCCGTTAAAGATCCTGTTAAAATAAGACGCTGACAGAGAGACAACATTTTTAATAGCCGTTAGATTTTACTATCTTGCAAATAGCCGAGTAGGTATATTATAACGTAACTATATTAAAATCAGATTTTATTTTATTTATTTAGTACATGTTTTAAAAACAGCTTTCTGTTTGTTCTAAATAAAATTAATAATAATAAAACCTAATTAGTTACGCTAAGTTACGTAGGTAATTAACTTTATATTCTTCTCATCTCCATTTAAATTTTACAACCTAGCGTTAACACGTAATCCTCATAGTGAAGCAGCTCATGAAATCCCGCTAATGGATCAAGCGAGACGATGCTTTAAAAATATCCATCTAATCTCGGAGTCGATTTGGCTAAAACATTCCCGATCCATGCCCGCGCAGAAACGGGAAATGGGACGTCTCGCCCACTTATGATGGGCTCTGCTGCACCATACAACATACTACCACTTAATAATAGCTTAACTGTTTATATATGTATATCGTATAAAGAAATTTAAAAGAACCAAATTTTAATTTATTTGTTAAAAGATGTCGATTTACTTTTCTATTTCATTATTATTTACTCTGAACTATAATTTTATCGTTACTATTAACGTAAACTTGTACAATTTATGTTAAATAAAATACAATAGAATCTTAATTGCCTACCATAAAGGTTTCATATCTTGTTTTTACTGAATTAATAACAAAGTAAAATTGCAATTTCATTTATTAAGTACATTTTATTATAATTAAAGCTTAATGGTTTTACGGTACCGGTAGCTGAGCTTTTGCTTGACACACTTCAAACCAGTATTTTTAATATTTGTAACTTTATAAAATTATCTGCAATAAAAAGTAAATTTCAAAAACTCAATATAATAACTTTTGCCATAGAGTTACGTACCTTAAGAGTCGGGTATAGAATCGGGTATTTTACTAAATTCAGCGTTTTCTGTTTGCCTGTCTCATTCTGTACTCAGTCTGTAGGACTGTATGCGCAACGGGCAAAATTGCCTTAATGTGAAAAAGCCCTGTACGAAGAAGAGAAAAAAAGAATTGGACATGGGATGGGAAGTATCACAGCTGATTTAATTCAGAATTTGAGTTATTATTACGAATATCTTAAAAAATAAAATACCTATAAATTAATGGGCACGCATCACTTTTATATTACTTACCTACCTACAAATATTTCTATTTAAAACTGTAAAACACACAAACGTTTTGTAAAACCTTGATGTAATTATGATGCAAACTTTAAATTAAAAAATGAATACTCACATTTAGGAAATAATAAATATTATAAAATGATATCTAAGTACAAATCATATATTTATTAATATTATACTTTATAATAATTTACTTTCAGTTAGCGATTTGGTGCAACTCGGCCAGAAGAGGGAGGTAGATGGTATTTATTCAGCATTAGAAAGCAGGCACTCTCTGTTGATGCGGCACTGACATATCCGTTAATGTCTTTTCCATTTCCCGCCACTATACGCCATCACCCCCCCCCCCCCCCCCCCTGACTGACGGCTTGACCGAAATGTTACTTGCGAGCCAAATTGTGCTACTTTTCAAATAAGGGCTTTGTAAATATATCCATTGTTGAGAAATAAACAATTAATGATATATCTGTTAGTTAAAAATAGAAAATAACATAGGAAAGTATAATAAAAATAAAGTTCACGTTTATCTGTCCGTATATTGTTATAGTAACACTATTATTCTCTAAATTACTGGTTTGATTTCTGTGCACGGTCCTTGTATAGGAGAAATCATATCGATATGAAATAATAAAGAATACAAAATAGAATTGTAAATATGTAAAGAAATAAGTTAAAGTAGTGTAGTAATATATTATTTCCCCCCATATATTATCGCACAATGGATCCTGCGACGTCCCATAAAGACTTCGTCTTGTTAGGTTTTAGTGGGTAGTACTGGCTGTTTTAGCTGGTGAGTCCCACATACCACATGTAAGTATGTATGTCTATAGGTGGCTTACGCAAATGTATTTCCCGACATTATAAAAAAGTGGTAGGTAGGTATTATATATTATTGGTATAATTTGTGACAGTTAATTTTGTATACGTATAATATACTCATTAAGGACAACAAAAAATATTTTATAGATTAAATTTATTTATAATTTAAGGACAGAATTCTTTGTATTATAAACTAGTGACTCACCCTCGCTTCGCTCGGGTTCGTCCCTAAGCTGATTTCTCGTACAAACTTCATCCCCGTTTTCACCCCATTAAGGGATGATTTCCGGAATAAAAAATATCCTACGTTCTTCCCAGGGTTTCAAACTATCTTCTTACCAAATTTCATCTAAATTAGTCTGCTAGTTTTTAAGTTTATTTGTTACAAACATGCAAAAATATAAATCTTTCCTCTTTATAATAAATATATTTATACGTAAAGATTATGAATGTTTTAGTTAACATACAGAATAGGTACATAAAGATATTAAGAACTTAAGGAGAATAAGAATTGATAAGGGTTATTCATAGTAACTGATTTAGTATAACTAATAGTATTCTAAGTAAATGAATACCTAGTAAAAAAAACATTTTTTAAAACAAGCTTTTATTTAAATGCTCCAGAAATAAGGAAATTGTAATATTAAATCAAACCTATTAGAAAAAATGTTGGTATAAATAGAAGATTATTAATAATAAAAGAAAAATAAGTCGTGTTAAAAAGTAATTAAAACTAATTCGAATGAAAAGATCAGTAGGGTGGATGGTGAGTGTCTCGCCGTTGCGTATCCCTCGCAGCCCTAGTGGTTGTCCATTGCCCTTTTGATTGCGCATTATTTGCGTGTTTATATCTACATACAGAATATTTAGTGCAGAAGAGAAGGGCACATTACGAATCTATGAGATAATAAACATCTTTAGGTGTAAGTGCGTTTGCTATGCAAAAATAATCTACATGATATAATAATAGGCGATGGCAATCAGACCAAATTATATATTTTTATATATATATATAAATTATTTATTTAGGTATTAAATTTAGACGAACAGTAACTCTCAGAAATAATATGCGATATAATTAGGTTTAAGGTTATGTGTATGAAAATAACTAAACTAATCTAATATTTTAAACTAGCTACGTGTTAACTCCAGGTATCTATCTGTGTAGGTATTAAATTTCATTCAAATGTGTCCAGCCGTTTTAGCGTGAAAGAGTAACAAACATGCACACACACTTTAGTATTTATAATACTAATTCGATTAAAAATACATAAAAATAATAGAATAAGCATGAAATAGTATTCATCCGATAACTGGATAAAATAGCCTTTTCGTACAGAAATGTTAAATTTTTTGTATGTTTGATGCCATTTGTTCAATTTTCTGCTCTTTGTTTTATTCAGTTAGATCGCTTCCTAGATTGTTGCTATTGTGATAAGGTTTTTTGTTGGCGCGGTTTTGAAGGGGACTTTAATTAAAAATGCTTGTTTAGTTTGAGTGGAGTGCCTTTTTCTGTTCTTATTTGAACAAATACCGAGATTAGTATGCATATAACACGTATTTCGACAAATCCTATAGAAATACATATCCATACTAATATTATAAATGTGAAAGTGTGTTTGTTTGTTGTGTGTTTGTTTGTCCTACTTTTACGTTGTCACGGAGTGGCTAATTGGCGTGATTTTTTGTGTGAAGATAGTTGGAGGGCTGGAGAGTGCCATAGGCTACTTTTTATCGCGGGAGATTATCTAATTCCCACGGGAAAACACGTTATAATACAATCCAAAAAAATATTTTGCTATTTATGCTTCAATAAAATTAAATAAATACGTGTTTTAGCATTTTTCAAATTTTAATCCTATAAGGGGTTAAAAAGGGAATGATAGTTTTTAAGAAACCTACCTTTTCAGAGATTTTTAGTTTTAGCGCGAGTGAAGCCGCGGGTTCCGCTAGTATTTATATAAATGCATAATATACGTATACATATACTGTACTTATAGTTATGAAGATACTTAAGTATCATTTATTAATTATATATTTATTTTTATATATCATTATTTTATAATTTTTCTGTCCTTAATTGATTATATTCAGTGATAATAATACCCGTAAGTATTTATATATACCCTAAATTTATATTGCAATTTCATTAATTTGCTATGCCATAATTTTAAATTTACATGGGTATATAAATAGATATAAAAATTAAAAAAGAGCTTGTAACGAAGAGTACAATAGTCCTATTCCTATCCCATCCATTCACGTCTTCATCGTATTTATATATTACTCACGGCTCAAGTATCCGATTATATAACACGCAAAATTTCAATTACAACTTGTAATTAGTTTTTCGAGAGTTTTTCTTTCAGTCATAGGGTGTGTGGAGAAGCCGGTGAGAGAGCAAGAAAGCATGCAGACCGTCTCATTCTATCATGCAGCTGCGAAGCTTTGAGTAATGTCCATGCCACTTATTTGATTATTTTTATGCAATCTGCGCAGGAAAATGAAGGATTTATTTACTGCATACCCACCCACTGTTAATTAATTTTGCAAAGTCCGAGCTCGCTATAAACGTACTTTATTAGCTTTCTGAATATCAACTCTAAGTAACATATAAAACGTCAACTTTAAACTACAAATATTTGATAAACTCGTGTGGTTGTTATATTTCTCTCGTATAAGTGTTAATAGGTACCTACTCACGTTAGTTATTCAATTCATAATATTGCTCAGATTTTGACCCTCCTTGTGGATTGCCAGCGCCGCCGCTGCCCGCTAATGCACGGAAGCCGGGCCATGCGAATTAATGGCAAGAATAATGGCGATCCCATTATGGATTGCCGCCAACATACTTTAGCCATGAAAAGAACCGAAAGTTACATTTGCGATACTCTGAATACTGAGAGCGCTTGGACGCCTCCACCTACTACCCTCGGGGGGTGGCCTACAGAGTGCTATAGAATATTATTACATAATTTATTAAGGTGTAATATGTAAATTCATAACTAAATGTACTTGCTACAATTATTTTATAATGTTTTCGACCACATATTATAATAATTTCTCAAATTTATGAAAATAAGGAACATAAATTAGAATTAATGACAGTAAGTTTATATCTACAAATTCAATTACAAAATATCTGCACAGTATGTAATGACTTTAGGCGTATTTAGAAATAATAACTAAAAATTGTACATACGTTAAGATTCTCTGCGGCTTTTACTGTTCTCTTGTCACAATTTTCTATGTAAAAGTTTGAATGAAACTCTTTTAAAACAGCTTTTAAGAAAATTAAAGCATTAATAGCGACAAGTCTAACAGGGGCTTTAGGTAGTGTATGACTTAGCAGGCGGCGGGCGGTGTCATCCCAGTCCCGACACCCGCTTGCAGTCCCGGGCTTCAAGCTTGAAGGCTAGCGCGCCACTAATTGCCAATTTGTTCGATCCTTAGATCTGACATAATGATGCGACTTCGTTTATTCAAATGATTCAACGGAAATCTCTGTTGCTCCAATATCTGAACCCAAATGTAAGGCGATAAATGTCAACGCAGTTGTTTATTTTTATGGGACAGTGTTTACAATTACTAACCTGAATGTATGGAAATAGTAAATCATTATTTACATTAAATTATATTGAAGACAGTCGATTTTTAATGTAGACTAGTATATTAATCTATACTAATATTATAAAGAGGTAAAGTTTGTGAGTTTGTGACGTTGTAGGGGGTAATCTCCGGATCTACTGAACCGATTTAGTTGAAATTTTGTAAGAAAATAGCTGGAGACCCTGGAAACGACATAGGATACTCCCTATTTTTTATTTTTATGATTTTTATCCCGGAAATCATCCCTTAGATGGGTGAAAATGGGGATGAAAGTTTGTATTGGGAAGCAAGCTATATAGCTAGCAAGTATTATAAGAAAATTATGACTTTAAAAATTGTTTTTACTTGTGATATTTAAAACAAAAATTGAATCAAAAATAAAGAAAGTGGCGGCTCTTATTTATACCAAATCTCAAGTAATTTTGTTCGTAATTGGCAATTTGTTATGTTTTAATTTTTAAGAAATATTGATTTTTTAATAGCAAGATTTAAAATATTTTATGATTGGTCACTTGACCTTTCATAACTCAAGATCAATAAACAAATACTAGCGGCTCACCCTCACTTCGCTCGGGTCCGCCTCTAGACAAACAAAAACAAATCTATGTCACGGGAACCGTACATTTTTCCGGGATAAAAAGTAGCCTATTTGTTATTCTGATGTATGAACTATATTATTGTAAAGTTTAATTAAAATTCAATCAGGAGTTTTTGTATACTAAGCTGTATAAGTTACTATAGTTTTTTAACTATCCCACGGGAACTTTTTAGCTTTCTGGAATGAAAAGTATCTAAAATGTTGACCGGGAATATAAGGTACTATCATGCAAAATTTCATTTAAATCGGTCCAACGGTTTCGGAGATTAGTCCATACAAACAGATAGAGAAACAAAAAAATTGAAAATAATCTGGATTTGTTCTATTTCTCTTCTTACATCCGGCTGGATCAGTTTTTGTCTTTTTTTTTCTATGTACAGACATTCGACCTCTACAGTTTTATTATATGTATAGAATAATTAAATAGTTATAAAAACTTAAAATTAAATTCACATTTTATATTAACCTATACATATGTATATTAAATTAAATAGGCTGTCGTAAATGAAACTACCTGCAACCTGTGATTTGAAGAAAATTAGAAAGGCACTTTTTGCACAAAACCTCTTTTGTACAAATATAGGTACCTACCCGTACGTATCTCGAAGCAACTTAAGTTTCAAATGATAAATGATTAAAATCTTTATTGTTAAATAACTTATTAAAAAAATTTAACAGACTAATAGGTACTATTTTTTTTTTAATAAAAGTGCAATCAAGTGCGAATCAGGTTTGCGCACCGAGGGTTCCGTTTATCATACAATATATTTGGAATGTGTCATCAACAAATAAAACAACATCATATTATCACACTGGATGAAATTTTTATGATTTATGGTTTAGTTCATTTTCAAACTATTATGGTTGGTTACTGTTTTCTTTTAGAATGCACCATTATCACAACTTGTTAGATGCTTTTATTTATTACTGTACCTCATTGTATAAAAAAAACAAAGAGCAATTTCTAGTAAATACACATAATATTATACGAGTACATAGCTACTTATTATACAACCATATCGTTTATATAACAAGTGCTTTTTAATATCATTATTTGATAGGAAATCTGCTGCTATAGAGCATTTCCTGTAAAAAATGCAACCGGATACTTAATAGGGTTGAAAAAAAAGACACCATAAAGATATAACTGACGGACAGACAGATATTTTAATAATAGGACCCTCCTTGATGTGTGTTCACCTTGACGTGGTGGGGCTGCTCATTAGCGTCCGGAAACCTAGCCGGGCGCGAAGCCAAGAGACACAAGGAGGTGCTCCTGGTACTTCTCTGACAACAGAGTAGAAAGTAGAAAAAATACCTTGGTTGTGTGGTCTGCTTCGGCAGACTTGCTACCGTCGGAGCGTCGTGGTTGAGTGCATAAGCGACCCTGCGACGCCCCATTATGACGTGGGAGGTTCTGTTGGGTTTTAGTGGGTAGTACTGGTTTTTCTAGACAGTGAGTCCCACATAACCATCTGTATGTATACAGGTGGTATGCGTAAATGCATTTTCTAACGTAAAAAAATAAGGCTTAATAATACGGTCCCGACGTCTTATGTTCGAAACCCTAAAAATCGTGTTAATAATAATAATAATAATAATAATAACATTTACAGAACTGTTAATAAAATTTAAAGGAACGGACCCAACACTCAGACCACATATCCCAAAATTACAAACATGTCGAAAAACTATTAAAACGGTAAATACTATCAACCAAATCATTAAAGCATACCTACAAAATAATGACGATACGACAATCGAAAATTTACATGATATAATATACTGTGCAGCTAAAACAGTCACAACACTACACATAGAAAAAAACAACCTAAATAAGAAAAATATTAAAAGAACCGAAACTACTGAGAACAAACCAGCATGGCAAAAACGTATAGAAACAAAAATTGCAAAACTACGTAAGGAAATAGGACAATTAACACAACATCTCAACGGAAAATTATCACAAAAGAAACAAGAAAAAATAAAAGTTAATGGGAAAGATAGGAACGAAGTAGTTGAAGAATTAGACAAAAATAAACAGAAACTTGCAGCTCAATCAAAACGACTGCGCCGATATAAATTAAGTAATCTACGTAAATTACAAAACAGAAATTTCAATTATAATGAAAAATTATTCTACCGTAACCTACACAAAACACACACAATAACTTAGCCACCTGATATGACACAAGTACAAAAATTCTGGGAAGATAGATGGGGAAACTGTGTATACCATAATCAGAACGCGAAATGGATAGAATTAGAGGAAAATAGAGTTAAAAATATAGAAAACATGACACAATTTAAAATAGAGAAAAGCGATATAGAAACAGCTATACGAAAAACACTGAACTGGAAGGCACCGGGCCCAGACAAAATACAAAACTACTGGATTAAATATTTTACATCTACACATGCATATTTGGCTAAGGCACTCAACACACTCATACAAGAACCACAAAATATACCAACATTTCTATTACAAGGAATTACATATCTAAAACCGAAAGACGCAGACACAACCAATCCCGCCAAATATAGACCCATAACATGTTTACCCACGATATACAAACTTCTTACATCCATCATCGCTCACAAACTCAACATACATATCACGCAAAACAAAATAATCCCCGAAGAACAAAAAGGCTGCTCCAAAGGCTCGAAGGGATGCAAAGAACAGCTTGTAATAGATATAGAAATACACAACCAAGTAAAACAAAAACACAGAAACCTTTTTTATGCCTATATAGATTATGAAAAAGCCTTTGACAGCGTACCACACTCCTGGTTAATACATATCTTAAAATTATACAAAGTAGACGATATTTTAATACATTTCTTAGAAAACATGATGAAAAAATGGACGACCACATTGGCACTACGCACTGAAAAAGACAATCTTACAACAACACCAATTAAAATTGCTCGCGGTATATTCCAGGGAGATTCCCTAAGCCCCTTATGGTTCTGCCTTGCAATAAATCCTTTGTCTAGCATATTAAATAGTACCGAAAACGGATATACAATAGATAGAGAAGCTAAAGTTAAAATCACACATCTGTTATATATGGACGATATAAAACTATATGCATCAAACAGGAACCAACTTAACCATTTATTAAAACAAACAGAACAATTTAGCAATGATATAAAAATGAATTTTGGAACTGACAAATGTAAAATCAACAGCATATCAAAAGGACAGCACAAGAAAACAGAAACATACAATCTAACACTACAGGAAGGCGCTATAAGCACTATGGATTCAAAAGAAATATACAAATATTTAGGATACCAGCAAAGCACCTGCTTAAATCATACAGACATAAAACAAGCCCTTAAAACAAAATACAGTCAAAGACTCAATACAATACTCAAAACCCATTTATCCGCTCGAAACAAAACCAAGACCATCAACACATACGCAGTCCCCATACTTATGTACTCTTTCGGAATTATTAAGTGGACCGACACAGACCTAAATGCCCTAAACACAATGACACGTTCTCAAGCAAACAAACATAACATTCATCACATTCACACATCAACTGAAAGATTCACACTACAAAGAAAACATGGTGGTCGCGGGTTTATCGACATTAAAAATTTACATTATACCCAAATAGAAAACTTGCGTTCATATTTTCTTAGCAAAGCCAATAACAGCAAACTACACAAAGCTATTACTACACTGACCACAGCTGGTACCCCCCTCCAGTTCAATGACAGAGACTATGAACCTGAAACCAAGATAATAACAGAGCAAAAAAAAGTAGAAGATTGGAAGAAAAAAGCACTACACGGTAAATACCCCCACCAACTCGAACAGACTCACATAGACAAGGAAGCTTCAAATACATGGCTTACAAAAGGTAACATATTTGCCGAAACAGAAGGTTTCTTTATAGCTATCCAAGACCAAATTATTAAAACCAGAAACTACTCTAAGTACATAATTAAAGAATCGATAGAGACAGATTTATGTAGGTTATGCCATCAAAACAAGGAAACAATAGATCACATAACAGGAGCCTGCAAGATATTAGCTACAAAAGAATATATCAAAAGACATGACAACGTTGCGAAACAGATACACCAAAGCTTAGCATTGAATCATAAACTAATTAGTACATACACGCCTTACTACAAATATATACCCACCAATGTCCTTGAAAATGAAACAGTCAAACTATATTGGAATGTAGATATAATAACAGACAAAACAATAGCATGCAACAGACCTGATATCACACTTACATTAAAATCCTCAAAGACCACTTACCTCATCGACATATCCATACCTAACACCGAAAATCTGAAAACCAAGCATCAAGAAAAGATCCAAAAATATATTCCACTTGCAGACGAAATTAAAGATATGTGGCACCAAAGCTCAATAAAGATAGTACCTATAATTCTTTCATCCACAGGTGTAGTACCCAAAACTCTACATAAATCTATAGAATTGTTAGAATTACACAAATCAACATATACTAAGTTACAAAAGTCAATAGTTCTAGACACATGCTCGATAGTACGTCGATTCCTAAACCCCTCATCATTATCCCCATAGGGCCCCCGAAAGACTTGGCAGATGCCCGTCTTCGGAAGCCAAATACCAACGAAAGTTGAGACAATATACAAATATAATAATAATAATAATAATAATTCTTTATTTCAGACCCTTGATCCATAGTACACATACAATAATACAATAAAAATTAAATAATATAAACAATATAAATTACAAATAGATACTAGGTGGCAATATCCACCCAGCGTCGGTACATTGCTGACTGCATCAGCCTAGCGGACAGACTTCTAATAATGCCATTATTACACGTATCAACCCTGGACATGAACGATGCAATCCTCTTACGTTGTATGGCATTGAATGAGTCGACCCTCGCCTCCGCGTACATTTCTGAAGCGCTACAATAACGCTTCAGGCCCATGAGGATTCGAAAAACGTTATTGTAGGCTACTCGTATGCCATCATGCGACTTCTTAGTATAGTTAGTCCAGAGCTGACACGTGTAAAACGACTGACAGAAAGCTTTGAACAGAGTAATTCTCACGTCAGGCGCTGCGCATTTAAATTTCCTAGCAATCATGTTGCCCACCACACATAGAGCCCTACGTTGACGTTCGATATCTGCGTCATCTTTAAGACGGGAAGTTACGATGTGGCCAAGGTACTTAAAGTTGTCCACTACCTTGACAGGCTGCCCATTAACACAAACGACGGGGACATTTTGTGGCACCTCTCCCGATCTGAATATTATCATTTCTGTTTTATTTGCGTTATATGTTAGATTATGCTCTTTGGCATATCTTTCACATATCGCGATAAGTTTTCGTAAGCCTTTAATCGAGGGGCTGAGCAACACCATATCATCAGCAATCATCATCCAACCTCAGCCCCACTGGAGTCCTGCTCAGCTCCCCGATTAGATCATTAATGTAGATATTAAACAAATCAGGAGATGTAAGCCCCCCCTGCCTGACACCACATGGAAGCTGATAACAGTCTGACAGCTCATTGCCCCATCTGACATTGTTGGTCTGGTTACGGTACCAATACTCGAGGAGGCCAACAATCTCAGACGGGACACTTGTGTCCCGTACCTTCTTCCACAATAGATCGTGATTAAGTGTGTCAAAGGCGCGGCTTAGATCTAGAAAACAGCCATATACTGTCGTGTTACCCTGTTTGTAATAGCTGACAACCTGCTTTAGGGCGAATATAGCCATGTCTGTTGAAACTTGTGGTCGAAATCCAAACTGCCCGTCATCAATACCTACTGCGCT
The DNA here is from genome assembly GCA_921882275.1 of Brenthis ino. Lineage (NCBI taxonomy): Eukaryota > Metazoa > Arthropoda > Insecta > Lepidoptera > Nymphalidae > Brenthis > Brenthis ino. Next base: position 32,127,858 of record OV170222.1, on the reverse strand, counting down.
TGTGTAGGAGTGGATGACACGTTCAAGCACCTTGGCCACTATCGTGGCCAGTGAGATAGGCCTATAGTTAGCCACGCTCGAGATATCTCCCGTTTTGTTCTTTGTGATAGGAACTACCAGCGCACGGGTAAGTTCCTCTGGTAAGTAACTATGTCTTATGCAGAGATTAAAAAAACTCGCCAGTACCTTACAGACATGCTGACCAGCATACATCGTGGCCCGGAGACTTACCACGCTTCATATACCTCAGAATTAATTCTATCTGTTTGGGTGAAACTGTCTCGTGGCAAGTCTCCGAGCGAGATGACTGAAGTTTACTTTTAGATTTACTAATTACACTGTTTTGCTTATTAGGTACATTAAAATGATCTTTAAATAAGTTTGCTATATTTTTTTTATTTCTTTCTCCTTCAACACTCACCGGTACACAATTTTTATTATTAAGCTTTTTGGTTTCTTTCCAAAAATCAACAAAGTTACAAGTGGAACGATGCCGAGCCAGCATTTCCATTTTAATGCGTTCTTGATTACATTGTATGTATTTGAGCGCGGCTTTAAACTCCCTGCGTGAGGCCAACATGCTATCATAAAAATACCCCGAGTATGGCCTACCCTGACGGACCCACAACGCTAACTTCTCTCTAGCCCTAACATGTGAGCGCCTGACATAATATCATTAAGAATTGTTATTAGCATTAATTTTTCTTTTTAAAATAACACGTTGCGTCGCCTATATATTATGTTGAGAAACTAATTAATTGGTAGCAGGTTGAATTCATATGCTGGGCGATTTAGGCTATAAACATTTAAAATTATGTGTGTCAGTAAGCGGAGGCATCATTGCGTTTGTATGTCATAATTAAGCCTTTTTTAAATAAGAAGTGATAAAATTAATTATATTTAGTGCCTACTTCAAAAAAGTTAATTTGTAATATAATATATAATTAATCTACCTTGCTCTTGACTCCCGGTTTAACTTGTATATTTTACATAATTCGAGAATTCGACAGACTATCGAGTTTGGTCTAAAATTGTATAATGCCGAGGCACTTCGGAAAACGACGGTTCTATTACTGATCTATTAGCAACATCTTTTAAATAATAATGTAAAATGTAAGAAAAACTTTTTAAAACTATTTCAATAGTAATATTAGAATCGAAATTAGAACTGTAATTTATGATATTTTTATCAGTTTTATATACAAAACAATAAATTTTATATATTTTGATCTATTAGAAAAACAGGTCATATGCTAATATAAATTAAAGTTTCCATTACATTATTAATATCCATTTAAAAGCTCGGACCAGTGCGTGCTAGCGTGAAAGTCGATTACAGTCATTAGCTCAGTACGCTAATTAATATTACATTTTCAATAAAGCTTTTCGTATAAGATTCTTCATGGCGTGGAGAAAAATCAGAAATTTAATTAAAAAGTTTAAGTGGATTTTTACAGACGAACGTACGCTTCGCAACTCTGAGTAACTGAGGCAAATTCTGTTTCTTCTCTAGTGATTCTTTGTTCTAAAGTTTACCACGCACTATTATCAGCCTACACCACTATAAATTATAACAGCACGGCTAATGACTGAATATATAATAAAATGGCAAACAAGTCTTTGTAGTCGGAAGAAAACTTGTCAACACTACAAGAGAAGTACATCTGTATGAATATATTGCGTCATTAGGATACTGCGCCGGCGTCGCCTGATACAGAGAAATACGCACACATTTTTGTGAGCTCATTAAAATTACATTACTGCTCTTATTTAAACAGCAAACAACTAAACGACGCTCGTTAATGCGTCTCGTCGTGGAGAATTTTATGGACATTCCCAGCGAGCGCGGTACAATAAAAACACAACACCGACCTAATTATAAAGAATAAAACACACATGTTTGGATTTGTGTTGTTAAATGTATTCAAAAAGCGTCGGGTCGAACATTTCATTCTCGGAGTTTTTCGGAGAATTTGTGTGCACGTTCAAAGGTGGAATTGTTGATATTTTTCAGTCTAAAACGGAATAATAAAAACATAAGAGCTACTTAATTGAGCTACAATCAATAAAGAACAATTTATTTTCTAAGTAGCATCTTTATGTTTCTCACGAACACACCAGCCGCGTTTTGTTTAACAACCTGATGTATTTTTAAGTGATTCAAAAAGATTATATTGTCGGATGAGGTCTCTTGCCAATTAGCACAATGTGCAAAGCCCAAAGTACTTTAAAATCCCAAATATCTTGAATGTACGTGAGAATTTCTTTAAGTGCTTTTTATAAATGGAATGCTTTATATAGTCTCCCTCGTAACTTTACTAACTTTACGAGTATTTTGAAGTATGAATAAAATAAAATATGCTAAAAACATTAGCATTTAATCATTAACAGTAAAAAATATGCAACTAATCACACGTTCCTAGAATGTTTGCAAGATAATATGATTAGGTGTACATTTTTTATTTTACATATAGGTACCTATAGTAAAACTTGGTCCACTGGTACTGCGTATCAAATATGTATTCAAAATGGCTGTCTCCTGGTGTTTGAAGTCAATCAAAAAGTTGGCTAATTGTGTAATTTCCAGCCCATGAACTTCAATCATGATTTTCATGAGAGAAGTGGAAGAAGAAAACATGTTGTGCGACCCTACGTGGTGTGGAAAAAGGACAACGAAAAGAAGAAGAAAAAAAATTCTATCGTTTTTAAAATTAGATCAAAATGTTCCTTCTTTGCTCTAAATGAAATAGAGAAAAATCCACAAACACAATTTAACATCTGTAAGAATATCTAAACTAAGGATATAACAACGTTGAATATTCTAGAAAGAATTAGAATAATATTAAACTATTTATGGGGTCGAAATTCGATCATATACCTATACCATATTTTTTTATTGATAACAACTTAAGCTCGTCAATAGCTACTAAACAAAAAAAAAGAAAATCGACAAACAGAGGAGTACAAGGCATTGAACTGTTTAGTCTTTGCCTATTTATATACATGTATATATTCTAATTTGTTCTGTATATTGAATCAATCTGGCATTATAGTAATCTTTATAACTAAAACAACAATTGTAAGTAAATAAATATATTGAATTAGTAGTAATATTATTATTTTTAGTTTCATTTTAAAGTATTGTAAAATTAGACCATTAATGTAAAAAAAACTAAAACTAAGTATAAAAATTTTACAAAACAAAGAACATACTCGTAAGTAATAGTAAAAAACACTACTTTAAGAAACTCTCCGACCCCCGTGATCGAAAATAAACCATAACTCAATAAGTTTAAAGATTATTGTGGTTCTTATGTCAAAGTTACATAAGCAGCCTGTAACCATTTTAAATAACTATTATTTTTAAAACTCGAAAACACTCGTTTTTCCAGACATAAGACTAATCTAAATCGATTTTTCGCCCCCAAAGACCCTGACATACTAAATTTCTGCGAATATTTAGAGCCGTTTCGCCGGTATACATGTATAAATATACAAGAATTGCTCCTTTAAATATATCAGATATGTATATATAATAAATAATATTATAAAGAGGAATAATTTCTTTGTTTCTTTGTACCGAATAAGCTCCGAAACTACTGGACCGATTTAGATGAAATTTGGTAAGAAGATAAATTGGGAAGGACCTAATTTTCACCCCGGAAATCATCACTTAAGAGAATGAAAATGGGAATGAAAATTTGTATGGGGAAGCAAACTGCGTCGCTAGTGTGTGTATATATATATATTGTATTATTCGGTTTTTAGTATGTTTTAAAATTATATAATTCGTAATATCAAGCTTGTGACATTTAAATAATTAAAAAGTGGATCAAATATATTACCGTAGGTCTTGGAACAATCAAGAAAATAAAATAATTAAAAAGATGTGATATTTTTCATTTTATAGTTAAAAAAATGAATATTACTAGCGATGCACCCTCGCTCCGCAATAACCAGCTATCATCATACTAAATTTCATCAAAATCTGTTTAGTGGTTTTCTCGTGATGTTTTTCCAGACAGACAGACAGATAAAAATTCAAAAAAGCTATAGATTCGGCCTCTGTACCGCTAATAATAACTATTTCAATAAGTTTTTCCAATTTTTTACCGTTGCAAATGTTATGACAGGAGGTAATAAATAATAACACATATTCTGAGTCGTTAAATAAATATATTTATTTACATAGTAACGGTCAAATGAAAAATAACTCTGTCGATGTTTGAGATTTTTATTTGTTGTTTCTATGATACAACGTGTTAGACGAAACGTACTATTCTAGCAGATAATTCTAAGTAACGACAGTTTGAATTTTTACATAAATACATTTTTAATCGTAGAAATTTTTATTTTACAATAATTATGTTTATTTAATGTTAAAAATTTTAAGCGTATAGCTAAATTTCTTGAACCTCACCCTTATTTAAAACAACGTACCGATCTGTAAACCACATATTTTTAAATGTATTATTGGTATATGCAATCAACATTCATTGAAGCTATGGCAAAATAAGAAAATACAATTTACAAAATATCTTATAACCTTATTTATACAGAGACACTTAACTATCAACCATTGCACCACTTCGGAGTACCAAAAATGGTATCACTAATAATAAAATCTATAAAAGTAGCTCATCTTCGAAGACTAAAACCATTAAGCGGAAAATATCTTTGGTAAAAAATAACAATAAAATACCTACTTAACCAATTTGTAGAGAAAAATAAAAAGATAAACAACCACAATTAAAGTTCATACCTTGTATGATAACAATACTTAGGTACACTACTGTACATAAAATTTTATAACAATGAGATCGATTATATCAAACATATATGCTGTGGACCTGACTCGTTGTATGAAAATTTATAAGTAGGTAATATACAAACTAAATTAAATTATACAAATACATATTTAAAGATACGTGATTTATTTTCAACTATACTCAGAATGGCTAAATTTGCTAAGCGCGATGTAGTATGATACAGTGAAGTAGGGGCGAGAGCCGGCGCTCTACCCACGCGACGCTATCTTAACATGTAGACTCAAATCGTATACATAATGGAAATATCGTGTTCTGACAACGTTATCGCGACTCATCCCGGACATTTTGTAAAGTGGCCTCATCCACGGCCCGTCTATCCTAATGTACTTCTGCGGCGCTTTTAAACTATGTTTGAAACACTTCGATGTAGTAATGCACTTAGCAGGTTTTGCATAAATTCATTGTACAGTCGCTCAACGTTTTAATAGTCTCTAAAAATTGCACTTCTCGTCAAACTGCACTTTAATCGTTTTATACACTATAAAATTTGATAAAACAAAGCATTGTGGCCATATTTTAGTGGTGTCAGTGTATTTATTTATAAAAACAAATGTCAACACTATCTATGTGATTGTGTAAAATTTAGTGATGATCTCCTGTTGGGCGACTCTATGCGCAAATGATTCTTGGCGTTGAACCGTTCCACCAGGGCTCAGTGAGGTTTCACCTGTAGACATAATTCAAATATTTGAAAATGCTATTTCTAATGTACACTGTACAAGTAGTGATTTATTTTTATATGAAATAATTATAAAACAATACATTTATGTACATTTATATATAATTAAGAATATACATATGTATGTATTTAATATAACAAATGTTTTTCTTCTTTTAGTATTAACCCTAAAATATTTCCTCTACTCCTTTATGATTTATTCTTTTATATGAATAAGAATACATAGCCATTTTAGCCAATAAATCGAAGGAACTAACCGAGGCAAGTAGTCGGCGAGGCATTGTCGGTCATCGCGCAGCATCGCACACGTCGGGATCAGGTGGGCTGCCGTATCCGCTGGACGCGTCGTCTGCGCCAGCGCAGCCTCCATTATCCTTATCTGCTAATGGGCCCACAGCCCCGCCCGCGCAACCGCTCGCTCCCCCAACATATCCGCTGCTTGGCGACTGAAATGCAAAAACACGTTAATAACAAAATACATACTATGTATCTCATATTTATAACATATATATATCTTAATGTTTCTGTAAGGACTAAGGATAGCTAATTTAAACTTATCAGTTGTATATTCAACTTTGTGATTCCCTCGAAAATAAAAAAAGAACGCAACGCAACACTAACGCTAATTCGATTTCAATGTTGGCAATTCTCCTGTCAAGCGCCCCGCAGTATACCGTGAGCGCAATCAAAAAGTCGATTAGGAATGTCGTGCGGCTGAATGGGTTCCCTCTACTCGCGCGACTCATAAAATGAAATAGATTCCCCCACATTCGCATTCCGACAAGCGTTCGTACGAGAAAGATTAATGATCACAAAAGAAACATAATAAAGTGGAGATAGAATCTTCCACTAACAGTGTCCTTGTGGGAGTTATTTACTCCCCCGGAGCCTACTTTTTCACGTGCCTTTATTTAGGATGGGTCATGTAAAAAAGCTCTTTACACATTATTATGTATACGCAAACCGAGTACCATTATAAGAACTAGGCAATTTAGTGTACCTTGTAAAATTCAAACAGGCGTATATAATAACCGAGTCCGTAATAAATCGATAAGTGTACGTATAATGCTGTAAAGACTTGTTTTGTTCGACGATACAAAAGCTGTGGATAAGCCTTTCATATTAATAACAAGGCGATAGGCCCTCGCTTCGCCCAAGCATTTACGACAGCGCTCCGCTCACACAAACTATTTAACTGTAAAACTTGGCCCTCTGAAATTATAATATGGCACTCTTATATAAAAATGACTGCTTGTTTAAAATATCGACAAAACAGGCCACTTCTTTCTTAATAAGCTCGTACGTAGAGAAGTATAGATTATTATACACTTAGGAAAAGCCATTTTCATAAACAATATACATTTTATTTATATTATATAATGAAACAAAGCAAAAGGTAGCTTCATATAAGGGTTCTATTGTTTATTGGTCCACGTCATAACAAAAGCTCGTAATTGATCGGACGTGGCAGTGTGTTTTGAGTCCACGTGGTGGGAACTTGCAATATGATACTTTGATTAAAAATGAAATATTCACATAATTAGAGACTGCGTCCATAGATTATTAGTAGTAGTACAACAAATTTCATGTTGTTAAAATAAAATTAATGAACACTTTGTTAACGTAAGTATATATTTTGCGTTTTAAGTTTACTAGCGGCTCATCCTCGCCTCGCTCGGCTTCTGCCTTAGGAATATTTTAGCGGTTATTATGGAACAGATAGACTATACATATATTGCATATATGTATACATAAGTATGATGAGTTATTGTAGGTTGTATTATAACGTGTTTTCCCATGGGATGTGATAATCCGGTAAAAAGTAACCTATGTCACTCTCCGGGCTTCCAACTATATTCACACAAAAAATCACGAAATCCGTCACTCTTAAATTTTTTATACTATAAGGGTATTGATTTCAATTCATTTATTTACTGAAGAATTTTTATAAAAAAAATAATATGTTTATAAATTCATAGGAAGAAATGCAGGTAATGTAAGATTAAATAAGGAACTACAATTAAACTTGTCAATCGCGTATATTTTTTTATCCATTACCGATAATTACGTTCTATTTCTCGTTCAACAAGTTAAAACTATTTGTTTTAAACGGGATATAATTAATTGTAAATAAACAATAATAAAATTACGTTTTTTTTTTATTAAACTATATATTCTGAGGAGCATGTGTGTGAAATACTCTTTAGCTTTTATAGTTTTTGTTTAAAAGCAATCAATAAATATTACATCATAAATAATAATTACGGAAACCTATGAATCCTTTTTACCCGCTTACGGCAAAGCTAAAAAAAGACAGGGTTTGTTTTAAGCACTCTATATCGTTTGTATTTACATATTTTCTAACGTAGATTCTAAACTACTCACCGTTCATTATGATTTAATATTCACCCAAAAATATCCAAATATCATAAATTTTATAAGTAAAATTTCTCTTTGTTTTGATAAAAACAATAAAAGTATATAAGTACACAACTACACGTTGTATATACTGTGCATGTAAAAAATGTAGAGATTAAAAACAATAAATAAAGACGGTAATTATATTATAATTATTATTTTAATTAGTCATGATAGAGATGTAACTGACCTGTAGTCCGCTAACTTGTCTTCTGATATGCGCTAAGCCGCTGGGGTTAGCCGCCATGCTGGCAAAAACCAGCCTCTCCTCGTAATCATATTCGCAGAGTATCTTGTTGTCACAGAGATAGAATCTGTCGCCCACACAAAACCTGCACAGATTTATAGTCCCTGTGTTACCTTTTATTGATTATTTCATAGAATTTTTGGTGAAATAGTTTTCAAAAATTGGCACTGATAATTTATGTAAATTGAAAATTGCTATCTATTAATATTATTGAAAAAAAAAACATTGTTATATTTTAATTTATAATAAAAGTATTCATACAATTAGAATAGAATTAACATAAATTAATATTTAAATTTAACAATTAAAATTGAATCTACCTGTGATTGCACTGTTGACAAGCAAAGCATTCTAAGTGGTAAACGAAACTCTTTGCTCGCATAACCATTTCGAAAGCGGGAATGACTTTGTTGCACGCCACACAGTTGCCTGTGGCTCCAAATAACCTGTTAATATATCACATGAATATTAAAATGTGTAATGCAATTTAAAATGTGAAGGCTGACGTTATATTTTTTATCGTATTTTAGTTCAAGTTTACATGACGCATGTCAGGAATTCAATTCAGAAATATTTATCTTAAGTGCTACATCGGCCGTTATTGGGATTTAATGTAAACGCAATCGCTTGCTGATAAATATCCTTGTATGGATTACAAATGGCATCAGAAATTCAATACGAATCCTCTGTCCATAGAATTTATAATCTATTCAATAGCACGTAGTGTCAGGTTACGAATCGATAGTAAACGACGATAAAAAGTTTTGATAACTTTTTCTACGATAATTAATATAATATTTATAAACTTAAGTGTAATTAAAATGGTAGTATAATTATGTCGACTGACTTTTAAATATTCTTTATCTAATTTAATCCCTCCACGGCCGCGAACACGCCGGCGTTACAGTTAACAATATACCTATTTCTTAGAAATTTAATTAATTTCTTAGAAATTTACCTGGAGGTGTTAATACGATTATGATAAATTGTTATTAAGAATGACTCTTACCTAAGATAATCTCTCTTACAGAGCATAAGGTCGGCTTTATAGTACAATTTGGAGCCGACCTCGCCAAGGCGGCAGTCACAGCAACCGCACTTGAGACAGTCCTCGTGCCAAAAGCGTTCCATAGCTTTCAGTAAGAACCTCTCCGTGATGACCTTCCCACACTGAGCGCACAGCCTCGCGCCCCCCGGGTTGTTGCCGACGCCACTGAGCGCATACTTGTTCTCTTCTTGTTGACCTGAACCAATAATTCACTGTTTATCTATCATCAAATCATTTAATAACAAACTGTTATCGTCGTATTTGTCTTATTTATATTAAGCTTAAAAATAACTAATTTCAATAATTATTAAAATACCTTATATAAAGTAATTTAATTTATTAAATAAAACTATCTTTTCGGATTATTTCGCGGATTTATTTTGATTTTTGGTTCCCGACGTTTCGAATGCTTTACGTCGGGAACCAAAAATCAAAATAAATCCGCGAAATAATCCGAAAAGATAGTTTTATTTAATAATGTCAAACATTCGCGTAAATCTAAGAAAGTATTAATTTAATTTAATTATGACTTTGTAAATTCATAAAATAATTATTTTCCTACACGTATATATCAATAAATTATTAATTAAATTTAGATGTCGTAGCAAAAACACAATAATTTTAATTATAATGCTTGGTTAATGCTAAATTACCTCGACACAACAGCGTTATGATTAATTTAGTTAACAGTGGAGTACATAATGCATTCTGTTTCGCTACGAGCCTGGTAGATAATTGTCCATAATACGCGTTTCATTATGGCATTCATCTAGCTCGATTGTTTTCTCCCGTGTAATTGCTTCAATTAACTCGAGCAGCAGCGACCGCGTGACGTGTTTTTCTCTGACGACATTGCGCACACGCAAATTTTAGATAAGTATAATATATATAATAATTGCAGGCACTGCTTTAGTAATAAAATCCAAAAATCATTACAGAAACAATTCAAACACCTACAAAGTAATAATTAGTGAGTAATAATATTTACACATGATTATGATAAGCCAAAGAACGAAATACCAATTTACATTTACTTAAAAAATTAAAGTAACAAACTAAATATATACAATGTAATTGTAAAGCAACAGGGCAAGTATAAAATAAAGATAAAAAGAGGGGAAAAAATCAATAAAAAACAATCAGTTTCACGTGTTGTGTTCTCATAATAATGGTACGTCAAACCAATCAGGGATCCAATTGAAGGGGTAACTATGTGGACATAACTCATCTCGATCGATCACTCGCTCATCGTCAATACATCTCGCTCATTGGAGTCGACGTCGCGACAATAAAGTTAATTGGACTATATTAATGGTGGCTCGTTAATAATAAAATAATAAAGATGACGTACGACCTCCAGGCTTTGCAAGACGCAGTTAGTGAGCCGCAGGAGAGGCACCACCCAAGCTCGCTCGATGTTTCTTGTGTATGGGCACTCATTAATATTCTATAGCAACTACCTTCTATAGTAGTTAAGTGCGAATCAACTTTACGCAACTGACGATGTATTAGAACTAAAACTTCTTTAAAATATATAGCAATCGTAATAAAAATGGTTATTGTAAATTAATTTATAAGTAATATTATATAGAGAAAAGAATATTATATTTGTAATATTACAGTTAACTGTATTTTATTGTGATGTTTTACTCTCATAGTAGGTAATGACTAAACACTAGTTAATATGTTCAAGTATTCTAATATACAAATAAAGTAAGTAAATGGAAGCAACGCTTTCATAGGAAAAAATATTTGATTTATTCAAGTGTGTTGCAGTAGATATTTATATTTTTCAAAGAATGCTCCTTGGAGCGCGGCGCGCGCGCATATACCAGCACGTTATGACCATTTCAGGTAGTTTATAACGTTAATGTTGTAATTATCGACTTGTACCAAATGATTATAAGGAATAATGGATATTAATTGTCCTTATCTATACTTATAATGGAATAAACAACAGTAAAGTACCTTCAAGTAATCTTATATTAGGTACAACTTCACACAGAGAGACGCAAATAAATACAATATTTCTTGTTCCATTGCAATGAATACACCTGAGAATTGGCGATTTATAAATGTCACAATGGTGCATAAGATCTGCTTACGATGTCGACTATCTAGGTGTGGCTCGTAACGCGTTAATAATAACCTAATAAATGAAGCAATAAAGTGGAGCGAGTTAATAAAGTTGGATTTACATAAATGTCCGTTAGTGAAGGAAGTCTCTTTGTATTTTCCATTTTTATTGCCACCGCGTTGTGAATTTGATAGAGATTTGGCTGCGAACTGGCCCGCTCGTATAATTTCGCCAACACAGCCGGCAGCCAAAGTATTAAGGCGTTGAAATGAAAAGAAATCCGGAAATGGATGAAAAGTAATTTATTTTAGCGCAAGCGTATAGGTAATAGCAATACCACTAACACATTATTACCATTTCGATTTCAAACTTCCGTCTTCAAATGCAATGACGCGTATGATACTCATCTCAAACGTTCTATTTCACAAAAATACTTATTCGAACTCCATTTATCCTGTTTAATAATTCAATTTATAATTATCTATACAGATAAATAATATTGAAGTGTCTGTTTGTAATGTCAAAATACAAGCGTTTTACTAAATACATATTAAATTATATACGGTGCTTATAAGAACAACACAATTTTCAAAATTTTTTGTCTTTTTGTCTGTCTGTTTGTTCCGGATAATCTCTGAAACGACTTTGACGGGACTTTTACTGGAAGCTGATGTTATAGGACGCAACATAGGCTACTTTTATTATACAAAAAGAATTACGATTCCACTCAAAAAAAAATAAAACGTACCTAGGGACGTCCCTAGTTTATAGTCATAAAAACATAACGCAATGTACACATATTCATAAATTACATATCTAAATATTTAATAAATGTAAATATTAAGCCCGCCTTAGCACTAAGCAATTAATATGAACAATTTCTGCACATACCAAGAAATAATTACGTTTGTAATGTTAATCGTTCGGCAAACAAAAGCTAAAATATTAACAACATGGTCGGAAACAAATGCTTTAGTAGTGAAATAAGTGTAGTGGTGCGTGTCTCCACAGTAGGTAGCATTCCTTGGATTCAATTAAATGTCAGGTTATTGTAATGAACCCGCATCACGACCACTCCGCAATCATTCCGTGCGATTTACAATCGTTCACTGCGTTTTGCAATTAACATGGCCTTCCCGTACGAGCGAAACGTGATGAATACTCGATGTGTTACGCACATATTATCCCCCACACTAATGATTTGAATTTCAGCGGCATTACTTTTTTTTTATTATCTTGTTTTTTATAATCTTACATTATATTAGTTACGTGTATAATGAAACACTATTTCATATGGAAAATAGTTGTAAATTTTTAATTAGTTACATCTTTATGTAAATTTCATTTGTATTCAAGATATCATCGTAAAAATAAACTAAAAAATAGTTTCATCTAATAAATATTGCCTTAATATTACGTACTTAATTATAAAACATCTGCTGCTATGATTACAATAACTTTATATGTATACTAGCATTGCCCGCGGCTCAGCCCGCGTTCAGGTGACCAAAAGCCAAATTCTTAGGTTTTACATATTAGTACACTCTTACATTGCAGTTTTTGTATTTTTTCTCAGAAATGAGATATTTTTCCGCGGTAAAAAGTATCCTATAATATGTTGACCCAGATAATCAGCTATGACCACACCAAATTTCATCAAAATCCGTCCAGTAGTTTTTTTGTGATGCAGAAACAGACAGACAAAAAATCTAAAAACTATAGATTCGGCCTCTGTATCGATATTAAAGTCTATTTCAATAAGATATTCCAAAAAATATTCAATGTACAGACAGATTCGGCTTAGTCACAATTTTATTATATGTATAGATTTTCAAATTCGCTAAGAACTCTTTGTGTATTCATATCTTTTTGAGTAAAATAAATTAAAATAGGCGGATTTACACATAGAATTTGCGGTTGCAGCTATTCTGAATGCTTTATGGTTTATTTAGTTTCACTTGTCGGTCACTCATTAAACAATGGAGCTGATTGCGTTGTTGCGATATCCATTATGCGGGCGTAATTAGATTTAACCAAATGCGGGTTTTACCTTAATAATGAACGTAAAAACATAACAAGCTCGTTGTGAATATCATTATTATACTTTCTAAAAACGGTGCATATATAAATTGTTCGTAATGGAGATGTAGTTTTAATTACGTGATCATTTCTTAATTAACTTCGTATATTTTCATGTTTAACTTGCATATTGTGACATGCGTTTTTTTTCACTTTATAATGCCAAGAACAAAATATTAATAATAGTATTCAAGAAAGAATGAAATTAAAACTGTTATTTTAATTCTAATGGCAACTTGTGAAAATGCATATATTTTAATGTTTAATGTAGTGCTTAGTTTTGTTTTTGGAAAATTAACTATTTTTTGACATTTATAAAATAGTAAATAAAGAGGATGCATTACGTAAATACAGTAGTTATATATTACACTGTCAAATACATATTATTTGAAATACGGTAATATGTTCTACAGCCTTATTAAAATTCCAAGTAAGCAATGGCTAAAAGATCTCACAGGCGCCCCTCCCTGTCCCTCGCCCTCCTAAAGCCGCCATCGTTAACATTTCCGTTATTAAAAAAGTACGAGACTTTGTCATCAGAGAAGTTAGTTTTTTTAATTAAAATTATGAAATTGATATTGCCTTTACGCCGGAGCTCGCTTCCCGACGCAACCTTGTGAAAGTTTAAATTAATTTTTGAATTAAGCCTAATGGCAGTGGTAAACGATTTCTAAAGAAAGAGTTTTCTGTTTGAGCAATTAAAATTCCAATTATTTTATGGCAGAAAACCGTATCTTAGTTGCTTTTCATTAGTGGTATTAAAAGATAATTTATTTTTCAAAGAAAATGTGGATATCTATTGTTAATAATATTCAAATAGCAACCCTAAATACGACCAATTGATACTTATTAATTGAAATAGTGAATTACTTGATAACTGCCAGTATTCAAATAAATTGAAAAAATAATTTTACTGCTTCAGTATATTGTTTTAATCGGAATGTTCCATTTAGTATTCAACGCTCGATTCACTCGTCCAATAGCTATTTTCCTATTATAAATACATACTATCTCTGTTTCATCTTACTTCATATTTTCCTTTCATTTGTTAGTGTCCATGTTATCATTTTATATTATTATTGTACACAAGAAAAAAATTACGCTATGTACGAAGAAATTCTTCGTGATTTGTTTACAGTTGATTTTAGCTGAAAATGTGTGCACAAAAAAATCTTGATTTTGTTATCAAAATATTAGAAAATATTTTCTTAATCGACAAAAAGTAAAGTTATGTAATTTTAAATAAATAAATGTAGAAATAAATCAAATAAGACAATGAAACGTTTACTAAGTCAACACAATCAACGTCGTAAATTATTTTCGCTGAGAATGGCTACGAGGGCAAGCAAAGCCTGACATAAGTGGGCAATAAACTTCAGCCAATTTGGAGATTCGCATCTGGAGGCTCTTATTAAAGCCCGAAAGTTAGTCTTTTTCATCCATCACTCCTAATACGTATGTGAGTTATTGTATGAAAAATTGAAGAATAAATTGAGTCGCTGCAGCGGCGGCGAGACATAAATCCCAACTGAGCCCTCAATATTGTTTTAAAGGGGAAGTGGCCATAAATTTTATCAGGGCCGCCCAAGCCGCCGCGGGCGCCGCGGATACGTTCCACCTCGCCGCTCGCCGCACCGCGCGCCATAGTGCGCCATGCACGCTCGTACCCACCCAACTGTCTCCGCAATTTTCCGCAGTTGCTTGTGCATTCACTGCTCATATGAATTTGTGGGGTTATTACGAGAAAAATTGAAGTCTCGAATAACTCGACATATATCGTGAGACGTAAACGTATGTATATGTAAATTAAATTAAAATTAAATTAGCGCTTTATTATGTAACATTATTTGAATCAATTGTAAATGTGTTAAAAATTTGAAATAATGTAAACAAATGTCCCTAAGTTAATATTATTTAAATATAAAAGATACCATGTTAAGATATTCGATTTTCCATCTCGTCGATTTGGTTAATAGCTGTAATAACGCAAAACTCGATTTTGATTACGATAAGGGTCCCATAAAGTTCGGAAAAATTGTAGTAGGGCTGCCAGCTTCGATGAGGCTATTGTAATATAACAATGTATTAAACAAATCCATTTAAAAAAGTAGGAATCTTGAAAGCGAATGGATGGCGCCAATTCATTTTGTGTGTAGTAAATACTAAATAGACGAGGTACCGTTGTGGCCTATAATAAAAAATCGCTTATTTTTATCAATACGATCTGAATGTCGGACATTTCGCATAAATGTGATATTGCAATATCGTTCGTCCCCTTTTTAATATCGCGACGGACGTAGCCGGGCGGTTTATGGCACAACCCTTCCCGTTTTATTCACGACCTGTTTGTCCTAATATAAAAAATTACATCAGCGAATCGCAAATCGCATTGTTATTGTTGTTTTTTTACTAGTTAGTTTTGTGACCCTACGTAAAGTTTGAATTTTGTATTAATAATATTAGATATAATCAAGCAAAGTTAGATAATTATTCTGAATAACTTACTATTAGAATTGTCGGGCTTGTGCATGGCCGGCGGATCACGAATCATATTGAGCTCGTCACTCGAGCATCACACGGCAGTAATTATCCTGTAACAATAGGGACATAAAATTAACTACGGTGCGACATTTCTAAATGATCCAAATTACTAAAGGTATATTTCCATGAAAGTTTACATCTTAAAAGGCAATACGAGTACTATATATTGCTGAGAACGACAACTTGAGCAGCACGCGTCTCGTAGTGAAACCTCATTAGAATAAACGATATCCTCTCCTTACGTCCACTCTGTGTGAGACCTTATTACTCCGACAAAATGCCGTCAAAAGGCAACATAATTGAACAACTACGAAAACATACCTTGTACCCCAGAAACAGGGCTTTATTTGCAACACTCGATTCATTTATATAAATAACAATATCCTTATTCCTTATACTAAAGGCAAAGAGTTCATATTTGAACAACATAAGAGAATACAACACACTATTAGTAGTGTCTCCCTTAAAGGTTGAGATGTCCATGCGAGCTGTAAATTGAAACTCGAAGGAGGCACTAATATCTCTCGTGGCTCGTAACTTGATGCCTTGTATGTTTAACGTTTATCTAAATCATGTATCAAAGTTATTTAAAAAAAATTATAAAAGCCATTATATGTATACCTATAGGATAATTTTCTCTTAAATTATATAAATAATCCTTGTTTATTACTATACATATAAATAATTAATAAGTATATTTATTATTAAATTAATTAATTTCTTAGAATAGTTTTGTATCTTACTTGTTCACATATTTATATTATATAATAAGGAAAAGATAAAAAAAAAGAAATCCGAAAGATAAAAATAAAAAAATTATCTATACCTAATCATTTATTGCCTAGTGTAATTTCAATTATTAATTACTTATTTATAGTATACAAATCTCACTTTACCAAATGAATATCAAATTCAAAAGCGTATAAGCTAACTTTTACAGTCACATCGAAATTCCCATCAGCACCTGTTACAAAGGCGGCTATCAAATTACTCGCGACATATCCGCCGTGGAGCGGGCGCGCCTCCATCCATAAATACGATATTCGTTATGCATTTCTCATATTCATGAATCCGTTTTATTGGCCCCAATAAAATATGAACATCTCAGAATGGATATGAGAGCGGGCAAATCTAATATGGATTGCTTGCGCCGGATTCGGTCCGTTTGGATGAGGTTAGGCAGCTGTGCTACGCGATCCAACCTGGGCTGACATGATATAAAATAAATTTTAAGATTGTTTATCTATTATAATTAATCAAATAATCGCCAAAAAAGAAGTGTAATGTATTATATAGCATACATTCTAACGCCACTGCAACATCACTCATGGAGTACTAAAGAATAAACTGTCACCAGATATAACCCTGACAAAAAGTAATTGTCTCCTCGCGTTACACGCCGCATAATGTCAATATAAAGGCTACTGTCACAGTAAACCAGGCATAAAAAGACCAATTCTTCGCAGACGTGTCAAAAATTCAGCAGAGCGTTGGGATAAGTGGAATGGATGGCGGCGACGCAGGCCCAAATAAAATATTCTATGTCAAACCGTACGTCACTGGCTCTCAACTTGTTCTCACCGAGAGTGCTTTGGGGGAGTCTCTTATTTATTCGCTTTAACGTCAGTACCAAGGCTCTTTTGTGCCGTCACCGATTTACAAGCGACCAAGCGGGTACTTTATAACGTTCTGGTGCGTGATGTGGGTGTTGATTCCTTTACTCGTTTAAGCATGTTTGAGTTAGCTTTCTGCATTTATAGCTAATCCTCAGATTTAGATAATGTAAATAACCTTTTGTTAAAAAAATCACTTAGCTATTTAACTGTCAAAACATTTGATTAAGAAAAAAATCCTTACATCAATCGCTATGTATTCCCATCGTGTTTGCATTATCAACGCGATCAATTAAGCAGCATTACGTTAAAATTTACCCCAGCCATCAATTACGTGGCAACCATCGACAAACGTGACGCTAGGTGATGATGGACATTACCTTACATATTGTCGAATAAACTAAAATGACGAACTTATTAAAATATACTATGCTACGAAAAAATATTCTATAGTGGTATTATTTTAAAATATTTTAGAGTTTAAGCACTACATAATACATTTTTGTACAATTTATAAAAAAATGGCTTATTAGAGCTGAACTAATCTGGCTACACTCCCTTCTGACTCGGCACTGATCGAATTCATTATTCAACGGCAGAGAGCAATTAAACCTCCACTAATCAATCTCAAACTTCAGCTAAAGCTGAACTCTAATCAAGAAAACTCTTATACCGTGAAAGCTTTTCGAACAAAATTTAACTTAATTAAAAATGTAAATTAAATTCCTAGGCGCTTCCACAAGCATCACGTCGGCCCGCGCCGAGCGCTCGGGGCTTTTGATTGCAGCTAAAAGGTTTGGGATTAGTGCGCGAAAGAGCTTTCAGTGCATTTGTAGAGCTTTTAAGTGGGAAGCTTTCGCTTAAGACACTTACATACAATGTAAATTTTATATACTGCCTTAGAAATATATGGCATCACGATAGAAATTAAGAGATAAGTCTCATTATAAAATGAAACCAAATTTATTTATATCCTAATAACATATTCTCGTGTAAAAAACACGAATTTCAAAGTAAATAACCAATAAATTTATGTTAAATTAATTAAAATTCGTTAAAGGAAAAAGTGATATTTATGAACATTGCTGGGAAAGGGGTGAGGGAGTAGCGGGCGGCGGGTGCGTATGTCGGTCCAAGCAAGGAAGTTCGGTGTCCGGAAATAAACCGTCCGTAAAATTGTCAATTCCGAGGGAGCTTCGGCGCCTGGACCCGACGATTTTGAATAGTCCGGAACCTGCTGGCCTGCGATCTCTACTATTCTGCTACTGCAGTACATATTTTTAATTGTTTTTAATGCATGAATCAATATTATTCATAGTTTTGAACATAACAACTACATACAGATAATCTGACACTCACATTTTTTTTATTGACTCATTTACAGGAGGAAGAAAATTAACTTAAGTTGTAACTATATATTTTATAAACGAAACAAATATTGATAAAAGTTTGCCTTGATAAGTTTTACATACATAAGTACATATCTTTGCGGACTATTAACAATCTCCGACAGTACCGCATCAGCAAAATACGCAATGCTAACTGGGTATGAGCCAAAACAATCACTATTATTCACTACTTAGTTGTTCAATTCAAAAAGTACATGTATAAAAGAAAGGCACAAATCAAAAGCTATATTGATAAGAGTTTAAAATTGATTTCGTAAGAGAGGCAGTCGTACAGATAACAAACATGGGTCATCCAATCACAAGAAGCGGCGAGCAGAAGCTTATTATCGGAGCGCGTTGTACCATCAAGCATATAATGAGTATAGCCAACTAGCCGTCTCGTCCTCGGACTGCACACGTGCAACTCGCCTTACAAGAACCCTCGCGCTTTTTGAACTGAGATCATCGCAACACTCATCCGTGAAATTGATTCTCGAGGAAAGAAAAGACGAAAAGATAAATAAAAAGGAAATAGGAAAACACAAGCTAAGATTTGGCGTGAAATTGTTTTTCAGCACCCGCCCACCGCCGACGAGTCTATGGCGCCCGGCTCGGGAATTTCCCAATTACAGAGTGTAAATGTATTTACTTGATTATGTTGGCAATGCGCTTAACTATTACGTAATGAGTTTCAATGTGGAAATACTTTAAGACGTACACATAGTTCTTAAATATTTTTCACTTAAGAGTTATATTAAATCTCCTCAGTTAAAAAGATTCATAACTCAATTTATATAAAATATGTATATTATGGTACATTTACAAAATAATACGAATTTCTAAGATTAAATGATGATATAAAGACTACATGATGAAAGTATTTTAATAACGACACGAGCGTGGTACGGCATCAGATCGTCCGAATTGGTATCTTAAAACACTGTGACATCTCATCCACTACGTGATCCATTTGGCGAAGTAAGAAGCAATCTCATTCAATACCGGCCTCCCCATATTGATGTTAGGGTTGCTAACAATACGATACTCGATATTCAAAATATTATAAAACGCAATGTCTGTTGTAACATAGGTACGAGTAATATGCGTAAAAATAGTAATAACTATGGTCACATTTATTTTTCATTATTTACTGTATGACCTTAAAACATAATTACAATAATTAACATAAATACAATTAGCTGGCAAACATTTGCTAACTTAAATACACGCAAGCAATAAAAATATGTAAATGGTCAACAAAAACCATTAAAATACAATTTATATTTAGAAGTTCTACTCAGCCCTATAGCAGTAGCCAGTATCGCTTTACCCGATTGTATTAGATTCAGCTGCCCTTTTCATCTACATGTCGCTCTTACCTCCCAAGGGCCGCTCCGCAATCGCTACTAGTGGATACTCCTTCATTGATAGAATGATAAAATACTGATAGCAAAAAAATATCTATAGAAAAAACTCATGAAGTTTAAGAACATAAAATTATAAAAATTATTACATAAGTCATCTAATACGAACTGTTAATATAGCAAATCCTAATTAGGGTGTTTCGAAAGATTAGAACTAGAAATAAATATCTTCAGATATTTGTACTGTATAATCATATAAAACATTGATACGTAAACATACCCGATTCACCAATAAAGTCGATAGGTTTTTTCTATCATATAAAAAATTTATAAGTTGAAAAACTATGAATATGATTATCTTCACCATTCCAAAGGCCATCATCCAATAAAGCGAGTACGTAGCAAAGGTATCAAATCTTTTTCGTCCGTAGCGAAATTGAATATTTATCCGGGTAGTATCTTTATTCTGGAACAATTTTTATGTAGGGAGAACACAATCTCGAGATATTCGGGAGGGCTACTCTACAAAGATATTGGCAAATATCTTGCCTACATTACCTTTATTGCCTCGCGACGTCGCGTGCTCGGCCTGATCCTATCTCAGATTATTTACGGTTTGTCAATATTCTTACGTAATCCGCGGGTTTATCGTGTTCATGATTTCTAATTGTTAAATAAATAAAGACTTAATATAAAACCTAGGTGGTTAGTTATATTAAGTTACCTATAAGTTATTGAGGATCAGCGATTTACCCTCGCTTCTTACGTTTTAAATATAAAAAGTTATTGCGAATGTGTCTTAGGAGATTTATTACAAGCTTGATATTAAATCTAATTCTTTAGCCATGCAGCGTTAGCCTATTCAATTTCTAAGGATGACCAGAACCAGTTATTGTGCTTTCCCGTGGAAACGAAAGATTTTCCAGTAGTAATAAATATACTAAATATTATATCGACTAATAAGTTATCACTACACAAAATTTAGTTAAATTCGATTCAGTACTTTTTTCGTGAAACGACACAGATATACAGACAAACAGACAAAAATGTTAATAACTATTGTTTTGGGATCTATAGTCTGTATACAATATGTTACAGTCATTATTTAAAAAAAATATTCGTGTATAGATTTTCATTTCGTGTATAGTGTCACTGTTTTATTATAATATGTAGATAACTCTTCACATCTATTATTCACACAAAATAAAGAAATGCACGTGCTATTATTAATAAATGAAAATAAAAGACTTTGAAATAAAATATTACTATAAATGAATAAATAGTACCACATGAATAATTATTTATAAGAGGTTTATACCGTAGTAGGAATTTAAATAATGCCTGTAGAAAAATTACGTAAATTAACAGCACAATGAGCATAGTTTATACTGCTTAGCCTGTTACCATATAAAGGCACATTATAGTTGAGAGCTTTAATGGTTATTGGCGTAATGGTGATTGCATTATCCGCGACGTCTCGTGACCTGCTCGAGCAACATACATCTTATCGATCTACAGGTAAACTTTACTGACCTTATAACTTTTAACATCGAAATGAACTCAATCGAAATGAGTTAAACTTTCCGAGTTGATGTGTATTGTAGTTTCATTACAGTACATTTGTTTAGCAATGCCCTGAGTGAACCACTTCTCACGCGTGCCGCAATAAACCAAAGCGTACACTTTATATTGCCGTTGCATATTACTACGTATTTTCCATTACATTTTCATCATTCTCCAGTTCAGAAAATGAATATTAATGTTTCGAGATAAAAATTCGATTACACTCTTGTGTTACAAAAAATTCGCTTATAAACAAGGCAATCATTTAAAATCTGACGTGATGTCGGCGAATCCTGTAAATGAGTTACATGTAATGAATCGCAAAATCTACATGGTACGAAAACGCGCCAGACAATGAACCAATTAAAATTTGCGGTCAAAACCCTGCCTAGGTAATATTATGCTGATTCGTTGTTGCATTATGAATTTAAGAGATGTGTATGATCTGCAATATACATTTTTATTAGGATTATTGTTTAAATTAAACTATAGTGCAATTTAAATAGGCATAACGTGATGCGTGGGTATAACACATTAACGCTACCCCCTTAAAAAGAATTTTAATAGCCCAAACATGCCATAAGTTTATAAACCCTTAATTAAATAATCAGTATTTAAACTCAGAATACTATTATTAACATAACTGTTATTATTTTTAAAACAAAATAAAATCTAATTATATAATAATTAATAAGATTTATAGTGTTTATTATAAAAACTGTTAAACTTATCAAGTGCCTTAAAGAATAAGTAATCATTATTTTCCCTTGGCATGCATTTTTAACTATTTATAATAAATCATGTACATAAAGATTTTAACAATAATATACATACAACTGAACTTCTTAGCCTTATTAGAGAGCGAGTGTTCGATGGTTATCATTACTTATGTACGAGTACAATAATTTGTTGTGTTGCAACGCTTGGAGCGGAAGACGCATAAATTCGACGAGCTAGTGGCTGGCTGACACCTGTGATTGCATTTACAATGCTAATTCACGGCACAATATCACGTCAACAGCACACGCGCCTCTCGTTTTCACAATCGCGCTCTGCGTGAAATACGCGGCATCTATCACCGCACCCAAAAAAATCTGTACAATCTACATAATAGTAATGATATAAAATAAATTATGTTATTCTATGTAATTTATTGTTTGGCCAAATAGCGATTGCTAATTACATACATATGTATATGTACATATAACAGGTAACAGATGTTATTTAGAAATGATTAATGACTATTTTAAATTGTTTTATCAAAGAGATAAAAACGTGGGAGTGTCACACATCGGAATAAGCCCTCGAATATAAGCGGCAGCAATCCATTATCGAGCAGTTAATTGATAATTACTTTCTTCCATTACCGAACGAAAAACGCAGTGATTAACTCTGAATCGCTTTAACGAGCACAATGGGTCGGTGTTCAATTAAAAACCCTTGTCGAATGTCGACAGCTTCACGGAACGGAATCGAAGCTGACTCAATCTCGTATACATGGAATAAGGAATTACTCGCGTGTGGAAAGTTTTTAATTAAATATTCACTCGATTTGTAATTAAGAAGTGATTCGAGTGGGCACAATAGAGTTCGTGAATAACTACAAAAGAAAATAAACTTTTACATTTTGATTAAATCGTGTTAAAATACTGAATAATTTGTTTTATAATTGAGAATAATTTTAATTTATGTAGTTTTAAAATCAACATCAATAATTAATTTTAATATTTATTAATTTGTTATAATAATTTAATACTAAACATCTCCATTGATTAAATAAAAAACAGTAATATACGGATTACAGCAAACGGACCATACCTAGCATAAAATTTAAATTAATTTCTTTACTTGCCAACGTGCGTTTAATTGATATCAACACTTTTTCTTCTTCTTCTCCCTGCCCATTTCCCAATAACTTGGGGTAGGCGCAGAACATCTTCTGTACTGCTGATAGGATTTGGCAAAAGTTTTACGACCGGCCGCCTGCCTGACGTCAACCCTCCTTGGAAATACTATTTTCTCTCTTTGTCTGGATGGTATCACGGAAGTCTTATAGCTATATATGCACTTTCGTTTTTTTTTTGTCTTTTAAATCATTTTTTATACTATTACTTAAATTTTTAATGTTATTTTCGGATTTATTTTACAATAAATTTTTATTACACAAGAAATTTTGTTTTGACGTTGTCAATTTTTTTTAATTGGTATCAACACATATATACGCACATATATCGTTATGCCTTGAAAAAATTACTTTACTTTATTTATTATTTATTTGAAAACAATCTTCAAATTTGTAATTACTCAAACGATCTAATATCACTTGTAATTTATTTTTCCAAACAAGTTGCTCTATAATATTTATTGTTCATTATTACTAAGCAACAACGTGATGTATAGCTTTACATTAATAAAGGACAATTTATCAATTTAAATTAATATAATTAATGAATCAAAATTAATTAAACAAACGAATTTATAAAGTTTAATAAAAGTTTTGCTAAAGCGGTTCGATATATGTCTTAGTTATCTCTAAGTGATCCCCAAATGGTCCCACTGTAATCTCCTAGACATTTAATTTCGCCGTTTTAAATGAATCGCTGAGCTCATATCCCATCCCGAAATCCTCGCCACGATTGGCTCGTTCCGCCGTTCGTATAAATTCTGAAGGAAAATCATCTGCAGAATTCCAATAGCAGAGTGCTGATGTCCAAATTCATGATATATCGATGCGAGGGTCGGCGCGCCTGTTTATGAGATATTTCATAACGCGAATTCGAGTAATTCTTTATGTACCTATATAGCAACGAACCAGTTTTAGCGTGAGGTGTAAAATGAAAGCTTTATAATTAGTATACACGATAAATAAATTGTTTTGCAGTAGATTTAAAGCTCGTTATGTAATTTAATATAGCTACATAACAGTTATTTATGGGCGAGTAAGAACTTCTAATAAAATATAATTTCAATGGATTAGGTACTATAAGTATTTGCAATATTAAATTAGCGTAACGGCCTACAAACGTTGATATACTGTATCACTTTCATATTGTTAATAACATTTAACTTGACTTTACGCAAGTTGTAAATAAAACTTATAAAAATAATAATAATATTACAATAAAATATATGATATTTTATATAAGTTTAGTTAGTTCATTAACTGCATTCTCTGCGGACCCAGAAAGTATTATTTAATATTACATTAAATGAAAAACATAGTAATTACATAGAGGGAAATGCAAAACATTTGTACTAGTAAGTGTGCTAAGTTATTTTGTCCTTCAATTCTCAAAAATTTTTATAACATAAGTGTTAATAACTCGACCTACTCTCTAAAAAATCAATTTTAACTAAAAGCATGCAAAAGTTGCCGCATGTTGATGTTAACACATACGTGAGAATTTTTAAAGTGCCGCGCTAAATGAAATCAATATGTAAATAAATATAAGTAGAAACCGATTATATTATAAATTCACCTTTGTCTATCTATTTCTTTAACAGTAACGACAAAATATAAACATATTTACTTTGAGTAGTTAAAAAAAGTATTTAATATTAAGATTCAATAGTATATAAAATGTATATAAAAATAATTTTATCATAAAAGTTTCTTTAAATCTAATATTTATAACTTATTGGAAAAATTCCTAATATTTAAGCAAAGGAAGAGTACCTATATTTTTTTTTAATTTATTTATGTACCAGAAAAAAAAACACAAGTGAAAACAGATACCATGTATACAAAGGATGACTTATTTCTTTAAGAGATCTCTACTAGAAACCCTCAAGCGTGAGAAAATATAAAAATAATAATGCTATGCGGTGTAGGAACAAACTACAAACATCAATTATAATATAAATATACACACATACAAACATACATACATACATACATAGATACTTACATACAAACATATATACATTTTGTCAGTTAAGTGATATATATGTACTAGCGGACCCGACAGACGTTGTCCTGTCTACACGTCTTTAATTTGAAAATTTCAAACTTTTTTTAATAATTTTTTTGATGAAAATTATTATTCAAATTGTGAATCTAAACCATTCCCAGATCCCCTTGAACACACACAAAAAAATTCATCAAAATCGGTCCAGTTGTTTGAGAGAAGTTCAGTGACATACACACTCACAGAAGAATTATATATGTAAAGATGTATATTAATATGATATTTTTAAAGATTCAAGGGTCTAGATGAGCTGGAAGTGAGGAACAGGCCGCGGACCGGAGCTCACTTGCTCTATAAACAGGCTTCCGTATTTTTCAATCAGAGACCTGTCAAAGCGTTCTGACACCCTCATCCTATTGGCTCGCACTCGCCGAGCACCGAAATTGGTTTTCTACATTCAATCCATACAAAGTTTAATGTTATTCGTTTGCGATATCACCGGGATGCCGCCGATGTTTACCGACGCGCCAAATCATATTGGATTTGCAAACTTTTGTTTGCGGACTTTATTTCATTTCAGTGTTAGTTCAGGCCGAGAGAATATAATTTTAGATATACTCGGAGTTCAGCCGGAAATAAGACGTCCATATTTGGTCTTTATTGAAAGTATACACGATACAAAAGTAAAACTACATAGTGTACTTATATGCAAATAGTGTGTTGTGTGCATGTATTCATTGTAGTATCGTATAGGTATGAGTTATAAATTAACAGTTCTTATATCAGCAAAAGCAGAACGTTGGAGCGTGAGTATAGAAGGCTGGAGTGTGGCCACGAGCATTTATAAATTGAAGGGCTGCTACCTGCGGCTTAATACACCGCTGTTTCCGATTCATTTCCGGACGGCGCGCGCGGTGCCGGATATTGCTTTTAAGGTTGCGCCGCACACCACGCTTCGGAATACTCGCATCTCGACATTCACAATGACACGCATGCTTTCAGTAAATACTGTACATATGTTATTTATACGTATCTTCGAGCTTACAATATTATGTATTCAATGAACATATCCAATGTTAAGACAAATTCAATATGATAACTTATGTTAATTAAAAAAATATCAAAGCAATTCTATTTGAAAACGTACAAACAAGAAAGTTTTAACTGACATTTATGACATCAATGAACACGATATTATTTTATTATTAATTAAATTAAGTTATCTATCTGCTGTATTTTAAAATAACAACCCTATATTGAGTTATTATTATGATTATTTGCACAATACGAAAACCAAAATAACCCTCTTAAAGTTAGTTTGGTTCCTTGTAGGGTTACAAAGGTGTTTAATAGGCCTATTTGTTCCCATCTTTCGAATAGATGAATTGATTTTAACTGAACTTAAAACCAGCACATAAAAAAATATCGAATACGCTATAACCATGTAAAGAACAAATTTTGCAAAGGTGAGAAGAGTTTTTTTTCTCACACACCGTTCAATATAAACGCCAAGCACCAAGCAAGCCAAGGGGAAATCGCTAGTATGTTAATAATGTTACACATTGTAAGCATTGTGTTTTTTCTTCTTTATAATTCCTATCCGTTACTAAAATGGCAAAAACCTTATACTAATTACAGTTAGCAATGAAGCATACTGATCCAATTAGTGAGCTGTGCAACACAAAGTAATTAAAAAGTACATATACATACATATTAATAATACATCAGCTTAATTGTTATATTCGTATTCTTATTTACTGTATAGCATATTATTCATTTATAACATACTTTTTTCAGAGTTTTCTATGTTTGTTTGTATAGGGAAGATTAGCTCTAAAACTATTAAATTCATTTTACACGTAGGTACATATGTACCTACGTGTACTTTATCCTTATAAAAAATGGTTTTCTTTTGAATGAAGGATAGAAGAAAAATGGCTTGACAGATTTTGAAAGAAATTTCACTGATGGGTAGAGCATTAGGTCATTAATAACGTAAGCTTATTTTTATCAGTAGGGAAAGCTAGGATACCTGTAAGATAGATAATAAAAATATTATAAGTTTTTACGCACGAGGTTCGGTAAGGCCTGGAGACAAAGTAGTGCATTTCGCTAGCTATTCATAAATTTTCATTAATAATAATTATAATGTCCATATTAAAATCATAAATATGTTATGCCTAAACGTAAATACAATATCATATTATCACAGACAGATTTGATAGCTGGTACCATTAAATCGTTTCCATTACTTTAAGTAGACTTCGATGTTTACGTCAAGCGCAGTAGCGATGATACATTTTATTATAATATATGCTCACTCTAATGTAGTAACCACACTTACATTTGAACACAAGTACATTAGCAATTTTTGTAATAGTTAATGTACAATTGAGTCGTTTCACCATTGTGTGGTCGCTCAATTTTTTATTTGCGCAAGTTACATATATCGTTGTAGAGTAGAGATACGAGTAGCATAGCGCATAATGCTATATTATGAATTCCTTTCAAATAATCTCTAATTGTACAATAGCTATATTTACAACTATAAAAAGTGGTTGTTGGTACAACTACAGAGCTTTATAGTGTCAGTTTCAAGTTCTTTAGACATCAGAAATGCTGAGTGTTATATTTTTCATGTGTTGGTTTATACTAAATAAAAATGTAATTCTGTTTATTGGTGAGTACATCACTTGAGGACAGCTCGTATTAGTCCGTCTTAATGGGAAAATATGAAAAAGTTACCCGGAAAATTATGAAATTAAAAAAAAACTGAAAAAAAACTGTATTAACCCAAAGATGCAAATTGACTAACTATACATATAATTAATCAATTTGGACAGAAAAACGTTTCCCGGGTGAGCTAGCATGTATAGGTACGTATTACGTACCTACCTATATAATCGTAGAAGATAGTTTTATCTATGGTTTTATTATAAAATTGTGCACTCAATCAAAATATACAACTAATAAGCAGATGTAAAGCAATCTGTGGAATTATTAAAAAAAACGGTATGATCATATTTACAAAAAAAACACAATTTAATATAAAAATTATGCACGTAAGTGGATTATAATAACTTAGTATGATATTATGGTTAGGGTAAGTCTCCCTTCTAACAAAATAAAACCGTGCGATCCCTTTTAATACGATAATGTGCCTCTATCTCTCGTCTGCAGTCACACACGACCCTCGTGTGCTAATTGAATTTAAGGAATAAAATCCAATCGGGCCGATTCTTTATTATTCAAGATCCAATTTGGATAAGGCCTGATCGGTCCGCGGGGGGCGGGCCGGGGGGCAGTCGAGAATAAAATTGGATTTGTCACTCAAAACATAAGACTTTAACTTTCGCAAGAATGTATTGTACTTTACTTTATAATTGAAGCCTGGAGTTCGATGCATCTTAAAAGGAAATTGTTACTTTTTGAATATGGATACACTACACTAACTACAAGCGAAATAAACTACAAACGAAATTAACGTTACTACAAACAACTACAAATGCTTGAACTTTTTATCAAATTTTGTTCCACTACACTTGAAAATTCTTCCAATACTAACCTTTACGAAAGTTTCTTAGTCTTTTTTTATCCGAATGCGCAACGCAAAGGAGGGTAATGTGTTTATCAGACTGTATATATATGTATGTATGTGGGTTTGTACCTTTATGGTACTATTTAGATCAAACGCGTGGGCCAATTTTGATAAATGACACGTCGTTTCTACATGACGGCGCGAATGTGATAAAAACCATAAAAATTTGGAAAAATCAAAATAAAAAAAGGAAAAAGAAAAGAATGAAAATCGACGAACTATGTCAAGTGGAGTATCGTTGAATAGGTATTTAAAAATCATTTTTAGGTTTCTTTCATCATTTTTTATTTTAAATAACAGTTTAGGATATATAATGATTTAAAGTTGGTTAACAAGCATTTTCCCTAATTTTCCTACTTAAAAATACTTAAAAGGCTGTAAATAAATAAATATATAATAAAAATAAAAACCCCGACTGCATAGAAGCTAATTAAAAAAAAATGAAAACAAGTTCAGGAAGTGAGTTTATACGATTCGTATAGGCTTTCAAGCTGTTTTTATGTACTAAATATCGTTTAGGAAAAATATTCAGAAAAAAATATTTTTCTATTTTATTTTTTATTTTACTACAAACGAAAAAAAACGTTACGTTTTGTCGTTACGTATAGATTTCTCAGAAATGAGATATTTTCCCGCAATAAAAAGTACCCTATATATGTTATATTGACCCGGATAATCAGCTATTACAATATGAAATTTCATCAAAATCCCTCAAGTGGTTTTTCCGTTTTGCGGTCACGGACAGATAGACAAATATTCTAAAAGCTTATTTATTATATATGCTTATATTATTATTTCAATAAGATTTTCCAAAAAATATTTAATGTACAGATTAGACTCAGTTAGAATTTTATTATATGTATAGAATAGATGAAACTACGACTTATTGATAATAATTAATTTATTGTACAATACAATTTTTAAAATGTCTTAGCCCCTTGAAGCGACATGAAAGTAAGTAACCTACAGATTAAAAGTTTTTTTTATTTCACATACGTATATGATTTTTTTCATTATAACTTATTTACAAGACAATATATTTAAATAAGAAAGGTATACACCGATCCTATATTTGCTATTCACCCTATTGATTGTTATCGCGCAAGACAGATTGTCCGGGCCGCTTTGGCGGGAATCTGCAAAGAAATCTAATACTCGAGAGTGAATTGCATTTTATAAGCTACATTAAAGAAGATTTTGTATTTTGTGCGAATTTAAATTGTTGAATTTTTTATGTCATTTACCGTCTTATAAGTAGTAAATGATTCATATAACCTAATAGCGACTTACTCTCACTTTGCTCGCATACGTAACTCGGTGTTTTTTGTATTTACAATAACATCTACAGGCAGCTCTAGATTTTGACATTACCTCGGGTTGGTCCCTAGGTACGTTTAAATGGTTAGTATGGACATAGACTATATATATATACATAGGTATAAAAAAGTAGGTTAGTACTTAAAAAAAGAACACGAGCGAGGCTTACAGTAGGTGCATATGATGTGTAACATCTGACATGTAAGTATGTTTATTTTACTTTAATTAGACTATTTTAAATAAAACTATCTTTTCGGATTATTTCGCGGATTTATTTTGATTTTTCGTTCCCGACGTTTCGAATGCTTTACAGCGATCATGGTCACGGGAGAGACTACGATTATAGTGTCTCAAACACATACTTGTTACAGACAGTGCACACCCACTATTTTACAAAAATGATTTCTCAAATTCAAAAATGGCAATAATGTACCTTACAATATTTGTTGATTTTTATTTATAAACATTTTAATTTTTTTTTATAAATATTATAATTAAATATAGCAATATTATTTATTTAATTTTTGCAATATTTATAATAATGACTATTATAAATATTACAATTTTAAAAGACTTTATTAATTACTAATATTATTTAGTGTTGCTATTACTATATTATGTACAACCATAAAGAATATTAAAAATTAAAAACTATTAATTATTTATCCAAGCGATATTATTGTTTTATATATAATTTAAAAGTTAAAATATTAATTTAGATTGCTATTATTTAAAGTTAAAATATTGAGAAACACTATTACTACCTTTATAGATAAAAATTACATACAAAATATATATATTAATCAGAATTACTGTAATTATTGCGATCCACACAGTATGAACTAACTACATCTACTGATCTGTTATATTTGTTTGTGTTGTTAGATTTTATAATGTTTCTTACAGAATTCCAAGATGATGGTAGTACATAGGGAAGATGGCTGGGTACTACCATCATCTTGGGATCCTGTAAATTTTATTTGATATAGGCTTAATTATATATTTCACCTTTATTTTTTTGTTTGTAGAGATATTTCAATATTTTAGTCTCAAAAAATAGGTTTAGGTCTAGAACTAATATTTCAATAGGAATTATGAAAACCAGATAACTCATTTAGAAGATATGAGCATTGTATAAGAGAAATTTGAATATTATTAAATATATTACACATTACAGCTGTCTAGAGATGAGAGCAAAGATATTATTTAGATTCGACGTTAACAGTCATTCTGTTTGTTAATTATTTTTACTGTAATTACATGCAGATGAGAGCTATAATGTGAGTAAACAACAAAATATACTATTGTGTAGAGTAGCAGGAAGCGGGAGCGTCAGTAAGCAAACGTGCGCGACCTGCCCTAATTGCTGCTCTCTTGAGACATCATGTCTGCCTATCTACAACGATTGTTAATTTTATATACTTTATATACGAATAAAGTATTACTTCATAACTGGGAGTTTATTTGTTTAGTGAACTATATCTACCTCCAGTCCTCCACCATTTGTTCATTTGTATCTATTTCTTTACCACTGCATCGATGTAAACCTTGAAAGATTTTACTTTATATTGTTCGCATATAAAATTATACAAGTTAACAAAATGTATATTTAAATTCTGAAAAGTACACGAGCATTTAATGTTAATAAACAAGTAATTATATAAGTCACCTCATTTAAATAACTATTACCAAGAACGTAAACAGTAACCTATTTGAGGCCAATAAAGGTCAATGAAGCAGCTAGTGCTGTGTTACGAGTATAAGATAATAAAACTTAATGGATTTGATATTTAAATGTGAAACATACTTTGCCTATATAACTTATTCTTCAAATGGGTGTAATATAACGATAGTAAAGTACAAATATTCAAACTTAAAATAGATATGCGTAATTTAACTAGTAACTACGTAACTAACGTATGGTTGAATGAATGTTTGTTACTCAATCATGCTAGAACAGCTGAACGGATCTAGATGAAATTTGGCACTAAGATAGATTATAGTCCGGAATAGTACATAGGTTACTTTTTATCTCGGGAAAATGTACGGCTCCCGTGGGATAGATTGGTTTTGTTTTTCACAGTGTTTCTATTTCTATACTAACCGTTAT
Organism: Brenthis ino; assembly: GCA_921882275.1. Taxonomy (NCBI): domain Eukaryota; kingdom Metazoa; phylum Arthropoda; class Insecta; order Lepidoptera; family Nymphalidae; genus Brenthis; species Brenthis ino. The sequence goes on along the minus strand of OV170222.1, from coordinate 32,095,079 downwards.
TGTAAACGTACCTAGGGACGGACCCGAGCGAACCGAGGGAGAGTCGCTAGTAAAAATATAATTTAAATAAATTTACGAGCATACAACATTTTTATTTTGATTCAATATCAAAAATATAATTTCAAACATTAATGTTAAATTGAACGAAAGGAAATCATAACGTGCAATAATTGCATATAAACTTTCAGAAGACTCTCAAAGAGCTGATTCACTAAGCCGTTGATTCACTTAGCACTAATTAAATCCGCCACGGGGCGCAAACCGATTGAATCTTGCTTCAACTGAATCATACATTACCTCTGACTTGCGGCTTAATGCCTAACAAATTTTCTATCACTGTATATGAAGAGAAATGTCTTTTCAACTTAGCTATATTGATGTTTGATTTTTATTCAGATTAGAAAACTGTTGTTTTTAATGCACTATAATCAAAATGAGGGACATCTATTCAAAAGATTTTTTAATACAACAAATTTGTTACTAAGGATTTGTAATTTAAAACTGATAAGTAGGTCCAGAAGCGATCATTGATGGTGCGGAAATTAAATAGCCGCTCATATCCGGCCTGTGAATTGTGCCGACACGTTGCTCTCGATTGAACCGATGTGGGATCGAAACGCCGTGTTCACAGTCCATTCCGACTCTACAAATTGTTATCCTCACTTCAGTTCATACTTCACATTCGATGGAGCGAAAATATTGCTTTTTATTCTTTAAAATGTTCGATCCCGTACATGTTGGTTTCCCTCACTTGTCGCCTTCTTTATTGCTCGAGATTTAAATGAATTTCTACTGTATCTCTTAATAAATCGTGGTATAGTTTCTATTGTTCTTCAAATTACTCATGTAAATCCACGAAGCCTTACAAATAAATCATGGTAAAACGGGTCATTGTTATTCGAATAAATTTATCTCAATAAGCAATTAAGGCAATGTTTACAACCATTTTGTCGTATCAGTGCACGCGCAATAAACGTGAGGCGACAATCAAAACATATTATGGCCAATCAATTCTGATCAAATACTGACACAAATAGATATTACAATGAACGTCTTGCAAAAGAGACTTAATATAAGCAGCTAACGTTGAATAAGGCTTGCGGATTAGTTAAATGTGTGTTTAACTTTTAATCTAGGTATACATATAATAAAATCGTAACAAAGAGTAATCCTTACATGTAATATTTTTTCTAAATAATGGCTGTTGTTACGTACGTACGAGTATTGTGTACAGAATATAAACACAAAAATAACAGTTATTAAAAATTTTGTCTGTTTGTCTGTATACATATATCTGCGTGCATTTCACGCATAAAGTACTGAGCCGATTTTGTGTATTGATAACTTATTACTCGGGATTATTACAACATTTAATACCTTTTACAACAGAAAAATCTTTCATTCCACGGGAAAACACAATAATTGGTTCTGTCGAATCGTCCTTAGAAATTTACGGGGGTAACCCTGGCTAAACCATAAAAGATACATCAAAACAATGTAGCATAAAATTATAGGTCTTAAATAGGTCTACAGAAAAGTCCACAACAGCATCTGTCTATTTCCTAAGGTGCACTTGCAATAACTATTTATATCTATCTAGAGAACTTTCTCTACATAGAAACACACCTGAGCAAAGTGAGGGTAGGCTAGTAAATAATACAAATTAACAATTACCTACTAATTTCTTATACGTAGAATATAATATGTATTTTTTTTGTATAATAAGTACAAAATATATTTTTGTCAAATATGATACTACCCATCGAAAATTAGGTACTTTTTATAGTGATGAAGATGATAAAATATTTAAATGAAAATAGCTCCTGTTAGTGCTGGTGAGCCAATTAGAAGTGTTGGGAGGCAGCTAGTGTCGCGCCGCCGGCCCTCGGCGTCCAATTAAACTCACACCCGTCGACAACATACCGCTGCTAGAGCCCGGAACCGAGTGCCTTCGCGTAACTGTGTAGCTCACTTCTAAACAAACCTCTGCGTTTTTATAACATAGATAACAATAGAATTATGTCAGATACCACAAGAACGCTCCCTTCGTTATGCGTAACTATTGAGTCGTTAATTAAATTCTCACAACTCTACCGCTAGTCACGATTCGTAACTTAGAGCGGTATTACAACTGGATAGGGGCGATTTCGTACCAATACGAGAGTTTCGATCAAAACGTGGATACTTGTTGTTTAATTACAACAATAGTGGTTCCTAATGAGAGTTTGCGCTAATAAGCACAACAGAATGTAATCAACATGCCTCGTCGCTCTAATGAGCCGAGTTCCTGGCAAAAACAAGCGACGTCGACATTTTACTGAAGATTAAGTAGGCGTTCTGCCTATACAGGGACTTGCCACTGGCCGCGCCGGAAGCCCTCTGTTTCTAGTTTGTTACTGATTAACATGTTCCTTAGGCGTTGTTGTATTCTGTAAACTCTTTTAATTAATTCCGCAGAAATCGGTTCTCACAACATTTGTATCATTCTCTTCTTTTCATAGGGACTTTTTAGAGACCTAATATGCATATAGCAAACGCGTAACTACGAGGAGCCGCCTTTAAGTAACTTCTATTGACGACAAAGTATACAAACCTGTGAACGTCGTTAACTTAAATAAGCACGTTTGATTACGTCGTAGCTCGCTACCCCATTAAAACTTAACGAGGGGCAAGCCCGGGAAAAATAACTAACCCAATTTCCCTTTGCCGGGAAATCATTAAAAGTCTTAAAAGGGTCTTTTCATATATTTTTTAGCCCGGAGCGTACGTGCAAATAAACACATTTTTACATACTCGAACAAACAATTCTCGTAACGAGACGGGAGTATAACAAGCGCGCGCACGCGGTGTCCAGCGGCCGCCGGAGCTCGCTCCCGCGTCCGCCACCGCCTCCGCGCCCGCGCTGATTGGGAGTATACGGTCGGATTATGTGTCTCGTTACCCGCGCCTACCTATCCCATCTCACTGACACCAACGCTGATTTATCACAGCCTATACATTTACATTGACATTTGACGGCAACTAAAGTAACATATTATAACTATTTGTTAACATTGTTACTTTATATAATTTTAACGAAACATATTGTAACTTAATAACAGAAGCTTGTGATTTTATATAATATAACTAATAATTAATATGTTATTATGTTACTTCCTCTTATATTAATACTACCTACTACTGATGAGGCAGATAAAAATGAAAAAAAAAACTACATTAGAAACTAATTACACAACACAAACAATAAATTAAAAATATAAGATACTTAAAATCATGCATGCAATTTCTTTAGAAACGTTTCCAAACAATAATATTTTCCCATTATACTTTTACACAAATAAAAACAACAATAAACCAATTATAATACGGCCTAATTAAAAATAATTATAATTAGCGACAGTTTCAAGCTTCTTAATTAATTATTAGATTTTCCAATTAGCTGTGTTTGCGTTCGCTCTTTAATTAATGGATGTGTACCGTATTAGTGTCGGTTACAATCTGATCCGAGGCTCGGCAATTACCGACGACTACAAAACACATCGAATTTCGCGTAATTGCTGAGAATATTACGGCTCTGAACTAAATTGTTCTCGACTTAATTAATTAAGCTTTTGTTTCAAACTAACAGCAAAGTGTAGAGTTGGCAATTCTAAATTGGATCTTGTAATTACCTTACCCTCTTGTGCAGAAACTGTCTACTTTCAATTATAGCCGAAGCTTTCTTAATAGAATCAATTATATTCCGACACAATACGGAACCTAATTAAATTCACATTTGTATAGCTATTCGAGACATATTAACGTTTATGTTAAAAACTCATGAAGCTTAAATACTGAATAAACGCCGCACGTTCGATGACTTTCGCCAGGACATTCTTTGGGTTAAGGATCCGCATGCTTACGTGCATAATTGATGTAAGACAAACAATTCGACGACACGTTTGGCTCAGTTTGTAGTGGCCCTACTTGCTGTGCCAGAAGTCGCGGGTTCGAGTCCCGCTGGACACATTCATTTGTGTGATGAGCACGAATGTTTACACTCCAGTCATGGGTGTTTATATTTATAATATGTATATATCCAAAGTTATATATGTGTAGTGTATCAACTATCTGGTATCCATAACACAAGCCTTGTAGCTTACCATGGAACTAGACGGTGCTGTGTGTTCATGTCCCAACATATTTATAAAAAAAAAAATCTTTTCATATTGGGCATCTGCAGAATATTAATCTATTTCAAATAATGTTATTCGTTTAAAATATATTATGATATATTATCAATTATTATGTTGTCATTTAATTAAATTAATTAAATTTTATTAAAGTGTACACACTGTAGACCAATCGACCGTTTCATTAATTGGAGTACTAGTAAATTATGATATCATTAAATACAATATAGCTACGTTAATTAATATTTACATCATTATTTTAATTTAAAAAAAAAAACAAACAGAATGGCTGAGTCTAATTACTTACAGTCTTGTTAGTGAGATAAAATGTTCTACTTATTATATTACCTACTGCGATAAAACTGTTATCGTTATAAATTATAAGTACATCATTAATTTTGCGATAAGTGGAATTTTAATTAAAAGCATCGTTAAGTATTGTCACTTAGTAATTTGAAAAGTTGTGCAACGTGCATACATACAAGTATTAACTAAAGAATCGATTGGTAAATGTAATTCAGAGTAAAAATATTAAAGCCGCTTATCTCTGATGGTTTTGTCCTGCTGTAGATAATAAATAGGTTGAATTTTAAGTGATTTCAGCTGCTCTCGAGTGGGGTGGCGCAGTGGGGGTTAAGAACGAAGTTTAATTAAGACACAACAATTAAAATAACAAGCGCCGGGCGTGGTGGGTCATTATGCGGGGCCATGGGAGCGCATGCAACGTCACTAATCCACTACACTGTTGCTTTTTCTTTTGTTGCGCTTGTAAGCGGGTGACAAAATTATGGTGTCATCATTTACTAAGGGATTTAGATAAAATGTTCGCTAGGAAGAATAAGTCATAATGCTTATATGAATACTGTAGAGCTAGCTATATGAAACTTAATCCTAGTTTTATCTTTCTTCTAAGGTGTCTCAACTAACGCCACAAATGATTATGATACTTAGTCAAATTTAGTACTTAAAGAAAACTTAAATGATTAAATTATAAAATAATGACAGAAAAACTTTTAATAAAATTAATCTTTCTTTACCGTCATAACTCATAACGTTTAATATCAAGTAGTACCTCGGTAAGGCCCGGAAAGTGACAATATTAATTAAAATTTATTACTCTGTTATAATAATACATACATATAGTTTACCTGATAATTAATAAATAAATAATAATCTTGAATTCCATACAGATATTTGGGTATTTATGATTAAATAGCAAACTGCTATTACATGAACTGAAAGAATAACAATGAGATTTTTAATTATTTTAGTATGTAGTAAAATAAAAAATATTCATAAAATAACTGCGAATGTAATATAAAATATGACAATTCATTTATTAAATTATGATAACAATTAATGTCACCGTGATCAAATAGTCTCTACAGATAAATAATACTGAAGTGTCTGTTTGTAACGATAATCTCAAAATAGCAGCTTCGCTAAATGCATATTAAATTATATACGGTACTTATAAGAATAACATTTTTTTTTTAATTTTTGTCTGTCTGGTCTATTTGTCGGTCTGTTTGTCCCGGCTAATCTCCCAAACGGCTGGACTGATTCTAACGGGACTTATAGCAGATAGCTGATAGAAAAAGAATTAGGGTTGCGCTCAAAAAAATTAAAACGTATCCAGTGACGCACTCGAGCGAAGCGGGGACAACTCGCTAGTAATTAATGAAAGCTTTTATAAATTATTTACGGCACACATTATGGTGACGACCCATCGTCACTGCGTTCGTATAACAAAGACTTAAACGGTATTGACTTAGAAGTTCTAAAAAATTTGGCGGTTCGATAAGAACTTAATTATTTACATCGTAATCTCCCACATTAAAAATGTTATATTTAAGACCCAGATTTATGACTTATAAATTTGAATGACTTTGTATTAATTTAAACTCATTGTACTTATTCATTAAAAACATCTTATTTTGTTTAGCAATTATTGCAATTAACCTGAATTATCAATTAATAAACTAAAAAAAGTAGTTTGAAATATAAAAAAAATACTTAACATTTATAATTTATATATTTTTAATAAGTCTATTATTAAATATGTATGTAATAGGTTTTAATTTAGCACACGTCACGTACTTAGATACTTGTATTAGAAATCTTAAATATAAATTCAGTACCATAAATATAATAATCGGTAGTTTTATGTTTTGTACACAGAGTTACATTTAGAGATTTGTAAAAATTGTACATTGATATGTTAAAATCAAAACAATACTTCGTTCGATCTTTACCATGCTATTTCAAACTACGAAATAATAATGTCATTATTAAATGTGGGTATCGTATCAATCATTTTTTTAACAATAATCAAAAGTCCTCTTTCCGTTAGATCTAAAAAAATTAAGCTTACCTTCACAGCTGTTTTTTTCGCTGATTGAAGCACTCTCAAACAAGACTGCTTGTTCCGTAAAAGTCTATTTGATCCACAAAAACAATAACACAGTTACAATTTAGACACTAAACCAAAAATTGCTTGTCCACTTCAACTGTCACTACAAATACGATTTACGGCCTTAATCGCTTCCGAAAAAAGGCTGAACTAATTTTGCGCACTCGAGCGACTAATAATCACGAGTACTATCGCGATAGATTATTAAAATACTTTATAACAATTTTTAATGAAACATCGGAATGTTATTAATGAGAGCTCGAGTAAAGTTTGCGGCTCTGAGGCGACGAACTAACACGTACACTCTCAACAAGAGTTTGCGACGGAATGAACCGAACGCAAGCGAAAGCCGAAAGCTAGTCGCCGAGTGTTGGATCAGCTCTACGTCGAGGGCGGGCGCCGGCACACGGGGTGAAAAGGAACAACACTCTAATATAATGATGGGGTCGGAACACTTTAATGCTTTAATTTGAAAAGTACACCAACAACAGCTTTTAAGCCTTTATATAATCAATTCACAGGTAAATGGCTTTTAACGCATTACTATGTGTACTTGGATATATGTATTTGTTTTATTTAAAATTTTATTAAAGTTAAACATTAGTGTAAAGGCTGCTTCTATTTTAATTATTTTTCAGTATAATTATATATAGTATTCAATATTCATGATAATTATATCCCCACACCAGTGAGTATAAACCTAAATTCGATTCCACCCCTGTCTCCATACCCTTTTCCGCAGAAAACCAATCTTCTTTACATTCCCTCGCCGACAAATTTATGCTCGTCCATACGTCCCCCTGATAGGTAGCTGTTTGTGTGAAATAGAGGCGATGGCTTGCCGAAGTAGCGGACAGTATACATTATTAAGCAAGCGGTGGTCAGCGGCGCCCGCAAAGACACTGCAAATGTACGTACAGTGTCCATACACCGTATCTGAGAATTTAATTTCCCGGGCGGGCCGCCCTTGCCGCCATTGTCCGCTCAGTATTTCATTATGGCTCGAGCTTTTCTATTAATAAATCACTCTTCGCCTGCGCCGTTTAATTACGTCCCGGATCCGGCCAACGTCTGATTACACTTTCATCGAACATCTAATTGGGAGTGCAGTCGGGTCGGGAAGGGAACGTGTGTATTCTTTGTTCGAGAGATATTACTCTCGGCCTATATTACTTCGATATGAAGCAATCTTGCTGAACTAAGTTCGCATCTAACTTTGATTAAAATTGTCCAACTGCAGCGCTAATACGTACATTAACTTTGTAAAATAATCTATATCAATTGTTTCTATAAAAATACCCTTTTGTTAAAACCCTGAATAAAAACTTACTTTGGTGTATTAACATTCTTCGTTTAATTGAAATATAATCGAACAAATCGGCTTACTTCTTTTTGTTTATAATTGCACGTTATATAAGAAAACATTTTAAAATTCTTATGTAAAACTCTTATTTAATACTAAATTGAATATGGACAGGATTGCCAAACCAGATAAGTGGAAACCTAATCGTATTCCATTTACAGTATCGCGCGGTAATTAGTGTCCTAAAGTACCTAATGGTAAATACGAAGCAGTTCGCGTTTCAATATAGTGGTCCAAGGCCTTTTTTAATTTCCTGGACCGGACGAGGCGAAGGCTCGACGCGAGTCGGTACGGCGGGCGGCCGCGCGGCACCGGCCCACCGGCCCGCCCGCCCGTTTAACTTATTGCCACGGTTAACGAGAATACGCCGCTGTGTGCCGGCGAAATTGAAGGATTTACTTCGCGTCCCTCCTTTATTAAACGTATTGCACACTCGCTCGCTCCCTGTGTGTGTGTGTGTGCCACACTACACGCAGTACGCCGAAATTACATTTCACATGAGTCGTAATAACAAGGGCGGGCGTAAATCACAACCATTATTAGTTTTACTCATTACTCGTACCATTAGTCATTAATATTGACGCACCGACATACAAAAATATTCTCTAGTATAATATAATTATAATAAGCAACGAATTCCTACTTAATAAATATAAAATAGCTACCTTATATCACAAAACGCATCTATAAACCATCATGTATTTTTCGAAGATCAGTGGCACCAAAGGCAAGATCAGTTTGTTAGGGCGCAAGACGCAATATGATCGGACTTCCTGTAAGCTAAGCGTATCGCTTAAAGTTTCGCAATATACGCGCTCGGAGTCGAGTCCGTCCTTTATTAAAAACTATTCTCACATTTTTAATTAAAACTTGTGTTCTCCACTAAAACTTTATTTAAGCAATAAAGGCGGCGCAATTAGCGGCGCTGTCCCCGCCGGCGACTTTACCTACTTTTTCTCTGCTTTAATGAGTGTTTTTTAATAAAGCCGGAGACTGCTGCAAGTTTATTAATTTAGTTTAACTCGTGTCACGGCACCGGTCCTGCACTTCTGCCTGAAGTCACACGCTATAACCGTACATTTTAATTTAGGAATCGCATACACTGGTGTTACAAGAAATTAAAGTACACATCAACTTTATTTATTATTAAATATATTAATATCTAATATCTTATATATAAAATTTCCATGTCACAATGTTAGTTACCGTACTCCTCCGAAACGGCTTTACCGATTTTTACCAAATTTTATATGCGTATTCAGTAGGTCTGAGAATCGGCTACTATATATTTTCCATACCCCTAAGTGATAAGGGTTGTTTACCCTTAAAAATTTTTTTTTTGATTTTTTGACATTTTTTTTTTATTTTAATTTTTTTATGATTCGGCATTAAAAATACATATAAACCTAAATTTTCACTAGGGACGAACCCGAGCGGAGCAAGGGTGAGTCGCTAGTATCTTTATAATCGTCATCGTCAATTATTATTTAATACCAGTTGACCCGACAGACCTCGTTCTGTCAAATCAAGTGCGTAGCAAGCCCGATTAGAAACATGCAGGTATTTTTACGTTTTTCCTGGCAATGTTTCCAATTTTTCTCTTCGTAAGAACCTTCCTTGGACTTGAACGAATATTTAAATAAAAAAAAATTGCCGAATTGGTGCAAACAACATATTTGAAGCAGATTGAAGCAACACATTTAGTGATTCATTTTTATAAAAAAATATAAAATCGGCATAGGTGCCAAAATAGTTTCGTATACTAGGCTAGTATCGCGGTAACGTAATGCATATTACCGTGCTAGTATGTAGACTGGAGATCTGGAGATCATTGGTTCGGCTTCCGGGTATGTATAATTACCGAGTTTTTCCAGAAATTTTCAGTTACAACTCGGACGGAGAAAATTCGTGCTTCTGAGAGCACGTAAAACAGTTGGTTGTGCATCTCTCACCGGTTGTGTCGAATTTTTGTCCCACCGGAATATAAGAGTGAAAGGGTACCAACTTTATCATTATATTTTCAATAAGATATGATGATTTTTATCTAAAAAGATAGCATTAATCTATAAGTACATATAATAAAATTGTAACTAAGTCAAATCTGTACACTAAATATTTTTTGGAAAATTTTATTGAAATAGACATTATTATCGATACAGAGGCCGAATTTACAGTTTATAGAATTTTTGTCTGTCTGTCTGTTACCGCATCACTGAAAAACCATTGGAGGGATTTTTAGGGTCATCTGAATGCGGGCGGAGCCGCGGGCAATGCTAGTTAAATTATAATAATGTTGATATTTGCAGTTTTCAATTTAAGCGTAATCAACGTTATCCTGTACTTAGCGGGAACTTGCATCACCGGTACCTTAATATGCAAGCATTAAAAGCAAAACCAGTTTGGTGACATGGCATGAAAATGTAAATAGAATTACACAAATAACAATTTACTTAACAATCCTTTACTCTACATAGAAAAGTTAATGAAACGTCAGCTCTATTTTAGCTCGTTTGAATACTTTAAAGGAAAGAAATGTTCGCATAACGAGCAATTAAAGAACTTGTTTTTAGGATTAAGTAAACGCTTCGGATCCGAAGTAAGTATCATTGTCGAGCAGAACTAAAAGCTTGAATGGCGTGCGCTGCGCCCCGCCCGCTAAGTGTTCCGGCCATAATTACATTCCCGTGTCTAACAAATGGAGAATCGGTGTTGATTTGTGTTTAGAGTCCGTGATCCACGCTCGCCCGGCCGCGTCGCCAAACCCGCACTTTGTTGATCGATATTCGTTGCACGTTTATATAACTGTGTTATTGTACCACTCTTTGTTAACAATAAAATTAAAATTGCAAAAAATAATCAAAATTTATTTCTTCCACACTTACTCCTAAGTAAAAGTGTGGAAGTGCTCAATTTTTAACCCACTCCCAAAAAGGAGGAGGTCCTCCATTCGTCGGAATCTTTTTTTTTATGTATATTTACCGATTACTCGAACTCGAACGATTACTTTTTTTGTTTCAAAGGGTATACTCTCCAAGTGGTCCCATATAAATTTTATCGAAATCGGTCAAGCAGTTTTTTTTAAATTAACAAATAAATATATTTTTTAAATAAATTGCTTAATCGAATACTTATGTTATTAATAAACTTTCTTCTAACAAATTACCTGCTTATTACGTCTACACTAAAAATGGACAAATAAAAACTTTAAAAAACAATAAACCGACTTCCAGCATTAAAATGTAAAAAATAACTAAATGGGGGTTTTCATTTAGAATAGTTACCTAATCAGATATTTTTGAAGTCGGTGCCAGCCGACAATATTTTAAGATATGAATATCTAATAGGTAAATATGTATTTTACGTATCGAAATATATTAGATTTGCTTTGCATCGGCTGGCACCGACTTCGAAAATATCTGATTAGGTATCTATTCTAAATGAAAGTACCCGTTTAGTTATTTTTTACATTTTAGTGCCTGGAAGTCGTTTTTTTTTAAGTTTTTATAAACTAATCTAAATAAAAAGCTTATTTACATAAAATTGTATAAGCCATATTATTATGAACTTTAATATTACTAATATAGCAATAGAACATAGGTAATACATTTCGTGCAGGCAGTAATTACTAGTATATAAACTAAGTGTAAAATGCAATGCTCGGCTAACCCGCCTAAAAGCTTGGCAGATTGGATCAGCACATGGATTTTCCATTACGAGTTCTTTATGCACCTACACTTGAAAAAGGTAGTGATCATTTACGACGAGACAAAATTGGTTTGAATAAATCTAAGTATAGATATACCACGAGATTCACTGTCCGATAATTTTGTTCATAGACTATTAGAGTTGCAATGGTTCACATGGAGCGTGCAGTCGTTAGACCGGTCGTATATCCCTGGATAGTCGCGAATATTGGCCACACTAACAATGTGCGTCTTTATAAGTTTTTAACGAGCTCGGACGGTATAAATTATGTGCGGTGCGGGCACTGGGTCTCGTTATCTCGCTAACGGCGCAATAGCGGAAGCTTAATGTAGCGAGAGGTTTATTGTAGCCACTTACGAGCCGCGCAACTCTTTTGACACGGTAGCCTTCATTCAAACATTTTGCAAATAAAGTGTCATAAAGATGCATTTTACGATAATAATTTAAGTACGTAATAAACTAATATGTCTGTCTGTCTATACATGTAGTTTCAATACTACCTACTGATCTTTTATTGCTTAATCTAATAAGGTTATTCCTATGATTGGTTGAATTGAAAAGATTGGAATACCAATAATAATTGAGAAGAAAAACAAGAAGAAAAAATAAATTACCTAAATAAATAAATATGTTAGAACATTAACACACTTGTTAGCTTGTGTTATGGATACCAGATAATTGATATACTACACAATACACATACATATATAACTTTAAATACATATATATTATAAGTATAAACACATATGAGCGGAGTACAAATCTTTGTGCTTATCACCCAAACGAATGTCCCCAGCGGGATTCGAACCCGCGACCTCTGGAACAGCAAGTAAGGTCACTACAAACTGAGCCAAACGTGTCGTTAAATGTTTCTTTTTAAACATTCTTACTGCAATAAATAAATATGCATCTTTGAAAATTAATTTACTAAATTAAAAAAAAACTTTTGTAATGAGCAAAAACGACGTCATTTTAATTGGCTATGATTATTATTAATTGGTATAGCGTTAATTTAACAATTAGCAAAATTAGTTTTTGTGGTATCAAATCTCCAAAAACTATAGTAGGTAAAGTTATTAGAATTATTAAGAATTGGCAATCTAAATCACGAAGAACCACGAAACCAAGGTTAACAGACAGCAAGCAATATAAAACCTCCAAAATCTGAATTTAACAGCGTTACATTAAAAATCTCATTAAAACATGAAACGGTATTTAATTAGGTACCATTAAAAAGCTATAATGTTAATTTAATATGTATCGTTATGGATATGAGAACATCCATTATAATAAATTATCTAAAAGTTAGAAGTAATTTTATACAATCTGTAGTGCAACTATACCAATTGGATAAAAATCAAAACCTGAACTATAAACAGTGTGTGAAGAACACTTTACTTACCTAACTCGAAAGGTCGTTTTCTGTTTTCTGGCAATTTCGGCAATAACTTATTCTATATAGGTTACTTCCCCATACGAACTTTCATATTTCATCCCCATTTTCACCCCCTTAAGGGATGACTTCCGGGATAAAAATCTTCTTACCAAATTTCTTTTGCTGTAAAGCATTTAATTCATTAGAATATCAAACATTCGGGTAGATCTAAAAAGTAATATCTAAAAGTATTACATGTCAATGTACGCTTGTAAGGGGAAAATATTAAATTAATACTATGTAAAATGTAAAAAAAATAATACTCAAAAACGTATATAGAACTTTTTACTCAACTAGCGGCTAACCTTAGCTACGCTCAGGTGGGGTCCTTGTGGTTCTTGTGTTCCTGTTGTTTTGAGCAGATCACTAATTCTTTCTCTAAAATAAAAGTAGCCCAAGTTACTCCTTATAGCATCAGCTATCTGCCAGTGGAAGTCAGACAGACAATAAAAAGAAACATTGATTTTTTTATAAGTACCGTGTATAATTCATCATACATTTTGTAAAAAGCTGTTATTTTGACATTTAAAACCGAAACTTCAATTTTAGTTATCTGTAATCTGTATAGATGATAGTTATAGTCCAATTACATTTAATACAAATTATTAAAATGAATAAACTTCCAAGATGTGGGAAGTAATGCATGTGGGAATTAACGAACGCATCTTTTCATTCAAGCTCACCAAGTAATATCAAAACCATTAAGGGCGGTTGAAAGTTAATAAGTAATAGGTACTGTAATTGCCTACCAGGGTCGCATTCAGCGCTTATTAAACTGCCGAGAAAATGACAAGCCACATTAATATCAACGAGCATCCGACTCGAAATGATTTATTCTTAAGAGTTTAATCTATTAATTTGATAGTGAATTACAACAATTTTTAAATGGTAAAAAACGTAGTTGCTATGTTTTTGAGCTTAGTTCTTCTAAGCTACGAAGTAGTAGTAGTTATAGTTTAGAAGAAAAGCATAATGTAGTTATTGTTTAAAGAATTTGTTCAAAAAATTGCAAAGTGGTTATTTTGCAATCTGTTTGTCAAGACTAAGCGAAACGAGGGTACCAGTATTCTTATAATCTATACTAATATTATAAAGAGGTATAGTTTGTGAGATTGTGAGTTTGTGAGGTTGTAGGGGGTAATCTCTGGATCTAATGAACCAATTTAGATGAAATTTGGTAAGAAGATAGTTTGAGACCCTGGGAAGGGCATACGATAGATATCCCGGAAATCATCCTTTAAGGAAGTGAAAATGGGGATAAAAGTTTGTATTGGGAACCAAGCTAATTTCAGCTTTTAATACACATTTCAGCTTTTAAATATTTTTACAATACATACTCTAAATTAAGAATACAAATACTTGTAACTATGGGAAAATATTATACTAATAAAAGTATTAAAATATAGTATAACTAGCGGACCCGACAGACGTTGTCCTGTCTACACGTCTTTAATTTGAAAATTTCAAACTTTTTTAATAATTTTTTGATGAAAATTATTATTCAAATTGTGAATCTAAACCATTCCCAGATCCCCTTGAACACACACAAAAAATTTCATCAAAATCGGTCCAGTCGTTTGAGAGAAGTTCAGTGACATACACACTCACAGAAGAATTATATATAAAGACTAGTGACTTACACTCGCTTTGCTCGGGTACGGTGACTAGCGTTAGCCTATGTGATACTCCACATCATAACCCATCTGAATGCAAATGCATCCAAATCCGTTTTCCGCCACTTTAATGCGAAGAAGTAACAAACAAAGATATAAATTACAATTTTTTAGCATTTTCATATTAAACCTAAACCTGAGGATGTGCTCACTAGAATTTAACGAAAAACGAATAAGGTAGTAATTTCAGGAAATTTATTAAATTAACAATTGTAAAACAAGTCTTAGACATAAATTTATAGAGGATTCTAATTACAATGTAAGTATATTATCGCGCTGACTACGTGCGGCCCTGGCTGGCCTCCAACAGGGGCGGCAACGGCTAAATGAAGGTTACCTACCCTACAATTAGTGCTACGTAATATTAATAAAGAAATCTTTTAATTCTTATATAATATAAATAAAAGGTTTGTTCCGTGGCACAGTATGAAAGCATAAATGAAAATAGTTTGTCAAAGTATTAATAAATACCCGATTATTTTTAAACTTTAATTTAAATACAATTTTATAAGTAGGTATTACAAAGGCTGTATACATACCAAAGGAATTTATTAATTAATAGCCTCCGCGGCTTAAGCCTTGAATGATCGTTTTGAAATTTTAATTAGGAATACCAATTAAGATTACGAGCTTTTTATTCCATTTCTAATCAAGTAGTTAATTAGGATTTAACGTAAGCACCGCTGAGCGCCGCCCCCATCCGTTGCCTGTACAGCAAGAAACAGTACACTGATAACATAATGAGAAACACGCTTAAAGCCTATTATCAAAATTACAATTATAGAACACTAGCTTCGTCGCGCGGCTTTACAAGTTGTTTTGTCGGATTAAAGAAAATTCTAAACAGTTTGAATTGACTTTTACTATAATTTTAATAACTTCCAATAAGGAGGAGATTTTTAATTCGGGTGTGTTCCTTTTGCGCGAATATACTTTGTTTACATTTTTTATTATATCGCGGTCGTCATTTTAATATATCGGGATAAAAAAACACAAAAAATGACATAAAATCTAATAATTATATAAAGGTTGTTTAGGACTTGAAACTATATACCTAAACATCCCTAAAACACTTAAAAATAAAAAATGAATGAAACAAATAATAATATTTTTATTATATTAACAATAAACATGTTTAAAATTCTACTAGACTTAAATTCTTCAACCTTTAGTATCTTCTGAGTCCAACTAAATACCACCCCACCTGTACTTTCTGATTTTCGAAACTCAATGGCAATTTGTATTTCAGGTGTAAGTTTCTGGCATTTTTTCATTGCACGTGCATTCTCTATTCCTATCACTCTCAAACTCCGGTGGGACGACTGCTCGACACGACCAATGAGAGTTAAGGCGCAGGACCGACGGCTTTACGTGCTCTCCGAGGCACGGGGGTGAAACACCGCCAACTTCCCAACTCCGGGCTGTTACTGAGACTTACTATACAGAAAGACTCAATAACTAAACTTGGCCCGACCTGGGACTCGAACCCAGGACCTCCGAGTGTGCAGCCGTACATGCTAGCCACTATACCACCGAGGCAGTTGAAAAAGTACAATAACATATACATAAACATATACCTAACATGGAACTTGCTACAACATTACTTCTAAGGTTTTTATTACATCTAGATATTACTTAAGAATTAAAACAGTATAAGAAAATGTATTTAATTAAAACAGTTACATATATCCTGTCTTTGCCTGGCTGTTTTTTTTTAATTTGATGTTAGATAAATACTATTTACTATATAAACTTTCTCCCTTTTTCTTATTTTTGCTTGAATTTTCATACTTCGTAGCCTCGGTTACCCATGTCATTATAGGTATAGATAGCCTATCAGATAGATTATTCATATAAGTAGGTACCTATTAAAAATCCATGAAAGAGTCTGCTAAACATAATATATACCTTTATGTGTGTTTAATTTGGTATAAGAAACTGATTATAATTATTTGGGGGAATATTAGTATTTGTAAGTTATCGATAATGGCCCATCTTTATTTAACAAAACCAGCTCATGATCTAAACCACTTGTTGAAGATAGAGTTGAAATGTACAAAAAAATTTAATTGATGTATCGGTATAGTATATGTATACTTTTGTCAAATAATGGTTTCTATATATCATGTTAATGTATAGTATAAAAAACATAATATAACATAAATTGTTACTATAGGTAAAATTTATTAACAAATAAGTTTAGATAACTTCGACATATACGGACTTTAAATGGAAGATATCTGTCCACTTCCGCTCCTAGAAGAAAGCGGACACCTATATCCCATTTTAGAAGCGACAAAGTAACAAATCAATATTTGGAGTGAGTGCTTTTTCGTGCAATGGAGAACCTTTTATCTGGACAAGGTCCGCGGCGCAAACACTCAAAGACGAAGACATTCACTTTAACATAACACGATTTAAACCCCCACGTGCCGCCACAGCTTTTTGCTCTTTGCTGATTAAAGTATGTTCCTCGTAGATATTACATTTGTTTTTCGTTTTTGTATATAAGCTCTTAAAGCTTTGTATGTATATGTGTAAATTAGTTTTTGGCCTTGTATAGCAATAAAGAAATATAAATTCTTGAATTTTGTCTTATACAAATGTTAACTTATTCTTAGCTAAAAGATCAGTTAGGTTAATAATTTTTTTATTAACTGTTAAAAAAGATTATAATAGAAACACAAAGGACAGCCTAATTATATATGCACAAAATGATAAATATTCGCTTTCCGTATTAGCGTTCGTCGACATTAATTTAAGGCAAATTAGCGTGAGCCATTAAAAAAACTATTTAATATTCAAGCACCGGAAAAAACATTTAATTAAGTCGGTCGATGAGGTTTAAACGGTACGGACTTAGTGGAACTAAACCACAAGCGTTAATTATTATCTGCGAGAGTGCTCTTTGTTTAGTTGCCAACTCTAAATTAGTTTTCGAAATGGATCATTCGCACCCTGCATCCCCCATCCGCCCCCCCACCCGGCCCCATTCCCGGTAATTGGAACGTTCCAAGATGACACCACTTCGCCTCTAATCAGTTAACAAGATACCCACTACACACCATTGTCATTCCCTCATAACGCATCATTTATTACGTATTCGGATATATTATATCAAATTTCAAACGTGGTTAACATTTAAAGCGTAGGTGCACTTTTAATAGTAATACAATAGATTGTTTATTATTTTATATTTATATATTGTCCTAAAATTCAAATCAAATAAAAAAAAGAATTTAAAAAGCGTTTTTTAATACCATGATCCGTCTCAGCTGACCAAACCATTTCAAACATATGAATAGCTTTAATAATAATTGCAAGTTTGTTATAAATATTCTTTTCATAAAAAAGGCTTTTGATCAACTGTATTATGTATGAAACCATTTTTCCTAGTAGATATTGAAAAGAAGAAGGTTTATAGTGCAACTGCACTATAAACCACCTTCTTTAGCATAACATTAGCTCAATGGTTTTAATTGTCACTATGATATATATCATATATATCACAACTTAGTGTTGGTTAAAATTACTAAAAGTTGTTTGGTTCTCAGACAAGCAGGCTTCTGGCTTCCTCACTATTTTTTTCTTTATCATACATATATCTATAAATAAAATATATCTCGCGTGTGCACCTACCATACCACAATAACTTTTTGTTAATAAACCGACCCTGTAAAGAAAGTTATTGGTAGAGATATTTAGAAAAACTGGTTACAATTTTTCTAAACATATAAATTTCAAATAGCGTGGGATTTTATTCTCTATATACATATGTATATCTAATTCAAATAAAGTGACATTTTAATGTATCCAATCACATTATGCAAAGTTGCTTAATCTGAAATTCTCACAACAGTTAACAATAATGTCTGTATAATAAAGCAATTTATACCATTAATTATATGACCAAATTTGTCTTTTATCAGAAAGTTGACAAAATTAAATTATTTATAATATATTGCCTACATTCTGCTACTAAACAAAATGTCAAATGTTAGGTACTACTTCCCAAACAAATTCGATTTAATGATTACATATTTTTTGTAATTAAAATAATTAATTAATCTAATTTCAATTTCGCAGGAAAAAAGTTTAAATTCCATTTTATTCAATGTACGATAAAATCGTTACAACTAAATTATCTATTTCATCTCATAAATTATACTCTATATTTGAAACCTATCCAAATATTTTAATGTAGTAGGTATATTGTACAAACACTTAAATCGGTATGCGATAAGAGCGTACGAAAATATTCAAGTCATTTAAATGAACGTAGAAAAGACTCTAGTTATATAAAAACTATTTCATTTCGATCTCCTTTTAAAAACTCCGCTGAATAAAACCTTTTAGCTGTGTAATCCTATTATATGCTTATATTGCAAAAACAGTATGTGCTAGGAACGAATAGAGTTACTTGGAAGGCCGGTTTTGTTTGTTTTTTGGCACTTAGAAATGGGTACACTTATCTTAACAGTTCGTTCATTAAGTCGTCGGCGATTAAGGCTCATTAAATTTCATTATAACATAGCATTGGTCCCGCGGCGGCCGGCCGTCGTCGCTTAGACGGATAATCTCCAACTGTCAGGCGCTAATGCGTTTTAGAGTACGTAATTTGAACCGGCGAGATCGGCGGTTATTAACGCCAGTAATTAAGCTAAGTGATTATTGTAGATGTAAGAAAGCTAGCTTCACAATAAGTTGTCAAATATTTTAACACCTAAAGGTAAATTTCTAAGAAATTAATTAAAATTCTAAGAAATCTATTCTTAATTGACACGCCGGCGTGTCCGCGGTCGTGGAGGGATAAAATTGAATTCCAATATAGCATTGAAAGCAGCAATGCATGCTAATTATATTATGATGATCCGACTCCTTCTTTTATGCCAGGGTGATCAGGCCATAGTCCACCAACCCGCACTTGGCCAGCGTGGTGTCTTTCAGACATGCAGGTTTCCTTACGATGTTTTCTTTCACTGCACGACAATTGGTTATCATGTTGAAAATAATGTGCACATGAAAACATCAGAAATGCGAGACCTAAATTTAAATTCGTTTCACTAGGTTTACCGTTTGTGTGTGCGTGTGTGTCAAGATATATTAGTTTAGAACAGGACAATCTTGTTATGCCTAAATACTTTAGACTTAACTAGTTTGACCTAGGCCGAAATGATTGAATTATTACAAGTAACAAAATAAACACGTAAGAACCATAAGTAGCAGAAAAGTTCATTTTTAATTTTAGTTTCGCTCTAAAAAGTTTTTTTTTATTTCTTTCGAACTTTCACCAAATTTAAAATAGCATAGCACTTATGGTATTTGGGGGTTCTGGGTTTAAAATAAAAAAAAAGACCTACCACACACTCCTCTAGAGGCCGCGTTCCTTAAACTAAACTGCAGCCAAATTATTCCTCAATATCAGTTCAGCCTAGGCCAAACTAGTTAAGCCTAAAGTATTTACGCCAAACTAGATTGTCCTGGGCTAAACTACAGTATATCCTGGCACAGTTAGAATGAGTCATTTTTTTCTAGCACAAACTAGTTTGGCCTGAAATCAGATTGGGCCGGTAACATATACATACAAAAGAAAAAAATATAACATTACCCTTATTTTAGAATAGTCGGTCAAGAAAACTCTGTGATCACTAAGTCACAGCCAATTCTAAAGTACAGAAATGTAAATCTACTGGGTAATAATTTAGGTGCGAATGTTTCTGATTTCAAATAAAACGTAATTTAAGTTAACACACACATGGGAATCGAGTGAAAGCTTTACGTCACTCCAATTTCGTGTTAGTAAGTGTGCGCCTCAAGTAACCCGAAGGAAGGGTAATGTATTCTGAGATATACATAAGTGAAAACATTTTAAGAAGCTCCACGGACCCACTGCATCACCCCCGGGGTTAGGGCCTAAAAGCACTATCTCGAAGCCAAAGCCTTACAACTCTTCTCGAATTCAACTTACTTTGCTCTGCGCGGAGGTGCCCATATGGATGTGTATACTGCTATAAATAATCTTGATACTCTCGAGCATTTAATTTTATTGTATTTATGTAGTAGAGTTTTTGTTAAACAAGTATTATAATAAATATTACCTATAAAAATAAGCACCTGATTTTTTTGTATAGATACCAAATTAATGATACTAATTTTAAACTTTGAATGTGTTAAGAGTTTACCATTAACATGTTTATCTTATAACTAGTGACTCACTCTTGCGTCGCTCAGGTTCATCCCTAGGTACGTTTTGACGCTTAGTATGGAATAGATATTTTTCTTTTTTTTCGTGATTTTTTTCCCAGTTTTTAATAGTTATTCTGCTATTCGGGGTGAAGATAAATCTAACAAAGCAAAGATCATTAAAATCGGTCCAGCAGTTCTAGAGTTAAAGTGTAGCGACAAACCCGACTTTGTTTTATATAAAAAGATATAAGAAAATCGTAGGCAATTAGATAACAATAAATTAGAAATAATAACAATAAGTATGTACATTTAAGATTATCGATTGTATTGTATTGGCCGCAAACACCTCTTACCTTGTCTCATACGTATGTATGTATCTGCATAGATAATGGGCTTAATTTTAAGCTTAGGAATCGAATGTTCAGGATGATATTGTATAAAGAGCGATATCGATATCAAATAACGTACATGATGCTTATAAATTTATTACCTTTTTTTTTTTTTTTTTTTTTTTTTTTTTTTTTTTTTTTTTTTTTTTTTTTTTTTTTTTTTTTTTTTTAACGTTGGGAAATGCATTTACGCACGACGTGTGGGACTCACCGGCGTAATACAGCCAGTACTACCCACTAAAACCCAACAAAACCTTCCCCCGTCTTAATGGGGCGTCGCAGGATCGCTTACGCATTCAACTACGACGCCCCGACGGCAGGTCTGCCAAAGCAGACCACCACAACCATGGGGTTGCTGCAAGGTCCACTCTGCTATCAGAGAAGTACCAGGAGCAACCCGCAAGGTACACCGCCCCCCGAAGAGGGCCACCTCCCACCGCCCACCGAAGTGGGCAATCTCCCAGTGCGTTTCTTAGCTTCGCGCCCGGTTGGGTTGCCGGGCACTACTGAGCCCCCCCACCACGACAAGGTGAACGCACGTTGGGGGGGCTTATTACCTACTTTAATTTAAAACGAACATCTGTATCTCATTAAGTTTGAACGGCTTCAAGTTTTTAAAGGCTAGATTAGAAGTTTGGTATGTTAAGTTAATATATACCTCATACGTATATGAAAATATTTATGGTGTTTCATATTCAAACTATAATACACACTAACGTAAGTACAATAGGATTGGTATATTAACACGTAATATATTATGTATTTATGTATTGTGTATGTGGATATTTTTTAAAGGAAGCATTGAAATGCTTTCATCGCAGTACTCATATGAATTCATGTAACGAATTCAAGTTTAGCGTCGCGCAACGTTAAGAAAAAAACTGCATCGCACTGGGTCGCGACCGAGACACGCTCCAGCAAACTGCAACTTTGTCGTGATTCTATCTTAGTACCTACGTAAGTAGTTTCTGAATACCTGCAATAGTGGTTTCTAAAATCATCTATTCAATAATTCTACTTTCAGTTACTTTTATCAACAGTAAAAAGTTTCAACTTAAAACAAAGTTTCCCTATATTTACCTACTGTAAATCCTAAAAAAACATTTTAACTTTTTTTATGAAAATTACTTTAAAAAGGAAAAATTGAGAGCAACTTAGATTTTTCATTATAAATACTCTTATAAGCTACGAAGCTACTTATTACATTGTTAGCTGTTACATTAAAAAAGCGCTTTTAAAATGATAAGGTAATAATTAAGTAGTATAAATTAAAAGACAAACAAAAAGATTATAAATATTATTTATTTTTAACATTACATAAATAAATTTAGCCTTAAATCTATCTACTCAACTTACCATCAGCTTGTCATGATATGGTGGCGGCACTGTGGCGGAAGCGAATCTCGATGTTTTGTAATGGAGCTTTTTAAAATGGAAGTCGAACTTTTGTCAGACACTTTTAGCCGCGCCGGAGATACATTTAAGCTTTTTAACTTTTCCACTCCGGTAATGTATCCCACTCTTTCCTAACGTCGTCGTAGAGGTGTCGTATAAGTTTATTTTTTATTTGAGCAGAGGAAGTAACAACTTTTTATTTGTTTAACTCAGCACGTCCCCAGTCAGTTGCGATAATCCTGTCAAAGAGGTCTTCTATCCAGTTTTTTTATGTTCGTCCACAGTGTAAACATTTTGCCTACGATCCATTAAGTAAATGCACTCGGGCTGCCACTCGGCACTACATTAATATTGCATTTCTAACTCTCCCTCCTATGGTATAACCGCGTTGCCGCAACGACCGCTGCTTCTCTGAGTATAATAAATACCTACAGTATTGAAAACCAATAATCGTAAATATTAAGTAATGTTATAGGTAATAGATGATGTAGCTTAGAAATTTTGCTACTATAATTTGCTACACATTTAAATGGTAAAATCAATAAGGGTTTTAAAATCTGAATTATAATAATAATAATAATAACTAAAGATCTTTAGATTCATTAATATTTTTATTGTGCTCTCGTAACTACATTGGCTCAATGTCAGAAACTATGCGGAATAACAAAACCTAAGTGGCAGCAAAGTTTCTTATATAAATGACATCAATCACTCAAAATCAATAAGTGCTTGTAGGTAATGTAAGCGCTTAACGAGCCGCGAGCAGAACTCCTGAGCGGATCAGCAAATGGAGTGCTTCATGCATAATGTAGCACCGACAGAGTGTTGTTTTGAAAATCATTCAGAATTCGTTATTTTCATCACGCCAGGTGATGCCTGCGTGCCTCATGAAACATTAAACGACATATCAATGTGATAACAGATTCGGCACGCTTCGAATTATCCCGCTTCGATACTCGCCGCCGATCCGGGCCAGATCATCGCTTAGCAGTAAAGCGAGATTTCTATACCCTGACATAACTTTATTAAATGATAACAGGAGATAACCGGCACCTCAGAATTAATTAATCCACTCAGAGATTGCATCTAAAGGCCCTCTCCACCCGCGCCTCACCCCCGGCCGGGTCGATCCGTTTCCAGCCACTTAAACTTCACGCGCCGCGCTCTAGCTTCCGTTTTAATTACAAAATTAATTCAAAATGTAATTAAAGTTAACAATAAGGCTGCAAACAATTGAAGTTATTTACGTTAGTTTATGCTTTATGGAGAACACAGTCTTGTTAGAAAGGCAACTTGAAATGGATATCTTACACTTAAGATAAGTACCTATTTATATTTCATTAATTCTTTTTTAAATATTTATTTAGTATTTATCATAAAATCATAGAATAAAAGCCAGTGTCATATCCTAAAAGATCACCTATGTAATGGAAATGGTGTCAATAGACAGTTCTGCGGGTAGCGACTCATCCACTCAACCTCGCTATACAAGCAATAAAGCTCTGTTGAAAAGCACTTAACGGGATTGATTCAGACCATTTACCATTCTTTAAACAAACACAAAAACCTCTCCATTATCGTAAATTATAAAACCTTTTAGCAAATCGAAGTTAAAGAAATTTGATAAAAACTATGCGTTTTTTAATATTATAACTTTTTTTTACTGTTTTAGGTACATAATATTATGTCAGTTACTTTATTAATTAACATTCTTAATTGCAATCACTGAAATTTTTATTCTTAGTTTATGTTGCGCTTTTATGTAAAATAAGTATTTCTCTAAAATGTTAGTAATTTAACTAAAATGTAAAGCTTACTTGGTACATAGTCCTACTACATAGTCAGAGTACCGGTTAGTACTTATTTTATCGAAATCGACTTTCCTAATGCACAATATTTAATTCAAGTTTATTTACATATTATGCATAGAATAAGTTTAGGAAGCCAAATCATTAGCGTTTTAAGAATTCTCATTAGCTCAAAGACCCAAATCGCGCACATTGCGAAACAGCGCCCACCATGAGTTTTGGTTGACCCTAAAAGGTTTTTAAAACCCATGACTGATTTCTACAAGAAATGCTATAACACTTTTCTTTTTTTTAAGTTATTACCTATTTATCGATATTTTTTTTATCGCTTTATTCTTCTATTCATCATTCTCATTTTTATTCTATTCATCCGTTTTATTAGTAAATCCGTCTGTATTATTTACATTATGTTTTTATATATGTAGCAATATACTCTATGATTAAGTTTGACGTAACCAAAACAAAAAGTAATAATCTTGCCAAACAATCATTTCTTGTAATTATTATATTATCTTCAAAATTAATAAAAATTTTTTTATTTTTTTTTTATTTAATCATTTATTTCAGGCAATATTCTCAAAAAGATCTTAAATATGTAAACAGAGGCCCATATTAAAACTAAGATATATATTAATAAGTACCTATATTATTTTATTTTGTCGTCCTAGTCTAGAATTAGGTCAAGGTGAACGCACGTTGGGGGGGAGTCTAGAATTAGGTCCTTTTGGCGGGAACCCTTCTATCTATTCTAAGATTGACACGGGCAACGACTTATATTTGTAACAATTAATTAATATTAGCATTTAAAAACAAAATGTTGGTAAAGTAGATACAGTGCCTTAGACCACGGAAGAGAAAAAGCAATGGGTAAGATTTCTCGAATTTCGAAAGGAGGGCGCTATACGTATAATCCATTTACATTCAGTCTGAAGTTAAGCAATTTATTATGATATCTCTTTTGTGCCTGGTTTTTTGCTTCTATTATGTTCGCATCCTACCTGTGTAATGTATTGTACCTGGAAGTTAGACCAGCTGAAGAAAGAATTGAATAGAAGAGATGCATCCTTTGGTATTCCTGACTGATTAATGGATCACACGCAGCCTAACCCGCTGGTCGTAGAAACGTGAAATTTGGAGGACGTATCCTATATTATATATGCATCCGATAAGAAAGAATTTTTCAAAATACATCTCCTAAGTGGGGAAAAATAGGGGATTAAATATTGTATATTTATCATTCTTAATGTGAAATACACAGACAGTGGTGTTTAACTTTAAGATATAATATAAGAAATATATTTTTTTAATTTTTTTCGAAACTCATCCCTTAAAGTGGTAAAAGGGGGTATTAAAGTTTATATAAACAAAAAAATATTTATGGCCAGAATTACTTGAAACTTGGTATTAATGCTCTTCGATACAATTATATGAATACATGTTTTAGTATTTTTCGAAATTCAATCTCATAAGCGGGTAAAAGGGGGGATGAAATTTTGTATAAAACTCTGTAAATAATACGCAAAAATAAAATATATATATTCACCTATAGACGATTCAAGAGTTTTAAAATCACTTTCTGCAAAATGATGTCCACATAGCCTTAAATATGGTGCATTTCATATGAAGCGGACAGGAAAAAAAAGTGAGGTTAGGAAATTTGTTCATATGCCTTGCGTGAGGTGTCTATCGGGCTAAGTAGTCGTTGATGTGTGGTATGTTTTTCTGTAGTATGGCTTCGTATTGCTCAAATGCATGCTTCCGAGTGCGGTTTGTTTTAATCGACAGCTTTGACTGTTAAGATCAAAGCATTGACTAGTAATACAAGCTTGCAAAAAATAGCAAATAATAAACCCTAAGTTTTCAGAGCTTCAACTCGCTTGAATACAATGATACATGTGATTACACTTCAAATTTCGTCAAGTAACTGACATAAATAAGTATGAAGCATCACGCTCAGAGCGGCATGCATGTACATTAATTTACCCATCTCTCTAAGTAATAGAGTCTCCACTATGAAACTTTTAGTGTTTTTTAATAATACTATAGCCTATATTTGGGTGTAAAAAAAAATGGTCGAAGTGATCAAAAAATTGTTTTGAAACTTTCACTTCCGGTTTTGTACATATATTTTTTAATTTCAAAAAAATATTTTTTTATTAAAAAGAGCAACTAAAAACCTATACAAAACGTCAAGTTTAATAGTTGTTTGTATTTTTCCCCCATTCGAAAAACTAAATCTAAAATATCGACATTTGGATTAAGATTATGTTTTAAAGGCCCATAACTTTAAAAATAAACATCGTAGAAAAAAAATATTACGTATCCACTTTCATACCTACTAGAGGTATAAATAACCCGCATATGAACAAATTTCCTAACCTCACTTTTTTTTCCTGTCCGCTTCATATGAAATGCCCCATATAAAGATTATGATTTCGCTAACTTTGGTCGCCTTATTGCTTTATCCCACAATTTCTTCAGTTTTTGTCTTATGGGAACAAATGATATCCATTTTATTTGTATCCTGGCGCTACACAATGTGCCATTTAAATTGAATTTTAAATAGAATGAAAAAAAACCATCCAGACGTCCTTCTAGAGCTTTGCAATATACTGAGGATTATAGTGATCGCGATGTCTGGCGGGAGAAAAATAGCAAATTCTTTCCCATTATCTTCTATGCCATAGGCAGAAGAAATAATATTGTTAGGATTTCTGATTTTAGGATCAACAATTAGCTAATAATATCATAATATAAAAGTGTGGTGTGGAGAAGAATGTAATAATATTATGCTTGTAATTGTCTTTATTTTTATCGTTTCTGTATTTCTCGCCAATTTACTAGTAATAGATATACAATAATATAATATTATATACAATATGAGTAATGCGGCGACCAGTATAAAATAAATATAATACCAATATCAAAAAAATATCAATACGAAAATAAATATTCTTCGATCCTGCAACTGTATATTGTTTGTTTTTATTTAGCTTTCTTATAGTCTGAGGAAATTTTTGGACGGGTTTAATTTTTATGCTGGCTATACCAGTATTATCGTAAGTCGTAACTGACAGATGACAAATAAAAATAATACAAAAATCAAACCTAGCGGCAGCCGGCGTGTGAAAGACATCTCTCTTCTTTCAATTTAAAAGCGAGTAACGATTTCACAATATTTTTGCTACATCTCTAACCGAATTGATGGCACAATGCCGAATACAAGGAAAAAAATTATAAAAACCGTATACAAAGATGAAAGCAGTGAAAACGAAGGTCATGATTTTAGTGATTCCGGTTCTGAAGCGGTTATTACTGATCAAGAAAGTTCTGATGAAGAAGAAGAGGAGTATCATCACTCTTCGGAAGATGATTTTCAAACAAAACAACCTAAAGCAAAAGGCAATAGTAGTGTTGGTAGAGGAAAGAAACCTAAATTCGCAAAATCTTTCATAAACAAAATAAGTAAACAAGATATAGAGAGTAAAGAAAACATTGACCTGGCACCTGCATTATTTTCTATCAAAGATCTGACTGATGCCGATAAACTTTTACCTTCAGTTCTTAATCTTTCGGAAAGTGGTATGTGGATGTTTTTATATTGTAAATGTCCTTCTGTATTGTATTAAAATTCAATATTAATTATAAATTGTCCAGGATCTGGTGGACTTTTTGTTTCCAACTAATTATGTATATATTTTTCCATAATAATAAACTACTAAAATTACTGGAGTGGTTCACCAAAATAAACACATTAAACTGTAGGCTAGGAACTACAACATCAAAACATAACTTCTAATTTCTTAGAATAAAGGTGAAAAACAATGATAAGCCTACCTAATTATATTAAGCATGTCATAATGCAATGATAAACCCTACCATAACACTCACTGATATCTAGGCATATTTTATTTGAATTCTTAAGGTAAGGACCACTACCCCAGATTACAAATATTCTCTGTAAAAATGAATGCTATCATTTATTCAGTTTTCCAACTAAACTGAATAAATTTTGTCATTCCTGTTTGAGTTCCTTAAATCATAAAACCTGGTAGAATGTTACCAAGGGACTGTATTTTGTACTAAAAACTTAATTTTCTTAATTGATTATCATAGTTTATTTTATTGCTAACTATTAGTATATAAATATCGGTCAGTGAGAATAAGCTCTTAACCCCTGAATATAAATATCATAGGTGGGACATCCTTTTTCTATTAACTAGTTATGAAACAACCATTGATGAGTAAGATTAGTATTATTTATCAAAATAACATAATATGTAATACCACTATTACAGATAGCAGTGATGATGAGTCATCCAGAGTTGCTACAAAGAAAGAAAAGAAAGCTATGCCATCAAATATACACTCTGCTGAAGTAAATGATTTTGAGAATGAAGCAGACACTAAATTTGAATATAAAGATGTAAGTCATATAAACATAATAAATCTGTTTAAACTATTTATTATTTACATATACATATAAAATAAATTACACATTTTTTTCTAGTACAGTTGATTCATACTTAATTTCAAATTTTTATGAGCAAAAACTAAAAAATATAATAACAATAAAAAAACATGCTATGAATATTTTCAACTAACATCAGAGGGGGTGAATTGCCTATGAATTTTTGGAGTTAAATATATTTATGGGTTTCTTTAATAGTATTTTGTTAACAAAGTGTCAGAAAGTAGAAGTTTATAGATTCTATTGGTTAATTAAAGGCAAAATTAAAGTAGAATTAAAAATTAAAGTAAAATCTTATAATTAGCAAATTTTTCTTTTTAGGTATGGTCAGAAAATGTACCAGACAATAGTGAAGAAATTGCTAAACAGACATTCTTGGAATTAGAAAGACATAAGAGACAAATAGAGGAAACAAGGTTATCCATCCAGAACTACACTATGAAGAATGATAATATGAATGAATCCGATGTAAAAGACTTACTTGCACTTGGGGAAGAAGAAATTAAAGAAAAACCATTTACTAAACCTAAAATAAGGAATATTAAAGGAGATAGTGATTCAGAAATGGAAGATTGGGAAGAAGTTAAAGGTAAGGAAAAGAATAAAAAACATAGGTTAAAACACAAGTACATCTATACTTATTATAAAAATAAGTCCCCCGGCCGCGTCTTTCTGTCCTCCTGTCTGTCCTCCTGTCTGTCTGTACGCGATAAACTCGAAAACTACTGAACGGATTTTTATACGGTTTTCAACAATAGAAAGAGTAATTCTTGAGGAAGGTTTAGGTATATAATTTATTATGCTTTTATGTAAATTAGCTGAAATACGGCGACAAATGTTGAAGAGGTCGCAAAAAATCTCGCCAAATGGGAACTTTCCATACAGTTAAGTAATGTACTAGAGAATTCAAAATCTATAAAAATGCTACAAAAAAGTCCGCGATAGCATATCTCTATCTCTTACGGTTGACTTACAATAACCACTTTTATGTTAACATTTTTAATTAAAAACATTACGTTATTTTCAAAGTTATTTTCTTTAGTTCGGTATTAATCCTTATCCAAATGAATATTTTAGTTAGCTTAGTCATTTAATGCAGATTAAAATTGCTCTTTACACTAAATCAATCAGATGAATAGTTTTTGAGATATCGTTGTTAGAAGTAATTAGTAGCGAAACATTTTTAATGCTTGGCGAGCATTGAGATGCCTACGGCGAGTCCATCCCCTCTGCCCCGCATCGCTCGACCGCCTGCTCAAGCTATATAAACCGGGCGATGTAGCGCGCGATCCTAGGATACTTTTTACCGCGGGAAAATATCTTATTTCTGAGGAAAAATACAAAAACTGCAATGTAAGAGTATACTAATATGTAACACCTAAGAATTTAGTTTTTGGTCATCTGAACGCGGGCGGAGCCGCGGGCAATGCTAGTATTATATATTTCGTTTTATTAAAGAATAAAATAAATCACTTAATTACACTTTTTAAGTCTACAAATATATCTATGCAAGTATTGCAATTTCTATTAACAATTTTAAATGTCAGTATACAATATACATAGTGTTTTTGTAGTATTTGCATCATATTTGGCCTGTGTGTAATTCCAGACTATAATCTAACTCTGTGCGAAATTTTATCCAGATCTGTTCAGCCGTTCTGGTGTGAAAGAGTAACAAACATCCATACATCCATACTCACAAACTTTTGCATTTATAATTTAAGTATAGATAAGTTTAAATTATTTGTAGATGCTAAAGGTATACCACAACAAGGTTTACAATTAATTGTTGGTATTCCTGATGGTCTTCATAGAAAAACTAAAAAGTTAGATGTTGAAATGATGATGAAAAGAAAAATGAATAGAGTTAAAAAAGAATACCAAGTGTATATGCACAAAGTACATGTCTTGTGTTGGCTTGGACATGGAAATTATGTTAGCCAAATATTGAATGATCAAGACATCCTAGCTGCAGCTTTATCTTTAGTTCCATCAAAGGAATGCTACCCAGAAGATAGAGTTGATATGAAATATGTTGAGCAAGTAACAACATGGTACAAAGACAAAGTTACTTTAAAGCAGGATAAACATGAAAATAAGTTCAGACCGAAGGCACCACCGTTAAAAGAGCTTTTATTGCAACAAATAAAGAGTAGAACATTCTCAACTAAGAAATATATTGTTTTTGTATTTGTATCTATGCTGAGAAGTCTTGGGCTGCAATGTCGTGTTATGTTTAATTTTGTGACACTGCCAATAAGACCACCTTCTTCTGAACTGTGTTCTCTATCTACAAAACCAAAAGATAATAAAGAAGATGATAAGGCAAAAGGCAACGGAAAGAAACTACCATCAAATAAAGCATCGAAAACTTCTAAAGTTAAAAAGGAAAAAATACCACAGCTTGATGGGAATTATGATAGTTCATGTGAAAGTGATAATATTATGCAAGTAGACGGTAATGATGACAATTCGACTGTCAAAACTCGACGACAAAAAAATTTAACTGCAAATAATGCTAAAAAACAATTAAAAAATGAGCCTAATGCCGAAGACGAAAGTGTCTCTCCACCAAAACGAGCAAGAAAGAATCTCGCAACACAAGAAAAAGTAAACGTTGAATCGTCTCTAACTAACCAAGATGATATTAAGTCAACCAGAGCAGCAACTAAGAAAAATGCGCAAAGTTCACGAAAATCCTTATCACTCAAAAACCTTCAAAATCAAAAAGAAGACGAACAGAAAGAAATTGAGAAAATTAATAAAAAAACTGTAAGCGAAATAGTGAGCCCACGAAAGACTAGAAGTAAAACTGATAAAAGTACTCTCGACCCACCAAAGTCTCAATCGACTGTTGCAAAATCGGGCAAACCATTAAAGAAAACTAGTGATGCCCCTAAAATAATAGTTACTTCTGAAAATAATGATAACATCTCAAGCAAGTATTTTGAAGATGATAATGCATTTGCTGAAAAGAAACAACCAGGAAAGAAACGCTCACGCACATCAGAACCGAAATCATCTTTAAACAAAGATAGTGAGCAAATAAAGAAACAAAGGACTCGCAGTGCTCATAATGATGCTGAAAATAAAAGTAAATATTTTAATGATAACAAGGAACAAATTAAAAAGATCAGAAGTACTAACAAGTCTGTTGATAACACACCAGATGATAAAAAACGTGTAAGCCATAAAGATCTTGCAAAGAAGAAAACAAAATCAAAGAATGATGTAACTGGAGATCTGGTCAATATTATTAAAGATAGAGTAAAAGAAGCAAAAGAAGAAGCAAAGAAAGGCATTGTTAAAGGTTTGTATACAAATTAAGTATTAAATTTAGCATTTAAATTTATTTTTTATCTGTTTATAAATTTAGATCTTTAAAAATTAAAATGAAATACTGTTTGTTGGTAACCACACCAGGGAGGACGATCAGTCGATCGACTTAGCTAATTTGTTTTTTTTTATATTCTTTTTAGGTTAAATATGGCTTGTAAACTTCGATCAACATTACTACTAGATAACGTGTCACATACAAAATTCTGTCCGCGCGAATATGCACTTATACAGCTTCATTTATATACTAACGAACCAAGACAAAGTCATATAATAGTTTTATTTTAAAGTTAATCAACACCAAGGCACCATAGCATCATCATACACTTACGATCATTTCCTAAGTTTTATAATATTTATTGTAAAATCAACTTTATATTAAAAATCATTAAGCACTTTTTCCTGTTTTTGCTTTGTGAGCTAAATCGTCATGTTTTGTTTCTTCTTTGAACTTCGCCAAACGTTCTTAGCGGATTTAAAATTATTCAAAATTTCATTTTTATATTATTTCGTAGGTTAAATCTTAAAATATTGACTTAATCTACATGTACTTAACGAAAATAAGACACTCATTTTTGGAACTTTTAAATAAATATTGCGGCAATGTGCTTGCAATGTTTCAATAGAACTAATCGAAATATACGCTCACTTTGCAAGTGAGCTTATATTTACCGAGACAGATTTTTTACGCTGACACGATATCTAGTAGTATTGTTGATCGATGTTTGTAAGGGATAAAATTGAAAAATAGACTTGATTATTATTAAGGTCAACTTTTTAAAATCCAGTGTGTTTATATATTAAGTTCAAAAAAACACCCGATATTATAATTTTATTTTTCAGGAAAAATTAAGCAAGAGTCAGATGAAGATAGTGACTATTTACCAGTTGAGTCACCAAAACGTAAAACTGAAAGCGATGAAGATTTTAAACCCACGAAAATAAGCCCTAAGCCAGTCTCAAATGTAAAAAAAATAGATCGTCGAGTGTTATCAACAGATAATGAACTACCATTAAATAAAATTGATGTGTGGTGCGAGGTGTATGCGGAGGAACTGGAAGAGTGGATTGCTGTTGACGTTATTAAGGGGAAAGTTCATTGTGCCAATGAAATATATGTGAGTGGTATTAAATAAATCATTCTTTAAACAGTAATATTATTGCCTATTATTAGTCTTATTACAGTCTATTAATTTTATAAATTAAAGTCTCTATTTTAGACATTAAATATTCTTGAATTTTCTCAGTTTAGTTTTTCCAACAATAATCTCTTAACTATGTGCATAAATTTTGAAGAAGTTGCTTTTGTCTGCGAATTTTGTGTAGGAATAACAGGATAAAAAAAACTTTAGTATAATAAATAATACTTTTCATCATTATGGTTTACAAAGAAAAGTATAATTAATATAAAAGATAAATATCATTTTTTCTTTTCAGAGTCGAGCTACACATCCAGTTAATTATGTTGTAGGTTGGGATAACAATAACTATTTAAAAGATCTCACTCGTAGATATGTTCCACACTGGAACACTGTCACAAGAAAACAGAGAGTGGACACAATATGGTGGGAGAAAGCTATAAAGCCCTGGCTTGGACCTAAAACTGCAAAGGATAGGGAAGAAGATGAAAGATTAGATCGAATGCAGTTAGAAGCACCTTTACCTAAAAGTATTGCAGAGTAAGTGAAATTGTTCATTTTATTTAGTAGCTGGCATGTACTACTGCAGATCCGGAGGTCCTGGGCTCGAGTCGTGGATCGGGCCTAATTTAGTTATTTAGTTTTTCTGTCGAAACATTCTCAGTGCCGGCTTGGAGTTGGGAAGTTGACAGTGCATCACTCCATCCATCCATGTCTCAGAGAGCACTTGTCGCATTGGTGCTGTACTTCATCTCTAACGAGTGTCGATTGGAGATCCCACTGGAGTATGAGAGTGACAGGAATAGAGAGTGCACTTGTATTTGCACCTATACTTGTACACTGTAATATCTCCTGCGCAACTAGTTTCAGTGACATGGCCAGCTAGTCTCAGTGAGATTGGCCGCCGTGGCTGAAATCTCCACGGAGGATAGAAGAAGATTGCATGTAAATATTTTGGATAAAATCTAACTTTTAGTAAAATAAAACCTCTTCGCATTAAAGTGGTGTCAAAAGTCAAAAAGTTTATTGTATTTTTTTTTGGCACTGTATAAGTAAAAGGCTGTGACATTTCCGCTTCATAATATCAAGTTATAACGCACTAGCTGTGCCCCGCGGTTTCATCCGCGTTGAATTTGTTTGTTTACAAATATCAGTTTTACAATAATGTATGGAAGTCTGACCGATTTGTTTTTTTGACATTTATGACTGCTCAAATTGAGAATTATGTATAGTTTAATAACTATTGACGAGCTTTAGTTTAATAAATAAAATAAATAATTAAATGTGGCACTCGGAGACTGCCGCGGTAAAGCTATTGCATAGCATTTTTTATCAACTTATGCAATTATAATTATTTATTTATTTTATTAATGCAGTATTTTTTTCCTTGACTTTCTTCATTAATAAATGCACTTTGTTTATTCATATTTAAAACACTTTGTACACAAATTATACGAGTATAGATATTCACTGTTGTACATAGATGATAAATACCTATACACCTATATACTTTCTCACAAACAGCTGATTACGGTAGTTTTCCAATACAACCAATGCCACCTAAAGGCGGGTTGCTGAACTAAAGAGACAAGCGTGATATTTGAAAAAGTCATTAAAAGTTCTGGTATTTATCGATAGATGGAAAAACTAAAAAGTATCACCGCTGTGCCGGTCGGAGTGGGGGGTGTCAGGCTTTTTTCGTTACGGAATTTCTGGATTCGGTCCCCACGCTCAAGGCCCGCGATAGAAGCTATGCAATAGCTTAAAAAAATCAATAATAATAATGGTCGAAGTTCGACCACTCGGCGAACTCTAGTCAGTATAGCCGTGTAATAATATAATATGTTCACTATTACAGGTACAAAAACCATCCGCTGTACGCGTTAAAGCGCCACCTGTTGAAGTTCGAGGCGCTGTACCCGCCGGGCGCGGCCGCGCTGGGCGTCGTGCGCGGCGAGGCGGTGTACGCGCGCGCCTGCGTGCACGTGTGCCGCTCGCGCGACACCTGGCTCAAGGAGGCCAAGGTCGTCAGGCTCGGGGAACTGCCGTACAAAGTTGTCAAGGCACGCCCTAAATGGGATAAGGTATACATATCACCGTTCAGTCGCTTTAGTGCTTATTCGTTTAGATAACCAGTATTAATGTATTTGTTGAAATTGACCCTAGGCCCTCTTTGGCTAAGAGTGAGGCACGTGGCACACCGAACTTAAGGATATACTATGATTAATGAATTAGAATAAAATAAGAAAAAAACTAAATTCGGAATAAAAGACTTTATTATTATTATTACTTATTTTATTTTATAGTAGAGAGGTTTTTTTTTATTTTATTTTAAAAACCAATTTTTATTTCTATGATTTGTTTACATATTTACATATATAGATATATTACTATAAACACAAAAGAATAATTCTAAAAACTAAAAGTCAATAATTATATACACTCCTGATGTCTCATGTATTAGATATAAGTAATCTATCTCCACAGTTAGCAATTTTTATAAATCTCT
The DNA here is from genome assembly GCA_921882275.1 of Brenthis ino. Lineage (NCBI taxonomy): Eukaryota > Metazoa > Arthropoda > Insecta > Lepidoptera > Nymphalidae > Brenthis > Brenthis ino. Next base: position 32,059,085 of record OV170222.1, on the reverse strand, counting down.
GAACGGACCATGGAGACGTTAAATAAAGTAAAATTCGAGTTTACGTTTTAACAATTTTTATAAACCTTAAAATGTTGGGTTACAAATAACATTTTTTATGGGAGTTTTTAATATAGCAATACATTAGCTGCCCCTTGACAGTCCTCCAATATTAACTTATAATTTATATTCTTGCAGCTATCAAATAAATTAATAACCGACAAGCCACTTGAAGTATTTGGTCCATGGCAAGTGCAAGATTACGAACCACCTGTTGCTGAAAATGGAGTAGTTCCAAGAAACCCCTATGGAAATGTGGAGTTGTTCAAACAGTGCATGTTACCTAAAGGAACAGTGCATATAAAACGTAAGTAAATAATAATATTTATGAATATAGTATTTTAGTTAATAATTTAATTTTCATTTTTCTAGCTTTACAAACTTGATACCACGTAATAAGCATACTTACCTAACAACACACGTATTATTATAAAATTTGAAATGAAATTGAATGATGTTTTTAGCATAACAAACTGTAATAATATTTTAAATTGCTTAAAAGCATTCATACGTCGCGGTCGGGGAGAAGAAATAAATACGCGAAAAAATCCGAAAAGGTAGTTTTATTTTAAAATGTGAAAAATACGCTTAAATGTAAGAAATTATTACATTGTTTATTCTTTGAATTTTTTCTCTAAAGTCAAACTTTTTATATAAAAATACTCTTATGCTGTTCCAGTACCCGGCTTAAACAGAATAGCAAGGAAGTTGAATATCGACTGCGCGCCCGCCATGACCGGCTTCGAGTTCAACGGCGGCTGGTCGCACCCCGTGTACGACGGCTTCGTCGTCTGCGAGGAGTTCGAACAGATTATTACCGAAGCTTGGCACGAGGTACATATAATTATGATGTAACAGACTTTGATATATTAGCCTTATGTGATGAAAAATAAATAAACTATTATTGGTTACGGTATAATTTTGCTTTAAAATAAATAATCCATACTAATATTATAAAAGTGAAAGTTTGTATAGATGTATGGATGTTTGTTAAACTTTCACGCCAGAACGGCTGAACGGATCTGGATGAAATTTGGCACAGAGGTAAATTATAGTCTGGAATAACACATAGGCTACCTTTTATTCCAGAAAAATGTACGGTTCCCGAGGGATAGGTTTGTTTTTGTTTTCCAGACGACGAACGCGAGCGAAGCGAGGCTGAGCCGCTAGTTTAAAATAAAATTTGCTTTGCTCGGGTGCGTCCAGGATTCTTTTGTCATACAGTTTGTTACTTTATTTTAAACCGTTTAGGCAGTATAGCAGTCGACGACCATTTTTCCCGACTTCTAATTGTACATAAATTTAAACCTTATTACAATTTTATTGAACTATTCCTTAAATAATGGACATCTACCCCTTTTCAATATGCTCAATGGAAATTATTTTAACGTTGATTTTATATTCAAAATCAAAGCCAAATGAAGGAATATTATAATTACTTTTTTTTAAAAGCAAAAATGCAACGTTAATATTTGCAACTCAATACAAATTACCTTAAATCTATTTCAGGACCAAGACGAACAAGAACGTAAAGAGATTGAAAAAACTGAAACACGTGTGTATGGAAATTGGAGGAGAATTATTAGGGGTCTCCTCATTAAAGAAAGATTAAAGGCCAAGTATGGATTTGAGGAACCGAGCACTTCTCAAAATAAAATTAAAACAAAGGGCCCAAGGCTTGTTGTGAAGAAAAAATAATAATTAATTAGTAATAAAAACATAGTAATTAAGATATACAGTTAAGTTTCAAAATTTTCAGTTTAAGTCATAAGCGGAAATTTGTATGTTAAATATTGATGGCAACACTTATATGTATGTAAGATTTCTTTTAGATTATTCGGCATTATAATCATCTGTTTTAAAAGTTAGGCATAACAAAACTACATTTCAGGCTATCTTTTAAAAATTACATGTTTTCAATTTTTTTTATATATTTTAAAAAAGTTAACGTCTTTCATAAGTGACACTCTAAATACATGCCATAAAACATGAAGTGATATGATCCGCCTATTTTGAATATTAATCCCTAAAGCAATAATCCAGATTGAAAATTAGACAGTAAGTAAGTTAGTTTAAGGTTTAAAATGTGTTTTCTAAAAATATAGTTTGGGAAATGTCCAGTTTAACACTCGAATAATATGCACGTAGAAAAAATAATAAATATGTATGCAAGTAAAGTTTCCTTTTCTTAAAATTTTAGATGTTTAAAATTGTTTTTATTATATTTTCATAACAGTAATTACAATAAGAAACAAAATGCTCACGTATACGTTCGAATTCGGAAGCACTTGCCTTAATCATTAATCACATTGGACTTTCTATGATTTTAGAAATTCAAAATTATTACTTTGTCTACTGTTTGCTTAAAGTAAACAGCGATTTAAGTAATACCACCTACTAATATATACCTTAATTTATTAGTGAAAGATTTACAAATACCTCATTTTCATTCTATAGTTCATTCGCGTTAAGAAAATAGTGAGTCATCGTTGTCTACCGGCCTTAGCCACCAGGGCTGCTATATCGTATAATAGAATACGAAAATTGTAAAATATGGTTATTTTATGTATATTTAATTTTAAGTTGTTACATATTTTTATTGATTTTTTTTATTCATCACAGACTATTTCTCGAAAGTTTTGTTAATTTGTATACTAAAATTTGATTTGGTATAATTTGAATGACCCAGCGGTATAAAATAAGTTGGCTCAACTGGCAGCAGTTGTCTCTACTGGCAACCCTGCTAGCCACGCCTCCCGACCGCATAGGTCGCATAAAATTATTAAGTCAAGTTTACAATGACCAGTTAAAGGTAGACTTTCTAAACAGCGAAATAGTTGTGTCCTTTGTGCGTGACCTATAATAAATTTAGAAAATAAATACCTCACCTATTTGTAAGTATAAAAGTAGACCAATAATTCATAGCGGAGAACGACGAGTAAATTACATGTTTTTAAGTACTCTTAAACTACGCGATTTAAATGATTTTAATTCTTTTATAATAAATACAAACGAAGATTCTAGTGATACTGATTGCATATACTTATCATTAATGACTATTTTGATTTGCGATAATTAAGTTGATTTATATCCATTCAACTTATTTTTTGGAAATATGTATATAATATTTGAATTGAATTTTTACTCCACTGTGAATACCTTTACCCTGCAGTTGCACTTATGACTCATTATTTTCTTAACGCGAATGGACTATAGTAATAGTATAGTAATAAAGGCCACAGTGTAGAAATAAAAATGGTATTAAAATATATATTTATAAATTCTCCCGATAGTTAAATAACGGAATATATCCACGAAAATCTCGATATTTTGAAGAGATTTGATATCGTTGTATATTAGCTTTTGCGTAATATTGATAGAAAAAAGTTTTTGTTTAATGCTCCAACCAAAGAATAAGATATACAGAGCGCGAGAGCGAAATAATAAAGTCTAACGAAATTGACGGTGTTTCAACTTAAAAGTAATATATGTATTTATTGTCACCGATAAAATCTCAATCTATAATTATTATTGTAAATTATTTGATATTTTTGTGATGTTTAATATTTTTGAATTGTGGTATTATTACTTTGTTTATTTTGGCTTCTGTGGGCATAGTATGGGAATAGTATTATAATCATCTAACTGAAAATCAATGTTAAGCGTAAAACACGAACTTCTTCGCGCCCCATCTATCTTATTCTTTTGGTTTGTGATTTTAGAGCTCATGCATTGGCAGTAGATCTGCTCAAATAATAAAAAACAATACTAGTATATTTTAAAAGCCATTCTTGAGTGAGCGTTTTTACATAAACAAATACATATAAATACATATATTTGGCATCTACCCATGCACCTCTTACATCATCATCAAATATGTCAGTCTATTGCAATCTTTGTTATATTTATAAGATATTCTCACATGTACAATATAATTATTATTTAAATTGTTTATGTTGTTTAACATCACTAATTTACTAATGGAACAAATGTCTATATTCTAAATCTGCATGTCAAGTAACAAGTTTCCTTTTTCTGCATGTCACTCAAAATCATGATATAAAATATATTTGTTGGCCTCCTCAAAGTACCTGCTATTTTATTATTGAATTTTTTAATTTCAATTGTGTCAGTGATCTTTTTACTTTTTATTAAGTTTGTCTAGTTTTAATGTTTTTTTTTTCATTTTGAACTGTTACCCAATGAATGATTATTATTTTCACTGAGTGTTTTATTTAATTTAATAAATCTATTTATAATAAAAATATATATATATATATATATATATATATATATATATATATATATACATACACACACACACACCTTTTTTCGAATTTCTGTGCTCCCAGGCTCAAATGCTTCCATAGTGATAAAAAAATATTCCATGGAAATTTCAGTACCTACTTAATATTAACTCGTATGAAAATAACCTGGAAAAATTACTTTTTTTTAGATTTTTCTAACTTAAGGATAAATTAATTTAAAATAATGAGACATACATATTCTTATAGAGAATTTAACGCTCAACAAAAAAGGTTTCTTATGATTTTTCACTAAATATTGGTTCAAAAGTTATTCGAGCTCAAAGTTTAATTTATAAACAACTATCAATATTATCAAGTATATTTATAAAATAAACATTTGTTTATTTCAAAAATAAATTTCATTTTTTTAAAGTTATAAGTTACTGAATGGTATGTATGTGTATAAGGAGGGCTCGGAAACCCGTTCAATTTTTAAACCGGTTTTGGCCATTGACCCCAAACCGAAAGGGTTCAGTTTAAAGTTTCGGTTACGTTCTTTAACCGGTTAAATTCGGAAAAACGGTTTTTGGCGAATTTAGGTTCCATGAACAAAATTTACCGGTTAAAATAAGTTTTTGTGTTTTTACATTTGGTGCGTCTTTGCTAATGGTAAATGGTTACTGGTTAGTAGAAGGATGCATGCACGTTTCTTATTTAGGAATGAATTAACCGAGTTATTTCGGTATCAAAACCGAAATCCAACCTTTCTCTAAGAATAACCGTTAACCATTATTATTTCGGTTTCCTAAACCATTCGTGTTCATTAACCGGTTAAAGAACGGGCGATGAATTATGGGCGCACCGAGGCAATTACGAAATAATTGCGTTCGTTTGATCCCTTGCTGTATTGTTATTACTAAAACTTTAATTATGTAAGTAATATGATGTAAGATATTTAGGGATTTATTCTATAAATCGTACACTTTAGCAACACGATTACTTATAGTTTCCTCGATACTTAAAAAACAAAATAAACCCTTAGTACGACGTAAATAATTCAAGAAGTTCAAAATGTGTATTTGTTTTAATAATACCAAGGAAATATCCTCAATTCGCACGCGTTCCGTCCAGCCTAGATAAACCTCCGCCCCGAATTATTTCCCCAAATCACAAATCATATAATACTATACTAGACTAGCCCAAATAGTAGTGTTCATCGACAAATGTTCCATCAAATAATTACTTAATTGGTTTGTACTGTTTATTTATAGATGGCGCTCTTTAAATTTCATAAGTTTAGGGGATCAAAATATCCATATTCGTCTATGCAAGCAAAACTATTAACTAACCCGATTAATTGGCCGTCCGAGGTCTACACTACTCGTAGTAGTATTGTGTCATCTGCTATTAAAGAAAACGATTTAATTTATATTACTTAAATAATTCTAGACCCTTAGACTTTAGAGTATACATAAACTATAGAACGCGCGCTAACAAGTATGAACTATAAGCACGGGTATGAACAGTCTCGAAATAGCAAGGGCGACGCTATTAGTCACGAAAAGTCAATCTCGCTGACTGTTTCTCTCGTCGGTATTTATTTGAATATATGTAATCACTGAAGTGTGCAGTTCCAAGCTGTAAAAATGATTCACGAAAGCAAACGATAAAAATGATTCACGAAAGAAAAGCAACAAACAAAGATATTCTTTTCGACTTTTCATCGGTAAATAATATTTTAATCAGAAAACGCTAATTTTAACAAACTTACACAGGCTGGAGCGGGTGTTGCAGGAGGCGCGCGGGCGGGTCGACACAACACGGGCTTCCGCACCCCCCGCTTCTTACTTTCCTTCATTAAGTGCTAGTGTTGTCCCACGTACTACTCGAATATTTTGTATAACCATAGTATTATAAATTAAGATCCTTTGTATTTGTCAAAAAAACCCTTTAAATTTTAATGGCACCAAAGTACCTTACAATATTACTTAATTTTAATTTTTAACATTTTTATAATTTTAATAAGTTTTCTTAATTGCATGGATTATTGTTTATTTCATTTTAGCTGTTATTATTATAATTATTACATTTTTTTTAGAAAACTTTATAAATTAGTCATTTTTAGTGTTGTCATTATCATATTTATAAACATTAAAAAAATGCAAACCACATTATTGTTCTCTGTGAAATTTAAAACATTTAAAATGTTAAAATTAATTAAGAATAATAATTATATAATAATTATATCACGGAATTTAAACGCGTCAATTCACCTTTAATTCCCGTAATTTGCGTTTAAGTTCCGTAGTGTAATTATTATATAATTATGGAACGCGAAAAATTAAAGAGAATAATATGTAATTTTAATTTAGTTTACTATTATTTAAAAAAAAAACTAAATAATAAGCAACACTATTACTACATAGATTTGCAAATGAAAGATATTATTTTTTGAAAATAAAGTCTACGTGTGCGTGAATAAATGGTTATGTTAAATTATGTTAATATACTTCTTTTTTAATTAAATTACATCGCATCTCTATTCAACCGCTTCATCTACAAGTATGTATCAATAGGTGTGTATAGAACATGTGCTTATGTTTCGCATAATGGACATGAGCGATACACACGCTCTATAGCATATGTATAGTGTATACTCTAAGTTCTAGCCTCTAGGCAAACCGATGGTGCGGTTGATGTGCCTCCTTCCTTTCCGACTGTCGTGACTCGTGAACGTGAGTCTATAGCAGTTGGGAAACAGCCAAAGAGTATAGTTATAAACTGGGAAAAGAGTGCCGTCTTGAGGATTTTTTATGCAAATCAATTTGAAACGCCTTCGCATTTCCTAACCAAAACTAATGCTATATATAGGTAGCTATATAGCTACCTATATCTATTTATTTTACCATTGATTTATTAGTAGTGCTACTATACTAGTGTTCCAACAAAGAAAAAACCTCTCGGCTTAGTCCTTTGTTGGAACACGATATTAATAAAAAAGCAAAGAAAGAAATAAAACAACAACAACTGCAAGAGTAATCATTTATTGAGTAATCATATCATTATTTTATTTATTACAGATTAATTTCTATTGAACAATAATTCTTATATGTAATAATTTCATCTCATTTTTTATACTTTCTTAGATTTACGCGAATATTTGACATTTTAAATAAGATATCTTTTCGGATTTTTCGCGGATTTATTTAGATTTTTGGTTTCTCGATATTTTGAATGCTTTACTCTAAGATTTTAGACGTCTCAAAGATATACTTGTTACAGACAGTACCTATCCACAAAATTACTGAATTCAAAAATATAAAAATGTCACCAAAGTACCTTCCAATATTTGTTGAATTTATTTTACGTTTTCGAAAAGAGAATTTTATTTAAAAGGTCATGTTCTATTTTTATAATTCTTGTGCTTATTAAAATAATTTTGGGCTGCAATTTTGTTCTCATCATCTTCATCTTTAACAGTTAATTTGCCGCTCAAAATACGATTGACACTTCTGCACCAACTATAAACTAAAACATTGATTGTCATATTTATAAAATATGTTTTTAATTTATTTTTATGTTCAACACACTTAAAAGGACAATCAGATAGCATGTCCAGAAACAAAACAATATTTTTCTTCAAACCTGTTTTGGGTACATTTAAAAAAAAAAGAAGTGGTCATATTCTGGATTTCTTTGAAATACGATTCCACTTCTTTATTAGGATAGCACAGCCATTTTATATTCATGTACTCTTTGGCATAGATATATGAATTATTGTCATTTGATATATCATTTTCAAACAATGTTTGTTTGCGATGTTGACAACCTTTTATTATGTGTCTCCAAAAACACACAGCATTGAGATGAAGAAGCAGCTCTGTGATTTGTCAAAATATCGAGAATACAGATTAAAAACATACCTGAATCCATTAAAGCTTGATAATTAGGTTACCTGCGCGCGCAAGCATCCGCTTGCCGCCTTTTTAGCTGTCAAGTGTCATAGCGTTTTGTGATTTGGGAGAATTTACATCAAAAAGTGAGAAAAGTAGATGTAAATTAAGTTTGAGTAAATTTTCAGTGAATTTTATGAAAAAGGAGATATTGGTAAGCATTGTTCATATTTAATTAAAAGAAATAAAATGGAACCTATGCGTTATGAGGACCTAGAGGCTGGTCGAGATTCCGTTGCTCCGGATGGAGAACATATCTCGACCTCGAGCTCGGAAGCTTCGGGGAGCAGCTCCTCCTCTTCCTCGGAGGTCGAGGAGGGCTTGGCGTCACCCTTGCCTAATAAACGTCCTAGAACGCATAAACGAAAGTTAGATCCTCGGGTAGATACTTTAATGTCTCAGATGTCTTATATATCTAATTACTTATCACAATTACCAGCTTATATGAGTAGGTATCCACAAGATAGGGAAATCACACCTAGTAGTAGTACTAATTGTGAACAGTTTCTTATTAATCCTAATCAACCGGGGACTAGTGTGTTACCAGAAACATTAACATTAACTCTGGGTAATTTAGGTACAGACTTTGATAATAGAAGCATTATTCCACCTAGTGATAGTGAACGTCTCTCTGAATTAAATAAGTTACAGCAGTTTGATTCTCCGGCTTGGAAGGCTATTAGATATAAGGGATCACTTCAGGAGAGTTTAGCTTTTCCTGGGTTTGTAGGTTTGAAGGTTAATGATGAGTTATGCCACTTTAATAAAAATAAAGATTATTTAGCTGCTACAGAACTCTTACTAGCAGGGTTATCTAATAGGGTTTTAGAGCAGAGACAATTATTGAGAATGGGCTTGCAATCTATACTTGACTGGGCCGTAGCCAATCCAAAAAATTTTAGTGTAAATTCTTTGTTTGAAAAAATATCAGGAACCTTTGGCCCAGGTTCTGCGAGTCATAAAAATTCAGAGATAACTATGCAAATACTATGTGGCAAGCGGTCAGAGTGTATTGAAATTAGGCGTGAAAGAATATTAAAAGAAATTGGTAATCGGAATCTTAAAGTAACTTTGCAGAATGTTCCTCCTAGTGCAGAGCATTTGTTTAGTAGGGAGGCCCTAAGGCCAATTTTATACAGTCTCTTGGAGGTTCTTAGGTCTGGCTGAACACTCCATCTTATGTGAAAGATAAGAAGGTATTGGATCGAGTAGAACATATCTTTAAATAAAAAATATAGAAATAGGGTTAGAGTTAAAAGATCTGAAAAGAAGTTTAGACATACAATAAAGGGGGATCAGCCCTTTCGTCAACGTCAACGTGAGGCCAATAGGGGGGCCTCCAGCGCCAATAATAAACAGGCATAGAGTTCAACGGAATGGAATCAGAAAGTGCAGCCAATAGGATAAGGAAAATAATCTCCAAAGACAAGTTCTGTGCACTAGGCACAGTCAAAAAACGTGATGGAACATACACATGCTCAGACAAAGAAACAACAGAAACCCTACTGAAAACACACTTCCCAGGCTGCAAGCTGGAATACAACACCATACACCAAGAACCACACAAATTCAGAACCCCAACAAATGAAGAAATACGAACAATAAACTCGATGATCACTGACGACAAACTCAAATGGGCTATTGACAGCTCAAAACCATTCAAATCACCGGGAACAGATAACATTTTCCCCGCACTACTACAACTAGGCTACGACCTAATAAAACCCTGGTTAACAGACATATACAAAAACTGCCTACTGCAAAAATACGTACCTATTTTCTGGAGACATGTCAAGGTAGTCTTCCTACCCAAACCAGGCAAGGCAGACTACTCGCAACCTAAAGCCTTCAGGCCCATAAGCCTAACATCCTTTCTCCTGAAAACCCTGGAAAGACTATGTGAAAGACACATCAGAGAAACTACTCTGACAATGATACCCCTTAACGAAAACCAACATGCATACACGGCAGGCAAGTCCACAGAAACAGCGCTCCATCAGGTAGTAAGCACTATCGAAGTCAATTTAACAAACAAAATAAACACATTGGGAGCCTTCATAGACATTGAAGGAGCCTTTGATAAGACAACCTTCAAAAGCATAAACACAGCTTTAAACAAATACAAGATCCCTGAGATCTTAATATCGTGGATTAACGAAATGCTGAGCAAACGCATAATTCACACAGAAACAAACGACAACCTCACAGGACTAGTATCCAGAGGCTGCCCACAAGGGGGAGTCCTCTCACCACTACTCTGGAACTTTGTGGTAAACAGCCTCCTCAATGAGCTAAATAACAATGACATACAAGTCATTGGTTACGCAGACGACATAACCATCCTAATAAGTGGCAAAATTGAAGCCACCCTAGGAGAACTAATGCAAAGCGCCCTTAATGTAGCAGAAAACTGGTGCATACAAAACGACTTATCAATTAATCCCGCAAAGACGGAACTACTGCTTTTCACAACGAAACGCAAAATCAAACTAACAAAAATGCCAACACTATTCAACGAAAAACTGACATTATCAAATGAAGTCAAGTACTTAGGTGTAACACTTGACAGCAAACTCAGTTGGAACACACACGTAAACAACAAAATCACCTCAAGCCACAAGATATTGAACCAATGCAGGCGCATGGTAGGGAAACAATGGGGCATCACTCCAAAAACTATGCTCTGGCTCTACACCACGGTGGTACGAGCATCCCTCACCTACGCCAGTGTAGTCTGGTGGCCCAGAACAGAACTACACACAATCCAAAACGAACTTCAAAAGTTCCAAAGAAACAGCCACGTTAGCAGTAACAGGCTGCATGAAAACCGCTCCATCGGCTGCCCTAGAAATAATTCTGGGCATACCACCTCTACACATTTTCATAAAACAAGAAGCTGCCCTGTCAGCTCTAAGACTAAAATCAGTTAATTCATGGAAACGCAATCTGGGCAAACACACAAAAATCCTCGACATATATGAGGCAGAATTTCCACAGCTCAAATGGCCAAATGACAGAATAAGTAAAACACACATCATAGAAAAACATTATACTATAAACCTAACTGATGACGGAAATGCAGACAACAACCCAACAATAGTACCAATCCACACCATCTACACAGACGGCTCCAAATCCAAGGAAGGAGTAGGTGCAGGTATATTCTGCCCCACTCTCAATATCAAAACCAACCATCATATGGGTATGTACAACACAGTGCTACAAGCACAAGAACTACTAAACAAATCGATAACAAACTCAATACTACACATAAAAACCGACAGCAAAACGGTTTTACAAGCACTAACTAAAAACACAACAAAATCAAAATACATATTAGAATGTCACAAAACGTTGGAACACCTTTCCCATACTAACACAGTAAAGGTCTCCTGGGTAAAGGGTCACACAAATAACAAAGGCAACTCAACTGCCGACAACCTAGCCAAACAGGCCTCTAGACTAAAAGTTCAGGGGCCTACACCTCTATCCCCAATTCCACACTGTGATTACAAGACATGGTTACGAGACTTCACTGATAACACAGTTAACACATTATGGAAGGCCAACACAGATTGCCGTCAATCGAAAGAAGCATTCCCCACACTAAACAAACAATTAACAATGAAACTAACACGCCTAGATAGACCCAAACTAAAAACGGTGGTGGAACTGATAACAGGACACTGCCAACTCCATGAACATCTTTTTAACATAGGTCACACGGACAGCGCCCTCTGCAGAGCGTGCCTCCAAGAAGATGAAACACCAGCACACATTCTAACTGAATGTAGTGCAGTGGAACAATTACGCGAAGAAAAACTCGGCCCCCACAGACCGATCCCAGAAATCTTCCAGGACACCGGCAGCCTGCTAGACTACTGGGACGCTCTGGGATGGAAAGAATAATACACACAGCGACACAAGCTCACGCACAACGGGCAAAGATGCCTAAGTGCGGAAAAAGCCGTGTTAGAAGAAGAAGAAGAGTTCAACGGAACTTCAGGGGGGGGGGGGGGTGTGCCTAAGATTGTCCATAAACGTATGGAGTCGCATGGGTGCCAATCAGTTTGTTTTAAATTCAATAGCCAACTGCCGGTTGCCATTCAAAATGAAACCTCTTGTGAAGTTCCCATCCAGGCAGATTTTAAAGGCCTTAGCTACTCGAGTAACTCCAAACATGACTCGGACAATTCAAGAATTAAAAGACCATGGTATTCTGGAGAGACCACCAACTCTAGACCCTGGATTCTTTTCAAAGATGTTTTTAGTAAGAAAGACAGATGGGGGACTACGTCCTATTTTCGACCTCAGAGCCTTAAATACTCACATAGTGACAAAGCATTTTCATTTGATATCTCAGGTAGATGTAATAAGTTTTCTTCAGGCCAACGATTGGCTGGTAAAGATAGATATTCACCAAGCCTATTTTCATTTGTGCATGGCAGAGGCACACAGACGATTCCTCCGTGTCATTTACGATGGCGAGATCCTTCAGTTGACAGCCTTGCCGTTTGGCCTGTCTTCAGCCCCCCGTACCTTTGCAGCGGTGTCGAACTGGGTTGCGGAAACCCTGCGAAACCGAGGTATTCGTTTGCTGGTGTATCTGGACGATTACCTGTTAGTATGCCAGGACAGATCCAAGTTGATTGCTCAGGTTGCGGAAACGCTGGCAACCTTGGAGTCTCTGGGTTGGCATGTAAATTACCAAAAGTCGGTGATAGAGCCCACACAAGAGCTGCAATATTTAGGCCTGGTTTGGAATACCCAAAACTTAACGTTAGCTCTGCCAACCCAGAAGGTCCTCGGAATAAAGAGGACTCTGTCAAAGTTGTTAGAGAGGAACAACTGCTCTCTAAGGGAACTTCAAAGTGTGTTAGGCATGTTAAATTTCGCCAACCACGCAGTCCCTCAAGGTCGACTACACTGTCGCAAAGCACAACTTTTTCTAAAGAGGTTCACCCGGAGCGGTCGGAAAAAGGATTTGTGCCCCAGCGTGCGACAAGACCTAATGTGGTGGTTGGATGCAATAGACTGCAGTCCAACTCCACTTTGCATGAAGGAAGTGGCACACTTCTTAACCACAGACGCAGCGGATGCGGGCTGGGGAGCACATTTAAACAACCAGTACTTATCAGGGAGATGGGCTCCAAATCAAAGACCTTGGCACTCCAATCTAAAGGAGATGTACGCAGTCTTCGCTGTGATCAAGTCACAGGGTATTCTTTTGAGGAACGCACACATACTGGTGCAGTCCGACAATCGGACCCTAGTCGCCTACATTCGAAATCAGGGTGGGACTCGGTCCATGAACCTTCTAGGCCTAACTACGAGGCTGTTAGAGGTAACCAATTCCCTCAACATAACAATGACAGCATTTTACCTACCAGGGCGGTTAAACAGGATCGCAGATCGCTTGTCAAGGGGAAAGCAAGTACCCGAGTGGCATCTGCTACCACCAGCCACGGAGGCTATATTCGAAAAGTGGGGAATCCCAGAAATAGACCTGTTCGCATCCAAAGAAACCGCCGTAGTAAAAGCCTATGTAACGCTAGACTCAAGAGATGGATCATCTCTTTTTTGCGACGCCTTCAGCCGCGATTGGGAGTTTCAGGTCGCCTGGGTGTTTCCTCCTCCCAGCCTAATTCCCAGGGTCTTAGCACATCTCAACAAGGCAAGGGGAACTTACTTGCTAATAGTGCCTCAGTGGACACAATGTTTTTGGTATCCAGACCTCCAGGCGAGAGCTCTGACCAGTCCCATTCTCATAGAGAACCTGCGGAAGGTTCTTGTCAATTGGACAACAGGGACGAGCCCCCCACAAGTAGACAAGTTAGTTCTTCAGGCTTCGAAAATTGGGGGTGGGCAGACCAAATAACAGATTGGAGTAAAGATGAGAGACAACTATTCCAGAGCAGTTGGCGTCCATCCACGCTAAATACTTATAGTGCTCCATTAAAAAGATGGTTGTTATGGTGCCAGGATAATGAGGTCAATAGTAAAAGTCCAGAAGGGAAAGATGTAGCTAGATTTTTAGCTAATCTTTATTTAAAAAATAAATTGGCATATAGTACTATATTATTACATAAATCAGCCATATCGACTTATTGTGCAGCCACAGTAGAGAATTTATCTAAGAACTTTTTTATCCAACAAGTTTTAAAAGCAATTTCAATTTCTAGACCACAAAAATCTAAACTGCCCATATGGAATGTTAATTTGTTATTTAACTGGTTACAGTCAACATCATGTTCTAGTTCATTGTTTGATAAAAGTAGAAGGATCGCTTTAATATTATTACTAGCTTCTGGTCGTAGGTTACACGATCTAACCCTTCTGGAAGTTTCTAAGGATAAATTTATTGAAACAGAAAATAACATAACATTTTGGCCAAGGTTTGGTTCTAAGACTGACTCAGGAACCTACAGACAATCTGGTTGGTTCCTTACAAAGCACCAAGACCATCGCATATGTCCTGTAACTCATGTGAAAGACTTAGTGAAGGCCTCGGAGGTCAGACGCAGGATGGGAAAGAACTTACAATGTCTTTTCATCACAGTGACGGGACAGGTGAAGCCAGCATCCAGAACTGTTATTTCTGGGTGGCTGCGTTCAGTAATTAAGCAGGCCAAGATAGATGAGTCGCCAGGAAGCATCAGGTCTGCTGTAGCATCTCGGGGATGGCTAGATAATAGACCAATACAGGAGATTCTGGAGCGAGGAAATTGGAAATGTGTAGAAACATTTAAAAAATTTTACTGTAGAGAAGTAGATAGATCCTTCACTTCTAACAGTGTTTGTACTGACTTATACAATAATTTTAAGACTCTGGGTGGATTGATGATTCAAGGTGCTTGCTGGCGATGAAGACGCTATGACACTTGACAGCTAAAAAGGCGGCAAGCGGATGCTTGCGCGCGCAGGTAACCTAATTATCAAGCTTTAATGGATTCAGGTATGTTTTTAATCTGTATTCTCGATATTTTGACAAATCACAGAGCTGCTTCTTCATCTCAATGCTGTGTGTTTTCTCCTACACATAATACCTGTTTTGTTGTAATGCAAAACAGTTATATTATAAATTTAAGGCATCTCTTTAAAATCCATCCGCAGACATAATTGCTTTGACCAACGTCAATTTCATTGGAATGGTCAAAGCAAATTTCACTGTTAAAATGAATAGTATCAGGGATATCAGGAGTTATTATGTTCTTATCTTTAAGGAAGAAGTCCAAACTTTGAAGACACTCATTGTGATCTTCTTCACAATTTGCTCCACTTGAATGGGGCTCACTATAATTATTTATCATCAAAGCCTTGAAGGCCCCCTCAAATGAGACAGTATTTGGAGCAATGTTTCTAACACCATAACTCCTGATATTCCCGAAAAAGTTTTCTATAGGGTCTTGGTTAAAATTTTTTGTCAACATTGCATCAATGCCATATTTTCTAGACAATAACTTCCAAAGAGATTCTATACCCTCTACAGTTTTAATTAAATTTGTTATAGATGGTGCAATAGTTTCTGTCAATCGTGTTTTATCTCCAAATCTAACTTTCTTAATATATTTTGTGGTTTTTAATATTTCTTTAGCTTTTTGCCATAATTGATGATGAGGTGAATTGCGTTTAATAGGCCCTTTATAAATTTTACCATTTTGAACAGATAAAGTGCTAATGTTTAATGAATCAAACAGATTATCAACTAACAAAATAAAAAAAACATTAAAACATTGTACTTTTTTGATTTTCATCTTGTAATGAAGTGGTTTCATCTGCATACATTGATAGTTAAGCGGCACAGCTGAAAAGTATAAATTTTTTAAGTCAATAAATAGGTAGTAACAAAACTTTTGTATTACTAGTTATTGCCAGTGCCAGTGCCAGCCAGCCACAAGAAAATGTTCTCATGAGAGTAAAAGCTCTCTGGTAACTTCTGGTTTTAACTACAGATAAGAAAAATCAAGTCTATCCCAGACTGCATGAAAGCAAGACAAAGAAAAACAAAGAAACAAATCAACAAATTTTTTTTTGATATAAAATATTTTATTTAAGTTTGTAAAATTGTAAATTTAGATGTACCAGGTAGCTGCAACCAAGCTAAAAAACTTTACTTCTTTATAAATTTATAATATTAGATTTCTTTTAGTACACAAATACCAACCTTTAGACTACATATTCCTACTGGTTCTGCTTATAGCACTGTAATTGTGTTCTGATAATACAGCTGCTGTCGATGGTATGTGGTTAAGTTCACCTGAAATAATAAATATTGTTTTCTTATTTTGAAGACTTGTCAATCTTTGGGAAGTAATTGCTCGGGTTCGACCCCACGATGCAGAGAGAGATGAACAACTACATTAATTTTTAACTATGATACTACTAAGTTGTCCACTAGTGGGTAAGCAGTTGTGGCACAGTATGCCACTCTTGTGATATATAATAATGAAATACATAGCCGGGTAAAAAAAAATGTTCTGAGGTAGCCTGCCTTGAGGTAGCAATGCCTTGTGAAGTGAGACCCCCCCCCCCCGCATTCTCTTCGTCCTCTGCTGTCTGCCATCTGTTGTTACTCATGTTAGTGTATATTTTATATTTAGCATAAAAGTTACTTTTAAAATTCCTGTATTTGTATCATGAAGTGGAGGTATCACAGCTGGAATGGCAGGTTCAGAACCACTCTTATATATGTAGCAATATACTCTATGGAACCACTAATACCACTATTTGGTGATTTTGTATTTTTATATTTATTTTATATTTTTGTCTACTTTTTATGATTAAAATTGCCGGCAAGCAAACACCTTTTGAGTACCGCGGGCATGAATTCGTTATGAAATGAGTATATACTTACCACTGTTGGTGTTTTTACTTTATGTTGCTTTTTATAACTCACACACCACAGAAAAGCGTCCTTATCGCAAAATATCACTAAACTACAAAGTATGTACGATAATTCGTCACTTTGTCATCCATGTTCGTCACACTGTAGCAGACACAATAAAATTGTGTGTTTTGGTAGTAATCTTGGTATCAGGACGGAGGAGTAATCTCGACTCAACGTCTGATGAATAAGAAATGCTACAAAAACGAAAAATACACAAAAAATGGCCAAAAAATGTAATTGGAAATTTGAATTTCGTCGTTACCACTTACCAGTATTGCCATAATAGGAATATTAGGAATTGCTTGTACAAATATTAAAATTGCCACTTGGAACAAGTATTGATAGTTTTTATTTTATTTTATAAAATATTTTTGTATATAAAATAATAATCTTAAGTCTTTAATTATCTATTTAATTAATTTGGTATTAATTACAATTAGTACAGGATGGAATATTATTTAAGCGACATCTATCGGCAAGTAAATAAGACACTGAGAATTTTTACCAGTTAGGAAAAGTAGATGGCGCAACTTTCTTTAGAAAAATTAGCAATGACTTGAGTGTCCCCCCCTGGAAAGTGGAAACAGCTTTCAGCGTGATGTCCTAAAGGACGTAATAATCGATATCGATTTTTTTGTAATAAATTTAATATTTATTTTCATACTTACTAATATTACTGAAAACTCTTCATCGGACGAATCTAGTATAAATGATGATTCTGACGACTCATGTTAATAAAAGGAATTAAACTATTTTAGTTGTTTTATTGGTATGCCTTATACTAAGAAGAAAGTAAAACTTTATATAATGTTAATATTTTAATTTATTGGTTTCAACTGTAAAATTTTGTTGTCTTCCTGATTAAATAATTTATTAAATTTTATTTACATATTAGCATTTATTTCTACCAATTATTTGTGGCACAATCGTAGTAATCGTTGTGTGGCACATTACTAAGGGAGCGGTAGCCGTCTATGAAGTGCATAATTATTTAAATGCATTTTTAACTTGAACAATATGAAACTTCATAGGCGTGAGCTGTCAAAAAACTATTAATAAAATAGACAAACTATACGTAGGTAGGTACATAATAATCATATAATAATCAAATTTACAAGCTGATATGGCAACAATAAAATATTTAATAAATCTTTAAAACGTTGATTTTCAATAGTATATTCAAATTGATGTGTAAAATTTCAAAAGATTTCTCGAAAGGAGGGCGCCACACGTATGGCCTAAGTACATTTAGTCTGAGGTTAAGCAGTTTTTTGTGGTATCTCTTTTATGCCTGGTTTTTTGCTTCTATTATATTCGCATCTTACCTGTGCAATGTATTTGTACCTGGAAGTTAAACCAGCTGAAGGAAGAATTGAGAAGGAGAGGTGCATCATGTGGCGGTCCTGACTGATTGATGGATCAACATAGAGCCTAAACCACTCGTCGTAGAAACGTGAAATTTGGAGGACGTATTCCTTTTATAATGTAGACAACTGATAAGAAAGGATTTTTCGAAATTCGTCCCCTAAGTGAGTAAAATAGGGGATTAAAATTATATGAAGCTCTGTCATTCTTAACGTGAAATAAGAAATAAATTTATTTGATTTTTGTCGAAATTCATACCTTAAAGGGGAAAAAGGGGGTAATAAAGGTAATATAGGCAAAGAATTATTTATGATCTGAATTACTTGAAACTTTGTATTAATGCTCTTCAAAACAATTAAATAAACACGCGTTTTAGCATTTATCAAAATTCAATCCCATAAGGGGGTAAAATGGGCGATGAAAGTTTGTATAAAACTCTGTAATTAATATGTAAAAAAGTAGAAAAAAAATATTTACCTGAAGACAAATTAAGTTTTAAAATCACTTTCTTTAAAATGATGTCCACATAGCTTTAAATATATAGATTGTGATTTTGCCAATTTTGGTCGTCTTATTGCTTTAGCCCTCAATCTCTTCAGTTGTCTTTTTGGAAAAAGGCAAAATTCTTCCCCATTAAAAGTTAAAATCACACTACTTAATTATTTATCTACGGTGGATAAGTTTATTTAAGAATGCCAAAGTGCCATATCAGCAATTCATATAATCGGATATCTAAGATGTGTAATATAAATAAAAAAAAACATTTAAACGAATATTTTATTTAATAAAAATGATATAATAACGAAGTTTCGTATGCAATAAGCTGCCTTATTTTAATATATTGTACTTTTTATACTTAACTCATGTTATAATGCAAAAGCTTCAAAGCAATCGGTGTTAAATGTGGCACAGCTTATTGCTGTTTAAATTAATGAAATGACAAAAGTATATACAATAAATCTTTGGTGTAAAAATAATAATAGGTATGTATGTAGCTTCAGATCTTTAATAATTGAAGATCTGGTCGGTCGAAACGATTGCAATTTGCAAATTGCAATCTTTGCCGTGTTTACAGGATAGTTTACCCTCATATCTAAAAATGATATTTTGAGGATCACAATGCCATTTAACAAAGATGTTCATTTTTTTAATTTATTTTATTTATTTAAATAAAGTATTTAAATACCTTACATACTTATTAATAACTATTAAGTCTATGCATCTTATATACGCTACAATATTTTATGACGAATTTATAAACTAAGGGCCCAAACACATTCACCACAGTTTGTACATATGAAAGGAATGTAACCTTTAATTTATATTTTCTTATCATAAAATATTCTTTATATAAATGAGTCTCATTTAAAAATATCAACCAAGATTAAAACCAGTTTAATACTTGGTATGATGAACAGAAGGTAGCGTAATGCAATAGATTAGATTCCTTTCATGCTACCATGCATTCTTTTTTGCTATAAAGCCCTACTTCATAGTAATTAGGCCATGGTCAAAGTGCCTGCGCCCAATCCAAATCCAACACCTTTAGGCCCAAAGTTACGACCGTAGCATCCACGGCAGTAAATTTCACCATTGGGTCCGTCGCACAAATTAGTGGAATCCTACAAGAATAAAAAAAAAAAAAAAATTATAAATCATTAATAATTTTAATTAATTGATTAATCTTTTGACCATATTTTTCATAGTTCGTGTCTTCCTCACAATAGTGACACCGGCTTGTATTGTGTTAGTGCAATTCCAAGCCATTAAATAGAAAAAAAAATCTAGTTCACAGACAGTTAATAGTTATTACAATTTGCTATACCCACTGTCAGCCAGACGTCAAATCTCATTAAATATATGTGTCAAATGAAAAATTCAATGTAAATTGTAAATTAAAAATTATTTTAATCAGATTGTGTTTTTTAAGATATATTCATTATGGCTAGTGCAAAAATAATATCGTTGTTTTTATTCTTAATCACATATCTTGCACATAAAAGCTCAGCGGAATTTTCTACAGAAGATTGTGCCTCTTTGGGTTTTATAAAAGCCAATCTCCTGTGTTCATCGTGTGATCAGCTAAAAGATTTTAGCTTAGATCAAATAGTGGAACATTGCAAAGAATGTTGTCATAATGATGACTCAGCGCCCAAGGAAAAAAAATATGCTAGAGCAATACTCGAAGTGTGCACATGCAAGTTTCCGGCGTATCCACAGATTCAAGCCTTCGTGAAAAGCGATAGACCGGCTAAGTTCCCCAATTTACAAATCAAATATTTACGTGGATTAGACCCAATAATAAAACTCCTTGACAAAGATGGTATTGTAAGAGAAACAGTAGCAATTGAAAAATGGAATACAGATTCAGTAGAAGAATTTTTAAACACGCATCTTGTTAAAGAAGAAGATGATGATCAAGGTTTTTTAAAGACAAATCTTATTTAATTTTTAATTTAATTACTTAATAAAATTGTTTTTAATACATACTATGTTTAATTTACTATTAATATTTATTATTCTCATTACTTATATCTTGAGTTACTCATCTATCCAATATTGTCATTGTTGGCAATTCATTTTGTAGTTTTCCATAATTTACATAGTTAGTACATAATACTTACAAGAGATCTGTGGCAGTCTCCACAAGAGAAGCACCGTCTGTGCCATGTGCCATTCTTCGAATTCATTTGTTCTGCAGCATAGACTGGGAATCCACATCGAGGGCATCCCTGTCCTTTCGCTGCCTTCTGTCCAGTGAATGGAAGCTGTTCTGTGCTGTAAGGGAAGGCATTTTAAAACATTACAATTTCTTCTGAACACATTGTTAATAGAAATTTAAATTCATGATATCAAAATGTTCATATTATAAGGATTTTAAGAATTAAAAAAAAAATAAAAAAAAATAATAATTAAGAAGCAGAAACAATATTTGAAAAGTCTGGTAAATTGGGAAAATGAAATGTTTTTTCTATAGGATTTCTGTATGAACAACAAGAATACAGATAAATTATTAAAATTTAGATACAACAATGTATGCTGGTATAAATAGCTTTGTTTATATAATGAGAAATTTAGGTATTATTTGTTGTTTTTAAGCTTACTATGTGATAGTTGGCTCGGAATCGGTGGAAACCAGTGTTGGTGCATGTCCATAACCAAAACCTCTGGGTCCAAATAACTTTGCGTAGCAAGAGCGGCAATGAATCTCCTTGTCGGGTCCGTCACATGCTAACATTGAGTCCAGAGGGCGATGGCATTCAGCACAGTTGAAGCACTTCTTGTGCCACATCTATAGATATTAATTAATTACAGATTTAGTCATGATCTGTTTCTAAATTTGTGGTTAAATATATTTTAGAATTGTAATTTTTACTTTTGTACACCAGAATATCCATTACCTAATTTTTTTACATGTTACAGTAGGTATTGAATATGATAATTACTTTTCGATTTTCTTATTATCAATTAATTTTGCATGTATCTGGATGAAATAAACACAGCGTATACTCACGGTTCCCTTTGCCAATTGCTGTTCCGCTGCAAAGACCATACCACCGCATCGTGGGCACCCTTGTCCTTTAGGCGCCTTGATAGAGGTGGTGTCTGGATTGTAGAATGGACGGTTTGCAGAGATTTCATCCTCACTGCAAAGTTCACATATATTGATTTAAATTCCTCCATAACATATTATTATTTGAAATTTATTTTTTCTTAAAATAATAAAACTTACGTTAAACCATCAGTTTGTAGGAATCCAGAGCCGCAAGCAAAACCATAACCGTGAGGTCCCCATTTCTTTCCGTAACAGGTCTTGCAGTATACCTCGGAGTCAGGTCCATCGCATGCACTAATGGAGTCTAAAGTCTTAGTGCAATCACGGCATTTAAAGCACTTGCGATGCCACTCACGGCCTTTAGCCAAGACTTGTTCAGCTGCGTATACCACACCACCGCAACGAGGACAACCCTTACCAGGAGGCGCCTGGATTGCAGCAGTATCGATCACTTTTGTTCTTGGAGCATGGTCACTGCAAAGAAATATTTTTTATAATTATGACTATCTTTATCTAAAACTTAGTTGCTAAAATATGCTTTTAATTTTAGGGGTCTTTAAAAAGATACATAAGTAGTATATTAAATTACGTGCTCTCCGAGGCAGTTATACCTACGTTATTATGATACTATTTATACTAATATTAGAAAGAGCCAGTTTGTTTGTTTGAACGCGCTTATCTCAAGAACTACTAATGTGTTTTAAAAAATTCTTTTTGCATTATTTTTACGGAGAAAGACTAATCTAAATATCGTATAATGTATATGTCTTTTTCATACTAACCCTCAAATCGTACCTATCGCTAGTTTATTATATTTAATTCTGCCTCGGTGGTGTAGTGGCTAGCATGTACGGCTGCACACCCGGAGGTCCTGGGTTCGAGTCCCGGGTCGGGCCAAGTTTAGTTATTGAGTCTTTCTGTATAGTAAGCCTCAGTAACAGCCCGGAGTTGGGAAGTTGGCGGTGTTTCACCCCCGTGCCTCGGAGAGCACGTAAAGCCGTCGGTCCTGCGCCTTGACTCTCACTGGTCGTGTCGAGCAGTCGTCCCACCGAAGTATGAGAGTGACAGGAATAGAGAGTGCACGTTGTGTCTGCGCGTACACTTGTGCACTATAATATCTCCTGCGCAGTTGGCTAGTCTCAACGAGATTGGCCGCCGTGGCCGGAATCGGTCAGGAGAACATCACTCACTATATTTAAATCCCTTTTTATAAAATACAATTTATCATAGTAACTATTTACTAATTTGATCTATACATATAATAAAATTGTAACTAAGCCGAATCTGTAGGTACATTAGATATTTTTTGGGAAATCTTATTGAAATAGACATTATTATCGATACAGAGGCCGAATCTATAGTTTTTAGATTTTTTGTCTGTCTGTCTGTCTGTTACCACATCACAGGAAAACCACTGGAGTGATTTTGATGAAAGTTGGTATGGCGATAGCTGGTTATCCAGGGTCAACATATAGGATACTTTTTAATCCGCGAAAATATCTCATTTCTAAAAAAAAATACAAAAACTGCAATGTAAGAGTAGGTAATATGTAAAACCTAAGAATTTGGTTTTTGGTTATCTGAGCGCGTGTGGAGCCGCGGGCAATGCTAGTTATATTATATTACCTTTTTAATATTATTTCTAATTTTTAACACCTGACGTAATAACACCTCGTGTTGTAAGCTTGAAGAGATTGTTTTAAATATCGGAGGTTTTTTATTTATATTCTATGTGCCTATCAACATTATACCCTACTCTATATTATCGTATCTATTGAGATAAATGTACACAGTGTTACGCCATTACTTGCTGTCTGAAAGGTCGTATGTTATAATCTATAAATAAACAATATAAATGAGTAGAATCTGCATCAGATTAAATATGTTGTAAGGCGCGTGGCTAGTCTTGCCTATATGTATTAAAATTAGTTCGTTCGAGAACGGACAGCGTGTTCTATTTTCGCATTGGCGTCTTGCCATCTCTTGTTTGTATTATAAGCTGTTTTTATGAAAGTGTAGCGATGGAAATAACCTAAACCTGTCTGTAACCTGAGATGATAATATTTGACAAATGGTACCTACTAAAATATTTATAGAGATTAGGTACGCAACTATTTGAACTATATATATTAGTATGATATATTGGAAAATTAATAATATGTAAGAAAATTCAGATAGATAAATGTGTTAAAGTCATGAAAAGAACCAATATTATACTTTATTGACGTATCTATAAATATTTAAAATTAAAATTAACAAATATTATGACTTGTAAGGTACTTTGATGTCATTTTTGATTTTTTTTGTTATTTGTGGGTCGGCTGTCTGTAACAACTATATAATGCCTTAGAGACATCTTGAACCTTAGTCTCTCCCGTGACCATGATTGCTGTAAAGCATTCAAACGGGAACCAAAAATCAAAATAAATCCGCGAAAAAAATCTGAAATATAGTTATTATTTAAAATATCTATAAATTTATAATTATTTATATATAAATATCCTAATAATATGTATTCATAAAACCCTATTATTTCTTTTAGAAGGAACGTAAAAATAAACTAAAGCTATTTCTGATAAGTATATCACTTTCATAACTGATAATAATAAACTGATTTTATATCGGGTAAACAAAAAATTTGGCTTGGCTTTAAAAAAATTAATAATCTTACCCATTGGTATAAGGATCGCTCTGTAAAACTCCGGCTCCCTTGCCGTAGCCATATCCTTTAGGCCCAAATTTCTTGGCGTAGCAAACTAAAGATAGAAAGAAACAATGATTTAATGCTATTGGTATTTAATATGTGCACATGACAGGACAACTCATGCCGCTTACCTTGTTAATTGTTTACTGGGATAATAATTAAAAAAGTAGAAAGAGAATTATCAAAAGCAAATGAGTTAAATATTTAATAATCATTCGAAACATATACAGTTATAGGAAGTTAGCTTTGATGCAAATTGGATAGAGGAACAAACCTTTGCAGTAAATATCTTTGTCTGAGCCTTCACAACAGTTGGTGGAGTCCAGCCGCTTTTGGCAGTCGCCGCATTTGTAGCACTCCCTGTGCCACGCCTGGACATACAGTGAACAATGAGGGTATATGGGATTGACCATGCGAGGGTGCTACAGGTACACGCGGTTACCACAATGATACTTGTTGTTGACACCCAAACAGTTCATAAAACCGTGCGTTCGGGCACTAAACTTAAAAGGTTTAAATACCTTGACAATATATTTCTTTATCTGGTCCATCACAATGCGTCATGGAGTCTAGACACTTGTTGCAAGTAAAACATTTGAAGCATCGCTTGTGATATCCCTACGGTATAATTTTCGCTGTTACATTATGTTAATAAGCATCGCATACCCTTGTGTTTCAAAAAGAGTAGCATTATGAATCACATATTATGTTGTTTTCATGTATATAATGAATCATAATCTTAGCTTTAAAGTAGAAATGAAGAGTTATGACAATGTTAAATTTTGGTTAATTCTTTTAAGGATTTTAGATAAATAAAAATAATCTGACGATAATTAATTGTCTTACCCGTCCGCGAGCTAGCATCTGTTCAGCAGCGTAAACGTAGCCGCCACACCGCGGGCATCCTTCTCCTGGTGGTGCTTTCGCTATCATACGAGGTTCCATGCATGCCCCATTCGTTCGAAGGCCACCCCTGTGCACACATAATAAATTATCATTATTTGCTCACCAGATAAAAAGCTGGTTGAGCAACAAAAAATAACTGTTAAAAGCCTTTTGAGTGCGCTTTCTTGACATTCCTACAAAAACATTTCACACACATTGCAGCGAAGCAGGTGATGCCGGCGGTGCACCTCCGCCGTAATGGGAGAAGGTAAGGGCTCCCGACCGCCCGCACCTTGCCGGCCCGTGACTAAGCCTAGCTACACATACTACATAAGTTTTATCAGAGGGCGCTTTCCTTATCCCATCACATAGATTGCTTCAATTAATTATATGATAAGCGTTAACTAAAGGTTAGTTTGGATCAGTGGCCAGGAAAGTTACGAATAATAAGAATGATAATATAGATTTTTCCATGCTTTTAAGGTGCATCTCGAAGCCGTGCTTAGGCTTTAAAATTGGGTTCTCACCGTTACTCTGTTGTTTTCGGATCGCCCCGATCAGGAGGAAAGGAAAATCTAGGGGAGAATGTGGTAAGACGTACGAGTCGCTGCCGACTAGCGTTGATCTCGTACTAATCCCGATCACATTCCCATTTAACAACTCGGAATTGGTAGTCGACTCTTTTATTACATTTTTTATAAATTATAAATAAATAGACCGATAAACAAAATAAATTAAGCGATAGCGATTAAATAATCCTAACTAAAGTAATTTAAAGTACAGTGGCGTTCGCGAGGCACCGCTGGATGGCCGAGATGTGTGTCGGCGTCCCGCTAGCTCTGCTGGATGGCTGCTCGCGCTCAATTCCTGTTGCGACATAAACGGAGACAGGTCATGCATATGTCGGGCAGCGCATAATATACAGCCGAGCGCGCACTTTCTGCTTATATGAAATTATGTACACGCGGTTAATGTTGTTACGTACGGGCCCGTAGGCCGGTCGTCTAAGCGACCTTAGATAAGGAAAGACCCTCAGTGGCGCGGGCGGCGGGAGTTTGAATAAATGTCGTACTTACGCGTTCTCGCCTTTAAGGTGATCACCGGTGTCCATAGATAGACAACCGGCACCGCCACCGAAGCCGTAGCCTTTAGGTCCGAATTTGCGCGCGTGGCAAACTTTGCAGTAAAGTTCTCCTTCGTGTTCTGTGCAGTTAGTGGAATCCAGTAATTTCTGGCACAGACCTATAAAATTACAGGATTTAAAACTTTGCAAATTTTTCTTAGTTATTTAAAATAATTGTAAATTACATGCTACATCGAATTAATTTTTGTTTGAATAAATTTTATGTATTATATGAACATTGTTTTATTACATAAATTAATATTTTTTACATTATATGCCTACTACGAGTTTTTGAGACAAAATTAAAACGAACGTCATGCGTTGCTTTCATAGCAAGTATTTTTAACATTGTAAAAAATCCAGTTTCGGCACATAACTGTTACTTGGGTGCAAATATATTTTTTATTTTTAACATGTAGGAGGTACATATTTTGTTTTTAACATATTTATTTTCAATAATATCAAGTGGAAAAATATATAAATTAAATTAAACCATCAAAACTTACCGCACTTGAAGCACATCTTGTGCCATTTAAGTCCACCGGCGACACGTTCTTCTGCCGCGTATACGGACTTGCCGCATTTCGGACACTTAGGGTTGTCTGCGGGTTTGAAAGGCATTGTGCTCGCTTAACTTATCCTGAAAGGAAAATATTATAATTTTAATTGACAAGGTCGAGAATATTAGCCATTACAGTAAACTTTTATTTTCAATGAAGCAACGTGTGGATATAACTTTGAATTCGATATTAAAGTAGTAATGTATAGTTAGGTGGGTATAAAAGGTATTTAAATGCCCAAAAATTTTTTCGAAACGTATTAGTACCAAAATAAACCATCATTGAATCATTGACTAGATTAATGCTAATTATTATTGCATGCATTGGCTAAAATCCAAGTAGCCTGCATCACTGACTTCAAAAAAAACTTGCACTGAATTGCTCAACAAGCACATGTACCAAAATATAGGTTTGACTACTGCGGCCTTTCCCTAATATTATGAAAATTTCACGTAAGGACGCGGAATGTAAGGCGGGCGGCGCGTGGGCTGCGCTCTAGCGCTCCTAATTTGGGGCGTCCAGCCTCCAGGTAAAGTTACGCTGGAGCGGCAATGCAACGCTATAAATAGAACGCATAAGGAAGGTATCGTAAAATCACTCGCGTTTAGGTTAAGTTTTATTAGGATTGTGTCACTTTCACAATTCACGGACCTGTTCGTCGAGTCGCTACGAGAGTCGAGCTCCCGGACGCGTATACAGTCGAAGGCGTTGGTGCCGAGACTGAGGTGCGCGGAGGTCGAATGATGCGCGAGGGCAGCGGGCCACCGTAGTCTATGCGCGAGTTGCACACGGCCCCAGTGGAGGGGCGTCCGCGCCGCCCTCGCACCCTCGCCCTCAACTCCTCAGTGCTACTACCCCAACAGTAGTCAGAAACTTACAATATACTAAGAATTTCTTCTTTAATTTTTTTTTCTTGAACTCTCCAGGAATAATCCTAACTTAATTAATAGGCAAACTACGTGAAAAACTTATACTATCCGTTTATCATAGTGAGATTTGTGTATTAAGGAAATGCATATATTTTGATTCAATAAAGGTTTCAACATAACAGATAACTATAATAGACCATAATACAACTATAATAGCCAATAGATTTTACTGTTTATTTCCATTTAAATTAATGTCTCTTCTAATGTTTGTGCAAGAACTTCTTAGAAAAAGTAATTTATTAAAGATGTACATAATATGTATAGTGTGCACACAGCCCTACACTGCAGCTATATTTTATTTACATTCTTTAGTACTTATTGCCTTTAGCTAAATTGTTTTCTTTGTCATATAAGGTAGGTAACATACTATCTATGGTGTTTCTTTTTATTTTCTATGCTACGTGCAACGTTAAAGAGACATGATATGAAAACGAATAATCACCAAACGACTACCTACACATACATAATATATAATTTATGTATTTAAGTAAATAGGTAGCTATTGGATTCGTCAAAAATATCAAATTTAATTAGAATGTACGCAGCAATATAAGAAAGCGAAGATTGAGGGATGTTGTTTAATTAATGGTACTTAAATTATGCAATTTACTAAATTACGAAAAAACGTACAAGGTACGAACACAATACAATAACATTTTTTTTTAAATAATAAGTGTTAGAAAAATAACTATTACCTAGTTAAGTATAAAAATCCGACTAATGCAAGTTTGGCCCACACATTGAGGCTTCCATAGCATGAAACATGAAATTAGCTAATTTTAAAGTACCTACTAATTTGTTACATTAACATGTTACAAAGTAAAAAAAATGTTAACCCATTAACAATATTGAATACAAATAAGTTTGTTTTTTATAGTATTACTATTGAAAACGAAGTTAATTTTGTGGCGGAACGAGTAATACGGAAGATATCATTTTTTTTAGTTTCTACTTTGACTACGGAATTGTCTAGTGGTTACATGAGATACCTGCCTACCAAATTTTAACAAGGCAACATCAAGAATCTTCGAGTAATACGGCTATGACATACGGTCAAACAAACAGACGGACAAGATGAAATTATAAAGGTTCCATTTTACTCGATTGCCTATGGATTGCCCTTGAGTATATTTCATAAGGTAGGTTAAGGTAGGGTACTTATATCTTAGTTGTATGTTTACTAACTTTTACAAGCTCTTTTTATCTAAATAAAATATAGCACGATACATAAATAAATATCATAACATCTTCTTTTAATCGAGTCTCACCACTAAGAACGTGATTGCATTAATCTAGTTTATTCACAGACAACAAAAGTTATTTAAAACTATGTATGCACAATTATTATATTTAATCTACATATAATAAAATTCTGAGTCGAATCTGTACATTAAATATTTTTTGGAAAATCTTATTGAAATAATCATTATTATCGATACAGATGCCGAATCTATAGTTTTTAGAATTTCTGTCAGTGTAAGTTAAAATTTTATTTTAGGTATAGATATAAAATATTATATTTAATCATGAACGAATTAGCCACTATATAGAGATTATAACTATCTAAATATTTATATGTTAAATTTATATACTATAGAAAATTTCACTCTTTAATTTAACACATCTATTCTTTGTAGCAAGATTAATAAATTAAATATTACGGAGCTATATTATATACGTAGGTATTTATTATATCCACCAAATAAATAGCTTAAAAATATCACTCAAAAAATTATTTGATAAAAAATGGTAAAAATATATGTAATAAATTATAAAACCACATAGTAATCATATCGACTATTTTTTTTTTAAATAATATTCAATATCTCTAAATAATAAAACCACAAAAAATATATTGGATAGCAATCATATCAAACCAAAAAATAATTCATTATATTCATTTAGAAAGTAATTGTGTTGGTGTCAAATCGATTTTTATATAACAAGTTAGCCTAAAATTTGCTCAACGTAAGTAGTTTCCATTCAATTTACTAGTTCAATGTAGATTTATTAATTAAAAATTTATAAATTAGCGGTAAATATAGATTAGATAGACTATATACTGTTTTATAAATATATTTTTTTCTAACTTAAACTTGACGTATTGTTGTAGATGGTAGGTCCACCACTATTGAAAGAAATCCGAAGTAGTAATTCCCATACAAAATAACCAGTTCTGAATTTTTCCAGCTGTTCTTATGGGTTTTCCCCTATTTTTTTATATTTGAACCATCCCTGATATACGTCCAACAAAACAAAAAAGAATTTTTCAAATCGGTTCAGCCGTTGTTGAGTTTTAGCGAGACTAACGAACAACAAATGATTTTTATATAATACATAGATAGATATACTTGACATAGTCCACTCGTACGTCATTAGAAATGAGAAACTCTATTGTTAATTATTTAATATGAAACATAGCTATTCTTATATAATGTAAATATGAATCATAATTCCATTTCAGTCTCGTTAGACAAAAATATACAAACAACATGTTTGAATCATAAATTTGGCAACTTTAAACAATGACCATCGGTCATTATTGCCATTTGTATTTTTGTAACCAAACATTTGTGTTGTGATAAGGGGGACACTCATACATCAGACGATAGAAATAAACAGTTGTAATACACAAAGCGGCTATATTTATGCAAAACTATATGCACCTAATATTATATTAATTATATTGTTTGTACCTTCCACGTATTACGATAAAAAAAAAATATTTCATCCGAATCCTCTATCTATGCTTAGCTTTGGTAAAGGGTAGATAAGTAGGGTAAATAATTTCCACATTGGTTAGATATTTTGAAACAAGAAAATTCTGATATTTTAATTATTAATACATGATATAATATACGAGTACCTATGTATGTTCAAAATCTTAAATGTGTTTGTATGTATTACATACATACTAACCTTATAAAGGTTAGCAGATATGTAATATATACATATAATATATACCTATAGGGAAGGGTTTCGTATTATCGTATATGTGCTTTTTATCCATATGACTTTTATTTATTTATTTATCTGTTTATTCAGGAAAACATACAGCTTTTATTTTACAAAAATGTTACCTACATAAGGTAAAAATAAATCTGACCAAAAATCGATTACGAGAATAGTTAGTTCTACAGAACCTAGAACATTTAAAGAAATGCGACTAAGAAGATAGGAGTCCACGTTGTTATTGATGACTTTAAAGAGAAATAATTGAACTCTATGCTCTCGTCGCAATTCAAGTGAAGTGAGTTGCGGTAATAGGTCTTTAAATCTATGTTTTACCCTTCTTAGGAATTTATTCTGTATTTGTTCTAATTGGTCTATGTAAATACTGTAACACGGATTCCAGACAGTAGATGCCAATTCTGATGAATGATATAAAGTGAGGTAAGTATTAATATTCTTAAAATCTTGACATTGTCGAAATATAAAACCGAGCATTCTGTAAGCTTTAGCTAGGACATTGTCATGTGTGACGCAAAAGAAAGCTCACTATTAATATGTACCCCTAACTCTTTCACTTCAATCACCCTATTCAGACTAATATTGTTTAATTTGTAATCAAAATTTATTGTTTATTTCTTATGAAAAAAGTAATAGAGTGGCACTTATCAATATTCAACTTTTATTTATTTTTATTACAATAATTATAGAAGTTCGAGAAATCCTTTTGAAACAATAAATAATCATTAACAGTTCTTACAAAGGTATAAATTTTAGCATCATCCGCGTAAAGGAAAACTTTAAATGTACGGAAACAATCCACTATACTATTAATAAATATATTAAAAATCTGTGGGCCAAGGTGTGAACCCTGAGGTACTCCCGATGTAATTGGGACGAATCTAGACGTTTAGCATATGTTTCACGTAAGTTTGAAATAAGCCACCTAAGTAAATCCCCGTGAATACCAATATTTTCGAGCTTACGTATGTATGTACGTATTTACTCTATGTATGTAGTATATTAACTTCGATGATCGTTCGTAACGTTAAAAAATGTTTTTTGTGTTTTTATTTCTTATTATTATTTGTTGTTACGGCGGCAATAGAAATACATACTCTGTAAAAATTTCAACTCTCTACCTATTACGGTTCATGAGATACAACCCTCTGACAGACGGGCGGACGGACGTACAATATAGGCTTACTAACAGGGTTCCGTTGGCACCCTTCGGGTACGGAACCCTAAAAATGGCACCATAGACTATTATTATTATTATATGGGTATACCTAGTAGATGTAGTATTGACGAACAATGAAATATTTTTATTAGGTTCACAATTAGTCCAGTTGCGGATCGTAGCATATTATAACGTGCTCTGCCAACTTCGGAACACCTGCCTATCTATTAATATTTTTCACAAATATAACAACATCCATGCATTTTGCGAAGTGTGGAAAAAATACCCGTAATACCCGATAAATTTACATATATCGGAATGGATATTTAAATTTCTTAACATATTATATTTTATCTTTCATGTATAAAGAGAAGCTTTGAAGTTTGCTATGCAACCCAACTTGCATTTATATATTATGTATTAATTAATAATAGAGAGTGAATGTAGTGCAATTCAAGGTTGAGCAATGAATTTTCAATTTCACTCAGTGTTACGCAAGTGTTAGAAATGCCGCCTCTAACAGGCATTTTTACCCGACTGCAAGGAAAGGGTTATGTTTTTCGCGCTTATCTTTGTATGTTTTTTGTAATATTCTTTATTCTCTCATATTTTCCTAACCACTCGATGGATTTCTTGAATTAAGGTATCGTTAGATTCGTCTCATTAATCCAAGTAGATAGGTGACATAAAAAAAATTAAATATGGGGGCTGCTAGATTCCATAATGTGAAAAAGAAAAAATGAAAATCGATGAACTATGTCAAGTGGGGTATCCTTGAATAGGTATCAAAAATCATTTTTAGGTTTCTTTTATCATTTTTCATTTTAAATAACAGTTTAGGATATATAATGATTTAAGGTTGGTTAACAACCATTCTCGCTAATTTTTCTACTTAAAAAGCTGTAAATAAATAAATATATTATAAAAATAAAGAATCTGACTGCATAAAAGCTAACTAAAAAGATGAAAACAAGTTTACGAAGGAATATAGTATCATGCAGTCGAAGACATACATACGAGTATGTAGGTACATCTTGCGACAAGGATGGAACGTCTAGGGTCGTAATATGCACTATGCAAGACTTTCGCGTAGGTGCGACTCTTTAAACCTTCCTTTTTATTTCCCTTCATTACAGGGACCTAAAATTGTTCATTCGACCGAGACGATCTATACCTAATTATTGTTCAGTGAAACTGAAACGTGAGTGAAAATTGGCGATGAAAAAAAATGATTTCTACTAGGTACATATAGGTATATTTTGTAGGATAGGATTGTTATTAACGCGCACCGGAAGTCGCGTTTTAAATTTCTAATATCTGACCTGGGGCCTTACCATGAACTCTTATCTCGCATCACTAAGCAATTTTAAATCAAGCTTGCTTTTTAAAGATCATGGTACGAATAAAAGTAAAATTATTGTAATCTTGAAACAAAACAGTCTTAAAGTAAGAATGTTTTAAAATAGGTGATGGTAAGGCCCCTGGCCGTTATTTAAATGCATCACCTGTTAACTCCTAGATTATTTCTTTGTTTTCCCGATACTATGAAAGTGAGGTCGGCTTGGGTCTAAAATTGGGTCTTATATTTTTTTCGTATTATGTCAGTCTAAAAATCGTTTGCTTGTCTTCTTACCTTTATTTTTGACTTATTTTCAATCTTATAAGGATTATACCATATGCATCATGATTTATAAATCTGTCTTTGACCCTAAGATAAGTACAGCTTGGTACTTAGACGTTAGATCATACAACGCTTATCTAAAGATTTATCTATGACATTCAACAGTGTATTATAAAACGCAAAGCTCACACCACACCCTGGTTATTTGCTTGAGCCCTTTGCTTCTCTAAAACAAGGCGTAGTTCTGGTTTACCTATAAAGTTTTGACACAGAACATAATTTCTGGAAAGTACAAAAGTAAATGGTCGCCAATACTAGAGACGTGCTAGGTCAATAGTTAGACAATCACGTATCATTCTGTGTGAATTTAGAGCAAAGTCTATTGTAAACCAAACAAGCAACAATAGTCATTAAGTGTTAGTTGGACTCACGCGGTTTAAAAACATCTTTCTATTCTTGAGGTTTGAAATCCCTTATATTTATCACTCACTCGCTTCGCTCGGGTTTGTCCCTAGCTTGCTTCCCAATACAAACTTCCATTCCCATTTTTACACCCTTAAGGGAAGATTTCCATGATAAAAAGTATCCTATGTCCTTCCCAGGGTCTCAAACTATCTTCTTACCAAATTTCATCTAAATCGGTTCAGTAGATCCAGAGAGTACCCCCTACAACGTCACAAACTCGCAAACTTTACCACTTTATAATATTAGTGTAGATGATATTTAACGCAAGTATATCTCATATTTTGGTACAATTTAAAACAATTAAAATTAACAGAACAAGCAAAGAAAAAGAGCAAAAACAAATATTAAAAAAAATGTAGAGCAAAACTTTTTGCACAAAAATCTGATGAATTCTTATTAACATTAGAACTTTGCCTTATAAAGATACTTAGACAGGGCCTGATTTTGTTTGAATGTTATAACATTTTAACAGTCACAACTAGTCAACCATTATTTAAAAAAAAATACTATCCTCGTGCCAAAAAATCATAACAATTTTATTCTTACAGATGCTGTGGCCTGTATGTTTTAAAGTAGCTTGGATTAAAAAAGCATCCTTATAATATTTTTGGGTTACTAAGTTTTTTTTAGTTTTTGCAGAATATATCAGTTGAAAAGTATATCTTCATGAAAATCCTATGGAAGGTTGTGCTAAACAAAATTATTTTAATCAAACAACAACAAAATTATTTAATCTCGTATTCAGTTGTAGTATCGTATTCAATTGGTACAGTATTTTATATACACAACTTTGTACATCTATAACAATGATGAATTTACCGTACCTATTGAGAGTAGAGGTTAAATCAGAACACACATGGCGCACAAGGTTGCCTTGCTTAAATGGAACGTCGAACATGTATAGTGTACACAAGTTTCCTTCTATGTCAAGTTTCTAAACATAAATCTGAACTATTACAAAATAACATATTAAAGCATACACATAAAATAAATAAAATTAAAAATTCTTGCATTACATTAAAAATTGTTGCATTACATTTCAAAACTAGTAACGAGATTGAACACATATGCATTTTTTGGTTAAAAATTTTTCATTGTATAATCTACATATCGATAGAGTCGATAGAATAGCAGCCAATTTTAGAAGCTTCTATTATCATGAGAATAAATAATTAATTCTTATTGCAACTAAATGAAAAGGCGAAACTTTGTTCAAATTATGTTTAAGTAAAGAATTCATCATTCATCAATTCATAGTGTAAAGTAGTCATCTGTTAAATGAGTTACTTGGTGACCTGCTATTTGCCACGTACTATCCAATTATAGTGGTAATCAATCATATGGAGTAATCTTCATTCGTTAAAATTTATAGAAATACAGATATATTTGGCAGTTGTACAAGGAACAAATACAAAATGAAGGTATAATTAGTTTATAAACCTGGCACACCAGAAAGCCATAAAACACAGAATTTTGACTGAAACTTCTATAGGAAAAACATAAGTGATAATAATCTGTTATATCATGCCAACAATAGTTCAAAAAGAATTAACAGTTTTGTCAAAACGTATTATGTAAGATTATTATATTTATAGTAAATACTAGTAGAACCCGCGGCTTCGCTCGCGCTAAAAGTACAAAAAACTCTAAAAAGGTTGGTATCTAGGTTTCATACAAACTTTCATCCCCTATTTTACCCCTAGTTCAAAACTATCATATGCTCGCAACTAACCTAACTACCATTGTCTATTGAGCGCGTAATTGACACTGCATATGAGGTAGGATGGTAGGTCATATGTATACTGTATACGTATCTATAGAAAGAAAATACGAATGGCCTAACCAGTTAATAAATTATACACTTAAACCTTTCTCATGAATCACCCCATTTATTGATAAAAACCGTATGAAAATCCATTGGGTAATTTTTGAGTGGATCGCGTTCAGACAGACAAACAGACGTACAAACGCGGTGGGGGACTTTATTTAATAATATTATGTAGTAATGTAAAATATATTTACATTTAAAATTAACGATATTTGTCATGTGTATTTATAACACGCGACATAAATTGCATAGCCGTAAAATTAAAAAAAAAAATGAGTCTGAGAAATTTAATGTTGGCAAGATTTCAAACCTGTCCATATCTCGATCGCTCCCCTTTGTAACTCGTATGTCACAAAAGGTACCACTGGTTACTTTGTAAATTCCTGTTACACAATGTAATCATGTCATGAAAAATTAGTAAAATTTAGTTGCATCTTCTGCATATTTTTCATTATTTCTTTATAAAAAGATTGTAAATTGTAAAAATATATTCATATAGTCTACAAATCAAAGGTTTTACAGAAAATCTCTCTATTTAAACTGCATGCATATTATTACATACATGTAGATATACTATAGTATAAGCATTGCATAAATAGGATCCATATTAATTAAAACAATTGCCTTCGTAATCTTTACTTAAACTATCATATATATATACATATATATATATATATATATATATATATATATATATATATAACCTGGCTTTTATTACACATTACTTCTAGTGATAATAAAATAAAAGATAGAAAATAAGAGCACTTTTTACGCAATGTCTTGATATTACACAATTTCCAGATATAAATAAAATAATTGATCATGACGTCGACGGAATTTACAAGATTGAATAACATTCAGGTGTTTACAGCTCAATCGCAGGTGTGGTAAATCTCTACACGCGTGGGCTGTTGCTAAAATAACATGGAAACCCTCGCAGCATCGCTTAGTCAGCGCTACGAAACTCTTTGCGTGTTACTCATCCTCGCTCTAGGTAGCCACCCACGCTGTATCAAAATTTCATACACTACTTTTAGAGAAGCGTTATAATAGGGCGGTTATTCGAATGACAAGTGCTGAAAATATTTATTAAGAAGTTACTTTTTTAAAGTTTACCTCATTGGCAGCAATGGGGCCCTCTTCAAATACGTCATAACCATTTTATTACTGGTTAAATACGCGCACCGCTAGATAAAAATAAGGGGTTTTTAACATGAAGAAGGCTGAAAAAGATGCTCATAGAGTACGTGATTTCTTTTAAAATGAGGTAGAGAGTTTCAAAACAACTTTTCAAGTTGTAAGCATTCTGTTCCTTCCCCTTTAGTGGTTACTTATAAATTATAAGGTAAACTAATAAATATTAATTTATTAACGCGATAACAACAGGTTTAATCAATTACTAAAAGGTTTGCCATGTTCGCATAGCTTACTTCGCCATTGTCAAGTGGAGTTATTAAAGTTCCACATTTTAAGTTTACCTTGTACCTACCATGACTGTCCTGTTTAACATCCCACTCACCACTGTTAATCCACCACACGGACCAGTGCGAGTTTGCAGACTTCATATGTCTTTGGAATACTTTTGAGATATAGGTTTCCTCACGATATTTTCCTACATCGCAAGGCGTAAAAATTGGTTCGCACGTATCACGAGTATCAGAGGTGCGCAGCCTGAGATTTGAACCCGCTTCATTCGATTTCCCAAGCGAGCATGTCACCAATGTCACCACTGAACAATTACAATGTCTTTAAAGAGAAAAGGTGCGCATAACAGGAACAAATAAAACAAGCAAATATAAAATATTTAAGGTAAAACTGAGTTGGTTTTACAAATAAAAAAATAAATAAAAAATGTTTACGGGAACCTATGGTCACATGCTAGTTTGTATCACGGTTGTCATTATGATCATATGCTGACATAAGATATACACAATACACTTATAAGCTTATAAGTTCGTAAGTTGGTGTAGGAGATAATATCAGTTGCCGCGCCGTGGCGTCAGGTTGACTGGCTAAGCGATCCTTTTTTTTTTTTTTTTTAACGTTGGGAAATGCATTTACGCACGAGGTGTGGGACTCACCGGCAAAGCCAGTACTACCCACTAAAACCCAACAAAGCCTTCCTCCGTCTTAATGGGGCGTCGCAGGATCGCTTACGCATTCAACTACGACGCCCCGACGGCAGGTCTGCCGAAGCAGACCACAACAACCACGGGGTTACTCCACAGTCCACTCTGCTATCAGAGAAGTACCAGGAGCAACCCGCACGGTACACCGCCCTCCGAAGAGGGACACCTCCCACCGCCCACCGAAGTGGGCCACCTCCCTGTGCGTTTCTTGGCTTCGCGCCCGGTTGGGTTGCCGGGCACTACTGAGCCCCCCCACCACGACAAGGTGAACGCACGTTGGGGGGGTGGCTAAGCGATCCTGCGGCATCCCATTAAAATAGCGAAGGTTCCGTTGGGCTTAGCAGGTAGTACTGAGTTTTTTAGCTGATGAATCCCACAAAATAACCTTACCACATACATACAGTAGACAGGTGACATGCGGAAATAATGCATTTCCCGATGTTAAAAAAAAAAACAAATTAAAAAAAAGACAAAGAATTAGAAGATAATCTCAGCAACTGCTGATCAGATTCTGCAAATTATTTTACTAATAGTAACGTTCCCACCAAGTTCTATATTTTATTTCGATAAAAATGTGGTTACTGTTAGAAAACATATTACATAACTTTAATTGGAATCAGGGAAAACTGACCGTCTAGTTGCTCATCGGCTTGCGCTGCCTAATCAAAGCAATAAAATTTGAAATGCAGCAATAAAATATATAGCAAAGAGTATCCTAGATGTATCTATTATAAGCTAGTAGTACTTACCTACTTATTAAAATAATTCTGCTAAGACCTAAAAGTAGTAAATAAAATACAAATATAGTATTTAAAAAATATACACATATATATAATATATTTTTGATTTTTTAGACGTTTAAATTTTAAAAGTTACTGAACATTCTGTATTAAATTACGTAATAGAGGTTCGACCTAATTCCATATCTTGTATACCACAAAGAGAGAAAACGCTATTTCCTGACAAAACGCGGCGGACATAACAGTGCTATTTCTGGCTGAGAAAGCGCTCGGCACAGAAACATGAGTGGCAAGAGCCATGGTATTTTTCCTAATAATATGCTAATCGGAATAAGAGCTGACTCGATCTTAAGGAAAAATTTTAATCGAAAATATAAATACGCTTTTGGTGAAGTGACCTTAATAGTTTCTCGAAAATTATCCAGATGTCTGTCGCCGCTACATTATCATAGGAAATTTGGAGTGCCAATTTATTTTGAAGAAAGACAAAATGAGTTCGTTGACAGTTTCTGATTTGCTCTACCTGTATGACGCAAAGGAGTCAAATGTCGATCGAATGTGTCATATTTAAAAATGATTGTTCAATGTCGAGTGAACACAGGAGTCATGTAGATAGAAGTAGCGTCCGTGCCAAAACGTGACGACAATATTGTACAATATGACACTATATATCGAGAGTTATGAGTAATACACTTATAATTTGTTCATATTACTAAAAAGGATACATGCTTTTTTTTAAATAATAGGTAATTAATAATAATTTAAAGCGAAGCTTATGAAAAAAAGTATAAATAAGAAAAATCTCAAAATAACTACAATACTGGATGCTAGAGTTAATTCTAATGATTTTAAACATGAAATCTTAAATATCAAGAGTTCATATAAATACCAATGTCCAAAAATAATTAAATCATGAACATGAATCAATCATAATTTATAAAGTGTTGCCAAAATATAATTAGACTTAATGCTAGTGTTTGTAATTAAATGCACGTGATATATACACGAAACCTCAAAGTCTATAATGTTGAAGGACCATTAGTGTTATTCGAAGCGGTACACATTTAAATTTTATCCTTAAATAATTAAATTACATAAACATTTTCTTATTTTCCATGGAAATACATATTACGTGAATGATAATTGTCACTCATAAAGTTCTACTTACATATCAGTGCACGCTGCAATAATTTCGTATATTACCTCTACCTCGGACTGAGGAATAATAAAGACAGTGTCCTACAACTAAATATAAAGCCAAACAATAATGATTTAAAATAATATATATATTTTTTAAAACAGACTACAAATATTAATCAAAGATTTATTGCTGTGATAAGTAAATAAATATTAATTAATAAAAAAAAACGGATTTTATTATAATAAAAAATATATAAATAAGCTAATATTATGCTCAAAAAATGTGCTTCAAGGAAAAGAGGACTAATGCTTAAAAAATACACAATAATATGATTTTATTTTTATACTTCATATTAACTGTCAAAAATTTGTAAAGAAAGTATGACAAAATTGAGAATAGCTTAAATAGCAAAACACGCTACTATTTTTGACTTTGACATTTTTTTGGCACGCTCAGTCTATATACTTCTTTAAACTGAGACCTCCACGTATAGTTTTCTAGTAATTCTAAAAAAATATAATTTTCCAAAAAATAACTATAAAGCATTTTTATGTAAGTTTTATTAATGTATTATATAAAATTTTATTGCTTAAAAAAGTTTAAAATATACTTCTTATATTTGCGGTTTTATACTATGTATAGTCAGTCAAAAAATATACAACATAAAACCATAACGATAAAATAATACAGCTGTTCTTAATAAGAATTTAAGTTTGAATATTTTTATTTTTTAATAACTTCTTAATTTTTAAAACAAAAATAAAATAAGAATGTGGCTTTACAAAATTTTAAAGTGGCAGTTACAGAGTCATGGCTATATTTATCACGATTAACAGTTACTGTACTGATATGCTGACATGAGCCATTTTTGGACGCGAATGAAAATACACTTTGTACTTCGTGAGGAGCAAAAAATGTTTAGTAGAAATATATTAGGCTGTTGCCACGTAACATTTTTCCTTTGCTTCATCATGTAATTCGGCTTTTTGGACGCGAATGAAAATACACTTTGTACTTCGTGAGGAGCAAAAAATGTTTAGTAGAAATATATTAGGCTGTTGCCACGTAACATTTTTCCTTTGCTTCATCATGTAATTCGGCTCCACCATAGTCTTTAGGCTCAAGAAAATATACTAATTTACGACTCTATCATGTTATTCTGACAGAACAGATAAAAGTTAAAAAGCGACGTGAGTATAATAAAAACAATCTTTATAATGATGCTATAAAATTAAATAACAATTTATAATATTTAAAGCTTGGTAAAACAGACCACCGCTTTTACTTCGAATTTCCTGTTTGAAGCATCAGATGTTCTAAAAATACGTTATGATGGATTAACGGTAACAGATGAAAAAGTTAACGCGTTTCAATTTAGTTTTTAAACATACTCGTAACACAGATCAGATATTATTTTAATATAAAATTCAATTATTTTTATTTTTATTTGTGTATATGGAGAACTTGGGACATGCCTAGAGTCCAATGTGCGTCTGAGCCGGTGAGTATACTCGTAGTATAAACTTATAGTATACAGTAAAGAGTTTGGTGGTGACAAAAAGGTTGTGTTAAGTACTAGTTTCATAAAACGTATCAAAAAAACTTAGTTTTTGACTGAGTTCAATAAGGAGGAGATACTCAATTCAGCTATATTTTTTGTTGTGTATATTATTCGATATTTATGCCAATAAATGTAGATCAATTTCTACAATTCTTTTTATAATGAATAAATACCTCAACTTTTTTTTGCATCAGTGGCCTATATGAATTAAAAAAAATCCCTGGGCGTAGAAAAAATATTTTTATTTTTAATAATTTTCTTTGGTGACCATTAAGTAAAAATGTATCATTTCGTTCATATTCAAAATAATTTATAATATTCCGATCGCTAACAAAATTCACAGGATCACCCGCTGGGCTAATCTGAATATTACCTAAAAATTTCATCAAAATCGCTCCAGCTGTTTTGGAGTCCATAGGAAACATACATAGACACATTGATTTTTATTTTATTAAATCAACAATTGAAATGTATTTATTGCTCGGAAAATGGAGTCTTTTATGAAAATTTAGTGACACACCGACTGCAGCGCCACCTACCAGATCCATTTATGAATTCAAACCTTGCAGGAGCCCATTGAAATATACACACAAAATTTATACAAATCGGTCGAACCCTTAAGGAGAAGTAGGTTAACAAACACACGTACAGACGAATTATATATATTAAGATAAATAAATAAAAAATACTTACTCAGTACCACCATCTATCGCCAAATGTTAAAGCTATTATGTAACTAATACTTATAGTAGAACATCGGAAGCCATTTCTAAATCAAGCTCCATCTAACGGAGCCCAGAAAGATGAGAAATACTTGAATATTGCCGCACGCCATCTATTGGTAGGTTTAGTATTTTGCACTCAGAAGCGGTGCTGAAGGCTCCACCACCATCGTTCAACTGAGTACCGCAGGCTTCTACAGTACGTCATCTATTAATAAAATCCCACACTGAAATAGAGAACGGTAGACTGAATCCTATTTTAAGGTTTCGTTCGTATCTGTAATGAGAATAACGACCGCGTTACACGTGATTCGTTACGAACGAATTCGTTATTATCGCTCACCGTTATTTTGAGCTGTAACGGGCGTGCACATTTACGGCTGCGAAAAACAGATGGCACGCGTGTGTGATAAATCAAAGAAAAATTATAACAATTTAATTGTAATGTTTGTTATTTAGAAC
Organism: Brenthis ino; assembly: GCA_921882275.1. NCBI lineage: Eukaryota > Metazoa > Arthropoda > Insecta > Lepidoptera > Nymphalidae > Brenthis > Brenthis ino. The sequence goes on along the minus strand of OV170222.1, from coordinate 32,016,039 downwards.
AGAGCCAATTTTATATTTTTTCTACCGTCATTAGAAACGAAACTATTTAAATTATACAATTTAAATATGACATAAACTTGGAGCCTCAAAAGACCCAAAAGATTCATAATCGTGAGATAAAATACTATGAAATTAACTAAAAAGTTAAGTTAACTTTTTATTATTAACTTAAAACCAACTTGTTTAATTGGAAAGGCAGAACTGGAGAGAGAACTGGAGCTTTAAGAGTCTATAAGTGTTATAATTATTATTGAGAACTAAAGCCTTCCTCTTGCTCTGTTTCTAGTCTTTTGCATACATCTTATCCTTTTTAGCAGCGTAAATTTAATTAAAATCATGATCTCTAACCGTAAACATATTTTTATCACAATTAAAAATATGGCACTGGGCAGTAAAATAATTTTAAGAATCACATCAGTACCTACTATCAGGGATCACTCCGGACATTCAAACTTACAAACTTTATCTTTTTTAATATTAGACTAGATATTCTGTTATTGAAATTATAGTAGCATATATAAAAAATATTGCATATATCATTTTACATAACCATCACTTACTTTAACAGAGATCGAAGTTTGGGTTCTTCCTGTGAACTTAATAAAAGGTTCAATGTGTAGGTATATGGATTTAAATATGTACAAAAATATTAAAACGTTTAAAAGAATTACACATGGCATATTTGGTAATAATCAGCCTCCTGAAGTTTTCAGCCACGGCGGTTTATGTCTTTGAGACAAGTGATATATGTATGTGTATGTAAGTACCTTTTTTTTTATGTCGGGAAATGCATTTACGCATACCACCTGATCCCAGGTGGTGATGTGGGGCTCACCGGCTAGAAGAGCCGGTACTACCCACTAAAACCCGACATTCCCCTCCCCTCCGCCTTAATGGGACGCCGCAGGATCGCTTGCGCATAACTACTACGGCGCCCCGGCGGCTTGTATGTAAGTACCTACATATATTTATACGCAGGAGATATTATACAATTTATACGTGAACTCTCCATTCTTTCCTTTTTTAAGGTTCCTACGAGCTATAATTCAACACATCTTAACGTACCCTATAAGGCACGAAATTGTAAAACCGCCAACTTCCTAACTCTATGATATTCCTAACCGACATGTTACTGAATTTATTTGTTAGTTAAACCCAATAACAAACTTTGGCCGAGCCCCGGACACAAATCTAGGAATCCCAATAAGCCTATGGGGAATTCATTATTACCCATATCCATTACCCGTAATGATACACTATAAAGACTATAGTGCTATATCGCTAGGGCCTCAAAATCGAGTGTGCGACTATCGAATAGGCTTTGAACACGTGTCGTCAACGCGTTAAAAAGTTGTCATGTGTATATGACCTAATATGGCTATGATAAAGTAATAGCTTGATAATTCATCCACCTGCTAAAAATAATGTAGTTATTTAATTTTAATATTTCATTTACTTCCTTACCGCTTACGCAATGCTCCATCTATCTCTATCCTAAGAAATAGTATGTGCTATAATTTTTAAATTTTGCAAATAATGTTAATCTATACATATTATAAAATTGTAACTAAGCCGAATCTGTACGTTAAATATTTTTTGGAAAATCTTATTGAAATAGACATTATTATCGATACAGAGGCCGAAAGGAGGATTTTTTAGAATTTTTGTCTGTCTGTCTGTTACCGCATCACAGAAAAACCACTTGAGGGATTTTGATGAAATTTGGTGTGGTTGTAGCTGCTTATCCGGGTCAACATATAGGATACTTTTTACTGAGGGAAAATATCTCATTTCTGAGAAAAAATACAGACTGCAACTTAAGAGTATAATACTAATATGTAAAACCTAAGATTTTTTTTTGGTCATCTGAACGCGGGCGTAGCCGCGGGCAATGCTAGTTCTAATATATAATCTTTTACAAATCTACACTGCCTACAAAATATTTTTGTTTGGTAAACAGGGAGCAGAAAATGTAAAATATTCTACTAGGCCATCTATTTATGATATCTTTATAAATTACCTATGTTAAATACATTAGATCGGTTCTGCTACCTGCATGTATGTTTATATTTCATATCAAAAGACGTGTTCAAACTGAGTTTAATATGTTTAGATATTTTTTATTCGTTAACAATGTGATTATCACTCTAAAGTGCCATATATACTTATCATATTAAAAACACATATTTTCTTCCACAGCCAATAGAAATGTAATCTATTGTACCGTATTAATTTCTTAGTTGAATCGTCAGGTAGAGTCAAGGATACTTATACATGTCTATACAATATTTTGATAAGTGTAGAATGAAGTTGTTACTGTTATAAATTCCAAATTGGTATAAACTCAGAGAACACTTCTAATTGCCAAAAAAGAAGGAGGTAGATACTCTTTTTCGGTTGTCTTTTCGTGTCTATGTTTCACGATATGCCAAATCTGAACTGATCTTTATGATTTCTTCTTAATGTGGCCCAATATAAATTATGAGAAAAAAATCTAAAGTAGAAAAAATAATTTAGGATTTTTTTATGTTGAAGATATTAAAGATAAATTACCTTTAGGTTGCAGGTAAAGAAAATAAATGAATATGAATTAGAATCTTTTATTATAAAAATTCTATAATAAAATGGAAATAAATATAATTTCTTAGCCTAAATACAAAACCAATCAGAAGCTACATGGAAGTATAAGATTTTACCAGGTAAACTTATTGGTAATTTTTTATAGTTTTCTTGTTAATCAAGAGAACACAATCTTACACATCATACATGACTAGATACACACAAAGAGCATATAGCCTTTCTATAGCATCCACAGTTTAGTATAAATTAACTTAAAATTAATATCACTTTAAAGGATGTTCAGACGAATTATTCACTTGCCGAGGAGGATTTTACGGCCAGCGCCCATATTTTGACCAGCCTGAGACGCACCCTTGTTGGAACCAGCTTGAAGACCAATTACTGTTTGTCCAGCCTTCAACACTTCATCAGAGAAGTCACGCTTGCATTCATCAGATGGCTTGGGTCCAAGGTAAGGGCCGCTCCACTCTGGGTGCCTGTAGGTCTATAAAAAAATCATTTTTAATAAAGAACAGAAATAATTTTTAGTGGTTTTTTACTAACCTAGGTCGGCCTCTCCATCTGGCCTTGTATACTTATTCGTGAAAAGTGAGCTAATGTTGTGAGAAAATCGTAAATTTTAGTTTATATTGGCAATGATTCAACTTCTAAAACGCAAACTTTCGAAACGTGTCTGGTAAGCAAACATTTTGTTACGCACGGTTCAATATAGCCATACATGTTTATCATAAATTTATGTAAAGCTATGTTTTTGAAGTCGTTAATTTTAATATGAACTTTGAATATTCGTAATTCGGCCTAAAATAGATTCTCTTACTTCATATGCTTACAAAATTCAGAGCTCCGCATTTAAATTGTATAATTATTTCTGTTAAAGTTTTATTATTAATTTCAAAGTCAAAATTAAATGACTGGTCAATTTATTAATAACAAATTAAGTACCTCGCGTCCAAGGGCGAAGAGAGTGCTGACAACTTGGGCGATATCCTTCTTCTCCCACAGGTCGACAGTTTGGAACACATCGATGTCAGGGACACCATACGCCTTGATTGCCAGTTGGAAGCTGAAATTATAAACGTTATCAGTAAAAATACGAATAAAAGAGTTGAAGACATAAAAAAATCTAATTTTTATAGTTTTAATGTTTTTGCTAGTTAGCGCTAGTATATAAAAATATGTTGTGTTTTCTATATTTATTAATGCGTAGTGTTAATAATCTCCACTTTCTCTACATTAAAAGAATTAATCGATTCTAAAGCCACAATAGTTAAAGATGTTATATATTTAAAATAATTTATTTTTGATAACTGATTTATAGATATGTCATAGAATATGGACTTACTTGGTAATGTTCTCCATCATCTTGAATTGTCCACCAGTTGTGTTAATCTTGGCAACGGATCCAGGCTTGATCTTATTGATTAGCTGGCACAGAACAGTTCCGTCCTTGAGAACATCCTCGAAAATTTCACCGGGGGGGAATTTAGCGCCGAGGACGCTCTCGATCCACTCTTGACACTCTTTCTCCCGCTCAGGGCTACGCTTGGAAGCAAGCTGTTAACCAAAACAAATATTAATTACTATTATAGTTTTTCTAATTTTATATCTCTATCATAATATTTTTTAAATTTAAATGAAATATCTCTTACACTTTAAATAGATAAATATTTTTTTTTATTTAAACAGAATACTTTAGTAGTTTAGGAGTGAATGCAATAATAAACAGGTGTTAATAAAGCTGATTCCTACCTTTAAGCGGACTTGGCGTTCCAGAGACATATTTGTGAGTTGTGTAGTGCTTTGTACAGTGACGATCTCTCTTCCGATAGCACGGCTAGACTGAACTCCTGAAAGCTGAAGCCACGTATTTATAGAGCGTACAGGCTGCGCCCTTCTGGAAAACTCTTGCGCATGACGGCCCACCTCTGACGAGGGTACGAAATAAGCTTCTGACTCAACAGCCTCTTTGTAAAGGCGCTATTATATAAAATATTTAAATAGTTCGATGAAAGCATGGATAAATTATGTTCAATCTTTGGATAACATTTTAAATGTTATTTCTAGCGTTGCTTATAAGAAACTCTTCGTAAATTGTACATACGAGTACATACCAAGCTAGATAAGACAGTTAAAACTAGTTAGGTATGACAAATTTGAGATTTCACGTGAGTAATAAACGAAAGCTCGTTGATAAAATAACATTTTTAATAGAAAAATAATATTACTTATTAATTAGCATTGCTCGCTGCTCCGCCCGCGTTCAGATGACCAAAAAACCAAATTGTTTGGTTTTACATATTAGTATACTCTTATATATACCAATTTCATTGATTTCATTTGAATTTGCATTGATTGGAAAATATTGGTGGTGAAATGAATGGTGGAAATTGACAATGCCACAAAGGTTCCTCTGTTAATCTCATTTTTGATTTAGTAACATTGCACTTTTTGTTTTGTGTGATAAACTCTCAAACTGCTCAAATAATTTTAATCATTTATTTACTAATAGACAGCTATTGATTAATTTAAATAACATAATATATAGATAGATGTTTATTTAAATAACATAATAATAATTTTTCTTAATGTTAATTTGTCGCGAAACAGAGATGGGGTTAGCGCTAGTTAGTAATATTTTCCGAAACGATTTTGAAAAGAAAGTGTTGGTGAAAGTGAAAGTTCCAGAATCACATACTTAAGGTAAGTAAGTAAATAATTCTAAGCAAATTCTTTTTATTATTTTATATATTATGGCTCGGCTAATATGATTAAAGTCTTAAGCATTGTATTGAGTCCTTAAGCCTTCCCTTTTTCACTTTTCAATAAATGGTGACTAAAAAATCTGAAAAAGTTGAGGTATAATAGTTTCTAAAATACTTTTATCAAAAATTATCTTGCAGAATATATGTACTTACGTTTCGTAGTTTTTGAGATATGGAATATTTTCTGTTACCCACTTTATCAGTTTAACAACCATAAACTTTTATTCCATAAAATGTTAAAAAATAATATGAAACGAACTTATTTTTACGGTTGATAAAATGAGTCGATATTGTAGAAGCGTAAATATTATTCGTATTTATTTAAGTACTAACCTAACAAAATCCGTAAGTAAGAAAAACAACACAGTATTTTGGTATACGGAACCTATAGTTCGCGAATTGGGCTTGCTTTTGCCCAATTTTTACATTAAAACATTTACAAACATTAACATTATTTATTAAACAATAAAAAATTACAAATATTTTCATAAGAAATTGTTCCGGCCAATAAAATATTACTAATAGTTATGTAAAGCCAAAAAGTTTGTTTCATTGGTCATTTAAACACGGGTGGGATATTTGGGGGGCGCCGGTAATCTAATAATAATTGTAAGAAAATTATAAAAAGATCATATCTGTAGGTACATTCATTTTTGTTTAAATATAAAACAACGTATTTTAAAAACACATGGCGACATCTATTGAAGAATATCTAAATAGCACTTAAATAAATATTTTTGGAGTTATTTTAATAAATAAAATAACGCTATTGACAATATTTTTTTCAAGATAAGCTATTTTTAATAGTTTTTTACTATACCTACATATTTAGTAAGTTATCTTGTTAGAATGTTTATAGTATGATCGTGGTTTTATTTTAACCAGTTGTTGTATTTTTTCTCAAAAATGAGATATTTTCCCGCGGTAAAAAGTATTCTATATGTTGACCCGGATAACCAACTATCACCATACCCAATTTGATCAAAATTGCTTCAGTGGTTTTTCCGTGATGCGGTCACAGACAGTCAGACAGACAGACAGACAAAAAGTCTAAAAACTATAGATTCTGCCTCTATATCGATAATAATGTCTATTTAATTAAGATTTTCCAAAAAATATTTAATGTGCAGATTCGGCTTAGTTACAATTTTATTATAAGTATAGATAATACTATATACATAAATATAAATAACAAATAACAAACTGCATTAAAATTTGTTCTATACCTACTAATGGATAGTAAAATGTTATTGTATTTTTATCCAATAATTATTATATTATAATTGTTTAAAATATACATATGAGTATATCTTTACGGACTAAAATTAGCATAACATACACAAAGGCGAACACATATTATTATAATGTGGTACAAATTTTCGGAAATGGATTGGATTCATAAGGTATTTACTGTCTTGTTAAATTTACTTGTATTTTTTATACATCAATATTTGTAGAATTTATACGTTAGAAAGGAAAGAGGCTTCTTATGTTTATATGGATTTATGTAAATTATATATTAACGACTTACAATCGCTTTACTCGCGGTACTCGTCCCTAGGCAATTTTTATTATTAATTAGTGTAGTAGCTTATGTGCTATTCCAGGGTCATAGTCTGACTATATACTGATGCGTTATGAAGTTACATACACACTCCTCATACACACATACAATCTTTTGCATTTAATTAATCCGATTTTTTTTAATTCCATAATTATGTTAATATTTTTACAATTTAAATAAAAAGCCTGATACTAATTTTGATATTTAAGTGCCATGTCGTTACATACCATGCCATTATGCCTCGCAAAATTTAAATATCGCTACAAACATACACCTAAACAATAAAAAATAAAGTATATTTCTTCTACAAAGTCCACAGTATACGATAGAGGACGCAGTCAGGGCGGGCGTGATACACGCGGGCCGTACTCGTATCATCGCCAAGGCGTCTAGCCGCCCACCGCTCCTTTGAGAACTCGCTGATTTATCATTGTCCCCATTACCCACGCGCTAGAAACGGTATTATGCATAGCTTAGGCATGTTTCATCTTACTTATATGTTTTTGTACTACACTGTAGTGATTTGCCCTGAACTAAAATGACACAGTTATTTTTCAAACACCCTCATAAATACATACCTACATATAATATATATTATCTACATTTCTTAATGTTTGTATCTGTAATAGGTTAACTTCTGAAATTCAAATAATCTGATATAATTCGTGCACCACCTATCGTAGGTACATTGAGTGTACTAAGTGCCTTGTCAAAAACCATAAGAAATAGAACAGGTATACTCAGCTCAGCTTCATAAGGTATGCATTCCCAACAAACATACAATCATAGATAGAATTTTATACATATATACGGGTTAATATAAAAAAGAAAATATGTATTAGTTTAACAATACAGTCAGTTTCAAGCTATTTATCATTAACGTATTCTTTATTCATAGTTGATGTATTCAAAGTTGAAAACTCCGTTAAAACTGTTAAGTGATAATAATAATAGTGTAAAGATTTAAAAATATCATACTTTATTTAGTTAGTTATAACTAATTATTTATATTAGCTTTAAGAGATTTTTTAATATTTATATTAGAGATCTTCGATTTAAACTAATAAATTTTAATTATTTCAGGTAAACACAGTGAAAATTACAATTCAATGTTACGTAACTAGTAGATAAAGTATCTAAAATGGAAAACTAGAGTTATAAGAATGTGTAAGTTTTTTTTATTATAAAAATGTTTATTCTTAAATTTCTCCCCAACATATAATTTTAAGAATAATTCAAAAACAGTTATATTTGTTCAAAGACAGTATCCTCAAAAAATAATTATACTCTTGAATGAAACGCTTCAAATGATGTGTTAAAAATATCTTTAAAACATTTTATTTGTATCTTGTCTATATATATAAAAGAAAGTCGTGTTAGTTACTTCGCTTATAACTCAAGAACGGCTGAACCGATTTAGCTGAAAATTGGCAGGGAGGTAGTTTAGAGCCAGGAGAAGGACATAGGATACTTTTTATCCCGTTCGACCGCGTTCCAATTTTTATGATATTTTAATTTTTGGATTTCTCTTAGTCCGGAATAGGTAAGTATTAAAACATATAATTAAAATGTGAGAAAGAAAGATTTTTTCTTTTTATATCTATTTAAAACGTACCTAGCGACGAACCCGAGCGAAGCGAGGGTGAGCCGCTAGTTATCTATATATATAAAAGAAAGTCGTGTTAGTTACTTCGCTTATAACTCAAGAACGGCTGAACCGATTTAGCTGAAAATTGGCAGGGAGGTAGTTTAGAGCCAGGAGAAGGACATAGGATACTTTTTATCCCGTTCGACCGCGTTCCAATTTTTATGATATTTTAATTTTTGGATTTCTCTTAGTCCGGAATAGGTAAGTATTAAAACATATAATTAAAATGTGAGAAAGAAAGATTTTTTCTTTTTATATCTATTTAAAACGTACCTAGCGACGAACCCGAGCGAAGCGAGGGTGAGCCGCTAGTCAACGATAAAGTAGCAGAGAATATGTCAGGCAATATTTTTGTTAAAATTAGAATATAAAAAAAATGTATTGGGACTATTTTAAATTATCTTTTTTCTACATTACATTATCACATTGTCATCGCATTGTCGTTGTAACACAGATCAAAATTTGGACAAGTTAGAGTCTGACTCGTGCACGGAGGGTTCCGTACAACCAAATAATAAATTACTGTGGCTTTTTATATATTTATATTTACTGTTTCTTTTTATATATACGGCTTAAGTTAAATAATATTTTCCAAGAGTCGACTTTATTTTCAAAAATATGAAAAAGATACCCCGCCTCACATGATTATGAGCATTCATTATTCCTTCTGTTAGTTACATGTGGAGAGCAACTCCTATTTATTTTATTTTTAACAATTGTCTTAACATGACGATGAATTATAAGAATTAAATTTTGATTACGAACTCTAATAAAAATAAAGTTTTGTTGTAAAATTGACGATAATGACAGTGCCAAACACTTTTTTACTACCATTTTTATATAACCTATATGCTTATTTACTACCATATTAAAAAAATAAACGATTTGGAAATAAATAAGATATTTTATATTATTAATTTCTTTATTAAAACACCCTCCACATAGCCATCAGTACCATTACATACACTCAGGGTACAACACTACAATGCATAGTAGGTACATATTTACAACAATTTACATACATATTTACAACATTGTTCGACTCCAATTGAAATATTGATGGTTAGTGAACAACATTATAAAATATAGCCGACTTGTAATAAATAAATCTCTGACAAATTAAATTATTTGTAATAACTTAATTTAAATAAAACCAAATTTACTATGATATTTATTTGACTAGATTATCATTACCTATTATATAGCTCTTATCACAACGCAGTCGTCTGCTAATATCAGGAATGTTTTTCTAAGACTATAAAAATTCAAATAGTTACAGTTTATTTTACTTATTATGTAAAAATCAGAGAGCGTATACGATACCATTTATATTTACATAATTAGGTAATATTTGCTTATCACTCAAAATTCATTTTCTAAATTTCAGCTTTGGAATAGTTTCCACAAACAGTAAACAAATAAAAATACTCAAAAGTGATCACTAATTACTTTAAATAATAATATAAGTACACATCCGTCATTCCCAATGTTTACGTTATAAACACCTAAATCTCCATAATGTTTAAATATTGCAATTCACCTACATTTAATGGACACGATAGTTTGGCACTTGGATTATTATTCACTTTTTGTCATTAACCACTACACAAAGTCCATACAAATTTTCATATATTTGAAGTCCTAAAGGTTTCCAGCACTGCTCTATGCGATCCTTCTTTGATAAATCGTCAGTCCTAGTTAAACTTCTAAACGTTGTATTGATGATGAGCAGGCGGGTTGTTAAAGATCTGTGACCATTAGAAAAGATGGTTGTTCGTTTTGGCGAGGGTGCCGAGATGGTCGGAGAGTAGGTAGTTGGGTGGGGCCACCCCCAGCAGAGGGAAGCCCGAGGGCTGGCGCAGCAGGCCGCAGCCGCCCGTCCACTTGCCGCTCCCCACACCGCTCACTGGTGGCTCGGAGACCCCGCTACCGACGCCATTAAGCTCATCGCATAATTTGTTAGCTGTCAAAAATAGAATTTATTTATTTTAGTTAATTATTAAAGCATATTAGAGACTTATTTTAAAATATGTATAATAATTCTTGTGTTAGTGTTAGCTGTTAAACACCAGAACAACGTTAATTTTAATACGTCCAATGTCCATTGTGCTAAGAAAACGTAGGAACATACGATATACTGTGAGCTTATGTTTAAAGATTTAAATCACTCTGTAAATTACAAATAATTGTCTTTAATAATTATGTTCTAACTAAACCACTATTAAAATGATTTATAACATCTGTTCTTCAACCTTATAACATATTACGAGATATCAATAAGGTATATTAAGGTATATTGTAAAATCTAAATATCCATATAAATAATTTTGACTAAAATAACAATTTTTAGTAAAAGATCTGAGCATTAATTAGAATCAGAGTCATAAAGAGTATTAGTTTTAGAAACGGCTCTAAATTGCAATTAGAGCAATGAAAACTCGTGCATTCAAATCTGGGCATTGTAAAATCAGAGTGCAGGTGCGCTGGTGGATATGAAATAATCGTGGTAACGCGATTAAGCGCTAATCACCTAATCCTTGCCGCCGCTCCGTTGTTTATTCAAGCCTGAGTGACAATCGCGCGCACAATTAGCGCAAATGAGCCGAAGAGAAAATCTGGCGCGGATGGCGTGCCGTGGTGGAGATAATGTGATTAATCCAGCCACAAGCCATTATACGCCCTCAGACCACCGCGCCCGCACCTGCACGACGCTCTCGTTGTTTGGCACTAGCGTGTCACAGCCAATTCTAGTTACTCGTAAGGCGACACACATTTTTCGAATAATTCGAATCGTAAAATTTTATTATCTTCTTCTAGTTCTATTATCTATTTATTTGTTGTTACCAAAAGGTACTGTAATTTATTAGGACGCGAAATTATTCAATTCTCATAATTTTACTTCATCACGTTTGTATTTTAAATGTTTTAGAAAGAAAAAACAATTATTTTTTTTTATTTAAAATGTAAAATATCTGTTAACATATTTTCGTTATGATGTATACTTATTGTTAAAGCAACGATGAAAACTTGTTGTTGAAAAGTATGTGAACTTGGCCCGATTTCTTTGTTCTAATAATAAATACACATTGAAACTTTATCATTGAATGATCACATTTCAATGCATCTTCTAATTTTAAATTCTATTTTGAGGACATATTATTTCTGTTGTCGAAATCAGCCTTGTTGTGTTCTCCCACGCAGTCGCTGAAATACTGCGATTGGACCGCGATCTGGCGGAATGCATGACTCACTCATATAATATAGACGATCAACCACGAAAATTTAAAAATCCAAACATAAAAATTCTAAAAATACTACATGACATTCAAAGAATAACCACTATAAAGCTTCATATATTATAGTCGATGTTGAAAACATTACAAACGGCAAAAATAAAAATCCTTAGAAATATAAATATAATAACTGTAGTAAATACAGTTCTGATTACGTTAATATTATTGTAAAAACATACTAATTTATGTACCGTACCCAAAAAAGAAAAAAATATTAATGGTTCGCGTCTCAAGGAAAACATTGTTGCAACAAATATATTTTAATCGTTGGCACTAGAATAGCAACAAAATTGGTGTTCCACAAATTCGTATGATTGGCTTACGAAATTCGTTAATAACATGTAAAACCATTATTTCAACGTTTTAAGTACCTACTAAATAATATAATAATCGGAAAGCATAGGTATACCTACGAGTACTAGGTATAACTAGTGCCCATTACTCTACTAAGTTTATTTAAATTTATAAAATACAATTAAAAAAATAGTTAATCGTTGAATATGACCATCCGCCAACAATACTACTCTTTGCTGACATGTAGGTATGTAGTAGGAGGAGAAATTTTCTATGCATCTCAATTTGTCATGTCAAAATAACTAAAAAAACATGAGAGTTTATTGTTATTGTACTTATTTTAAATTTGCTTCGAAACACGTTTTATTGCTTTTATTTTATTAAATCTTATAATTTTTAATGAATAATTCTTGTATATATCCATACAAATATTATATAAATGTGAAAGTGTTTGTTTGTTTGTCCTTAATAAAAAAGTTATGTCAATTTAAAGAATCACCACACAAGCGACGGTGAGTCGCTAGTTTATAATATCCACTATGTAGTGATTGATACACAATATATTTATTTATTATTTATTGCATACTTATATAAATATATAAGTAATAGTTGGCTAAGGAAACTTTTATATAAACAAAAAAGATTCTGTACTCTATTAAAAGTTTCTATTAACATTTTTATAGTAGACTTTTGAGTTGTAACTCTATTATCATTTAGTTTTTAGTAGTTTAGTATTTAGTTTAAGTAACAAGAAGAAAACATGTAAATTTACATCAAAATCACATCAATCATATAAGAAGATCACAGAAATGGTGCACATTAACAGAATGTTCTTAGAATTTCTTTCCTTTATCTGCGACTCTATCAATATAATAAACGATACAGTATGCACAATGCACGTATTATATTATATGTCTCCAGAATGCAAGCTACCGCAATGCCAAATTTCATTAACAGTGATAAATTAATGTGAGCAACAGACCGACATCACTTCAAAAATATTTATAGCCAACACAAAAAAAAACATTAATCTGTCATAGTATTAGCTATAAATATTATAAAAACATTTATACATATGCTATTTCATAAAAAATTAAAGATAATGATGAAAAGCTGTAAAGCTTGAATAATTTAATGTTAAAACTTTTTCTAATTTAAATTCGCTGTTATGTTTACTTCGTGTTATTTGAATACAGCGATTTTTTTTATTATGTAACAATTATAATCAACGTTCGTACTTCAATATATTTTTTTATTTATGTTAAAACTCGTTTTTATATTATAAACTAGCTTTTGTTCCAGCCGTTTCCCTCGCGCAGTTTATTTACGTATTACTCCGCTCCTACAGCCGTAGCGTGATATTAGTATGCCGTTATCAATAAATGGAGTGATAGCTCAAAATATTAACAAAGAAACAAAAAAATAACTAATTAGGACATTTTAACTATTAAAAATTAAAATATAACTTATAAAAAAATATTTATTTTATAATGAATAAAAACTTATTTCTTTAATTGAATCTTTTAAAGAAAATTCTTATTTACCTGCAGAAGTAATAGGTTTAAGATCGGGCGGCGATAGATGTGGCAGTGTGTGGTGTGTGGGCTGCGTAGGCGGCGCGGGATGTGGCGACGTGGCGGGAGAGCCTGGCTTGTCCCTCTTGCCCTCGGCCTTAACCGGTGCTTCGCCCGCCTTCTGCTGCGCCAGACGTTCCTGTTTTCGAAACTTAGCTCGTCGATTTTGAAACCATACCTGAAATATAAAATGCTCAACGTAACTATCTAGATTAGATTATATTTTATTCAATAAAATTAATATTTATTGATTTAGTTTATATACAACTTAAGGCACAAATAAGTTACAAATGCAGTTCATAATTAATGAATGTTTAAGTAACTTATGTTTATTCATAATTTCTCAAAAAAAAAAAATTAATGCTTGTATCAATTTGTGCATGAAGTGAAACTTCTGTAGGTTATCGGTACTTTTTATGAAATTCAATTTATGTTTTAAATAATTAGGATAGGGAAGTATGACAAAAATAATTTTTAATTTAAAAATTAAAACAATATTTTATTATTCACATAGTACAGGTGGTGTTAAGATATTTTTTTAAATCAAATGTTGTAATGATTCAATAAATTATATAAATACTCCAAGAAAACTTTTTGCTAAAAAAAAATATATTAATAATGTATAAAAAATATTTCAAGTAAATATTTTTTTTACAATAATATTCATTTGATATTCCATCGCTCATTTAAAAATAAATGAAAACAAAATGTACCTCCTTAGAAGAGAATGTACCAGAAAATCACGAAAAGCTGCTCCTAAGAAGTTTGTCAATTGATTGAGACAGCTAAGTAGCTAATTTTACTTTTCATACCTATAGGTATATCAGACATAAGTGTACCTGACAAGAACCATTTCAAAATTATAAGATATGTATACGAACTTTAGATGTATTTAACAAATGTCCCACTGCTGGGCACGGGCTTCCTTCATCAGGATCAGGCCATGAGCCACTACGTTTGCCAGGAGCGAGTTTGCAAACTTCACGTGTCTTTCTAAAACTTTCTAGGTTCTCTCAGACATATGCCTGAGGAAACCTCCTCACGAGATGTTTCGTCACCATAAGGCAATCAAGTTGAAAATGACTTGCTATCAGAAGTGCGAGACTAAGACTTGAACCAGCTTCACATGGTTTCCCAAGCACACTTACTGGGCTACCACTGCCCAATGTTACCTAACACGGAAGTAGACATAAAAGTTTGTTTTTATCAAAGAAAAAGTCATAAAATGAAAAAAAAAAACATCATAGATATATAATATACCTATCAACGAATCGCACTCGCTTAGTTCGAGACTAAAATAATTGAATTACATATTGTAATTACGATTCCTTACTAAAAACTTATCTTTATTAGCTTAAAAATGGTCAAAAAAACATGCTTATTATAGCTACACAGTAGCAAAAGAAAATTTAGGAAAGAAAATATATTAAGACAGCAACACGTAATAAAAGCTGCTAGTAAGCAGATCGAAATGAATAAACAAGTTAGCGTCCGACCCGACTAATGGGAACGCATCTCATGCATCGCGCGCCAAATTTTAATGCAAACCGTTTTATATTCGTTCGAATGCGCGCAAATCCGAATTGATCGTAATTCGATTTGGTGCGAGAGATAATTGCAACTGCCACTGGCGCTGATTGGGCGATGTAACGGCGAAAAAACGCGAGTCAGACAATCATACGCACGCCCTGTTTGCTCATCGTAGTCCTCGTTGATGATGTTTACCCGCTTCCATGTTTTTAGAGTTCTGTTGAAACGAAAACCCTATTACCCTATTAATCCTGAACTAATATTATAGTATTTTAATATATACTATAATAAAACTGTAGAGGTCGAATGTCTGTACATAGAAAAAAAAACCTAAAAACCGAATCAGGGGGATGTAAGAAGACAAATAGAACAAATCCAGTTTTATTTTTATTTTTTTTATTTCTCCGTCTGTTTGTACGTGTACGGGCTAATCTCCGAATCTATTGAACCGATTTAAATGAAATTTTGCATGGTGGTACCTTATATTCCCGGGCAACATCTTAGATACTTTTCATCCCGGAAAATTAGAGAGTTCCCGTAGGATATTTAGAAAACTATAATAACTTATACAGCTTAGTACACAAAAACTACTGATTGGATTTTAATGAAACTTTACAATAATATAGTTCATACATCAGAATAACAAATAGGTTACTTTTTATCCGAAAGAATGTATGGTTCCCGTGGGGTGGATCTGTTTATGCTTTTCTAGAGGCGAACCCGAGCGAAGCGAGGGTGAGCCGCTAGTAGAATATAAAGCTCTTTATTAAAAAGCTTCTTGAAAATCAAAGAGAATAATAACACATGATATTTTACTAGATTTTACGGCTAATTCCAAGGAATAATAAGTATCAGATATTTATCTAATTCTCTTCTTGTGATATAAATATATAATTTCTTACTTTAATCTATAAACAAAATTTTATAGCTCTTGAAACTAAATAATTTATAGCAACGTTACGTTGTAGTTTGTAAACAAATGTGTTTAGGTTATTTCCATGTTGTTTTTGATTGCTATATCAATAGAGTTACTAAAAAATAAAATCTGACCTTCCAATGATACGAAATATTAATTTTAGAAAGATAACAGAGAGATATTTCCTATAGACAAATAATAAGTAAAAAAATTAAATGGGTAGTAGAAAAATAAAATGGGGTATTAGAACAATTAATTATGACTTATAACCTCCTGTAGGCAATATGCTTCTAATATAAATATGTACTACTATATATGTATATGTTTCATATTTCTGAAGCATATTAGCATGTACAAATTAAGTTTTATTTAAAACTATATATTAAAAGGCCATTTTCGAAAACAGTATTTTTTCAGTATTTACAACTATTTTTGTGGACATGAAAAGAAAAAGAAGTATTTTGATATTTTTAATACTTATGAGACACCTACGTACATACTTTGTGTAATTTGGCTTTGGCACATAATGGAAGACGTTAATGAACTTTAGTTTTCTAGAAACAATTTAAATCCAGAAGTAATTCGTCACTATTCTGAAACTTGGCGAGATTATTTTTCATCTGATATTTCTGTGATGTCTGTGATGATCTTATTGCTGTTTTATACACACGTGGCAAATATTCTCAAACGCCTACGCTCACGTCTTAAATAATTTCCTGCAACTATATATGGTACCAGCACGTCTAATGCTATCAAAGTTGTATTATGTTATTCTAATTGTATAATTCATAATAATACACCTGCCTGTACCGACGTAAGATGTAGTCATTTGGTATAAACTCATAACAGATCTTACAAAATATAAGTCCATGATTCTACATACTAATTATAATACATAATGTAGCTAAAACTTTAAACACTTGCATGGATATTTACTAGGAGAAATCAACACGAATACTTACTAGGTGATTAGTAGAAACTACATAAAATAAAAGAATGTCTCAAATACATATTACATAACTAGCATTGCCCGCGGCTCCGCCCGCGTTCAGATGACCAAAAACCAAATTCTTAGGTTTTACATACCTATTAGTATACTCTTACATTGCAGTTTTTGTATTTTTTCTCAGAAATGATACATTTTCCCTCGGTAAAAAGTATCCTATATGTTGACCTGGATAACCAGCTATCACCATACCAAATTCCATCAAAATCCCTCCAGTGGTTTTCCTGTGATGCGGTAACAGACACACAGACAGACAAAAATTCTAAAAACTATAGATTCGGCCTCTGTATCGATAATAATGATAATTTCAATAAGATTTTTCGGCTGATTCTGCTTAGTTACAATTTTATTATATAATTATTAGTATATAATTTTATTATATAATTTATTATATAATAAAATTGTAACTAAGCCGAAAGTATAAATATATATATATTTCCTAATTTCATCATTTTACGTACTGTCAACTAAAAAATGAGAATATCTGATAAACCTATTTTTTTATAATTATTGGCAACTGAAAAACTGAAAACAGGGCACTGTTTTACCAGTTTTTCAGCTACCGATTCACGTACAAAAATGGTTCTTAAGAGATTAAGAGCTTAGATTCAGCGAAATCATACCACATTTTGTTTATCGTATGAACTAAATGTGTGAAATGAATATATGCATATTGACGCGTACACAAAGGTTAAACTAAAATACACATACATACATTACAACAATTTGAAGATGATTATAAAATTTAAAACCGTAGCTCCATTCAATAAGTGTTTTTTGTAAAATATTTTATATCTATTAAATCTTATAATTTACTTATTTAATGGTAGGGGAGCCCAAAGGGGATTTTTGTAGTTACTCAAGCGCGGCAGATTAACATAAAAGAGGTTACCTTGCACTCTATTGAGTACTTTCACCATAATATAAGTCTTCTATATAAAGGGGCGCGTCTAGGGAAGCCAATTAAAATATTTAAAAAATGTTTTGATAAGGTAGAAATACTTGAAACCGTCAGATTAAGGTGTGGTAGGCTAGTCACATCCTGAAAAGTGTCCAATTTAATAATCTGCCGATTTGCACAAGCCAAAGAGGCAAAAATCGACTATAAAGTTTATGATGATTTTTGCCTCTTAGGCTTATGCAAATCGGCAGATTATTGAATTGGACACTTTTCAGGATGTGACTAGCCTACCACACCTTAATCTGACGGTTTCAAGTATTTCTACCTTATCAAAACATTTTTTAAATATTTTAATCGGCTTCCCTAGACGCGCCCCTTTATATAGAAGACTTATATTATGGTGAAAGTACTCAATAGAGTGCAAGGTAACCTATTTTATGTTAATCTGCCGCGCTTGAGTAACTACAGAAAATCCCCTCTTGGGCTCCCCTACTATAAAGAGATAATGTAGGCAGATTTCTTTACCAATGCTACTTACATTATATATTAAAACCAAATTACGAGCTTATAGATCGTAATAGATTAAATGGAAAAACTCATCTGTCCTAGATCTTTTAGTTATAGTTTGATCCGTCTCTATAAAGTGGCATGTATTAATTGATCTTATGACTTATTTCATTTAGGTGTTAGGGAATCTATTCAAAGATAAATTAAGCTTTATAAGCTGTTATGAAATGAGAAGCATTTTGTTTTACTATTATTTAAGGCATTTAAGTAATTTAATTATTTATCGTTGCGATATATTCGGTACTCTGCAAATTAATATTTCCGATAGGTATATTAAAACGGCTAAGTATGAGTATGATATATTTGCAAAACGACATTGGTTGAGAGATTTAGTGCCATAATGAAGGTCGCGTTCGTCGTATGTCAAATCAATGCACAAGTGCATCTGGAGTGACTAGGGTTGAACATATTTCAGTTTTTAACTAAACACAGATTAAATTATTGCTTAAAACATCTTTAAATCAATTTTTCAATGTTCTAGAAATAAGTGGAATGTTAAAAATGTAAATAACTAAAACGTTCAAAATCTTCTATTTCATTTATTTTATAGAATTCGAGACTTTGTGGCCACTCTATGCAATCCCATGTAAAATGCTGCTGGCGCGAGTACGTCATTAAAATAAATCATTATGATCTAAATGTTCATTAGTAACTAAAGCTAAGACTATATTGTTCGCTTGTTTTACTTATACAATTAGTGTTACGAAATTATATTTTAATCACACTAACCTAATATATTATTTACTATTTATTTATACCGGCGTTCTCGGAAACGGCTCTGACGATTTCGCTGTGGTATGTGGAGGTTTTCGGAGGTGAAAAATCGATCTAGATTAGTCTTATATCCAGGAAAACTAGGAAAACTAGTTTTATATCCAACAAAAAAGAACTTCGAGCAAAGCTCGGTCGCTCAGGTACTACCTATTATTTATTAATATTATTTAATTAAGTTTGTGTGCAAAGGACTGTTTTTTACTTCTTCACACTACAACGGCTTAGCAGTTTCCGTGAATGTCAGAATGTCTTTTATGTAGAATTGCAGGGGAAGATACAACGCATTCAATGAAAATTGAAATAATTTTATGCTAAATAGACTATTTTTAATTTGAAAAATTATTTAAATTAGCACATACGCTACATTTTATTTATGTATCTATCATATTAGCGGATTTACAGGCAAAACATAGTGCGAACCTATAAATTGAACTCATGTTAGTTCGTCAAGATTTTATGTATTTGCCACAACATAATAGTTTTTTATATCTTAGAGATCCGTAAGAAGGTAAATTTTAAATCAAATACCTTTTTAAAATTGTCCTATTTTATATGAGACATATGGAAAAGTGGTTGTTGATTAGTTTTCCTTCACGTAGCAATAAAGCAACGCACAAATGTGTTTTTAGACCTTAGAGAGACATAGGTTTCTTTTTATAGTAGGTACAATAGTATAACGAGTGGTCAATATAGGACTCGCCTGCGGGAAGCAAAAACTCTACTAACTTGAAATATTAAAGAAAATTACATTATTTCATTTTATTACATTATTGTTGTTACTACTGTACTATATATTATTACTGCATTCTAGATACTTCAATAAGGACCCAAATAAAAAATGTTACCGCTATAGTTAGTTAAACAGGATAGCAATGTATGTATGTTTCAGCCCTTGTTAGCGTCCCACTGCTGGGCACGGGCCTCCATTCAATACGAGGGGAGATAAGGCCATAGTCATGATAAGTTATTATAAATAAGTAAACTACAAAAGATTTAAAATAATTTTATTGAACTCTAAAAGAAAATCAGTGCTTCCGAGTGTAAAGGTCCCACGTACGTGCTCGGTTTAACCAAACGGCGCGGCTCGCTGGGGACTAACGAACAGCGACTGCTTGATTGGTTCGTGAAGCCGATCGCCCCGAGCTCCACGCTTTCCGCATTATTTCCGAATTGGAAAAAATCAAAGCTCTACAACGTATGCGGCATCCGCAAACAAACAAATAATACGGAACCGCCACCAATACAAATGAGTACTGATACGACGCCGTGCGGAATGCGAAGTCGGAGTGAGCCCGAGCGTGGGCTCGACGCAAATAAACGTCCGCCGATGTGTTTGAAGGAATTTGTTTCGATGTTTATTGAATTTGATTCGTGCTTATAATATCAATATTACGTAAAATTTTCCACCAGTTCAGAAACCGTTCGAAATTCGAAAGTCACCGCTCTCTTATAAGCAATATCTCTACATTGTACTTCTCTCGTCATATCTTCCAGTTAACGTATTAAATCGTAATTTGTTAAATGAACGATGACGATAAGCAAATAGCAAACAAATGTCAATAATAAATAGTATGCAGGCAGCGGACAATTAAGCATCGGGTCGGGACAATTGGGCAGCATCGAAATGCACTCTGCAAATGAACCGAATTGCGGGAGGGGTGAGGCGGGGGTCTTCAAATGTAATTAAACGGAGATGCACTCTGCAGATGCCACCTCTGACCTATACAGTCCAGATGCAGAGAGATAAGAGCCCTTTCTAATTAAGAACAATGATTTAGCCCTGTTCATGAAACATTATATTACAATTTGACTAAGTGACTCTAGATTTTTGAGATTATACTTTAATTGATATTTTTGCATTGAAGCTGCTTATAAAACTCTCAATCTAAGTAATCTCTTAATTTTACTATGGCAAATATAAGAAAATAAATACTGTATTATAAGATTTTTTCAAATTCTTTATACATAACTGAGAATTCTTTTTATAATATTGGGCAAAAACGCAAAAATACTAGAGAAATATAAACGCTCAAGAAATCTATGAACATTTTAGATCCTACATAAAAATATGGCTATATTAATTTTCATTTTGATTTTGTTATAACTGGAATATGGTCAAAACGTTAGCCAAATTCTAACAGATACCTTAAACAAATCCGCAAGGGTAGTTTAACACAGTTCCCTCTGTAAACAAGCAAGCAACAATGGCTGAGTATTAAAATAAACAGTAGCGCCATGTGGCGCGCCCTGGCGAGCAAACAGCAAACAAAGCTAATATATTCAGTGGTACGCTGCATTCAACTCAGCCTTGTTCCCTTCTTTGAATTATAGCGAATCTGAAAAGCTAGTACTAGTGCACGAAATTAAGTAAAGTTCTAATTTATATCATAAATTAGAATTTACATAATAAATTACTAGCAGAATAGGTTAATTCCTCATACAAACTTTCATCCCCATTTTCACCCCTTTAAGGGATGATTTCCGGGATAAAAGCTATCCAATGTCCTTCCCAGGGTGTCAAAGTTCAAACTATCTTCTTACCAAATTTCATCTAAATCGATTCAGTACTTTCAGAGCATATTCAGTACAAACAAACAAACAATCAAATCTTTCCTCTTTATATTATAAAAAAACGTTATAGGGAGTTTGTATTTTATTAATGTTGACGACGAAGTCAAAATCGGGTAACATATCAATTGTCATATGTAATAGAAACCGTCGGCTCGGTAGTTACAGTGGTAAAAAAATTCCAAAAGACCTGTTCCCTAATAACTCGCTTAAAGCCTCCACCGTTAACAAGAGGCCTGATTCGTATTCACCCAAAGAATCGGCATTGTGATTCACCGCATGAATGTACAGAAATTAGTAAGTGCACATTTGTTTTTCTTAATGTTAGCAAGATAATTTGGTGTCTTCGAGCTTATTAGACGATGGAAAATCCAGAAGGTGAATAGTAAAACTCTTGGCTAACGTTTAACGTTAGTAAATGCTTAATTTGTTTTTTTTTTGACAAGTCATAGGTTTACAAATCTAAGAAGTTAATTCCTCAAAAATTTTAGGAAAATATAAGGAAAGGTATTATATCATTACCTATATATTTAGAAATTGCAGTATCTAATGCATACAACTAAAGTTCTATTATACAACATACATTAATTACCTACTGTACAAAATATGTACAGCAGCTAAGCGCTTTCCTCTCATCGTGCTCCATCTCAACTAATATTGATTGTATGAAATATTATTCATTGAGGATAAAACTTAATTTGTGGAGAATTTTATGCTTTATGACTTTAGTATTAGTAATAAGTCAAAGTCAAGCGTGATTTTTTGTAAAGAAAATAAGATATTTACAAAAAAAATGTATTCGTGACCTTTAAACACTCTAACTGTAATAAATAAAATTCCGAGGTTTTCCCTATTTGCTTGGACAAATATTCTTATGATTTAAAAAATTAACCAAGCGCGAGCTTCATTTGGTTCTATGGTATCAAAAACTTTATTTGTCCTTTTTTTACTTAATTAATTTGTCTTCATTAAGAAAAATAAAATTGAAGCCATCATAAAATATATTTGATTTCACGATACCTACTATAAAAACAAAGGAACTTTTGCGACCCACAAACTACTTAAGTCTATAACCGAAAATATCCAATATCTCAAAAGCTACTTAATCTTCTCCAAAATATTTTGTTTCAGTTACATGTATGAAATGCAAGCCTTTTTTTATTTTTAAATAATTTGTTTTTTTTTCCGAGTAACATCTCTTGATGAACTGAATCTTACATACGGACAAACTGACACCATAAATTTTTAAGGGTTCTCATGCCTTTAAGGAAGTTTATATTCGTATAAAATATATTTAAAACTGTACTAACGTGTATAAATTCGTTGGTTTTAAAACCGCAATATGAATTTGCCTGAACAGTATACACACATGTATGTACTGTGTACTTATAAAGGCCTTCGTTCGACACGTCACAGGGCGCTAGCAGAGCGTATGAAAAACGTCAGGCCGCGCGGAATGATCTAATTGTATTCATTAGCCGGGACGGAGCGCAAATATTGACTGTGCCGGCTCGCCTCGGGCGCTTGGCCTTACTTTGATCCCATATCTGCGCGGAAAACCTGAATCTTACGAGGTTTTATGTGATTTTTATTAACGAATATTGTTAAAAATATACCGAATAATATCTACTGAAAGTATATATAGCTTTATAACAATTCATATTCACTATACACGTTGTCAGAGACTGAAAAATAAAAAGAAAAATTAATATTTAAATACAAAAAATTAGGTAGACTAAATAACAACTTTAAAATTTTCATTTAAAAAACTTTATAATATTATTTTTAGATACTTGTTTAGTAAAAAAGGTCCTAAACAAATAAAGTACCTACTTATAGAAAAACGTGCACAAATAAATACATACATTATTATATTAAGATTATATTAAGTATATAAATATGCTTATACTTATTAAGTATTATGTGTATATTATTGTCATAATCATTAAAATTATTTTCTTTATTTTAACGAAGCATTTAAAATGACAATTAATCAGAGATTAATCTATTAAAAAGAAAAAATTATTGGACAAGTAAGTTTAATTTAATAACTTTATTTACCCCAATAATAGCTAGTACAAAGTTAATCAATCGGCAGAACGGCCGAGCGATCAAACACCAAACACACCCCCCTGTTTATACTTAGCGGATGAAAAGGCAACATCGTACGCCCCGGAATAATATTAGCTACCCTCAATAATCTAACCAATCGTAGCACCTTACAGACTGTACTAAAATAAACCTTATGTTGTGGTGTTTAAATACATTTTACCTTTTAAGTAAATTAAATAAATAAGTCATTTTTACTCACCACGTTTTTTACTAACTGGTAACATGTGTTAACATTTGCTGATAATCCAAGATTAACACATCATAATAAAGAGATGAATGCACAGTTTGTTTAGTCCGTCTGTCGACGCTATTGGATGGCGTTTAGCGAGCGACAGGTGCGTTGAGGCAACTCATCTTATATAATTGAACCCTATTGAAATATCTCATAAAATATTCGTACTGATTTAACTTAGTTATTTGTCTGCTTAAATCTATGCTACCACAAAAAATCTATTAATAATAGATAACTGCCGAAGTGAATTAATAAAATCGTAAACAGACCTTAATTTTTATGTATGCTCTCTTTTTCTTCATATATTATGATGGTGGAAGAGGATGTAAAAATAATATGAATATATTATTTTTATATCCTTTTCAAAATATTTATTATAAAAATTGCCTTTCCTTAAATATAGAAAATATATAGTGAAATCTATGCATATTTATCTCTGTCTGTCTACTCGTTTGTGTGTGACAGATGTGTTGATATAGAAGTAAGTAACCTGGATAGGTTTTAGAATGCATTTCGTAATAGATTATTTTTAAATAATAAATAAAAATACTTAACTTATACATATTAGCACTACTAATTTAATATTATATTCGAAGCGAAGTATTTTTAACAAAATCTTTATATTTAAGTTAGCACTTTGCTAGTAAAAGTTTTACAACAAAAATAACACATGTTTAAGCAAATAACAAATGATAAGTCATTTTTCACGCTGGTTTTTATCGCGCGTCAATGAATTTTTAATGACCAACACGTCTGGATCGCAAAAAGTTCGTCATAAAGCGCTGCGACAGATGCGCCCCCGATGATAGTGCACGCTCCATTGCCTACCACCGAACTATAAGAGTGCTTATGTGTGCTTTCATAAATCAACACCGTTTATTAGTAACAACTAAAAGAACTTCTGTCTTTTTTGGTGAATGAAAATATTACAATATAATATCTAAATTGAGACTAGCGAGCTTTTGCACATCGAATTATTAAGATATATCAATTTTCTAGCTGGAGAGTATAAGAAAACATTTGCTATATGCAAAGCAGGTACGCTTTACACACTGCACAGATCACATAATATGCAAATTTTTTCTGTAGTTTCAAATTGAATTAAAATCGGGCAAAACACTTAAAAACTTAAAAAAAACATTAAATATGTCATTTAATATAATGTAAATAATCATTTTTCTCCGAAATTTTGTATGAAGTACATAATATATAGATATAAATGTTGAAAGATAACATTTGGTATACTAAAATTAAAAATTTCTAGCAAAATTTTCGCATTATAAACATTACCTACAGTACAACATCTGCCGATGCATATCTCTTATTTGTTGTGTCACGTGCCGTTAGATCAGTGATTAGAACGCATTGTTTCGGCGCAGGCGCAGTCACGGTGATCTGTCACAATCGATACAAATCTGTAACATTTTTAATTGCGTTGTGTATAGGGAAGTGCCAGTTGTAGCGATTGATTAATTGAACGAATGAATGATAGAATTGTTAGAAAGATTCACATTTGAAGAGCCACTTTTGTACTACCTACTATTATTATTACTTTTTAAATATATTTAATTAGAAATAAATTTTAGAATTTGAATTTTCTTGCTTTTTAAAGGAACAGAATTTAGGTATTATCGTGCACAGTCCCCGATTCTATCGTCGTTGTCAGTTATATCTAGTATAGTATTATATGATCTGTGGTTATATTTAGAAAAAATCATCTTTCGTTATTATAAATAACATAGATTAATTATCTATTGAACCCATTTATGTACAGAATTTTTATATATCAATGGTCGAACTACAGCTTGTTGACGCACATTGTCAATAAATCAACGGAAAGTGGATGCATTCAATTAAAATACCAATTCCAAAAACGAAATACAGTATCTAAACATATTACTTAAATTTTCTTTCCTATTCATTATTTATTATTAAATTACATTTTTGAATACCCAAAATTATATTTTTTTTCTTTTTATTTAATATTTCAAAAAAAATCTTTTTAAATTTCGAATCTATGTCCATACAATATATTATATTCACTTTTAGGCCCATAAATAGATTAAAAGCGTATCAAAAATCTCGCAAAACAGGTTATCACATTACTAAATAGAAGTTAAATGATTCCGACAGATGGCTATCCCATATTTTGATGAAGTTCCCTCGTAGTGTATAAGCGGAGTGAGCAGTAAATGAGACGCGAATCTGATGATGGATGCAAGGGGGGCAAAGTAGTGACGGTAACGATGAGACAATATCGGCACTTGTCCCCAGTAAATCAAAGTAAATGGATTGTGAGAATTCTGAATAAGGTCTAATATGATCTCTAAAGATGTAACAACACTATATATAGTAAAATAATTATTGCTAATGTGAGAGCAGTTCATACTATGGTATATTTTTATGTACCTTAAGATTTCAATTTTGAAATTTAAATTATTATTTTGTTGTGGTTGCTAGTGTAGTTCAGATGTACCTATATTTAAAAACTGTTGAAATTATATGTAAAAATAGGATATAACTTGTAAATTTTCATAGTTACATAATAAAGGTCAAAGATAATGCCTATTCCTATATATTTTCATTTTCATATGATTCAACATTAGGCGAAACTATCTTGTCTATATGTATTGTGTACATAATACGTTACAGTCATTGTTTTTAAAAAATATTTTATATAGAGATTTCGCTAACTTAGTTACTGCTTTATTATAGTACTAACTACTCGCTTCGGTGGGGTTCAACCCTGGGTACGTTTTAACGGTAAGTATAGAATAGAAAAGTAGGTAAGTGTTATCTATACTATAATAACTTATAAATATTATGTAACTTAGCGAAATCTGTACATGAAATATTTTTTAAAAACAATGAATGTAAGTTATTATCTCCACAATATGCAACCTAAAATAAGTTATTAAAAATTTTATTTGTGTGTCTGTATGTCGGTTTGTGTGTACGCGTTTCACGCAAACACCTTACTGGTTTTATCGAATCGTCCTTAGAAACCGTCCGCTGGCTAAACCTTAAAACATACATCAAAACTATGTACTAAAAAATTGTAGGTATTAAAAAGCCTACAGAAAAGTCCGCAACAGTAGATAAATTTCTATCTTCTAAGGTACACTCGCAATAACTATTTTTATTATATGTCTCGACTGACGTTATCAACGTTCAGCCCAAGCCAATGGCGATAAACCCCAGAAAAGTCAGCTGTATATATCCATACTATTATTAAATGCGAAAGTCACTCTCTGTCTGTCTATCTGTCTGTCCGTCACCTCTTCACACTTAATCCGCTGAACCGATTTAGATGAAATTTGTTGAAAATAGTTTGAAACCCAGGAAATGACATAGGATAATTTTCATCTCGTAAGACATATCATAGATAATGGGGTTAAAAGGGGGGTGGAAGATTGAATGGGGAAATATTTCTCAAGTAAGGGATATATATTTTATTATTTTTTTATAATACTTACGTACTTTTCTATACCTATCATGTATATTGTACATATATATTATATACATAGTCTATTCTATACTTACCGTTAAAACGTACCTAATGACGAATGCGAGCGAAGCGAGGGTGAGTAACTAGTGAGAAATAAAAAAACAAAACTCGGCCGAACCAGTTACTGTGTTTTCTAAAGGGAATGAGAGATTTTTCTGTATATTATTATTGTGTGTAGGTATCCTAAATCATATCAAATACACAAAAATGCCATATAAAATAACAAACAGACAAAAATGACAACAAGTATTGCTTTGGGAATGTTCTGTATGTAAATAACAGTCAATAAATATTTAATGTACAAACTCTTTGTTACTCTTTTATTACATACTAGCATTGCCCTCGGCTCCGCCCGCGTTCAGATGACCAAAAACCAAATTCTTAGTATACGCTTACATTGCTGTTTTGTTATTTTTTCTCAGAAATAAGACACTTTCCCGCAGTAAAAAATATCCCATATGTTGACCCGGATCACCAGCTATTACCATACCGAATTTCATCAAAATCCCTCCAGTGGTTTTTCTGTGATGCGATAACAGACAGACAAACAAAAATTCTAAAAACTATAGATTCGACCTTTTATTCGATTTATCGATAATAAAGTTTATTTCGATAAGATTTACCAAAAAATATTTAATGTACAGATTCGGCTTAGTTACAATTTTATTATATGTATAGATTGTATAGATATGTATGTATCTACTCGATATCATAATATTATAATGCATATATTTCAATTTCTTATTTAGTATACAAAAATATTGTGCAGAAACAAATCACTTAAAATGTGAACAAAATAACCTTGTGTTATATCCACAAATAAATAATTTGGCAATATCGCCACAACTAAGGCGATTCATTTACAATATCCATACATTTTGCCCTTCTGATATTTTTTGACTGTTCCCCTATGCTTCCCTACGATAACAGCCCTAAATCTAAAGAGAAACGTGAACTTGCTCTTTTATGGAATAATATTTTCCCATTCTTCAAGCTGACTATACAGCTTTTATCACATTAAATTGTTTAATTAAATTTGCTTACACATTTCTAGTGATAGTCATAGTACTGAAAAAAAATATTATCAGGGCTAATATCAATGTGGGGAAACTTTAACAGAAAAAACAGTAGATTGCTAAGTACAATTTTTTAATATCAAAAGTGCCTTTAGTATTTATAATATCTGTGTACTTATCCAAATCCTTCCAACCGTTACAGGGTGAGTGTAACAAACATGCAGACACACATCGTATTTATAACAGTAGTTTAATCATCAATACCGTGAGAGTATTTATAAAATAAAGAACAAGTAAATCATCACAAATTTATATTTCTTGTCGCGTGAGCTGCAATTACAAATCCCTAGGTGCCGCATCGGTAAATACTCCCTACATACCGCAAGCACTTCTCACATTTAAATTGTAGTTTCATTTCATGGGGCCGCACTTGATCCCATGGCATCTCTAGGGAGAAAGCAGCAAGTCGCGAGCTAAATGAAAAATAATTGCGTGGGAGCTATTGTTATAATCAAAAGTAGTTAAACAATGAGATAAAATTGAAATTACTTGTAGAGCCGCTTTTATATTTGGCTGACTTTTTGTTGTTATTGATATAATCATAAAAAATATGATAAGTAGATAGTTATTGTATTATAATATTGTAAACAATTATTATTTTAAAATAGCAACTGTCGGGTTTCTCGCTGGCTCTTCTCAACAGAACTACCTTTCGAGCCGGTGGTTCCTCACGGACTGACTACACTCACATTTAATTTAATTTAAATTTAAATTATAAAATTGACGATTCAAAAGTGCTTGTAAAAGTCTATTTGAATAAAGTGTATTTTGAATTGATTTGAATCAGATGTCGCAGTCAATGTTTATTTGTAAGGTATTTTTTTAATACTCGTATATGAACTTATAAAAATTATAAAATATGTGTACATGTATAGTGGTGTAGGCACAAATATGTATACTTTTTATTTATAAATAAGTACTTCTTTGATAGCCATTGTGTTAGTATATTATACTAGCATTGCCCGCGGCTCCGCACGCGTTCAGATGACCAAAAACCAAATACTTATGGTTTACATATATAGTATACTCTTACAATGCAGTTTTTGTATTTTTTCTCAGAAATGAGACATTTTCCCGCGGTAAAAAGTATCCTATATGTTGACCCGGCTAATTAGATATCACCATACTAAATTTCATCAAAATCCCTCCAGTGGTTTTTCTGTGATGCGGTAACAGACAGACAAACAGACAAAAATTCTAAAAACTATAGATTCGGCCTCTGTATCGATAATAATGTCTATTTCAATAACATTTTCCAAAAAATATTTAATGTACAGATTCGACTTAGTTAGAATTTTATTATATGTATAGATTACTTTTTGACAGGGATTTGAAAAAAATGTAATAAAAAGGGAGATATTTTAAAACGTGAACTTAATTATGTACAAGAACTAGCAGAACTCGCGACTACGGCCACGTTCAATCTACAAAAAAAACTCTTTGGCTCTATGTTAGGTAAACAGCGAATCACCTTCGCTTTGCTTGGGTTCGTCGCTATGTATTTATGTAATACTAGCCCTCCCTATACGATTTACCCTACTTACGTTTTAACGTTTAGTATAGATTTCTCAGAGATGAGATATTTTACCGCAATAAAAAGTATTCTATATATTGACCCGAATAACCAGAATCATCATACCAAATTTTATCAAAATCCCTTCAGTGGTTTTTGCGTGATGCGGTCACAGACAGACAAACACCCAAAAAAACTAAAAACTATAGAATTCGGTCTCTGTATAGATAATACTCTATTCCAATAAGATTTTCCAAAAAATATTTAATGTACAGATTCGGCAGTAAAATATTTATTAAAATATTTAATGTACGAAGTAGGTATTCTCATACCTACCAAATATAAAAAATATATATCATTAAAATCGGTCGGCCGTTTCGTATGAGTGCGACCACAAACACCGTGACACGAGATATTTATATATTAGATTTTATATTTATTTAAAATATAATAGAATAACATTTCTATATTGCCCCAACGACTATAGTAGGTATAAAAGTAGAAAAATAAAGCACAGTCAGCTACGACGCTGCTGACACTTGCTAAGTCTCGGCGATGTCTCGCGCCAGTTTTTAATCACTTTAAGTGCTAACAACGATTTTCCAGCCCTTACTTTACAAGATCTATATATAATGAAGATGTATGCAAAAATAATAATAATATTAAATTTATTAAATAAGGAAAATCAGTTCATTGATCAAAAGATTATGGAATATATGCTTATTTTATTAACGTAATTAAAAAGAACAAGACAGTCCTGTAAGGACTATGAATTAAGAACGATTAACTCTTATTAAATAATTATTTTACTCTTATTTGCGTTTATACTTAATAAGGTTATCTTTAAATTTTGTGTTATTTCATAATAATAATCCCTAGCTTCCTACCTATAAATTAATTAACAAATATAATCAAATAAATGTCTAATGTATATTAATTAAATAATAATCGAAAGTAAAATTAAAATAATTTTTGAATATATTTAATTAATTGATAAATATATGTATAAACGAAAATTAATATACCTAGAATTATTAAAATATATACATGTTTAAATTGACGATTCTGACTGACTACACTGATATGACTCCATAATATATGGCTACGTGATAGTAATTCAGCAAGTCCGTGTGAAATGATGTTAATCAATTAGCAGGGATGATCAGATCTCGCCCGTGGGAGACGCAGGTCACGGCGCGCGGACTAATCGCGCGATCGCCGTCGCCGCTTCCCACGATACTGTCCATGTACTTCATTTCTATCGTATCAAATGTCACGCCTGTCAATATGATTTGTTGATAAGTGTTCTAAGTACGAGGTGATACTTTTATTAAATTATCTTCGGTTTAAGTTATATTTTTTAACAATATACTATTATAACATATAATATACCTATTATTTACTATCATTCATTATTACTTAATAGATGTCACTTTTCATCTTACAGTATGACGTTCGATTATACAGCTTAAAGACGATATAAAATTACAAATAATGCAAAATTATCATGCTACTTCATAAACTATAATGAAAATTCTTGATCTTATCATACATACTTTAAGAAAAAATATCCAATGTTACAATGCTACTAATAAGAGATTGAAGAGACAACTTCATTGTAGCGATCATTACCAAAAAAAAACAGTTTAAAGAAACTTTAAATTAGCTGAAAAATTATGGGGTCACTAGGACCTATTTAATTCTGTTTAGACAGCTTTATAACTTTCTAGATTCATGGCGTAAGTATACCCATGTAAATTTCTCACACAAATAAGTTTGATATACCGCAATAAAATGGAAAGCCTATGTTCCTAGATAGTTTCGAGTATCAAGATTTTTAGAATTTCATCAGTATAGTTTATTTCCCCCATTGTTTTTTTTTATAATTATATTTTTTATAATCTATTAAGTTTATTAATTGTAATCTATTCTAGTATTATATATTGTTATAGTTTGTTATTTTGATTTTAAAGTAGAACATTATGCATTTAATCTTAATTTTTTAAATTTCATCAATATTCATATATGTATAGGATACCATCATTTTCACTTCATACCAACGGTATTGTTTTGTCATAAAGTAATATAAAAAAGATATGATTGGAACTATCTCAGTTTTGATTATTGTAATTGAAGCAAACAATAACCATAATCATTTTATACCCTTGTCAATGGAGGGTAGCAAGTGCGCCAAATCACGTGGCAGAGCGTGCGTGACGCGTGTCGTGCGTCGCGCGCGCCACCTGCGCAAGTTGTATATGTATACTATGAGTGTGTACACTGTACAAATTAAGAATGGATAATATCCATTGAACTGTTCGCCTTTTGCAGGAAAGCGTAAAGTAGTAAATTTATATAGATATTATAAATAAAAATGAATGTTGGTAAGCGCATAACTCAAGAATGGCTGGACCAATTCGGCTAAATATTTTTTCGTAAGTTCCTTAAGGTCCACGGAAGGTTTTAATAAAGAGAAAAAATGAAAAATTAACGAATAAAAATTAAAATTTGTATGGCTATTGGCTAACGCTGGCTAATAACTATTTATATCTATTTAAAACGTATCTAGGGTATGTATATATGTATATGTAATGGGTGAGCCTCTAGTCAATAATAAAATCATAAATATATTTTAATCCAAATTTCATTTAAAATAGTAAATTAACTTTTGTAGCTTAATGAGTGATAAAAGATAGGACTAATTATATATTTAGTATTGCATTAACGATTTTTATATGATACTTATACATATTTGTTACGCAATATATGTACATTTAGCGTTAGGATATAAGGATAATCCGTAATCCATTTATGCTTCAGCAAATTTTGAACTAAAATTACAGTAGTCCCTTACTCTACAACAATTCCCAAGCGTCATACATAAGATCTAAGACCTGGATTGACATTTTGCGGCGTTCCCGAAGGTTGCCATGTCAATCTTTATTGCATTTCATACCGGAGCCCGTCATATTTTAGTGACCACATATCTTATGAAATAATAATAAGACTATGCATTACTCACAATAACGTTTCAAAAATCTTAAATATTTTATAGTATTTATAGGAAATTACAGCGATTTAATATCTATACGTATAATAAAATTGTAACTAAGCCGAATCTGTACAATAAATATTTTTTGGAAAATGTTATTGAAATAAACATTATTATTGATACTAGCATTAGGCCGAATCTATAGTTTTTAGAAATTTTGTCTGTCTGTCTGTCTGTTACCGTATCACAGAAAAACCATTGGAGGGATTTTGATGAAATTTGGTATGATGATAGCTGGTTATCCGGGTCAACATTAGAGATTTTTTACCGCGGGAAAATATGTCATTTCAGAGAAAAAGTACAAAAACTGCAATATAAGAGTATACTAATATGTAAAATTTAAGAATTTGCTTTTTGGTCATCTAAACGCGGGTGGAGCCGCGGGCAGTGCCAGTTTTCTATATATTTAACGTTTTTTAAGGAATCCTTATAACTTAGCCCTGTATTACCTACCCGATCAAACTCACTAAAAGACATAAAACTTACAAAAAAGACGAATGAATAATTATTTATTCGTAGCATGTATGTAAGCGAAAAACTATAGGTAAAAACTAAAAAAGCAAAGTGTAAAATTCGAAAAAAAAAACAACCTGAAAAATTGGAATATTCACGATCTAATCTCTCTCGCCATTCGTGGATAACAATAAAACCAAAATCGTCCGCAATTATATAGAATTTATCGGCTCGGACGGCGCCGTGCAACACCGCTTGATGGATTAAATTGCTCTAGCCCTATGACAACGTGGGCACGGAAAAATACGTCCTGTATTATGAAGCAGCTGGTCATTTTTCAAGTGATTCCTTTTGCTCTACAGTAGCAGGTGGCCGGCCTTATATTGCGCGTTTGCTTAGCGCTTCGGTTGAGCTGTGTTTGCGAACCGCCTCTGACGAATTTGAGCAGGATTCGCGTGTTGAATTAGGACGCCTCGCAATATTTACCTTTTCGTAATGTTAACATTTTCTACCAGACCCTTGTGAAATGGTTGACCAATGGCAATTATTTTTGCGGAAAGATTGTATTTTCATAAAACTCATTATGATAGTAGGAATTTCCTATATACTTTTGTCTGTAAACCAATATTAGAAGAAGAGACATTTATTTTACTAAAATGATATTGCTATACAATAGCGTTAACAAAATATCGTAACATAACTTTACGTAGTTACGAGTGTCTACAATCAGAGAACGTACTCGTACATCAATATAATTTTATTACGAGTATATTTGTTTGCACTCTACAATGAATACTGTATTTACCGCGGGTCGCATACACCCAATTTTAATTGTAATATGTGAATTCACATTTTCCGGCGAGTTTTAATTATCGAGAGTCGCGCACGACTGAGTTACGCGACCGCCTGCGATATTTATGGCGGCTGCCTGCCATTCCGATACACTTTTTAACGTAATGAGCGCTACGGGGGTACGTTGATACATAGCTTTAGGATTGTTTTTACTTTATACATAGTATGTGTACCTATCCTTACAATGGTTTTGTTTACCTTTACATTATTTGTGTCCCTCATTTTACTTATAAAGTTGATTGTAATATATTTTATTAAATTTGTGTTATGTCAAGAATATAACAGAAAATATCCACAAGAGATATATATGTACATAATCAAATGATGATATGACGGTAAGACTTGAGCCGTCTTGGGCGTTGTCATTCAGAATATGAGATTAGTACAAAGTCACCAGCGGGTCGCTTGCGGCAGAACGTGATCAGTTCTCGCGCCACTCACCCGATTCCGTTGCATTAAATATTCAGTAGGAGCAACAAGGAGCACGCGTCGCACTCTCGACTTACATAAAAATGAGGGCCTATTACTATAAGGACCTATTACCTATTACCTATTAAGGACAACAAACAATTGTGTCAATAAAGATTCTATTCTATTCTATTATGAAATTAACAGCAGCTAACCACAAATGTCTGTGTCGGCTACGTTTTTTTGGCAAGGCGCCGTCAGCCGCAGCCGAATTACTGGACACTAATTGGACTGTAGAAACGCAGTGACGTACGGAGAGGAAAACCTATTTTTTTTTCCACTTCCCATCGGGATACCGCGAAATATTTTGATTAATTAAATCCATTATATTGATGAAACTTGTCACGTTGTCGTTTTTTTTTTCAATTAATTACAAAATATATCTCTACAATTTCAAAAATTTTACATATATTTAATATAGGTGTGTATGTATACCTATCTAAGCAACAACAAATTAACTTACGTACCTTATGACTGAAGACATATTTACACTGTGCAATGTGCATATTCTATTTTTCACTGAATTACTTAACTTTTTTACTACCTACTAAAAAAACTTGTTAATTTCATTTAAAAGTAGAAATGTTAAGAATACATGCATTTGAATCAATGAAGTTGCAATAGTTACAAATATACTATAAAAGCATAGGTACCTGTACTCTAGCCTCGGTCAAGTCAATTTTCATAGCTATCTCTTCTCTCGTATAAATATCTGGATAATGCGTCTCCTGAAAAGCCCTCTCTAGCTCCTTTAGCTGCGCTGAAGTGAACGTAGTCCGAATTCTTCTTTGCTTCCGCTTCTCAGTCAGCGAGCCTTCGTGTCCTCCGTACACTTTGTATGGGAGGCCGGCTGGACAAAGCAAAGAGTATTATTGTAGAAATACTATAAGTTCCCATAAAATATATTAATGTAGGTGGATAAGTAATAATTTGTCATTTTTTAACAAAATTTGAGAACATGTTGGCAGGAGTGGGCCGTGAATTTGGAGGGCCCTGGGCTTACACTTCTTGAAGGCTTAAACTAATTGTCATTTTGTTTTTATAAAATCTATAGTGATAGATAGTACCTACTAGATGGAATTAAGATAAAGCTATTGTTTGGTTCTTAATTGATCTTATGGTTACTAGGCCAACCTTAATTTATGGCTTTACTTTTTTTAAGATATTTTTTTTGTTATAAATTCACAATATTAGTCATTGTTTTCAACAGGGGGCCCGTTATATCTTAGGGGCAATGCCCCGCAGAGCATAAAGCCTATATATAGATCCATCCTGGATGTAGGTACCAATTCCTAGAATTTTACATCTTTGTGATCAAAATACGATTGATTTTCAGAATGTCATTATAATTTATGAAAATTTCGACAATATAACATGTCGCATTTTTTATAAATTCCTGAAATATTTTCTACTTATACAGTGATTAGGATTACATACCATTAAAGAAGTACAAA
Organism: Brenthis ino; assembly: GCA_921882275.1. Classification (NCBI taxonomy): domain Eukaryota; kingdom Metazoa; phylum Arthropoda; class Insecta; order Lepidoptera; family Nymphalidae; genus Brenthis; species Brenthis ino. The sequence goes on along the minus strand of OV170222.1, from coordinate 31,979,342 downwards.
TCAAAAAGTCGTACTTAGTTTTTTATTTTAGAATAAATGGGTAAAGCCAATTACAACGTTTGTAGTCTTAAAAGAGAGAAAAGGTACATTTTAGGTAGCGGCCATTTTTGTCTCCCCTCAGGCATCGCCCTCGTAGGTACGTACAAGTCGATATACCTACACTTAGATACCGCCTATTTATAAATGTAAATAGCGTTTTATAATTTACTTAGAGTATATATATACATATGTGTCTATTTTTAAGATTATTTTTTATTTTAAAAGGTTATTGTTGCATTATTTATAGGCTCTCATTGTGATAGCTCGCCATATAATAATAATATTTATGATAAAAAATAATATTCAAATATAACTTTAATTAAATTAGTAAAGACGGAAAGTTAAATAAAAAGTTAAGTCTTCGTTTAGAAAGTAATGAAATTATATAGGTATAGATAGGAGTAATATATCAACTTTAACATTAAGCTAACATACACATTCTAATTAATGTTAATAACTGATATTATTATCATTCTTTTATTATTAACTCTACAAAAGGAATATTGAATAATTCAAAATTTTATTTAAAATGATTAACAATTTCCATAGTGTTGAGATATAACGTACATAATATGGTTATAATATTTTCTATTTGTATAGAGCTAAAGTTAAATATTACAGAAAGTAATAATTGAAAGAAATGCCGTAGCAGTAGCATGTCGCGAGGCATACGTATCGATCGTAGTCGACGCTACGCCTTGGCTACGTAAGGAAACTGCACTCTTTTGTTACAGCAAGCTACAAAATCCTTTATATTATGTTCGTAGCGTTTTTTTTTATATATTATTTTGATTTACTGTTATATATTTTAATTTATTAGTATTATACTGCATCAAGAAAATGATTATATAAATGAATAAGTACTGCAAGAAGAAAAAGAATTTTGAGTAATTTTACATCAAATGCTCACAAACGTACTCACTCGTATATAAATATTATATTATACATAAGAAATTCAATATACTAATGTTAAGTAATTTATGTCTCTTGTATACATTTAACAACTATTAATAATTACTGAAAATTAGTATATACTAGGCAGAAGGGGATGGCTAAACGCTTTATTACGGGCATAACGCCGAATCCTACGAAACAGCTACGAGTATCATAGACATTAGTATGGACGTGTTGCGGAATGGAGACCGCAAACCGCACGCGCAGCGACAATTACCTCAAATGAACCGGAATTAATCGAGACTCGCTCCTTGGCCGAGCTGCGGTCTCATTTGCATTATTAATAGAGGGGTGCGGGGTACAGAGAGGGGCAGAGGATCGTGTCACTCCCGCACTCCGCTACCCCGCAATTTGCGAAACCTAATGAAGAGGATCTCGCCAAGATGTTTCTGTTCTTATGATGTTTAATTTGAGTTTGCAGCTCTTGGGTCAGGCAGGCGCCCTCTCATTGTTATTGCGACCTTTATAATTTTATGGCCCGCTCAGAAGCACTACGGTACGTATGCTAAATGTAAGCGTTGGATAATTTCTAAAGTAATTATTCGATTTCTAAAATACTAACAGTGTCTCGTAAAATAATCTATATGTAAAAAAATAAACTTGTTCAACAGTTTTTTTTACATAAAGAATATACCTACATATATTTTCTAATAGTGGCAATAGTATAAAACTAAAAATATTTTTCTTTTCAATTTTAAACATCTGTGAACAGTTTTGATTTATAATATTTGACTTCAATTAACAAAATTAGCATTTTTTATTACCTAATAATTATTACAAATATAGAAACGTCTACTATCATGCTACGTGGTAGCTACTACTCGTTACGTGGAGAACACGTGGTACTAATTAATCGTCAGACTCCGATTAATTCACAGGTGATATGATTCACGAGCCCCCTGCTCCCTCCCTTGACTTATTTTCACTCGGAGATCCTCCACTAATTACTAAGCGGAGCGACTTGAGGGGCTTTGAGGATCAACTAAACAGTGTAACTGTAGGAAATATAGAACTAAATAGTACAAAATAATTAAAATTTACGTTTTTGTAATAAATAATACTATCACTAATAAGATCATTGTTTATATACCTTTCATGACTTAGGAATAGCTAAAATGAGAAAATATATTAAGAAGAGAATATATTAATTATAGTTTAAACATCCATTAAAATATTTCAGTGAATACATTTTGTTTATTCCATGTTCGTCGTAAATCGTTTCGCTATCCATCCACGCGGCCGTGGTTCATTTTTCTCGCGTCAAGCGCAAAGTTCGTAGACATCTATAATACAGACGATTTCGACGCGTCAAGAAGGCATATTGCGGAAGGGTTACGAGATTAATGGAAGCCTGTATCAAATCAACACTAGGTAAATGAATAGTATTTGTATTTTTATTATTTATTCTTGCCATTCTTTTAAATTTATGATATTTTCGAATATTGTCAACGTCGAGATTATAGATTAATGGAAGCAAACCAATGTAACAGCTTTATATTCCTTTATTTCGTAATTAAAAAAGTAAATTTTAGTATAAATAATTATTTTTGATAACTTTATTTACATTTATATGAATGAACCTTATAAATTAATCAAATTTTAAGATCCATACATAACCACCTATAATAAAATAAATAGTAACAAATATAAATATTACATGTTATATTTTTTTAAAACAATGACTGTTACGTATCGACAGATCAGAGATCAGATCAGATCGTACAAAATATAGACCCCAAAGAATTGTTATTTAAATTTTTGTCTGTTTGCCTGTGTGTTTGTTTTTCTGTATATCTGTGTGCTTTTCACACAAGAAGTACTGAACCAATTATTACTAAATGTGTTATGATAACGTATTACTCGGATACCTATTAATTACCACAGGAAAATTCACTCTTTTCCACACTCTATAAATGGTTCTGTAGAGTAGTCATTAGAACATAGCTAACACTCGCTAAACCTAAAGAGATACATCAAAACAATGGACTAAAAATTATAAGTCTAAAAAATACCTTCAGAAATGTCCATAATAGCATGTTCAATTTCACCTAAGGTACACTTGCAATAATTATTTTTTATCTATTTAAAAACATACCTAGGGACGAGGGTTAGTCGCTAGTTTATAATAAGAATGCAAGTAGTCCGTTTCTTTAAAAATTTGATTTTAATATTAGATAAATAGATGAAAATTATGAAAAATTGTCTAATGTAAGACAGCCAGTAAAAAACTCTGTAAACCTAATCGAATGTTCGAAACATAAGATATAAAATGATAAGAGCGGTGCGGAAAGCCAATACATTTTATATTTGCAAATAAACATGTAGGTAAATTTCGGTAATGGCAGTAGTAAAACAGGCACTCCGAAGCAGAAGTTAAATTGTGCTCGTGACGGCATGTAGGTACTCGTAAAACAGTATAAGAATGATTGTACAATTTCATCATTTCATTTTTCTGTAACATTTAAATAATATTAAAACTTTCGCTTTCAAATTTTCATTTATTTTTCTATATTATAGATATATAATTATCATTCCATAGCGCCTTTCAAAATAAACTTATGTGTAACAAATTACCAATATTTTCTTCGAATTGTTTAGCGTAAGCACAATCATTTCATTACATGTCAACCAATAAAATACTACCAAAATAAAACACAACTATTATCTGAAAATGGTACAGACATACAGATACATTGTCGAAGTTACGAGCGCTGCTCGCGACGCAACTCAACCGTGAGATATTGCCTTTTTTATGACCCACTCTACTATACTATACTTACTGAGACAGAATAGATCACATGATGCGATAAAATATTGCCCTAGGTGCCACCAAATCGAATTAACCCGTCCACTTGCATGCAAAGGCGCGCCGACGCGAGAATAGGAATGGCGATATTGGTTTAGGATATCAAACTATTCGAATTTTCCCTCTCCGTTACAAATCAAATCGAATAAACATCCGCAGATATACTTCGGATGCTGTGTTCAATCTGAAAGTTTTAGGGCCACAGTTCTTGGAAATACTTCTTAGGTATGCCTATTTCCATTCCATGTTATTTCCATATATTCGTTTACTTATTTATAATATTCAAAGGTATTTTCCTTCTAGTTCCTTGCCCCTTTTAAACGTGAGTTGAAGTACGCCCAGATCATATTTAAAAATAGCATATTACGAAACAATAAAATAAAGCACAATTGTCTATGCTCTACAGAGAAGAATATAGACAACATGAACTTTTCTCTACAGTTAACTCCAAAATTCAAATCAGATAAAAACATATAATTCATGTTTTATAGTTTATTACGACTTGGACTTGGACATACGTCATTAGTCCAAGGTATAAGAGACACATATCCAAATGTTAAATGGAAGCTATCTATTACTAGAATGTAGATTATTGAATTATCTGATAACCCATCACACCGTGATTTTATGATTCTAAATCTATACATATAATAAAACTGTAGACGACGGATGTCTATATGTTTAAAAAAATGCTAAAAACCGAGTCAGCGGGATGTAAGAAAAGAAATAGAACAAATTTAGTTTTTTTTCAAATTGTTTCTTTCACTGTCTGTTTGTACGGACTAATCTCCGAAACTGTTGGACCGATTTAAATCAAACTTAGCATGGTGGTATCTTACATGCCCGATAAACATTTAAGGTTCACTTTTCATTCCGGACATTAAAGAGTTCCCGTGGAATAGTTAAAAAACTATAATAACTTATACAGCTTAGTAAACAAAAACTACTGATTGGATTTGAATGAATCTTTACAGTAATATAGTTCATACATCAGAATAATAAATACGCTACTTTTTATCCCGGAAAAATATACGGTTCCCGTGACATAGATGTGTTTTTGTTTGTCTCGACCCGAGCGAAGCGAGGGTAAGCCACTAGTCTATTATAAATGTAAAAAATATAATGTAATATTATTAATTTCCACATTTATTAATGTGTAATTATAGGTAGATACTATAACTCATGCACTTAGCAAATAAACAAATCTTATGTTTTTAGTATATTTAAATAGAAATACATATTTTTCATAATAATAAGATAAATTTCCACATTATTATTTCGTAGAAAGAACAAACTCAATTTAAATGTCACTATGTTTATCAACCATGGGATAAAAACTAAAATAGCCCTAATTTTATTTTTATATATTAGTGAAATAGGTAGTAAAACATTTTAATCATATAATTCCTATAATTGTACAACAATTAATAAGCAAACTTGTAATTAATTTCTGCGTGATTAACGGGTATAAGGCGGGTTTACTCAAGATTACGTGAAGAGAATTATTGTTGCACGATCACGGGGGTGAGGCCGACTTCTCAGGGGGGTCTCGGACTGAAGGCTCGGGTCTGAGGCAAAGGCAAGACTAGCTCGAGCTTCTGTCCTCCCTTTAAGATTCTCGCGGACGCCGCCGCCAATTAGGGGCGCAATCGCTCACGCGGCTGGAACATGGCCCCCACACCACCCGGCCCGCCCAAGGCACTCTTTGTTTCGTGACGTCGCCTTACAGTTACTTCCCCCATCAGTCCGCCACTTGTTCACCAAATGAAAACGATTTTACTTTGGCATTACAACAAATAACAGGTTACAAAGTTTCAACACATTTATATATTTGTTTTGACACATAATATCGATACACTTAATAAAATATTTGTAAAATTGTTATTATTGAAACTGCAATTTTAAACCTAAAATGCTCTTTTATTTAAAGATGTAGTTACCTACTTGTTAGACTTTAATTAAAAAAAAATAATGTCTACTAAACTGTCTATTTAATAAGTTTATTATCTGTGTACTAAATTATCCAATACTTAATCGCAATTTTGGTTTTTATAATTTACGAAAGGTTAGGTAATATGTATAAAGTTACAAATTGTTTATAAATGGCAGTCTATTAGGTATTTTAAATAAAATGTACGATACGATATGTTTATTGTTAATCTATAAATTTATCAGAAATTACTAATTTTATTTCACTACGTCCTATCTTATTATTAGATTTAGAATCTTTCTGCTTAGAGAGCGTCGAAGGTTTAGTTTGAAAAATCTTATTCAAGTCATTATTATTGATACAGCGGCCGAATCTATATTTTTTTGATTTTTGTCTGTCTGTCTGTCTGTCTGTCTGTCTGTCTGGGAACGCATCACGAGAAAATCACACGACAGATTTTAATGACATTTGGTATGATGATAGCTGGTTATCTGGGTCAACATATAGGATAATTTTTACTGCGTATATCTCATCTCTGAGAAATCTATACTAAAGGTTAAAACGCTAGTAAATAATAATAACACCTTTAATAACTATAATCATTGACAATTACTATTTTGCTTAGAAAACTATTATAGTTGCTCTCAATGGGTCCACCCGATGTACGATATTTTGAATTCGTACTATAAAATAGTAGGTTGCGACTATTCGCAAGATCTACTGCGAACTTGCTAAGAACTACTATGGCAAGCTCTCCCGTAGCTGAACCATGGATCGATTAAAAGTTCAAGCTATTATTATATAGGTACATTATTTTCGAAACCTTATTTGTTTTACATAAGGTAAGCTACATCTATTAAAATTCTTTAAAATTAATAAAAACGTTATTTATATTTTTATATGCTCACAGATTTCTCAAATAGGTAGCTACGCTTAACCGATTTAGCTAGTTTAAGTTGTATTCCTTTGAAGCAGATCTGGAGGTAGTCCCATATAATTTTATTTGACAAAAAGCATGCCCGTATCGTTTTCGGGTAAATAAAAAAATGAAATTTAAGATATTTTTATTAACCAATTAAATTAATTAATTATAACTTAAATATAAATAATATAACCTATTTATGACCGTTGACATTACATTAATTAATTGAGTAATCGATGTAATTAAATATTAAATTTAGTAATAGAAGCTAGGAGTGAGTAGTGTAACTCTATGATAGCTTCTAGTAAGCCCTTTGAGTCTGGGCTTACTAGATATTAAAATTATACTAGGGTGTGAGGTCCTGATTTTAAGTGAGCCGGATATCCGGTATCCGGGGAAATAATTATCCGTTTCATCACTGATAAAACGTCTACTAAATACAAATGCCAAAATTCGTATGTTTTTTTACTCCTTCGCGATGAAGCGGCAGGGCGCTTTTGGGTGAAATTTATGTACACAGATAGACCTGACCTTAGGAACCACATAAGCTACTGTTGTCTGTTAGACACATAGGTACGGACGCCCTTAAGCAAATCGAGTGTAAGTCGCTAGTGAATCGAGATTACAAAAGTATTATTTTTTATTGGATTTAGCACCTTTATTATTCTGCTGCTGCACCTATTTAGGGAATAGTAAAAGCGACTGAACGGTTTATAATATAAGAACTACTGTATTCTCAGGCATTGGATGGTAACAATACTTATCTTTAAATATCAATTTTTAACAAAATATCTATCTATACCTTAAAATACCTTCCACATTTACATCTCTTATATGCCTAGGTTAAAAATAAAATATATATTTTTTTAAAGGATAATGAACGGACAAGGTATAAAAAGAACAAAAAATAATTAAACGGAGTTTTCATTTACCATAGGTACCTATAACCTAAATAAATAGTTTTACTTAGTCGGTGCTAGCAGACGTCCAGCTTTAATTTACATCTTTTTTTACTCTTCAGAGTTAAGAAGTAGGTAGCATTTGTTTGTACCTATTCCGTATCTGATATATAAAATTTTGTCTATGTTAAAAGACAGTTTTTTTTAATATTCCCGAGAATATACCTACCTATAGGTATACATATAATAAAACTGTAACTAAGCCTGGAGGGATTTTGATGAAATTTGGTATAATGCTAGCTGGTTATCCGGGTCAACATATAGGATACTTTTTACCGCAGGAAAATTTCTGAGAAAAAATACGTAAGTATACTAATATGTAAAACCTAAGAATTTGGTTTTTAGTCATCTGAACGCGGGCGGAGCCGCGGGAAATGCTAGTTGTATATATGAACACAGCTTTTGTTTCATAAGGACAAAGTCACAAATCGACGTGAGTTACCTACTACTGTATTTACTCGTCATTATTATAGTTTTTTCAAATATCTTTTGTCATGATATAACTTAATATCCACGTATGAAAGGAACTACCATTCACTATACTTAAATAAAAAAATTATCTGATTATATTTGTATGTCTCTACTCATTTAGCAGAGGGTAATAACTAAAATCAAATTATTCATATTAAATAAGGTTATCCGACTCGGCTAATTAGATAATAAAATATTTTAATTCACTCTACAAACTTTGTTTTATTTTTCTGTCCAAACAACGTCCAAACATTTTCGTTCAAACAGTTCGCACAACAATCCTAAAAAAATAACTTTTAATTTTTTAGCGAATTTCCTAGTTTTACAGGTAACTCTTTCAAATTATTTACGCTGAAAACATTAGTCGGATAAGTAACTATGTAAATTTGAAATATACTAATATTATTTCATTTTTACAAGTGACTTACCCTTGCTTCGCTGGGACCGTTTTTAGATGTCAAACAATAGCCTATATGTAACTTTACTTCATTAAATTTCACCAAAATCAGTCCAGGCGTTTCAGCGTGCAGCAGTGACAATCACTCACATATACAAAGTTTCGTATTTATAATGGTAGTCCGATTTATATAAGTAGATATAATTATTGCCGACAGAGTGTGATCTGGAGTAACACACAGATTTCTATTGTTCTTGCCTAACTTTAGCTGCTTAAACCTCGAAACAAGTTCAGACAATTAGTGACATGTACACAAGCTACTTTATTTGCCAAAAAAAAGTACAGTCGAATTGAGAACCTCCTCCTTTTTGAAGTCGGTTGAAAAAGGGTTCCCGTACGAAAGTTGCGATATAAACAAAATGTGATTATGCGGAAACTACAGTAAAATGTAACCCAATGAAAATCATAATTTAAATAAATTTAATTATTTTAATTTAATTAACGACAAACTCCATTCCAGGACAATGAAGCTGCGACAGGGTCTTTGTGTATAATTAAGAAACATATCGTGGGTCGACCATTTAACAAATAAACAATTATAATTCTTTTATTTATTGGATAAATGACACAAACAAATTATTACGTAACGCTTTGTTCTATTATGTAACTTATAAAACATTTTATTTTATTGCTGAGTTGCCTAATGATTATTTATTAAATTTAAGTTTTATTGAAGTGTTCCAAAATGGCCTTGCACGTAACAAGGCTCCGTACAAAGCCGATATAATATATCAATCGTTTAACTTGAAACTAACGTTGAGACAATCAAAATATCTAGCTATCTTTAATCATCATAAAAACATTAACTAACTTTCATTAAAATGAAACATTAAATACATATCATAATATATTTGTATAAAAAATAGTCAACGAACATTGCTTGAACACTATCGTAAAACTAAGAAATTTGAACAAAAATGAAAATTTGAAAAAAATGTGAACTTATATATTTGTGAAAATGTTTTAAAAGTAATTTTAATAAGCATTATGTCGATATCAAATAAGTTGCCAATAATATTTAAAATAAAATAAAAAAAATTAAAACCGACTATAGGTAATGGCCTTCTTATGGGTCTGTTCCTTGTAAGACCAAAAGGAGTTTTAAAATAAAATTATTTAAAGCATGATTTAAGGCAATAATATTGTGAACTTATATATTGTTTTACCTTTCCCGAAACGCATTTACAACTAAAAACTAAGTATTTACATCTTCGTGATTCCTAAATATTCCTAGCAAGCTCCTTGTGCCCTAGCAAGGCCAACTAACAATTTTTTGATGATCTTTTTTCGGCCTTACAAGGAACTATTGGCTTTCCTAGGAACTCTACCGATATTTTAAATAAGATTGAAATAAAATAATATAATTTTACTTTAGTACAAGAGTAAATCCTTATACGAGTATATCAATTCAGATAAAAAAAATCGATAGATGGAAGTATCACCGCTGTGCCGGTCGGAGTGGGGGGTGTCAGGTTTTTTTCGTTACGGAATTTCTGGATTCGGTCCCCACGCTCGAGGCCCGCGATAGAAGCTATGCAATAGCTTAATAATAAAGAAAATAATAGTTTATTTACTTGAAAACTAACGTTTTGCTATGAGTGCGTATTAGAATTTTAACGTCGACGAAAGAAGTCAACAAAGCGAGGGACCGCATTGACAAACCAGCAGCGCCAGCGACTTGCCGCTGCGTCTGAGTGCTTGAGTTCGATTGGTGCTAGTCTGAGTAGAAGGAATTTGTCATCGCATTTCAATAACTACGACATTTTAATAATCGGCCTCACAAAGAGCATGAGAGCCTTTCATGGTCCACCCACCTTATAAGAATTAAAACGAACACTGTATAAGCCAATAATCCTAGCCTAGCTTTATATATTCAGAATTCTCTGTAACGTAAGTATAAACAAATATAGGTTGATAGGTATCTATGTATTCAGCCTTTTTAGCGTCCCACTGCTGGGCACGGGCCTCCGTTCAATACGAGGGGGATCAGGCCATAGCCCACCGCTCTGGCCAAGTGCAGCTTGGTGGACTTCACATGTCTTTCTAGATTCTCTCAGAAAACTTGCTACATTCTCTCAGACATGCAGGTTTCTTAACGATATTTTCCTTCACCGTAAGGCAAATGGTAATCATATCAATAGGTATGTAGGTACGGTAATATCTTAATTATTTACACATAGCTATGAGGCACTGACTCGCCCTCGTTTCACTCAGGGGTGGCCGGAAACATTATAAAATCCCACGAACCACTTAATTGATACCATAAACATTAGCCCATGTAACTCATCGACACAAAATATTTCTGTGCAAAACATCGCGTCAATTCATGCTTAACAAACTGATGGTTTTTTCAACCAACATATTTTCGCATTTATAGTTATTAACTTACGTGTAAAATATAATCTAGCTCGCTTTACTCATGTTCTATTTATCAATTTTTTTCGTATTTCATATTATCTACATAGGTATCTCGTATTTATATAACATGACAAGTAAGCCTTTATAATATTTTATATTAATTCATGTAAGAAAGAATAATATTAATTAATACTTATAAATAATTTTCTAAGGCTGGTACCTACTTCTCATCTAATGAAATCAATTAAAATAGGTAGTACTCTGACGTAGATCTATTAGAATACCTATTGGATATTAATAGTCGGAAATAAATAATATTTTCTCAATGAATTTATAAATTAAAGTCTTATAAAAATTAAAAGCTAATAATTAATTGATTGCAAAACGTCGATGTGTATTTTTCCCCGACGGAAATAAACATAAACAGATGTTACTTACGTTGCAAGTTCATAGCCGGCGGGAAAATATGATGGTTTCTCATAGCGGCATCCTGAGGCCGGGCACACTGAGGTGGCGGCGGCTGGTAGCGCATGCCCTGGTAGCGGTACGCCGCTTGGGACATCTGGCCGCACGAAGCCAACTCTCCCCACGACAGCTCGCCACCGCCCGAGCCTAAGCATCCGCTATCGAATCCGCCGCCAGCGCCGCTGAGGTATCCGTACTCCATGGTTCAAGCTATCTACAGGCACTTCCTAACATCGGCCCCGAAACCCAGACAACCGAAAAACTCTCCGCTCCCGCCAAAAGCGGCGCGCCACGCGGGGCGCTAACTTATCGCGTCAGAGGTCGCGAATGCTCACAGCCGCATAATTGGATGAGCCGCGAGTATATCGAATTATGTCGATTACAGATGATATCGGATCGCAAGGATAGCTTGCTGGCGCGTAGGACCGCGCGCTTGCCCCACTTGAAATCGAATGATAAGCCTAATTCAATAAGGGCGAGCCTCGAGGAGGGGGCGGGGCTGCACCCCCAGGAGGGCCAATAGGCGCGCCTGCTGCCCGAGCAGGCCGCCCCATTGGTCCCCGCACCCTCTCCCCCTCCGCGGCGAGCTCGAGGGTGCATGTCACGACACTTGTCTACTTTTCTTTTCGCCGACAGTTTCTTTGTCATTGAGGAAAATAAAAAAGTTGTAATTAACAATCCAGGTAGGGTACTAATGAATGGCTGTTGGTATATTTAATCCGGATTGCTATGGCACCGAAACTTGCCGTTAACGTTACAGGTACCTACTACGAGAAACGCAGATAATATGTATACTTTCAAAGTTTTGAAGGATTTTCTGTAGAGAAAAGGCTTCGAGTCGCATGTGATTGATCGTTTCTCTGGGGTGGCCACGGAGAACTGCGCTCGTAAGAACTTTCAACTGAAGTAGGTAACTCTACAAGTTCATTATTATGGAAAATCTACGCGAATATTACGATTGAAATTAAATTTTATAAACTATTCAATATTTAAATATATTATTGATATAAATAAGTATATAATATTTGATTATAGAAATGTTATAAATACTTTTTCTACTTGCACTCTAAACATAGGAAAGAAGTAGGTACCTAAATGCGATTAATTTTATTTTTTCAGCAATTATTGATATCAACAATTAATGATTCGAGAAGATAACGATTTTGTTACGACAATAAATATCAATCAAATTATTAAAAAGCAAGGTCTACAGAGTATAGAATACGTGAGAAAATGACGCGTGTAATATTCGCATCGCAACGCAACGTGGCGTCGTCCCGCGGGACGCACGACGCATCCCGCCACTTTATTTATTATTCATCGTAATTGCAATACTGTTACTCCCTTTTTTATTTTTCTGTTTGATGTATTAGAAAAATGCATGTAGTGCTTTATTGCCATTTTAGTGTGTAATTTTTGTTAGTGATTAAATATTGATAAGAATTAAGATGTAGATTACGAGCATTGCCCTCTTATTCACTACTCCTATATGAACCCTTACAAACTATTTGTAAACAAAAAAACATATAAAATTGTGCCTTACACTTTGTTCTTATTACTTGGTATTTTAGAAAGCGATTTGGTTAAAGGGTAGATATTATAGTGAAGCGGCAAGCAGAAATCAGAACAAAATCTGTTAATGAAGGAGTTAAATCCAAAATAGCACCTCTTCACTTACCTTTTTTTATGTCTATAAGACAGTTTGATCGTCTATTTAACCGATATATAGCTATATAAACTAGAAGAGACCACATAACTTAGCTCTGTAGATACCTATCTTATCATGCAGCTGTTTTATATATACCTACATATTTCTTAGATAGTATTTTTAGTTTTTTTTTTAGGATTTAAGTAACAATTAAAATTACTAAAGTAAGCTTATATATAGTGGCAATCAACACATTATTTAGAACAATAAAAAATACTCAGCTTGTTAATAGGTATGTTATTTACCTCGTAGAAAGGAGGGGATGGAAAACAAGTCCCATGTAATATATGTGATCACTTAGCGACCTGCAATCAAACAACAACTGCTACGTAGTTTTTCACTTTTACAGACACTTTTTCCTGATATAAGTTTTAAGGAGGAACAGAAAAAAATACTTTTAAATTAAAAATTAAAAGTAACTAACATCACACACTACTTTTACACCATTGAGATAAGTATTTAAAGCCTATTTATTAAAAAAAAAAGAAAAAAAAACATTTTTTCCGTAAGGATTTACAATAGGCAAAATTCCGCGTGACATAAAAGAAAAACCATACATACCCAAATACATATATAATCTCTTCTTTTTTTTGAAGTTGATTAAAAGTATATAGTTAATAAATTGATACATACATACATACGTACCTACATATATGTATGTAAAAAAACATTATATCTTAAGACTATTAGGTACCTTAATATGTATTCGGATAATCAGTACCTATTGTTGCCTGAGGAATGTACATAGGTTGGTATATAGAATAATATAACACAAGTCATTGAAAACTTAATACATAATTTCACACGGGGAGCACTTTTAATAAAGAAACCAACTATATTTCAGACACAGTGAACGTGAGACAGGTTTCTCTAGCAGGGCCTTTTCAACCGACTTCAAAAAGGAGGAGGTTCTCAATTCGACTGTATGTTTTTTTTTTATGTTTGTTACCTCAGAACTCCGTCATTTATTAACCGATTTGGACAATTTTTGTTTTGTTTGAAAGGGTATACTTCCAAATTGGTCCCATTTAAATTTCAAAAAAAAAATACCACCCTTAAGGGTGGAAAAACAACTAATGATGAATTTAACCTACTTCTAATTGTGCTTTGGCTAAGTAATTAAAGCCTACCTATTAAATACATACCTAATCAAACATTTTCGAAATCGGTGCCAGCCCATACAAAGCAAAGCACACCGACTTCGAAAATATTTGATTAGGTATGTATAGTAAATGAAAACTACCAATCAGTTATTTTTTACTTTTTAGCGCTTTTGTTTGAAGTCGGTTTTTATTTTTTTGTTAAAAAGTTTTTATATTAAAAGACTTTTGACATTTATCAAATTCATCTCGATAAGTACTTAGTATATTTCCGGAAACACTTATGATAGAGTCACCATGATTATTATAGGTAAAGGTGATAAAATATGAAAAAGTACGTCGCATTATAATTTTAATTATAGATATTATGTAAGTCAAACATGTAAAGTAAATTTTTTATTAACAATTAACATTCTCTGGAATACACGGATTTAGTTCATTTAAAATACTACATCTAAATGCTAAATGTTTAATAGGAGGATTATAAATCAAAAAACAAACAAAGAAATAGTAATCGCGCTCTCTTGAAGCGTCGTTGCAACTACTAATCGGATAATGCGTGGTTATGGGCGAATGCGTGCGTCTCCTAATTCAATTTGCGCCCCCGAGGCCACATGCCGAGCGGCCCCGTACTTGCTTACTGTTTTTAATTAAGGAATAACTAAACTACGTGTCGCAAAGTTTCTCATCTTTAAAATTACACATCTGTAACAGTAAGATATTAAAATTTAAATGATTATTATTTAACTCTATTTCATATTACTTATTTACCGACATTATCGATTTTTATGTCAATCATCAGTCTCATTTTAACGTTATGTCTGTTTAACGTAATTTCATAAGCACTTGTATATATGTATGTAATTTCCTCCTCGTGATCTATTTAGGTCACGGTCTTTGATTTCGATTGATTTCTCTGACATCGGTCCGAAAGATATAATAGCGGAAAAATGGAAGTGATCAGGCGCAGGAAAAAAAGCTCGCCAAGAGAACTTTTTAATTTTAAGCCACAAGTGAGAATTTCTGAGCCTGTCTCAGGATTCGAACCTTTGGATCTGGTAGGTACTGGACATTGCAGAATTAAAAGTTTTTGTTTTAAAGGTACTTTTAGTGGAGGGAGGGAGAGGGGGGGGGTGTAAAAGATTCCACTGGAATTGTCAGGAGTTTTTTTTTATTCCGAGTAAAAGCAAGGGTTCCCAAGTGATAAGGATAGAATTTTTATGAATATTTTGGCAAGCAGTGTAGAGTGGACCAAAGCCAACGCGGCCGGGTCGTAGTTTATATTTAAACAACTTTGGTGGTACATTTCTTACGTATAATAAGTATTTATCTGTATATAAATACATCTTAAAACATACATTTTAAAATTATTATATAATTTTTTAAATATGTTTTGTAGAAACAATATAATAACAACGTAGTTGTACATAATCTGTACAATAGACGTTAGAGTTTTCAGTCCAGAGGGTGACGGGTATGACGCGGCACCTGCGCCTGTGATTGATGAGCCAACCATTGCCTTGATTGCCACGACAACGCTCTGCACCTTCAAATATATAATATACAATAATAAATATATCCATAATATATATCGCATAAAATTAAATCTCTTTTTTGTAACTGAAGTTTAAAAATTAACTAAACGGTAAACCTAGCGTGGTAAAAATTGTAATTGTTATAATTTTGGATAGGTACTATAATAAAAATGTGGCATTAAAATTATAACTTTTAATTTATCTCAATGACTTATTAATAATCTATACATATAATAAAAGTCTAAGACGAATCTGTACATTAAATATTTTTGGGAAAATCTTTTTGAATAAACATTAATATCGATACAGAGGCCGAATCTATAGTTTTTAGCATTTTTGTCTATCTGTCTGTCTGTTACCGCATCACAGAAAAACCACTGGAGGGATTTTGATGAAATTTGGTATGGTGATAGCTGGTTATCCGGGTCAACATTTAGGATACTTTTTAACGCAAGAAAATATCTCATTTCTGAGAAAAAATACAAAAACTGCAATGTAAGAGTATACTAATATGTAAAACCTAAGAATTTGGTTTTTGATCATCTGAACGCGGGCGAAGCCGCGGGCAATGCTAGTATGAGATAAAATTCAATAATATTAACAAATACCTAGAGTTCCTAATATTAAACAGCATAATTAGTTCTAACCGGAGAGTTAAATTTCTTGAAACAACCGCACTATCTATTCAACTGAAACGTTCATTAGCTCAGCAGACCGCTCTATTTACAATGTGCAGCTCCGATAGCTCTTTAGTTAACCTTAGATCAGTGAAGGGGAAGAATCCTCTAGACGGAGGACGCCGGTCCTCTCGCTTGTCAAAGTGGCCGCCGCTGGGTTGTTTGAACAACTAATGAACGGCTCTCCCGAGACGGTGTGTTTGCCCCGACGCGACGCCCCGAGCTCGCCTCGCCTAGCTTTTTCGTACGCCTGGCTTTGCGGAGTCCCCAAAAACCCCCCTTCTGTCGTGTGTTTACTCCCTCAGTGTCGTATCGGACTTTCAAGTGCAAATGGGGAAAATTTTAAATAAACTTGCGGAAAATGTAAATGTAAAATATATTACTTAACTTGTTTTCTAAAATTAATATAAAATAATAACGTTAATTTTCATATTTATCGGTAATTTTTTAAGTGTACCGCACATCCTATTAGAAGAACCATGATAACTATATACTCACGCGTCTGTGTCCGTCTATCAAAAACTATTTTCCCTAATACAGCAAAAAACAGCGTATGTATATAATACATACTCGTATAAGTAGGTACGTGACTCAATTATTAAGGACGTCAAAATATATAATATGAATAAAAAGATTACTATAATTATTATTTCTTTGTAAGACCAATAAAAGTATATAAAAAAAATAGTTAAGTGGATCATCACAAGATGTTCAAATTGACCCTTTTCTATTTTAATTTATTCTTGATAAAGGGGCCACAATTTTATTTTTTAATAATTTTACAATTCAACTAGCAGTACCCGCGGCTTTGCCCGCGTCCAAACTTCCGATCGCTAACAAAATCACAGGATCACCCGCGGGGCTAATCTGAAGATTACCTGAAAATTTCATCAAAATCGCACCAGTTGTTTTGGAGCCCATTGAAATATACACACAAAATTTCATCCAAATCGGTCCAGCCCTTTAGGAGGAGAAGGTTAACAAACATTCGTACAAAAGAATTATATATATTTCAATATATATTCAAAGTAATTTACGAAACTTGTGCAAACAATGCACGATAGAGCAACAGCAAGAAGAACCTATAAAGAAACGCTTCTTGTATGGGGACAATAATGATAATAATTTTTATATAAGTATGTATCATAGATCAAAAAGAGGTCCTAAATACACAATCCTATGCAAAAGTTCTAAGTCTGCTTAGGTAATTATTCTATTTGAATTATTCTAGTTGAAATAAATATAAAACAATGTAAAACAATATTTAAAGTAATTTTCACAAAAAAAAATTACGACCGAAGCTCATCGCGCGTCATTGCCTTGTTTGAAAATAATACCTATAAATATAAAGAAAATATTATAATACTTGATTGTCCATGTCTTACTTACATGTAATTATTTTTATATGTTCTTATGTCTGATACAGAATGAAACTTTCAATAATTTTTTTATTAAAATTCAGATTGCTTTTTAGAATTTTAATATGTTCCTATGAAACATATATATAACTAGCATTGTAGCATTGCCCGCGGCTGGGCCCGCGTTCAGATGACCAAAAACCAAATTATTAGGTGTTACATATTGGTATACTCTTACATTGCATTTTTTCTCAGAAATGAGATATTTTCCCGCGGTAAAAAGTATCCTATATGTTGACCCGGATAACCAGCTATCACCATATCAAATTTCATCAAAATCCCTCCAGTGGTTTTTCTATGATGCGGTAACAGACGGACGGACGGACAGACACAAAAATCCTAAAAACTATAGATTCGGCCTCTGTATCGATAATAATGTCTATTTCAATAAGATTTTCCAAAAAATATTTAATGTACAGATTCGTCTTAGTTACAATTTTATTATATGTATAGATAATACAAGTGTTAAAAAAAATATTAGTGAGTATGGTAACTATGAGCAAATATGGCTTTTTGGACTTATTTCGAAAACGTAGTTATGTTCCTACTTCGACTATAAAAGGACAATAAGTACCTACCCTGTTTAGTGTTCTACCCGTAACCAATTCAAGGCTAAAGTGGTCTACTTAAATGCATACGCTATTAAAAGCATATTATCAATTCAATTGTCTCAATTTATCTCATAAATCGCCAGAGTTTATCCTTTGCCCAAGATAGATGTAATTCAGGAATTAATCGTACCCTATTTACTATGTATGTTAAATTCAATCAGTTTCCGCAGAAATCAGAAACTAACAAAATTTCAATCAAACATCCATCATCTATGATTCTATCCAAACTTTAATAGGATTGTTAAAAATATCCGAGGTAAAAAGTGGTATCCGTACTAATATTGTATAATATGTGAACCTTGTTTACCTTTAAGCTTGTTCGAATAGGACAAGTATATTACACGATTTCATAAAAGAAACGGTCTCAATTCGTATTAAAATTTACAAACAGATCATAGGTTACAAAATATAATCACTGTAATTATTGTTAAGCTATTATCATGATTCTTTTTAATGGATAGTGTTATATGGACTCTCATCAGGAACAAATAAAATTCAAAAAAATGTCAATAGATTGCATTACATCTATTAATTTGTTATTGAAGTTGTGTAAAATTAATAAAAGATAAAAATAGATCCGAAAAAGGTATTTTAAAAAATCTCTTAAGTTAACGTGAACGAAATAATGTGCTCGTAAATTAAACTTGCGTCATTTTCTGAATATTCTAAAATTAGCAATCAGATAATTTCTAATGAAATTGTAGGATATATTTATAGATAAGGCTTTTTCTTTTTATGAATTAGTAGGCTTAATACTTTTTAAACGTGGTAGACGTTTAAAAACTATTAAAATCATTGTTTTTTTTTTTTTATTAAATAAACGATGACCTTCGCAGTATTAATCATATTTTTGTTTGCTTATATTTAATAAATAAACTAGCTTGAAAGTTTGCAGATTATTAACATAAATTAAATTATCTATTCATTATTCAAATAAACAAAAATAGCCCGAATACGCCCGGATCAAGCAATGTATGCACTTATAGTTAGTACAATATTATGTGATGCGATGTTACACATGTGAGTGTAAATTTCAAAAAATCATTTTATTAGAGTGAAATAAACATTTTTGACAACATAATTTTAAAATCGGTCTAACTTTGTAAAAAAATATTCGTAAGACACATTAACGTTTAGTAGCGACATCTACAATTAATGTACTAAAATATTTATTGGCTTCTAAAATGTTAGTTGGTGGTCATGACATCTTGTGGATAAAAACTGAAAAAATACTACTACCTCTGACATTCTGCCATCTGTTGGCGATTTTTTTAACTAAATCACAGTGCCATCTATGAAAACTTGTCTTTCTGGAATACGAGATGGCGCTATTATCTTAGTTTTAAAATAAATTGTTCCATTTTTACATTTCTTTACATCTGAAAACTATTTTTATTCAAAATTTAAATCCTTAGTTCTATTCCCATTCTCTTATTTTCCTTTTGTTTTTTATTTGAAGTCATCGATATATGGCTTTAAAATTTATCTGTATATAAAAATATTTATGTACTTATTCATATACATATAATATGTATTTAAAACTAAAAATCAATCAATCTATATTACTACCCATAATTAATTAAGTGGTACCAAATCTATTGTTCTTATGTTTGTTTGTCTTTTCTTCAGAACCCAGACGGTTGGCGGAAAATAAAAATAGAAGAAGAAGAATTTCCGGTCGATAGCAATGATACTCAAGTAATATATTTAATATTGTATTGTTTAAAATAGCTTCTTAAAATCCATAATTTTTAGTAATAATTATTATTTAAAGAATAAAAAAGCTTACTGTGAGTTATCCTTAGGTATATCCTAACATATACCATCGCATCCCGTACCTAGTTCATTATTTTGATATATCTCGTAAGGTTTAGCCAGCGTTAGCAATGTAAACGCCCAAGAATATGTTTTACGACATCATTACAAATCTTTGAAATTCTCAGCTTTTCTCTACTATAATATGCATACATTATTATATACCTACATAATATAAACCTTCCGAAAGAAAATTATTATAGTGAAAACCGTATTAAAATCTGTTAGGTGATTTAGAAAAAATTACCGAAGAAACAGATAGAAGAAGACAGCGAGAATTTTATTATTTTTTATATAGAAAAAAGCGAAATATTTATGGTAAAATTACAAGTATTTAGGAGAAATTATCCGTTAACACCAAATAGGTAGATACGAAAAACTGCGTTCAAATCAACCCACGAGATTCGTAGTTCTTTCGTATCCACATGAGCCCGATTTGAATGTAGCATTAAAAATAGACAAGCTTATATCCATAAAAAATAATAAGAAAAATACTTATGATACCTGAACCGACAGCCTTACATTTCAAAAACTACCTTTTTGAACTATTAGTTTTATAGTTTAATTCTAAAGTCAAAATTTTTGTTAGACGATTTTTAAAATTGATTTATAACTTTTTGAAATCTTCTGTCTTTCTAGCAATACCCAATAGGGTAAAACTGTTTGATTTACCTAATTTTTACATAGAGATAACAAATAACTACCTACTATTGTTTTTATACTGATGCCACTAATTTTAGGCCTATTTCAATATTACCTACATTTAGTAAAATCTTTGAAAAAATAATGTTAACTCAAATTACGAAACATTTTTATAATAATGAACTATTACATGTAAAGCAATACGGTTTCACTCGCGGTCGTTCAACAGCCGATGCTGGAGTCGCGTTACTTCTAAATATATTTGAGGCCTGGGAGGAGTCACGTGATGCACTTGGCATTTTCTGTGATTTGTCCAAGGCATTTGATTGCGTTCATCATGAAACGTTGGTCAGAAAATTACACCACTACGGAATTAGAGATAAGGCTCTGGATTTACTTAGATCATATTTGAATGAAAGAATCCAGAGGGTAGACGTGAATGGAAAGCGTTCCCCTGGATCAGTTGTTGAAATGGGTGTACCACAAGGTTCAATTTTGGGTCCTTTTTTGTTCCTCATTTATATAAATGACCTACCATACCTCGTAAAGGATGACCACGGGATAGTTTTGTTTGCTGATGATACATCTTTAGTTTTTAAAGTTAACAGACGACAAGCAGTAATTGACGATGTGAACATTGCTTTATCCAAAGTGGTACAATGGTTTAATGTCAACAACCTTTTACTAAACGAGAAAAAAACAAAATGTGTAAAATTCACTTTACCAAATGTTAAAAGTGTAAAAACCAATGTACGACTGAATAATGAGGAACTAGATCTAGCTGATACCACTGTATTTCTAGGCATTACATTAGATGCCAAACTCCAATGGGGCCCTCATATTTCTCAATTATCGAATAAGCTCAGTTCTGCAGCCTACGCGGTTAAGAAAATACGTCAATTAACAAATGTAACGACAGCTAAGTTAGTATACTTTAGCTATTTTCACAGCATTATGTCATATGGTATTTTACTATGGGGTAATGCTGCTGATATTGACACAATTTTTGTGCTGCAGAAAAGGGCTGTTCGAGCTATATATAATTTAGGCCCAAGAGAATCTTTGCGGAATAAGTTTAAAGAAATTAAAATAATGACTATACACTGCCAATACATCTATCAAAATCTAATATATGTACATAAAAATATTGATAAATTCAAGAAATATAGTGACCTGCATAATGTAAACACTAGAAACAAAAATAAGCTAGTTCAGCCCACCACTAGGCTCCATAAAATTGGTAATTCCTTTATTGGTAATAGTATTCGCTTTTACAATAAACTACCAGATGATACTTTAAAACTGTCAATAAATAAATTTAAAATTTACATTAAAAGACAATTAATAAATAAATCCTATTATAATGTAAAGGATTATTTAAGTGATAAAAAAGCTTGGGAATGAATTGCTCTTTATACTGAAGTAAGGATGTTTGTGAAACAATGATCACAATAAAAAAAATGTTACTTGGCTGAGTTTCTTGTGGGTTCTTCTCAGACCAGGGCGCGTTACGAACCCTCGTAGCTTTAGTTTAAGTCTTCTAATTGACGTACACAAGTGATCATTGAATTGATACAATGTGTAAAAAGAAGTAAATAAATAAATAAATAAATATACTGATACTACATCAACTGGTTAGAATTACTTTGCAACAAATACTACGGAACGGACACAACTGAGCGAAGCGTTAAATTCTACAAGCAATAAATATATTAGAAATACAAAATATTTATATCAGAAATTGATTATTTTTAGACTAGGTTTTAGACTAATCCTCCACCCCTATCTAAAATTAATGTATTTTTGTTTTAATACAAAGTATTTAAAAAAAAATCGAAATATAACTTTACATAGCGGTATAATCTAATTTAATTCTAGGAAATAATGCAAATGTCCAGACAGACATTAAGGTTGCAGTACCTGAAGCGAATACACGCTCTCTCCTACATGCTCGCTATACCACCGCGGAGAAGGCAGGTCTGGAATAAAGCTTTCAGCTCTGTGATCGGGCTACGATGTCATGACCGTTGATACCATATTATTCCATACATTCTGAGTTCTGTGAGAACTTCTCCAGCCTTCTGAATTCAACGAAAGAAAGATGAACGACGTGGTGGTGATTAATGGACGACCCCCAATGAGTTATTTTTTACTTTGTAGTGTTTTTTTGAGGTCGCTTTTTATATTTTTATTAAAAACTTTTTTTTGGAAATACAAGACATTGTAATATAAAGATAAGCATTTGTTTTTAGGCTTTTTTTTATTTTGTCAATAATGTTAAAACCAAAGTTGTACATCGGTATATTGTAGACTATTTTTAATTTATTACTCAGCATAAATACAAAAAAAAACAGTAAAATTTGCTTTGTTTTATTACATACAATGGCTTCTAAAAATAATTTTGAAAATATGAAAACACAACCACAGTAGTAAAAGTGAAATAGAAACTATGCCTTTATATTATCTACATACATTAAATAAATTGTATGATCTACGCAAAATTTTATTAAGTATTTAGCTTTATATAAACCAAAAACATTTCGAAGAAGCTTTTATGAGTTCTACTTAAAGAGAAACTTATAAACACGAGCATTAATTCTCCTAATTAGATTAACCAACATCGCTCAACATTCGACGCGCCTCGTTCCTTCAGCTCACTCCCTTAGCACAAGCATTACCTATAACTATTAAATACAATATAAAATAAATTACACTCAAAGGACACTCGCCTCACACTATCTCTCTTTATTCGAAATATGAGTATTCTATAAAAATATTAAAAATGGTACATATTTTTAAGAGAGAATGTAAGTCAAATAATTCTTTGATATTATTCTAAATACAAACTTATTAATAAGTAATTCTAAATATAAAGTTTGGTCGAAAACAGGAATGTGTAAAACATGTGACTAGAATTTACTAAACTTAACATCGACCTAAATAAAAATTACATATTTTAACATTTTCATTGAAAACCGACTAACGTTATACACTAAACATTTACGCTGTACACACATTTCATTTGGAACTTGCTAAATAATTGAGATCCTATTATTATAAACAATTAAGACACAAAAATGTTTTTGAAATTATATCTATTCGAACACTTGGCAGATTGATGATAATATAATAATACAACCATTTATAACTAAGTGTTCCGTGTGTCAGTAATTTTCTACCTGCTTAAGGTTAACGCAAACATTCATCATTATACTGGCTCATGATCATTTTTGAGAATAACTTTTAAATGAAATAAATATCAAATAACTACATACATATATTACGTTGAATATTTGCGTCTGAACCCATTTATATAAATAGATAAATAAATAAATATAAATATGTTGGGACATTAACACCTAGCACTATCTAGTTCCATGGTAAGCTACGAGGCTTATGTTATGAATACCAGATAGTTGATAAACTACACATGTATAATTTTAAATACATACATACCTATTATAAATATAAACACCCATGACTGGAGTACAAATATTCGTGCTCATCACACAAATGAATGTCCCCAGCGGGCTCGAACCCGCGATCGCTGGCACAGCAAGTAGGGTCACTACAAACTGAGCCAAACGTGTCGTCGAATATTGTACACCAAAGAGATCTTAGAACAACATTAACAAACAGGCTTAAAATATAATTTTTGGAATCAATGGAGATCAACAGAAGTATCGAAACCTGCGAACTGTCAAATTATTATAAGCTGTTTACAGTTATAAATAATGCATATCTACTAACGAGCTATTTTACATAAATATTAATTTGAGATCAAGGGCAATTTTTCTAATCTATGTCTCGAGCTAGTACTGAGGAAAGGCATATTATGAATAGAGAATTTATTTACAACCAGAATCTTTCTAGTACACCCAGGTGGTGCGCGGCGAAAAAATATCGTAACAAAGAAATTCATTCAAAACGATTCACAACAACAATGCCATCAATACCGATGAGATCAATTGACTTCATATTTGTGAGATGCAGCCTTAGGCGGAAATAACAATAGTGTTATTTTTTGTTCAAAAGCGTACGTCTTGAACGTCTGTTGGCGTGTCTGGGAGCTGTGTTTGTTCTGGCGTCGCTTGCTTCACTGGTTGAACGTGTCTGCTCCTCGGCTCTTGTGGCTGGGTTTCTCTCGCGAGCACTCGCTCAACGTGCCTCGCGACTAGCTCGGCGGCCGCTGCAGGCGTCCGAGTGAGGGTGCATAGATCGTTTATGGTCATGCGCACACGCAGCCCCCGCGCCGCTGCCGTTATACACGCCACGGCGATCAACGACGGTGGCACTAACAGGAACTCGGTTTCTGTTAACAATAATACGTTCAGGTTATTCAACTTTCTAGTGACAATAACAAATAACTTAAATAATATTTAAGTATCACATTCACAAACTAAAGCAGCCAATATGTTTTGTATTGGCCAGATATATTTAGACATCAAGGACGGAGAGTTGAACTGCAGACACTTCTTTGTTTTGATATTTATTTTTTATTACTCTTGTTGTAGCATTACTATGAAGGTATAAAGGCACGCGGAGGCAGGTAGAGCACATCTGTTGCAAGATAATTACCTACGGTGGACAGGTGGTTGGGCACCTTGCATCTTAGCGGCCTTGCATTAATATGTTTTATTTTGTTGACTTATTCTGTCCGCCGTCAAATATATTATATTTTAACTCGCCTACAAAAAACGAAAAGTCAACAGAAATTAATTCGTATCGCGACGAGATTTATTTTAAAGGTAAAGGTCATTCTTCTTAGGGGCGACATAAAAAAAACGCGATACATTTTGCACAATACGAAGGCCATTGTTGTTTGAGAATAAGGAAGGAAAATCGAACAGCTGCCAGATTTGTGCATGCCGTCCCCGTCTGCATCTTTGTGCGTTGTGTACCTCGCGACAATAGATTGAGAATAATGGTAATTTACATCTTAAGTTCAGTAGCCAAGGGCGCAGCTGCAAATTTACCGCGACCAAGAACTTTCTATTGTTAAAATAAAATACAGAAGATTTCCAACACTACGCCTAATCAATTGAACTTAAATCAAATATCGTTATGTCACAAATAAAAATAAGTTTGTGCTTTAATCCGTTGTTACCTCCGAAGCAATAAGCATCATGATCATGTAATAAATATTTAACCTTTTTGGCAAGAAATTAATTCTTACATACATATTAATATATTTAATGCAGGATAAATAATCTTATAATAAATAAAATTGAAGTGTCTATTTGTAATGTCAAAATAACAACTTTTTACTAAATGCAGAAAGTATAAAAAACACTTTTTTTTAAAAAAACCTGTCTCCCTGTCTGTCTACTGGCTAATCTCCGAAACGACTGGAACAATTTCACTGACAGAAAGCTGATATTATAAATAATTTTGGCTAATTTTATTTTAGAAAAAGAATTAGGACTAAAAAGTAGGTAAAGCAAAAAAGGTAGGCGAAGCAAGGGTAAGTCGCTAGTGATAAATAAAAAGATAAACGTTTATTCAATTATTGTGACTAGGTAGAATATACCTATACAGATAAATAAAATTTAAGTGCCTGTTTGTAATGTCAAAATAACAACTTTTTACTAAATGCATGTGAATACTTTATGTTTGTCTGTCTGTTTGATCCGGCTAATCTCCGAAACAGCTGGACTAATTTTGACGGGACTTTCAGTGGCAGATAGCTAATATTATAAGGAGTAACAAAGACTACTCAGAAAAAATAAAAAACACTTAGGGAAGCACTCGAGTGAAGCGAGGGTAAATCGCTAGTTTTAAATAAGATTTATTTATAATATTTAAAACATTTTTTGGATTAATAAAATTTAATAACGTCTTGTATTCTCTCCTTAGGTATATTCTAACGGTGGAAAGCAAGTGATGAAGTGTAAAAACTTAGAATATATAAGTAAGTCGCTTTGGGTGTAAGTCGAGGGAGCTAAGGTGGCAGATGTATCAACACCTGGCACGACCCTTCCGTTTGCTGCCTCTAAGTAGGTACGAACGGGTCACTGAACGCCTACATGCTTCTTACGATAGCCCTTTAAGTTCTTTAACGCTAAGTTGAAAAAACAATATCGTAACACGCGACCGACTCTATATTCCCATTAAAAATGCGAAATGAAACGCTAAGGTCAAGTTAACAGCACTGTAAACAACTGTTTAAGGAAATCAAATCTAATTGCAAATTTTACCCTTATACGGATCGCCATTAAAGTAACTTGTGATTAAAGCTACACTTTCTGGTGTTTCAGGCCTGAGGGTTTTTTGATATTGAGGACTTTTTAGTCATTTCGTTTTCTTCCTAAATTTAAAAAAAAAAGGTTATGAACGTAATAATTCATAAAAATAAACGATTGCCCCCAAAATTTTCTTATACATTTACCAGACTTGTTATATTTCATAGAACTGTTTTATTATTATTGGCATAACGATATTAGTTATTCAATAAATCGACATAATATTTAAAGCAGGCAGCATATTAACGAATCTAAAATGAACGTAAACGATATCGGGCAATCTCGCGAGCACCGGACCGGAGCGATACGTTGTGCGACAGGTTGTCCGTCAGTTGGAGCCGACATCTGCTAGCACGAGTCAAGGGGCCACGCGCCTAAGACTACACCCCCGTCTTACCCTATTCCTTCTAATTACCCCAGCACACGTAATGAGCGTTTCTCCAACAGACTTTATTAACCGTTAAGTTCCGTTTGTAGAACCTGTCTCCCATCACCCTTAATGGGAATCTTTACCTTTTACAAATAGATGCAAAAGTGCAAGGGTTGCAAATAGTTAATATCATTATCTAATTGTGTGGAACTAGTTGTAATATAATACGGAATACGCCTAATGTCTTATTTTGTACTAAGTAGAATAGTTAGTTTAGGGTTATGCAAACGGTCGGTCGTAAATCTGTTACTTTATTGTTAGTATATATCTTCATATTTACATATTGAAAGCGGCAATAGTATATGCACAATTCGTAATTTGTATGAATAACATTTAATTATATGTCAATCATTAAATATTAGATAATATTGAAAGGCTTTGTAAATTATAAACGTTTCATGAAAAAATATGTTATTATACTCATAAAAATGCAATGAGTAAGTAAATTACAATAAATCGGAAGTGAAATAAGAAACGGTTTGATTTTAAGTAAAACCTATCGTAAACGAATAGTATCGGGTTAGATAGCATAGTACTCGTAGGGACGGGACACCAGGTGCTTAGTGAGACGGTCTTTGTCGGGGGCCCTTTGTCGGAGGTCGGGACAAGCCTGGGTATTTGGGTAACAACAATTGCCGCGGGACGTCTTCACGTATTGTCGCCACTCAGCTGGCGCGATCGCTCCCCTTCGTAAGTCGTCCCATAAGTCACCGCGGCCGTGACACGGTTACTTGAATTACAAAATAATAACAAGCGCTGTTTGATTGCTATCTTTAAAGATATTTCACGTAAAAATACGTACATTCCACTGCAGGAGCCGATATACATCCCATGATCGTTTCTCCCTGCGGAAACCAGCTGCCCTGGCATTGGATTCATTGCAGCGATCATTAAAATTGTCTTGAAAAATTTATTTATCGAAAGGAAAAAATCGAGCTCAGTTATAATTTACCTCCCTAAGTCGTCGACATGGTAAACTTGTTTTTTATCTGTATAAGTAAAAAATATTTTATTCGCATAATGAGTTACATTTTCTTACTTCGTTACTTAAAATTAATTTAAAAAAAATATGTGCCATTTACATTACAGAGATAACAATCACTACTGATATTCTAATAAGTTAGGTATATGAAGGGGAGTGTAGGACAAAATACTTGACGAAGTGTGAAACACACTCATTCTATATGTGATTCGTAACTAAATCTTACTATTAAAGGATAAGTAATCAAATCTTCTCTCAGAATAAACTTAATGTTGCAAACATACTCATACAATGTTAGAATTAAAAATATGGCACTTTAACTTTTAATTTACTTTAACTAAATCTATACATATAATAAAATTGTAACTAAGCTTTTTAATTTAATATTTTTTGGAAAATCATTATCATTATCATTGGAAACATTATTATCGATACATAGGCCGAATCTATATTTTTAGAATTTTTGTCTGTCTGTCTGTCTGTTACCGCATCACAGAAAAACTACTGGAGGGATTTTGATGGAATTTGGTATGATGATAGCTGGTTATCCGGGTCAACATATAGGATACTTTTTACTGCGGAAAAATGTCTCTTTTCTGAGAAAAAATACAAAAACCGCAATCTAAGGGT
Source organism: Brenthis ino (assembly GCA_921882275.1). NCBI lineage: Eukaryota > Metazoa > Arthropoda > Insecta > Lepidoptera > Nymphalidae > Brenthis > Brenthis ino. Next base: position 31,950,191 of record OV170222.1, on the reverse strand, counting down.
ATACTAATATGTAAAACCTAAGAATTTGGTTTTTGGTCATCTGAACGCGGGCGGAGCCGCGGGCAGCGCTAGTATTTATATATTTCGTAAAACGTGTAAGAACCAATAACTTATTGTTCATTGGATAAATCATTATGTCCAAATAATAAATAATTAGGTATACTTTTTAATTAACACTTGGTATGTTCAGCCAATCCAGAGTTGCCAGCTGAGAAGTATAAATAACTTTATATCCAGATGCGATGGACCATAGGGGTTAAGTGTCATCAAAGTATCAAAATTTATCGTTATAGATATTAATAGCTAGAGATAAACTAGATAGTGCAATATAGAGTATTTATGATAATATATCATAGATCTAAAAAATGCTTGTATGTAAAAATAACAATTTCAGACGCTTATAGCTAGAAAAATTTAAATTATTTTCAGAAATATAACAATAAACTCAAATTGTATTTAATTCACATTAAATTAAACATTGTCTTATAAAAGCTATATTATTATATGTATTATCTATAATAACAAAGTGGTGAATAGCACCGTTCACGTAATAATTGTACTTTAATGTGTTTAAAGTTAATATGCTTCTAAATAAAAGAAATAAAAATAAAACCTCTTTGTTGTTATTACTACTATTACATATTATTGAAGTGAAATAAAGAAAATAATAATTATAAATTAAATATCTGGACCAAAACTTGACGAACACGTTTATACGCTACAACAGGGCCGTATCGAGCATATGGCGTGGAATACCATAAATCAGATTGAATTCAGATAACGTAATGGCTAGTAAAGTCGAACCAACACATATCGGGCCTCTCGTGTTATCAGCATACCAATGAATAAAACTTATATTTAGCCAAGTTTATTTTACTATCTAATAAGTTTTTAACATAACAATAACTAGAATGTTGATTAGTACAGTGGAACTTATCAAGCGATATTATATTTAACTCGCTACATTTATACCAACTAAGAGAAATATCTGTAACAAAACAATCATTCTGAAAATACCTACATTCGATTACAAAAACATAATTGCAATAATTTGTTTATTTTAACAAAGGGCATTTTTGAAAGGGTCAATACATGGGGTGGGAGCACAAGGTGTACGATATCACGGCACGGGTGGCATGTGCGTTCCGATACATCGACCCTCCCATATACATAAAATGCTCGTGACCACACCATTGCACGCACTCTAATCGTATTGTAATAATGAGAGGACAGCCATTTTTTTTAATTCATATAATCAACTTTACAATTTCAATAGCCTCTATAAAAAAATACATACTTAAATATAGTATTAGGACCATGCAGAGTTATCGATTAACCATAATTAACACGAAGTCAAGGAAGGCCAAATTCCATTCGACCCGCATATAGTGACAACAAAGTATTAGCAAATACTGAAAAAATATATTCCAAATTGTATTATATAGACATATTTAAATTATTTTATTACCTGTATAACAGACTGATGTAAGTGTAAGCGCGTGAGTCCGTACTAGTGGGTTAGACCGACCCCATGGCACTCGAGCTAAAAGAGGTTCCACGAAGTCGAAGGCGGTCGCTATTGATAACTGCCAGTTCAGTCGCTGAAGCAGCATCACTTCCCATTGCTATAACAAATGTTCCACATTAGTATATATGTATGACTTTATAAAGAATATACAAGTGTTTCATAAACTATAAATCAGCCTGGGAACATACGTATTTCTTCCACCCATTGACTGCCCCTACTTTATTTCTTGTAATTAAGGCTTTGTTTATCAAACTATAAGAGAATCAGGAATACCTTTAAGTACTCGTAACCGTCATACACCACAGCACAGACGGAAACCGCAAAAATAGCGAATTGTAAAAGAAAAGGGCAAAATAGGGCAGCGCCTTCTAGGGATACTAATGCAAAGAAGCTCAGAAGTTCAAAAGGGGTGACTATCATTATCAGTAAGTAAAAACAACATTGAAACCTTATATCGTTTCTTTTGTTTATCTTTTAACCTCATTAAAGTATATTTTACTAGCTTCGATTTTATTTCACCACTAAAGAACTTCCTGAAATGAATATTTAAAAATATTCTTTAGTAGCACACAAACGTCTCTTATTCAAATATAAGTTAAGATTATTTCCGAACTTCTCGAACTTAAAGTACATAAGAAAATGTACCAACATATAAATTAAAACTTTTTAATACAATTCTGTAATAATATAATGTAAATAGATGTATGTCATAAAGATACATTGTAATAAAAATATAAGAGATATCAAGAGGTACTAAGTATATATATAGAATTGTACTAATTATAAAACATTTCCCACAAAAGATGATCACTATCCCACATTAAAAGCAACTCAAAATGCTAAATAGTGAGCCAAAGTATGGGAACCTACTATTCCATACCTTCGACCTCATTAACATGTTCATTAGGACTTATCAGGATCATCGCTCGAATTAATTGTAAGGAAATATATGATACAACGCCATACGGTACCTACCTACAGTCCTCCACGTCAAAGAACGATGAGCGCTTTCTCACGGTCACGGTTCACAAAAGACATACATAACATGCTACCAAATATCAAAGCGAATTATCATACCTATCACCTACGATAAAAATATGTTGCCCAGTATTACGTGAGAATTGCATTTTATATCCTTTAATAGATGCTTAAGATTTAGTTCATATATATAAAGTACTCGTAGCTTGACATTTGTTTAGCAAGGGTGGTAGTTGCGTGTGAATAAAGCAACAAGTCAAAAACTCACGAGTGTTAGCGAACTAATTGATCAGATCACACCTGTCTACCTGCTCACACAATATTACCATTATAAATTTATGACAATCATTCGTAATGACCTACTGTGTGAATGTTTACAACACAATAGTGCGCGCTGGATTATAATGAATGAACTACTGTACTATACATACTCGTACATCAAGTGCTACGGATGTAAGAAGAATCGTCTTATCATGACGTCTCGCTACCCACATTTCCGTCGGAAGTTGCGACTAATTCAAGACTTCGTCACATGTTGCAGCTTTGTACTTGTAAGAAGGCGACATGAGGTATGACTTCCCCCAGAATTCGTCATCACGGAAGAAGTAATTACCGGAAACTCACAAACAAAACTTTAAGGAAACGGGTAATATAAGGTTGTCCCCTTAGGCCTTAGGGTGAAGATATGACATTTGACTCGGCTAATCGAGTTCATTCACTTTCACACACAATCAAAACAATACAGCGACTTGCGGTCGTCGCAGGATGTAAGGTGATGGTGCCTCGCGACGCGTTACCTTACAATTAACCTTTCACAAGATATAATCTACTTAAACTAGTATCGTCCCGTCTCATAAAAAATTCTTCCTTCCTTATACTCCATTAGAACTGTGTCTTAAAAATTTCAAAATAAAGTACAACATGAAGTATAATTGTATATTTAAAATCTTTGTGATTACTGTCTTACCCTGACTTCATGTGGATATACTGAGTTGTCAGTATACGCGCACAGGAGGTCCACTGACAACGGATGACATTGGCGGAATTTGGAGGCCAGCAGTAACGCAGTCACAGCTAACAATTGCAACTGCTGCCGTGAGATAGCGCGCTGTGCCAAGAACCTGTCCATGTAGCTCACGGCCAGAGGAAACACCTGTTCTTCGCACTGTTGTTCTTCGCAGACCTGATAATATAAATACAATACATTAAAGGTCTAATTTATGTTAGTTTAATTAATAAAGTACTTTGAAATATGTAATTGAGTTCTTAAGCCCCGACGCAAAAACGACGGGGTATTATAAGTTTGATGTTTCTGTGTGTGTCTGTCTGTTGCAGCGTAAGCTGCCGAACGGATGAACCGATTTTGTTTGTATGTTTTTTTTGTTTGAAAGGTGAATTAGTCGGGAGAGTTTTTAGCTATGTTTTTATAAAAATCGGTCCAAGATGGTCGGGGGTTTTTAAATTTTTAACTTATCACTTGTATTTGTTGTTGTTCCTAGGTACGTTTTAACGGTTAGTATGGAATAGATAAACTATATTATATTATAGTATGATATATAGCCTATAGCCTTCCTTAATAAACGGAGTGTCTAATGCAAAAATATTTTTTAAATTGGATTAGTAGTTCCTCAGATTAACGCGTTCAAACAAACTATGCCTCTTTATAATATTAGTATATATTTACAAACATTAAGATACGTCTTATAGAATACACATAGGTAGATTAGATACATTTCGTTAAAAATTCTCGAAATCATCATTTAGTATCAGCTTTTTTTTGTACACATCTTTTAAAACACAACTTGTAAACATCCAGACCAAACGCGTGGGCCGATTTTGATGTATATAACTCATTATTTTTGCCATACATACGTATGAATTGCATACAAGGAATAAAAAGTTCATACAAACTATTATCCCGTATTTCATCCCTTTGGGGGTTGAATTTTGAAAAATCCTTCCTTAGTGGATGCCTTCGTCATATGAAGAATACGTGTGCGAAATTTCAATTTTCTAGCCAGTAATCGCTTTTGCCTTTTTATGTATAATACTCGTATAATATAGATAGACAGATTCCTTCATCAACTTGTTTTTAATTAGCTTTTATACAGACAAGTTTTTTATTTTTATAATTACTATATTTATTCAATGATAAAAGTTCATTATATATTAATAATAATTAGGCGTTTATATGTATAGGTAGTGTAAAAATTACTAAACGGGGGTTTTCAGCTGGCACCGACTTCGAAAATATCTGATTAGGTTTCTATTCTAAATGAAAACCCCCGTTTAGTTATTTTTTACATTTTAGTGCCTGGAAGTCAGTTTTTTTTTTAAGTTTTTGTTTGTCCATTTTTAGTGTAGACGTAATAAGAGGGTAATTTGTTAGAAGAAAGTTTTTTTTATAACATGTTCAATTAAGCAATTTATTTAAAAAAAATTTGTTGATTTAAAAAAAAACGCTTGACCGATTTCGATAAAATTTAAATGGGACCACCTGGGAAGTATACCCTTTGAAACAAAAAAAAATCCAAATCGGTACAGCCGTCTTCGAGTAATCGGTGAACATACATAAAAAAAATCGGACGAATTGAGAACCTCCTCCTTTTTGAAAGTCGAGTAATAATAAACGTAGACCATATTTTGACAACTGCTTCAGCTGAGATTTTACCAAAAATACATTATCTTAACATGCATTGAAAGTGACCAGGAGATTCACTATGAAATTATCTTTTTATGTCGGGGATAAAAAATACGATAGAATAAACTCTAAAGAGATACCTTCAACTATGGCAACTGCCTGTGATTTCACCTTTCGCATTTTGAATCACAAACCATAATCCCTGCTGCGCTTGCCTACTTTATAAATTTGAAAAGTATATTAGCTTTTTTAATAAGACTAAAATCTGATTAATAAAAAAGTCGCAATGAAAGCCGTTCCGGAATGATGCGCGACTTATCTAACATACAAACATCTTCTAAAACATATATATTTTTTCAAGTTCTAATAACATCTACTAAAAAATCTCGTAAAGTATTCTATGTGCAACTATGAACCAGTTTAAATTTTTATTTTTAGGTATGTGTTATTTAGATTAAAAAAAATCTAACATGTAACTACTTAAATTACGGTGTTTACAAATAATATTTTCATTAAATCATTCATTAGCAGTTATGTTAACTAAGTCTACTTCTTAAACTCACAAAATTATACTCGTAGACACTTAAAATGCGATGCGCATACGCAAGAATTAACCTGAATATTTATTACTTTCATTTTCAATATACCTACTTATTTAAGGCTTTCTGATAAGTAGGTACATATATAGAGCCGTTGAATAGCATCGTAAGTTATGGACATTTTTTGCAATCCCGTTTACACTACATTATAAAGATTCCGTTGCTCGTTGAACTTGAACAGAGCTTTCGTAAAAAGTTAGGTAAAAAAGTTTCCGTTCACAGCCAACGATTCTAAGGGCTCATATCTAGCAAACGTGAGCACACGTGCATCGTAGCTATTGTTGTATAAAGTTTAATCTTTAAATGTAATTGGTTTATAAATATGTAATTTGATTCAGATTTGTGAATGTTACATCATATATTACTTTCATTCTTTGTCACATATACTATTAAATGTTCCTTAGGAAAAATAGTCCAAAGAATCTTTTTTTTACTATAAATTACAATTTTTTTTACAATTTACATTATGCAAATAATGTGAATAATATGGTAAACAAGCTAGGTACTTGAAAAGTTCGTAGTGAATATAATAATTTAAATAGCACATAACTATCTACTAATATATTGTCTACAAAGAACGATCGGCAGGTCATCATAAAATTACAGGAAGCAGGTAAGCTTCAATTGATATTTGATGTACCTACAACATTTTATAAATTATTTACTATATAAACTTAAGTCATTACTTTATAATGACAAGGGCTTGAGAAGGAGCTTTTCTTTTATTTTACATAAGCCATGAAACGAAGATCTCTAGAAGCTCAAGTTCACTTACGAGTTACGCTCTCAGAAACTTAAGGTCATTCACTTCAATTTTAATCAGCTGTTGTCGGAAGTTGTAGGCGATAGTTTAACTTCATTGAAAAGGGCGTATAATATTCATAATAAGTTTTTATTTAAATTAGTAAATTAAGTACGTTTCATCATCATAACAAAAGAGAAGTAAGAAAAAAATGATATTACCTCCAGCATCCAAGTGGTGACGACCTTTCGCATAAAAGGTTGTATATCAATTTGTACATGTTGAAAATAATCTGTGTGTAGTGCATGGACCCTCTCAAGAGTCAGAAGGTTCAGCAAAAGTCTTGGATCACGATCCAGGGCTCTGTCAGGCCCAGCGACGCACATGTCTACTGTCCTCCCGCTAGAGTTGCTGTTATGTCCAGAATTTTGTAGATTCTCTCCACAAGATAAATCCATTTTAATCACACAATATCACTCGAACACCACAACAAGTACTAAAACTGAAGTTATTCTAAGCTTAAATTCATAGATCGCGTAATGTTTATATTTTAAAACAAATTGTAGTACACCGTTGCTGCCGACACAGCCGCCCCGTAAGCGGCCCAACAGACAAGTGTGTTCACTGTTCTGTCAAACTACTGCGTATTGGAAGTTGGAACGTGCGTGTAAACTGTAAAGGCTCGAAGCCCTACGAACCTCCCCTCTACGGTACCTTTGGCTTGGAGACCGTTCATATTTTTTGTGTAGTTTCTATAATATAGAAACTAGCAGAACTCGCGGCTTCGCCTGTGATCGAACTACAAAAAAATTATTTCGCAAAATACACTATATTATTTGCTAAAATAAAATCGTCTTTCATATTATTTCTTATAGACCAGGGCTGAAGATTTTGACAATGGTAAAAAGTGGAAAAAAATAATAGTAGGATGAAACCCATTGGAAAAAGAAGAGAATTTAACGAAAATAAAATGAAAAATAATTTACGAGCGATCTGAGGTCGAGAAGTGGAAGGGGGTGGCCTTTTAAGGGTATCTCGATTTCCGGAAAAACTACAAGTCCTATGGAAAAAAGGTAAACTTAAAAGTTGTAGGTAATAAAAAGATCTACAACTTTAGTATTTACACATTTTCACATAACCTCAAAATTTATGTGAAAAATTCAAATAACGAAGCTTTTGATTTTTTATTTTTATCTTTTACAAAAAAAAATCACAAAATTTTTTTTTTCACCAACCATAATCCATGTCACCCTATGAGTTTCTTTATAATATAGGTTACCTGGAAGAGATCACTTTAGTGATAAGGCCGCCTAATACATAACACTAATATTTGTCAATACACTAATATTTGTTAAGTTATATATTCATTTATATTGTATTTTTATTTTTGGTGCAATAAAGGATTGATAAATAAATAAAATAAATAAAATTAAGTCAAAACTTGCCTTTTTATGTCCCAAATACACTGTATTTTTTTATTTCAAATACTTATTTTTTCACCTTATTTTGACTTAATATCGAAAAAGCACCCTAATTTTCAATCGCAAATTCTCCCGTCAAAATAATTGCTTTTTTAAAAAAGTGGGCGGGCTTTTTGTTCGTTGAAATCTCTACTTTCTGATAGTGTAAAAAAATATACATTACTATAGTAAATTTTCTCAGTCAGTGTAATAGAGTAAGAGAGTACAATGATACAACTTGCATACAATGTTTACGACTTTAGATTCATGTAAGTCGGCTTATATGGGTTTTTTAACTAATAGGCTGACATCTACGTTATTTTTAAAGACCCAATGATAATATGTACATCTAAAGCTTACAGACCTTCTTTTTTAAATTACTTACATATCTATATTAATATTATACATGTGAAAGTATGTTTGTTTATTTGTTTGTCCTTCTTTCACGTCGAAACAGAGTAACGAATTGGCGTGATTTTTTGTGTTTGTGTTGAGACAGTTGGGGGGCTGAAGAGTGATATAGGCTACTTTTTAGTGCAAAAGATTACCTAATTCCCACGGGAAAACACATTATAATATAGTCCAAAAAAATATTTACGATCAGAATTACTTGAAACTTGGTAGTAATGCTCTTCAATACAATTAAATAAATACATGTTTTAGCACTCTTCAAAATTCACCTCATAAGGGGGTAAAATAGGGATGAAAGTTTGTATGAAACTTACCTTTTTAGAGATTTTTTACAGTGTTAGCGCGAGCGAAGCCGCGGGTTCCGCTAGTATACAACAAAGTATCATTCTTATTTTGATTAGATTTTCGCCCGCGGCTACGCTCGCGTGGACAAAAAATTTTGCTAAAGTTTTAATTTTCATTGAATTTATTTATATGTTGCCATATAAATTTTTACTATTATGTGTTCATTTATATTATTCATACTAATATATATGTGAATGCGAAAGTATCTCTGTCTGTCTGTTACTTTTTCACGCTTAATTCGCTCAACCGATTTAGACGAAATTTGGTATGGAAATAGTTCGAGACCCTGGGAAGGACATATGATAGTTTTACCCCGGAAATCATTCTTTAAGGGGGTGAAAGTGGGGGTAGAGCAATCGTTTCTCAAGTAAGGGATATAAAACTCATCATATATCGTGTTTTCAAAAATGTAGCACAAAAATAACTCATTTTGGACTTGACTGATGATGAGCCAGAAAATTTAGTTATTAAAGTGTTTCAATTTGTTATTAAATAATTATTAATACTGAGATATTTCCTAAACATTTAAAATTAAAAATTAGAACATTCGTTGAATGCGGCAAAGAAATCATGACCTAGTGTTCCTAAGTAAAAAATATTCCGAAATTATTTAAAAATGTATGTGTCTACAAATACTATAATCTATGTACACAAGAATTCGTATTTTAAACACTTTTAATAAAAATTACTATTAATAAAAAAAGTACCTAACTAAAAAGATGGAAACAAGTTAAACATAATATACACAGTAAACACGTAGCAAAATTAGCAGTAGTAGGTACCACATATGTACGTAGTGTGTTTTGTTGTTCATAAACTAATTAGAAAATCCCTCTGGACCTTCTCATTAATTTATATGAATAATGCGAAGTCTTTTGAATCTACTTTAATGATGGGAGTTCCACAAGGATCTCTTCTCTTTTACGTATTGTTAACTTTCCTATGCGAAACAACTATGTGATATAACTATGTATAGTGCAATTATAGCACTCTTTGCTGATAATACCTCGAACTATGACGGTGTAGACAGAGCATTGTCCAAGTATAATACTTCAATGCACTGGTAATACCAGCAAAAAAATCTCTAAAAGGTGAATAAATCTTATTAATATGTAATTATCTTATCAACAGATGAATAAATGTTTCATGCCTTTTATGCCAAGTTCTGTGATAGTTTGTGGAATTTCAATAGGTATGCGATGCATCCACATACTATATCGAATCGACATATTCAACAATTGAAAATTATAATCAAAAATATATTGATGGTAATGATGTCCACCTGACTGATTTCTGCCACGGCGGCCAACCTCACTGAGATTAGACAACTGCGCAAGAGATATTATTATGCACAAATGTACTCGCAGACACCAGTACACTACTATCTATTCCTTTTATTCTCAAAAATTCCGATGTGACAATAATTCGACACGACCGGTGAGAGATCAGGCTCAGCCGACGGCTTTACGTGCTCTTTCTCCGAGGCACGAGGTGAAACACCGCCAACTTTCCAACTCCGAGCTGGGACTTTCTAATAGAAAGATTCAATAACTTTTAGGATTCGATATACTTAGAAATACTCAATAAACTTGGCTCGACCCGGGACTCGACCCAGAACCTCCAAATGTGTAGGCGTGTGCAGCTAGACACTCCACCACCGAGACAGAAAAAATAAATTAGTAATTACCTAATAATTGTCTATTCGGGAGTTTCTTGTAGATAATAATGTGTAGAATATTATATTATGATAATGTTATAACGCATTTAAAAGAGCAACTGTACAGTTTCTTACCGGCATTCTCAGCAAAACTGCATTCCAAGCCGATGGAAGCTCCCTCACGGGCTGATAGCCCACAGGTAGGCTATACCCTAACTCTATTTAAGGTAAGTATACGATTTAGAGTTGGTAACAGTCAAGATTCAAGGTAATTTTCATTTTATTTTCATTAATATTCAATATAGTAAAACGGCACAAAATAATCGGCAATATAAGGTATCAGAATGTAAAATTTTACTAAATTAGGTGCATAAGTTGTATAAGTTATTATAGTTTTTTAACTATCCCACGGGAACTATTTAATTTTCCGGAATAAAAAGTATCTAAGATGTTGCCCGGGGATATAAGGTACCACCATGCAACATTTCATTTAATGCGGTCCAATAGATTCGGAGGTTAGCCCGTACAGACAGAGAAACGAAAAAAATTAAAAAAATCTGGATTTGTTCTATTTGTCTTCTTACATCCCCCTGACTCGGTTTTTAGCATTTTTTTTGCTATGTACAGACATTCGACTTCTACTGTTTTATTATGGTATAGATAGATAACATTACCATGCTTTAGATATCTTAATTAGTACCGACAGGCGACACCTGAGATATTTCTATTTAAAATAGTTGACAATATAAAGTAAAAAAAATATCTCAAAATTGTTCTTATAATAACTAATGCATAGATATTAAAAATCTACAAATCAATTGGTTGAAAATGAAAATTTTCTGGGTTTAAAAATGAAAGCTGTACAGATCAGAGTAGTTACTTTATATTTTTATGACTTTTAAAGCATAATAACAATAATAAAAATATTACAATAAAATGAAAGAGGTGTATTTATTCAGAGGGCGAGTGCGCACGCCAGAGGAGGGCCGAGGGCGAGCAGCTGCGGGTGCGCTGCGACCGCGCCGGGTGCGCGCGAGCCGGTTGACACTATAACAAAAATCCCCACACACCTGATGTCTTAAACTAGTCATTATTATAATTCTCCTTTCAGATTTCAATAGGATCAGAACAAGTAATCGCGTGCCCTGAACGCAGCATGTGCCGTTGAGCCTAATTACAATTATAATTTTATGAATATGATAATATACTAGTAAATGCGTTATAATTAGAAAAAAACACATTATTATTCAGGTGTGTCTTCTGTAAACTTTTGATTGTAATATGGAATATAAGCACATATAGCTTTCCAATCTGTAAAATATACCATACTTATGAAACTAGCCGTCGTAAATCCTAGGAAAGAAGCCGTAAATCCAGACAGTTGTTCCAATTGCTTTTTTCCAAAAATCATAATGAGTGAGTACCTACGAAATAAATTCCTAAGTTTTTCTGCTTTATTTTTTAAAATTTAAATTAATTGATGTGTCAGTGAAATAAGGTCTTAATACAGATTAATAAATCAAATTCAAATATAATGAATAATCTGTACTTTTATTATTAGACCAATCGGAATCAGTTTATTTTTAAGAGAAAAAAAATTGAAAACCTGAAGTTTTATGATTTAAAAATGTTAGCAGGTATTTATGGAATAGAAATTCGTAAACTGCCCTCAATGCCCAGTTAAATATAGCCATATAGTTAAATAGCCCCGAAAAATAGAGGGACGCAAAGCGTTGAAAAATAGTTTTTTTCATTTTCCGGCTTACTGTGACGTTCTATCGAAAAATATTTTTTTACAAAAGTTGTAGGTCTAGTAAAATGTACAACTTTAATAACTAACACTTTTTACAATAACCTCAAAGTTTTCGAGATATTTGCAAAAAAAAATCGGTTTTTAATTGTTTCTTGTTTTTTTATTTTTTATTTCTAGAATAATCTTTTGATTCCCATGAAACTAAGGGAATGAAATCTTTGAATACATATAATAAATAAATAAAAAATGAAATTGAAATGTTTAGCCATTTCGTAGAAAAGTATGTTTTATGGTCTCGAGAGGCTGAAAATCACCCCCAACTTCAAGTGGGCGTTTACATTTAAAAAAAAAATCGTTCAATTTTCAAATATGGCTCATTCTTTTCGTCTTGAACTCTACTTTTTGAAAATATAAAAACATTGTAGAAATCGATAATTTTTACTTTGTAAACTACATTTTTTTCAATATTATTATTAAAGAAGTGCACTTTATTGGGCAAATTTTTATAAACTGATTAGTGATTACACGAACGTATTTTTCGGCAAAAAACGAAAAAGATGGTTTCCTTAGGTTTTTTATTTGACGTTTATTATTTATACAATGTCGCCGCAAACATTCCAACTTTTCGATTGATGAGTCGTCAAAAAATTATAAAAGGTGGAATTCACGTAAAATACACCAGGGGTTTTGTATTTTTTTTGCCGTAAAATCTATTTTGTCATAATTTTTTCGAATTTATCGATATTTTATTAGTTTTTGATCGATTTTGAAGTTGATTTTATTGATTTTTCTAAAAAAATTTGATTTTAAGGTAATTACAGAAAGAAATGAAAATCATTCATAGTCTAATCTTGTTTATTCTTTAGTTAAAAATATATTTAAAAAATTAAGTTACAAAATTAATATATAAAATTAATATATAAAAAATCATAAAAAATGTAAAAAAATAAAAAACACTTTTTTTTCTAAAAACTATGATAGGCATATACTTTTAGATATATGACTTAAATTTATAAAATAACCCTTTAATCTGCTGTGCTTCCATTAAATGCTAAGATATTGATGATAAAAAAGAAAACGATCCTTTTTTATTGAAAGTATCTCAGGAAAAAATCGACATAAAGAGTTTAGTAATTATAAAAAGTGGCATATATATAAAAGTTGTAGTATTTTACTAGACCTACAACTTTTGTACAGAACATTTTTCGATAGGATGTCACAGTGAGCCGGAAATTGCAAAAAAAATAGCATTTTTTTGACGTTTGCATCCCCCCATTTCTCGGAGGTAGCTGGGACAGGGACAAGGAGCATTTCACGGATTTTTGTTTCTTATGTACCTGCTAACGTTTTAAAGGCTTGAAGCTTGAGGTTTTAATTAAATTTTTTTCTCTTAAAAATAAACGGATTCCGATCGGTCTAAAAGTATAAAACTATTTTTCTTTCTATCATTTATAACTAGCAGCTTACCCTCGCTTCGCTCGGGTGCGAAAACTTATGGCATGGCCGATTTTTCTTTAAGCATTTTTAAGACCTACAATTTTCTACTAAATTCTTTTGATGTATCTCATAAAGTTAAGCCAGCGTTAGCTATGTAAATTTCTAAGGACGACTCTATAGAAGAACCCGTTATTGTGTTTTCCCGTGGGAACAAAGATTTTGCTGCAGTAAAGGGCATCCTTAATGTTGACCCGACTTTTAACTACACAAAATTTGGTTAAAATCGGTTCAATACTTTTTGCATGAAACCGAATACACAAACAGACGAACAGACTTACAGACAAAATTTTTGTTTTGGGTTTGTGCAGATTTTGCTAAGTTACCATTTTATTATATACTAGCGACTCAACCTCGCTCCGCTCGGGTTCGTCCCTACATGCGTTTTAACGTTTAGTATAGATTTCTCAGAGATGCGATATTTTCCCGCAGTAAAAAAGATCATATACGTTGACCCGGATAACTAGCAATTATAAAAAATAGATAACCATATCATCATACCAAATTTCATCAAAATCTGTCCATATATTTTCTCGTGGTGCGGTAACAGACAGGCATACAGACTGACAAAAATTATAAAAACTTTAGATTCAGCCTTTGTATCAATAATAATGTTTATTTCAATAACATTTTCCAAAAAATATTTATTGTAGAGATTCGGCTTAGTTACAATTTTATTTGTATAGATGTGTGTTTCAGCCTCTGATTTAATATTTGCATGTGTCAATGTAGTCTCTGAGATTAAAAAACAAACTATAGCATAAAATAAAAAGAAGTATTTTTGTTTTATTCAAAGATACCCAAGATGGTATAAATTGAATTATTATACAAGTATTAGATTGTTGTCTATGAATATGTGTCATTTGTCAGTGACAGTTGTTAAATTTGACGGTTACTCGAATATTTTGCATTACTAAACAAGTAATAGCTTCGCTCTTGCAATTTTCTTTCTTAAATGATCTTTATCTACCTCGTACAATCTAATTTTATTGGCATAGTAAATTATACTCAATTAGTCATCACCAAACGAAACAAAAGAATTGAACTATATTAAAATTATTGGGATTATTTTAACCGTTTCAAACTAAACGCAACGAAATTGAGTATAGTATTTTTAATTTACCATGACCTCTGAAAAAGATCCACTTGTGAGTGAAAGATCAGGCACTGTACGAGAAGTTGGTAATCACGCTATATGGAGTTTATCTTCCTGTAAACCAGGTTCGATGACAACATTTTTAAACTTAAAATAACAAGATTGTAATACTCCTTACTGGATTTTAATGGATTTTTACATACAGGTTTTGGCATAGATCAACTTCGAGATGATTGTATGGATACATACTGGCAATCAGATGGCCAGTTGCCCCACTTAGTTAATATTCAATTCCAAAGAAAAACAATGGTTTCTCATATTTACATCTATACAGATTATAAACTTGATGAAAGCTATACTCCCAGCAGAATTTCTATAAGAGCTGGAACACATTTTAATGATTTACAAGAAATAGAAGTTATTGAATTGATAGAACCCAGTGGTAAGAATATTTCTTAATATTTAATAATAACTAATAATGAAAACATTATGTTATGTATAAAATACTTACACCTTATTTTTGTTAAAGGCTGGGAAATGATACCAATAAAAGATATTCATGATAGACCAATTAGAACTTATATGATTCAAATAGCAGTTTTAAGCAATCACCAGAATGGACGAGATACACATATGAGGCAAATAAAAATACATTCTCCTTGTGAACCTACATCCTTTGATATAAACAAATTTAGAAATTTCTCAACTGTACAATTTCAGCAGTATGCAACAATTCGATAAAGCCAATAAAGCTTTAACTAAATTTTTGTACCTTAATTTGATATATGACTTTAAATGTAAACTCTAGTAAATATCCAATTATTTTATTTTATCCGGATTTACAATTAAAAATTATAATAATTTTTTTTGTAAGTAAATGAGATGTTTTTTACTCAGATTCCTCACTTTCCTCACTTGCTTGTTGTAACCAAGCAAAGAATTTTACTAATGAAGTTTGTGCAATTATTGGGCTTTCAAAGTCTTTTAAGTCTTCATACCATTCCAACAATGAGTCTTCATCTACAACATCAGTTTCATATAGTAAATGGACTACTTGGCCAGCTTTTCCAGAGAGCCATTCATTGTTAATGCAACTGTCCTAAAGGATTATAAATAAATAAATTTTATTAATACTGATAATGATATGATATAAAAGTAAAATTTATGGAAAATAAATAGAATGTAGAAAATTTTACAATAATTAATTAATTTAATTTTAAATACATATGAGTATGTACATCTTGTGGCAAAGATGAAATGTGTATGCCTCGACTGCATAATACTATATTTCATCGTGAACTTGTTTTCATCTTTTTAGTTACCTTTTATGCAGTCAGGTTTTTTATTTCTATAATTTAAAACAATAATAGACCTTTTTGGATCTAGTCTTTTGTTAATTTAACTTAAATAACAAATCAATACATGTAATGTCATCTATAGACATTTAGTTGAACTAATTTACACATACTTACACATAGCAAGACTCACAGCAAGTACCAATTGTGCAATAAAAAATTTAAAGACACTAAATGGTGCCTGGAATCTACCATCTTCATTTTTAATTATTTTTATGATGTTCTCCTAGCCGATTCCGGCTATAGCGACCGATCTCATTGAGAATAGCCAACTACGCAGGAGATATTATAGTGCACAAGTGTACACGCAGACATAAGTGCGCTCTCTATTCCTGTCACTCTCGTACTCCAGTGGGACGACTGCTCGACACGACCAGTGAGAGTTCAGGCGCAGGACCGACCGCTTTACGTGCTCTCCGAGGCACGGGGGTGAAACACCGCCAACTTCCCAATTCCGGGCTGTTAATGAGACTTACTATACAGAAAGTCTCAATAACGAAACTTGGCCCGAACCGGGACTCGAACCCAGGACCTCCGAGTGTGCAGCCGTACATGCTAGTCACTACACCACCGAGGTAGTTAAATATTTTTATATAGCCTATGACACTCATCTTATGAAGACAAATCAAAAGACATATGAATTGTCAAAACTGTTTTAAATAAAATATTCGCATAAATCTAAGAAAGTATTAATGTCAAAACTGGTTAATCCATTAATTATGAGAGAACATAGTAGCAGACGCACATACAGGTCAAATACAATCCTCCTTTTAGCTGCACCAAAGTAGAATAAAAATTAATCAAAAGGTTTAAAATTACTTACTTCAACAGCTCTCAAGCAATCCATAATTGAAGATTTTGTCTTGATGTAGTTTGCTAGGACTGGGCGGAAGAATTTTAAAATATCTTTAAGAGTAACTAGCACGCTCTTGCTAGAAACTAAAGCTGGCATACTAAGCAGAGCTCTAATAACAAAGAAGTTTACTTCATGTAATTGAATATTGTAGGCATATCTTGATGAATTTATTTCTAAAATGAGATAGTCGCACTTTAGACTTTCTTCATATCCTCTTGCTAAACTATCTATTACTTCTTGAAGGAATACTAAAAAGAAATATTAGAGTTTAAATGAGTCATACAGATAAAACAGTAAATGACAAGATTATGTGAATTGCACTAGGAATAGTATTTGATTTATAAATATAGCAATAGTAAATAAAATCTATAACAAAAAAAACTTATAAGTATAAATATTTTTTTCAAAAATTATTTCATCTGGTTTATTATACTTACTGTTGGTATCTTCTGGAACAGGTGAATCAGGTAAAGAAGATTCAGCACTGCTGTCAGAAGAGTAACATGACTCACTATCACTCCATTCTTTTTCAAAACCAATAAATTCATCATCTCCATCTTTTGATGATTCATTCTCCCATTCTGTAGCATTTTCTGATACTGGTGTGTGTTCTAAAAAATAAGATTTTTAACTAATTGTTACCCAACTCTTACACACTTCTTTACTTTTTTATTTGTTTTATTCTATTACAAGCAACATATCATAGTAGAAAGTATACAGATCAATAAAAAAAAGTAGGAAAACAAAAAAACAAGTTAGGGTTTGGTAATATGCCAATAACTCATACTAAGAAATAATATTATTTAGTGTCGAGGGCAATAATTATATTATTTCGTCACAAACATAAATTGAAACTTTAAATTCTAATTCAATTCTTTTTTTAATGGTTTGAATTGAATTAAAATCATAAGTAATTTTGATTTGATCTATACTTAAAAGAATTATTGTCAGAAATTAAATTATTTATATAAAAGAAATTAACATACCAGCATTACTTTTTAACTCTTCAAGAATATTTCCTTTAAGTTGACTTCCAGATTTTACACAAACACAATCTGAAGCTATAACTCCTTGTAAATTAGAATTTTCTTCAATTGTGCATCCAACATCAATAAAACAGTTCAGAATTTTACAATTATCCTTGATAACAACATTATTCATTATATGACTGCCTTGAATAACCACATTATTTCCAATGGTACAATTATCACCAATCATAGATTTCGAAATGCAGGACATGTCACTTATATGAGTTCGTGACCCAATAAGTACATCTTCTACTAGTGTGCAAGATCTAAAAAAATCATTGTGGTTTGTATTAACATATTACATGATATCCATTTTATAAGTATAATATGGATATCAAGTAATATGTTAATACAAACTGATGTTAATAAAAAATATTGATTGTAACTTAATATATACCTGCTAAGTGTTGAATTGGTTTTCCTAAATATATGATTACCCATATACATGTAATTGTTTTTATAAAATGACCCACTTTCAATGGTAATTGGATAGACCCAGTTGTGCAATATATCCCAACTAAAAAAGTAAAATAAAAGAAAATGATAACATTATTTATTATAAAAATAAATAAATATTAAAAATGGTGCCTTACCAGACAGTTTGATAAGTTTTCCAATTTGTTATTGCTGCTGCATATTGATTTCCTTTCAATAAAGTGTAATATAAGGAACTAGCTAAAATATCCTCATTTATCAAAATTCCATGGATAAAATCATTTCTTGTTTGGAAATCAAAATTATCAGAAAAAAGAGGTGGAACTGAAGGTGAACAAAGTGCTATATTGGCATCTACCAAATTATGATGTAATTGGACTTCAGAATGATGCAATACACACTCCTAAAAACACAATAAAATATGCTTACCACATGACAATATAGATTTTAATTAAAATAAACATTATTTGTTTCTGATCTCAAAGAGCTAGTAGAATTTGAAAAATTTGTTTTTAATTTTATAGCACATTTATTAAGGAAGCATGATACTATAAACTGTAGATTTCATGCAATTCATGGACAATGTCGAGTCATTCATGGACACCTCCAGGTAAATTTCTAAGAAATGAATTAAATTTCTAAGAAATCTATTGTTACATGTAACGCCGGCGTGTCCGCGGTTGTGGAGGGATTAAATTACTTACTAAAGGTAAAGAAAACATAGTTTCACTTGATTTCGGTTTATATTTCTGATGCATCAAAATTTTATGAGTTCTTCCATCAGCTGCCAATAGAAGAGTTTCATCGTTGCTTATCAAAGGATGCTCCCATGCAACTTCTTTATAAACCAAAGTCATAGCTGCTCCTTTATCTTTCTTACATGTTTGTCTAACAAGAAAGTAATAAAAATAAAATATTTAATCAAATTAAATACAATTATATACCAACAGCATATTTTAATTTTAGATCTCAATAAGCATTTACATACTATGTTTAAATATTAATTTAAAGAATTGTATGTTAGTGTTATAAAAGAAAGTACTTATGTTGTTCTAATAATGCAGAAAAATTCATATTTGTTATTGAATTTATTCCAAGAAGAATAAAGTAGCCTCGGACTAAACTTGCTGCATCTATTTCTCTCATTACATCTCCCATAGTCTGGCAAGTATCAGAAGAAAATATTTGCACATCCAACATAGAAGTCCATGGCACTTTCTGTTCTTTACTCTTCCTAAAAATATTAAAATAAAACATATTATTAGACTTATTCAATGAGAGTTCAAAAAACATTTAAGTTTTGTTTCTGTTACGTTTTAGTCTTACTTTACGTGATCTTTTATTTTTAAGCTGTCATGACAGCAAAACAGTATAGCTTCTCCAACACCTCCTGATACTAAAGAGTCTAATACATAATCAATTAGCGGTACCCCTGCAACTGGAAAGAGTCCCTAAGAAATAATTATTTTTATTAATGTTTATCTTGTTTGTTAAACGAATAATCACAAGACATTATTTTTAACGTACCATAGGTTTCTTATTGGTTATAGGATTGAAATTATTATTAAATAAATCCATAATAACCACTGCTTGAATGACATTTTCTTTTTCATTTTCCATCTCTTCGTGGGAAGAAAAATATAAAATTAATAAATGTAATTTACTAGAGATTTTTTAATTTTAAATAGACAGCTGGCACTTGGCATTTGGCAGATGCCAGGAGATAGGTTATATTTTTGTTGTCAAAAAGTCTGCTTTGCAATCCTGCCTTATGGTATTTTACATCAATCTTTAAAAGGTTTAAAAATACATATAATGACATCTAATTTAATAAAATATATAATAAGAAATGTTTAATGTAACTGCTATTATTAAGTAAATTTATAGTTATTTTAATCATACTTAGGTTTTAAGAACATTTTGTTTCATAATTCATTCTTGTGAATTAAAAATATGAAAATCTACTACAATCAAATATACAGCAGAAAATAACATAACCAAGTATTTTAAAAAACTGTTTTTCTTTTTAAAATAAAAAATATTCAAATATTGCTATTTTGTAATAAGAAATCAAATAGAACTATAAAAATTTACATGTTATTAAAGCTATCTGTATATATTACCTCGTTACTAAGATACCAAAGTGAAGATCCAAGGGAAATAGTTTATTGATATTTTAATTTTAACTTACTAATCGTTTTCCTTCCTTCTGTACCTAATATTAAGTCTTTTGAAAATGGATTATGATTTGGGTCGGATTGACTATACTCTTTGTGGTATAACTTATCCAGATGCTTTGAAAATTTTACCTGCTACTGAACAAAAAATACAACAAAAGGCAAGTAGACACTATTTGTTTATTTTGAGCTTAAGCATAGCATACTAAGTAATACAAGCATATTAAGTAGAAATTCATTCTTTCTGCCTCATCCGGAATTTCCGCATCCACTAGAAAATGTTGTTTTAATTTGCATTCAATATAAAGTATAAGATGTAGAAAATAAACAAGTGTTTAGCGCCATCTATTTATGAGTTCAAAACTAAAATAATATTAAAGTTGAACTACTATGAGATATCCTAAGCCCTAAGGAGTATATAAATAGGATAAAAAACATCTTCCGTTCCTGCCATAGATTTCCACATAAAGCCGTTTAACGGTTTACCTAAATTTCATCCAAGCTTAACAAACACAATAAGTGTTCACTTTATAAGTACCTATTGACAGGAATAAAAGAATATAATGATAAGATTTCTCATTTTTCAGTTTGCTATTGGAGATAAAAACGGCGTGCTACAGTGTTTAAGTATAAAAGATGAAGAGCCAGTTGTGCATTTTAAAACATTACCAGGAAAACCTATAACTTCAGTTCAACTTCCTTCATCTATTGGTACTCGTATTATTTGTCTTAGTTAGAGACTGAATAAGTGTTATCCTAAAATAGAATGATAAATCGTTAAATACGACCGCCTTATGCATTCACGCGATAATTGAAAATGAGCAATTATATTGACGACATGTTTGGCTCAATTTGTAGTGACCCTACTAGCTGTGCCAGCGGTCGCGGATTCGAGTCCCGCTGGGGGCATTCATTTGTGTAATGAGCACGAATGTTTGTACTCTAGTCATGGGTGTTTATATTTATAATATGTATGTATTTAAAGTTACATATATATGTGTAGTGTATCAACTATCTGGTATCCATAACACAAGTCTCGTAGCTTACCATGAAACTAGATGGCGCTGTGTCTTAATGTCCTAACATATTTATTTATTTATATTAACTATTATGTACAATAAAATGTAAAAGTCCAATATTATTAAGATTCAGCTAGAAGCAGGTAGCTTGGTGTTATTGCTTTGTATACTAGTTAAATTAAATATTGTCACAATTGAGCCGTGACGATTTTTTAATGTAGGAAATTAACTGCACTAAAGAAATGCAATATTTATTATGACTAAATAGTAATATTGTATTCAACCCTTTTTAACGTCAGCCATTGCATTTCTGGGCACAGGCATCCCTTTAATACAAGGGAATTAGGCCACAGTTGCCACGCTGGCTTAATGTGGGTCGACTAAATTATATATTTTTATTTTATTAATTTCTCATCAGGTAATACGAGAATGATTATTTATATTTATGTGGTATTTTCTCCACGATGGAAAATTATTTATTTATTCTCTTTGCTGTGTTAATAGGAACAAACGCTGATAAAATTTTCGCAGCTTCGGGTAATGAAGTAAAAGGTTACACTAGAAAAGGAAAAGTATTTCTCAGCATCGAAACATCCGTATCGGAGACAATCACGTCTATGTAATTATAGAATTTAATTAGATAACATTGATGTATTGTTATCTAATTCATTATAGTTAAATAGAATTTTTATCCTTAGGTGTGTATTGGGAAGTGATCTAATACTATGCTGTGGAAGGACAGTAACATTCTACAGAGAATTAAAAGAACTATATTCTCATATTTGTGACGACAGAGTATTAGACGCGGTCGCTTTTGCTACACCAAATGTACGTTGTAACTGCACACTATTGCTACTTTACTACTTACCTATATTAAAATTAACTATGGCCACGTACTTAACGTGCTTACCTATACTTTTTATTAGAACACTCGGGTTCGGATACTTGTTATAACTGCAAATAAGGAAGCTATAATAATTGAAAATGGTCAAACCCAGAAGCGAGTTTACATCGCTGCTGGACCAACACGTATCATTGTGCCTCTTTCCTTACATTCTACTGAAGTGTGCGCTTATTATGGGGCCTCTGATGGATCTATAGGACTGATATTTCAAGAAGAGTAAGTTGTTTTTGTTCAATATTTGTGTAAAGAATCATAAAATAATAAGTATCTTGCATAATTATCTTCCATACTATCCACCTAACTAAATCTGTATTTGCAAAAAAACTTTCGAAAACTGGTGGAGTTTAAAAAAATAATTATCTTCTTATTTTAAATTAATGTAGACATATTCATTTAAATTGCGACGCGACGGATATCGTAGTCCCCCAAGTAGTACCTACCTACACTCTACAGGTACTATGTACGAGTACCTACCTGCAGTAGAGTGTACCATATCATAAGTATAATTTCCACCTTCGCAAATGAATAGTTTATAATTACTTGATGTTAATCTAATAGATGGGTTTGGTGATTTCAGAACAAACCTGTCATACATGTGCTTGGTGAATGGACATGGATTAGGATCAGTTATGTGCGCAGGGTGGTTTTTAAATAGTTTCGGCACGCATCTTGCTGTAGGGCAACATGATGGTTCCATTCAACTATATCTTATTAATACAGAAAACTTTCTTGAAAAACCAAGACTTAAATTTACTTATGTGCGGCCTAAGTATATCTATATTATACACATTGCGTTATTATCTCTATATCTAACTTTAACAATCACGTCATTCGATAATGATGAACTTATAAATCTGTAAATTTTAGTTTTCTGGCGAACCGGTAACTTCTGTCGCAGGCGGTTACGTAGGGTCAGAAGAACCTGAATTGCTTATATCTACATTTTCTGGGAGGATATTTGGTCTAAGACCACGACGACTTGTTTCTGCAATTAATAACCTATCAACTGACGCACTGGCTGTAAGACGATCGAAACTTGAGTAAGTATAAAAATATGAATTACTAGCGGCTCATTTCGCCTCTAGAAATACAAAAACAAATCTATCCCACGGGAATCGTATTTTTTTCGGGATAAAAAGTAGTCTATGTGCAGTCTATTCCAGAGTATAATCTGTCTGTGCCAAATTTCATCTAAAGATCTTTCAGCCGTTCTGGCGTGATTGAGTAACAAACATCCAAACATCTAAACTTTTTAGTCTATAAAATGTATTTTTAATATTTTTAAAATGCATTATGCCTTTTTTGATATGCAAAAAATATTGACGACATATATAATGTTCAGGATTTCACTTTATCATCAAAGGAAACCTAAAA
Source organism: Brenthis ino (assembly GCA_921882275.1). Taxonomy (NCBI): domain Eukaryota; kingdom Metazoa; phylum Arthropoda; class Insecta; order Lepidoptera; family Nymphalidae; genus Brenthis; species Brenthis ino. Next base: position 31,926,339 of record OV170222.1, on the reverse strand, counting down.
TTAATAAATAATAAAAGAATTATGTAGAAAATATTTAATGCCCACCGATACAAATCCAACTCCCACTTCCGTCGACTGTTACTTTTAAATAATTATAGAACCTATAGATATCTTAATAATATATATAATTTTTCTGTACGTGTCTTTGTCACCTTACTCCTCCTAAGGACTGGACCGATCTGGATGAAATTTTGTATGTATATTTTAATGGGCTCCTGGATGCTTTGAAATCACAAATGGACCCGGTAGGTGGCGCTGCAGTCGGCGTGTTATCAAATTAATATTAGTCAAAGAGCAAAAAGTTTGTTGAAAAATAAAGATTTTTTTTGTAGTTTGAACGCGGGTGAAGCCGCGGGTACTGCTAGTCGTATATAAGTATAAAACCATATTTTATATAGGTACAAATTAATTTACACTTTAAATTGTCTCTTTGATAAAGCAAAAAGCTTCTTTTATGTAGGTATATAGATATCTATATATCTGATTTTTAGGACTGAAATTGCCCGATTAGAAAAACAAACTGTTAACGAGCGTGACAAATATCAAAAGAACACTCGGTCAATGTTTGGAGGAGTATCAGCGCCGCCTCTTCTAGACATTGAATACGAGGTAAGTGTATTTGCAATGGTGGATGACCAAATTCCCTACCGGCAAGTCCCAGAAATAATTTGTATCAGTAATTAATGCCGCCAATTAGTATGAAAACAACGTTTAATAAATTAGAAAAAAAATCTGATTCTAATCAGACAAATCGCTATCAAATCAATTTAGTCGAGTTCAATTAGGAATGCATACCTCGAAGTCTATATCTCTGTATGTATATATGTATATATCCAGCTATAATCACTGGATTTGGCTGATTTTGGATTTTATGAATTACTAACAACTAGACAAGGGTTGTCCCATGAAAATGATGCTACTTCTAAGTAGGTACATTCCGTTACAGCTATATTTATTTTTTCTTTCGAGAATCACTCAGTTTCTATATAAAATATAGTGACGTACCCTCACTTCCCTCGGGTGCGACTCTGGGTACGTTTTAGATATGAATAGTTATTGCGAGTGTATCTTAGGAGAAAGACTTATGCTATTGCAGATTTTTCTGTAGGCCTTATTAAGACCTAAAATTTTTAGTACATTGTTTTGATGTGCCTGTCTCCAGCTTACCAGATTTAGCCAGCGTTAGCTACATTAATTTCTATGGATGACTTGATAGAATCTTGTTAATTATAAAAAGTTTGATATAAGAAATCTTGTATAAACAACCTTAAAAACTATAACAGTTATTGCTTTCTTAAAATAAATATTTTAAAATTTCGATAATGGTATTTTTTAAACTTTTTAGTTTATCGTATTGAAAACCCAAAACTATAGGTACTAAACTAGGTTCCGTACTTTTTTTTTATACTATTCAGAATTAGTGCTTGACTACGTTCCACCTGATGGTAAGTGGTAACGCAGTCGTAGATGGTAAATCGCACTAATTCAGTAGCCACCTATTCACTCTTGCCTTGAAGACACCCATATTATAATCGGACGGAAACACCGAAATTTGTTTATACTTTTTATAATAAATAATATTAGCTTTCAGGTGCAGGTGAAAATGGATGGCAAGAAGCAAAAATAATTTCTGCAGTTGCATTAGATATGCTATTTATATATTGCGACTGTAAACTTGAGATACAAACAGACAGTGCTGCAGTGCTAAGTACCTGTGCACCGCAGGTCTTTATCCTTTTACAAGATTTTGCTATAATAAAATTTCGTTACTAAATCACAACCATGCAATGCATTTAGGCATACCACCTGTATACATACAGGTGTTTATGTGAGATTCGCCGGCAAAGCCAGTACTACCCACTAGAACCCAATAGAACCTCCCCCGTCTTAATGGAACGTCGCAGGATCGCTTACGCACTCAACTACGACCCGACGGTAGGTCTGCCGAAGTAGACCACAAAAACCATGGGGTTGCTCCAATAGTCCACTCTGCTATGAGAGAAGTACCAGGAGCAACTCGTATGGCACAATATCCACCGAGGTGGGCCGCCACTCAATGCGTTTCTTGGCTCCAACTGAATTGCCGAAGGCTAATATTTGCCCCATAAGATGAACGCACATTTGGGGGGATATGGGCGCAAAAATTTATTATAAGCCGCTAACAATACATATCTATTTAACTTTATTAACTTTCTTTCTAATCTATTATTCAGGGATCAAATAATGAACAGCTACTAGCCACAGTCAGATGTCAAGCTGGAACAAGACGACTTTGGTTGCGTATCCGCGTTGTTTCTATTGAAGAAACAAAGATGGAGGGTATTTCGGTTTTCATATATATCTTACCCACTGGATCACCAAGAGTGGCAAGATTAATAAAACTTCATTTACCGATATTGCCACAGTATTCAAAATTTGAAAATATAGAAGTGGAGGATGCTAAAAGGTTCAAGATTTTTGGTCAATTAAACTACCTAAGTGCCAGTACAAATAATTTAAATTATTAAAACTTAACATTAACTAAGTTTTATGTAGATACCTACACACATACCTATTTATATTATTATTATTTTTAAAAGGTCTTGGTGTCAAATGCGCATATCGGGTGGCTTTTCCGTAGCTGAAATGACGTCATGGTTAACCGAAATATTGCCAGGGGAATTACCTCGACCGGCCAGTAATATAGTTTTTGCGCGTTCCCATTCTACTCTTGGGACATATCTTGTTTGTAGATATCAGTAAGTTTGGAGATTTGATAGTACACATGCTTAATGTTAAAAAGATTATATTCGTGTTTTTCTTTATACAATCAGTAGAACATTATATGACTTTATGGTAGGTATAGGTACAGTCAAAGCACATTCCATGCGTGATTAAAGTAATGCCAGTATTTTATATCGTTTAAAATAGTTATTATTTATAAGATGTAAGTATTTATCTATATTCATTCAGTAGCCGTCCTGTGTCCACTACTCGATGGACTAAGCGCTTTCTGCCAATTTTTTCAAGCAATGATTTTGATTTTTGAGTCATTCAGTGTACTGCAGCAATTCACTGTTGGAGGACAAACATCTTCGTCTTTCGGTTTGCGACTTTAAGAATTCTTCTGTTTCATCGACCATCCGTACTTTAATACTGGCAGTATTTAGCTTGGAGATTAGGAGGGTTATGTCAGTAATTTTGATGTTCCTGCGTAATTCTTTGTATCTAATTCGATCTGACGGGAATCTTTAAAGGTCCATATTCCATAGTGGGCAGAAACTTCTACATACAATTCAACCGACTTCAAAAAGGAGGAGGTTCTCAATTCGACTGTATGTTTTTTTTTTATGTTTGTTACCTCAGAACTCCGTCATTTATTAACCGATTTGGACAATTTTTGTTTTGTTTGAAAGGGTATACTTCCAGATTGGTCCCATTTAAATTTAAAAAAAAAATACCACCCCTAAGGGTGGAAAAACAACTAATGATGAATTTAACCTACTTCTAATTGTCATATTGACTTGAAACTTTGCAAGTATTTCTATTTCCGTTGATAGTACAGTGGTTTGGTGTTATTGACCTGATCAGATGGTAAGGCCAGAAGGTGGGTACTGGGTATAGGTGGAACTCTTCAACGGCTAATTGTAGATACTTTGAGTTTGGGCTTATTTTGTTTGATTTGACAAGCCTAACACGTTAGAATCCTTACTATGCTACTACTGTCTACACTAAAAAGGGAAAAATAAAAACTTTTTAACAAAAAAATAAAAACCGACTTCAAACAAAAGCACTAAAAAGTAAAAAATAACTGATTGGTAGTTTTCATTTACTATACATACCTTATCAAATATTTTCGAAGTCGGTGTGCTTTGGCTAAGTAATTAAAGCCTACCTATTAAATACATACCTAATGAAATATTTTCGAAATCGGTGCCAGCCCATACAAAGCAAAGATGATAATATAATTTATAATAGCGTTCTATTCCAACAGGCGCGGTTCAGCAGTTTTTAAGTCTGACAATATATCTACAATAATGGTAATGAAAACCGTTATTTCTAATTGTTGTGTTAAAAGAAGTATACGAGCTGATATTTCTTGTGGTAGGTTACCTTCAAATTTATATTTTTTACGTAATCCTAAAAAATTAACCGTTTTTTTTCTATTTTAGATGTTCCCGAAAATGCATGTTTAATTTCATTTCAACAAATAAGAGATAGATTCAAATTTGAACATGAAAAGAAAAAAGATATTGAAATAAGGAAAGCCCTTGGGTAATATCTACACTACAAAACACTCTGCTTTTATATTAAATTAATTAATTTTAAATACTGTGTACACTGAACTTTTTTTTAGTTCCCTAGATTTGGATACAAATATGATAAATGATGAAACACAGCCATTATTGTGTAAGGAATATCTGAACATATTGAAATTATCAGATGTTAATAAAGATGAATCATGCTTTGAGGAACTTATAGGTGATTTATTTTTAGTTACTATTTTAAATCCTTATAAGATTCTAGGGCAAAAATCAAGTGTTAGTAAAGTTTAGTGTTAAATCTAATATTTTAATTAATAAACTTGTCGGGCAAGCAAAGCATGTGGACCTGGTATAATAATTTAATTTATAGCAACCAACATTTTTACAGACACAATTGAACATTGGTATTTGGATTGGTATAAACTATCATTGAAAAGTAATTATTATGGTAATGGTTTAACAAAACTGAAAGCAGCTCTTAAGGGTTGCCAGGTTGATGAAATAGAGCAAATCCTTAAGCCTTAAATAATAAAGGAAATTAAGGGTTATAAAATACAACAGATTACAATGAATATTGCTGTAATATACTTATTCAGTAATTATTTATGAATAAGTATAGGTATTACATTATTTGTAGCTAAAATAAATATAATTGTTGCACATTTATGACGTGTGTTCTTGTTTATGATTCAATTACCCTTATGTATAAAAAATATGAATATTTATTATTTTTTATGGCCAAAAATATTTAAAGTTAGTACATTTTTGAATTCTTATTTAGAGGGCTAAATGGAGTGCTGAATGCTATTTAAAAACCTATGATGTTATAGAACATGAAACAAACAAGTTAAATGTAGGCATACTATTTACAATCACTTACAATAATATACACAATATAAAAAAAATAGAACTAAAAATTAGGAACTAAATGTAGTGATTACTTACAAATAAACAGAGCATGCACAGTAATAAAGTTTCTTAAAATATTACACAAAATAGATATATTTTAGAAGTAAACAGTTTTTTAATTAATCAATGAGCAGATACACAGTTACATTAATTTAGCAATTATAACATTATTTAAGACTATCAAAGCATTTATTTAGGAATTTGGTGCTAATGGTTTTGCGGAAATTGGCTAAGGAATCAGCAAATATGTCGACATCTATGCTATAAGAATTTAGAGACTTACATAACCGTGGGACTGGGGAATTGGCACCTAGGATCGTTCGGCGAAGTGGAGGACAAAGTGGAGTAATAGGCTTACGTGGAATTCTTACTGGAACTCTTAGGCTAAATTTATTTAGCAATTTGGGGCAATCAATAAAGCGGTTCAGTAATTTACGAGCAAACAAAATATCCAGAAGTTCCCGACGTTCATACAATGCAGTCATTCCGAAGAAGGCCAACCTTTCTTTGTAAGAAAAATTTTCTTGGCTTTACCGTCACTGAAAACCAGATGCCACAGAAATCGTTTCTGAATACGTTCCAGTCTTAGGATATGCGTATTGCGTAGCGTAGTGAGGACGCCAGACAACTGAACCATACTCCAAGATACTCCTAACCAAACTAAAATAAAGGAGCTTTTTAATTTGTAAACTTTTAAAAATTTTAGTGTTACGTATAACAAACCCGAGCATTTTAGAAGCAGGTTTTACTATATTTTCTATATGGGGAAGAAAAGTCATTTTTTTATCGAAAGTTACACCAAGATCCTTAATAACTTCCAACGTCTCTAAAGCGTGTTCTTTTATATAGTATTTATACGTAACGTAACTCGATTTTCGAGTAAATTTTACTTGATAACATTTTTCCTTATTTAAGTTCACACCATTAATATCACACCATTGCATAAGTCTTTCTAAATCATCTTGAAGAAGCTTACAATCACTCGGGGAATCAATCGTTTTTGCGAATTTTAAATCATCAGCATATATAAACACAGAAGATGCCAGAAAACAATTGGATATGTCAATAATAAAAATGATAAACAATACGGGACCTAGATGTGAGCCCTGAGGCACACCAGATGTGATCTGACATACATCAGATTGAAAACCATTAACAGCAACAAAGAACGAGCGAGCCTCTAAATATGATTTCAGCCAGGTAAGGAGAGATCCAGTAAATCCATATGCTTGTAATTTACATAATATGTATACAACTTCCCTACTTGAATCGGATATTATTAAATTTTTGTTTTACTTTTTTTTGTAGGACCACATTTTTTTTCTAAATTAAAAGTAGCCTAAGTTACTCCTTATTACATCACCTATCTGCCAGTGAAGGCCCGTCAAAATCGGTCCAACCATTTCAGAGATTAGCCAGACACAGACACAAACACAGACAGACAAAAATTGTAAAAAATGTTTTGGTATATGTACTGTGTATACATCCATATGCATTTAGTAAAAAGCCGTTATTTTGACATTACAAACAGACACTTCAATTTTATTTATCTATATAGATAATCTAACACTCAACTGCAATATGCAATATTAAAAACTATTTTACGGAAAGTCATATATGAAGATAATAAAAGTCATATATGGATACAGCTATTTATTAAACTATATTTACAATAAAATCTATAGAAAACATACAACTGGGGACAGTAAAAGTAGTTTACTTTTGGAAAGGATAATAATCAAGACCAGAGTTATACTTAAATTTGTATGTAAAGCGATTCACTTGAGTTTTTCCAATTTCAACCATATCTTTAACTTCTTTCCGGTAAGCCGGAGGTTTAAGTTCTTCTTCAAGACTACATCCATGTTTAGCATCTTCCTGAACTTTATATATTCTTTGTCGAATAATGTCGACATCTCTGCTATATTCCTCTCTTAAATCAGCGACCGATTGTGTTGCTGTATCTATTTTAAAAACGAAATAATTGGCTTCTCTGTGTACTAAACCATGAGCACTTGTCTTATACGGCATCGCTCTAAAACCAAGATTTTCAATATTTCTTATAATCCCGCCGTAGTTAAAGATAGCATGTGAGATTCGTGTTAAAGTTGTTTTTAATTCAGGTTTTGGCATGGTCCGTAACATCATAGCTAGTTCATACGTAGGCATTTCTGTAAAATAAATAAATTTATTTTTAATGCGCGTAAAGAAATATGAAATATAAACAAAGTGCTGTGAGGTTATGCGAGAAAAGTAAATTTTGACATATGTGATATGACATTTAAATTTTAAACTTTGACAGCCTACGTCAGAAGATAGTGAACAACACACATGTCATCCATGACACACACTTCACAGATGGAGGATAGAGGTAAGGAGAACCATGTCTGTATATGAAAAAGTGTCCGTCGAAAAGCGTCAAATTAGGGATGCACTACGGTAGCAAATGGGTAAATTAGAAAGAAAATGCCAGAAGTATTATTATAAGTTTAAAAAATAAATCACTTGTACATACACTTGTATATCAAGTTTTTTAGGTTATATTTACTAAATTATTTTGGACTACGTAAATAGTTTCAATAATCGTTTAAGTCACCTAAAATATTTTTAGAACTCGGCACACTTCACTTGGTTTACAACTGCATATAGTCTGGTTTTTAATTCGGCGGAATTCTGACATTTCAGAAATGTTGTCAGCTTTGAAACATTGTCAATAAAAACAGAAAGCATTTTAGCATAATAAAAAAATAAACCTTTCTTGAATTTAAGGTTTCAATAAGAAATACTAAGACTTAAAAAATTATTGATAACTCTAAAATGGTAATTATTTTTTTATTATCATATTATCGAAGTTAGAATAATTATTAAGGAAATTATTTTTCTATTATAGGAATCCCTTTTCAATAATACATAGGTTGCAAGCCTTTTTTTAGGAAAACCCCTTTGTTTGTAAAATCTTTGCAATTGGCAAAAAGAATTGGAAAGTCCCAAAAATACAGGTCCACAACGATCGTTCACGATTTATTATTATTGTTTTTGGCAAGACTGCATAAACCATATTATAAAAGAAAAGGATAAAATCTTCCCTCTTAATGATCTGATGGATAGTGTGTGTGTGATTCTTTTATAATCCGAGTGGATGATGACGACAAGGATGATATAAGTAATAATGATTAGTAAATATTTTCATTTCTTATATTTTGTTTTACTCTGTTTTTTTCATTTAACCATTAAAATTTTTAACATTATAGTTAGTGTGTATTGAATGCACAAAACAAAGACTATTTATAATGTCATACATATAGTTTACTTGATCTAATTCTGTTTCATATTTTTGGTTATTTTATATTAAAAAAAAAATACAAAGCAGAAAAGGTTTATGATATCTGAATTGTCAAAGAATGATAGCTGTCATATTTCCGTGGAATTAAAAATCATGACTATAATTCATATCATTTCCTCTTGCTACACTAGCGATATTTTTGTTGTGCTTTTTGAATTGTAATTTGTTGCTTACAGCTGGACACTTTTTTAACTTTGGGGGCTGGTGGTAATGGTGCGTTAAGAAGTTGTCGTGTGCAGTCCCTTAAACTTTTATAACTTCACGAAAGGTAAAAAAAAACAATTTTCTCTTCCGTGGATAACTTGTGCTGAGAACACGAGATTATACTCATATATATGATATCATTATAATGAGTCCCTAAATGGTTAGGGACTCATTGCGAAAGTATCGAAATAAAGTGTTCTCTTGTATTGTAAACAAATAAGGCTGTATAGCTTAGCTTTAGACTGAACTTCACAATTTGTTATACAATTTAATTATTTTAGGGCATTTGCAATGTAATTTATACAAAATTAATAATGTCTCAATATTTTTTTTAAATGATTTTTTTTAATTATTCAATTATTCAATTAATTATTCTTTGAAGTTTAATGCTTCCATATTATTTAACAGGCTTTATGTATGTGTTTTATTTTCAAATTCGGAATTTGAAAATAAAACACATATTTATATGTAGTGATGTTATTGTAATTTTATTTATATTTTAATTTATCAAAATTTAAAATGGTGAATTAAATCAATGCATGCTGTATCCACTTTAAAAGGTAATGCATTTAGGATTAAGTTAAATTGTGTAATTAATTTAAAAATGTTTCAATGTAATTATCACTAGTGGATCCAAATAATTAAATTATTAAATATGAGTCGATTTAAGCCAACATATAAAATGCTTATTGGCTACTGCTAAGACATAATATATAGAAAATGCTACAACATAATATTCAATTTTGTGACACTTTTCAATTTGACGATTTTTTTTTGTTTTAAGTAATTTACGACTAGAAAGTTAACCCGTCAACTGATCCAAAAGTATATTTAAGCCAACATATAAAATGCTTATTGGCTACTGCTAAGACATAATATATAGAAAATGCTACAACATAATATTCAATTTTGTGACACTTTTCAATTTGACGATTTTTTTTTGTTTTAAGTAATTTACGACTAGAAAGTTAACCCGTCAACTGATCCAAAAGTACGATGTAATGATGTAGGTACATCAAAGCCTCCGCAGGTAATAGTAATCGCTAATCGGTTCGAACGCTAATGTTAGTGCCGAAAACGGCGACTAAAAAGAAGGGACTAAAGCGGTGAATAAGAAATATATGTGTGTTATATATATATAAAAAATCGCGTATGCACTGGGAATGACTTTGTCTATTTTCTATCCTTACCGGGTTCGCCTTCGCCAAGTGTAAATAATTTACATTTATTATCCTATAATACATTTATAAATAAAATTATTTAATTGATTTTATTCTTTTGTCTGTGCAACAATGCAACATGTATAAAGTATAGGCTATTTGACTGGTTGCTAGAAACCTTTTCAAATTATTTACGGGTGTTTACTGAGCCTACAAACAATGTTTATAATACTTATACGTATTTTATCAAAAAATAGCAATTAAAAAAGTATATATGATCCTCCGTGTATTATAAACCTCTATAGCGTGGATGGTTTTTTTTTTCGATTTATATAAAATTTAAGTAGCCTCAGACTGAAAGTAAATAGATAATACGTGTAGCGCCCACCTTTTAAGAAATTTTCCCCATTATGACAATACTAATAAAAAAAAAATGGATTTTTAATCTGTATTCTTTCTGTGATTTTATGCTGTGTTTCAGATTTATATATGTAGCAATATACTCTATGGTTTCAGAAACGGACATGGCTGCGGCTTATGTTGTGCTTGTGAGAGTGTTGTGAAAAATATTCTAAACACCCAATGTAAATATGGGTTCCTTTACAAAATTTGTATCAGATTTTTGCAAAACTTGGGAAAAATCAGGGAGAGAATTATTGTAAGCATTATATTGAAAATAACAAGTATTGACAACAAATTTAATAACTTCCCTTTACCACATGTTGATCTAAATTTAACATTGATTTACCTATTTCTGGTATAAATTGTGATGACCATTACTAATAAAAACATTTAAACCACTTATGTACTATCAAATATTAATATCTAGATTGTCAGAAGTTACAAAACCTAGAATGAAGCAAATATCATTTTTTTAACAATCAATGTAATTTGTTAAAAAAATCTGAACTAGAGCTCACGCTAATGTCATAGTTCATGTTTTAGTTCTGCACAATTATTAATTTTTAAGACGTTATTTCAGCATTAAATCTTTGACACAATACATTAAAGAGGAAGGGAAGACACCTTTATTTTCCAAATCTGGTAAACTTTCAGGAGTATCTCAAAATATATATGATTTATTATTATGTGGTCTCAGAGGAGTTTTAAAGAAAGATGCGGTCATTTCTGTACTGAAAGACATAACTGTAGGTATTCTTTGACACTACTACATATTATGTAAAAAAATAAGTTGATATTTAATAACTTTATATATTTTTAGATTATGCATGCAGATATACCCTCCATATTATTAGATGTAGTGTGTATACTTGATGCAGAAACATCCATGGATGTTCAAAGTGAAGAGCGGAATAATTTTTGTTACCTTGTACGGGAATTAGAATCTTTTATTTCTGATAAGTTATTGAAGGAACGATTAGAAATTGACACATTGCAAGATGTTGGAACACTAAAAAATAAAAATTTCTACACAAAATTTATAAAAATTAAAACTAAATTATAGTAAGTATAATTTTTTAATGAACATACAATATTGTATATAATTGATCTTAAAATTTATTGGTTTATCTTTCAGTTACAAACAACGTAAATTCAACTTGTTTAGAGAAGAAAGTGAAGGGTACTCTAAGCTCATAGTTGAATTAAATCAAGAAATATCTGAAGATATGGAGTGGAAAGCTGTTCTTGAAATTATTCAGTCACTTATAGGTATTTATTTATTTTGTTTCCTTAAAAATAATGGTAATTATATAATTAAATATATTCATTGTTAACCACCTTCTATATTTACAGGATGTTTTAATTTGGATCCGAATAGAGTTTTAGATATAATTTTGGAATCTTTTGAAGCTCGTCCACACTTAGATAAATTATTTATCTCACTCATAAAGAACTACATGGGTGATCCTCAAGTGATATCTGAAGTTTTAGGTTTTAAACTCAGTAATATGGAAGTTTTAGAAAACTATAAAGAACCACCTCCACTTATGACTGTGATAGCTTTACTTTTACAACATCAAGTTATATCATTAGATGACATTTATCCTTGGGTATGTTGGTTCAGATTTCTTTTATTACACCATAATATGTGTTGTATTATTATAACACATATTATATTGTATAATTGCTTAAATTGTTACATTATTAAACATTAATAGTCAAATAAAACATAATTATTCAAAAGTACTTGTACTAAGTCTAATTGAATAAAGTTTATTTCATTCATTTTCATTTCATTCATTGATAATTGTATAAATAACATATTAATAGATTTTACTTCTGTTTGTGACTTTTACACTTGTATATTTCCATTTAGTCTAGTCTGATAACTTTGCAACTTCAAAAGGAGTTGGGTTAGTTTGCCAGTGCAAGTTTTGGTCATGATACATCGGGCAATTGGTTTATATTTTAGGGAGTAGGGAAGGTGACAGGACATCGAAATATATAAACATTGTTTTGAGAAAAGTAGGAATGGGATCCCACCACCTCATTACCCCATACATCCACTCCAGACACAAAAAAAATTCTAATTTTTTTATATAAATTGACAGTTAAGTAATTAAAATTGTAATACTTTAATCAACCCTCTTTGGTTTAGTTACGTCCAGATGACTCAATTATGGCCAAAGAAGCTGACAAGGAGCTTAAAGCTGTACAAGATTATATTCGTAAGTTGAACATAGTTTCTACTAAAGGACCTCAGAGTAATGCACCGGCTGAATTTATTGAAGAAAAGTCTGATCCACAGGTAAAGTACCTTAATTTTTAGACCAGCTGATATTTAAATACTAATACATATACATATATCCTGATACCCAAGGAATTAAGAAATAGACTGACTTAATTGATACTATTTTGTTAGATCCTTTCAAGTAGATGGATGCTAAACCAAAAACTGCCACTTTTTTTTTGTAAATATATAAGTAAAATAAGTGAAATATAAAAAATAAAAAATTCAATGATAATAACTGTTGGTGGATGGAATAAATAACCCATAAAATGCTATTACTGTCATCTATAAGTACATATTGTGTATGTAAAATTTATTTCCTAGTGGTTGATGTTTTTGCATTGTTATAATATATGTATGAAATGTTGACGGAACGGTACTTTTTAACAGTTAGTATGAAATACAAATCTTTAAATTTCTCAGCTTTTCTGTGCTATAATACTCATGTATTATACATAACAACCTTCCTCTTGAATCACTCTTGTCTATTGCTAAAAACTGCATTAAAATCCATCCAGTAGTTTAAAAGATCTAAGCGAACAGACAGCAGAAATGACTTCATTTTATACTATGTGAAGATAATATGTACATAATATTTCCTCATAAAATATCTTATATCTTTATATCAACCAAAATATATGATGCATTTTTAGGAGTATTGGAATAACCAGAAGCTGGTGCTTTGTGAAGCACTCTTAAATGTAACAGCTTGGAAGGAGTTTGCAGCATTATCTGCTAGGCTACCAGTTATGAGTATACCACCGAGACCAGCAACTGCTCTATGCACCATGCTCCATGCTTTAATTGAACCACTTTATAGAGTGTAAGTGTAAAAAAACATTTTTTTACTTTGTACTGTACTTCAATCAAAGAAACATAATATTTATAAGATAATGTAATACTAGTCCTTAATGTAATATTTTTTATTTTCGTTATTCTAGACATTGCAGAATTGCTCCAAAAATAGTCGGTAAATCTGTTCCTCCTTTAAAATCGCATTTAGCACCAATTGCTTGTAAATCTTTTGAAGATATGAAAGAAACAGTGATACCAGCATTAACACTACTAGGACCATCTCTTCATTACGACCCTATTTTAATGTATAAAGTAAGTAAACATTTGCTATCTTAATTGTGATAGGCACAAAAATTCAATCACTGGATTAGATATTTATGAGGTGAACTAGCCTTTGAATAATGTGGTAAAAATGACATTTAATGGCTTTTGCAATTGGATTTTTAATATTAGTTCATCATTATACTTAATGGGTTCTGGGTATTCAAAACAAAGTATGTTTCATCAATATTTTGTATTTTATTAATTTCGTATAACATCATATACACTAATTTTATCTCTATTAAGTACATACCAAAAAATATTTTTTTAAACAATGGAGAGGCGAAGAAATCAGGCTCAGGATTGTCGGCTCGTTAACTGTGTCTGAACTATTACTGGGAATATGTTAACAGAAAAATCCATTAATTGTACTTGATCCAACCCAGCACTTGAACCCAGAACGTCTGGATCTGCAGCTGTACATGTTAGTCGCTAGTGACTAGATCAACAAGACAGAAATCATTTTATAATATTAGTATGCTATGTACCTACGAATATCTATCTATACATAGAATAAAACTGTAGAGGTCGAATGTCTGTACATAGAAAAAAAATGCTAAAAACCGAGTCAGGGGCATGTAAGAAGACAAATAGAACAAATCCAGATTTTTTCAATTTTTTTGTTTCTTTGTCTGTTTGTACGGGCTAGTCTCCGAAACTGTTAGACCGATTTATATGAAATTCCAATATATAAAACCTTATATCTCTGGTCAACATTTTAGATACTTTTTATCCCATGAATGATTCCTGTCGGATAGATCTGTTTGTGGTTTTCTAGAGGCGAACCCGAGTGAAGGGAGAGTGAGCCGCTAGTATGAATATAAAATAATAAGATTCTATTTTTTTAGATAATTCGTATTCTAAGAACAGCCAAATCATTAGACAGTGATCCGCTACACTATGAAGCGCTAACGGTACTTGATACTGCTGTACTCCCAGCACTTACCTTAATGGAGGGTAACTGTTGTATGGCTGAAGAAGTGTACACTTTGCTTAAGTTGTATCCATATCAATGCAGGTACAGTTTAAATTTCGTGTCATAGTTGAAAATGCATTTAAACATTATTTTAGAAGCGTTTAAATTTAAATCATATCCTGCAATTCTTCTTGGCTTCGATTGCCAAACAGCACATGGTGCATTGAGAACTGAACTCATAAAAACTCCTATCCTGCCTATATTTTTTTGAGACTAATATAACCTAATGCAGTATTAACCGAGTCCTCTACATCGGTATATGTACCGCTTTAAAAAAAATTCAGCTAATCCCAAAAATTGTGTCCAAATATACAAAGAAAAATAGCAACTTTTTTAATAATTATAAAAACTAAGTAAACAATAAAATTTTATAAAGGAATGTGATATTAATTGGTTAGTCCTACTAATATTATAAATGCGAAAGTTTGTATGTATGTCTTAACTTCTAGATATGGATGTTTAGTTACTCTTTCACGCAAAAACTACTTAATGGATTTTAATGAAACTTTACAAATAATATAGCTCAGACATCAGAATAACACATAGGCTACTTTTTATCCCGGAAAATGTGATTTGTTTTAGTTTTTCTAGAGGCCAATCTGAGCGAAGCAAGGATGGGCCGCTATTATTTTATATATTATAATAATGTATATTTTTTCTAATTATACTTGTTGTTTTTGGATATTATTGTAAGTGAAGTACACATTTAGAAGTGATTGCGTTTTTCAGATATTGCTTATATGCTCGTTGGAAAAATGAATCAGGTGAAAAGATCCCATCACTCATGAGAGTGCGCGGTAATGCGCTACAACGTATCAAGCATATTATGAAACGTGTCTCAAAGGAAAATATTAAGCCTCAAGGTCGTCTCATTGGGAAGCTATCACATGCTGCGCCTGCGTTCCTTTTTGATTATATGCTTTTACAGGTATGTATAGATGAAGTGATAACAAAAACTTAAAACATCAGACTACCATTATAAATGATAAAGTTATGTGTGTGTTAGTTACTTCTTCATGTTAAAATAGCTGAACAGACTTACACCCACTATGATCTGGAATAATATATGTATAGGCTACTTATAGGGAATCTGGAACGAACCAGAGTGAAGCGATAATAAGTCGCATGTAAATATTGTCAAAACTTGTATTTTAATATTTGTAAGTAATGATATGTTTAATGTGGATGTCGATTTACAGATTCAAACCTACGATAATTTGATAGGGCCAGTGGTGGAGTCATTGAAGTACCTGACGTCGCTGTCGCTGGACGTGCTGGGCTACTGCCTGGTGGAGGCGCTGGCGGCGCGGCGCGGGCCGGCGGGCGCGGCGCACCCCCCCGCGCTGCAGGCGCTCGCCGCCTTCGCCGCCGCCGCCTTCAAGAAGCATAACATCGAGCTTACGGCGCTCTTACAATTTGTGGCGAATCGCTTGAAAGCGCAGCAAAGGTAAATTTACAAAGGAGCTGCATTAAAGTAACGTACAGTATTAAAATTGTAAGAGATAAACATGGAGCGTTGAATATGGAGAATAATAACGTTTTATAATTTATATAATATGTTTTATTAGACCTAGACGCTAGTTATGTATTTATTTCCTATTTCAGTCACGATCTACTGATTTTAAAAGAGATAGTTCAAAAAATGGCGGGTATCGAAGCCGCAGAGGAAATGACGCCGGAACAGTTAGATGCGATGGCTGGAGGCGAATTACTCAAGGGCGAGGTAAAAATAAAATATCATTTAATATATTTGCAACTTCTATTATTAAAATATTTTTCTAATACTTTAACTTAATAATATTCTTCTATTAATTATTGAATTCAATCGTTTAATAACTTCTAGTTGGTACTTATTATACAAGATATAGCTAATTGAGTAAATACTGTTAAATGTTTTAGGCGGGCTACTTTTCCCAAGTTCGTAATACGAGACGCTCTTCGGCAAGATTAAAAGAGGCAGTGGTAGGAAATAATTTAGACATCGCACTTTGTATACTATCGGCTCAACAGAGACATTGCTGTGTTTGGAAAGGTAAGAATATGATTGCAATTCAATTTTCGTATTGTTATATATTTATTGTATCTGGCTATATTTAAAATATAGTGCTTGCGCATACAACGCGGTTCTGATCGGATAACAAAACAGTGTGTATCCAACTACCAAGCGTTACACTTGCTCCTGTCAGCTTGCTTATGCAGGGTTCACACGGCATTGTCCTGCACGTTTTTTTGCAGTATACGTCTTAACGAATACATAGTGGTACATACATTGTATATAGATCCTTTCACACGTCTTTTGTACTGCAAAAAATCGTACACCGTTTATACCTTTAACCGAATACTCACCGGACTTGTCGAGCAAATCGAATGAATTTCAATTTATTGGATTCATCACGGACGTCTTCTCACTGTGACAACGTGTGAGAGCTGCGGATGTTCATTTTTACACGAATGAAAATCTACCGTGTGAACACTCGGCTGATTGTACGTTTAAAATCGAATACAAAAAAATCGTGCAGGACAATGCCGTGTGAACCAGGTGTGTTATGTGCAGAGTACGCGGAAGAGAAAGCGTCGGGGTCGCAGCTGAAGGTGGTGGGGCGCCTCGCCGACCAGTGCCAGGACGCGCTCGTGCAGCTCGGCACCTTCCTCGCCTCCTCGCACGCGCCCGACGAGTACGCCGCGCGCCTGCCGCCGCTGCCGGTACGGCGTACCGGATCTACATGCCGATCTATTCATCCCCATTTTCACCCCCCTCAGGGTCTCAAACTATTTTTTTTACCAAATTTCATCTAAATCGGTCCAGTCGATCCAGAGATTACCCCCTACGACGTCACAAATTCACAAACTTTACCTCTATAATATTAGTATAGATTTAAATACACTTTTACAAGCACTTTTGATTCGTCAATATTATAAATTTAAATGTCGGTGTAGTCAGTCCGTGAGGAATCTACCACCAGCTCAGAAAGCAGTTGCTCTTTTAAAATAATAATGGTGTACAATATTGTAATACACTAATAATTATCTATTTATCCTATATAATCTAATCGCAAAGTTCACATCTCTACAAATGATTTGCTGAATTTCATAATAGAAACATTGGTATACATACACTCGTGTTTCGGAGAAGCAAGCATGATGGACGTCGAGCTTGTTTCAGTTATAACGTTTGATTTATATTATCTCTCACAAATGCAAGATTCCGAGTAAATACAAAATTTCCTCATACACATTCTCAAACATTATTTGATATACTCATAAGTAATTGTCTGCCCTGCCCCCTACTAACTGCTCACAAGTGTGTGGTTGAACCACGTCAAGCGCTTACCACAAACTTCCTTTGATTTATGCATCAGAAACCAACACTATCGGAACACCCATGAATGCTTACAAACCTACACAAATCAAGACTAACTCCCTCTCCACGTGTTCGGATTTGTGATTGTTTGTAGAGGTTTGGAAAGCGTATGAGCCCTGTGTTTCTATTATACAGTAGAATCCGCCCATAATGACATCGAAGGGAAGTGGCAAACGGGTCATACTAAGTGGGGCCGTCATACAAAACATAAGTCTTTAGTTAGTATTTAGTTTAATAGAGAGAATAACTACACATTTTATGTATGCGTATCTATTTAAAAAAAATAAGAAAAAGAAACACGAACAAACACAAAACAAACATACATGTATCTATGAAAAACGATAAAAAGGGAACATAATACATATGTACATACATATTTACATTACGTATTCTTACATTAATTTTTTCCCGCTTTTGTTTTTTCTTTAGATTGTAATAACAGTCCCGAAAAGTATTGTGTAAAGAAGACATTGCCCTGGGCAAATTTTCATTTTCGATATACATACGAGCGAAGGTGTTAGGAATGTTCATGTTGGTCACTATAAACAAACATAATTTTTTAAACATATTTAGGTATATGCGACATGTCACTTATAAGCGGAGTCATTATATCCGATATCCGATTTTGTTGTAAAGAATTTTATGTGGAAACCAAACTTCGCACGTAATTAGGTCATATTAAAACCAATCAATATAACTGGAGTCATAATAAACGGATTCCACTGTACTTTCATAAATTTGATTTCTATTGTAGTTTATATCTGTTTTTAAATTTTGTTCAGATAAATATATTTTAGTTGACATATTGTCGAATCGTGTATTCGTAGGAATTGCTGAGAGACTATCACGTAGACGCAGATGTGGCATTTTTCTTACATCGTCCAGTGCTGGCACAGAAAATTACAGCTAAAGTCGAAGCATTAAAAAAAAGTTCTGACAGCAAAAGTGATTCATTCGAAAAGAGTATCGAGAGATATAACATTGCGTCTAAGGAGGCCTTGGAGCCTATTGTGACGTCGATAACGCCTCTGCTGCCTGCCAGAGTGTGGGAAGATATATCACCAGAATTTTATGTTACCTTTTGGTAAGCTTATAAATTATAATTTAATAATTACACATATGTGCATATTATATAATTTGTTGAATAGTACCCATTGTTCGAGGCTACGCCTGTGCAATTGATTAATGGAAATATATTCTATACAATAATCATGTAATGCCAATTTTCATGGCGATCGGTTTAGAAGTTGACGCACTGTAGCTCCATCTATCTATCTACAATCCACTGTTTATGTCCCATTATTTTCCCATTGGTCTTTGAGGGTTAAAGGAATAGAGTGCACGTAATGAACACACACTGCACTATAATTTCTTATTTGTATTTGTAGTATATGGACTTATACTTGATTGGTTTATGTGTTATACTAGATTATTTATTAATTATTTATGTTATAATGTACTGTTTGTTTCCCTAAAATAAATAAATAAAAATGATATTTGCCATGCAAATGGCTAGTCGCCGTGCGATTGGTCATCAGCACATAAATAAATATATAGTGTTTAGTAATCGTTTTCATCTGACTTTAAGCAGTTTTAGCTATGTATTATAAACATGACTCTTAAACAGTTTCAATTCAAATATTTTAGGTCGTTATCTATGTATGATCTTCGAGTGCCCGTAGAAAGTTACGAAAGAGAAATAGAACGCTTAAAATCTGCCGCTGCCAATGCTGTTAAAGATTCTTCGCAAGGAACAAAGGGAAAGAAAGAGCAAGAAAGATTTAATACGCTAATAGACAAGCTTCAGGTACAGTCTAGAATGCTTTTATTGTTAATTTATTTATAAAATAAGTCCCACAAAACAAATAGGTATGTATTTATTTTAGGTCTTGTAGTATAAATTTAAAAAAGAAATCACAATATAATTTTGACATTATTGGTGTTTTTAGAAGAAAAACACTCATATGTAGTTTTACGATATATTGCTTGTAGCATAGTGGGATTATTATTCAATACTAATAGAAAGTCTTCTTTTTTTTTCAATGTATGTGCGTTAATATTTTAATCGGCTGCCTATCGGTCGGGCAAAGTATAGCTACTGGGTTTTTCCGTTAAGAAGTTTCTAGTAACAGCCTGCAATCGAGGTATCGAGGGTGTTTCGATCCCCGCAGGAGGAGCGGCGCCGCCAGGAGGAGCACGTGTCGCGCGTGCGCGCGCGCCTGCAGCGCGAGTGCGGCGGCTGGTTCCCGGCGCGCGCCGCCAAGTCCGCCAAGAACGAGACCGTGACGCGCCTCATGCAGCTGTGCCTGTTCCCGCGCTGCGTGGCGGCGCCGCCCGACGCGCACTACTGCGCCGAGTTCGTGCACGCCGTGCACGCGCTGCGCACGCCCAACTTCTCCACGCTGCTGTGCTACGACCGGCTGTTCTGCGACATCACGTACTCGGTGATGTCGTGCACGGAGGGCGAGGCGGCGCGCTACGGCCAGTTCCTGTGCCGCGTGCTGCGCACCGCCATGCGCTGGCACGCCGACCGCGCCGCCTTCCACGCCGAGTGCGCGCACTTCCCCGGCTTCGTCACCAAGTACCGCGTCTCCAACCAGTTCACCGAGGCCAACGACCATGTCGGCTACGAGAATTATAGGTCAGTGTTGTTGGTTTGCTTTTGAACTTATACTTCTTTTGGCACGTTTAGAAAAAAATATGAGATGTAAAATTTTTACTATGCGCGCGCACACCGACGGCCGAAAAGCGACATGATGAAGTTAGCTGCATTCCTTTTACAGAGTTGTGACATATGGGATGAAATCTTTGACTATTTTTGTTCTGTTACGCCAAAGATTTTTTTTCTATTGATTATTGATTGACTATTAAGAATGTTGCGCTTGTAAAAAATACGTTAGTTTTTTAACAATTTAATGTTATAAAGTATGTGATAGTAAAATAGATATTTCTTTTAAATGAATTGATAGTTGTATTATAATTTGTATAAAATATAAAACATCAAATTACTTTAAATAAAATAAAAATAAAAAATCTTTTTATTAGTGATCAACATATAACTAATCTTCAATCGCGACTCCATTCGAGTGAAAATATATAATAAAGTAACCTATATGTTCAATGTAAAGGAATTCAAGTTATAGTATAACTATCAATTTACGATAGAATTTATATTAAAATCTAATGAGCCTCTATAGCGCGAGCCGTTAAGAAAGAACATACATATTCATAAAATTTCGCAATTATACATAGAAGTACAATTCATATTATTATTATTTAATATTTATGTTATTATTTATAATGACGACACGTTTGCTACGACTCAGTTTGTAGTGACTCTACTTGTTGTGCCAGCGGTCGCGGGTTCGAGTCCCGCTGGGGGCATTCATTTTTGTGATGAGCACGAATGTTTGTACTCCAGTCATGGGTGTTTCTATTTATAATATGTATGTATTTAAAGTTATATATGTGAAGTATATCAACTACCTGGTATCCATAACACAAGCCTCGTAGCTCACCGTGGAACTAGACGGTGTCGTGTGTTAATGTTCCCACATATTCAGACACGTGTGCCACAAGTGGCACTACAAGATCACGAAGGCGATGGTGGTGTGCCTGGACTCGGGCGACTACGTGCAGATCCGCAACGCGCTCATCGTGCTCATCCGCATCCTGCCGCACTTCCCCGTGCTCGCCAAGCTCGCGCAGATCGTGGAGCGCAAGGTCGAGAAGGTGAGGCGATCGTTATCATTATATTTATCGAAGATAAATGTCATTGGAAATATTTCATTTGCAACTCTTCAAATTGTCGATCGGCTAACTGAACTCTCTCAATGAGATCAAAATCTTAATCAGGAAACTGAGTTAAAACAGTTGAATTGAAGAGAATAGAATGAATCTTCCACTCATTAATTTTATAAAAAAATGCCTATGTAGTTGGTTAAAATTCTCTTTTTATTTCCATGTTTGTATATGTCAAAATTATGAAAAAAATAAAATAAAAGATCACCTTGACTGTTAATAGGGTGTAATTTATTCTAACGTAAATTATGATAGGCCAGTAGTCAAATACTAATACCTACACAAGGATTGCTAAGTTTTATCACAAGGATTTGTTTGATAATTATCGAATAATAATCTTGATAATATCGCGATAATTATCAATAGATATATTTATCTTGACGATTTCATGTCCTGGTTAGTGACCTTTTTCTTTTATTTTTTTTTAAATAAGTTGTACGTTTTTAACCGACTTGAAAAAAAGAATATTTTGTTATCTAATTGCAGCGTTATGGTCTATGAATATATTGCTGGTAATAAGGCGTTAATAAAACTTTTATTTTTCATTTTTTTTTGAGATTGTGGGTACTTGTAATAGTTTAATTGTAATAGTATTCCTATTTATGATCACACACAATACTACATTAAAAAACATACCAAAGAGATTACTTAAAGTTGACACAATATTTTCATATTACATCGAAAATAATAAAAACTTTTATGTAGGTAAAAGAAGAAGAGAAATCTCAAAGACAAGATTTGTACGTCTTAGCGACGGGGTACAGCGGGCAGCTGCGCAACAAGGTGCCGCATATGATGAAGGAAAGCGATTTCCATCAGGTATGTTGCTTGTATAATTAATTATAATTCGTGTAAAATAATATTTACCACCATACTTATTCGTTCGTAAATCAAACATTTAAAAAAAACATTCAGATATGTATACGATGTTGTAAAAAATGTAACAGTAAAGGAAATATGGAGATACATAAATTAATTTTGGTATGAAACAATTTCAAGCATTTTTAGCACTCTCCATGGGTTTTATTATTGCGATTAAATAATTATTTATTTAATATTGCGTTAATAATACTGACGTTATTCTTAACGAGTTTTGGGAAAAGAAGGAGGATAACCTTGGTTTTGGTTTTATATTGGCCCAGCACACTGTTCTATCAAACTATCTGGCACCTTATAAAATCTCGAGCACGCTTCAAGGATAGTTTATAAAAAAGTAAATTGATCCGATTGAGGTGGAAATCAACATGCGTATTACTGGTATTAAGGGTTCCTAGGTCCATACAAAATTCCTGAGGTAACCTCAAAGTGGATCGTAAGAATTTGGAATTATTCTGCCGTTGAAGTGAAGAAATATATCTTTGTAATATTATCTGTTGAACTTTAAATAAATCTAATTAAAATCTACTGAACATTCTCGAATTCATATTCTAAGACAGATATAAAAACTAAAGACGTGACGTATATTAAGTTTTAAATAATTCTAAAATATATAATGTCATTAAAGTGTCATTACATATGTGCATACAATAATATATGATATATTTATTATATGTATGTATGTATGATATAACATAAGTGTGTGTGTACGTGTAGATGATGAACCTGCAGACGGCGTCGCCGGCCAAGCCCGCGCCGCCGGAGCAGTCGCCGCCGCCCGCCGCCGCCGGTCAGTGCGCACCACACCTTCCCTATTATCACCCCCTTAAGGGATGATTTATGGGATAAAACGTATCCTATGTCCTTCCCGGGGTCTCAAACTTTCTTCTTAATTTCATCTAATTCGGTTCAGTAGATTTACCTCTTTATATTATTAGTATAGACTACGATATATACATGCCTCGGTTGTCTAGTGGTTAGCATGTACGGCTGCAGATCCGGATGTCCTGGGTTCGAGTCCCGGATGGGAAAGTTTAATTACTAAGTTTTTGTGTAAAGATATTCTCAAAAGTAGCCGGGAGTTGGGAAATTGGCGATGTTTCAGCCCCTTGCCTCGGAGATCACGTGAAGCCGTCTGTCCTGCACCTTAACTCTCGCCGTTCGTGTCGTCCCATCGGACTTTGAGAGTAAAAGGACTAGAGAATGCACTAGTGCTTGCGCGTACAGAATACAGATAAATAATACTAACTAATTAAAGGATAGATGATGACAATTAGTAAATATTGTATAATTATATATATTTTACTAAAATGTTTGTTATTAGTCTTCCATAAACATTAGTAGCAAATATAATACAAATTCGCCTATACCTGAGTTTTATGTAGTCTAGACCATATTATATATAATTTTCTAATTTATAATATAATTTTCTAAAATTCCGCCGTTGTCTAATTTTTGAATTCCAACAGACACGGACAAGAGGGATTCCAGAACAAGTGACAGACGCCGTGACGATTCCGACCGTGAGAAAGAGCCTAAACGGGAATCCAGATCGTACGTAATATACCTAAAATTTTACAAAATAAATCTAGAACAATTATACGATTTAGAAATGGAAGACGTTTAAAATATTTAATTTCATTTTATACGGATTTTTTTAGGTCTGTTAAAGAAAGAAATAAAGAAGAAGTAAGAAGCAAAGATAGGTCACCAAGAGAGCGATCGCATAGAGTGAGATATTTTTCTGTTTTAGTAGTATTTTACTATAAAATATTTGTTAGACGCAGATTGTATTGTAGAATTATATTACAGGAGGAGCGTTATCTGGACGCAGTTTCCCCGCCTCATGACCATCGTCATCCATCAGATGACATAGATCGCGGTATGCAAATGCATTATTATAGTTTTATTAAAAAAATCTTATTAAATATATGGGACGCCTACGTGCTACATATGGTAAAGCATAGAAAACAGAACACAAGTCGTGTATCTGTAGTGAATGAGAGGCTCGATTATTATATATTTTATATATATTAACAAAAGTTTTGTAAAGTGTGGGTTTGGCGTACGATTTACACTCATCTCTGATAGCCCTAAAACACAATATTTTCAATATATTATACGTAGCATTATCCACACACCTGGTGGTGCGCGCAACTAATGGTATACTGTTGCGCCAATCATGCAATAAATATTATTAACGACGAATAGAAATGATAAATCCAGGGATTATTTTGGTCTTAAGTAAAACTATCTTTTCGGTTTTAAAACCGCGACAAAATCCGAAAGATAATCATTAAAATTGTACTTAATCTTATTCATATATTACTATATCATTTGAATAATGTGATTCATATTTTTTTTAACCATCGCCTATCACCAGTAAACACGCTTGACTATGCTTGTGCAATGTGTGGTATAGATTTAGACTACAAGAGGATTCTGCACAGTAGATAGATACATTATATTTTTAGTAAATGGATAGCTTGATTTTCTTTATGTTTAATATAAATTACTTTATATTTTGTAAGCAGTCGGGTAAAAGATGACTGATGATACGATATAGCGATGTGTGCGTTTGCTGTCCACAATCTTGCCAGAAAATACGTATGTGAGTGACAGGAATAGAGAGTGCACTTGTGTACTTGTCGCACATACTTGTGCACTGTGCACATTTTATTTTGTATTTATTAATCGTGATGTTTCAGATGTGAAACGCCGCAAAGTCGAAAGCAGCGGCAATGGCAAGGTGAGTATCTTTATATATACCTCTCGCATCGCGCCGGCGCCGGACTGACGCTCGGCTGCGCGCCGTGTGACACGGACTGTGCCGAACTGTGACTCTTAGTGCTAAAAAAAGTATCTTGTGTTAAATATTTGTTAGTAATACCGTGAAATAATATGTAATGGACTACCAAATAAAAAAATTTAAAAATAATAAAATCAAAATTACAACACAAGTGGAGGCTATTTAAGAAAATACAATTACCAGGGAAGTTGGAACAAGCATTGTGAACACAAACTACGCATTTTGGATGGATAATAATGGAAAGAACGAGAAGATGTTCAAATTGTTATAATATTTGAATTGCTGCTACGTAGAGAAAATACTTGTTTTCCCGACGAAGAATAAAAATAATGCCTGGAAGTTAAGAGTACCGTAACAGGAAAAGTCAGCTGTACTGCATTTGGAAACGCGAATATCAATAAAAATCTCCAAGAATTGAAAACCCAAAAAATACTAAAATATACAATAACTTCAAGACAACAAATAAAACAATAATAATAAATTCAATAAAGTTTAAAACCTTCGCCATAGAAAGTAAAAATAAAGGAATATAATCTCGTGTCGTAAGTTCAGTCAGCCCAGTCCAGTCTAGCACCGGTAAGGTTTTATCATATATTAAATAATGGAGTCAAAAAGTATATTATATTAAGGCAATATTCGGTAACGGAAAAAGAGAATGAAGGAAAGAAGCACGAAGACGAAATCAATCGTGGAAAAAGAGTGGGAAGAAGAAAAGAAGGAAAATAAACACACGCACAAAATGAAATCTTCTGAAAATTTTTTTAACTTGAATAAATATTATGAAAATATAACAATATTGAAGAGATAATGAAATATATTATGAAAATAGAATATAAGAGAAACAAAGAGTTCACCATTTAATGCTGCTTTGTTATAAAAGGCACATATGGTGTATCAAATTGTATGTGGGATTTACTGTAATCTAGTGAAGCTTAAACACTTAACACACCGAATGGACGAAAAATAATAGAATTTCTCAGACTTAAATATCATCGCTACATCTGCTATCAATACATCATCACAAAAACTATTAAAATATTACATTAAGAAGAACGACCCACTTTGAAAATTACACGTGATCGCAACATACACGTGACATTGCAATCGCAACATTGCCAGAGAAACGCAGAAGTGAACAATTTACGAAGACTACTCTACTGAATCTACTGTATTTTAATTGCAACTGCAATATTTACAACTGTTAGTAACTTATGAAATTACCAAAAACTACTTCTGAGAAACATCTAGATTTGAGGGTGTACCAATTCCTCCCGTCGAGATTTTAGAATGAACCAGTTTCTGTTGGACTAACTGGTATCAGATTTGGATCCCGATCACCTCATAGAGAAAAATTTAATCGTATTTCCTGCCAACATATGCGCCCAAATATTTACAACGCAAAGAGACACATGTTTGGAGTCGACGCAATGAACAATCTAATATTGTCTTAATCTGATATACGTTTTGATTCTTTCTTTTTAGTTTGCGAAACTTTAGTTTTTTCATAAGAACATGGTTGCGTATGTGTGAAATTAAATGTTTAATATTAGTATTTAAGGTTAACATTTGGTTTCTGAATGAGCAGGGTAGCAAAGAAATAGAAGAAAGATCGCCAGAGAAGGAAAAGAGAAAGGCTAAACTGAGGGGCGACGAAAGGAAAGAGCGTAAGATGAGTCGTAAGCGGGTGAGTACTACGTATTGTAATTTGTACACATTTAAACCAATAGAAATTAAATATTTTATAAGTTTTTATATTATATTTACACAAATAATAAACAATTACCGATACAAAGTTCTTTAAATTACACAACTAGAGTTATATTGCACGAGTGTGACAATTACTGCTTACTTACTTTTATTGATCACTAGTTTCATATAAATATACACACCTGATAATTAGGTTGTGAGGATCGTAACTAATTGAACCTTTTCTTATATTTAGGATCGAGCCGAAGAAACGGCTCTTCTAGAACAAAAGAGACGCCGTGAAGAACAAAAAGGTATATAAGAAAGCTTCATTCGTATCTGGATTTCCTTAATTATATCTGAACTTATAATATATTCATTCTATTTCAGCAGTTGCTAAAATGAGCAGTCACCAGAACGGTTCTCAAGAAGACCACCACTATGAAAAATATCACAAAAGGGTAATTAATCCACTTTAGCTAACTAATTTTATTGTTTGTTAATCTTTGTACTTTTCATATGTATAAGTGCAATGAAGAATAGTATATTAATCCCGAATACAGTGTTAACAAATTTAAATAATTTTATAAATCTTATAATAAAACGACTTTGTACAGGATAAATCACCGTTCAGAGATCGCTCGCATGAAGAACCCAGGGACAAACAATATCCTTTTTAATATATGTAAATACTAGCGGTAGTTCCATTAATTTTGCATTAACAACATTTCTCTTTACTTAACAAAAATCAATGCAAAATATCCATTTAACAAAGAGTTTATCAAAAAAGCCCTTATTGCCAAAGCCCTTTAAACATTAAAATGCAGTATATTTTATAATAATGCCTATCTCACTGAGGTTAGCCAAGTTCGACGCGGGGGGCTCTGTGTGTGCGCAGTACACTCGCACACTTTGTTTCACTTTCAAAGTGGGACGAGACGTCTATTAGACTCTCAAAGTGAGACGCAGGAGAGACGCGTCAGGTTATCTCGCAGGAGAGGGAGTGTAACTGTGCCGACTTTACTTCCCTATTACTAAGAGTTTCTTAACAGAAAACCCCAATAAGTCTGCTTAAGCCTATCCAGAACTCGAACTCAGACGCGCAGACCAGCCGCTGCGCATTCTAGCCACAGGATCAACGAATGCCTTGTTATTATCAGAATATTTTATAAAACATCGATAAAGTTACTATAGGTTGGCACAAGTAACAGTGAGACTCAGACCCGAGCTGCATCTCGTTGTCTTCCATTGACCACCTTAGTAAAAGCGAATATAGGTATTGGGTTGCTAGTTAAAATACTTTTTAAAAAAAAAATAATATTGTCCTATTTAATTGCTACTATTTTCTTAACTCTCCATCACTAGGCGGTCGAACGAATCGAAAATAAGAAGATAAGAAGAGTTTTAAGTATTGAAGAATTTTAGGATGTTAAGTTAAAATAAGGTTCTTAATGTAATAATTAAATCTCACTGAGATTTGACAAACAGTATGTTTTTACAATACTGTAATAAAATATCATGAAAGTTAAATTGTGTTTTATTTTACACAGTAATTTATAATCATTCGCCATTCAATTCTTTCGCCAGTTCTTCTTTCCGAACTGCTAATAGACTCATGACGTTCAGTAAAAAATTGTAATAATTTAATGCTGAATAAAATATTTTGAATTTGAATTAGTATATATAGTCGAAATAAGATTGTATTCAGCCCTTTTTAACGTCCCACTGCTGGGCACGGGCCTCCCTTCAATATGAAGGGAATCAGCCATCACGCTGGCGCAACACGGCACGCAAACTGCACATGTCTTTCGAAAATTTGCTAGGTTCTCTCAGACATGCAGGTTTCCTCACGATGTTTTCCTTCTAATTCATTTTATTTCATTTATTTACGTACCATAAAGTATATGCTATACAAAGTAAAGTAACAGAATAAAAAACAAAGGATTACTTATCTCTTTAAGAGATTTCTTCCAGAAACTCTTCAGAAGTGAGAAAATAAGTCAATTTAGTGCGGTGTAGGTACTGTGCAACATTACAAAAATAAACATTTATAAACACATACAAACATATATACCTACATGTATACTTACATATACATAACATATGCCTATAAATATATACAATATTAAGTAATATTATAAATGCGAAAGTTCCTGAGTGTTTGTTTTTCAAGTTGTGACGACTCGACGGATTTGAGTGGAGTAAGAAATGGAGATGGCAAGATATATTCTAGACTATAGTATAAAATACTACTTTAAATCATGTAGATACAATAGGAACCTAAATATTTATACATATAATAAAATTCTGAGCCGAATCTGTACATTAACTATTTATTGGAAAATCCTATTGAAATAGTCATTATATTAGAGAGGCCGAATCTACAGATTTTGGTCTGTATATCTGGGAACGCATCACGAGAAAACCACTGAGCAGATTTTCATGAAATTTGGTAGGATGACAGCTGGTTATCCGAATCAACATATAGGATACTTTTTACTGCAGGAAAATATCTCATCTCTGAGAAATCTATACTAAACGTTAAAACGTAACTAGGGACGAACCCGAGCAGAGCGAGTGAATGTATAAAACTAGAAGCTTTAATTTTACGTGTAGGTAATATCAAATTTAGAACATCTTCAGATTTTCGGGCCGCAAAGCAATTCGATAAAAGTATTTCGTCTATCCCTTTTCTGTCTTTTTAGGTATTTCTAGCAACGCGCTAGTGGGTCGGTTTCCCCGTCGACCATGCAAGTGACTGAGTGAGAACATATGCGAGGATTTAGGACGATTTCAATTTTTTATATAAGTAAAAATATTACAATAGTTTATAATCTATATGGATAAAAAAGAGTGTATTAAGAAATTTAGACTAAGTAGCGAGCGCATTAGCAAGTGTGAGAATAGATAACTTTTGTCATCTATGAATATAAGCGCATTGTGACAACTGACTTGAATTAATACCGCGAAACCTAGTTTTGACATTTACTTCTAACAACCTAGGTTTTTGCAAGATCCAAGTTTTAAACTCCAATTTTGGAATAGGTGGAAACTTACAAAAAAACTAAAACCGAACGGAACCTCTGTGTCGTAATGGGTATTGCGATACACTGGGATCGCTGACGCACTTAACCACGACGTTCCGACGGTTGACCTGAAGTACCAGGAGCAACCCGCATAATACATCGCCTTCTCCCGGCCCCGGGCTCCCCAGTTGTGTCATGGCTTCACTCCCGGCCGGAATGCCATACGCCAACAAGACCCCATCACGGAAGACTGATTTATTTGCGAAAATAAGTTTATTTATGATACTTCAATGGGATAAACTCAGCAGTGCCTAAACAAAGAGAAACTCTTTCTCTATAATATTATTACTTTAAAATTATAGTTTTTATATATATTTAAATAAGTATGCTATGCCTATAGGTCTATATATGCACATTATATTTATTTAGTCATTTTAAATACCATTAGCTGAGCACTACAATTGTGAACTCGTCATTGTTTACGCTTTAACCTGTGTAGAAAAAGAAAAGGATTATAAAACTGTACTACTAGCTTGCATAGTTATTTTTACTCACATCTGACATTAGTGTAAATAATAACCTTATTCATTTAATATTTTTAATATTAAAAAAAATACTATTGCATCTTAAAAAAGATTTTTTTTATTCGAGATTATTTAACATTTTACCAATATTCTCAAATAACATCTAAGACTATGTTATATATCTTTTTTTTATAAAATAAATTAAATAACACACGTGATACATTCTTACCCCCATATGTTTATACTTTATGATCCGTAATATATATGTATTTGCCAAGACTCCTACACCCCCCCCCCCTCCCCCTCCCCATCTCTAGTTTTCACTTGGTAAATCATAATTAAGGTTTTTTGTAAACGGAAAGTAAAAAAAAAAATTGGCTGTAATATATTATCTAAAACATATTATATGGTACGTTCCTACAAAATATAGAAATACTTAATAGGTATTGTCAACGGTGATGATATAGCAATTAAAAAAACAAATATAATTTAAGCGTACGATCGTGTAATTTTTTATATTAAATAATTATTTTCATCATTATTATATATATAGAACTAAATATATGCAATATTTAGTTCTAGCTATTTTATTAATTATCTATCAAAGTCAATGGACAAATTCTTGTCAACAATGTAAGTATATTATCTGTGCGATAGGAAAAATCCAGAATCAAGTTGTTTTTCGGATATTTATGAGTAAATTCATAAATATAGACCTTTAACTTAATGTAAATAATAGTCGAAGGTAAATATATTCTTAATATCTAAAACTATACGAAAGATTAAAACGGATTAGTTTTGTGACAACTCTTTGAGCGTTTCTTAAAATTTAGCAGCCATTTTAATATGAGATCACGTGATCTCTCGTGTTTATTTTATAAAACAGAATTTTACATTAAAAGATCAACGTATTTAGTTATTTGTACAGTTTAAGGTACGTGTTATTAATTAAAATAATCTGTGTTTTATAATAGATAGTGCTTGTTTAGACTTATTGCATCTAAATATTGGCAAGGACAATGTTTCGGCGTAATTTATGATAAATAGGTACCTATTATATCTTTATGAATAATGCAGTGATATCTTGCGGAATATTTGAAAGGTTTTGTACGGTTATTATATTATAAAGACTTATAGGTTTCTTAAATTATTGATGCTCACATGCTCTAAATGCGGCATCTGTCATGAGCCATAGTAGTTTTCGGTATTTTTTGCTGTGAAGAATAATAGCAACACTGTAATGCAGTTTTATGATTTACATACTTATTTGTGTAATGTTAATTATTTTTTGTCTCTTTATGTATAATTTAATATTTTTTTAAGTTATTGAAATTGTTGCTTTAAATATATATTTTTATAATTAGATAATATTTATCACAAACTTTAAATGTCAACTTCCTTAAATGACGTACAGTTATTGTATGGAAGTAATGTTATATAAAGTACAAGTAATTATATATTACAGTAATAATAGATTTTTCACATTCCATGAAATTAGAGGAGATATAATGGATATATACTCGTATTAGAATTATTCTTCCCAGAAAGAAAATCGTACCGATCCGTTGCGCAGTAGTACTATTACTACCAAAACAGTAGATTATATGCGTGTACTAGCATCACTCGTTTCACAGATGTTTGACAAGCCTTGGTCAGAGCTGTATAATATAATACGTACCTATACATATTTTTATGTGTATTATTTATTTTATTTCTTTTTTATATCAACATGTTGTGACGCACTGGAATACGTGTTTGAATGGTACTTTCTTGTACGGCAAAGGTTCGATTCTATGATTAGCTGTTTACGTTACAATTCAGTGTAGCACATGTCTCAATACATATAGGTAAAAATATATTGATTACCTACAGCCCAAGTAGATACATATATTAACAGTGTTATACCAAGTTGCTCTTCTTTTATCATCTTTTTTTATGTTTATACGAGAAAAAGTAATAGAGACGCGGCAAAATATAAGGTTATGACGCTCGGAGAAATTTTGTTGGTAGGTATGTGCAACTAAATAGATAGGTAACTAGAACGAAATAAAACGTATTCCATCTTGATCTCTCTGGCGGCACATATTTTTACACGTTACGTTTTTCACTAATATTTAGTTGTAACACTTCAAACAAGTTTTGAGGTAGTTGAGTAGATTTTGAATTGTTAATATATTTACGTGAAAGTTTGCGAATTGGCGGTGATTAAATTTTCTTAGTGGCTAATTTCGGAACTAACTAGTTTTGATTTAACGTTTCTAGACATTTTGATCTAGTTTATACATTATTTACAGTTTCAATATTGTTTTTAGCGTTTGCAAGGGTAATCTAAGCAAATAGCTAATAGAATTTAAACTAGAATAAGTACAAATACTTTAAATAATATATTGTAGGTATAAATATCAAATCCTCTATTGGCAATATTCGAGATCAATACTTTTAAAAAATTGTTCGAATATTTTTCTATGTAAGCTGTTTTTAGCCACCCTTAGTATTTTTAAGTAGTGGCACACAACACAACTACCTAGTGCATTAATAAAAAATAATTTAGGACATTAAAACAAACAAAAAAAAAAGTCAATATGAGGCCTTAAAACGTCATGCTTTCGAGATATTTGAAAGTTAAGCTCACCATAACATACCTATTATTTAAGTACAAATACATCGCATTGCAATAACATCGCGCATTCGCATATTAATGCATAATAAGTTCATATTTAAGGACTGTCATCGTTTAATATATATTATTTTCCGTCACTCGTACTTAGGAAACGTGATTCTAACGTTCGTGTCACTATATCTTTCTTTCTTTATGTATACTGATATCTTTCTTCGCTTAAGTGTTTTCTATCCATATATTATACTAGAGACTCACCCTCGCTCCGCTCGAGTTCGTCCCTGGTTACGTTTTAACGTTTAGTATAGATTTCTCAGAGATAAGATATTTTCCCGCAGTAAAAAAATATGTTGACCCGGATAACCAGCTATAACCATACCAAATTTCATCAAAATAAAAAAATGTTTTATCGTCGTGTGTGGTTTTCTCGTGATGCGGTCACAGACACAGACCGACAAAAATTCTAAAAACTAGATTCGGCCTCTGTATCGATAATAATGACTATTTCAATAAGATTTTCCCAAAAAATATTTAATGTACAGATTTAACTCCGTTAGAATTTAAATGTATGTATAGATTAAGCGGTTTCATAGTGCACCAATAATAAGAAAATAAAAAAAGCCGTTAACGTATAGATTATACAGTTCAAGTTTTATCTTTACCTTACCTTGCTTATACATATTAAATATGTTCGAAGATATTAGACATATTTTATGAATCTGTTTGTTTCAGTTCTTATTAACGACAATGGTGGTAGAAAGCAAAGTATTTACTTCAAATATAATTCGATTGGAAAATAAATTAAAAAATAATTTAAAAGATATTTTTAATGTTACTCCTGCTATACCGTTGCAAAGTAAATCCCTCATTAATACTAAAAGCAGTTGTGATTTTGTACCGAAAAATGATAAACACTACGTGCCAAGGAAAAGAATTAGTGCAAAAGTTAGAACTGTAAGGGATATTAGGAATGCTTTTGAATCTGATGTTTATACATACTTGCCTGCCGATTTAGAAAGACAAAAAAATTTACTTTTGCGCAAAATTAGTTCTGGTTCTGCAAGAGATGGAAAAACAAAAGAACTAGCTAAAAATATATTAAATTCTTCTGCCCCTATATCAAAATCAGCATGGCAAATGATAATGAATATTAATCCTGAAGAACATACCTTTCCTTCGCAGTATGTTCTTTGGAATGGTAAATGTATCCTAGTAAATGGAAGTAAAGGTGGAAGAAAGAAGTTTATTTGTAAACGTGATATCACAAAAATAAACAGGACTTTAAACCAATCAATGGTAAGAAAAGATGCTTTGATTAAAAAAAAGAGTTTATTGCATCATTCTTTAGACATCAAGTTTAAACCTGGACCATTGACGAAAAAGAAATACCTAGATAATACATACCAAAGGTATCAGTTTGGTGATATGAAATTAGTATCTTTGCCCAAACCTGGTCTTGATATTCAACCCTCCTATGGAAAACCACTGGCACCTGCAATTAATACTTTTATTCATAATGCTTTTTTATTAAATGCCGATGGTGTGATATCTCAAAATTGGGCAAATTTTTCGGTTTCCGTTTTAGGTACAATGAAAAATGGCACCCCAGTTCAAACTGTAGAAGATTGTAACGTAACTTTTGATCTTGATTACAAATGTTTACAGCGTAGAATTCTAATGCGTCATGATAGTGACATAGTACAACAAATCAAAATTAGTACTGATAAGCCTGATCCAGTACAAGATGAGACAATAATTATATCAGAAGTCGCTAATGTTTTGAACGATATACTAAATTCGGTAGAAATTAGCTTGAAACAGAATGAAATGTTTTCAGGAGTAGATGAACCAAGAGAAGTGACTAAAATTAACAATAGTCTTTGCACAACCAATATAAATCAATTAAAAGATAGGGGTAAAAGAAAATTTGGAGAGCTAGACAGGTTAGATGTGACTGTTATTACAATTGCTGAATCTTCTGATGTTATTAAAAATGATGTACTATGTCAAAATGCGCATTGCTACTTAGGATGTATATGTGATTCTTTGAAATCTTCAAGTACTTTTAAAAGACATTGTGGTCGTTTCGAATGTATGTTCAAATGTAAATGTGACTTTTCCAAGTATAATCTAACTGATTCATTTAATAATGATTGTTCTGATATACTGCCGGGCTTAGTTAACTTTGACATGAAACTGGGACAAACATTAGCGAAAGAAGAACATAAATTTCATCAAACTGTTATAGTAACTAATGAAAAAAGCATTTTACTAAAGTCGAAACGGCGAAATTGGAAAGCTTCGAAGAGATATGCTGATTTTTATAGTAAAATGCCCTTGAAAGCTATGAACCGAGATAAACAAGAATTATCAATAGTGTGTACAAATCTAGACTTGAAAAACGTAGAACCCTGGTGTATGGTACATAATCTATATAAGTGTTTTTGCAAAGGCAAATTCGTAGAAAAATGTTCTCTAAGTATACATGATGTAACCGATACATCAACAATTGCTTCTGATGTTGATGATAAAAATAAAAAAGTGATTGTCCCTATAGATTTAAGCAACGATACTCCGACAAATACACTGAAAACATATCCAAAAATTCAACATGAAACACGTATTTCTGGAAACAGTAATGAAAAATCTGAAGTTATAGTGCCATTATTGCCTCATCCGCCTAATTCGTATAGCAAACTGAAATGCGCTAGAACATTGCCTTATGATGGAAGAAAATATGATGAAGAATATTACCGTGTAACAAATCAAAAAATTTTAGAAATGGAAAGAAATGACAAGAAATTACATAAAAAAATGATGATTTTAATAAACAATGGTAACACACTAGTGACAGAGGATCAAGATTTACAAAAGGACGATTTAAGTTGTCCAGCACCTAGTCTAAATGAATTATTAAGTAGTGTAATAAGTCCAAAATTACTGGATCAGGAAGAACATGTTGTGGAGACGAAAACAGCAGGTAAATCTCAACTTCCACTCGCAAATATAAAAAGACTGCCAAATAAAGAATCATTAGTATCATGGCTCGAGTCTAACTACAAATTCTATAAAGATCAAACACATTATGGCCCTATGAGAACTGGTTTAGATCCTCCAAAATATGGCAAAATTGCCTTATATCCTTGGAATTTTATACTAAGTAGATATAGAGATCGAAAAAATCTATTTTTGATATCTAAACAAAAACCTTTCCGTATTTTTATGGCAGTGAACACAAAAAATCCATTTTTTAGTAATTGCATAAACATAAGTGATATTGCGCTGTCTGATCTTAGCAAATTTCCTGATACAATTAAAAATTTACTTACAAATGCCACAGAGACAAAAGACAATTTTTATATATTGTATGGGCTATCATTTTGTTGGGAGCTAATCGGTTCAGTAACAAAGGTAAATGACAGCATAAAAGATGTAACACAAGAAAATGAAGAAAGTTTAACAGTGCCCGAAGATGTGTCTGAAAACATGAATATTTTGGATTCGAATTGTTTTGAGATAGATTCACAAAACACTATTGATAGCGTATCCGAATCTATAGAATTAGCTGAATATAATGTACCAGAAGAAAGTTCTAATCAATTTAAGTGGTTTTTAATGACTATAGAAGATGATTTTTCAGAAATTCAATTTTTTGTAAAAGGATTCTTTGTTAAGTACGATAGCCTTATAAAAGCAACATCGGTCGCTAAGCGTTTAGGAAAAACAGTTAGACTATCTTCACAAAAATGCTGTGGCACTAAAACTTCTCCACAATTTGGAATCTATGCTATACCGAGTAGTAAAAATAACTACGTCTTTATAGGACCATATGAAAAGGATGAGGTTTTAGGCATAGAAACTGTAAAAACCGTGAATGATATGAGAAAAGTGGAATGTACAAGAGGTACATGGATAACTACTAATGAAATTGATAATTTGAATGTTATCAATAATCCTTTACTATATATGCCCTCTAAAGAAATTGTTGAGAAGATGATTACTCTTGAAACTAATACCAAAAGATTTTGTGAGAGTGATAATGACACAAGTAGCTATGATGAATCGTCTGCTGATATTTTAAACGATAAGCACGTGATAAGCAAAGAGACATCGCCTAAAATTGTGAGGCCTATAAAAATTATAAAATCAAATAATTTCTATAAATTTGGTCTATTAAAACAAAAATCTTTGATACTAAATAAATCATTGCTTGTTAAAAGTAATACTTCGAAGATATCTTTGCTCAGTAGCAATGATCAAGAACATAGTAAAACAGAAAGCCTATCAAAATTACGTAAGCTTATTATAGTCCCGCCTAAAACTAAAGAAGATATGTTGATTCATAATAAAATTGACATGAATGACAATATAGCAACGACATCTACATCACTGCAAAGAAAACACGGAGGAAGTATGTTTGTCTTAAAACCAGAAGAAATTAATAAAAAATCTTTTGAAAATAATTTACCGAGTAGTTCACAGTCACAGACTGAAAATAAGACACGTTGCGAAATGGACATGGATATCGAAAGGTTTCTTTCCATGACAAAAATTAATACTGTACCGAAAGATGCCATTTTTGTTATATCGGACGATGAAAACGATACTGAGCGATGTGGAGGTAACTGGAAAGATGTATGGATTGTTTGCAAAAATATCGCCAATATTGGTTGGATAGCAGGCAGACGGAACGCAACAAACCATTTGAGCTTTGAATTTCCTGGATTTATGTATACAGACTTTTATACTGAAGAAGAAGCTTTCAATAAAATAAATCAGTGAGTATTTATTATTTTATACTGAAGAAGCTTTTAATAGAATAAGTAAATAAGTTTTTATTGTTAATATTTTATTTTATAAGTTTCATTTTAATCTATTTTTAATTATTCAAGTCTAAATTGCTGATCTGATCTTAATATGTAAGTACTGTATAGGTGTCGTACAAACCACCGGAAATAAGGAATTTTCAGTGGACGAGAAACGTGTGTTCTGAAACTAAACAACAATAACGAAATGCTCTATAGCGGGACGGACCAACATAGTAAATTAATATTTAAATTTAAAAAAAAGTTTCCAATGATTGTTATTGTAGTATGCGTCCTGTGTAGTTGTCTGGTCAAAATATTAGTAGTAGTTGCTACATAATAATAAAAACTGTTGTTGGCCAAGTGGCTGTTGCAATTTCACATATAAATATTAATTTTTTTTTCACCATTTGCCATTTGCAGAGTGTTGGCCAGAAAAGTGTATGTACCAAAGCATATATTATTACAGTGGAGTGTTGTTGAATCACTTACTGATGACATGGTGAATAAAAAATTACTGTCAACGCACCTGACTTCTGATTACGTAAGTATAAATATTTTCAATATGCTTATTCCTTAATTATCTGTATAAAATAAACCCGTTAATTATTTAATGTAAACACGGAGTTACATCAAGCTGAAATGCCGCCATCTACTGATAAAAAAAGATTAATACTTTAAATTAATCTTTATTTAATCAGAACTTACAATTAACGATACGATTTATAAGTATAAATTATTATCAAACAGTGATAATGTAACTGATGACTGTGTGCTCTAACACTGCTGGACCGATATTAACCAAACATAGCTAAGAACCACCGCAAGGAAACTGGCTTTCAAATGAAAAAAGCCGCATCGAAATCGGTCCATCTGTTTGAGAGATACGATGCCACAGAAAGACACACAGACAGACATCGACGTCAAACTTATAACACACCTCTTTTTGCGTCGGGGGTTAAAAAGGGTTGAATACGATACGATACGTATAACGTGTATGTAGAAATGTAGTAGAGTATTCTTAAAATATGAATTAAAAAACCTTACCTTTCCTTATGTGTTATGTTTTCTCATGTATACTTATAATTCCATTAAAATAATAATGAACACTCTTTTTACAGGTTTTAACTAGAAAAGGCTTGCTCAGTAAATATAACTTAATGATGAAGGTAAAATATTTAAACAAATTAAGCAAACTTAAAAATGTTTTACCTAAAAGAGAAATTGGAAACATAGACTGTACTAATAAGGTTAGTAAGTAGTAACTGCGTAAGTCATTTAATAATATATAGATGAATACATACAATGAGGACGTTCAGAATAATACAAAGTAGCAGTATCCGCATCTGAGCGTTTCGTTAAGTGAGTGGCTGTGCAGTGTGCAGGAGTGCGGGAGACCCAATCTGCCGTCATAAAAAAGAAGGCCGCAACTTCGTGAAAGTTGATTTGGAGATATTTGAAGTCTTAATTAAGCAACACTAAAAAAAAACAAAAACCTCACC
Source organism: Brenthis ino (assembly GCA_921882275.1). NCBI lineage: Eukaryota > Metazoa > Arthropoda > Insecta > Lepidoptera > Nymphalidae > Brenthis > Brenthis ino. The sequence continues at coordinate 31,886,688 of OV170222.1, read as the reverse complement.
ACCTAATTGCAAACAATAATGAATACAACAAAACAATAATGCATACAAATTACAACAATTGTTATAACCAACAACGATCAACGCCGGTGCGGCGGTCGCGTCACTACCCCCGCTATCACCGTTATCGTCACGATATTATTACTATAGTATATACTATATCTTCTAAGATATTCATCTAATTTAAACGTTGTAATGGTCAGTTTTGACCTAAAATAAATGCTGAGGTTGTCTAATATTTTTATTTAGATAACGATTAACATCATGTCAGTAAAAACACCTTCGCAAATAAATCATTATTTTAGAACCAATTTGAGAACCATAATATTATTAGTGTGAGTCCACCTTAAAAGATAGACATATGCTATTGCGGACTTTTTTGTAGATTTTTTTATGTGTTTCAATTTATTAGAACAGTTCGTGGTTCTGCCTGCAAAAATTTACGCGGCGCACGCCAATAGAGCTCCCAGTCGGCATGATTTTTTCCGAAATTTTTAACAATAATCGTCATATTTGAGCCAATTTACACAAAACCTTAATGAATTATACACCTAAATCTCCTTATAAATCACGCCGTCCATTTTTGAAAACAGTACAAAAATCTGTTCAGTAGTTTTTGAGTTTATCGCGTTTAGACAAACAGACAAACCGACGCGGTGGGGGACTTTGTTTTATAATATGTTTACACTTTAGATATAGTTTAAAAAAATATTCAATTAATAATGTATAATTACGATTAAATTTAATAACTAAATGTTAACGCATGAGCTCTTTAAATAATCCAGGGCGTTTTTTTATGTTTATTCACGTTTTCCAGGCAACTATTCTGAATGAATTAGAGGAAACCAGTCAGACGCTAGTTGACGAAAGCTTATTTCTTTGGGATAAGACAATTGCAAAGAAAGAGGAAATAATGGAGTCTTTTGCCAAAACGTCGGAAGAACTTCGCAAGGAGTTGACCGATCAACTAAATAATATTAAATATAACGCGGAAGAGTTAACATAGATTTGCAGTATTATGTAAGTGTTATGCTACAATATGATCTCAAATATATTTTTACAACTTTAAGTACCTACGTTAATAATAATTCGGAAAAATATGGTTTAATGTCGATGCAATTGTGCGTAATTTTGTGCTATGAACGAATGTCACACAAAGTACTCGTACAAGCTATCTAAAGCTACACTGGAATTTGAATTGTCAGGTGGCCACGCAGCTACGAAAGGTATTATAATATGACTACAATAGTAATAAGACCCTATTCCCGTATTAGAAATTGGACTTCTTCCGTCTTCGGCTATTTTATTTGATTTATAGGTGTTGCTAACTAGAAAGCTGCTTATTATAATATATGAAAATTTGTGCACGTAAATATGTATATTGTAAAACGCAGTAACAATACAAATAGCGATTTATCACAGTTTGTAACCGAGATGGAAGTTAATAAATTACAACGCCATCTATAAATACGCAGTACAAACTAACAACTAAGTTTTCAATCCTCAGTAAAATAATAAAATTATGAAAATTTGATTTAATTATAAGTATCTAACCAAATTGAAATCGAAAATATCCCCATACATATTATGTCAAGTATTGATGTAAAATTATCTCTTTCTTTTTTCCTAATGAGACTCCATGCGGCGCCACTTGCACTAACTTCATACCAGCCGATTTAGATCGCTTGAATTGTACAAACTTTTTCCATGTTTTGAGGTAGAGTTTAAAAAAGTTTGCAACAGCTTGACAGCGACAATTTTGAACTTGTCGGCTAATTTAGTTTTTTAATAAACCCAGACTGAGACTATTAAAATAATTTTACTTCATAGACTTTCCAGCAGGATTATAATCTGTGATATTTGATAAACTCTAATTTGGTTTTCAAACGAAAATAGTACCTAGTTACTTTAGTTGCTTTTATTTCTAGCCATTATATTTTATTTAAGTAGGTATAGCTTATTACTGAAAATCCAAAGTATGTATATGTATAACCTTATGTTTTTAGTAATTTCTATAATAAAATACCTAAAAATTTATAATAGTATTGGAAATATCTATTACAATTTTGTAATTATTAATGTAATCTGGCCATAACCTTTTTTTCATTTAAAATTTATGGATAAAACGAGACGAAATGTCTCCTTTTTCTTTTAATTTATGTTCGTGTATTTTTTAAATTTAAATTTCATTAACTAGATCTCGAGTAAAGTTGTTAATATCACACGTTCATTCACCGTGTTTGTTAATGTTACTCTTAGATTATTTCTCTCTTAAACAATTTACTTTGCAATAACTATAGGGACTATAATATTCTACATATAATTTAAAATTGTATTTGATTGGATGTAGCAAAGCCTCATAACATAAAAGTTCACAAACATTTGTATGTTAACAGGAAATGCTTATTAAATGTTATTAACATCCTTTTAAATGTTATATTTAGAATTTGTTAATATTATCACAGTATAAAAATCCATACAGTAGGTTATTACTTTTGAACTTATAGAAATTGCCACCATAGCAAGGGTTGTGAAAAAATACCAATTTTTATAGTGAAATTTCAAAATTAAAGTACTGCAGTACTATCTCGTAGCAAGTTACAGTTGTACCCTTTAACACGTTTTGCGATTGCCATATAAAAGCACATGATAGTTGGGGGCGCCTCGCCCGCGGCGCACACGACCTTCTGGATTGCTTTGTCTAGTCTTTATAGATGACTGTATGGATTAGTACACTGTGACAATACAGTGCTCAGTATCAAAACTTATTGTATGTATAAATAACGGCATACCTACTTCTTATTGCTGGATTTTAGACTGTTATTGGTATTAAATATTATTTTTATTTATTTCTGAATATTATTTTCTCACCTATAACTTTCAAACAGGAGAATTTAATATAATAACGAATTTTGGACTTAAGCCTGACTTAACCAGATTATGTACACCTCTTTATGGCGATGAAGCTTAGATTTTAGATAAAAAAGGTAAACTAAAAGGTAACTTTAAAATCACTTTAAAAATAATCATTCCTATATTTTTGGGACCACCATTAAGGTATAACTTATGCATAAAATAGAGGTTATGATAATCGATTTATAATTGGCGATATCCTTTTTGAAGTCGGTCAAAAATGGAATAAAATACGAAGAGTAACAACTTTTGCTGTTAGACTTTTATCGCGTATTTGTAATGATCATATTATATACTGTAATCAACTAGGTCAATGCCACGTAGAAAAGGAAGTTGAAAAATATTTCAAAAAAATGAAACACTGGTGATATAAGTACACACTATTGTTTATTGAATTTAATTTTTTTCTGACAACCCTGAAATTTAGCGTTCAATGCTCCATCGCTTGTCACAAGTATCCTGAATGGTCATCTAACTCTGAATGTAGGTATAGAGCATTAAGCGCCATTACATATGATGTGCTCAAAAAATATGGATAGTACCTAATGTTTGACCCAGATTTACATCTATATTACCCAGTAGTAGCTAAAGAAAATACCTTATGGACTTTAATAATGTTTACTATTAATTCAACGTCAGCTTTTAGGGTATCTGGGTCAGGTTATTTTTTCTTGATAACTCGCAAGTGCTCATCCACTAAAGAAATTAAAGTTTGCTGAGTGCTGTTGCTGATAATATATTTTATTATATTTAAAATTGCCAAGTAAATAGTAGCTTAGAAGGCATACTATAATAACAACCAATACATAGTTCACAATTGTCTACATATTTATAATTTCATTTTTATAAACCAGTTTCTTCTCTATGAAAATATAACTCGTCAAATATGTTCAATACTTTTCCTACATACAACGCGACTAAGTTCTATATTTATCACCATTATCTTTACTATGTAAATAACTATTGGTACAGGTTGAGCTGTATATGTTATTTATTATACACGCGTCGGTAAATAAAAAGATAATATATTAACAGAATTATTCAATAATAACAATTCTTTTAAACGATATGAAGGAGCAAATTATCACTATATTCTAGGTACATATTATGATAGGAACTATAATTCTTAGGTTATTTAAATCAACAACATGAATGAACAAAAAGTGTGCAAACAAACTAATTTTTTGTTATAATCTTTTGGAAAATTCATATTATGTTTTGTAAGCACATGAAGCATTATCTGTATCATTATTGTCGGTGATTTTTCATCTTGTCGCCTACAGTTTCATAGGATCGCCGAAATTACAAAAATATTATGAAAACTACAGGGAAAATATTCCCAAATGTAAATAGTAATGAGACATATACTTTTAATGGGACTATTTAGTTAACGTTTTTGTATGTTCTCAGCTATGAAGATGTGAAGTTGCACTGTATTCTCAGATTTTAACAATGTTATATAACAAAATTATCAAAATTATTTTAATTGCCAAATTAATTCATATAGAGACTGATCAAGGTTTGGAGTTCTATATCGAAAAAAACATTAAATTGTTAAATGTGGAAAATACAGAGCGATATAGGCAAAACATTTTTGGAGAGCGCGGCGAATTAACTGAGAGATATAACATTGCAAATATGAGTACACATAATATATAACGATATAAACACTTTATCACCATTTTATTTTCAACGGCGGGGCAAAATACAGGACTGAACAATAATTGAAAATATTAAATAATATTTTGTTCTTATAAAGACAATTTAGTATTTATTTGTTTTAATCATCAATATATTCAAATACCACATAGCTTGTAAATATAAACACGGTGTGAAATGTGAATGTTAGTTTCTATCGGTCGACTGTCGCCGTACGTTGTTGCGTTGAGGGATGACGAACTCTGCGTGTCGCGGGGCGGTGAAGGGGTTGGTGGGGGCGAAGGGCGCGGCGGGGGCGGCGGCGGCGGCGGCGGGGGAGGGCGCGGCCAAGGAGCCCTGGCGCGCGAGGACGCGCCGGACAGGGCTGGATGTTGCCGAGCTCCTGGAAATAAATATTTAATTTAGTTGGTTATGTATACCAACGTGGTAATTTAAATATTTGAATGTTTGTAAAACTCGAGCGAATAAACATGACGCCTGGCTCGAATGACGTTTGTGCATGTACAGTCTGCAAAAAAGTTTTTGTTTCCATTTCACTTTCTCGTACGAAAACGAATAATATTTAATTTTTTAAATTTTTGCATGTATATTATTAAATTGCATAGATGTATCGGTTTTAGGTAGTAGTAACTTGTACTTGTCATTCGATTTATATGTAAATAAAACAAAAATAAATAGTTATTCGTATTTTTGTATTGGATTTATTTATTAGCTTTAATTAAAACGTTATATTTTTATTATTACGCTGAATCGTCACTTTCATTAATTTCTTCTATTCCAGATATATCGCTATCATTGTCATCTTGTTCACTTTCACTTTCTGAAGAGTTTTCTTTTCCTCCAAGAGAAATAATGAATTCTCTTTCATGGATTTCCTGAGTCTGTTATTTCTACAGTATTTACTTTATATTATGTTTTGGCGACGACGAGACGCCGCGCGGGACAACGGGGGAAGCGTCCAGTTCGAGCGAAGTGTCATGTTAAATCGCTGGGCTTATACTTGTGTGTGCATGTTCGTAACTCTTTCTCGGTAAACAGAACGAATTTTGATGAGTACACAACCTGGGCTTTGGCCAGAATAAGTCGTTAGTAATATTTATTATTACCTGGGACTAGTGCTGATGTCCGCGGCGGCCGACTGCTGGCGCGGCGGCAGCGCGGGCGGCGCGCCCGGTCGAGCGCCCGGCCGCGGGGGGATCTGCGGCATACTCTGATGTTAATTTATTTATCAGATATGCCAACAATACATTTTAATTACATTATGTACATTATTTCTAGTACATAGTAAATTTCCGGTTAAGCTAAAAAAAGGTGTTGAGAATGACTTACAATTCAAAGAAACCTAATAATTTAAAAATCATAAATATTTACAATTGGATTGGTTACAAATATTAATAAAACTAATAACGATACTAAATAACAATTACTAATAGCATTTGTTGACGGTAGTTTCTCATCGTTTAAGATTCTAAATGAGATATTTCATTAATTTATGGATTGTTTACTTAAATACTGTTGATTATTTATTGGTTTATTAATTAGAAATTATTTAAGTTAAACTCTTCAAATACTTAATGCCAGCACACACACCTCAAGTCTCAACTGCCTTACACGAGTTTAAATGATATTTGAAAAATTTCAAGTTATTCAAATTTTCTTTTTCGTTCTTTCAAACGTAAAAAAATAAGCTCATAATCATAAAAAATAAATAACTTTTTATTTAATAAAAATAAAAAAAAAATCATATCGTACAAACAATATATTATTTAACGACACTTGAAAACTAGACTTTTTAAAGTAAATAACTAGACTGTTTTGGAAAAGAATCAAAGCTCGTAAAGCATTAAAGCTTGTAAGTTTGTAGCAGTGGTGTAAAGCGGTATGCTCACAGAGGGCGGGTGTCCGTGCGAGAGCGCGCGCGCGGGCGGCGGCGGCCGGCGCGGCGGCGGGCCGGCGCGCACCCCCGCGCCCGCGGCGTCCGCGGCCACGCACGGAACCATTACCTTATCTATATATATACAATGCAAAAGTGATTGACTGATCGCGAAAACCGCATCATGTTGGATAGTTTGAAAGATCTAAGCATACATAGGATCAAACACATAGCGGGAAACAACTTTGTTTTATACTATGTAGTGATTTATCTACCCATATTATACCTTATGTATTCATATGTTTTGTGTATTTTGTGTCCGGCTCGAAGGACCAAAAATGTAGGGGACGCGACCTACCACTAAATGCTTGATAAATTAAATACAGCCTGAGATCGTTGAACAGTTTATTGATTTAATTATATACACACTGATAATTGATGCTAATGAATGATAATGAATGCAGCCGGTTTGATAGCTGTCCGAACACTTTTTAGGCCTACTGTACTGCCTTTTTAGGCGTGTTTCGATGTATTTATAACACACCTGTTAAGAATTATTGCTTAGGTGTTCGGAGGAAACCTTTGAACCGAACAGATCATGTCTTTTCATTTGGCAAAGAAGTTACGATAATCCGATCCAACAAATCAATGACTCGATATTCTACTATCTATCCACGTATACAATAATACATAATTCTAAATTAAACTATTACCTTCCGCTCTCTCCGGGCTGCGCCCCCGCCCGCCGCCGGCCGGCGCGGCGCGGGCGGGCTCGGGCGCGCGCCTGTCCGGCGGCATTCGGGTGCTTTCTGGAACGTCTTCTGCAAGCAAGTCTGATGGCCTTCTATCCAGCTGTTGGAAAGATTTAAACTTTATGTTTTACTCCACTCCCGTGATAAATGATGTGTGTCGATAAAATCAGCCTATGGAGTAGTATGTTATCAAAATATAAACTATTGTCATATACTCGTATCATAAAATTTAAAGAAATTATATCGAGGATATAACTTAATTACGTTATACTATTATCCATAGAGCTGTTACAGCGTAAAAAATTGAAAAATTATACAGCAGATATAATTATTTTGTTTTTTTTGGTTTTTTTTTTACATGGGTATGAACTTTTAATTATATTTTTTACCGATTTCAAAAAGAGATAAATGACTCGATTAGAATGTCTATGATATACTTTGCTGTGCCAATTACTATATGTATATGGATCGATTTTCAAGATTATTGAATAAACGATTAAAAAAGACATTTATTTTTTAGTCGGTGTAAAATGTTTACTTGTGGAGTAGTTTTGGCTTGCACCCCCTCGCCCCCGGCCGGCGCGGGCGGGGGCGGGGGCGCGGGCGCGGGGGGCGCGGGCGTCTCCGGCTGCTGAATGCGGGCCGCTTGCTCCAGTATAGCCTTCTTCTGCTCGTGCCCCGCCGCGAAGTACGAGAACACGCATAGCACCGCGTAGCATATTTGATCCGCCTGTATATTTGCATTACTTTATCGTACTTATTTATTACTATACTATTTGAATAAAACCTGGAACATTAGTGAACCTGTGAACCTTAATAAACAAGTGAACTCAAGTGAAACATTCCTGAGTTCATCTGAAATTAAGTACATAAAAAAGTCTATAAAATGTTAGAATTAGTATGTTGTTCCATTAAATATTATATATGCATGTTTTAATATCGATTTTAGTAGGTATTTGCATGTTAATCAAGCGGTTCTATGACTACTTTTACATAGAAAACTAATAACAATTATGTATATTAAATTGATGTATTATATATAAAGTGCAATTTTAAATACTTAAACAGTATAATTGTAACAATAATAAGTACATATATGTACCTAAATTTCACAATTTGTTAACTCAGTAGAGTAAACATAATACAGAAGCAAGTAAATTAACCTGACATGTGTTGCCTGAAAATGAGAAAAATGCAAGAAAAAAGCAGAGCCAAAGCCAAAGGTAAGAAAATAAAAAAAAAAACAAGACGTGTACATACATCGGGGGTGAGCTATGAAACGTAATGTGCATAATTCTGTTGATTTCCATTGACTTCGATAACGAGATAGTACCGAGTAAGCCATATTGAGAAGAAACGATGAAGATCAAGCACTACTTTTTCTGCCTACAACATAAAAAAATCTATGAACTTAAAAAAGGAGATGAGGTGATTTAGTAAAAACAAAATAATACTTACCATTATAGATTTATATTTTCTTTGTATTATTTGTCTTGTTTTGGGATCTGAAAAAATAGGTAATTAGAGCATTTTAAATGACATATGCAATGTAATAAAGACATTGTAATAAAAAGTGTTCAACCGAATATTGCGCAGGAAATATTTAACAAGAGCTGTATAATATGATGTAGATTTTAGATAGATAACAACACTATCGCTAGGTAGATGAATTTATAAGTTAACTTACTAAATTCTTCTAAAACGAAGATACCGCCGTTCTGCGTGAAGCATTTCCGTATGTGATCGAGCCGCACGAAAAACTGGAAAGCAGAATATTAGGATGTAACACAAAACGGATAAACGCATTTATTACGTCACTATGCAGCTTATTACTTAGCAAGAATACCATAATTAGTAATTACCAGATGACGTTAAAATATAAAATGAATAGATTTAATTTTACAAAGAACATTGAAATATTTATGGCCATGATAAAGTAATGAACGTAATCTGGTAACACTATTCCAGTTATTGTAGGTATTGCGCTCGATAGTGCGTGTCGGAGAAGCGTGCCAGGTTCTTTTCCTATTCGAGTGCTTTGACAGTGCACTAAGTTTGTGCTAAAAGGGCTTACTGCTGGCTTGAGGTTCTAAAATGAGTGTGTAATTAGCCAACCTATTTTTACTAATAATATTAAATTAGTCCTTTCATATTATTAACTATTTATAAATTAATACTTTTAATAGATAACATAACTGGACCACATGAAATAATAATAACTTATTTTCGTCAAATATTCGATTTACTACTTATAAGTATAGACAACTATCAAGTAATTGTTTATTAGTAATTTACTTAAAGTGTATTAAAGAAATTATCTTTGTTTTAAATAGGTAGGTACGATATAAACAGCGTACTAAGGTATTACATGTATGTATGTATATAATATACTTACATATATATAAATAATAATTTAAATTGAAAATGCAACTAGGCGTATTCATTTTATCTTAAACAAGTCATAAATTAAATAATAAGCATATAAGTAGGTATATAATAAATATAAAACTATTAACTTGTGTCTCTACCACTTCAACATGTAGGCACGTACGAATATGTGCCTCAAAACAAATCAGTTTTACTATGTGAAAGCAGATAAATAATCTACAAAATTAAACAGTATCAAAACTGAAGCAAAACATGGTCGTTGTATTAAATTAAAAGATAATCAATGTTTTATCTTTTAGTATAATCGCTATATTGATGCATACAAGCATGCTACAGAAAAATGAAGCGGCGCGAGGGTGTTATTGTCATACAGGCAGATATTCTTTGTACAAATCTTCGTCGAACGCATTAGTCTTCAACTTAAAAATGAGTATAACATAAAGCGAGACTCATAGCTGGATTAAACACAGCAATTTAAATGAAGGATTCCACGAAGCTTGCTTGAAGTTGAAACGGATCAAATGAGAGGTGAGCGATGATGAATGTATCTATTGATTTCTTTTAATTAGAAATTGCGTTGTAAAAACGTATATACCTATACAAATTTCAACTTCATAAACTCATATTAATTCAAAATATTATGTATGTAACTCGATCGTAGTTGGTAGAACCGTACTTATCATTCATGATCGTCCACCCTCAGACATTAAGGATAGACGGGGCGGTAGGGAGGGGTCGGGAGTGGACCGGAACAGGATCGGGAGAGGGCTGGAAATGGAGAGTGAGTGTGAGAGCAAGGACGTGGCGGATCAGAGGCGCGCCAGAACTTGTGAGATGGCGAATGCTCTACGACTGACCTCGTGACTAGCGCCGGGCGAGCTCTGGCTCGACGCCCGCTCGGGTACTAGGAGGGACCGACCGATCGCGGCAGTGCGAGTGAGAGATCGGAACCGCTCGCCGGACGATCCGTGGTACGAATGCAAGCTATCGGGTGCGAATGTACAAACAATGTCTAAGTGCATGCACGAACGCGCGGGCGCTCGCCGCACTCCGAAACTAAAACAACGCTCAACTAAAACAATCGGTAAGCCTCAAACTACAAGTAGGCCCTACGATCTCGACCGGTCTCGGTCGAGGTCGCAGGGTGCGCGGTCGTCGGGAGCCAGCCAGTACTAGGTTACGAACCACTGAGTATGTAATACCTCGAAATCCTTCAGCGCAGGCGCGGGTTGGCGGGTCCGGAAAGGGTAGAACAGACAAAAACAAGATATTAGTTGAGAGCGGCCGAGCGCGTGTCAAGGACCATCTCAAAAGTTCCTAGCGAGCACGCCTCGCCTCGGCGGGACGCAGCGCATGCACAAATCATATATATGGAGTACGTAACGGACAACGGTAAACCTTAAGTAAAAAATATAGCTAACTATTACATCGAATTAGTAATAGATAAAAAAATAGAATAAAACACGATATTTCTCGAACATAAGCTGTATTGAGTTTATATAAAGGTTTTATAAAAAAAAAACCGCAATCGAAAGAAATAAAATAAAATACGAGAACATGATCAGCACAGTGAGATTGAATTGTTAGTACATATATAAAATAGATAATATAAAAATCGAAATAGGAAAGTTTGAGTGGTCCTTGCTAGGTCTTTTATAATATCATTCAATATATTAAAATTAAACTGCAAAATTTCTTTTGCTAGAGAGCGTCGTCTAAGCGAGTCGTATGATAATGTTGGCAATACAGCTGATAAAGACAAAGTAATTAAATTCCTCACGTACGACATCAGAGTCTCCGTGAATGCCGAAGCTCGTCGAAGTACGGAGATAAAATATAATATGCATATTTAGACGGTAAAGCTTTGGCCAGCGAGGAACTCGGTCCCGTCATAGACTGCCGAACAATTTGTTGGACGACATTCTATATTTGTTATTCGAATTGAGATATTTCCCAAAATAAAGCATGAACACTGACAGACATCTTACCTGATATCTATAAATGACAATACCAAAACTGAAGTAGTTCTAAAGTATCTCGATACTCAGATTTGGGTTTATCATTGTTAAATATATATAAATAAAAGCTGACAAAAAATTAAATTATTATAATATTCCTTTAAAAGCCTACCTTGCTGTGGTGGAAGAGGAGCCCGACGCCTTCCATGCAGACCTTTAACATTGTATATACAAACATTACAAATGTATAGGTACCTATATAATTTAAGAGTTATAAAAGATTAGAAAATATTAGTATTGCACTTTCATCATACACCGCTGAACTGAGTTTTTTTAGTTTGCCAAAAATTACCTACTAAAAAATAAAATTAATGATTTTTTTTGTGATTTTATTTTTTTTGCTCTGATGCTTTACACCAAAACACTAAGGTTTTTGACATCTCGAAAGTCACAGCTTTCACATAGTAAATACGTCACAGTGTTTACTTGTGCTGTACCTTTAACGTATACTGTGACGCTGTATAAAATTAATAATATGTATATAAAATTTACTTGTTGTTGTGATTATTATATATGAGCTTTTTTTAAGTAATTTGTAAATTATTATTTTATTCACCATTCCTTAATCCGTATAGGACGCTTAAGAATTAAGATCTATTATAGGCAACAAAGTGATAAATTAACTCAGTTATAAATCTAAATTAATTATTATCCATAATTATTGTTAATATTCATAACAGCGTTTTGTTACAGTTAAATGTACATATGTTCACTTTACTAATGATATCATACAAAGGTAAACCTATGGAATCACAAGTTTAATACAGGTTCTATTTGTGATAAGATATATATAAAAATAGGCCATTTACGATATGTACAAAAAAATATAATGTAAAACTACAATACAATTAACTACAAGTTGTATTGTACCCAAGGCTGGATTTACCTTAGGGGTACTCGGGGCTAGTGCCCAGGGCGGCAAATTTTCAGGGGCGGCAAAATTCAGAAGGTGAAAAAAAAAAATATATATCTCTTAATGTTATCGAAAATTCTTTTTGTATTAAAAAAAAATACTAGTACATTTTTTCAAAAAGTTAAAACATAATTTTTTTTTTGCATTTTTCAAAAAATTCATAATTAAAAGTAATTAAACTTTATTGAAACTTTATCCACTTTACGCAAAATTTCGATAATGGGCGGCATTTTTTACAGTGGCCAGGGGCGGCGCCCCGCGGCGTACCTGTATGAGGCCGCCCTCGCCGGTGGCGCAGTCCTGCACGGGGAACTCGCCGCCGAGCTCGGCCGCGTCCTGGCGCCGCCCGCTCTTCTCCATCGCCTCCTTGATGCTGTAGTACAGCGCTTTGCACTGTTGTGTATGGTGGTAGTTATGCTTTATTTATGTATATATAAGTATGTTTTTTATAGGCGGTACTCAATTGAATTTATGTGCAGGGATGCATAAATAACTTTAAAGTATTTTACGTGCAGGGTTAGTGAGTTAGTTTATAAATTAATCATTTTTTTACATTGATGGCAAATCATAAAGAATATTATAAAAAGTTAGATAAATAAGGGGAAGCTCATGTGGATCTCTGGATCTTTTTTATTAAATGTTATCTTTTATATGTCTCTGTCCTTGAGTAAATACACAATAAAATAAACAGATAAATGGACTAAAAATGAATATACTCAAAATAGACCTATTATTTTGTCAACATCCAAATAAAATATTTTTCTAAAAAATAGTTTGAAAGCCTTGACATTGTTTGTTTGAGTTTTAACATACCGATGTAGATATAGATTTTTTTCTTACAGCTAACCTATACTTACCTTCTTAGTATAATATTTGTGTAGTTGCGTTTGGCCACCGTTCTTCCTCCAAAGGCACAAGACTCGTATTTTAGGACTGTACGTCATGTTAACCAATCGCTCGTACCACCACCTTTCTATTATGGTCCCTGCCAGACAATTTTTTTATATTAATTTTAAAAAACACAAATATACTCGTAGTTGCATAATTATTTAGTCTTGTAGGTGATTTAGCAATCAATAATAATTACTGATTTTGTATTACTCATGGAGCATTCCTATCAGCGTTCAAGTGAACGAGTTGATGATTGAAAATGATAGGTTGCGAACTTGTAACATTGATTCGAATACTATTTCGTGAGTATTTCGTATCATTTCGATATCACCAGCTTAAACTCCTTGGCCCAGCGTGCAAATGTGAAATATCGAGGAGCATAGTCTCCCGATGTTTCCTCTAACTCATTGTGTATATCATTAGTCGATATTTTGTTGAAACAGAGATTCACGAGAACTGCTCTAATTTCATTTTTCTACATTTCGATAATATCTCTTCGACAGTTCGTATTCAAATGACCGCACTTTTCGAGGATCGTGGTAGAGTTATATGTTTTTTATGCTGATTTAGTGGGTGTATAAGGAAGCAAAAATTTTTTTTTCGATTTTTATGCGGATCGCAAATAACCAATTATCATAACTTTTTGATCACCCCTCGCATTTGTGAGCGCGTGCGCGCGTGTGTGTTGTGCGTGTGTGTCGTGCGTGTGCTCACCCTGCGTGGAGCGCAGCACGAGGCCGTCGTGGCGCACCTCCAGGAAGCGCAGCGCGCCGGCCGCGTCGCCCTCGTGCACGGTGAAGGTGGCGCGCCGCGCCTGCCGCGACCCCAGCGCCTTCAGCGTGATGTCGTTGCCGTGCTGGGGGACCGGTCGCATATCGTTACATATTTATTATCTATGAATTTATAATCTATGCCGCCCCGCTATGGTCTCTCTCTTTTTGACTCGCCATGATACTGGATATACACCATAAGTCATGTAAAATATATAAATGAGTAAAATACAAAATAAAAACAATAAATATACAGTGGTACATACTTTTAAATCGTCCATTTTACATCTATACTGATATCTGTATAGTCAGCCCACGATGGGTTGTCTACTTTTTAAACTAAGACCGACTAAGACAGTTTTAAATAATATGTCAAAATAGCATAAAACTCATGTTAGCATATAACATAAGTAAGTACAGAATATATTTAATGTATGTTCCATAAATGTAACATATTTATGCGCAGTAGGTTATTTTTGGTTGTGATTTTTTAATTTAAGAGGATTGTGAAGTGCCGATACGCGGCGAGAGTAGGTATTTTTAAAAATGCTATCTGTTTCATACCGCTTTGCATCCCCCCGGCAGTGAACAACACAAATACAACATACGCAAATTCTCACACACACTATGATAGCAGCAGCCGGTGACGCGCGGGCGCTTGCGGGGGGCGGGGGCGGGGGCGGCGCGACTCGGCGCAAGAGCAATTTCAAAGTTTATCTAATATTTATTATTTTAACGGTTTGCGTACAATATACATTCCCTACAAATTACATCGCACCTTTATTCATAAACTTAAATAACTCTAAATTACAATTCTGTGGCGAATATCATTTAAAATTTGACTTGTTTAGATTGATGACTTCAAAAAATCATAAAAAAATAAATAGGTGGTTTAGATCAATTACAAAAATCTCGTTCCAAAAGTTGAAAGTTATAGAATTTTTTGTTGTTTATGTAGGTACTAATAGACCCATCGGAATCCTTTTATTGTTAAAATAATTATTTTATTGAAAACCTGAAGTTTTATGATTTTATAATGTTAGCAGGTATATAAGGAATAGAAATTCATAAAATTACCTGATCATGAATGATGATGATTTACGATTTTTTAACATATCTATGACTAAATTTTATAAAATATATCAACTTAATTTTTTTAAATATATTTTTAACTAATGAATAAACAAGATTAGATTACGAATGATTTTCATTTCTTTCTGTAATTGCCCTAAAATCATTTTTTTCAGAAAAATCAATAAAATTAACTCCAAAAACTAATAAAATATCGATAATTTCGAAAAAATTATAACGAATAGTATGTGTATATATATATATATATATATATATATAATTATACACATACTATTCGTAATAATTTTCATAAAATTATAACGATTATTATAAATTATAACGAATATAGAATTAAAAATATAAATTTTACAAAAATAAAAGTATTTTTATTGCTCCTTCTAAACGGTAATAGTCCAGCAATTAGCAAAAGAAAGCGCGTGACCGGTGGAGGGCGAGGGGTGGAGGGCGAGGGGTGGAGGGGTGTAGGAAGTGGTCCTTACTCATTCAAACTTGGCCAGATGTAATGATGATGATGATATAGAAAATATTTTTATTTTTGTATGAAAATGAAAATTTAAGAAATATTTTTTTTTCTTGTTACAGAGGTTGTTGTTATGATGTAAATAGTATATTCCCAAAAGGTCTTCAGTAAATTAAAAATGACCCTGTATATATATATATATTTATATATATATATATATATATATATATATATTTTCAGTTTTGTATTTTTTCTCAGAAATGAGATATTTTCCCGCGGTAATGCTATAATATGTTGATCCGGATAACCAGCTACCACCATACCAAATTTCATCAAAATCCCTCCAGTGGTTTTTCTGTGACGTGGTAACAGACAGACAGACATACAGACAGACAGACAAAAATTCAAAAAACTATAGATTCGGCCTCTGTATCGATAATAATGTTTATTTCAATATTATTTTCCAAAAAATATTTAATGTACAGATACGGCTTAGTTACAATCTATACATACGAGTATAATAAAATTCTAAACTTTGGATTGAATCCTTTCAGTATCGATCGATATATCGATATTACCTTCTCCTCCCTAGGAGATAATAATATCGATAGCACCTTCAACATCACTACAGTCTAAAATATGCCCCTGCCCCCGACCCGTATGGTGCGATAGAGAGAGTTGCAAGTCTTAGACTCAATTACCTACATTTCCTTTTTGAAATATTGTTTCGGGCGATAACGTTTTCACCCCCCTAAACATTAACGAAATGAGACGATTTTGGTCTCATTAGATTCAGTACACCTTAATCTAGGTCTGTACGTTTTCCTTTTTTTGTAATTCAGTTTAGTTTAATTTAAAAAAATAAAAACGCTGGAGGAAGTTTTTAGGTCAAAAATATAGATATTTAGATGCTAATAACTTCTGTCGTACGCAATATTTCAAAAAAATAAAAACGTACGGACCTAGATTTTGATTATATCTACAACATTTCCAAAAATTATGAAAATTAGACTATGTTTAAGGGGGGAAAAACGTTATCGCTTTTTGTATGAAAATTTACAGGTTCACAATCCTCTTAAATTCGTGATTAAAAATAATAAATAGTATAATATTTAATCTTACCAAATTATGAACAACGTCGAGTAGATGATTAACTTCTTGACTGTAAACCAATCCAATGTGACTTTTTGCGAGTAACCTCCTTACTTTATTACGAACTATATCCGATTCAACTCCGAACAGAACCATTGCTGCTGTCAAATTATATAAAGCTGTAGACAATAGTCTGTCCTCTTCATGTTCGAGACGTTTCCTCTCTGTCTCGCTCAGACATTTGTATCGTTCCATCATCTCGTTGGCCCCCTGATCCATTCCTATCATGTCTCGTTCTTGGCTTACAGCGTCTAAGAATGCGTCTTCCCAAAACTGCATTTGGTCCCATAGGTTCGATCTTTCTTTACCTAAAATGCATTAAACCATTTAAATTTTGAGCATTTTATAAGTCTCCAAAAAAGATAACGTTTTGTAAGTGAACAAAATGTTTACTTGAATATTAATTTTTTATTAACTGTGCCATTTTTTTATATTTTTATGTGGATAATAAACAGTATTTTACTTTAAGCTGTTAGCTCGAACTATAAAGTACTTTAAAGGCTTGTATTTTTAGAATTATTGGTGCTGTAGAGTTATGTCAAGTATTACCAATAAGCCCTTGAAACAGATACGTGCGCGCTGTCTCTGGAGACGTGAGGGGCGAAGTAGTGGGCACACCCGCCATCGGCCGACCACTTATTGACGACTTGGACGAAAATACACTCCCAGTTCGACCTTTCCCCTGTGCTCGACCCACCTAAAGGAAACAATTTAAACGTACAATATAATATAGTAATCGATATATGAAAAAACTGCTAATAAAAACATTACAAATACATTTTATGTATAAAATTCTATTTTTAATCTTTAACAAATTGTCATTGATGTTATCTGAAAGTAAACGTGGGCTGATACATATGCTAAGGCAGTGTTAGTAAGACATAGAGATGTAAAAAAAAAAAAGAAAATAGCATGCTAAATTTCAAAGGATTTTTACTAATTCTTGCATTACTTCTCGTAAAAGTATTATACGTGACGATCGTTATGGTGCCTGAATAGTCTCGTTTAGTCTGAATATTTGCTTGTACCATATACATATTGTATTTTTATATTATTTATGGTTAAAGACTCATAAGTAATATAAAAAGACAATATGGTACAAGTACAAGGTCAACAAAAGTGTCAAACAATCATTGCTTTAAAATCAACAGTTGAGAACAGAATATAGTTGTGGTTTTCCCATATATCTCCAATGTTCATCGTACAGTAATACTTACACACTATATATGTATTTATGTTCCAATCAATAACAAAATGTGTTCCAACTTTAATAAAAATACAAAAGTAATGCAAAAAATATATTTAAGCCAACAATTGCACAGACAAAGCGT
This sequence comes from Brenthis ino, assembly GCA_921882275.1. NCBI lineage: Eukaryota > Metazoa > Arthropoda > Insecta > Lepidoptera > Nymphalidae > Brenthis > Brenthis ino. Next base: position 31,868,479 of record OV170222.1, on the reverse strand, counting down.
ACACCAAGCTACGACTTACATTCAGGAACATGACGTCAGAGTCAGAGAGATTGGACCTAAACGAGGCGCGGTGTTCGACCAGCGTCGCGCGGTTCGTGGTGATGGAGCCGCTGTCCTGAGAACACTCCGACGCCGCCGCCTGCGACACACCTCACACCTTACACCCGCGCGCCTTAGCCCTCCGAGTCTATATGTATACTATGTAGATACCTATGCACTCACCCTACTTACTGTATATTGATTACTAGCGAGTCACCCTCGCTTCGCTCGGATTTGCCCCTAGCTTGATTCGCCATACAAACTTTCATCCCCATTTTCACTCCCTTAAGGGATGATTTAAGGGACAAAAAGTATCCTATGTCCTTCCCAGGGTCTCAGTTATCTTGTTACCAAATTTCATCTAAATCGGTTCAGTAAATCCAGATTAGAAGATTACCCCCTACAACGTCTCCAACTTTACCTCTTTATAATATTAGTATAGACTAATGAAATCCATACATTCGTCTAACGAAGGCGTCTAGACAGGGCTATCGAGCGAGGTGAGACTCTGGTGAGGCGCACTCGACTGCCGTATATGATAGATGGGTAACGGTTTAAGGTATGACTGTAACTTGCCAAGAGATGGCACTACAGTACTTTAACCGAAACCATTCACAATGAAAATTGGAATTATTTTTACAACCCTAGCATTTGATAGCATTTCGGTTAAAATAAAATGATTGCCCGAATCGTCTATTGTATGATTTTTTTAGTGTGGTAAATCCGCGCGGAGGCTCATCATTTCTCTTGAAAGCTTTATCGCACTTCAGTAACAAGTAAGTAACTCTGTATACAGAGTGAATCTTTTTATGAAAAAGGAATGTATCCAATGGGATAGTCAGTATTTTATATTATCGACATAACATACATCAACATTACCAGCTGATAAGCAATAAAATTACTCACAATTAACAACATAAACATCAAGAGATAACCAACATATATTTTTATTGCAGAACATGGCGTAACAAATATACGAGGACCCAAATAGTGTAGTTTAGGAGCCATGCGAAGAATTTAGTATACATATAGACCAAAATAAAAACACAACAATTATTAACCTACGAATGTCTTGAGCCCATGCAGTCACGTAGCATGTATACAACATTTACCGTACATCTTTTAATCAAAAATAATAAAATATACTTACATCTGAGTCAAAAGACGTCAGCTTGCTGAATAGAAGGTTCCTTTTTTGGTTAAGCATGTCTTTGAACATTTCTGTAGTGCTTTGAGATTCGGAGTCCATCTCTGGATAGTTAACGACAGGCATATCTGAAATTAATATTTCTATTATTATTTTTTTAATATATTTCTATTACAAGTAAAATCAGATGTTTTCTTCAGGCAGAATTTTAAATATAAAAATACTATATACACGTAAACTATGTTTTACAAATTTTATGTATTTATTTCCTTTTTCGAATTGCCTATAATCTGTTAAATCTAGTGGAGAATATGTAGGGGTAGGAAATATATATATTTACTTTAACAACACTTAAAGAGTGCATGGCTGAGATAACCTAGCAAGTTTTCAAAAAGACATGTGAAGTCCGTCAACCCGCACTAGGCCAGCGTGGTGGACTATGACCTGATCCCCCTCGTCTCGAAGGGAGGTTTGTGCCCAGCAGTGGGACGTTACAAATGGTTGAATAAATACATACATACATACAAAGAGTGAACAACAAACCCGACTGCGAGCTCTTCCTGGAGGAGGGCGCGGAAGAGGGCGTGTCGTCGTGGCGCGCGTGGTCGGCCAGCGCGGAGCCCGCCATGCCGCCGTCCAGCCCCGCCACCTCCTTGCTCCAGTAGTGCGTGTGCGCCATCTCCGCCAGCTGGAACACCGACGCCATGCCGCCCAGCCCGAAGTTGGAGTACGTGTGCTCCAGCCCGTGGACTACCGCTTGGAGGACTTTCAGCATACCCTTCCATATCGGCTTGCTTATGAACTGTTGGTCATTTATTTATGTTAGTGTTACTCATTTGTAAAACGTTTGGACGTTGCACTGAATTATTTTTTTATTTACTAGAAGTATTTCATTCATTTAATATGTTAGTTGTTTTGAAATAGTACATATGTTTAATAAGTTATATTTATTAAGTTCCGTGTAAGTTTAAAAAGCTAGACTTCGAAGACTATATTGTAGCTTACCACGTCGTCAACTTTGTCGTTGGGTGTAATTTTGCGATTAAAGTTTCTATTGAGTTTACTCAATACCATATTCCTATAAGACTCATCTTCCATTAGCTTTTTCAGACGATTTAATTTGAGCCAGCCCACTCCTTCTCCTTCGAGTACATGTTGCACTAACTGCAAGGAAAATAAAACTTATATTATATTAAATAGGAAATAATTTCATAACCAAATCGACACATAAAAAGGAAAACGGAACATTACATGAGTCATATTATGAAGTTGGACAAAATTCTTTTAACTAATTTCATTCAGCCATGTGTGTAAAAGATATTATAGTGCTCCGGAGTATATGCGCAACACAAACCCACTCGTTGTTCTATTCAATCTTAAAGTACGGTGGGACGTCAATTCGACAGGACCGCCGCGAAATGACCAAGTATTACGTGCTCTCCGAGGCAAGGGCGTCTAATATTGCTAACTTCCTAACTCCGGACTTTTACTGAGAATTGCTTCACAGAAAAAACCAATAACTATACCGATCCAGGATTCGAGCCTTTAAGTAGGTAGGTAGTGTTAATTTCGTGAAATAGGTTTAGATTATATAGTACAATAAAAAAACTGACAGCTCCTACGAATAATAATATCTGCATAAGGTATACTCACTTACACATAACAACTATTGAAATGATATAAATGAAATGAAATAAACTTTATTCAATTAGACTTATTACAAGTACTTTTGAATCGTCAATTTAATGAAAGTCAGTGGAGTCAGTCCGTGAGGAAGCTACCACCGGCTCGGAAAGCAGTTCTGCCGAGAAGAACCGGCGAGAAACTCGACAGTTGTAACAGTATTGTTGAATGAAGAGTATTGTTTTTAACACAATTGAAACAAAAAACAGCAATAGTAATAATACAGTAAACATACATCATTCAGGAAGGCCTGGTTCTCGCTGTTGGCGGTGCGCGTGTGCGGCGGCGGCGGCGCAGGCGCGGGCGCGGCGTGGCGGATGAGCGGCGAGCGCTGCACCAGCCCGCGCGCGCCCTGCGAGAACGGCCCGAACGCGGCCAGCGGCGCGCCCGACGCAGCGCCCGCGCCCGGCGACGGCGACGGCGGCTTCGCTGGCTTACCTGCACAGGTTTTTAGCTGTTTTAATATACTATCTAAAGGCAGTGGGTCTAACTCAGTGGTAACACGCTCGCTTGGAAAACCGAAGCGGGTTCAAATCCCGGGTCTCGTAACTAATATTTTCATGTGCGAATCATTTCTAACATGATTACCACTTGCCTTACGGTTAAGGAAAACATCGTGAGGAAACCTGCATTTCTGAGAGAACTTAACAAGTTTTCGAAAGACATAATACTTTCTTAGATTTACGCGAATGTTTGACATTTTTAAATAAAACTATCTTTTCGGATTATTTCGCGGATTTATTTTGATTTTTGGTTCCCGACGTTTCGAATGCTTTACAGCAGTGGTTCTCAAACTTTTTTGGTGACGGAACCCTTTTGGGAAGCAAAATACTTGATGGAACCCTACAATAAAACAATAGTTTTTAAAAGTGTATTCTTTATTAATAAGCGTAATAAAAGTACAATGTAACAGTTACTAATTAATACTTACTTTACCACATGGCAAGTACAATAATAGAAGATATTAAAAAAGAAAAAAGCTAACTAATGGGAGGTATGAAACTGTTTTTTATTTTTCATTAATTGGTTGATATCAGGTTTGATAGAAGACAGTTGAAGTCTTATATCAGGTTCGGCGTCCAGTCTATTGCGATATTTTGTTTTCGTGGCTGCATAGGTTGAGAATCCTGTTTCGCACAAATATGTTGTTGGGAACGGGAGAAGAATATTCAGAGCCATTTTGCTAAGCATTGGATATTCATCACGGATTCTGCACCAAAAATCGTTGAGAGGCGTCGTTTTGAACAGTGACTCCATACTTGTGTCTGATGACATTTCTAAAAGAGATTCATATATCTCGTTTGACATACTTTCGGGCTTTTGCAAGTTGGGTAAAAAAGGATTATGAATCCAAGAATTCAGTTTCATTTTTGTATTCTGTTCTTCGGGAAAATACTTTTCAAAAGATGCGCGCATCGAACTGAGATATTGGACCAATTCTTCAAACACATCATCTTGAAACATTTCTGAGTCGTTATCGCTAACAAACTCACTGAGTGACGTAAAGCTTTCTATTTTTTTCTTACCAACGCAAATAATCCAAAAATCTAATTTTCTTTTGAAGGCAGTTATTTTGTTATAGGCCTGAAACACTGTTGTCTGTTTACCTTGCAATGATAAATTCAATTCGTTCAGTTTTTGAAAGATATCCGCCATAAAAGACAATCGGAACAACCAAGTTTTATCATACAAACGGTCCTTCAAATTAAAAGAAGTATCTGCTGTAACTCGGCTCTAAGTTCAAATAGCCTTGTTAAAGTTTTACCCCGAGACAGCCATCGCACTTCTGTATGGAGCAGCAGTGTTTTATGTTTGCTGCCATAAGCTTCACACAATAATGAGAACAATCGGGATTGTAGTGGTCGTGATTTGATAAAATTAATTATTTTTACCGCTTCATCCATAACTAATTTTAGATTTGACGGCATTTGATTCATCGCAAGTATTTGTCTATGCAGAATACAATGGCTGGAACTACAATTAGGCGCTTTATTTTTTATTCGTGACACTGCTCCTGCTGTTTTACCTATCATCGCCTTGGCCCCATCTGTACAAATGTCAATGCAATTGTTCCAACTGAGATTATTCTCTTCAAAAAATATATTTATTTTATTAAAAATTTCTTCCCCGGTAGTGTTTGTGAGCAGCGGTAAACACATAAGCATGTCTTCTTCAAAAGAACTTTCATATGGATATCTCACGATACCAGAAAGATAGCCAAACCAGCGACATCAATCGACTCGTCCATTTGCAAGGCGAATCGTGTTTTTTGTAGACGTGTAACTAGTTCTTATTTGACATAGCTTGCCAGATCATGGATTCGCCGTGAAACAGTATCGTTTATAGCGGCACAGTAGAAAGATGTTTTGCAGATTTTTCATCGAGCATACATTTTGTTATGTCTAATACACATGGCCTTATTAAATTCTCAGCGATAGTGTGCGCTTCACCTGCGTGTGCAATGCGATAGCTAACTAAATATGATGCCTCCGTGGCCTTTTCGTTGATAGTTTGTGTTACATGCATCATATTTTTTGACTTTCCAATAACTGATCTTTTTTACGAACAAAAAAATCTTTAATCTTGTCTTTAGACTCGGGGTGTACAGTTTCTAAATGTCGGCGCAATTTGGCAGGTGCCATGGAACTATTAGGAAGCAGTTTACTACATAGCATGCAGAGAGGTGAGCCGTTGGAATCAACAAATCCGAAACTGATATATGATTCATCATACTTCCTTTTTTTCGTCTTTGAAACCGTCAAGCTTGACGTCGTGGCATCTTCGTTTGGACCGGTGATTGCTATATTCTCCGCGCGTACTGCTTTTGAACATTCAGCGTCATTAGAAGATGTTGTTGCAACACGTTTAACACCCTTAAGCCAACGTTCCATTCTTTTATTTATAATGTTACACGTCGGGATGGTGGGGTCTAAATAATGCACAATCGTTACTGCGTATAAGAGACTAAGTTTAGTACAATGAAGAAATGTATAAACTTGAGACAACAGAATACAGCAGGCAGTAGAACAATGAACACTAGTTTCTCGCTAGGGAGCTTGTAAGTAGGTAGGAACTTATCGCTCCGAACGCTAATCATCAACTGACTGAAGAGGTGCGACGCGCGATCGCCGCTTTTATACTTAGTCCTAGACTCAATCTCGAATATTCTCGAAAATACTCGAGTCGGTGCCTTTGATAAACAAAAAGCAAAAATAAAAAGAGAAATATAAAAATTGCAAACAATCTCGACTTTATTTTTTGAAGTTAGAGTCGAAAGTCGCTTGTTGTCAACTATAACGTCTAATTCAGAGGCGGCTTTTATCAAAGGGACTGCGCGCTCACAAGTATACATGTTTATACCAAACTTATGAGATATTGTACCAGCTATTGTAACACATGTTTATACAAATACAAATAAATAAATAAATATACCTACGCGCGGCCGCGGAGTCAAAACGTTCAACCAGAGAGTGGTGTTTAGATTTTTTTCTAAATTCTTGTGGAACCCCTACAGAGGTATCGCGGAACCCTAGGGTTCCGCGGAACACACTTAGAGTATAGCTGCTTTACAGCATCCATGGTCACGGGAGAGACTGAGGTGTCACATGTCTTGAAGGTATAGTTGTTACAGACAGCCTACGTAACCCACAATTAACAAAATGAAAATTGCACCAATTACATTACAATATTTTTTAACTTTAAACATTTTTATAATTTTAATTATAATTGAATATGGAATATTATTTATTTAATTTTTGCTATTATTTTTATAATTATTACAATTTTAAAAATATTAATTAGTAATCTATATTTAGTGTTGCCATTATTATATTTATTTGGATGTTTTTTAATTTCTATGGCTTCTCGAATCATTCTAGGGCGATATTGGTTTTCTTTCGCCAGGATTTGAGGTCTATCGAAGCGAATATAATGGCTTGGGCGGTCCTGGCTATGTTTTCGAAAGACACGTGAAGTCCGCCAACCCGCACTTGGCCAGCGTGGTGGACTATGGCCTGACCCCCCTCGTATTGAAGGGAGGCCCGTGTCCAGCATTGAGACGTTAAAAGGGACTGAATACATCAAACATAGGACACTTAAATACATTTTAGAGTGTCATATGACTTTGATTATTTAAAAAATGACGAAATACGATTCGGCTTTGTTTTTTGTCTTATGTAATAATTTAGCTCGGTTATTATAGTTAGTTAAAAATAACATTAAATGACCTTTTGATCCAAAGAAATCACTAAACATGCTGGAAGTAGACGCAGCGAGGCCGTTCAGATCCGAGCTGATGTTGGAGAAGAAGTCCCTGTGGGTGGTGGCGAGCATGTTCGTTGTTTGTAGCGCGGTGGAGTCCCGCCGTGCGGTGGGTCCAGGGCCTTCTTGACTTTCCCCCTGTTCATATAAAGATAACACTTTAATGCCAAACTTTATAGGCAGTGGTAACGCGCTCGCTTGGGAAACCGAGAGAAGCGGGTTCAAATCCCGGGCCTCGCACCTCTGATATTTTCATGTGCGAATCATTTCCAGAATGATTACCACTTGCCTTACGGTGAAGGAAAACATCGTGAGGAAACCTGCATGTCTGAGAGAATCTAGCAAGTTTTCGAAATACATGTGAAGTCCGCCAATCCGCACTTGGCCAGCGTGGTGGACTACGGCCTGATCCCCCTCGTATTGAAGGGAGGCCCGTGTCCAGCATTAGGACGTTAAAAGGAACTGAATACATCAAACATAGGACACATAAATACATTTTAGAGTGTCATATGACTTTGATTATTTAAGTAACATCAGTCATTATCAACAGCGACATAAAAATATCTTACGGCCTAACGCAACAGCTATGTTTGGCAAGAGAATAATTAATTTAAAGGGAAATTTTGAATACTTGGATGTATATAATTACCTTCAACAATCCCTTCTTCGTGGCTGCTTCTTTTGCACTCTTTGTAAAATCGCCAAATGTAGATTTACCGACATATGTGAGATCTTCAAAGGTGTTCTTACTGACGGCAGTGGCGGTCTTACTGGCTTCTAAAGCAGACTTCGACGCTTCTTGAACACTCTTAGATGCCTCTTCTGCTGCTTTCTTAGCTTGTAAAGTTAGCTGCATAGATAGTAATGATAAAAAAATCAATTTCATACATACCTAGGACGTTATGGCAGGAACAACATTAAAGGGACAATTTACTTTGATGCTATAATGTTACTTCTATAAAAATAATAATTGTACCAATTACTCTTATTTAGTTTGGCACAATCACTCTTATTCACACATGCACAATTTCAAATACGCACGTATTGAATGTATTGTATGGGTGACATTTTTATTTTATTATGTGCTTATTATATGTATCATGAATAGGAATATAGCATAGTGATAAGGTGTTGTCTTCCTAACTGATATGTTCTAAAATCTAATTTCTACGATGTTTTACGACTTGCGTGAAAACTAATGCCATATTACGTGTGATCAGTAAATTATTATCGTATTGCTTATAGCTATAAAAATTGTATTTATAATACAATAATGAAATATTATACGTTCTACGCGTGACTTAGAGTGATCTAATATATTGCCGTATCCACAGCGTCAAACATTAACTGATACCTTGTCGAAAGGAGCAAAAAGGTTCTTATCTTCTCCTTGTGCGACTTTTCCTCTCTTCATGTTATGGTTATCATAAAATAAATGATAAAAATATAAATGTCAGCAATATTTATTATCTACAGCTTATTCTAAAATACACAACAAAGTTTATATTTATGTTATATGTATATATTATTAGTGTTTATACATACCTTGTCCATATGGGCCAACAATCCTTCTTGACTACTCTGCCTTGTAGTTTCTCGTACCAATTCCTTTGCTTGGGCCGCAAATTGTTCTAGAAGAGACGTCTGTGATTCTTGCCTTGAGACCCCAGTATTTGCACTCTAAAATTGCGTAATATTTTTTTTTATAATTTTAAATACCACTGCTAATACGGCCAAAAACACAATTTTCAAAGTCATAATATCTACTTATTATTTTTTTATTTTTAACCAAATGACACTGACAATATAAGGTGCTAAATTACCTACATAGTAATAAGATCTAAGTAAGAATCAAACCTGGCACTACCAACTTAGCAATCCATTAGAGAAAGGGTAATTTACCTTAGGTCGTTGCGCTTGCTGCGCGTCGTGCGGCGTGCGCGCGCGGCGCGGCGCCACCGTGGCCGGCGTGGTCGTGGAGTTCGAGTCTGACTCCCGCCCGAGACTGCCGCTATCTGTGTCCTGGGATTATTAATAATAAAAAGACCCTTTATTTTTAATCTTAACTTACAAATTACTGTTAGTAAACCAAAATTTATATATATACCTCAGTGTCCTGTTATTATTAATAAATATAAATAATATAATTAATGTTTGCATTTTTGCAGCATAGTTTTTGAGAAACAGATTATAATTTTTAATATTTTTCCAAAAATCTACCGGTATCATGCTATTTCAGAATTAAGTTGGAACAAATGGTCTTTTCTAGGGGCGCACTGGAGCGGAGTGAGTACAAGCCTAGCTTAAGCTAAAAACATGACTAACAATGATAAGAATTATTGCGAAGTATTTTTAAAATTATTGTGTATGTAAAAAGTAAATACTAACACTTTTCTTAACAGGTGTCGGCTGTATACCGACGTCGTGGTCGGGGCGGTCCATGGCGCCGGGCACGTCCTCGTCCGAGAGGTCGCTGTGCTCCGAGCTCGAAGCAGAGGGAGACGGCGATGTCGACTGTCTCCCTTCTTTACGCTCTTTTTCCTCTTCTCCAAACATTAGGGATGATGGCGGGCTATATACCTGTATGTAATTATGGGGAAGCTTGAATAAAAAACATTTCTCTTAAAATTAGTTGAAGTGTAATTTTGAATGCCAAAATGGAAATTGATCATTGAAATTAAAAAGAACTTGCATGGAAACTGCTGATTACTCCTTTGTAATAGAAAATTCAATAGACATGATATATGTATACATTGTACATAAAATAGTTATTGTCTTTATTTTTGCATTTCTAAAAACTCTAACTATTCCAAACTTTTGCATTTTAATACACAATAATTGCATTATAATAATATAAATTATATATAATTTGAAACCTAATAGTTGTTTTAATGTATGGTATCAATTAACTAAGGAACCAAAAACCCAACACTTACAGTTTTTGCATCTAAAGATGAAGAAAAGGTCATGGGTACTTGTACTACAGCATTATATGTCTCTCCAATTACATGCTGCTGATGGGGATTTCCTCCTATGAAATATATAAAGATTAATAATTTATAAAAGGATAATATTGCTTAGAACTCCTTCTAATATAAACATATCTTCACCTGGAGATAGATCTGAAGACGCCATTTCTGATACAAAATCACTTAAAGAAGAATATGAAGAACTTGTACTTTCTGCGGCTTCTGAATCGGATCCACTTTCATCTAAAATTACATATATATGTATATAGTATATTTTTAACACATTATATCATGTTATAGCGGATAATGTCATAATTCTGAGCACACACTTAACTAGATATTAAAAATAATACCTACGAGTATAATACTACTTATTAGAAATAGTCCCATTCCTGTCGAGTTAATTTTATTCTACTGTTGGTTGCAGCAATATTAATATTATATAAAAACCATTATGATTAAAATTCCATATATTAAAATCGACTTGCGAATCTATTTATTATGTTAATATAAAATATACATAGAATATTATACGCGACAGGCATCGTGTCTTACCAGTGGGCTGATTTTCCTGCCTTTGCAATTGTCTTAAAGCACCATTTAATGAACTGCCATCATCCCAAACAGCAAATCGAATTGGTTGAAGCTGATCAGCAAACCACTTGGGCTTGTCACCGATTTGACGAGGGTCAAACACTCCAGTTTGAACTCTCAAAAACGCTACGTTACCAGGCGTTAATGACCACTCTGCTAAGAATTCGACAGCCTGGAAAATAAAATATTTTAACGTTGGACTTCAATTATTTAAAAAAAAATTAGGCAGTAAATAATTGTTGTCTTCAATCTTCTAATATATAAAATTCTCGTGTCACAGTGTTTGTAACAAAACTCCTCCGAAACGGCTTGACAGACTCTTATGAAATTTTGTGTGTATATTCAGTAGGTCTGAGAATAAGGGTAAACTATTTTTCATAGCCCTAAGTGACAAGGTGGTCCACCCCAAAAAAAAATTAAATTTTTTTAGACAATTTTTTTTATTTTTATTTTTATTTTTTTATGATTCGGCATTAAAAATACATACAAACCTAAATTTTCACAATTTCAGTTTTTTTATATAAATGTAATCGGAATAAATTATTATTGATGAACGTACTTGTGTTCTGGCGAATTTATTCAAAAAAGAAGTAGTTCTCGGTCTGGATCTAAGGAAACTGTTGATCTGGAATGCTACTACAGGCCTGGGGTACAAGCGCAGTGTGCGCGTGTGTTCCATAAAGTTGGCCAAAATATTCTGAGAATTGAAGAATCGCACCTAAAATAAATTTATGTATTATAAGTTAATGTTAAACTTCTCAAGGATCTGGAAAAGATGTAATGAAGTTAATAGACTGACAAAAGGATGATATCGAAATGTCATATTGTAATTGAATTCTCGAAGTCAGATTACATCCTAAAACATTCTAACGAAGTAAAAAAAAATTAATACGAAATATCAATCTTCATTATTTATAATATAAAATAAGTAGATATGTAAAGCTTAAGGAGACTCACCATTGCAACTCGTGTAGCGATATCGACAGAATCAACATCATTGCCATATATGAGCGGGTTGAAGGGCTGCGAGGGGGAGTTCCCGTGCGACGCGTGCGGCGTGGAGTGCGGCGACGACGCCAGCGACAGGCGCTGCGCGTGCGCGCTGCCCACCGACACGCGCCTGCTCTCCGGTGTACTGTGAGATTCTCGAAAACTTGCTGGCTGTACTCTGTTATATTTAGAGGTTCTTATTTCTGGGACATGCATAGGATGTATATAAAGATATACATCCTATGTTGTCACATCGAATATATTATATAAAAATAATAGATATAATAATTAATATATCCTATGTGACAAAATTCTACGTTCCGTAAAATGTTTCGAAATCTTAAAGAAATGTTTCGGAGATATTCACAAACGAGCTATAGTTTTACATCCTTTTTTTCTATTAATTTTGCCAATAAAATATATAATTAGTAAAGGGGTAAAGCCGAGATATATACCGCAGTGGGATAGATGCCTCGATTTTAAAAACCTGACATCCCGAAATCGCAACAAAAAACAGTAATTGAAATAATCGTAAGGGCCACATTTCATTAACTTACCAAAAGCCGTCGTGACAAATAGATGCGTTTTGTTTGTGCGTGCGAAGCAACGACGAACGAAAACGAGCGCTTTAAGTTTTTAAGGCAGGAAATACATACATGGTTCAAACATTTTATTGAGCGACATCGAGAACTGTCTAACAGACAAGCTGAATGTTTATCTATTGCAAGAGCTAAATGTATTAATAAAAAAAAATAGGTCAACAAAAATAGTTCGTAATGTAAAAATAATGATTAAACTAGCTATATGTTTAGGAGTTATGTATATACATACATACTTATTTCATAGTTTTTAAATAAGAAGCCCTTTTCAAAAAGTGGGGCATCTATCTTGGCTTTACCCTATGTACATATTGTATGTATAGTATAATTTTTATGTATAATTAAATTGATATCATTATTTATGTATTTTAGATAGAGATATTCTATAATTGTGTAATTTATGCCTATTATATTGCTTCTCTTTTTATTTAATATATATTGTTTTTTTTTACCTCCGAAACTTCCTTTTCTGCTCCGACGGTAATCTTTCTGACCTGGATAGGATGACGGGAAGAGATCTCTATTAGAGATAAGTACATATTTGTCCTCGACTTCTCCTTATGTAATAGTCATGTATTTCTACGTGCAATAAAATTTTTATATTATAAAATAAGCTTAAGCTTACTTAAGTGTTGCACCGCCAACGCTATCCCGTCTTGAAGGTAGTAGCGGTGCCGATTGTTGTTCCGCGGAACTCGTCGTTAAACTATTTAAAGCCTGAATGACAAGCAAATACAGAGGTTAAAAAACTATATTATAGTTTATCTATGGCAGTGTCGTATACCAATATCTCTTTTAAAGTTATTCTATATATTTATAATATTTTAGTAGAAGATATTGATAGCGACAAGTACAACGTTTCCGAGCGAGGTCTACAGACTAGCGCATAGTATTCAATTGATTGCAATAATCACAATCCCCGTAATACGAATCCTTGGTTATATACTTGCCAAAATGTTAAGCTTCTACGTTCATTCCTCTAAAGCTACATTTTTATGTTAAAGTATTCTTAAATTATATAAAAAACCCAGAAAATGTTTTGCGATTATTTTGTTTAAGACTCCTAATCTATTTATGTTACATACGTAAACTTTTTTAATGTTAATTTATTATAACGTAAGCAAGTAATTATTATAAGAAAATTATTAAAAATACATTGGTAAGAGTATTTCTAAGCCCCCGACACGAAAACGACGGGATGTTATAAATTTGACGTGTCTGTGTGTGTGTGACGTTGTGTGTTGTTTCTAGCGTCTTAGCTCCCGAACGGATGAACCAATTTTGATTTTATTTTTTTTGTTTGAAAGATGAATTAGTCGAGAGTGTTCTTAGCTATGTTTAATGAAAATCGGTCCAAGAGGATGGGGGGTTTTTTAAATGTTTAATTTATTTTATTATTTTTATTTCCTACTAGCGTAGTTCTTAGATGCATTTAATAGTAGCCTTTGTGTTACTCGAGTTCATAATCTCTCTGTGTCCAAATCCAAATCTTTCCAGCTTCTTCAGAGTGGAGAACTAACAAGCTTATACACACACATATACATACATACTTTTGAAATTATAGTCCGATTCTTAATACCAAACATAACTCGCATTCATACACTATATTGAATGAAAATGAATGAAATGAAATATTCTTTATTGCACACCATTCCGTATTATTCCACCACACCATATTATTTCCGCAGTTTAAAATTTTTCTTGAAGGTGATTCCCAAAAACAATGTAATCTTTACTATTGAGACAATATATCTATAGATATTTGTACAACATTATAAGCAAATTGATAAATTAAATATCTTAATATGAATACATTTTATTCTAAGATACCCAATATGTAATAGCTAATAGCAGAAAATAATTATCATAATATCTTTAATAATTATAATATTTTATACAGATTTCGGCTTTGTTTATATTGTAAATTGATATATAATATACTATTTTTATAATAAGTTTTTAAAAGTATATACGAAATTAAACAGCGGTAGATGCAATGCGAAAAATCGCACAATTTTACATACGCATATCACTTCCAGCAAAACAAACATATTACAAAATAGAGCTATGTATGTTTAGAAGTAGATACCTATTCTGAAGGTTTAACAAGCATTACAGAGAAACAACGCCCAACTCCCACGTAACGCGAAAAAATCGATATCGCATACAGCACATATATATACATAACATAATCACATGCTTATGTTGAGTAGCTTTATCTGAATAAACATGCGGAATCGCAGTGAGGGCCAGTAATAAATGAATTTTTCATAATAATCATAAATATATAATGTATTACTAATGCGATGTTGTAATTTTGAATTGCAAAGATCGTTTGTTAAATATTCTAAATAACCTTTATGTATTTATCACGTAAGACTTAACCCTCATATTGATTCATACGTTATAATAATTCAATTAAGTTTTAAATGATATTATTGGTATTATTATAACAGCGTTTTGTGGGTATTGGCTAAAATAAACCCCAACATTAACATAGCTTATATTTACACAATAACAAATAAATACATGCTCAATACAAACGAAAACGATAACTGAAACCGTGTTCCATAGCTCAAAACATTAAAATTATTTAGCAAACTTGTGCAAAACATTATGGAGTATATTTATGTGCAATTGCTATCACTTATTTCAGTTACGTTTTTAATTATATGCCCCCTCTTAGATGTATACCTATATGTGAGTCTTATGGGAGGATTTTGATCACGCTATAAGCTAGTTTCGAATCATAATTTTGTATCTGTGTATGTTCTAAAAGGTTGGCACATGTAACTTAATTTTTTAAACTTAATTATAAATCTGGCACAAAACTGTTAAAATGTTGTGATTAAATATCAAATTGTGCATGTAAAAAGAATATATATTTACACCAGTTCCGGCAGTTCCCATGACTTGCATAGCCTAGCGAAGTAAGGAAAAAGTGAGTAGAATGTTAGTGAAACTGAAAGTATCGAGAAAAGGCAAAGTTCCATTTAGGTTATGTGTTAAAAGGTCACATAAGAAAAATAGATCATTTTATTCATCGAACGTTCTAATAAATCTCGCAACATTCAATACATGAATTTAAATAACTTATACCTACATTAAAAACATATACATTCGATTCTTAATAAGAACAAGTTACGTTCGATGAATAAAAACATATCTGAATAATAAATAATACCGTTATGTATTTAAAAAAAATAGGTGAAATATTGGACAGGGAGCATATTTTAGTTGTACTAAAAGTGTAAGTAAGATTTTTAGATTCAAAAACAATGCCACAATTGCTTAGCACACATAAAGAATGCGCTCACGAGTTGCGTGAAAAGAAAATAAATTAGGTGACATAAAACATCTTCAACGGCGTATATTTTAAATCGTGTAAGTACCTGTTTTAAGTGGTTTTTCAAAACCGTACTCTCTGGTTCGGGTAAAGGAGGTAGGTCCTGGTCGCTACCGGTTGGACAGGTGAGTTTTGTCGCATCTAAGTCGACTAACCAAATGTCGTCTGGCAATCTGAAAAATATTAAACGAATAGTATTTAATCAGAAAATTAATTTTTAATATCAAAATTCTCAAATAAAAGAGTAATTTGAAAAAATAATAAATAACGAATATGAAATAAAGATTTAAGATACAAATATATAAGATCCAATTGAAGCCTTACTTAAAGTTCTTCTTGTAAGTGAAGAAAGTAGCCGGTATCCCGATAAGGAATGGAGTGGGAGCCAGCAGCAGCTGTTCTGCGCAGCTCATACAACTCGGCAGGAGCGGTATCGCGGGGAACATGTACTCTAGTGGGTAAAGCATCGCCACCAGCGCCATCACAGACATCGACAGTGCGTTATAGTCACGCGACTGTACCACCACCTTGTTCTCTAACATGATCAATGTTAGGACTTTTAAGCATGTGTCTACACCTGTCGAATTTTTTAGGTTTAATTATTAATAAATCAATAAATTTTATCTTAAATAATATAAATGTGTTTTAGCAATATAAAACTTACCTAGTAATTCTAAAGGTAAGTGAAGTGGGAAATCAACGAGGGCAAACCGAGTGTGGTCCGGTAAAGCGAATACTAAAGGTGCGTGAGCCGTTGGAGACAAAACTTCGAGTTCTAATCGAGTCTTGCCAGGAACTGGTACAGGCGCGGAGAGCAATCGAAGTATCCACGTTTCTATTTCCTTTACATCGTGCACAACGATAGTAGGGGTATTGTCATAGGCCTGCCCCGTTAATACTGACCACACTGTATCTCTATCAAAAGAAAAGGTATTTATATTAAACTATTTATAATATATTAATTTGCCCATTTTGTATTTTTCTATATTACACAAAATAATTATTTTATTGATAAATAAAAACAAAAACATTTCGCAATCTACTTCTAAAGATTTTTTAATGATGTTTAAAAAATCGGTCATGTGCGAGTCGAATTCGCACACAAAGGGTTCCATACCAACATATATATACTTTTTAATAATATGACTTTTACACTATCTATGTAGTATATTACTACGATACGATACTAGTACTTCGATCGAAATCGATCGATTACGAACTTTAATAAAAGTTTCTTATATATTTTTTTTTTACTTTTATTATTCATTGTTATAGCGGCAATAGAAATACATACTCTGTGAAAATGTCAACTCTCGACCTATTACGGTTCATGAGATACAGCCCTTTGACAGACAGACGGATGGACGGACAGTGGAGGCTTAGTATTTAGTAATAGGGTTCCGTTGGCACCCTTCGGGCACGGAACCCTAAAAAGGAAAGTTAAAGGTTAATAAACTAGTATTTTCACATTTCTTTGGCACAGGATAAACATTAAAGAAGTTATTGACCGACTACAAAAAGACCGTAAGCAGATTTTCATGATTCTCTTTTCAGTATAGTTTTTTTTTCATAAAAATGCATTATAATGATACCTTATCAACATTTCAAGTAAAAAATACTCAGTATACCTTATTTGTATTTAGATTTTACTTATTATTCTGATTTTAGTAACTCCTATTCATACCATACCAATTCCCAAGGACTATAAGGCGTGGGTATTAATCGGAAGCGATAACATGGCCACCAATTGTTGTTGTTGAAGTTAAAATATACATATATTACTATTATAATATAATTTGAAATACATTATATAAAAAGGTAATTGCAATTTTTTTTAATATTGTTATTTACAAATGATAGGCAGTTTTTAAAGGAATATATGTATGTATATTTTTTAATTAAAGAACCCCGTGAAAGTTATAAGAAAAATAAAACCAATAAAATAAAATACCAATTTCCATTGAGCAGTAGTTTTGAAGCCAATATTCTATATATAAATATGTTAATTAGTAAAATAATTACAAAGTCATACAACCTACCTAAATATTTGTCTGGACGCACCCACGCGCCTTGGACTGGAAGACTCATTACAGGCATCTATTAATTTTTTAAGGATAAAGAGGCACTCTCGGAACGTTGAAAAAAAGGGATGATGTGATAAAAGGCATATGGAAGTTAGGGAATGGTTTCGCACTCGCTGGAACATAAAAATCATAGATTCATATTAATCACTATTAAAAATAAACACAGTAAATAGCTTTTTAACAAAGTTTTTAGATTTTTTTGTTATACATCGTAAAGTTATGATTACTTATAATAATAAAGTTTGTAATATTAGCGTTACTATCTAACTTTGTATTATATTATTAATGGGATGAGCTTATATATAGCTTATACATTATAATAATATAACATTATAACCCTAAACCTATATTTTAGGGCTTTGTTTAAAAAGTCGCTGGAACCCATTGAATGCGGATGAAATAAAACCGGCATTCGAAACCTTTGGAGGTGTATGTCAAGCAGTGGACATTTATCGGATGATAATCTTTAAAAATAAGTACCTACTTGTATATATAATATAACTATATTTATTACTATTAAAAATGTACTGTACCTCTTTAATATTTGAATAAAATTACAAAACAATTATTATAGTATTTATTAACATATACATACGAGTATATGTTATATAGGTACCTAAGAGCTTACATATCAGCTTTGTAAATTTCCAAGTTGTTTGTAAAGACAAAAGGTGTATCAAATCTTACTTGTCTTTTCCTCGTAGCCCTCGGGCTAGGCGAGTGCGAGCCGCCGCTCTCAGAGTCGGGCGCGGGCGCCAGGCGCGGCGCCACGCTGCAGTCGCGCTCGGAGTCGCTCGGCGCTACATTGCTGCTCCTATAGTCACTGGAACATGTGCTACGTATTAGTCTAAGTGTCTTCTTCGGTTATAAGACGATATTATAATCATTAGGATAAAGTGAATTTTAAGTTTTCATTTCGTTAGTTAAGTATAATTGATGATTACAATTATTCTGTATATAAGTAACTAACGATTCATTCTCGCCTCGTTTCGGTGCAGCCTTAAGGGGTTTTGCTATACATTTTATTTATTTTATTTCAAACCGTTCAGAAAGGGCACGCTGATAAACCAAATAAAGCAATTTTTTCTGGCTTTAGTTAAAATTATTATGAATTCTGTCAGTAAACACATTTTTATCATACTATAATAGGCACTTATAGCACTCGGCATCAAAGTCCTATGTCCTTAAGGGAAACAATTTTCAGAATCAGACTAGTAGTTTCAGAGATATGGGGTCATCACTCCTTCCACATGGTGGATTGATGGTTCGACGTATCCATCCTCAATCCATATAGTAGATTGGTGATATGACACATCCAATGTTACACACAATGTTGACCTCTATAATACTAGGCTAAAAAAATATAGATTTCTCGGACATATGTCCGTAATTATTTACATATACAAGCAGAAGGAATGAATGTTCACCTGGAAAAGGCGGAATCTGAGCTTCTTTCCATAGATTTACGCCAGGAATCTCTGCGAAGCACACTGCGCTCACGCGGCCCCGGCGCAGGCGCACGTTCCACGGCACGATAGAAGTTAATACAAATTCCGTACCGGGTTTTACCTACCATAAACACTTATATTAAAATGGTGCGTTCATACAAGCAAAACCTAATCACTTATTATTCATGTCATTGAACCTTGGTTTTGATTATAATACTGGATACTTCTTAAGTAAAGTTATTGACTTAAAACAGAAATGTATTAAACACAACTTAAGAGAAACATAAGAATATAACTCACCTGAGTCCTTGTCTGTAAGAGTAAAAACAAAAGACGTAGTATCCCGAGTTGTAATGTGCGCAATTTGACGTCGAGGACCAACTGATACACAGCCTTCTGGCTGACAGAAATAAACCATATCCAAGGGCAGTGGAAAATCATCATGGTTTGTGAGAGGATATCGTCGCAGGAGTTCGGGCGCCTAATGATAAAATAAAGGTTATCATTACGAAAATCTAGAGATAAAAGCTTAAGATATTAGATGTTTTAATCTCTTTTAAGTGTAAGGACAAATACTATTTTACTCCTCAGTGTCTCACAAGTTTAAATTAAATCTAATAATATATTATTAATATAATATCATATTACCTGTACTGGCGCCAATCCTTTGCCTGACGTATAAGGCTTTGCTCCAACTATAGTTAAATAATCCACCAACCGTGGACATAAGTGTTGCTTTTGAATGTCCATATTATTGATATGCTCAATCCTATTTTTGTCAATTCTCTATACATGAGTTGACTTTGACCCATTATATTTTACAATAATATTGCTTGTCATAATTATCACTACGCGACATATCTAAAATTAAGATATTCACTTTCTTATTCTTGGTTCATTATCATTTGCCTATCACAAAAGCTACTCGTAAAATTGCCTTATTTTCCTTAGGTACATCTTTTGGTATTGTACAAAATGTTAATCATATTATTGGAGAAATCGTAAAAGGTATCCTCCGAGCAAGTTTTCCTTCGCATCATAATTAAGTTTGTATCGACTTCATTATCAAGCTCACTTCGTTTCTTATGTTAGACTTAATTAATATTAATTTAATAATTTTTGAATGAATCTTATTATAAAATATCTTTAAAACAATCGTCTTTATTAAATAATTAATAAAGACGGTTAAAAATATCGAACTTGGGTTCGATCGATCAATCGACTTTAGTGTACACAATATTAAAACTAAATAAACGAAACAATTACTAAACCTGACAGCATATAGTAGCCTATAAGTATACAATATCCATAGGTATTAAATATTGTATCCCGGTCGGGGTTTCCCTTGACCTATTTACCCATACGACCTAATTTTATTGCAGCTTGCTCATGCCACAGGGATTCTCGCCATACAGCTTTATTTCTTTTATAGACTATAAAACATAAGCCTATTAAAGAGAGATAGAGCTCGGTAGTGCCTTTTAAATTGAGATTGCCTCCTACGATGGTATAAAAGACGGCTTGTTATTTATACCTACTGCCAAGTGCTCTAGTTGTTCGAAGATATTTCTAATAAGAAATTTAAAAAGAGGTTTCAATAAGAACATATTAAAATAAAGTCATTATGAAATTATGAATAGTACGTAGCTATATTTTCTTTTAAAATATACTCGTATTGTATGACTGATTAAATAAAATTAATATGAAATCGCCATTTTTTTTCTTCTAATAAGCTATATTTTGTGAGAAGTAAATAATATTTTTACCATATGGTATATATATGCTTATA
This sequence comes from Brenthis ino, assembly GCA_921882275.1. Lineage (NCBI taxonomy): Eukaryota > Metazoa > Arthropoda > Insecta > Lepidoptera > Nymphalidae > Brenthis > Brenthis ino. The sequence continues at coordinate 31,847,531 of OV170222.1, read as the reverse complement.
TATATAAGGCTGAATAAAGGCAAATTAAAAGTATAAATTATACGTTATACAATATTCAAATCTTCAAGTACTAAAAACATATTATACGCACTATAACCATACATCAGTTTAATCAACACCGTCGATTATTGTTATCATTGTCGTCTCGACGTCAGTGTTGCGATACTTTAATTACGTCATCTATGTAGGCGGATAAGGGTATGAAATGCTACGTATTTTAGTTAGAGATATTCAAATCTAATAAAAATTACGATGGATGCTGTAAAGCATTCGAAACGTCGGGAACCAAAAATCAAAATAAATCCGCGAAATAATCCGAAAAGATAGTTTTATTTAAAATGTCAAATATTCGCGTAAATCTAAGAAAGTATTAATAAAAATTAGTTATTTTATATATAGTAAAAAATATTAATACTAGCGACTCACTCTCGCTTCGCTTCGGGTGCGTCTAGATGAAAACAAATCTATTCCACGGGAACCGTACATTTTTCCAATATAAAAAGTAACCTATGTGCCATTCCAGATTTTAATCTGTCTTTGTACCAAAATCTTAGATTAGTTCAGTTTTGGCGTGAAAGAGTAACAAATATCCATCCATCACAAACTTTCACATTTATAGTATTAGTAGGATTAGTATGGAAGTATGGATTAACGTAGGCTGGCATGCCATAGCTAAGTATTTGAAAAATAACTAAATTAAGTTCAAAATATATGTATTAAATATATACATATTATGTATTGTGTGGTAGGTATGTATTAAAATTGGATAAAATTTTATGAAGCTATAATATTAGATGGAAAACTTTTCAATCAACATTACTTAATGTTAGACGAAAGGTTGTTGTATATGTTTTTTAACAAAATGAAATAATAGAAAAAAATCTTAGGTACAGCAATGATTTTTGTCTTTATAATTATTATATTTTACCTTACATTGAAATATATACATATTATATACCATGTTTTAAAGTAATATCACAATTTTAGTAAAATCTATTGTAAAAGAATCTTTAGCTTAATTATTATAAATTTGAGTGTGTACGTTGAAACTACCATATTGGCTAATGGATATTGAAAAAAATGTCTGAGAAAGAGATTAAAAATAAGTTTTTAGAAATAGAGGTTGTAGGAAAATTATGTGAATAAACGTTTTTTTACAAAATGATACAGGTAACACGATATTATGATTGGACATTGGGTACTACATGGGCTGGGCTACTGGGCTTAATATTACTCGTACATAGAGTAACTATTACTAATAGAATACTATTGCAGTTTTTCTACTATTGATTCAACGTGGATAAAACCGCGATATCACTACATAGTATAAAACAAAGTCGCTTTCTCTGTCCCTATATCCCTATGTATGCTTAAATCTTTAAAACTACGCAACGGATTTTGATGCGGTTTTTTTAATAGATAGAGTGATTCAAGAGGAAGGTTTTAGTATATAATTTGTAAAATTTTTGTATACATTGGCTAAAATATAACGATATTTGTTGGAGGTGTCGGAAAAAGTAAGACGTCTGGGAGCTTTCAACGAAAACGCTGCCTAAACCCTCGAGATATAACAAAATAATGTATGGTGGAATTGTGTATCTTATATAGGTGTACAGAAAAGTCCGCGATGGTATATGACTATCTCTTAAGGATAACATACTATATCCATTTTAATTTAAAACGTACCTAGGGACGAACCCGAGCGAAGCGAGGGTGAGTCGCTAGTTGAATATAATTTATAGTAAGTAGGTACTCGCGAGAAATAGAGATGAAATTGGTGAAGATAGGAAAAAGAGAAGTCTCGGCCCCTTTAAAAACTGTGTACCTACTTTAAGACGGTACCTGATTTAAAATATTATCATAATTCAATTTTTTTATTTACGAGCTTGGTGACTTAGTACTTAAAATGGTCAATACGAATATAGTGATCATTATGTGACACCCGCTTTTAAACTACCACCTGCATTTGATTTAATTAAAAAAGGGCAAAACTTAAGTTATTATTATCAAAACAGCGATAATTAACCTTTTTATTGTAAGTTCATCATTATAGAATGAATTCCTTCAAAGGCACCTTTCGAAACAGACCAGTTTCTCTCTATTGTTAATATAAACGTACACCTCATTTAGAATTCGATAACTAACTTATCTAATAGGTAGAGCCAATCAAGCACGTATCCCTAAATACAACAATATATTAATTATATATATTAAGTGTGTATCTATTCGTACCACGGCCGGCGATTGATTTATTGTATTTTATGTATTTTTTATTTATAATATCTATTACTCTCTCTCTCTCTCTTATTTTCTTAAAAATCTGAATAATGATCATAATTTATAATAATATAATTATTATTATAAGACTGTGTTAATAAAGTCAGTTCTTTTAATTTTTAGGAACAAAACTTTTTCTATGAAAATAATTCAAATTTTTGTTCATGGCTCTTAGTGTTAGTGTTTATATATCTTATTATGCTTGACAATGGATAGGAATATAGGTTTATTTTTAAATAAATAAAGTCCTGATAACGAAATATCGATATGTAAATTTCGCTCTACTTCACTAATTGCCACCCCCATTGGTAATAGTCAATGCCAACTGCCATTAAATGTAGATAAAGCTTGATAAGTAACTTAGTGAAGAGAAACATGTTATTTTTACCATGGAGGACAATTTCATTCAAATATTATGTTAGGTATATACTCGCACATCCTTATGAAAATAAACTTCACCATAATCGTTAACTCAATATTTGGCAAATTGCCTAAATCGATTGCTTTCGCAGAGACAAGCACATACTTGAGCGTTTGTACCTATAATAAAATTATAATCATCCCTTGTATAGTAACTTGACTCTACATTGTATTAATAGATTTTAACGTAAAAAATTAAAAAAAAAAACAATAACAGAAAAACTTAATACTTTTCCTTAAATTTTCACGCAATTTTTTCAAGTTAAACATTATAAACTTGTAATATAATTACAAAAATAAACATTCGTGTTGTTAAAATGTTAATTGGAGTTTTATTCTTTTGGATAAAATGTTGATTGTACGATATAGATAGCTCGTAGCGTAGGTACAACCAGCCTTGTCTAGGTCATCTACGTGAAGAGCATTATTGAAGTGAATTTTGCTAAGAATATGTAGAGTAACTTTTAAAATTTTGCGCCAATCATTTTTTATTTGTTCATTATAATAAAGAATAATAAATAAGTATAGGTTTTATACCTACTATTGGAATACCTAAAGTAAAACATTTATACACAACATTCATACATACATCAGCTTTTTATACATAACATTGAAGATACATACAAACATATGATTACAATTTTCGCGTTCATGGGCACCTTATTGAAATTTACTAATAACTGCCATGAATTCAGTACTTTTTAACGTAATTGAATTGTAGGCAAATAAAAAATAAATAAGTTACGTCATATACTCGAAGAACATTAACGTGAGTGACGTACTAATAGCCCTTACAAGAGGCTTCGTTAAAAATTGAAATTGTATGTATCGACTTATTGCACCGCATAAGATATAAAAGGACAACAAAACAGTACTTACCTTTACATTACATCGAATTGTCGCGTTTTATATATAAGTTATTCGTCCATTGCACGTAAGTGTTACTTGTGACTTAATTCGAGTGCGAGATGCCGCGTAGTGCACATCGCGGGAGCGTTACAGCGAGTGCCATGCGCGGCCGCCCACGCTCGATAAAGCCGCCCCGACCCGCACCCTACTGCCTCTGCCCTCTACCCAAAGACCTTCATTCGCTTGCGAATTGATATGATATATAATTATGATTAGTATCTATATATTACTTATTGCGTTACCTTACAAATTTAATTAATCTAATGCGAATAAGCCTAAATCTGTAGCAAATAATATTTCGATTTTTATTAATGATGTCAAGAATCTATGTATGTAAAAAATATTTAAATTCGATAACTAAGTACCTTATCTTATAAAAAACTAACTAGGTGTACCTACATAATGATTACATAAAAAAATGAAGTGTTCATTTAAGAGTCACTAAAAAGCTTAAGTTAGCTTTTATTATATTAGGGTACAGATATCATAAACAAATAATATGTGTGCGATTTATAAAGGCGCCTTTATAAATAATAGTATCATCAAAATGTTATTAGTCAATATCGTAAAGAAAAACTTATCGATAAACATGAGAAGCGAAAATGAACAGAAGCGGATATTGCCATGGAATGTAATTATGACTGTAGAACATACGCTTTGGGCAGCCTTAATTTCAATTTGAGCATGTTATATTAAGCAATGCTCAAAGGTATACTGAAATGTTCCGTTTCTTTTCAATGATAAGGAAATTTTAACAATGAAAAGACAGATTACACAATAAATTATTTATTTTTTAAATTGTTATAAATAAATATAAAAATGTTTTTTTTTTAATATAAAACGTCTATATGTGATGTTACTTTCCAGAGTCTTCTTTGAGGGAGACTGTCCTGTTAAAGACCATCTGTAAAGAAAACATTAACAGTATTAAAATGCAAGAGTAAGTTAAGTTATTGAGAAAAATAAATTAAAAAAAAAGTTACCTTAACCAGCATAAATATTAGATATTAATATTCATTACATTACATATTTATTCAATATTGATCAAAAACTTAGACAATACCGAAAGTCTATATTTACAGTTTTCCTGTGTCAAAATTAAAACAAAATGAAAATATCGATAAACTTTGTTCTGTCTTAGCATGTTGTTTACTTTACGTATGATATTTTAAAAGGAACTTGTAGCATATGTGTTATTTCAGACTATCTATCTCTGTGCCAAATTTCATCCAGATCCGTTCAGCCGTTCTGGCGTGAAAGAGTAACAAACATTCCATACATACTCACAAACTTTCATATTTATAATATTACTAGCAGAACCCGCGGCTACGCTCGCGCTAAAACTACAAAAAAAAACTGTAAGGACGTAGTTTCATCCAATCTTTCATCCTCAATGTTACCCACTTATACGATGATTTTCGGAAAACCCTAAAACACGTATTTATTTAACTTTATTAAGAAGCATTAATACCAAGTTTCAGGCAATTCTGATCATGAATATTTTTTTGGATTGTATTATGACGTGATTTCCCGTGGGAATGAAATAGTCTCCCGCGGTAAAAAGTAGCCTATGTCACTCTACAGCACACCAACTATTTCCATACAAAGAGTCACGCCATATGAATAAATAGTATAGAATATAGTATAGAATATAGATATTATGTAGACTGTATAAAGTTGTTAAAACTAAAGCAAAGCGAAAAAATACTAAAAACATACTAAATCGGATGTCGTATCAGGATCAACGGAGAAAAAGCCAATTCTTTCGAACTGGAATTTGTCGAACAGTTTAGCGCCCGCGAGCGACGCGTCGGCGAGCGCGCTCACCGCCTTCAGCGTGTCCTCGCGGCAGTCCGACAGGAACCCATTGGGAACTTCTGCTGGATCCTCCGGGTTCTTATGTTTGAATCTATAGGAAATAATAAGTAACAAGTGCTTCGTTCTTATAACACTCGAAACGTTTTTAATAAAACTAAATCTTTCCGGATTCTTTCGCGGATTTATTATTTTTGGTTCCCGACGTTTCCAATGCTTGTAAAGCAATCACGGTCACGGGAGAGATTAAGGTGTTAGATGTCTCAAAGGTATTATATAGTTGTTACAGACAGCCTACCCACAAATAACAAAATGAATTTAAAAAATTGAAAAATGGCACCAAAATACCGTATAATATTTTATTACCTTTCAATATTTACTCGAAATGTTCTTTTATCATTCGAAACGTCGGGTACCAAAAATCAAAATAAATGCACGAAAATAGTATATAATAATTTTTATGTCAAATGTCAAATATACGCGTTAATCTAAGAAAGTATTATCGTTCTTATAATTTTGCATTTATTATCTAGGTTAGTTAAATCTATGCTAAAGAATGCAAAACATCTTTTTAATAAAAACAGTTGAGCAATCTGGTTTTGCTTTCCTTTCTAAGTTTGCTTTACATTTACAATGTTTTTATATTCTATGTGAATATAAAATATAAAATTATAAAAGATATCATTTTACATTGGATATTTATGTACAAAGCTCAGCTATACTATATAAAGGACTTCTTAAATCCGGGAGTGACGCATGTTCTGCATTTAAAGTTTTAGTACCTGGGCGACCGAGCTTGGCTCGGAGTTTTTGGCCAAAATTACAATTTTCTTTTTAATTTAGCTTAAAAACAAGAAAAAACAAAGTTTTGTTTTTTGAATAAATACAAAAAAAAAGTAAAATTTTGTATCCGACCGGGATTCGAACTCTTACACCTGTGATTGTCAATCTTTCGCCTTGGCCGCTTGACCATGAAGCTTATGCCCGAGCGTGCGAAATTAGCGACTATATTTTGCGTGGAACAATGTGAAAGAAAACCGCATGAAAACTCGAAAACACGCATTTTCCCAGACATAAGACTAATCTAGATCAATTTTCCGCCCCCAAAAACCCCCACATACCAAATTGCAGCGAAATCTTTAGAGCCGTTTCCGAGATCGCCGGTATATATAAATAAATAACCAAGAATTGCTCGTTTAAAGGTATTGGAATATATAATTCGAATTGTAAAACGTAGCTGGTGAAATATTGACACATAGATGAATGCGTAAAAAATTAAGTAAAAATGTACATATTTTTTACGACTAATCTCACTCCGAATGAGAGAACAAGAAAAAAAGGGGGGAAAAGACATAATTGATAGAAATTATTTACGTAACTACGTAATGGTAATCTTTATTATTTTAAGATTATTAATTACCCGTATTTGTTAAATACTTACAGGGGCTCATAGAGACGTGCTTCGACACAGATTGGTTGGGAGACCCAGTGTACGAACGCCTTTGGTTTTTCTGCAGATTCGGTCGATTCTGCAGTACATTCCAATTCCCTCACTTGCCCTGAATTATCTTTAATAACTTTAGTTACCTAAAACAATTCATATTATTTTATTAAGCCTCCTTCTGAAAAAAAAAAGCTGCCCAGCTCAGCTCATCAAATAATATGTGATCACACAACCAGAACTAAAAACTATTAAACTGATTATTGATATGACTTAAAATTTCATTTTTAAGCATCCAAATTTTATTTTCTTGCTTCGCTCAAGTTATATCTTTAGCGTTCTTCAGGCATTTTTCATAATAAACTAATATCCCACGGAGATCGCTTACCACAAATGGATAATATATTTAACCATCTGAACCCTTTATAAATATTAGCATAAATAAGTAATAATTAAATTTCATTTCCATAAAATACCAAAATTACCTTTAAAACGTATCCAGCATGTCGTAACCCCACAGATTGAGTTGGTGTTAGTCGTCGATAGCCTTTTTCTGGTTGCTCTTTGAAATCTGTTGCTTCGATATAAAGAACTCTATCGAGAACCACACTATGAGAACCTTTTTCTGGTTCGTTTGGAAAATCAGGAACTTTCACAGTAATAGGTTTATCACCAGGGAAGTTGGTTATTGTAATTTTCAATGGTTCAAGGACAACCATTACTCTACAAAAGGAAAAGAAATCGTTGATGAATTCATGAAAATGGAATTTAAAACAATTTGTTGACGTTCGAATAACATCAGCCGTATATGTGTACAAAAAAATATTATGAATTTTATTAAAACAGGTCAAATTAAATACTGAAACATAAGACAATTGTTTTAAAGCAATGAAGCGATAAACGATTATACTAGTTATGAAGGGAAAATCCGAATCGGTTAACAGTTCACGTTTAATGAATTCTTTAGTCCAATATAAACATCTACAAATACATTTTTTTTTAACGTTGGGAAATGCATTTACGCACGACGTGTGGGACTCACCGGCGTAATACAGCCAGTACTACCCACTAAAACCCAACAAAACCTTCCCCCGTCATAATGGGGCGTCGCAGGATCGCTTACGCATTCAACTACGACGCCCCGACGGCAGGTCTGCCAAAGCAGACCACCACAACCATGGGGTTGCTCCAAGGTCCACTCTGCTATCAGAGAAGTACCAGGAGCAACCCGCAAGGTACACCGCCCCCCGAAGAGGGCCACCTCCCACCGCCCACCGAAGTGGGCAACCTCCCTGTGCGTTTCTTAGCTTCGCTACTACTACTGAGCCCCCCACCACGACAAGGTGAACGCACGTTGGGGGGGATCTACAAATACACTAAGCTGTGCAACTCTAGCATAATATGTCAAAATAAGATTCATGATCTAACCAGGTAACTTAAAACCCTTATTTTTTGACAGCTACAAATGTAAACATACTGATCCGATTTGGAAGGTCAGGATAAATTTTGAATCAACCCCTTTTTTCGTCTTAGATCAAAATTGGCCCTTTCCTGAATTTGTTTGCTATCTTTCTCATTAAGTATTGCCTCATAAAGTGACTACTTTCCATAGAGCATTATTACAATAAGACAAATATGGATGACAAAGCAAAATGTCACATACATAAATCTGTCCACATATTTAAGGTAAATAGGTGAGAAAAAAATTAGTGCGTGTAACGCGTGGTTGAAGTAAAACTTATTTGGCGCTGTGGCAGATATCGATATAAAATTAAAACAAATCAAATAATAAATATAATATTTTTTATAAAATCATTAGTAATGAATATTTATTTTTATAATGGATAATTATTATAAAAATATAAATATGATTTTTTTTATTATAATAAATTCGACTCTCACTTCCGCGACAAGTTTTACTTTAATAATGTCACCTAGCTAGATCTGGTCACGTACCAAGTCAGATGACTCACCTGGGGGCAGTACCGTTGAGCACGTCGCGCGCGGCCGCGTCCAGCGCGGCGGGGTCGAGCGCGGCCGCCGCGCCCGTCACGCCGAGCGCGGCGCAGAACGCGTTGACGGCGGCGGCGGGCACGCCGCGCCGGCGCAGCGCCGTCAGCGTGAACAGCCGGGGGTCGTCCCAGTCTACACGGGATAGTTAGCTTTGTCTACACTTATATTCTTCTTAAACTTGCCCTAATCCTATGTTTCTTTCCTCCATTTCCCGCTCTATCGGCCGTCATCACAGTACACACATATGTATATCCTATTTCTCACAATCCCCCCATACTTCCATCGGTCTGTGACCATTCACTAAAAATTCTTTTAAGAGATAACAATTATAAAAGATAGGCAATGGGCTATTTTTTATTCGAATATCCGATTCTATTCCGGTCAATTGAGTGTCTCTATAAATACTGTATACAGAGTATGTTGCTTTCCACTCGTCTCCTAATACAACTATTTAATAATGGCATCTTGTATAATTAATTATGACAATAACAAGAAAAAAAATAAGACACGATTTAGTGCTTTGTTAACTTTATAAGTCATGCTTTCATAGCAGGCCTTTTATTATTCTATGACATACAAATTAAATTTCTCATTTGTTTATAATTTGTAATATTTCTTATTCATTCAATTTTCCGGTTAATGGCTTCAAAGTAAGTGAGTTGAGCACAGAAATATTTCTATTCCCTAACTATTATAGAATGAATTTCTATCAAAGCCTCAAGAATAAAACCAAAATAGTTCGAGTAAACGTCAATAGATGGCGTTATTAAAATTATGAAACCAAAAAAAAAGATCCAGTACTAAAAAAAAGCAAAAGCAACATAATTACAATCAAAATGATTCTGTAGGTTTTAGATAAACCCCTTTTATTGCCTGATCAAAGAAAACAAAATAGCATAAAGCATAGCTTGAGTTTGAACCATCTAATTTCTTTGTATGAGAAAGAATACTAGTTATACAGTATATTATGTGAACTTCTATTAAGCCTCCTTTTTAGATCAGAATAATAAAAGATTCTTGTATGATTTCAGTTAACAAGTCCAAAAATCTATTTGACTGCTTCAGAGAAGCAGTGCAGGCAGTGTAATAAATATTGCTACTATCTACTGTAAATTAATTTACCATTTACTATTCCTTCTGCAATAAGTTTGCCAATTTTTCTCTTTGAAACCACAGTGTAGTTCACGTTCAATCTACCATACTCCCATTGCACAGGACAATATATGTCAAGAGCATTGCAAAGCCAATAGTATGATGACCTGTAACAGTTAAATATTATTAGCATTAAGAATAAGCTCTCAACAAAGAATGTAATCACTCAAGAATGCCTCAAGATCCACCTGCTTTTATTCTCTAACCTTAAACCCCACTCAACTCACTCATTAGGAAAAGTAATTATGTGATTATTTCTCTATTATATCTCTATATCTCTAATTTTAGAATAATATGTTTCCAAGAATAATCATGCATTAAGTTAAGAAATATGATAGATGTTATATTTAAAGAATTTGAAACTATTCTAACTTCAGAATAGCTTAAAAATTACAATTATTTTATAATATCTTGTAAAATAAAAACAATTTTTAAACACCTTTATATAAATACTAGCGACTTCCTGATACAACTTTCATCCCCATTTTCACTCCCTTCAGGGATGATTTTCGAGATAAAAAGTATCCCATGTCCTTCCCAGGGTCTCAAACTATCTGCTTACCAAATTTCATCTAAATCGGTTGAGTAGATCCAGAGATTACCACCCTACAATGTCACAAACTCACCTCCTCACACACTTTACCTCTTTATAATATTAGTATAGATAGACAAATTTTCTGTTTGTTGTACTCTGAAGTTTGAATTTACCTTCTCGATTGAAATTCCTTAGTACAAAGAGAGTGTGTGATATGTTCAATACTATCACAGAGACAGTGGGTATAATCATATGTTGGGTAAATGCACCACCGGTTGCCAGTGCGATGATGGGGCTTGAATTTGATTCTATAAGCCACTGGATCTTGTTTACCCTCTTCTAAAGTTATCTTCATCCTTAATGTTGCCTCGCCTTCATCAATTTTGCCATTTTTCATATCCTAAAAGTATAATTCTTACTCAGATTTAAAAAAAAAAGTTAATTGGAAACTTCAGATCTTCTAATTACTATTTTTTTAAATCAAATATTAATGTAATCTATATGTTAGAATTTATTAATATTTTAGGTGCACATATAATTTTTATATACCTATTCAACTTATATAAGAAATTTCATTAGAACATACCTCAAATAATTGCAAACTTTCTTCAATAGGCCTATTTCTCCATGGTGATGGAGGTGGATTAAAACCTTTAATCTCTTCAGATTTTTGGTGACAGACATATGCTAAGTCTTTTTTTATTAATTTCACAGCCCATTCATATAGTTGATCAAAATAGTCAGATGAATGTGTTATTTTGTATGGTTTGTAACCTAAGTAAAAATGTTCAAGGATATAATTTATACAGTTTTCAATCCATGTTATGAAGGATTGTACAATTCTAAATTGTATTTTTCAAATCTTACCCTAAAATTGATTCAACAGAGCAATTATCTATAAATCTATTTTTACCTATCTATTTAAGTGCTAGAATATAAACATACCAAGCCATTCCACCATATCTTTTATGCCCACAAAGAACTTCTCCTCTTCTTTTTCAGGATTAGTATCATCATATCTTAAAAAGCACAATCCATTGTGGGCTGCGGCATATCCAAAATTTATATTAATAGCCTTAGCATGTCCTATATGAAGAATACCATTTGGTTCTGGTGGGAACCTAGTCCTAACTTTTCCAGATGTTATTTTTAAATGTTCCTCTAGTAGCCTTTTTGTATTGGGAGTAACTACATATCCATCACTCTTATAATTTTCTCCAGGAGTATGGAATGGTAACTTTTTCAGCAATTCTGGCATTGATATAGATCCAGTAACATTTCCACATACTTCAGCAGCCTCAACTTTATTAGCTGAAATTTTTTGAATACTTTGACAATTAAAAGTTTTAATGAAATAATAATAACATTTTTTTTATTAATTTACCTCTATCCAACCCAAAATATTTTACAATAAAATAAAATATTCTCATTTTTTTTAAGTACTTTAATTTTTTTAAAGTTTACTTTTCAATACACACCTGGTACTTCTTCCTTTTGATTTTTTTTATTGACATCTCCAGCTTTTGATTTTTTCTCAGCTTTAGGAACTGGTGCTAAATCAGCTTCTGTTTTTGGACCTAGTAAATCTAAAATCTAAAAAATTAATCATTAACCTTTAGTAATATGAAATGTTACAAATATGTATTGTGTACCTTCAAAACTGCCACATATTTTAAAACAGTTGTTTAAACAATAATATTTTTCTTATTTAAAGATTTTAATATTTATTTTAATGAATATAAAGTAGATGTGATGAATTTTTAATTGAACAAGTTTACCTGAACATCAACTTCATTTTTTATAGCTTTTCCGTCAGCCCATTTTAAATCAGCTCTAACTGCCTGCATGATGATACCAGAGTTAAACCGATATCGTTTTTCTAGTAGTTCTTGTTTGTATTTTGCCATATGTTTTTCAACAGCTTGTTCCACTTGCTCTGGTGTGACAACAACTCCGACACCACAGGCATTTTCAAATTTTTTAACATCTACTTTTTCTTCACTAACATGACTCAAGAGATACTCTAAGGCAGCATCAATCCTCAGAGAAGAATCTAATTTTCCATCGGCGATATATTTACAAATAAAAGAAATTTTATTAGCAATTTGTGGCTTTATTTTAGTAGCCAGATGATATATCAACAAACCACCGCCATTTGGTAAATTTGATATAGTAACCTAAAAACAAATTTTGTTACATATTTAAGCACTCGGTGAGCCACAAAGCGAAATCTTAAACAATTTTTACTTTTACTTCCTAACCTCATTCAATGCGGCAAGCAAAAACTTGGAAACGTTGGCATTTTTTAAAGTTTCTTTTGCTTTTTGTTCACTTAATCCTAGTTCCTTAAATTTTTCTACGTTTTCTTCACAAGACATTTTGTGTAAATTAAATATTTTATGTAAACTTTTCTTAATAATACTAAACCGCAGATGTAAGTACTTACTAATTGATATATTTTAAATTTTTCGACATTGACATTTAATGTGTTGTCGAATGTAGTGTCAACTGTCAACGGACCACGAGAAAAAGAATAGCCCTGTTTTCCAATTACAGAGCATAATGCCGCACTTTGGCGCACAATGCCGAAGTGTGCTAATGCATTATTGGAACGTGAATTAGTTTTCAAGTGCACCAGCAGAGGGCACTAGGTTCAGTGATAAAAGAAAAAAATATAACAAACTATTAATATGTACATAATAATATACAATATTACATATCGTTGATATTATAAATTATATAATAAATATATAATAATATATAACTAAATAATATATAATTGTATAAACAAGTGTGAATTGTATAAAAATGTATAGATAACGAATTCACTTTTCCACTTTATTCTTACCAATGGGGAACAATTTTGCCTTTTTCTCCCGCCAGTTGTCACGATCACTATGGCCTTCATATTTATAGAACTTCACATATTATGTAAAATTTTTATTTTTCATTTAATTTATAATTTAATCAAAATGACCATTGTGCAGTCTCAGGATGCAATAAAATGGATATCATTTGTTTCCAAAAGACAAAAACTGAAGAAATTGTGGGATATAGTAATAAGGCGACCAAAATTGCCGAAATCATTATCTTTATATTTGGGGCTATGTTGATATCATTTTACAGAAAGAAAACTCTTAAATCGTCTACGGGTGACTATTTCTTTTTATTTTTTGTACTTTTTTACACATTAATTACAGAGTTACATACAAACATTTATCCCCTATTTTACCCTCTTAAGGAATTGAGTTTCGAAAAATACTAAAACACGTATTTATTTAATTGTATTGAGGAGCATTAATACCAAGTTTCAAGTAATTCTGATCATAAATAATTCTTTGTCCATATATACTTTACTCCCTTTTACCCCTTTAAGTGATGAATTTCGAAAAAAATCGAATAAATATACGAGTATTTCTTATTTTTTATTTTAAAGCTAAACAGTGGTTCTGTGTATTTCAAATTAAGCATGACAGAGTTTCATACAATCTTTAATCTCTTATTTTACCCACTTAGGGGATGAATTTCGAAAAATTCTTTCTTTTGAGTTTTGGCTTTATTTCAATTAATAATGAAAATTTGCGAAAAGCGAAGCTGCTATGAACTATATTGATAACTATTCTCCACCATACAATAAGTAAATTGTCGAAGAGTTTCAGTTATTCTGAATAAGAACGTCAAAGATGGGCATTAAATTGAAAACTCACGGTCATAATGTAATACTCGTAGGCCTCTTAACGTAACGTTAACGGTAACGTTTTTAAATTTTTCTTCCGAAGAGGCCTAGAGTTAGAAAAAAAGTTAGATGAAGTAGAATCGTTGTTATATTTATGTTATTTTTAAGAAAAAATTGCAATTTGAAAATGTTACAAAATTTTCATAAGGTGAAAATGAAAATAGTGTATTTATTAGTTCCAGTTCCTGTCAGTAATGAATTCTTCGTTAGGAATGAAAATAAGTTAATTTAACATAAACATATTTAAATAAATAAAAAAATAAAAGTAATAAAAAATTGCCTAACGATAACGATTCCATTTAAATTAAAAAAAACGTGTGTGTACTTATGTACGCACTTATGAAGTTATACTTCTTTGGCATAACAGAACAAAAATAGCTAAAAATTTCATACCATATGTCACAACTCTCTGTTTGTAAAAGGAAAGGAATGCAGCTAATTTCATCATGTCGCTTTCAGCTAACATCATCATGTCGCTTTTTGGATGTTGGTGTGCGCGCGCATCGTAAAATTTTTACTTTCATTTATTTTCCAAATGTGCCAAAAGAAGTATAACTTTAAATATTACTTCTAAGTTTCAAACCGATAAGAAAATTAAAAGTAGGTTAAAATCACGCCAAATCGTCATTCCGTTTCGACGTGAAAGAAAGACAAACAAACACACAAACAAACAAACACACTTTCACATTTATAATATTAGTATGGATTTGTAATTTGACAATATTTGTAGCATGACGCTATGTAAGAAGTTTTTTTGTTGTCCAATAAAATAGGCAATTAGATAATATTTCCTTGCATAAAAAAATAAAATATTAATGACTAATTATTATAATGTTCATTGAGTGTTGAGGATATTAGATATTTGAGAAATAAAGGGCTTGATGGTTGTTGTCAAACCAACTCTATCGCTAATGATATGTATGAAATGACATACGTTACGATATTATGTATGTTCCTATTTAGATAGTATTTATCAGCAATTTTTTTTCATTTTTTTGTTGTTGAGGGGATAATATTTTAAAATTTATAATATTGTCTTCTTTGACGCCATTTTCATTGCCCATTGCTCGGCAAAGGCCTATCTTGTTCTTCCGCTATGCTCTATTTCTGGTAATGACCGGCTACTCTTTAAATAAAGGCATCCAGTTCGTTTTTATGATATGGGATATTTTCCGTTTCATGCGTTTAACCGCAAAATTACCTTTGTTTCTCATAGAATTACTATAAAATACAAAATTATTTATGTCATCAATAAAATGAATATCGTAGAGAGGTACATGTTTTATTTTACTTTTGACATTACGTTATTTACTGAAACTTTATCAATAAGAGCTTTGTTTGAAATAGTTTAAATTATTGTTTAAGAAGTTTCAAGGAAAACAAGTTATAAAACTTGTGTCATGCTCAAACCATATCGATTACCAAGTTTCAGTAACTTCTATCGACAACCTTTAATGTTATCATAGTATTAACACACACAGTCATAAACTTCGACCAAATAAAAGATATATTCTATTTGGTCTTGTGGCTGTAAAGTGTAACAAAAATATTTTGTAATTATATTGCAAATTGCCACGACATTATTTTATATATTTTGTATAATATCAGATCTCGGAGAATCTCGGAAATTTCAAAGATCGTACGGTCTGACCTTTTGATCTATTCAAGTTATCTTTACCTATAGCCTTTTCCTTTAATAATGAAAAAATATTTGTTATTTTAATGTACCCATTATCCTTTTAACAGCCTTAGCTCAGTTTCAAATAAGTAACAATGTTGTTATTGATCTAGATAACAACTAATTTTTAATAACGGTGTTGATTTGTTTGTTTAAGTCTCATTTAAGTTGAACAATAACTGATGATAAGAGATTAATGATCATATACATACATACAAACTACATTTCACAAAGCTCTCCTTCATTGTCATTAAAATCGACATTGCGTGGGAGAGGAACATCTGGTAGAACTTTGATAGATATAAGTTCGTTATATACGCACTATGTATAATGTACATATACATATATCTACTAAAGGCCGCACCCGGTCACCATCGCACCTCATTTGGAAATTTTATGCCTCCTCATTACGAGCATCGGCCCTGACATATGTATAGATATCTCTATGTAATAATACATAGCTGAGTGACAGAAAAGTAATAGTACCTAATGAATTTTGAAGTAAGTTTCGCAGTTGTTAAGCCGTGTACAAATCGTTTACTGTATAAATAATTTACGATACTAGTCCAGATTATCTCTACTTTTTAACTTCGTAGTGAGATAAATAACTTTTGTTAAATTCTCATGACACTCAGAAACGGGTATTGATTTCTAAATATTTTTTTTCTATAAGGTTTTCAATACAAAATCTTATTTTTAAAAGATTTTTTAATATAATTTTACCACGATTCATGTTCTTTCTTACAACGTGCGAGGAAAACTCTTTCTCTGTTCCTGTATGGATATATCATATAGCCCTATACAAAGGCAAACCGCAGTAGCTACCGGTGTCCCTCGCGGTATACTCGCGCGCGTCTGTGATCGTTTATCGTGGTTTAT
Source organism: Brenthis ino (assembly GCA_921882275.1). Classification (NCBI taxonomy): domain Eukaryota; kingdom Metazoa; phylum Arthropoda; class Insecta; order Lepidoptera; family Nymphalidae; genus Brenthis; species Brenthis ino. The sequence goes on along the minus strand of OV170222.1, from coordinate 31,830,676 downwards.
TACGCGCTTTTATTACACATTTCTATTTATATTTTATTCTAAAGAGTCGATGATAAAATAACACACACCGTACACAAGTTTAGATTAAACTTCATAAAATTTTATATGAAAATTATTTTTGAATTATTAAGTGTACTTTAGTCACTGTAGACTTTAGGCATCTAGTAACTAGTTATAAACAGTATGACAAAAGATATGCAGTGATATATTTTTTGTTATTTGTAAATATGAATTTGAATGAAATAAAATATGAATTTGTAATAACGATTTTTTAAAACTTATACACAAAATTAATAGCCAGCTCATAAAACTAAATGTATCGACGTGGCTCAAATAAGATATTTTATTAATCTTAGTCATTGATTCAAGCTTATATTTGGCTTGCTAATAGGTACTAACATATGAATTTTACAATAAAGGTTCGCAGCTCTGTATACTTTGATACTCTTCAAAAATAGTATGATTAGTAAGAACGAACGTATTGAATGTTATTATGTACGAAAGCTTGTGGTACATATGGTTAGCTTATAAATAATGAAAATTCTTTTGAAAGAAGATTATAGGACTATTCATTTTGTTAAAATATTATATTTTGAATTATACAATTATTTAATATATACTATTACCTACATATCCAATTAGTGCACGAAGCAATATGTTTGGCAATAGATATTTTTTTTAAATTGATTAATATAGGCGTTACGTACGTACATATAGTACGTGCATATATTAAAACTTTTTCATGTAATCTTCAATTAAATTATTAATTATTTAAAAAAATCTGCACAAGTAATAATTACAAAAATGAGTGGAACTATGCCTTCACCAAAGTCATCATTAGCGAAACTAGTACTTTATCCTAAGCAGAAACCTTTCAGAGTTATGGTGCTAGGACAATCAGGAGTTGGCAAATCAGGTATACCTCAGTTTCTAACGCTAATGCAGATAAATATAGCTTTAAAAACTGAAAATAAGTAGAAAATGTTAAATAGCTATGAATGTGGGAGATGGAAATCCATATTGGTCCAGGAGCCAGGTAAAAATTTGGTCAATTATTTCCTCTCAAGCGATAATTAGTGGAACGCATCAGAGAGTTGTATCATAAAGCTTCGTGAACGTCAGCTACGGTTTCGTGGGGCGAGGGCGTGGATGAGCGGCGGCAACCTCCCACGGACGAAAAAAATAAAATAAATTTAATCATTTCGTGTTACCTGAAAATTTATCAAGAGGAAATCTCAATATATTTTCAGTTATTTTTTTACTTTTGAAGTATTTATACGGAATAACAATTTCATTGAAGCGTAATGCCGAATAATTTAAAATACGTCAGTCATTTCATAGAAAATTTGTTAGCTGATTTTTAATACTGCTATAATTAATAAAAATCAACTGACGGTAAATCGAGGGAAACCTCGTCAGCTGACCACCTCGTCTGCATTTAAATAGGCGATAGATGCTCCCGCCTAACGTCCCGCCTAACTCCTGCGTTATTTCTTTCAACGTATCAGCTGACGGTCTTTCCACCGAGATACAGCCAGCTGACATATATATTTATCCATATTTGCATATAAGCTACCATCAGATAAATTTTCAGCTGAGAGGAAATCATTGAAAGTATATTTTTTTTTCGTGTTCGAGCGACCAGCGGACGTATGATCCACCATGTTATAGTCAGCTGATTGTTTTCTTTTCTCGAGATATTAGGTTAGCGACAATTTAACAAATTTTCAGGTAAGAGGAAATGATTGTATTTTTTTTTTCATCCGTGGAAGGCTACCGCCGCTCATACCGTAGCTGATGTTCACGAAGCTTTGTGATACAACTCTCTGATGCATTTCACTAATTATCGCATGAGAGGAACTTGGTCATGTAAATCTGTCATTGGCTCCTGAACTATATTGAATATGCATATTATTATGACGTAACAAACTATTTTTCCTAATATTCATGGCTATCGATTTTTGTGGAGTAATATAGATCAGGTCTCCGCTTTCCAGTTCCGAACATAACACTTTATTATAAATTGGAACAAACGTCTACATGTAAATGAAAACATTTAGTTTCTGCAACCTCTAGAGTAATAAGTATTGGGACAAATTAGGTACATTGCGCTGAGAGCATCGTTGATTAACAATACGAATTTTAACATATTATATTTAATTTAATTGGTTTGAAGTCTCATTAGAGTAGAGAATAGCATGTTGGCTCCAGATCGTGATATCTTTGGTTCTAGTCCCGGGGCTGCCAAAATAGTTACTGAGGGTACACGAACACACGGCTTACCCAATGTCGTTAAGTTTTTCATCCTGCGGCTGATCTAAAGAATAAAATCGAAGAGAGCGCGCTGGTGTCTGCGCCACACACGTGTGCACTATAATACGTATACTTATATCCCGCGCAGTTGCGTAGTCTCAGTGAGATTAGCCAACGTAACCGAAATCGGTTAGGAGAACATTATTATTATTATTCTATTACTTCAGTAGTGAGAGATATTTTATTGTTTCTATTATAGCACATATAAAGATTTTACAGGTGATACCACTAGGTACCTGTATAATATATAATACCTACTAGGTCCTATGTCAGATAAATTTTAATTTAAATAATTAAATAATAATAAATGTACAAGCGCTATGTATTGTCTGTCTAGGAATTTAAATCATCGTTGTAATTTTATTTTCAGCACTAGTCGTAAGATTTATCACAAGACGATTTATTGGGGAATATGATCCGAGTTTAGAAAAAATATATTCATATCAAACAATAATAGATAATGAAACTATTTACTTTGAAATTCTGGATTCGGCGGGTGATTCTCACGTAAGTAAATAAAAAACGTTTTAACTTTCATGCTATGGGCGGGCGGCAATACTAATATTATATCAGATCGATAATAATTAATGAATTAGAAGGAATATACTTAAATTATGACGGTGCCTTTGAACAGTGTCAATTTTGATAAATGTAATAACAGATAAAACCACATGATGTTGATCTATTTGCCGTTTGCTTACGCACCACATTAATCACTCGGGCACTGCCGAAGTCTCCAAGCCTCTATAAAGTCTTGCAAACCTGTATCAATATTTTGCCTTTACTGTCTAGTAAATTAAGCAATAAAATTTTAGTAACTTGCATAATTTATAATTTTATATATTGGCCCTGTAATATTTTAAAGAAGAAATAACATAGATATATTTACATATTATATTTACTTATTATATTTACTGGTAATATAATATATCTATGTAAAAAAATGACAAAATATGCAAAAACTGTTAACTGTGTATTTCAGGAAAGCGAATACGCAAACTTAGAAAGTAATATTAGATGGGCGGAAGCATTCATTTTGATGTATTCCGTAACGGACAAGTGCTCGTTTGACGAGTGCCACCGCTTGAAATTTCTCATCAATTATAACAAGAGACGGCGCAGACTTACCGCTAGTATGAAGGTACTAATGTAACCAAATACTATTTTCACGGTTGATACATTTACTCTTTGTTCTTATAATTTAATTAAAATAAATATATACAAGGTATTACAATTTCTTGGTGGCTCCAAGGAGAGCCGCAAATAAAATTAATTTAAATACCATACGTAAGTACATAAATGAGCAAACTTCAAATTGTACTGTTGGACGTTTTATTTGCTATTTTACATTACATTTAAGACGCCTGTTAAAGGTCCTAAACGCATATTTAAGAACTGTTATGTATTCTAGTAAGATATGTGAGTTTGTGGAAAAACGTATTTAATTTTCTTAATACGTGATTTTTTAGTTATTTTTTTAATATAATAATATACTGAGTATAAGTATAATAACATTACACACATATGAAACGATGTTAATGATCAGCTTACGAGGTTTCTGCGTAGCTTTGCTTATAGTATAGCAACTGTTTGTATTTCCATTGTTTTTAGACTTTGTCGTAAAGGGATCTGGTTTCAAGGATAATAATTACAGCATGATTTATGGAGTTCGTTAAAATTTTACGAAAGTTAAATAATAATGAAATATAGAGCTGCGGCGGGACTTTTATCTATTTGTTTTAAGTCTTTAGATGTCACCTATTAAAAATTAAACAAAAATATTGTGACTTGAAAAATGCAACAGTAACTATTTGGTTACCGGCTTTTCCCGAGTTGTTTTGTTTTTAGATTAACTGAGTGCTTGCTCTCATAATTTTAATAGCTTTCTAGGATAGTGCTCTCATCACAAAGGCAAACTTCCATGCTAAAAATGTAATATTAAGTATAAAACAATTGTAATGTTTATAATAAACGTGTTATAACAGTTTTAGTTGCATTTGTTTATATATTAGTCACCAGAGTGAGTGACTAGACGGCTCTAAGTATTAATTTTGTTTCATAAATGTACATATTTGTATAAAATTAGTAAGTAGTACAAAATATGTGCACGAATGTTATTTAAACAATATTTAATATATTTCTAGGATAGTATATTGGAGACACCTGTTGTACTCGTGGGCAACAAAATGGATCAAGTTGGGGACCGTATGGTGAGCACCGACGAGGGACAACGAAGAAGTAAGGAAATCGGATGTGTTTGCTTTCACGAGATTTCTGTTAGAGAGAGCATTGATCAAGTAAGTGTTTCTAAAATTTTGTTTTATTGAAAAATATTTATTTCATGAAAAGTTTAAGTTGACTTAAAACTTTGGGGTCTTTTTAACGTTTTATTACAATATCACAAATAAATAAATATAATGTATAAGATTTAGCAACTCTCTCTATACTATTAACATAGCATATTTCTATTTAAGTGAGTTTCAAAAAACTACTTATCTTTAGTTTGTTCTTACATAGGCATAAAAAAGAAATACCTATTAATTTAATAACAAAAAAAACAAAAAATTAAGTCCTCTATTTCTCATTTTTAATAAAGACATTACAATGTTTTCTCTAAACTAATAAGTTTTAAGTTATAGTAATATTTCTAGGTATATGGTATACTTATAATTTTATCTTCTTTGAGATTCATATTGAAGTTAGTATAGTGAGTTATGAACTAATCATACGTTATTCTATAAGCTAACAACTATAAAGCATTAAAAGAAATTTAATACTATTCCCTATCAATATGAACCAATATAAAGACAGATCTTCTAATGCAACATCTTGATAAAAATAACTGAGTACAACTACTCTTGTTATTATGCAAATAGGCTGTGAATAAATGAACATTTACAACGTGACCTAAGTTGACGTCCGCGTCAGTGAAAAAGTCATTATTATCGTAATTTAGAGATTACTAATGGTACTTCTGGTTTTGCCGTTTTATCTTTACTTGAACTTGTATTTTATACACATATACCTACGTATTCTATAATATGATAATCTATTTTTCAGAATTTAAATTTTACCTTTAAATCCAAATTATGTAGAGAGCAAATGAAAAAAACTATCAATCTTTAAACGGCCGACTTTCTTTAATCTAATTTAAAAGAATTCAATTCTAATAAAACATGTTTTGTGGTTATTACATAGGTACTAGCGACTCACCCTCGCTTCCCTCGAGTTCGTCCCTAGCGTGCTTTCCTATATCCTAATTTTCATCCCCATTTTCACCTCCTTAAGGGACGATTTTCAGGATAAAAATATCCTTCCCAGGGTCTCAAACTATCTTCTTACCAAATTTCAATAGATTTAAAAATTTCAGTAGATCCAGATAATCTCTGTAAAAATTGTATTTGCGTGTAAATTTGTTAGTATAAACAACACAATATTCAGCGCTATGGAACTCTCAATGCACGAGGCATAATCATACTCATTCATAATTAATCGTACACATTTGAAAATCATTCCAATCATCAAATTATTACAAATAGCATGAAGCCAATTTTTTTTTTCATAGTTTTAGCGCGAACGAAGCCACGGGTCCTACTAGTTATAAATATTGTACGGGTACACGTACATTTTTATTTTTCTTACTTTGCGCGATAGCTTTTTGATGCGATCCGTCGCTACATTTTTACCGAGTGCATTTAAAAACACTGAACCGAACAGACGTGGCCAGTTAGTCGTCAAAATTATACTGTAACTTCGATTTATACTTAATAGTTTTATAGTTTTTAAACCAATAATCGTGTCTTCATGAAAATTGTTTTTAAACATGTGTAATGTAGAGATGTAGAGTCTGGCTAACGAAAGCGTGACCTGAGAAAACTCGGCAAATACAAAAAATCTACTTGGTATAACTAACTATAGTAAGAGAAAAATGATACTTTAGTATTTTTTGTATTTACGATAATTAATTTGTATAATAGTTGTTTGCGAATTTAATTTCTAATTTAAGGAATACCCCACGTCTTTAGAAATTCTGAAAGTTTTCTAATTCATATCAACATCATACTTTACAAAAGAAAATGTCCGAGCCGTGCTTCAAAATTAAGTAATCATTAAGTTGTTTGCTGAATCTAATATAACTTAGTATACACGTTTCATGTTATATGTATGTACCTATTAGTTTATGCACAAAAATGTATATAGTTACTAACAACGCTTAAAATCAAAGCAACCAGAAACTTTGAAGTTTGTCGTGCCTTTGACAGCTTAATAATGTTGTGAGTTGTCAACTTGTCATATCAAAACTTTTAAGTAAACTCCAGGACACGCTTTCGTTAGCCAGTCTCTAACTACATATAATATGTAGGTATATACAAAATTCAGTAGCTACAACATAGATACATGCATGAATCATAAAATATTTTTTGTGTAGTGACCCCTACTTGTTGTGCCAGCGGTCGCGGGTTCGAGCCCGCTGGGGGCATTCATTGTGTGATGAGCACGAATGTCTGTACTCCAGTCATGGGTGTTTATATTTATAATATGTATGTATTTAAAGTTTATATAATATATAATATGTGTAGTATATCAACTATCTGGTATCCATAACACAAGCCTCGTAGCTTACCATGGAACTAGATGGTGCTGTGTTAATGTCCCAAAAAATAAACAAATGATATCATCATTTTCCTTTATGATTAAAATCGACGTTTCAGGTATGGAATGTATTTCGAGATGCACGTCGCTTTTGGCGAGTAGGAAGCAAATGGTCGCGCGGGCGCGGGGAGCCGGACGTACATACAGTGGCTCTAGGTCGCCCGCTCGCGCGTGCGATCTCGGACACCTCATCGGAAACTGTTGACAATATCAGTCCTCCCTATTGTAAGTGCATATTGAATTGTCTCACATGAATAACATTATTGAATGACATAACTTGAATGTATATTAATTTCCGTTTTATTCTTTTCAATACTGAAGTGTTTAAATATATCTTATACTACTTTTGAATACACACTACTTTTTGCTCGTGGCTCCGCGTGTATGGTGGGCACCTCGATAAAAAGTGGCGCATGTGCTTATCCAGGATATATCATAACCTAATTATTTTAATTTAAATAAATAATGAGAAGATTTTTTCTCATATATTTAAACGATTTTATATCTGTGCTTCTCTTAATTCCAGTACAATCTAGATTTTCTCTTCTTTCTTACCTTAGTACCCTCTTTAGTTACCTTTAATGTTCTTGATAATAGATAATGATCAGCGCTGGATTTATAATAGGGGCACTCAGGACTAGTGTCCAGGGCGGTAAATTTTTAGGGTCGGCAAAATTCGGGGGCGGCAAAAAATTTTTCTTCATTCGTTATCGAAAATGATTTTTATATTTTCCAAAAACTAAAAAAAAATTAACTAGTAGGTACATTTTTAGAAATTTTGATATCATTTATATATTTTTTTGTTTTTTAAAGAGAATTGAAACTCGTTAATTAAAAAAAATAAACTTTATCAAAACTTTACTCATTTTATGCAAAATTTCGATAATAGGGAGGCCTTTTTTTGTATGCCAGAGCGGTGCTAAGGTTAAATCCGGCACTGATAATGATAATTAATTACTTTTATAGGTACATAACTCATATATAGTTGTGCTTTATCTATCGTCTTGTAGGTATATAAAAATTGTTGTATTATTAAGGAATTAGTTATTAGGGCTCTAAGAAGGCTTCACAGTAAAAAATAAATCTATTTTTTTTTAGTTAAATCAATTGTTTATATGCGCGCCGCGTATAAAATGAAATAACAAAACAAGTCGTAATCGCTTAGCCTACCTTACGCCCTACCTACGCCTACGCTTAGCCTTGTATTGTTCGAAAAAAAGGGTGTAAATTGAATATTACGCGAAATATAAATATTACGTTTTCATCATTCCCTATAAGTATTTATATTACATAAAGGCTTTTGCTTTTGTCTTGAAGAAATTAATTAATTAAAATTAAAGAAATAATTACTCTTCATTAATATTGGATATTAATTACTTATTATTATCATAACACGTACCCATACATATGTAAGTGAAAAATTTTATACCCCTTTTTAAGCATATTGCGCATACAAAGGAGAATCTTATAAGAAAAAGAGCTTTAGGGAGCTAGAATTTATTAACTTGCTCTAACCCGCGGCTTCGCTCGCAGTTTATTTAGTTTATTTATATATCTAATTCTAAAAGCTGCTGTATGATACTAGGTAGCCTATAACCTTCATCAATTTAATACTGATTAAGTTTGTCCGTTTGTATGCACGTGATAGTCTCATACATATGTAGATATACTTATAAGGATTGAGGAGCAGGCTTCCTATATTACTTTGACACAAGAATCTGAACGATATAACTCAATGGTCTCTCAGTAATTGTCGATTTTTGACCACAGAGCGATCACTAGTACCACAAATTTTATAATTTTAGAAGTTATACATTTTGAAACTCAGTCACACAACCGATTTATCAAGCCTTCATAAAATAAATCGAGTTTCGCATCTATATATTTTATTAGGTACCTGTTAACTAACTTTATAATTTAATTGTATAGTTAAACAGATATAAAAGAAAATATACAGTCGCCCACAAATTCCGAAACGTAAAAATAAAAATATCACTATTATATTATAGTTTATAGAATATTAACGAAGCACCCGTCCGCCTGACGGCCGCCCGCCGTAGATAACTTTGTGCGTAGGTGACGATTTATTTTTAACCGACTGCAAAAAGGAGGAGGTTCTCAATTCGATTAGTATTTTTTTTATTTATGTACACTGATTACGCTGAGCTTTATGATGCGATTTACGTGATTCTTCTTTAGTTTGATGCGGAATAGTTGCCATTTGGTCCCAAAAAAATTAACATAGTTTGGCCCGATAGTTTTCATTTTATGAAAATTTTTATGAACATTTTTGTTTACGTGGACGATGTAATTAATTTTATTTTAGTTTTTAGGAGTTGTCATTTAGATTGATTATATTATATTATTATTAACCCGTGTCCCGTCCGTGTGGGTATTAGGTTGCCTGTCATTGGAGCGGAGCGAGCGTGCGGAGTAGGGAAACTAAGAATATTGTTACATTATTACCTACTTAGCTTACAGAATAACTTATTACAGACACTAAAAAGTAAAAAATAAAAATAAACTACGTTAAAAAAACAATTTTTCGATAACATAGTACATTTTATTAGAAAATTACCGTTTTTCCGGTTACTGGACATAACTATTTTTAAAATGCAATCATCTATCAACACATAAATAGTAATTTTAATGTCTGGAATTTTGGAACTGGAATGGATTTTTTCATATACATTCAATAATTTCATATAAATGTGTGTCTTAAATTATTATTTCAGGTCGGCGATTCACTGAAGTAGAACTAGATGAACGAGACAAGATAGGCATTGTACGAAGCGATTCCACATCTTCATCGGGCCAGTCCGAATGTATGGACGAGTTCCGTGCTCGAGCCAGTACGGACTCCCGCCTCCCGCCGCGGCCTGAACGTCCAAGATATCCTCCTTCCACCTGTCCAATTCCAAATGCACTTAGGAGAATGAGTGTTTCTATGAGAGGAAATAACGAAAGCACTTATTAAAATTCACAAGCCCTTATAACTAAGAAAATACAAAGCTGTTATTTATATTAATATAACCAAATAAAATGTAACTTTACTATCTACTGTACTGTGTTGTTACTTGTTAGGCATTAAGTAGGTGCTTATATCATATTAGTATTATTTAATTAGTATATCGATTATCGATATGACTACAAAAAATAAAAAGTTACTTTAGCTAACTTTTTAAAAATGTTGTCTCTGCATGTTAATTTGTAAATGTAATAATTAAGGTTTAGGTATGTTAGTATGTTACCCTTTACAGTATGTTATTCGGTTTTATAGCTTAGGAAATAATACCAAATTATTAATACAGCTTTACGAAATTAAAGCTCGCGTAACCTATGCTGAGTATTAAATTCAAATACACAGCTTTAGTAGATCACACTGAAAAAGTCAAATCAAAGTCAAAAGTTATCTAGGGACTCTACTACACGTGTAAATTCTATGTAATAAGTGTATTACAATTATGTGTGTAAAGAAAAGAAAGAGTGACATTATAAAACACAATCCACTAACACGTACAGCTAAGTGATATGTAGATAAAAAATATATTCTGAAATACATTTAATAACTCATTTTCGAACAAACTCTTTTGAATTTATGAATGTATCTTTATAATAAATTTCAATTTTTTTATTTTTTACTATAATCAAACACTCTGAGTGTTTGTTAGTAGCATAAGGGTACATACTAATGGATAGAATCTTCAAATCAATCTCATTGTCAAAATTATACCTGTGACCCTGTCCCTAAAAAGGTTAACCCTTAATGCATAGGTGACTTCCATCCTATTTTTGTTTTGCCATTCATCTCCAAAATCCTAGAGAAACCTACTATAAGAAGTAACCCTATTCATTAATCAGCATTCTATCCTGAGTACTTGGCAATCTGGTCCTCCACCCGGGTCTTAGTACGACATCAGGGCTAATCAAGCTTACGGACAACATTCGTTTAGCTATGGATAATAAGCAACTCACAATCCTGCCACTTCTTGATCTCAGTAATGCTAAAGTCGAAGTCTATACCTTATCTCTGATAGAGTATAATGGACCTTTAATATTTTATTGTTCCAAAGTTACAGATTTTGGCTAAACTCACGGTGACTAAACTTTATCAAATCATTAAATATATACAAATTAAAGAAGTGAGTAGGAAATACTTCTTAAATTAGAATCTTCGTTCCATACTTACCATTCCTACCAAAACTATGTACCTATGTTAGCAGTTATCTGACCGAGGACTATTTAAATACACTTGAGCAACTCAATCAACAAAATCTTGCAATTCTTCATACAAAATCATCAACTCTAAATATAAAACATCTAAATATAAAATCTAATACCAACTCTTGTAATCGGTTCAGATTCAATATGCTTAAATACCTACCTACTGTGTTTCTTTGATCCAACACATCCGTCTTATTTTAAGAAGATATTTGAATTTCTATGACCTTACACAAATATATTAAGTTCTTCAAAGAATTTTATGCAAAGAATACCTGTATATTTAAATAATTTTTTCGAGCATTCCTATTCTGTACAAGCAACCAAAGTCATATAAAACGTTCCAAATAGTTAAAAATATTTAAAAAATATGTTAAAAACATTATCTACATATAAATATTGTTTCTTTAATTACAAATAACATGAATATTATTAGGGATAAATACATATATTATGGTAATATTTATAAATATTATGTAATATCTATTATAATACACATATATTTCTAGCATTTCCGCGGCTTCGCCCGCGTACAGATGACCAAAAACCAAATTCTTAGGTTTGACATATTAGTATAATCTTACGTTGCAGTTTTTGTATTTTTTCTTGGAAATTAGACATTTTCCCAGGGTAAAAAATATCCTATATGTTGACCCGGATAACCAGCTATCACTATACTGAATCTCATCAAAATCCCTCCAGTGGTTTTGGTTCTAGGTATATTCATGATGCAAGCGTATTGAATGTAATGCACGCCGAAATCTAAAGCTTACAATGGTGACTTTCAGGGAGACGGACTTGTATCCAAAGTATTCCGTAGAATATACTCTGGGAACTATAATACTACTTAAAAATACGTTAGGTTTAAGCTTATTGATTCCGCTCACTTAAAATCAAAATGTTTTCCGAGGAAAACCCCTTGATAAAGATGTTCCCGTGGAAGTATAATAAATAATAATTTCAAATATTATTGACTCTGAAATACTCCGGACGACTTTTAAGGGGCTCTATAGGCCTTTAAATATTCTAACTTGAAAATGTTATACTGGCAGTCCCCGCGACTCGGTATCTGCGTTTACATAATAAAAAACAAACTCTTCTACTATTAGTAACTAGAATAACCCGCGGCTTCGCTCGCGTTAAAACTACAAAAAAAACTTTGGCTTTATGCTTTTAGTAATAATTTGACGACTTTAATGATTTGCAAATGTGTATGATTGTAACTCGCGCGTCGAGGGTTCCGTACCGCCGTATATTATGTTGTTTGACTAACATATTTACACACAAATATATTTTTTTACTTTCTCGCAATACATTATTAATTGCAAATATATTTCACGTTTCATACTATGTTTTGAATATATTATGGAAAATAAAAACTTTAGTAATCGTAACATACACAAAAGATTTTTTAATATCCAGTATCTGAAAAGATATAGGTATTTAGGTATATTCTGTAAATTAATTTAAAAATAAAATTCGTCTGAATCAATCGAGTTTATAAAAATAATAAATCAAATTTATAAAAATAAAAAACCTACCTGCGTGAAAGGCGAACTACAAAGATGAGAACAAGTTGACATAGCAACATGGTACTCATATTATGCGGTCGGGTTTTTATTTATTTTTATATTTTTTGTATTTTAAAGTTAGTTTTTTTTCTCAAGTTTTTTGTATTTTACATTTCATTATTTCCACCTAGAAATATGAATATATAAGTAGTATATGAAGATTTTTTAGCGAATATGCCCATACAAAGATGCTAACCCTTCAAAACAAAAATAAATAAATTGCCACCCCAAATATGAAAACTTTGTAATACATGTTTGTAGTTTATCGGCTTAATCAAGAAATACAAATAGTAAATTTCAAGCAGAGCCGACCATATTTATTTTCATTTTTAACCGACTACCAAAAAGGAGGAGATTCTCAATTCATCGGAAAAAAAATCGTTTCGAAAGGTATCCTCCCCAGGTGGTCTCATTTAAATTTTATCGAAATCGGTCGAGCGGTTTTAAAAATATCAACAATCAATATATTTTTTAAATAAATTGCTTAATCGAATGTGTTATTCAAAAACTTCCTTTTTACAAATTACATGTTTATTACGTCTACACTAAAAATGCATAGATAAAAACTTAAAAAACTGACTTCCAAGCACAAAAATGTAAAAAGTAACTAAACGGGGGTTTTCATTTAGAATAGATACCTAATCAGATATTTTCGAAGTCGGTGCCAGCCGACAATATTTTAAGATATGAATATCTAATAGGTAAATATGATTAGGTATAAACTCTAATTAAATATAGTAAAAAAAATTACCACAATTTGTGATTTATTTTACGTCTCGAAATATATTAGATTTGCTTTGCATCGGCTGTTATTTTTATTTTTTAAGTTTTTATGCTAATGCTTTCACCCTATTTCTCCCATCTGGCGTTGAATTTCCAAAAATAATGAATTAACATATATATTTATTTTTGTCGAGAAGCTTTAATATAAAATTTCGTTCTTCTTACTTCAAAAATGACGATCTCTACCCATACGAGTATAAACTTTCAACCACTATTTCACCCTCTTAGGAGACATATTTTCAAAACCGCTGAAACATATATTAATCTATTTTTAATCAGAAGCTTGTATATGAAACTTCATGCTTCTTCTTCTACTTCTTCTTCTACTTCAAAAATGACGGACCTCCTATATAAATTTTCAACCCCTATTTTACCCTCTCAGGGTCAGATTTTCAAAAGCGCTGAAATACCTACATATTTATTTATTTCTAACCAGAAGCTTGTTTATGAAATTTCAAACTTCTAACCTTAAAAATAACGGATTTCCATACAACCATTCATCCTTTATTCTTCCCCTTTAGGGGTGAAATTTATAAAAATCCTTCTTTAGTGGATTACATCATATTCAACTGCCTCGGTGGTGTAGTGGCTAGCATGTACGGCTGCACACCCGGAGGTCCTGGGTTCGAGTCCCAGGTCGGGCCAAGTTTAGTTACTGATTCTTTCTGTATAGTAAGTCTCAGTAACAGCCCGAAGTTGGGAAGTTGGCGGTGTTTCACCCCCGTGCCTCGGAGAGCACGTAAAGCCGTCGGTCCTGCGCCTTGACTCTCACCGGTCGTGTCGAGTGGTCGTCCCACCGGAATATGAGAGTAATAGGAATAGAGAGTGCACTTGTGTCTGCGCGTACACTTGAGCACTATAATATCTCCTGCGCCGTTGGCTAATCTCAATGAGACTGGCCGCCGTAGCCGGAATCGGCTAGGAGAACATCAATATACATCATATAATACACCAATTTTTAACCCCTTTTTTTTTTTTTTTAACGTTGGGAAATGCATTTACGCACGGCGTGTGGGACTCACCGGCGTAATACAGCCAGTACTACCCACTAAAACCCAACAAAACCTTCCCCCGTCTTGATGGGGCGTCGCAGGATCGCTTACGCATTCAACTACGACGCCCCGACGGCAGGTCTGCCGAAGCAGACCACCACAACCATGGGGTTGCTCCAAGGTCCACTCTGCTATCAGAGAAGTACCAGGAGCAACCCGCATGGTACACCGCCCCCCGAAGAGGGCCACCTCCCACCGCCCACCGAAGTGGGCAACCTCCCTGTGCGTTTCTTAGCTTCGCGTCCGGTTGGATTGCCGGGCACTACTGAGCCCCCCCACCACGACAAGGTGAACGCACGTTGGGGGGGACCAATTTTTAACCCCTGTGGTTTAGGCTCTGTGTTGATGAATCAGCCAGGGCAAGCAATTATATATACCTATACTTATATACATATAGATATTTGGTGAAAAGAAAAAGTATTGTAATATCTAAAGCCAAAGAGTTTTTTTTTTGATTGAGCGCGGAAATCGCCGGAATCGCTTGTAATTTTAATAAAATCGCATGCATTAAATTTTGAAAACTCATGGCGACAGTAATTTGGGACTTCGTTGAAAAACAATAGTTAACTTTTATTAAAGTTATTACTTATGTTATTAAGTTAGTCCTTATAAAATTTACGTATCTAAGTTTATCATATTCTTTTTTACAATAGATGCTATTTAAATTTATTTTTTATCTTATTTTGTAAGTTACCATTGATACTAAAAATGTGTAGTTTCGAAGAAATATGACTTAAACCAGTTATAATATTATTCTTTGCGAATGAGACATTTTCCAGTAGTAAATAGTATCATGTTGACCGAACTATCACCCATATCCATAGAAAATTTCTGAGAGATAGACTGATAAAAAATTTAAAACTGTAGATTGGACCTGCGCGCCGTATTGATAATAATGATTATTAAAAGATTTTCCAAACAATATTATGTAGGTACATAGGTAATTGATTGAACAGACGTGGTTCAGTTACAACTAAGTACCTATATTATATAATATCCTATAGTTATATATATTTATATAGTTAAATATAATATATAGTTAAATATAAGTATTAAATATATTCTAAGTTATGTATATAAAATGGTTTTAATAATAAAATTATATTTACATAAAGGAAAAATAAATCTTTTAATTTTCACTATACCAAAATAATACTTAGCACTTATTGTACTTTGAAGAAAAGTAAAAATGTAATTTTATGGATTTCGGCGCAGAACCCTAATTATTAGTATTTCTCGTATGTTTACTCGTACATTTTTATAAGGATAAAACTATAAAATTGGACATAATGTTTCTGTGATATAACTACCATGCGTTTTGTTTCTTAATATAGAAACAGTTGCTAACTGGCTATTGCTCTTGATCCGATGCTCGTACCTAATGACTTCAAAGAGGTAAGCAACTAGTGACGCGACGTTCCGAATGGAAAATTTATGATTTTCTAAGGTCAAAAGACATACCACGTGTAGAGATTAAGTTTATCACAATTACCATTATTTACTTGTTTACATTTTGACATTCAAGCATTCTCTTTTGACCCTTGCTAGTCCTGGGGCTTGGACAAGATGTTATACAATCGATGAAAATCAATTAAAAATGAAGGACATAAATCTATAAAAATATAGGATTAAGCTATAATGATTCTATGACATAATGGATTGAACATAATTAAATGAATATAATTAAATAATAATAAAATTTCTATTCTTCAATGAGTATACTACGAGTATAACATCTTGTCAAAGCCAAATTCAGATTAAAACTCTTAAACCTTGTAGGTACATACCTACTAAGCGGGGTACTTATAAAACGACGATCTACAATTGTAACAAAATTAAATAGTATTATTCATTACACTAGCATGAGTTCGTTACCTAAAATATGCAGAATAAAAGAAATACTCGTAATAACAAATTGAAATTCTTTGTAAGACATATCCTACGAGTACATGTATATTCGCACAGCCAATAATATCGGTCAACTTATTATTAAAGCATCTTACTAATTGTTAGAATATTACATTTAAAAGATTGATCAATAAATAAAAGTGTCTATATATATATATATATATGTGTATATATATATATATATATATATATATATATATATATATATATATAACTGCCTCGGTGGTGTAGTGGCTAGCATGTACGGCTGCACACCCGGAGGTCCTGGGTTCGAGTCCCGGGTCGGGCCAAGTTTAGTTATTGAGTCTTTCTGTATAGTAAGTCTCAGTAACAGCCCGGAGTTGGGAAGTTGGCGGTGTTTCACCCCCGTGCCTCGGAGAGCACGTAAAGCCGTCGGTCCTGCGCCTTAACTCTTACTGGTCGTGTCGAGTGGTCGTCCCACCGGAGTATGAGAGTGATAGGAATAGAGAGTGCACTTGTGTCTGCGCGTACACTTAAGCACTATAATATCTCCTGCGCAGTTGGCTAATCTCAATGAGATTGGCCGCCGTAGCCGGAATCGGCTAGGAGAACATCATATATATATATAATAAAATTCTGAGTCGAATTAGTACATTAAATATTTTTTTGGATAATCAATTTGAAAATTTTTGGTAAATTGAAATAATAATCGATACAGAGGCCGAATCTATAATGTTTAGAATTTTTGTCTGTCTATCTTTTTCTTTGAAAAATATTTAATGTACAGATTCGACTCAATTAGAAGTTTATTATATAACGTATACATAGATATACGAAATATTCAAGTAGACTGGCGAGGCATAAGCCGCGCCTTAAGTAGGTATCTTCTTCAGAAACTCTACAATATAATTATAGTTCATGGACTATAAATAAGAAAGCTTAGAAAAAAGTACATATATATAGATACGTACTTGTATCGATATATTTTAACGTTGAAGTTATATACAAGTTATATATCTATATGTATATGTATATATATATATATATATATATATATTATATATATATATATAAGTTTTTTATTTATGCATATCGAAACAGGCAGACAAATGAAATTGGCGAAATTAATGTATATTATTTTGAATTTATATTCATTCATGATACATCTATGTAATTGAGGATACCATCTTTGAAGACGTACCATCCCATATTTGCAATTAACACATACTCATACTGCGTACAGTTCCACGAAGGAAGTGCATGTTAGACGCTGACCGCGTGTTTTGCGCGACCATCCTTGCAATAGTACAAAGTTCATATGACTCAGTTAAAAACAATATTAGAAATATAAATAAAAATATTTGTCGCTGAGAGAGCATGTACTTCATAAATCTACACAAGGCTACTTTCGAATAGTGTTACAGTAACCTGCTTATTATGATTATTTCAAAAATCCGATTTGGTCGAAAAAACTTTTACTATAAAAGTATTTGAATATTTTACTAGGAAATAGCGAAACGAATTATATACAACTATACAACTTGCAGCTGTTTTAGTTGGATATGGTATCATTTAAATTCATTATTCTTAAAGTAATAGATATGTATATAAGTAGGACTTTTATTAAAATAGTAATTTCGCATACATCTATTTTGAAGAAATGTTTATAACTTAACGTACGTACTTTAGTAATAAGTATTATGACATTAACCTTATTACAGACCGAGATAAAAATTACATATTTACAACAACTACTTCAATTTGGACTGACACTGAACGAAATCTTAAAATAGAATCACAATTGTCTAACCAACATAGTAATATGCTAGAGAGACCCGACACTACTTAACAATCTCTTAGAAATTTATATGTAAAAAACAAATATCTTCAACAAACAATAAATAAATAACCTTTATTTAGTAAAAGCAAGTTATTTGTCTGCATAAAAATATCTTTTTTCCGAGTGGCAGCATGTTTGTTTACTTTGGTGGCCACGTGATGTTCGTGTGACCGCAGGAGTCGCTCTGTGCAGGGGATTAGCGTAACCAGGTCGCCACGTCTAACCCACCGCGTAAATGCTCTATTTATAACCCATTTGGCTACGCTTCGTCCTACATCCCTACACTACTGCAATTGCATCTGACTGTTGACAATATGCAACTGCGTATTACTCAATAGAGTATCTGCTGTATCCATCTATTACGATCATTGTACAACTACGCTTACGTTCGACAACACAATACTCATGTTATTGCATACATAGGTACCTACTCGTATATTCAAAACGTTGGTAGGTACCTACTGTGTCTCATATTTATATGGTTCTGATATTTTTTGACGTGAAAGAAAGACAAACAAACACACTTTCACATTTATAATATTAGTAGCGTTGGTTTAGTAGGTAATAAATAGAATAAAAAAAAGTATATAATGTAGTGTCTTCCAAATATAGTATAGTATAATATACTAGTAAAGTGAGTTCCAAATTATATTAGACTAGCATTGCCCGCGGCTTCGCTCGCGTTCAGATGACCAAAAACCGAATTCTAAGGTTTTACATATTATCATACTCATACCTTGCATTTTTTGTATGTTTTTCTCAAAAATGAGATATTTTCGCGCGGTAAAAAATATCCTATATGTTGACCCGGATAACCAGCTATCACCATACCAAATTTCTTCAAAATCCCTCCAGTGGTTTTTCAGTGATGCGATAACAGACAGACAAAAATTCTAAGAACTATAGATGCGGCCTCTGTATCGATATTATTGTTTATTTCAATAAGATTTTCCAAAAAATATTTAATGTACAGATTCGGCTTAGTTACAATTTTATTATATGTATAGACTTCAAATGTAAGTTACAATTTTTCAGTATTATTGTAATTTGTATTCTGTAGTAAATTGGAATACACGCACAATACAAATAATACACATTTATTTACTTATAAAATTAAATGCGTTAGACATTTTAATTTTAGCATGAAAATTAATATTATTACAGTCTTGATAAAAAGATTCCTGTATGGATAAAGACTTTCATATCGAGAAAACTAAGAGTTTTTAATAGTGTACGATTCCTAATGTGTCTTAAAATTTATCACCTAACAGTATTACACTATTAGCCTCAATGATTTTGTATTTATTTCTAGTAAGTAATAAGCCTTTAGTACCTAATTTATGCCTACAGTTTATGTGTATGTTTAAAATTGTCTATCTAGATATACATTAAATTTTGAAATTTACTAACCATAAGAATTCATAATTAACGAGAATATATACTGGGGTTAAATTCAAAATAAATGGTAAGTTATTTATTGGTACTTTGGTAACAAAGTAAGTACTATAATGATTTCTGTCACCGACGCGGTGTCGCCAATGAATCGAAGTTGATAATACAAATAGGTGTTGTTAAACAATAGTTACAGAATGGAAATAAAAAGAAGACATGTGTTACTTGTAATCCTCGTACCATTCCCACTACTGAGGATGCCGCGCTGACACATGAGTAATGAATATTTTATTGCCTGTTGTTTTATTGTTCAACGGATAGTGCACTGGAATCGCCATAAAAATAACACCAGAATCACCTATCTAGGTTCTCCGCAGTAAATAAAACAGGGCATTCTAATTCTTTAACGGTCTCAATTCTCATTATTAAGCTTCACAATGTTATAATATGTAAGAATATGGTTGAATTTTGAATAATAAAGAAGTCACACTTGAAACTTAGAAATTGTGAGTCTTGTAAAATGTTCATTTATATTTTATGTGATTAAAACTAAGTATTAATCAATTGTTGTTATATTATAGTACAGTACCAGGGCGACTTTTTGGGAAAAGGTATAAGAATAGGGGTTTTTTTCAGAAAAGATATCTTTATAGATAATCTTAAAAATCAAAACTTTATCTAAATACAAAATTTGATTCAAATCGTAAGAGCCATTTCTAAGATACACGAAATAAATTTATAAATGTATAAGATTTGCTCATTTAATATTATATGATTGGGCACTAACTACACGTAACATCAGTCGGAAGACTTGTAAGTTGTAAAGCTTATATTTTATATGTATCTCATATATATATCCTCCAAGACCTAAGAAATATTACGATGTCAAACAGAGTACATAAGTGGCTTTTAAGTACAGACACTAAAGGTAATAACATGCTCGCAATTCCCACAAATACCTGTACGTTACAAGTTTACAGTGCTAAAGCACTAAACGTAACTTCGACAGTAGTTTAAAGACGTAATGTTGAATAGAGTCTTTGTAAACTATACCGACTCATAAACGTCAAAGCAACATACTCATCTGCACGAGCTTTTCGCAGATTTCTGTTTTTAGTAACATAAAAAACAATCGTCTTCGCGAAGTTCATCTGCTCTCTCAAAGTTATAAACTTTCCTATCTTGGGAGCCTCTAATAAATTTAACTCATAGAGTATATTGCTACATAATTTAACTGATTGGTCCGTTAAAATTAAGTATGCACAATGTACAGAAATATATGATTATGAATGATGAATGACTACTTACTGAAATAGTTTTATTTGGTTTTCAAGTTATTAAGAAGAATGATCAATGAATAAATAGTAATACTAATTAAATTAATTATTTTTTATTGATAAGTATAAAATAAGATAACAAAAGGTAATCGAAACATAACATGTATACGTACTTATCCGAAAGCAAGAACTTATGATTAAACTTATTGTATCTCTATTAAGTATTAACGCAATATGGATTATTTATTTTGGAGAATACTTTGTGTGTAGGTGTGTGTAGCTTTGGCAAATTTTTAATACCTAATAAGGTACTTAATATATTAAGTACCTGGGCCACCGAGCTTCGCTCGGAGTTTTTGGTCAAAAGTAAATTTTCTTAAAAAAAAACTTGAATAAAAACAAATACAACAAAAACCCCGGACACCTATAATGTCAATCTTGCGTCTTTTTTAGAAAAAAAACTAAGAAATAAAATAATAAAAGTAAAAACTTTGTTACGCGACCGAGATTCGAACCTGGACACTTGTGAATTGTGAGTGTTGATCTTGCACCTTGGCCGCTTGACCACGATGCTTACAGCCGAGTGTGCAAATTACCGACTATATTTTGCGTGGCATAATGCAAAAGACAGACATAAAACTAATCTAGATCGTTTGACAGCCCCCGAAACCCCCCGTGTGCAGAATTTCATGAAAATCATTGGAGCTGTTTCCGAGATTCAGGTTATATATATATACAAGAATTGCTCGTTTAAATATATTAAGATTTACATGTAAAAAACTAGTCCTTATATTTTTTTTTTATATTTTAATTTTTCATCTTTTATGTTATTTTTTATATGTATTTATTCAGTAAAATCAGTCAATGCCACAAAAAGTTTAGCTATAATTTCGAGTAATTTTAGAAATAAATTTGAAATTCAACTATTTTCCTTATGTAACATTTTAACGTAACATACCTAATCATGGATATATTTTTGTTATATAATTATCTTGTATCAATAATTGAAGCGGATGACTAGAAAGTTTACTTAAACATATAAAATCGATAAAACATCAATTACAAGAGTGATAAAGATATCGGAGAGTCCAAGAATAATTATTTTAAGATATTAATTTACATAATATTAAAAAGTGTCAAATGAACCTAGAAATTAGCAGAAAAGATATTGCTGTTTAAAATGAAGTAGGTCACAACAGTTTTAAAACGGAGTACAATTTAATTCAACAAATCTTTTCCAGGCGTCAGTGTTGTCAATCATAGCAGAAATAATAGACGTGGCACTTTAGATAAGCTAAAAAGGAAGAGACGAAGCTCCGATCTAGATAGGTATAGGTCATAGGCCAAACACTAAAAGCTATTTCAATCACTTAGTTACAATTAATGAGGCGTTGTTGATTAGATGTTAATAGCTGAACAAAACAATGCCGATAATTGGCCTTGTCGCGTTCTAGATTGTAACATCAATCCAATGACAATTTTGGATCCAATTCTGTAAATAGAGTCGGCGCTGCCCTAATTTGTATCAGAAATGGGGCAAAGCTTTAAACAACTTCAAGCATTTTCTTATCGCTTTAAAGGTGCATGCAGGTCATCACTGTCAATCATTATTATGATCATCTCATGACTAAGCTCGTTACTAATCTATCTTTCTGTCCACTTGATGTAGGTACCTATAAGCTTAAATATTTCATAATAAAAAAATTAGATACAAATGAAAACAAAGCGTTTATTCATGGTTTAGAAATACTAGAACTTTCATTTTGCTATTTAAGCTGTTAGCTTTATTAGGCTCTATTATTTTGAGTTATCATTATAAGCGGCAAAAAAAACTGTTTATATGATCTGATCTTTGAAACGAACACATTTTTCAGATTTGTGCCAACAAAGTATTGCGCTGTAGATAATAGGTGGTTTAGGTAGGTAAGGTAGTAAAGTAGGTTTTTTTTTATGGTATTCAGTGACAAACGAGCAGACAGCCCACCTGATGGAAAGCGGTACCTGTCGCCCATAACACCTACGGTTCATGCACTTAGATTTTATGTTACAAAAATTCAGAACCGCCGCAGGTGTCACTGTGAGGACTAAGATGATATGCCTCTTGCCTGTTATTGCGCTGGCTACATTAAATTTTATTACCTTAAATTTTATATGAAATAAATGAAATAATTATTTATTATTTAACTAAAAATCACTTCAAATGTATGTTGTAGTGTATTCCATTCCATATTTTTTTGCAAATATTCAATCAAAATATATGATCGAGATCATCCTGGAGGTATAATCCTTCAAAATTAAAAAAAAAACATATTGATGAAACACAAGGATGTACTTATAAAAGCAACAACAACAAATCATACATCCAAATTGAGTAACTTCTCTTTTTTAAAATCAGTCAAGAATTCGCATAATAAATAGGTACGTAAAAGTTCATCGTGTAATTTTATTAAAGCAAAGCAGTGTTCAATGATTAGTAATTTTCCCCGAGATCCCCGAAAACGTCTGGCGGCGCCGACTGCAGCCGTCATCTGTTATCTATGCTAATTAAGTTGAGGAACAGGCTGATAAGTTATAATAACAAATCTATTAATGCTAATATTAATTTTGCAAGATCACAATATTGTTATTACTTCTAAGGTACTAAGGAATACCTAATATAAAAACAAAGCAGAATTATCTTAATAATTATTTTACATTAGTTCAAATATTTTGGTACTAATAATATGTATAGTATATCTAATGTTAAGCCAATTACCATTTTTGATAATTTTTACTAGTAGGTTTAGTAGTAGTTGAAAATACCTAGATTGGTCTGTTTATCCAGACTAATTGCAAATTCCGGAGAGCCACTGTTAAGAAACTTTTAAAAATTCGTAGGTAATGTGTTCGGCATAGAGCATAAGGTATTACTTTTCATGCTGAGAAAAAAGATTGCTGGGAAAATGTTGCTATTTTGCAGAATGAAAGATACATTATATAGGGCAATTGAAACGACTTATATGTATTTGTGTAATGCTTAAGTAAATATTTTTGATATTTTATATCAAGGCTGAAATCTGAGCACTGGTATTATTAAATAAGTAGCATTACGTTTAAAAAAAATTAAATTTCAAAATAAAATTGATATTCCTGATCCCTGGCCGATGGGATCTGACGAATGACCGACGACTTTACATCTTCTCGGAGGCTACTTTAACAGAAAGACTGAATAACTTGGCACGACCCGACACTCGAACCCAGGACCTTGGGATGTGCAACCGTACATTCTAACCACTACACCACCGAGGCAGTTGATAAAATGTCGGTGTTAACAAACTAAATAAATAAGTTTTAAATAAAATTATGTTTACAAATTTCTATTTAAAAATATTTACTATCCTAAACCCTACGTTTGCGATGAGTCACTAATGGACATGTTAGATGTATCTACTATCGTATAGGTAAATATAATTCTTACACTCATATTGTTTACAATAAAATACTATATTGATATCTATGTTAATTGTAAGGGTTCACATAATACTTTCTTATTTAAAATGTAAGAGTTTATTTTAAAATTTGGCTAGTAACTATGTTATAATATTTAATTTACATTTAGAACTCTGAGTAACGTGGATGTAAGTTCTTAGAAGTTGATAAAGGAACTACCTGCATGCAAATATAACATGTCTTCATCCTTCATAAAAAGCAGACATTCGCCATTACTAAAAAATAAACAAATAAAAATTACACGGCAGACCTTAACAGAAAATGACCTCTAAAATCTCTATAAAAAATTGATATTAGTATAACTGAACATGAAAACGAGTAAGTTATATTTTTATGTGCTTTTTATTATATAGGTACTAACTAGTACTTTAATACATAATAATAAAAAATTACTTCATTTCCGTCAAAAATGAAAAAATGAACGTGGAATTTTGAAATGAATCCCTAATAGGCATAATAAAACTGTAACACAAATTGCCCCAGAGATTCTCTTATAGTAGCTATGCTTAAGATAACTGTTTACAACACATACCTCTCATAAGTGACACAACAGGCGACACAGTTGTACAAAGATTAATTATCATTAACAAGCAAAGGGCTACATCTATCAATACGATGTCACTTGTAAATAGTATTGCTATATTAAGCCCTACAAGTTATTGCAAAGAAATAGCTATAAATAACCAATGTCAGTGACTCGCCGTAGCCGTCTGGTAGACGGTGCTGTCACTGAACCTCAGCCTCACCGCGGGATATTCCATCCCTCATTGTTTACATCTTGCAATCGTATTATATAAAAAAAACCACCTCTTTTACCCTCAATCATTCCTTTTTTATTAGGTTTTTATTAGGTTTATATGAAACTCCGCGTATTTCATATTAAGATACATTGTATCTAAAACATCATAAAGTTGAAATTTTATTGAGGTATAACATCTAAACATCGAGTTTAAGTATTATTAGGCTGCTTGTACTAAAAGATAATCGCAACAACAAAGTTAGACTTGAGAAAGCGTAAGTATATTTTTATTACACTATCGGTTTTTTTAAAGTAAAACAACCAGTGACATTTATATAAGTTTCTTATGGTATATCTAATGTATGTGTATGTATGTATTCAGCCCTTTTTAACGTCCCATTGCTGTACGAGGCCTCCCTTCAATACAAGGGGGATCAGGCCATAGTCCACCACGCTGGCTAAGTGCGGGTTGGCGGACTTCACGTCTTTTGAAAATTTGCTAGATTCTCTCTGACATGCAGGTTTCTTTACGATGTGTTCCTTTACCGTTAAGACAAGTGGTAATCATGTTGGAAATGAGTCGCACATGATAATATCAGAGGTGCGAGACCAAGGATTTGAACCCGCTTCACTCGGTTTCCCAAGCGAACACGTTAACACTGGGCTACCACTGCCTTAACTTCTATTACATAGATTTAAATATTATTAAGAAACCATAACACAGTATTGTTCTGTTCTTCCGTTTATTAATAGAAAGCCTACAAGACAGACTCACAGAGTGGATACAGTACTGAAGGGGTCCAACAAGCTATTAAAACATGCCATGTAAAAAAAAACTTTTTAAATGATTTTCGTCAAAGTTTTTTTAAGCGCTCTATAAAAAAAAATTAAACTTTTACTGTTAACGATAAAAATAAATAGTAATAAGTAAATCCCAAATTTAGGCATGTATTCAAGAAAACTCAGTGTAAACTTATATTTAAAATGAAGTAAGGCAAACTAAGTGAGCTCTATTTTGTTTTAAGTATATAATTTACTAAAAAATGATAAGTGTCCAATAATTGGATTACACCAATAAACGTCCTATATAGATAGAGCTGAACGTTTAATGTAAATATTTTCGCGTTGGTTGAAAAAAGGACCGTTCAACTTGAACATGACTTACTCACAACTTAGTATGTTATCTGCTTCTGTCTCTGTCAATATTCGACAATGCTGTCTAGATCTCTAGAATCCGTTTCCAAGATCACAATTCAATTACGTAAGTATTTTGAGACAGACATGAAATTTTCGCGATCGGTAATCGAATCTGTGGTCAGATCACCAGGCTGTCAAATAAGCATAATATAGATATATTATGTAAATTAAATAAACAAATAAGATAGATATTTAATTAAAAAGGTAAGCGTTCGATATTTAAACTATGTACCTATGTACGTATGTGTATGTATGTACATATATATACTTATACCTATTTATAATGCATGGAGAAGTTAATTTAGATACTTTCGTTTAAATCTCTTAAAAAGTCTCGTGTATAATTAGATAGCTTAAAATATTTTATCACTCATATTTCTTTATTTATGTTTTTATCAGAAAACTTCATATCTAAAAATAACAAAGACTTTTTACTATTTTTATATGACAATTAGTTCGTTGACTTCGTACATAGAATGTGACGTTTAAATTTTGTTTTGACTAACAACTTCTTATACGAAGTAACAAATTTTAATGACAATCATTATATAATAAGGAACCCGAAAAGGTCACCGACAGATAAAATACGAAATATTATATAAACGCCTGAACATAACTGAAAGGATTGCTTTTGAAAATTGTATATCTTTGTAAACAATTGCCTAGATTTTCACGTGGTTTCGGGCGGGGCGGTTGCGGGGGGCGGGGTCTCTGCGCGCACGCCGCCCATCTGTTATAAGCGCGCGCGCAGTTCGCGCTGGTGACAGCGTGAGCAGCGCAACCGAACGACGTTCTAGCGTGCGTGCCACGACTGCGACCCGGTCGAATCGCGCGCCG
The DNA here is from genome assembly GCA_921882275.1 of Brenthis ino. NCBI lineage: Eukaryota > Metazoa > Arthropoda > Insecta > Lepidoptera > Nymphalidae > Brenthis > Brenthis ino. Next base: position 31,803,443 of record OV170222.1, on the reverse strand, counting down.
ATCAGCGCTAGTGCCCGATAGTCTATCGCCAAATCAATTGTTCAAAGGTAAGTTGTGTTCAATATTCGTTTATTTACGGGAGTTTAATATGTTTGTGAATACCACTATATCTGATATATAAACTTAAAAGAAACCAGTTTCGTATTTTTATTTGTTTTTTATTTTCCAAGTAATAGCTATCTTACTTTTCAAGTAGTAGTTTTATTCGTTTAATATTAGTATACTTTTATTTTTCCTAGATTAAACCCTTTTTTTTGTACTTTATAAAATAAATGATATTCTAATATTATAATATTTATAATATTTTCTTCTGAGCAAACACATAATAACACACAAACACATATTTTATTAACACATAAACACATATTTTTTCGATTTCATTTATTCCTACAGAGCAACTCAAAACTTAGACTTTGTATTATGCATAACATTCTTATAAATAATAAGGTTATATTATTTACTATCATTAACGGTGGCCTTTATATATATGATCATAATAAAGTCAGATAGAGCTCATTTGTAGCGCTAAGTAAGATACCTATAAACAAGTTCACTGTTCAAAATACTTAAGATTAAATTGTAAAGCAAACGGAACCACAAATGTGTATTTAATTTTTATAGCTTTTACAAAGTTAAACGTAAAATTGAGGTATATATATATATATATATATTTTTAACTTTCCCTTATTTATCTTTTTAACTTGAAAATCTGAAGAGTGACGTAGACTACTTTTTACTGCGGGAGACTATCTCATTTCCCCCAAAAAACACGCTATAATACAACCCACAATAACTCATTATACCTATGAAAATATATAATAGGTATATATACGAGTGTAGTCTATCTGTTCCATACTCGTTAAAACGTACCTACCTAGGGACAAACCCGAGCAAAGCAAGGGTGAGCCACTAGTATATAACACTGTCTACTTTATTACATATGAAAATACATAAACTTCTGATCATTACCCTGTATGCAAGTTAAAATATTTAAATACATACAAATGCAGAAATGATTACATACGTCTGTACAGTGCTTATTTAGGAAACTGCCATAGGCTAAATGGACACTACGATCTTTTTTTAATATGTAACTAGGTACTATTTTGGTAGGCACACAACAGAACATTCAAGAAATATTACAAATGAAAAATTAATAATAACTTCGTAATTATTAAGGATAATTTGCAATATTACATTAATAAAGAAAGTTTCTTATTTTCCATTTGCTAAGTTAAACAATGTATGTTTGTTGTTTGATGGTACTTAACACTGCTCTTCTGCCAAACGTGAAATAACAGACAGCATATAAGAATGATAAACACAATAGATCTATACATATAATAAAATATTTTTTGGAAAATTTTATTTAAATAAACATTATTATCGATACAGAAGCCGAATCTATAGTTTTTAGAATTTTTGTCTGTCTGTCTATCTGTCTGTTACCGCATCACAGAAAAACCACTGGAGGGATTTTGATGAAATTTGGTATGGTGATAGCTGGTTATCCGGGTTAACATATAGGATACTTTTTACTGCGGGAAAATGTCTCATTTCTAAGAAAAAATACAAAAACTGGAATGTAATGTAATATTAATATGTAAAACCTAAGAATTTGGTTTTCGGTCATTTGTACACGGGCGGAGCCGCGGCCAATGCTAGCATACTATATAATAATACAGAATAACAGATTGGACATATAAAAACAAAGTAATCAAGTAGGCACAACCAAACACTATATCTATATATTTTACAATTTTCAAATTTATTTTCTCACTCATTAGTTTCCGACCTCATTCATCCATATTGTAAATATATAAAAAATGAACTTACTCGTCCTAGATTAGAAGAAAATAAGCTGTAACAGACCGACAAACAGTCACGTGATTTAATAGGGATCCGATTTATCCTTGGATATACGGAACATTAAAGATTATATCTAAGTAGGTATCTATTAAGTATTAACAAAATCTAAAAACAAAATTTTAGGCTGTATAAACAAACATAATATGTACGTTCACATGTTTATACAATCTGTAATACAGATTTGGCTATTATCAAATATGATAAACTTAAACTTACTAACTTGTTTAATAAATAAAAATGGCTACTATTCCGCATCAAACTAAAGAAAAATCACGTAAATCGGATCATAAGTCTCAGCGTAATCGGTGTACATACATTAAAAAAATACCAATCGAATTGAAAACCTCCTCCTTTTTGAAGTCGGTAAAAAATTAAATCTCCTAAGGTTGCCCGTGCATCATCTATTGTTGATATCTTCTTTTTGTATATTTCTTTTTGGTGTACAATAAAGTATCTATCTATCTATCCATCTATCTAACTCCATAAAAAATATATATAATATACTTTGCACTATTCGTCTGTTTGTGCGTTTTAACTCGGGCACCACTGACGGTTGTCTATGGTGGTATCAATTTTTTTTATCGCACCATATATTTATATAAATTTGGCTACAATAGGTTACTCAATGTATCCAAATTTATAAAATTAGGAGTATCGAGTTTTTGTCTGAAGAACAACAGCTTTCCAAAGATGCGCGGGGTGTTAGGACTAAAAAGATTTTTATATCATTATTTTTAACTGTAATAAGAGTTAATCAGTACTAAAGGCAGCTGTGAGAAGTCTAATTATTTAATAAGCGTAACATTAAGAACGCTGCCGATCTTTTACAGGGGCGAGGGATAAGTAATAAGTGACACAAACAAGTGTTGTTGTCATTCGGATTCACTATCGAAGTAGTAAACGTTATGCTTGAACTTTATGAGGTCAAATTATAAATTGGGGTCGCGTTCATCGAACGGGCATTCGGCTACCTGCGACCTTGTCTCCCAAACAAATGCTAGTATTGACGAGACATGCCATTAAATAATCACATTCGACTGACTCGGCGATCAAGATTGCATTCAAAACAACAACAAGTCAAGCACGAGTCAGCTTATCACCAAACAATAAATAATTGTATTAAAACGAATATTAATATCAATACGTGAATGCCTCCAGAAACTCGATTCAATTTTATTTTAATATTTCGTTTTACGATTGTGTTATCCCTCAAACGTGAGCAGTAATTTAGTGATATATCCGATAGATGTATCAAGACAGCTCTATTTGGTGTTAGCGTATAAGCATGCGATATGAACCGAAGGCACTGACCGCCTGCGATCGTCAATTGGGAGAGCCGACGATACACTTGACCCCGCAACTCTTGAATTACCTATCGTCTGCTGATTCGTACTACCGTGTCTCGTTACTAAGGAGCTTTATAGAACAGGTACCTACACAACACATTTGTGTAATATAAGTACATAATTGATTTGATTCCGGATGCTGTTATTTTTTAAATTTCTTAACTCGGTATTTGAAGCTGATTACATCCTACATGCACCTCGCCTAATGCCACGGAATGAGCATAAATATAGCTAGTTACCTTCAGGTTTCAAAATATGTAGCAACTTGCAACGATGTGAAATAGTCGGTCGGTAGTTAAAATTACACATTTAATTGAGTATTAATTTATTACTACTATTAGTAGGTCTCTAAACGTACTAAGATGCATTTCTAGAAGATCATTTATATTAAAAACTAGCGACTAACTGATTAAACAATCACTTTTATATATCACTACAAATTAACGTAACTTTTTTAATTATGAACTAATTGAAATAAAACAAATACTAAATGTTAAGTGAAACTTACTGCTATACATAAGTGAAAACCCCACCCAAATCGGTTAAGTGCTTCTGAGATTAACGCGCACAAACGCACAGACAAACGGACAAAAATTCTAAAAAATCATTCTATTGCGTTAATAAAGATAATAGTTATATAATTTAATATAATGTAGTTTATTTACTATAATAGTTTTTACCGATTATAGTTTTTCTCAAATATCTTTCATGTATAGGCGATCAGTTACAATTTTATTATATGTATAGCTTTAGGTACCTACCCGTTTTCTCTAATTTCCAACAAATAAAGCATGAATAATTTTTTTCTTTTTCTTTATACTGCTTACTTACTACTTATGAGTATAAATAACACTTACTAGCGAATTTTATTAAAGCAGTAGCTGGCAAGGCTGCAGACCAAGATGTAATTATTCAATCGAGTGCACGAGCACCGGAGCGAGCGTTGGTCTGACAGTTCGATCTCCAGGGTTACCAATTACACTCGTATAATACTTCATTTAAACATTTTACTTTGACAAGAAATATATAAAATAAAAAATATTCAATATCAACTTCGAATAGAAACATCATCTTCATCATATAATTACACATTACACGTTATTACTTTAAACAAATTTGTATGAGACGACGCGAAATGGCGACTAGAGAAGGCGAGTGCACGCATCATGCAAGTGACCAATTGAAAGTGACACACTAGCACTCAGTACTTAGTACTTACTACATGTAACAACAAAACTACAATGAACCGTTGATGGTAGAAACACGTGAGACGTGCAATAAACAGCTTACTAAATTACCAATGTTTATGAAACAAAAACTTTAAACAAATATTAAATTGCCTCCTAGACAACAAGGTCATAGATATGAACGTTGTTATATTATTAAACATTATTTAATATGTTATAAATAATAATTTAGCCGACTTGTAATGATTATTATCAGATTCTAATAAAAATCTAACTTATAGAAATCTAACTTATTGTGTAATAGCCCAGTCAAGTTAGGATTTAATATTGCAAAAATTTTTTGTGGTAATTTTCCTTCGGAATTCTTTGGGTCACTGGCAGTCTAAATTTTAGGTTCCCGGGGTACCAGACCCGTTGCGTCATCCGCCATCTTGAATTTAAGAGTTGATTTTTGTTTATTGAATACCTCGTTTATTTTCAATTTTACACGAAAAATAGTTATTACAAAAGTTGTTTAAAATTAAATTTCCTACAATTTTGGTCCTCATTAATTTTTTCGTAGGATCGATGTTTTTCGATTTATACCTAAGTGAGAAAAGGAGGGGGCAGTGACACCCTCCCCTTTCCCCCTCCCCAAAGAATTCCAAAGGAAAATTGCCACTAAATTTTTTTGCATTGTTGACCCCTTTCTGAGCTAATTCGACTGGGCTATAATTTACACATAGTTTTTACTAATATCTATTTATTATTTATTCAATTAATATAATTATATTATATTGTTTTTAATGATACATTACTAATGTAAAATATCTTATAATACTGACCTACTTTGAATTTATGTCATTGAAGTTATTTTTAACCTGGGCCGAGTGATTGGCTTAATGCATCAAGTATACTTGGGGGAGTTAAATTGATTAGAACTAATAATACCATCTTGAATGTAGTTAGTCTTCCTATACTAAGTGTTCTCTTCTAGGAACTACTCGCATACACTAACGGAAGAGGTATTTATATGTACGGTTGCAAGTAGCAACACACAAATCTACCAACACCGGTTTTTGCCATAAACTGGAAACGACGCCTGTAACTTAAGTGATTAGTGATTACGTAAAGTGATAAATAAAAATAGCAATGCACGATGATGACAATACGGTTTAATACTGCACCCACCCTACACTATTCTTAGAATGGCACTTAAGGAAAGGAAGGAGCTGATTTGCATTTTTATGAATGATGAAGGTTAATTCATTCATTTATCTTGGTTTCTCGCTAACCATTTAGCTGTTATTAATATATTATTTTATTTAAAAAAAAAAAGAAAGTAAAAGAACAAATCTCGAGTCTTAATTCATACCAGTAAGCATTTTGTAAAAGCTTTTAGCTAATAAGTACTCTGAACTTACATTATACATACGAGTACATAATGGTATGCATTTACTACCATTTGAGTAGTAAATTGTACAATTGAAACAATTAAGAGCTTGTAACTCTTGTTACAAGTATATTTTGCGTTATTTTTAAGTTTGTTTACGTCTATATAGCTACTGCTTAGTTTGTATTGTACACGCAATGAAATAAAAATTAACGATCCATTCTTTAAGAAAGAAATAACCCAAACTAAGTTTAAAATGTAAAAATATGTGAGCATACTTTTTAAAACTTCCGTCACTTTTCAGCTCTCCAACTATTTTCACACAAAAAATCACGCCAATCCATCACTCTGTTTCGACATCCAAGAACGACAAACAAACACACACATTTTCATATTTCTAATATTAAGTATGGATAGTATCAAATATTTATTTATTTTGTTGGTACGTATTAAATAAAATAAAACTATATATAAAAGTATATAGTTTTTTTTTTTTTTTATAAAAAGTAAATACTAATATAGAAATAAACTAAGGCCATTATTTTTAATTTGTAGTCTATAAATGAATGTGAACATTTTTAATTCACATTTAATTCACGGGAACTTTTTAATTTTCCGGGACGAAAAGTATCTAAAATGTTGACCGGGGATATAAGGTACCACCATGCAAAATTTCATTTAAATCGGTGCAACAGTTTCGGAGATTACAAACAACGTACGTACAAACAGGCCCGTACAAATCTGGATTTGTTCTATTTCTCTTCTTACATCCCCCTGACTCAGTTTTTAGCAATTTTTTTAGGTACGTACATTCGACCTCTACAGTGTTATTATATTACTATGTTATTTAAAAATATTTAAAAATCATATAAGTAAATATCTTAATCTTAATATAGTTAAACTAATGTGTTATAGAAATATCATTTTAATTATCATAATAATTAAAATTTCTATTTAGTATGCATTACAAATTAATTAAAATGAAATTGCTATAATTATATTATTATATTTACAGTATTTTTTTTTTTAAATAATCATGTAACTTGTATTAAGTATATTATATAGGTAGTATAATTTTTATTTTATTTTACATAAGTATATAATACATTAAGTTATGTATTTTTTTCTATATTATTTTACTTAAAATGGTTTTATTTCATTTGAATAGTATTCGGTCCCAAAGTCATCGCATTTAATAGAAAAAATCCTTAATGCAGTAGATATTTCATATGAAAGGAGCATTTTAATACCAAAACTTTAGTTCCACTTAGGAAATGAAACGATATAATATGTATATTGGATTCGTTATTATCAGCAAAGTAACAGGGCGGAGCCCGTATCATATTACACTTACCCTTTGGTATAAAAGCGTTAAAACTTCTCGAGTTACGCACATTCACGTCTCGGGTTACAGATACAAACATTTTAAGAAGATACCGAGCGCACTAGACAGAGTTTCTCATAATTTTTATGCACCACATTTGAGGTATATTTTAACATTTGTTGAATCATAAAATTATAGACTCCACTAGCAAATGTATAACGTATATTACGTTATATAAATATAGCCAAAATATATATATTAATTGCCTGACGCGACAACTCAGAACCGTTTCTCTTGGCACAGAAAAGTGAGGAGACCCGACCCCAAATAACGGGATCAGGGACGGAAGAAGAAGAGTCAAAATTTGTCATAGTACTTACATTTTATGCATTTCCGGCAGATATTGAAATGTTGGTGTCGAAGGTACTGCAGCTAGCAATTGTCGGCCTGGCGATGCTCTGGGAGTGGAGGAGCGACGCCGCGCGTGCCGCCGTCAAGCTATGCGGCCGGGATCTCGGGGACATCATGAGCAGAGTCTGCCACGAGTACAATAGCCCATCTTGGGACGTGCCTACAGGTAAGTTACACGCATCGTCTCCACTCTAAATTAGCTTCAAACTGAACATTTTCATCACTATAAGATACCGAATTTAAGTACCCTCTTAATGAAGAGTCGCAGCATACTATCAAATATAACTTGATATTAACAACACCAGCTTGACGTTATTTTTGCGGGCATTTTTATCTCTATATAAATTATAATTGAAACTATATAAATAGTGCAAACAAGTACCTATGTATATAAATAAATAGTACAAAAATTTGTACTGTTTAATCTATACTAATATTATAAAGAGGTAAACTTTATGTGTGTATGTGAGTTTGTGAATTGTGAGTTTGTGACGTCGTAGGGGGTAATCTCTGGATCTACAGAACTGATTCAGATGAAATTTGGTAAGAAGATAGTTTGAGACCCTGGAAAGGACATAGGATACTTTTTATCCCGGAAATCAGGCCTTAAGAAAGTTTGTATAGGGAATCAACCTAGGGACGGACCCGAGCGAAGCGAGGGTGAGTCGCTAGTTAATTATATTGTCGTTAACATTCACATATTAAGTAAATACTTATTAAGTAAATAATTAAGTAGTTTTAAAAAAAGTCATATCCATATATTATTTAAAAAAACAACAAGCACTTACACGTTCCAATATCATTTAGAGCATGTCAGCTTTTTTGCGCAGAAAACATGTGAACTATAGAGATAACTACGACAAATTAAGGCTATCAAAAATTACATTATCATCAATGTTATTTAAAAAAATATATTAATATATATTTTTTTACATTACGAAGTACATTTACTATATTGTGTACTAAAATTCTCAACAAATAGATTTAGCTTAGACGACCCATAACAGAAATATCCGCCTAACAACATAGTGTATCAACAACCGCCAACAAGGTCACCCGCGTATAATTAATTGTATAATTATAATTAGTATTGTCTAGCGCACTCTACGTACAGTATCCTAAGTTAAACAGTATGCATATTATATACTTCATAGTAACTATTACAAATATTTATTTTCAATAAACACCTGATAAATAGTAACTTAACACAAAGTATATTATCATTATGAATTTTACTATCGTATGTGATTTTCTTTAAATGAAACAAGCTCTTTAATAAAGTTTTATAAAAAATGTAAGTTTTTTTTTTGTTTTGGGGTGCTCACCTGTCAGTCTATAATATATTATTATATAATTCATAGCCTAGCCTTAAATCTTTACACACGTTTATAAGCAGAATAGATAGAGATCTGCTATTCGCATTTTATAAGCTAATTCGCGCGGTAGAGTCTGCCGAGTTATAAATTATTATATATACAGAAAAAGAACTTAAAAGGGACTTATTTTAAAGCTATTATAATATTATATAATTTTTATTATAAATAACATATTTTAATCAAATCTATATATTCTTAAAACGTGTAGATTGAAGATGTATATAAATGTATATATTTTTATCGTAAGATCGCGCGACCTCTTGAATGTTTACATCTAATACTTAATCACAGGAAAACTACCAATATATCCTCTTATTTAATAGTGACCCTTCATATACGTAATATCAGACACGAAACGATTTCGTGTTATATGTTCATTCACATATGACCCAAGGACACCAGTCATCGCAAGCACAGTGGAACTTTTCGCACTAAATATGGGCTTATAGCTAGGCGTCGTAACACACTTTGATAAAAAGAGATTTTAAGGTCTCGGTGACGGTATCGATAAGAAAATTGTGTTATCGACTCTATTAAAAAGTAGTAAGCAAATATCATTCAGATATTCAGTAATGTTACAGAAATGTAAAATGTTGCTACATATTACACATGTAATGAAATCCATTTCACAATTAAAATGGTACAAATCTTGAAATATTATCATTTAAGATCTTTTGCCAATTTTGCCTAGGTTCGGCTAAATATTTCAAAATAGCATTTAGTATTTATTTTTTATTTACTTTATTTTGTAGTGGTAGAACAACCCGCTGCAGTAGTAAGGCAAAAGAGAAGAACTGGGATTGCAGACGAATGTTGTATCTACGGCTGCACATGGGAACAACTCAGTGCATATTGTGCCATAAGTGCCAAGTAAGTCCATATATTAAAGTATCGATTAATGTGAGGGAATGTTAAAAACATGAAACTGAAATTATTTATAGTTGAATTGAATAGAGTTCAATATATTCTTATAAAAACAGTTTAAATTATTTATTAGTTACCAGATTGTTCTCCATCCACCTTTTGATCCACCTTTAATCATCTATAATAACAGTGAACACTACTAAGCCCCTATTTTAAAGTACCTAACTAGTATGATAAACCCAAGATAGACATGATATCCTTCCGACCGATTTCGGCCATGGCGGCCATAGGTTCTGATGGGGTGTTTATTCTAAACGATCAGTGTAAAAACAGGCACAGATCCGACGGTTTTACATGTTCTCTGTTGAGGAAAGGACAATGTTCCACTTCCAAATATTTAGTTTATACTCTTTTGAAATTAGAATGTTTTTTTTGTCTATGGCAACTTTAAAAACAAAAGGGAACAGACAGAGTTTTTTAAGATTGATGATAAAGGTATGTAAGGTTAAGAGAAATAAAAGAAAAATGAAGAAATGAAGAGTTTTATTATTCCTCGACACTGCCAAAATAACTAACAGTGGTAGCAAAGCGTAGTTCCATGCAGTTTCCGGCACAAAAAACTCCGGCAGTCTACGAAAGAAAAAACATCGTCGAACGCAACGTGTAACGACCAAAATGGCGTCAGGACAATACGAGTTAGGTAAAATGAAACAGTTTGAAGGAGAAAATTTCGATACTTGGAAATACAGATTGAAAACTATATTAAGGGAGCAGGAATGCTTAGATGCTATAGAAAGTGAGAATTTTGCGATCAAAACAGAAAACATAAAAAAGGAAACAAGAGCAGTAAGCATTTTAGTAAGCTCCATCGCAGACAGTCATATCGAATATATAAAAGACGAGAAAACGGCATATGGGATGCTTAAGAAATTAGAAGAAAACTTCATGAAGAAAAATACCAGAAGTAAAATTTTTATAAGAAGACAATTAATGGAAATTAAGTTTAATGAAAATGAAAAATTGCAATCACACTTTACACAAATGGAGGAATTGTTTACACAACTCAAAAACGGAGGATCCACCCTGTCAGAGGAAGAAAAGGTGAATTACATCTTACTCAGTATGCCGAAATCATATGAAGTGGTAATAACAACTTTGGAAACTATGACTGATCTTAGTGTCAACTTTGTCAAAGAGAGATTGCTGGGGGAAGAGAAGAAAAAAAAGAAAACAAAATCAGAGGAGATAACAGCTGTCCACAATGCTTTCTTGTGCTACAACTGTGGTTTGCCGGGACATAAGAAGTTTCAATGCCGTAATAGAGGGAGAGGACGTTACGAACCAGCCCGAGGAGGTAATGCAGGACGAGGACGTGGACATGGCAGAGGACGAGGACAATATAGGGGACACCACCATGAAAAGAACCATCACACATTCCTGTCAACAGTTGAAGAAGAGGAGGCACCGCTGTGTATTAGTGAGGTATATAAATGAAAGTAACTATACTACATGGTGTGTAGACTCAGGTTGCTCTGATCCCTTAACTAATGATGAAAGTTTCTTTACAAATTACATACAATTTAGTAAACCTAAAATAATTGCAGCAGCTAAAAATGGTATCATGTTACGAGCAGAAGGCATAGGTAATATTAATGTAAAATGTTTTGTTGGTAGAAAAGAGTCTTATTTTACTATTAAAAATGTGTATTATGTCCCTGATTCAAGAAAGAACTTATTGTCAGTATCTAAAATGGAAAACCATGGCTTTAGAGTAGAATTTTACAAAGATAAGGTTAGAGTATACAACTATAATGATCTTTCCATGATAGGAAATCAAGAAGGTTCACTTTACACAGTCAAATTGTTAATAGAGAAACTGGAATGTGACTACACTAATAGTGATGATGTTAACATGTGGCATAGACGCTTTGGACATCTAGGAATTAAAAATTTAAGTTTATTAAAACAAAATAACATGGTAAATGGATTAGAAGACTTAAAAACAAATAATTATGATACATTGTGTGAACAGTGTGTGACAGGTAAAATGACAAGACAACCATTTAATAGAGAGGGTCATAGGGCGTCCAGGCCTTTGGAATTAGTGCATACAGATGTGTGTGGGCCAATTAACCCACCAACAAGAAATGGATATCGCTATTTTATAACCTTTATTGATGATTATACTCATTTTGTAATGATATACCTATTAAATAATAAAAGTGAAGTTTTAGTAAATTCAAACAATATTATTATTATGTTACAAATCATTTTAATAGGAACATCTTAAAAATTAGATCAAATAACGGTAAGGAATATGTAACTAAAGAATTTCAAGATTTTTGTTATTACAAAGGAATTAAATTGGAGTACACGGTCCCATATAATCCAGAAATGAACGGAGTAGCAGAGAGAATGAATAGAACGTTGATGGAAAAGACTAGAACAATTTTATTAGATTCAACATTAGGAAAAGAGTTTTGGGGAGATGCTGTATTGTACTCAGCATATGTTAGTAACCGAAGTCCATCAGCAGGCAGGCAACATACTGCTAGTGAACTCTGGGAAGGAAGAAAACCGAATGTGTCAAACATGAGAGTATTTGGAAGTTTAGCATATAATTATGTACCTAAAGAGTGCAGACAGAAGCTTGATAACACCGGACGTAAGATGATTATGATTGGATATGCTCCAACAGGTTACATACTCTTCGATCCTGAAACACAAAAAGCAGTACATGCAAGAAATGTGATATTCGATGAAAAACCTAAAGAAAAATTTGTACCAAGAATTTACTTACCTTACCAAGATGTAGAAGAAAAAGATGAAGCACCCGAAGAAAAGAAAAAACACCTGAAAAGAAAAAAGGAGAAGGTAAGAGAATAACAGAGAAGAATGCAGAAGATAACACACAAGAGAAACAGAATAAAGAGTTATGCAGAGAAGAAAACACAGAAGTTTATGAAGATGCAGCGGAAGAAATAGAAGACCAACAGGTTGAAAAGGAGCTAGCAAGCAGGGAGAGACCTAAAAGAAATATTAGAAAACCTAAATGGCAATCAGATTACCAGTTAGGTGATGATGAAGATACAGGAGATATATTATATGCTTTACTTACGATTCATTCTGACACACCACAACATTTTGAAGAGATACAGAACAGAGAAGATAAACAGAGATGGGAAAATGCTATATCAGAAGAAATGAAAGTCCTACAAGAGAGTGAAACATGGAAGATAGTACCTAAACCAGAGAATAATAAGTTAATAGATAGCAAGTGGATATTTACTAGAAAAGATATTGGAGGCAAGGAAATATGTAAAGCAAGGTTGGTAGTAAAAGGATTTCAGCAAAAAGAAAATTTAGAAGACATTTACTCACCGGTTTTGTAAATGCAAACATTGAGAGTGTTGTTGTCAGTAGCAGCACACAGAGACTATAATTTTCATCAAATGGACGTCAAAGGAGCTTTTCTTTATGGTAGGATAGATGAAGATGTATACTTAAAGCCCCCTCAGGGATTAAATATACCAGATGGTCATGTATTAAAACTAAATAAGTCACTATCTATTCTCCCAAATATTGGTATGAGAAATTTAACGAAGTTATAACTACTTATGGTTTTGAAAGATCTAACTATGACTATTGTTTATATTATAAGAAAGATATATACTTATTAATATATGTTGATGATTTGTTAATTTTTGGGCCTAACACTAGAGAAATAGAAAAAGTAAAAAGCTATTTGTCAGAAAAATTTAGAATGAAAGACATGGGAATTAATAATTTAACTTATTTGGGAATTTCTATATTAAAACAAAATGGACAGATCTATCTGAATCAAACTAAGTATTTACAAAATGTTTTAAAGAAATATGGTATGCAAGATTGTAAGGGCATGGACACACCTATGGATCCTAATTTACAACTAGAAATAAACACTGATATAGACATAACATTAGAAAACTATTGTAGATCACTCATAGGATCTTTAATGTATTGTATGGTTAGCACTAGACCTGATTTAGCTACAGCTGTTTCATACTTAAGCAGATTTCAAGGAAAACCTAGTGTAAATCTTGTAAAAGCTTTGAAGCGAGTTCTTAGATACATAAAACAAACAGTTAATTATCAGTTAACTTATACCAATTGTAATATTAATAATAATAATACTCTAGTAGGATATGCTGATTCTGATTTTTGCTAGAAGCATGGACAGAAAGTCCACTAGTGGTTATGTTTTTAAACTTTATGGTAATACTATTTCTTGGAAGTCTATAAAACAAAATATTGTGACATTAAGTACTACTGAGGCTGAGTTAGTTGCTTTGTGTGAAAGTTGTGTAGAGTCTAGCTGGTTAATAAAATTGCTTAAATATGTAGATGTTAACTTGAAACATGTAATTATTTTTGAAGATAATCAGAGTACTATAAAGACTATTAATAATCCCGATCAGAAACGTCTCAAACATATTGATATAAAATACAATTTTATTAAGGAAAAGGTAGAACAGGGACTCATTAAGGTAATTTATATTAATACAAATAATCAGTTAGCAGATTTAATGACAAAGCCTCTAACAACTCATCTTTTTAGAAAGTTTGTTACTTTGTTAGGTTTGGAAGATTTTAACATTGAGGGAGAGTGTTGAGGAAAGGACAATGTTCCACTTCCAAATATTTAGTTTATACTCTTTTGAAATTAGAATGTTTTTTTTTTGTCTATGGCAACTTTAAAAATAAAAGGGAACAGAGTTTTTTAAGATTGATGATAAAGGTAATGTAAGGTTAAGAGAAATAAAAGAAAAATGAAGAAATGAAGAGTTTTATTATTCCTCGACACTGCCAAATTAACTAACATTCTCCGAGGCTACGGTGGTCAAACACCGACAACTTCCCAATTCTGGACTGTTACTAGGACTTTCTTAACAGAAAGACTCAATCACTAAACTTAATTCAATCCGGAACTCAAACTCGTCCTGGGTTCGAGTTCCGCATTGGATCTCTGGAAGTGCGGCTGCACATACGCCAGTAGTGGCTAGTATGTAGCCGTACAGTAGCCACTGCAGCATCGGAACAAGATAGATATAATAATTTATTAGTGATTAGATACATAATACAACGGTTTAAACTTAAAAATGGCTAAAAATAAATAGAAATTACTGGAAAAAAAACTGTAAATAGTTAAATACACAAAAAGGTTACACAATCTATTACATCACGTTACAAATAGATATCGCAAAAAATGTATATCTTACTTGACCTATCAGACAGGAGAAATAGGTAGTCTAAAAATAGTTTTTTTTTTATTTTCATTAAATTCCAAACATTCTAATACAATTTTTTTAACCTCAGTCACTTCATAAATACGACCATTAGGTATCACTTGTAATTTCTTACTGGATGATTTCAGTTACGGCACTAAAACTTTCACTCTCATATTATGTAACTAACATTTATATTAATTAAACAATATTACATAAAATTGCTTGACCTAACTGATTCAATATCGCCCAGGCTGGCTTTAATGCCTTGTAATTTTTCATATCGTAATTCTATACTGCCATAGCTAATCGCCAATAAAGAATTGTTCAAATGCTACCTCAAAAAAGAATGAAATATGTCAAACGATGTATAGGAAAGTACATTTTTTAAGGGGCAGCTATGATAGGCTACAATATCGCTACGAATATTAACATTCATAACAAATGATTAACAGACCAGAGTTACCGCTAACAATTCAATGAAGGCACACATGATCGCGGATGTATAATGTAAGTATATCTATTACATATCACTACAAATACTTATCATATTAACTAAATCAACAGATCAGAGTCACCGCTAATCGATTCAATGGAGGCGCACATGATCGCGGACCGGTCGGCGGAGGCGGCGGTGGTGTCCCCGGCGGTGGTGGGCAAGGAGCAACACGCGCGGCGCGAGGTGGGACGCGGTCGCAGTCGCGGGTACGGGCGCCGGGGCCGCTGCTGGTGCCGTGAGAGACGCACGGGCCGGCGGCGATCCTCACTCATGGGTAACATGGTGTGTCTCACCTACGCCACTCTCTTGTTCTCTTTTTATTGTGTGTACTGGTATTTGACTACCTATTCAATAAGAATTAATTAGAAAAGTATATTGAAGACAAATTAATTAAAAGCGAAAAATTATTGTGTGAATTTGCAAATGAAATCGGTAAACAAAGAATTAATATATCCAATAATATTATCGCTGTATAAAAATCCATATTAGTAGACTGTGATAATATTATAAATTAGGTCATCATCATGAAAGGAATTACACTACATAGTTCATTTATCAAAAGTCGTTTTATTATTTTTTTCTTTATGTTTTTGAAGTTTTTCTTTACCGAAATAGAATAAAAAGCTTTCATAAAAAGGGCTTATACCAGTATACACAATATAACAATAGGTATATCAGTAACAAGTTTTTTGAAAACAAAAATCATTTAACGAACAACCCGGAGGCCGGAATATGAAAGTTCCAAAAGGACAAATGTTAAGTACTTAGGCACAAAACTTTAATGCACCTGAGAAGACAGTCGGAAATCAAAGCGTACGATTACGACATACATATAATTAAACAGTACGACTCAAATATGAGTCTACTGATGAAGGAAATATAGAGTGACATAGAACTAAATATGAAGCCAAACAATAATGTTTTTTAATGTAGTATACAAACGATGTACATATATCGAATACGGTGTGAGTGATAAGTAAATAAAAATAGCTAACGGACTTTATTATAAGTATCTGGACGACCGAGCTTCGCTCGGAGTTTTTGGCCAGAAGTACAATTTTCTTTTTAATTTGGCTTAAAAACAAAAAAAACAAAAAGGCTTGAAGAAATATAAAAAGAAACAAAAGTAAAAACTTTGTACCTGATCGGGATCCGAACCCAGACACCTGTGTTTGTCAATCTTGCGCCTTGGCTTCTTGACCACGGCGTGTTTATGCCCGAGCGTGCGAAATTAACGACTAGGTTTTGCGTGGAATAATGCGAAAAAAAACCGCATGAAAACTTCTCAACGTGATTTTAATAATTATTTAATACTAATATAGTGTATACAAATGCTTATCAATGTAATCGTATTACGATCGTAATATAATTATTATTTATCGATAATAGAACAATACATAATTTATAAAAAATTGATCATAAATACATACCTTAGCAAATAATATTTACTATACTATTTATGAACCTAAAAAACTAGAATTTTGAAAATATAAAGACCTTAAAAAAGAGAACAAGAATGTGGAAACTAACACTCATATTAACGCTTCTTGCATGTGTACTAACTTCTCATGTAACAATTCGTATGGCTTCTCATTCGTGTTTATCGTTGTGAACACCATAAATATTTGTATCAGCTTCCCAAAATTACATATCAAATCTAAAGGAGGAGACCGGATCGGTTTCACTGTAATTGGTATCGTTATATTTTTTAGCAGACATCAAAAAAGAGTTTAGTTCGTCTGTTTTCCTCAAAAGCAGTCGCACATAAGTTTAAAGGAAGTATTCTCATGGTTATAAGTGGAATTATCATATTTAAATTTATGATTTTGAAGACGATTTATCGTTTTGTTAAAGTCATTCCTGTATCAACTAATTAGTAATTTACTAGTTTAAATATTTGACTATCATGAGTAGGTATGTATATATGTGAATTTAATATTTTTGTAGAATATCATGCTGCATCCATTAATTATCATGAGCATGATTCATTGAATTTTAAATTATTGATTTAAATAATTAATAATATATATATATATATATATATATATATATATATATATATATGTATGTATGTATATATATTGTAATTTCTAAACAAAACTATATCTATACATATACCTAATAAAATTCTGAGTCCAATCTGTAGGTAAATTAAATATTTTTTGGAAAATCTTATTGAAATAGTCATTATTATCGATACAGAGGCCGATTCTATAGTTTTTTTTTTAGTTTTTGTCTGTCTGTTTGTATGTGACCGCATCAGGAGAAAACCACTGGACAGATTTTGATGAAATTTGGTATGATGATAGCTGGTCATCCGGGTCGACATATCTCACACTCTCTAGTCGCTAGAGTCGCTAGTCTTATAAATAATAATATACTTTGTAAATCATATATAACAAGCTTCCATACATTTTTTGACAATTAAAATAGCTGTCCCTTGCTCTACCTATCTACTTGCTCGCTTTATACATGTTACATTTAAAAATGTATTAAAATATTTTAGGAGCTCATAAGAAATGCCGCGCGCGCTGCGCCCGTGCTGGGCACCGTGTCACCACTTCTAACTTGGGGCAGAACACTCAACACTGATCTACCGTCTATTGAACGAGATCGATATGCATACGTTGCAGTATATACGTAACTTTATCGACACCGCAGATAGAGAAATTGATAATTTACATAACGAAATGACTCACTTTGGTGCAGCGACCCTTGTATTCACGGGTTTCGATTGAAATCTATGAGTGTAAATTTAAAATAGATATTAAATTTAAAAATAACATTATAAAGAAAATTGAAATTCATATAGCCATAACTACATTAACATGAGTTTAAATGAAACAAGTACCTTCCTAGCAATGTGTTCAAATACCTAGTGTTAACAATATTTTATATCATAGAAGGACTTTATAAAACACATATAATTTTATATTTTTTATCTTTAATTACACGTGTTACAACGTATACGATCATCTAAACAATATAGTTTACTCCTTCTTTACACTTAAAATATTTTGCTAAAAAAGACCAGTGCAATAGATACCTCATATTAATATATATACTATATATGCATATAATTATTTTACGTCTATTGTATACCTACATGTTACTTAACTTATACTCTTTGTTAAGCTTGTAATCTTTTTTTACGTTTGTATTCAATGTACGCTATGACTACGCCATAAATTACAACCCTCCTTCTTTAGCGAGGACGGGTCTGAGATGTTCCGACGTTAGAACTTCTCAGGTAAAAATATGAAAAAAATGGGCACACTGTTTGTTAATTTTTTTACTTTTTTATTTGTTCAATTATTATTGAACAGATTTGCCTAGGATCGTTGGTTTTCTCCATAACGCCGTCCGGGCATCGCCTGGTTACACGGACAGTTGTAACTGTGTTGTATCAATACCCATAATAAATCGCAGCACCATAATAGATATGTTATAAAACTATGAATATTTTATTTTCTAAGCTTTATAAAACTCACCTACTATATAAGATATAAAGATCTCTAAAGCATCTGTGATAATTCCAATTGATAAAAATAATTCATTAACTTATAAACTTTAGTTAAACACTTAGTTTAAAGTATTTCTTTGTCGTGTTTGTAATGAATGTGTTTTTATGTTTTAAATGTATTTGATGTTAAAATAAGAGCAAGTGACTGATTAAATGGATGCTGTAAGTCTATGTGTAATTTTTGTTTCAAAATTATTCCGTGGACATTAATGATCTATATAATGAAGTAGGTAATAAATACCTGATTATATCCCCATAACCTTTCCTTCAAACCATAAAATGTACCATAATATCTAACCTCATAATGGTTCAGTTTTTTTTAAAGTACATAGAAAATTTTTTAAATAAGTAGGTGGCTGCTGGGGTAGCCCGAGACACTTAATGAATTACAAAGAAAAATACCAATAAACAAAATCTGTACTCTTTATTTTAAGAAATAAGTATATTAAAAATACTTTGGTATTAATTACATTTTTGACGACACAAAAGACGGCAGGTAACCCTGGAGTCTGGACATAGTAATCAATTATAATTTGTGGTCCAATCGTTTTTTAGCTTACCTACATCTAATAAAATTCTGAGTTGAATCTGCACATTAAATATTTTTTGGAAAATCTTATTGAAATAGTCATTATTATCGATACAGAGCCCGAATCTAATTTTTTTAGAATTTTTGACTGTCTGTCTGTCTGTCATCACGAAAAAACCACTAGAGAGATTTTGATAAAAGGTATGACGATAGCTGATTATCCCTGTCAACCACAGAAATCTTAATAATAAGCTAACATTACCTTAACCTTATTATTAAGATTTCTGTGCTGTCAACATATGAGGTACATACTTAATGTAAATATCTCATCTCTGAGAAATCTATACTAAACGTTATAACGTAAGTAGAGACGAACCCGAATGGAACGAGGATGAGTCGCTAGTATCACAATAAGAATAAACATCTGAAGAATCTATATAAACACAATCTTCATGGGCTCGGTCTTTGCATTCATAAAAAAATCAATGTGAGAAAATCTTTAAGGTTTGAAAGGATAAATTCCTAAGGGCTTCGTCCGAAAACAATGTCCGGAGGTACCCGATCACTATCATGCATCATTTTAGATACAGCTTTTAAATTATACAAGAATTGTTACAAATACTAATGCAAATTTTAAATATATAAAACTCCCTACAACATTAAACAATAGACGAGTACGCACACTAACTTCTTGTATTGTACCTGAATGAATTTAAAATAAATAAGGTAAAAATCTTCAATGAAGTTTGACGGGAACGACGAAATTTTTTTAGCGTGACAAAATACACTCACGTGTACCTAACTCATTCTCCGACTGCGTTTTTACTCCAGAGGGTACATACACATCCTTTCTATTATAAATGCGAAAGTAACTCTGTCTGTCTGTTATGTTTTCGCTCCTAAACCGCTGAACCAATTTTGATAAAGTTTGGTGTGGAGAGGGATGGCTGAAGAAGGATTTTTGTCGCAAAAATGATACTTGAAATGGGTGAAAAATCTCGAGTTAAGGACAAAAATTCATTATATCCTATAAGTTTGGCAAGAAATAAAGGATATATCGGCGTTTATTACCAATCAAGTTAAATAGGGGATGATTTCAAGTTCTTTTAAAAGTACTTACCTGTTTTTCTATAGAAATATAGGTAGGTGGTATAAGTCCATAGTTATTTCATACTAACCGTTAAAACGTATCCACCAAAGGAAGAACCCGAGCGAAGCGAGGGCGAGTCGTTAGTTTAAAATAAAGGTTTCTCTATGCACCAAAATTTAAATACCCGCAGTTACCCGCGTCCGAGGCTACCCGACCTTCCCCTACGATTAAATAACAGGGTCTTAAAATTTTGTTTACCTTCATTTGAAATGTTTCCTAAATACTCGATCTACTTATTTGAACGCATATTATAAGTATATATAAAAAGTTATAAAATATTCGTTCTAGAATGCGCTTCGTATAAACACGTAGGTACTTTCATTTCGTAATTATTTTTATAGTAACCTACTAGCTTACCCTAGCTTCGTTCGGGTACGTCTCTCGCCTCTCGGAATGAATGGTTCAGGAACGCATGGAGGACAAAAACTTAAAACATACACTAGTACCTGACGCAAATACTAGCTAGCTCTCTCGCACATGCTCACATCGCTCATTGCGATGAAGGCAGGTCTGGAAAAAAGCTTTCAGCACTGTCATCAGGCTCGAGATACTCTGCTACGACGTCATGGTTGTCGATAACCATATTATTCCATACTTCTGCGAGAACTTCTCCGGCCTTCTAAATTCCACGAAAAAACGACGAACGACGAACTTCAACGAAAAAATTAATACGTGATATCTCCCTACACCCTCCCTCCCTCCTCCTCTTCCTCCCTCCCTTGTGATGTTTAGTGATTTTTCCGACATGTGTTTTATCATTTCGCCATGCGGTGGGCGGTGGCGTTACTAAAGCGATATAATGACATCACTGGCGTTTAAATTTACCTTTTAAGAAACCACTTTTAATTATAAAATTACATGAAAAATCAATTGTTAAACAAAATGTTCCTTAACAATTTTCAGTAAGCTTTACAAAAATATATTAAAAACATGCAACTTCTCTTTTGTAGCTTTTTAAATATTAAATTTTAATAGTAAATGCAATACATTTATTTAAATACTAAACTTATTTTTACTTTAATAAAAATAAATAACTGTTTAGGAGAAACATGTGTATACTGTAGCGCCCCCTGGCAGTCTGTAACATTATAAAACTTAGCTAAGGATATGCTGAGGAATGAGTCTTATACAAAGCAAAAACTGTTTCAAAGTCGGCCTGGCTGTTTCTGAGAAAAATAGTAACAGACACACACACAAACACCTCTTACCCTAAACGCATGTACCGTCTCCGTTGCCGTCGCGGCGAAAAATACTAAGAAACATTATTTTTTGGATTAAATAAAACGACTTCAAAGTTTCATTACAATTGGATGTAAAGAGTACATACATGTAAAGAAATGATCATTTTTATTTAAATATAGATAAAAAAATAAAAAATATAACATAAAAAGCATTTATTTAACAACTGTAGGTAATAGGTATATACATGTACCTACATTAAACTATATATAAATGGGCAGACATTGCAGTACCAGCAAAAAGTGCAAATTATAATTAATTACCACGAACACAGTCTGGACTTTTTAAATTAAAACAGATTATATCTAAAATAGCAATGCAGACTGATTTTGATTGAGTAATTGGTTCTCCTTGGTAATGAGAACTAGAATAAGGACTTAGTATTCATAGGATGCTTTTTATTTGAATATATGCAATTTACATTTTTTTTAATTAAATTCATATTATGGTCCTATGGCCTTTTATCATGCTCCAGACCAAAATGTTATAGGGCTAAATTTCACAACATATTTCTATAATGACATAAATAACTGCTACAAAAGATTTTTTTAAATTGTTTGTAAAGGGATGAAATTTTCAAGGCTAGTGCAAGCTGCTTGTAGTTTTTATAATAAAGATATATAAGTCAGAGTTTATACTTTATGAGCTAATTATAAGTTAAAATACAAACCATGATGAATTAATGTTAAATAATAATAATAATTAATATAACACTGGCAATTAGAGATCACTTAGATCTTTTTCTAATTCTTCAATATTCTTAATATTATTATCAGTTCTTTCTCTTCTACTGTTTTTCTTAAAATTAAAATACTTATTCCAAATTATGTACTTTGTTACAATTAATACAGCAAAAATTGCAATTAGTCATAGTGGCCTTTTGTCATCATTATTATCTTGTGTACAATCTGATCCTTTTTTTGCTTCATTGCTGTTGTTATTCCTAACTGGAACTAAGTTGAAATGTAAATTACTGCCTTTGTTTCTAATTTGTACTATTTTACCAATAGACTTTAAATTTCTTTCTATTATTGTTGTTATCTTTTCCTGTAACAAACCACAAACAAACAGATATAAGGATTAAGTTTAATACTTGCAGTTTAATTTAATTATAGGTTGAAATTGATATATTGAACAAAATTGTTTTATATAATTGTACTTGTTTAAGTGACCATACCAATTTTATTTGTTCATTCGCTTCCCCTGATACTATGATCCTTAATTCATAGCTTTTTTCAAGCAATTTTCCCATCTTCTTAACACTTGTAAGTAAATCATGTTCGGCTATTCTTGCTGACAAGGTTATAAGTTTTGGTCCTTTCAGGGATTTATTTTCTGATGCTGACTGTTTTTCAATTCTTCTAGATAGCTCCTCTTCATGATACTGGGCATTGGTCATCATTCTAAAATAAGATTTTATTTTTAATGTATTATATTTCAATATTAAGATATTGATAATTACTTACAAATTTTACATTTGCAATCATTACATAACAAAAAGAAAAATGTTTACTGTAAAATGAACGAGTATCATGTTATTCGTTACTTTAATGTCATCTTAAAAATATTATAATTGTAGTCTTACTTATAAACTGGACGTCTTGTTTTCGAATCGACATCTTGGATTTTAACCAATTTTAACTCACGCTTGGATGATAAATTTTGAGCATTCTTAAGATCTGTTATGCTCACTGAATTATCAATACCAATCAAGGTGATTCGATTTTCAATATTTGGCTTTTTGGGAACATCTTTTCCATTTGCAGATATCCTGGTAGCAATAGACCGACAATCAAATAGTCTCCTTGTATTAAGTAGAGTAAGTAATTTGTTCATTTTGATTTTGCCACAGTATTTGAACTATACGCAAATGTTTTTATGATTATCAAGATTTGTCCACTTTGACTATAAGTTCAATATAATATAAATCATATCAAGAAGGCCATGAATTTTAGCCAAAATTACTTTATTTATTTAATAATTATACGTCAAATTAACATATAGGCAAAACATTGACAAATACAATGTTCGTTCAGTAATCAGTTCGTGGATGAAGACGTCAATTGTCAGTCAGCTCAAAGAGTCAAGGTATATATCTATACTCTTTAGAGTCAAGAGTCAAGTTGTCTTTGACTTTTTATTTTCATCCATGATTTAACTGTTGACTTGTGGCCTAGAGATAAGTAAATTAAGCTCTAAGCCATAAAGAAAAAACTAGTTTAACCATAGACATAGAGGTGAACTGAGTGTTTCTTTGCCAGCCGTCAACTAAATCCCATCAAAAACATTCTGTAAAAATATTGCAAGTCTCGCAACGCATTTCTTCTACCTCAAAAAGCTATGAGATGTAATGTAAAACCAAGTCGGTTAATTTATTCATTACCTATCTATGAAAGCATCTATCCGACAACTCTGTCATAAATCGTTACCGAATTAGTTAAGTTACAACATTTTATAGTGACCGTATTAATATTAGATATATTTATTTCTTTAATTAATAGAATGACTTGGCCATCGCACGGAAACATTATCACATAAGAGTCTACAACTTTAAATAGCCCTAATTAAACATATCATGACCAAGGTGGACGGACTACTTGGTCAAAGTCACTGGAGCCCACTAGATGCAGATGGCACAAGACTGGTTGTCGTGGAACTTTTTGGGAGAGGCCTATGTCCAGCTGTGTGTGTGTTTGGGCTGAGATGAACTGAACATAGCACTAGCGGGTCAAATTTATGCATCTATACATTAATAATGCACTCAGAACGCTAATTTTAGGTAAATTTTGTTATTTGTAGATTCTATTATCATGTGCGATGGCCAAGTCATTCTATTAATTAAAGAAATAAATATATCTAATATTAATACGGTCACTATAAAATGTTGTAACTTAACTAATTCGGTAACGATTTATGACAGAGTTGTCGGATAGATGCTTTCATAGATAGGTAATGAATAAATTAACCGACTTGGTTTTACATTACATCTCATAGCTTTTTGAGGTAGAAGAAATGCGTTGCGAGACTTGCAATATTTTTACAGAATGTTTTTGATGGGATCTCATTTCTTTTTGTAAATATTTCTTCTTTTTCTCTTTTCTTGTACTATTTCTTGTGTGTCAGCTAAGGACTTTTTAAAAGCCCACTCCTTGTCTCTGTGGGCTTTTTTCAGAGGCTTTGATATAGGCAACAAATTTTGACAAGTCTGGATGATAAAAAATCTAAGTCTATTGTATTGGGAAATTACGGACTCCTGGACTTTAATACTACTATCTTATGCATTAAGAATAAATATGTATAGTTAATTTAACGAATATTTTAATTTCATTGTTGACCCTAAATACCTACCCCGATACTGATATTCGACTTACATAAGTTTAATAAGACGTGTAGATTTATGTGTCTATCTGCAGCATCGTAGTTAAATCCCGAAAGTTGTATTCCATTCCATTTTAAAAGTAATTTTCGAAGAGATTGATATTTCATGACCTCTATATTTCATGTTGACAAGGTTTTCTAATTCATATCAACATCATACTTTGTAAAAGAAAATGTACGAGCTTTGTTTCAAAATTAAGTAATCGTCAAGTTGTTTCTTAATTAGGTATATATTTTAATCAATTCATTATAAATAACAGTAATCGAATATTAGTAGGTATAAACTATACACGCTTCACATTACATTTATGTACCCATTTGTATATGCATAAAAATGTATACAGCTACTAAAAAAGCTTAAAATATTATTTTCGCGTTTAAAAATACTTTTCTAATACATATAATTGCAAATATAAACATTAATAAATAGACCAATCGAAATTAGGTTAGTAATTACGAGGGAACATAGGATCGGACGTACAAACATACATACCTACAGGTAAAACACTAACCTAACCCCCTTTTACAGTGCAACAATTGTATAATTAATTTACCATTAATTATAAATTTTATAAGAATAAGTATATGAATGAGGTGAAAAAAATAAAAGTAAGATATCGGGAAATGCAAAAAATAATATTTAATTTAAATAATGTAAGGAAAAAATAGTGTAAATTTAATTAAAATATTTTATGATTTTTAAACGAAATTTATATTTGACATAACGGCACAAATTAAGGCAAGCTATGATGAAGTTTATTTATATCAAAATATTTATATTATGTGCTATTTTATTGTGACCTATTATTTAAAAAAATACCTAAACCTTCTAGCGTTCCTTGACGTCGTTAAAGTGGAGAAATTGACTAACAAATTAAATACTTAGTGATAATAAACGGAACTCTGAGAAAGATATATTTTAAGTTGGATATTTAAGTTAATAAAATAATATATGAGTTATTCCTGTGTTTTTTTAACATGACTAAACTAAATATTGATAAATACATATTGTATGTATTAGTCAAGTAGAAGACAAACTAACGCTCCGAGGGCTCTGTACTTTTTTTTTTATAGTTGGGAAATCCTATTACGGATACCACCCGAATTCCCCCGGGCGACTCTCGCTACGGAACACACGAGTGTTCGATTACTTGTATATTTTTTTTATATTTAAGATCTTTTATACATATATGTTTCAATTTATATATTAAATATATTATTTCTTAAAACTCTTTACAATATTGATAATTACATTTTAGTCATCGCTAACACTTACAGTATATCCACTATTTACCCAGCTATACATTTGGGTAGTTTAAGTGACGAAAAATGATATGTATGAACTGCAAAAATAACTTTGTAAACCCATATATCGCATATCTATTTGTATAGGAATACAAAGTTACTTGTGCAGTTTGTATATCTCGAAAACAGGATTGAAATTGCATGATGTTTGAGTTTTTCCTTCCGTTATAGGCTAAATACTAATTGTGTTCAAAATTTGAAGCTCCTATGTCTGCTAGAAGTACCTTAGAATTTTGATGATCGGTGAGTGAGTGAGTGTGTGAGTGACAATATTAACGAATTTTGATCTGCAACAGTTCTTAAACTACAGGTTCAAATTAAATGTAATTTGGAAATATGCCTAGTTTTATTATGTTCTTTTAGTCACTGAAAATTCAGGCTTCTAGCTTTATCCATAACGAAGTTATGGGGGGGTGGAAAATGCTCTGAATCGCTTCGAGAAAAGGATGGTACTGTCGTGCCCTTTTTTGCTCGACTTGGCGGGGGCACTCCGTGCCCCCCGAAATTGCGAAAAGCGCAACAGAGACAAAATGAACGTGCGATCAGAAGTCTTCTATATAAATTTAAATACGATTAATGAAGATAGATATTTATAACCAGTTTTTTCCATTACACTGTGTTATAATTTTTTTACATTCCATTTACAAATTCAAATTGGAATAAAAGACTGAAAAAGGTACCTATAGCCTAAACGAAGAAAATAACTAAACGGGGTTTTTCATTTAGAATGGTACCTAAGCACATATTTTCGAAGTCAGTGCCAGCCGATGAAAAGCAACTTTAATATATTTCGATACTTAAAATATATATTTACCTATTAAATATTCATATCTTAAAATATTGTCGGCTGGCACCAACTTCGAAAATATGTGAATAGGTATTCATTCTAAATGAAACCCCCGTTTAGTTATTTTTTACATTTTAGTGCATGGAAGTCGGTTTTTATCTTTTTTTTTTTGCTTTTTATTTTTCCATTTTTAGTGTAGACGTATTATGCAGGTAATTTGTAATAAGAAAGTTTTTTAACAACATATTCGATTTAACAATTTATTTAAAAAAATAATTTATTATAGATTTTTTAAAAACCGCTCGACCGATTTCGATAAAATTAATATGGGACCACCCTTTGAAATAAAAAAAAATCCAAATCAGTTCAGGCGTCTTCGAGTAATCGGTGAACATACATAAAATAAAGATTGCGACGAATTAAGAACCTCCTCCTTTTTGGAAGTTAGTTAATAATATTTAATGGTGAATTACAATACGCCATTACAAATTACAATAAGTTTTATACACATTCTTAATGATTATAGGAATTTTTACGTCAGCATTATTGCAATTTTTCTTAGAAAATGAAATAAATATAATTATAATGATTATACTCCTAGTAGCTTTTATTCTATCTGGCTTACAAAGGCCTTTCCTTTCGGAAGACTTAAAGAAACATAGTGACATAATGCACATTTTCATATTTTTGTAATGACTAACTTATTATTTTTGGGTTTTTATTGTTTCGTTTGACTTAATGTCACATTACGACACCACTTTTTGAAGAGATATTTATTAAGAACTGTGAATCTACAGAACCAATGATTTATTGCCATAAAAAGTAAAAAGAATAATAAAGATATACATTACATGTAATATGAGATAGGTGATAAGTATCACAGTTCGCATCATCTCGTTTTGTTTGTCATCCATGGTTCGCATTAGCGATGTTTTATTTTTCGTCCATGGTTCGCATAACCGAGAGACTGAAGCCTGCACATATACCAAATAGGTATATGTGCAGGCTGATATATGATGTGATATCAGTCATGTCCGCCTATATATTAATTACTAGCATTGCCCGCTGCTTCGCCCGCGTTCAGATGACCAAAAACCATATTCTTAGGTTTTACAGATTAGTGTCCTCTTACATTGCAGTTTTTGCATTTTTTCTCAGAAATAAGATATTTCCCCGCAGTAAATAGTATCCTATATGTTGACCCGGATAACCAGCTATCATCATACCAAATTTCATCAAAATCCCTCCAGTGGTTTTTCTGTGATGCGGTAACAGACGAACAGACAAAAATTCTAAAAACTATAGATTCGGCCTCTGTATCAATAATAATGTTTATTTCAATAAGATTTTTCCAAAAAATATTTAATGTACAGATTCGGCTTAGTTACAATTTTATTATATGTATAGATTAAATTAAACATTTAAGATTTATGGTGGTCCAATGCTTTGACTTTGTTGATATTCATTCTTGTCATAGACTAAATAATATTATATCCATAGATAATTCATACGACTCAAATGATAAGTATCTACAGCAATATGACTAACAAAAAAATTTCAACAATTTTCTACTGATTGCATCTGCCAAAAAAATTTTACTTCTTTTAGTTTGACAGCAGGGAAGGCAAACATGGTAGGTGTAATATAATTTTAGACATCCATAAATATTTACCCAATCTTTTGAGTATTTATTATTTGAATCATTGTTTCATATTATTTTTTATTTCAGTCGGCCCACAAGACATTTATTATTAAGCGCAAGCTCGCTAAAAAGCTGAAACAAAACCGACCTATTCCTCAATGGGTAAGAATGCGCACTGGAAACACTATTCGGTAAGTTATTCTAATGTTATTATATTATTAAACAATAAACATATTAGGTATTTTATATATTAAGTATAATAATAATGCCTAAGATAAATGTGACACAGAATTGGATATTATTGCAGCTTTTGTTTATAAAATAATATATGTAAAAGTGCTCATATAGAGTGCAATAACTTTTGTAATTCTATGTCCCTACATACAGTTCATAAGAACACAAATAATATTTAAACATTCATGTTAATATTGTGCCTTTATTTTTATTTGAATGGAAATGTGATTAATAATTTATAGGCTAATGAAATATTGTGTCAAAAATCTATTTTTAATTAGTCTAATAATTAGTTTTGTAAACACATAAGTACTTACTTTTTTTTGTATTTATGTGTTAAACTGGCATGCATTCAAGCCATTAAATAAAGAATTGAATTGCTTTTTGATGAGCTGAAATGCTTTATAAAATACTTTTTAATTTCTATCAATAGATCTTAAACATAAAGTGTATTCAGTGCATGTATTATCTCAATTCTGAGTTAATAATATTATTTGTGGAATAAAGTGGAGTGCTTGATAGCAAATATTACAATGTTTATTTTTCAATATTTTGTCTTGATCATTACACATTAATTTTCGTGGACTTCAATGAAATTTTCCTGTGTCCTATAATACATCATGTGCCACATCCTTGACCATAAATTACCACTATGGTAATTAATAATGCTATTTCAATAGAAAAATGTTGATATGAAATTGAACCAGTTACATTATATTTTATTAATCTTTAACTTTAAATCCAATTTAAGGTGCTTACAACCAATATCATTTTGAATAAACTTATTTTACTAATAAAAGATTCCTATGGCCCTTAACACTCCTTTTTATTTGTTAGACTATAATACTAGTTTATACGATTTTTATACCCCAGCTAAAAGTTTGTAATTATTTTTTATTTTAGAATAGGTTATTCAGAAAGAATAAATAAAAAATTCTATCATGTCTAGTCATAGAAAAATTAATAGAAATATATTATTTAATAAAAATGAAAAAAAAAATAGCACCTATGTGGCTAGCTTCCGGGAAATCAATTGTTAACTGACATGTCTGCGTATCAGCGACCCTTCAAGCGATCAACAATACAAAAGTACTAAAAATCCTTGATGTCTTATGAAGATAATTTTTAAATTTAAGCAAAAATGTTCCTGATCTTTATCATACATACTGCCTTAATTTTAGGCAAACAGCATAAATGCAAATGCAGGAAATGAATTTTTAATGACATGTTCACCCCCATTTGTTGAAAACTTTTTGGTATATTTTTATTAATGCCCAAAAATTCTTAAACAGAAGATAGTTTTAAAACTGTTTTTTTTTATGAATTCTGGGATCTGATGATCTGTGGACTATCAAATTATTCCTTCTTTTAGTTTTACTACTGTAATACTGGAAAGAGTTTTTGTATTTATCTGATTTAACCTTGACATCAATTTCATTCTTCTAGTATATTTTGACTTGAACTACCGGGGACATTAGATATGGAAGATCCTTCAAATGTAAAACTGGATTAGTGGTAGAGCTAGAGAGTAGTAGCAGATTTATACTCTATAACCTTAGTCTTCGTAACATATAGTATTATGGGATCTGTGATAATAGTAAGAGTCACTTCCCTGATCACTTGATTCTCTATGTAATATTGGTGAACAAGTGGAAGGTATAAGTTGTCTCTACCTACCTAGTTTTTATCTTGATTCGCAACAAGAAATCTGAAATCATGAAAATAACCAGATTTTAATGGATATACTGAGGATATCCCTTTTTTGAAAATATAAACTATGTACAAAGATAGCAAAAAGAATCAGAGCTTAGTTTACAGTTTCTAATCAATATTTCAATTAAATTTGTAACAAGCTATTTCTTATTGGAATCGAATAAATAAACATTAAACTAATGCCATTATGTAAGTGATAATGTAATAATTGAAAAAAATGCTTTAACAATAGAAAATAAAATGTGACGTGATAGAATATTTCTGTTAACATTTTCATATTTATGAGAGCTAGTTTAACGAATGAATATAAATTTCTTGCGGGGTATATGAAATAGGTAAATTTGTAAACTAGTGTGTGTAATCTTTGGTTCTATATAATAGTGCTTAATTGTGAAAAAAAAATGTATTTTAACAATATCAAATATTCTAATTATTTATTTATAATCAAAGTATAAAATTCAATAAAAGAATGTATATATGTGTGTATATATGTTCAATAAAAGGGGAAAAAAATATATGAATGTATGTATGTTCAATAAAAGGGCGCACTGAGGTAGTGAAACGTAGGTACCTAATTACAAAATAATTGCGTTCGTTTGGTCCCTTGCTGTATTGTTATTACTAAAATTTTAACTATGCAATTAATATGTAGGATATATTTTAAGCATTTATTCTATAATAATGTATAAACTTTAGAAAACACGATTACTTGTAATTTCCTCTATTGAAAAAAATCCAAAATGATCTCTAAGAAACAAAATAAACCCTTAGTGCGACGTAAATTTTTCAAGGAAGTTATAGGAGATAAGGAAGGAATAACAAAACTACGTTTTCTATAACGTATACACTTTACATTTTCAAAACGTGTATTTGTTTTAATAATACGAAGGAAATAATAAATGTGCCACATTCACATATAATCAATGCACTATGGATTTTAGGATCATATTTTTGTATCTTCTTTATTGGTAATAATTCTACTAAAAAATAGTTGATTTTAATACAAATTTTTTAAACGATTTTTTATTTTATTACAGGTACAACGCTAAGAGGCGTCACTGGAGGAGAACTAAGCTCAAGTTGTAAGCTTAATGTCCTGTATGTCTTAAGTGAATAAAAACTTTAAAACCTTACTGAACTCTTTTTTTTTCTATAGCACTTTTAATTAAAATTGTATAAGTACATATTACTTTTGTTCTGCAACTTTTTTAAAATTACAAATACATAGTTAACCAATGTCAATTAAATTATATCAAACAAATCTATTGCTATATTCACATAGCTATTTCCTGTGTGATATTAATATAGTACCTCATTTAAAAATTGTTCTTAATTATTAAAGTTACTTATTGACGGCAGTGCCTCTAATTTAGTTTTTGCAAATTTAAATTCACTCATAAAACCCGATATAGATTTATTGAGAATATATATTAGATTTGAGCATTTGATTTGTTATAAATCTATCTGCTTTAATAGGATGAAAAACTACTGTATTTCTTTTTAAAGTAAGTAACCAAAAGTCTTAAAAAGAACCTTAATAATGTTGATAATACTGTATATCACATCCATTATATACGAAGACTTGTTGGAATTTGTTAGGTGTGAGACACCTTCCATATGTAATAAACTGCTATACTCTATTCACAGAGTGAACCATGGAAAGCGCTTTCTCTATCCCACATTAGCATACAAACTGATAAGGACAAAACTAGCTCCGCCCACTAACACTTGCAACTGGTTTGAAATCATAGGGCTCGTTCATGTTGCTAATGCTTTAGTAAGGAATTATTAATAATTGTTAATAAAATAAAATCAACATTACAGTAAAATTAACTGTATTTTTAAATATTTGTATACATAATACATTATTTATTAATTTCTGCTTTCCGAAGTATCACTGTCATCTGCTACATTAATAATAAATCAGATAACTATACGAGAGACGTCTGAACGGTACGGAATACAACGACTGACTAATTTTATAACTTGAATAATGCATTGTAATCGCGGCCTAAGCGTCTTATCTGCAACTAATCACGTGAAGCGCAAAATCTCAGTGCTTGGTTCGTTCGGCGAATAGAGTATAGATGTTTATTCAGTCGAATAATAAAAAATAGGGCTCTACATGCAACTGGGAAAGTCGAAGTCTGATTGTGTGAATCGATTGTGATCTTCGGTAGTCGGGATAATACAAAATATATAGACTCGTTATATTTATTTTATTTTCTAAAAAAGAATGAAATTTGATATTTCTGTAAAAAAAATGCTATTATCATTAGGAACGAGTAGGTATTAAATTCATTGTAATGGCTTTCGATACTAAATATTATAAAATTATTTTAAGGTAAAAATCTAACTCATTAATAATAATATTCTTTATTGTACACCAAAAAAAAAGAAACCTAAACATACGAAAAATCAAAGAAAATATGCACAGCAGGCGGCCTTATTGCTGGAAGCAATCTCTTCCAGGCAACTTTAAGGTGACTACCTTGAGGTGGAGGAGTAAGATTTTATAAAACGGTAGACGGTGTACCTACTTGCTTTGACACGTTTTCATATAAATACTTATAGATAAATAAATATATACGTAAATTTACACAACACACACATAAAATAAAGAAATGAACCAAATAATGTATGGAAATACTAGAAACATAATATAGTAAAAAATAATAATAATATTAGGACTATTTAGAGAGAAAGGAAAAAGGCATAAAGAGAGGATAGTAATACTTTAACAAGCTTTTAAATTTATCTAAACATTTAGCGCATCTAATGCTTAAAAGGAATATATATATATATATATATATATATATATATATATATATATATATATATATATATATTAAATAAGCGACCAAAAATAAAGCGAATTAAAAAAGAAATTAAATATAAATGCAATAGTCCGCGTTTTAATTTGTTTATAATATTACAAAAACATATTATCAATAAACATTTTTATTTATTGAAGATAAGATATTGCATGATTTTTTAAGGTTCTGAATTTTAATTTTTAACATTTTAAATTTTTTGTAACGAAAATTTTGACATTTCGGACGTCGGCTCTCCGTCGTCCGTATGTAGCTCCCTGCTCACACAATTCGAGAGTATTTAGAAAGAGCGCACAATGTCCACATGTACGTTCTTTTTTGAGGACACTTATTATCTTGAGTTTTGTATACATATCAATTCTTTTACTGCATCTATATTAAATTTCCATAATATTTAATTATTTAGTCTTTCACCGTTCGAAGGATCTGTGACCAGGACGTTAGACGTGATTCCATATATTATGAAATAATACAAAATAATAATATTGTAATAATTTAATTCTTACTTCGTCATCTATATACATAAATAACATCAAAGTAACATGATTCACCAAGCAGTACTTATAGTAAAATATATAAGTATCACAATTTAATACTGACTAATCCGAGACGTTAAACTTAATCCCAGGAAAATATAAAGCTTTGTCAAGTTGTATCATCTTTCGAGTCTTCTCCTTTGGTCTGTTTCGATTGTTTAATAAGTTCCTCTATTAACAAATCGTTATCTATCAAATCTCCACTGCCGGTAGGCTGAAAGAAAAAAAATACAAAAAAATAATATTTATGTCGAACCTTTTAGTCTAATGAGAAACCAAAAAAGAAAAATTGTATATTTGGGTTCGATTGCAACTTATTAACTTTAGTAAGCTTTAATTGAATTTATATGGTGTTCTGTTATTATTAACAATATTTAATTTGTTAATGTCATTTATTTAGGCTGAAAATTGAATTGAAAAATCCTACCTAAATAAATACATGGTATAGTTATTACCTACTATATTTTGGGCAATTACTACAAAATAATAATTTATTCAAATTCGATAGATTGAATTCTAAAAGACAAACTATCTTAAAATCGTAATCCTACTAATATTATAAAAGCGAAAGTTTGTAAAGACGTATGGATGTTTATTACTTTTTCACACAAATACTACTGAAAGGATTTTCATAAATAAATTACAATATACAATAGCTTATTATACATCAGAGTAACAGATAGTATAAACAGAGGGAAATACATAATTGAACTAGGCGGGCGGAGCCGTGGGAAAAACTAGTATACACTAATATTATAAAGAAATAAAGTTTGTACATGGGGGTAATCCGTAATCTCTGATACTACTCATATTCGATACTGAAAATTCGATCACTAATAAGCTATAATTATTCCGATAAAAATGTGTTTACTATCAGTAATCATAATAATTTTAATGAAATCTCCCTACTTGACTTGAAATGGTCGTTAAGTTACGTTATCGGCCATTGTTAGGCATTGCCTAAAATCCATACTAATATTATAAATGTGAAAGTGTGTTTGTTTGTCTGTCCTTCTTTCACGTCAAAACAATATTTATGATCAGAATTACTTGAAACTTGATATTAATGCTCTTCAATACAATTAAATAATTATGCGTTTAAGCATTTTTCAAAATTCATTCTTTAAGGGGATATAATAGAGGTTGACATTTTCTATGAAACCTACCCATAAAGTAATAAATAAAACAATATTATCAGATTTTTAGTGCGAGCGAAGCCGCGGGTTCTGCTAGTATGAAATAAAAATGTAACCCATATTTCGTATACAACAAATGGACATAATACCTGCTGCGCGCTGACGGAGCGCGCCATGAGCTTCTGCAAGTACTTCTCGCGGCGGTGCTGCTCGCGGATGTTGCGCAGGCGGTCGAAGTCGTCCGTGTCCGCGTCCTCGGCGCCGTCCACTTCGTCCACTGTCATCAATCGACCAATTCATTAATATCAAGCTTTGAAAGTATTATTATTAATGATAATAAAAACGTCCTCCTTGTATTTTAGCCACGGCAGCTAGAATCACTGAGATAAGCCGTCTGTGCAGGAGATATTATAATATATATTATATAGAACACAAGTGTACGTGCAGACACAAGTGCACTCTCTATTCCTGTCACTCTCATACTCCGGTGGGACGAAACACTCGAAACTTATCCGAATAATTATAAAAGATTGATATTTATCCACATATATGAATTTAATATAATAAAACACTAATAGAGATCTATTAGTTCCCACGGGAACCGTTCATTTTTCCCGGATGAAAAGTAACCTGTTGTTTGACCGGTAATATAAGGTATCAGAATGTTAAATTTTACTAAATTAGGTGCATAATTTGTATAAGTTATTATAGTTTTTTAACTATCCCACGGGAACTATTTAATTTTCCGGGATAAAAAGTATCTAAGATGTTGCCCAGGGGTATAAGGTCGAATAGATTCGGAGATTAGCCCGTACAAACAGACAGAGAAACAAAAAAAATGAAAAAAATCTGGATTTGTTCTATTTGTCTTCTTACATCCCCCTGACTCGGTTTTTAGCATTTTTTTGCTATGTACAGACATTCGACCTCTACTCTTTTATTATAGTATAGATAAACCTACTGTAATGCCTTGCCATTAAAAAGTCTACCTTTCATAGAGTTTTAGTTTAATAGTCAAGAGTTAATGGTAGGTACATTATCAAATAAATTTCCATTGTTACAATGTGAAATACTTAGTTTATTTCAAAAATAAATATGAGCAACCAGATAAATTAATCACTTGATAACCTGTGATGGTTAAGATAAGCTAGATTGACTGATAGTGGTGTTTTATTTTATTGATAACAAACACATCATTTGACCAAAATACTTTACATAACGTCGACATCATGTTTCACGTGAAATATTTTTGTAGGTAGGTCAGGTTTTATAAATGATTGTTTATGCATGAAATCTAAAATAAAAACAAAATACAGTTGGAAGGCATCGTTTCCGAATGTAATGGATTAAGATAATGCACTGTAGATAGTAAGTAAAGTCTTTATAACCAATTTCGGCCACGGCGCCTTTAAGATATTATAATATAGAAGATATTATAGTGTACATTTTACACAATCCTTATTGTTTATCATACTCTATTGGTTTACTTTCAAAGACCGGTGGGACGAGAATTCGATACTCTCCGAGGCACGTCGGTATAATACGCCACTTTCCAACTCTTGGGTGATATAGCGAATTTCTTGAGATTAAAACACAATAACTATAATTAGCCGAACCCCTCCTCGAACCCTGGACCAGTAGTCATTACACTAATACCTACAATATGGACTATATAGCCTGGATATAGTAATGAACGTTAGATAAGGCGTAGGAAACAACCTACAACACGTAGGCTAAATGGGCGCAAGCGGCCTCTACACGTCTTTCAAAAAGCCAATTTAAGTTATTTTATTACTCACACATGTAATTTTCCTCACTATCTGACTTGAGATAGTGAGGAAATGCTAAAAGAATTATTATATAATCAAGACTTCTTTTAGCGTGTTAGTGAATGACATTTGTGTAGCGAAATGCGAGTTATCATGCGAGAGCACCAGCACCATGCACCAGCTTTACTCTGACTGCCTAATCAAAAGATCCCCATTGGGATTGGCTAACACTGCATAAATGAACATATTAAAACTATATATTATATTCCAAAAAGACTTACTCAAAGTCTGACTGCCCGCTGCACTCAACGAAGGCCCCACATCGCTGTCTAGGCGTGGCCGTTGCATGTTAGGAAACGACGCCTGAGTACTAAAGGATTTGGCAGTAGGACTGAGGTCACCGTCTACATCGTTCTCGCCAGATCGTATCCATTGTGATGATGGCGCAGATGTTGATAGTCGGGTGTCTTCTGAATTAAGATAAAGATAGTTTTAAAAAATCTAAAAATACACGCCTTTGATCGTTAGTCGATGAAAATAAAGTCTCGTCAAATAATTTTCTTCATTCTAAGGTTTTACTACTAGCCGTTTAAGTGTATTATTATTCACCTCCTATTCATGATCAGATCAACTCGATGGTATCAAAATATAAAAAAATGCTTGTATTACAAGTGTCTTATCTTCGCTTCGCTCGGGTGCGTCACTAATTACGTTTTAATATTTTTGAGCGTAAAGTAACCTAGTTACTCCTTATAACATCATCTATCTGCCATTGAAAACTTCATCAAAATCTTTCCAGTCATTTCGGAGATTAGCCGGAAAAGACAGACAGACAAAAATTTTAAAAATTTTATTATAAGTACCTATCTGATATAATTTCATATACATTTAGTAAAAAGTTGTTATATTACAAACAGACACTTCAATTTCATTTATTTGTGTAGATAATTTCATATACACACAAAGTTTCAAGTCGACACTACACTTAGAAATAGGTCAAAATAAACTTCCAAGATCTGATTACATTGTTAGTTAGTACTTATTGTTAGTTGCAAATTGATCTAATAAAACTGTAGTTCTTTGAAATCTTGTTTAAATATTAACAATTCCGTTATATTATTACCTACTAGCTTTTGATTTTTTGCTTTGTAAATTTTTTTATTTTAAGTCAAAGAATCTTAAAAAGTAAAAAGATCTTTTTGACAACTGATAACACTAAATCATTAAAATTTGAAAATATTCATGTATATTTAGTTTATTATTTAGTAAGCTTAAATAAATATTTATTTATGTACTTATCATTAAGCGCCATTATACGGTCAAAACTTTAAAATAATCCTTGTAAATAAATTGAAATCTTTGTAATCTCAACAGTCCTATGATTGTATTATTGTATTTTAAAATACATAACTTGACCTTAATATAAAACATTCAGTCACACTTAGAACTAACTTACTAAAATAAGTGCGTGAAAAAAACTTCTACTAACACTTAGGTCAACGGCCCCACCGATGTCATTAACATCCACACGGTTTATAATGGCACCAACTTTTAACAACAATCGATAAATTCTTAACGTGTACGAGTGCTTTTACTAAGAATGAAGAACTTTTATGAGATTAAAAATCAAAGAAATTAACATTTTGTTCCATAAAATGTGTGTCGATGACTAATTCTTCTCATGTAACGTAATTTGCAAGTCGATCGTCATCCAACACGCATGCCAATTACCGACCTTCTATACAAAGACAACTCTAACACTAGAATAAATTTTTTTTTAAACTTCTATGCATCAAAGAGCAAATTCCTTTGTATGTACAAGTGTAGCATTATTTCTTTTATGATCTAATCTTCCGAAAACCTACGCATACTTCACATCTCATATCAACTGTATCTTGTATGTAGTTTACACTTACGTCATGTGCCTACTTATCATACAAGACACGGGGGTGTTAGGCAAAAGAAGTTTTATATCTTATCTTTTAGAATCGCAAAATGAGAATAAATTTCAATTATGTGACGCGTATTAATCGTTTTAATTACTCTCGGAAACCAGGCTGCCATTTGCGTGATCACTCACACTACAGCTGTAACATTATTTTCATTGTTATTTATTAAGTACAATGGAAAAAATGCGTTCGCATTATTTCTTTGATCTTTTATTTTTCTTTGAATTTAGAGAATACGTCATTTTTATGTATGAGAAGACGTGTACAACATATTATTGCACTTAATTGATATACAGTAATTAACATACAATAAAATTAGTTAACAAAGCATATAATTGTTCAGATGTAGACCTACCCCTAGAAATACATAATATTTGTAAATATATAGATACTCTTTGTTTGCACTATTTGTTGCCTAGTAATAAAAAACCAATCTCACAGCATTACCACCAAAAATTAGTTATATGTATTATTTTAAGGTAGTTATATGTATTATTTTAAGGTAGTAAAAGTAGAAAATAGCTTACTGGAACTGTGATTAGAATTCCTCGAAGGCACATTTAAGGGGTCACTTGGTGTGAGCGGTCCCTGCGCGAACAAACTCATAGCTGTCGGTCTGAAAATTAACATAAAAAAAACATGTATAAACATATACCACTACTTCGTTACTACTGAGTTGTAGGATATTTTACGATGCCTAAGTACAACTTTCAATAATCACATAAATACTACGAAGTTTGTTGACCGCGCAGAAAAAACTAATGTAAGCAGTTCAGTCTTCAAGGTTTTTAGCACACGCTGATAGAATAAAACCTTTTAAGGGTAATACCGACGCCAAACAACCATATACAAACAAATTTATCGCGCTTTTTATTTATCGTTTCTATCTATGCGTGTATCAGTATCTACGAACGATGTAAAATAACAACAATTGAGCAATATTTATAACTCTTAACTCTCTTATTGTGTTGCATTTTTAAAATAGTTTTATTAGAAGTCAGAAGATTAAATAATTAAAATCTAAAATTGTATATTACAATATTTATGTCTATTTATGAGTCTTTGTTCCCGCAGTTGGTATGTTGTTTCTTTTTTTAATGTTCATCTCATTCTTTAATTTAGCACATCTACAAGTCTTGGAATCCTTTCTAATCTATACATATAATAAAATTCTAACTAAGTCTAATCTGTACATTAATTATTTTTTGGAAAATCTTATTGAAATAGACATTATTATTGATACAGAGGCCAAATCTATAGTTTTTAGAATGTTTGTTTGTCTGTCTGTCTGTTACCGCATCACGGAAAAACCACTGAAGGGATTTTGATTAAATTTGATATGGTGATAGCTGGTTATCCGGGTCAACATATAGAATACTTTTGACCGCAGGAAAATATCTCATTTCTGAGAAAAAATAGAAAAACTGCATTGTAAGAGTATAATAATATGTAAAACTTAAGAATTTGCTTTTTGGTCATCTGAACGCGGGCGGAGCCGCGGGCAATGCTAGTTTAATATAATATGACATGAATGCCCTTTTGTTTTCTTTCTTTCGGTCATTGTTTCAAATAGTCACGATATGACGCAGGACAACGCCTCACTCACTGCTTTTTAATTATATTTATTCAGGAGGGGCATATAATTATAATGAAATTGACTTTCGTAGATGAAATAATATAGCTGAATGTGTAATTAATTAAAATGTACACATTAAGATGTTTAATGATAACAATGCTTGTTAAGTGTTAATCACTAAAGTAATAAATTACTCAACAAAGTGATAAATGTTCACTCTCGAATTTCAAACTTTCAAACTCGAAAGAGGCAAGACCAATACAAAACAAACAAACGCGCGTCCTCCGCCTCAGAGAATGATAATAATATTATTTAAAAAAATCTTGTTTAAGACTTTCTATTTTAACACCGATTAATAAAGATTAAGTTTAAAATTGTTTAGATTCTCATATGATTGCAACAAAATTCTTGCATCTGTAGATCCTACATGTAAAAGACGGCATCCAAAATTTAATTAAATAAATAATTCAAAGTCGCAGAAAATGCACGTAAATTCTTTGATGAAAATATGTGGATATTATATTGATTATGTAATATTCCTAATCGCGCGAAGCATCCGTAGTTGAACAAATGACAGTAATAGATGTGAACAGATGTTTTTCTTAACATTCATTAAATTGTTTTCGCAGACATTTAACATAGACAGTATTTACCTACTTTAAATATTTATCTAAAAATGAAATCGTTCGACTTATAAAAATGTACTATTTTATGTAGATACTAGCATTGCCCCGCGGCTCCGCCCGCGTTCAGATGACCAAAAAGCAAATTTTTATATTTTCCCGCGGTAAAAAGTACCCATATGTTGACCCAGATAACCAGCTATCACCACATCAAATTTCATCAAAATCCCTCCAGTGGTTTTTCTGCGATGCGGTAACAGACAGACAAAAATTCTAAACACTATAGATTCGGCTTCTGTATCGATAATAATGTCTATTTCAATAAGATTTTCCAAAAAATATTTAATGTACAGATTCGGCACAGTTACTATTTTATTATATGTATAGATTACGGTCGAATAATTGAAACGTTAAATTTTAAAAAGTTTACATCAAATAGAAACAAACCATTGTTCATAGTTTGAGATTTTATGGTAAAATACCAGTGTAAAAACAACAAATATCAAATGTGATCAGTATAGAGCAAAAACGGAAGTTCGTAGCGACATTAACGTTTATGATAATCAGTAAATGTAAATCGGAGCTATTCAAAGCGTTTGTGATTATGACCGGTTTATGTCATCGTATAGTTCGAATTATGACGCCATGCAATATACATAATAATTGTTGTTTGTCACTGAAATTATTTATTTCATAATCAAGTACAAAATGGGAAAATCCATGTTGAGGAAGAACATATGAACATATATATTTATATATATTTACTGCTACTTAACACTATTTCCCACATACATGGGTTGACTGGAAGAAATCTCTTATAGAGATAAGTCCACCTTTGTCCACATCATTTTCTATGTATTTTTTTTTATTACTTTTTTAGTGCAATAAAGAATATATGTATATATATTATATTTGCCTCTTTTAACGTTCCATTGCTGG
The DNA here is from genome assembly GCA_921882275.1 of Brenthis ino. Taxonomy (NCBI): domain Eukaryota; kingdom Metazoa; phylum Arthropoda; class Insecta; order Lepidoptera; family Nymphalidae; genus Brenthis; species Brenthis ino. The sequence continues at coordinate 31,761,069 of OV170222.1, read as the reverse complement.
GCACGGTTCTCCTCTCTATGAGAGAGGGATCAAGCCATATTCCACTACGTCGTCGAAGTGCGAGTTGGTGGACTTCACGACTTTCGAAAACTTTTCAGAATTTTTTAACGAATAGATCAGTAGTAGTAGTTTCAGAGATTACCACCTACATGTTATGTTACATAATAACTACTCTTTATAAATTTCACGTACATTATCACGCTGATATTTTTTTAGATATTTTGTACTAGCATTGCCCGCGGCTCGGCCCGCGTTCAGATGACCAAAACTAAATTCTTAGGTTTTACATATTAGTATACTCTTGAGTCTTACATTGCAGTTTTTGTATTTTTTCTACGAAATGAGATATTTTCCCGCGGTACAAAGTATCCTATATGTTGACCCGGATAACCAGCTATCACCATACCAAATTTTATTGAAATCCCTCCAGCGGTTTTTCTGTGATGCGGTAACAGACAGACAAAAAATCTAAAAACTATACATTCGGCCTCTGTATCGATAATAATGTTTAATTCAATAAGATTTTCCAAAAAAATTTAATGTACAGATTCGGCTTAGTTACAATTTTATTATATGTATAGAATACTGTGATATACAAATATTTGAGTTTTATTTCTTTTGCTTCCAATTTTTCATCATTCAATCATTTCATCGGCACACTTTAACCGTGAGATTGGTAGTCGTAACTTATTTGTGCAATTCGAAGCTCGCTCTCATAGTACCTACTCACACACATGACACAGCAGATTACATAACAGACGGATCTAATTAAAAATCGTCTACACTTTTATATTGCTTCAAACTGATATTCTCTTGTTGTAGTGTAGACTGTAGATATTACTATAGGTAGTCTATATTCATTTATTTCATTTAAAAATATTTGATTTAAGTACTCCTTAATGTTTAGTAAAACTTATAATTTGTTACTTCATGATAGAATTAACACCCCCTATAATATTTGATATTAAAAGTGCTCTTTTCATTGACTGGGCAGTGGAGATATATCTATTAAATAATTAAAATCTTGTTTTTATGTCTGGCAAACAAAAAAATACTTTTGATTAAGATAAACTTGGCTAAAGAATAAAGAAAATTAAAACCCTACATTCGATTTCGAGTGTTGCGCGTTCAAATAATTCAAACTTCAACAAAATAAATAAAAAAAACTTGGCTACTTTTATATTCCAAACATTAATTAACATTTTTTTTTAAATAAAGCAAAATACGAAAAAGTGTAACAAAATTATAACTAAATGTATATATGTGATATATTTAAATTATAGTTTACCTATTTATTGTGAGACAAGTAGTTTAATGGTCAAATGCGCTATTTAATATTTGCCAAGTCTTTAAGGTAATTACTTTCCTAGAAAAATAATTCCATCAAGTGTTCAGGGAAAACCATTTTGCGTAAATTACTTTAACAAATCATATTTTTTTCAGTAATTCCCGGTTTTATTATTTAAATTAATAAAATATGAACTGTTAAATATACTACTTACCTAACTTCCGGCCGTTTTCCCATGCTAGTGATAGTGGTTTGTTCATCTACTTCTTCTATGACTTCGTTGGCAATCTTCATACTTCCACCACCCGCTGTTGCCGGCTTATTCAATGTTGGGTTACTAGCCGATATCATAAAACGATTACCTGTGAATAATACAGATATTTTTAAATATTTTAATAGTATAGTAATAGCATCCTTTTGTATATTTACGCGAATATTTGACATTTAAAAATAATACTATCTTTTCGGATTTTTTCGTAATTTATTTTGAACGCCGGGAACCAAAAATCACCATCAACCAAAAACCAGAAAAGATAGTTTTTAATAGTAACGGGATTTTTCACTTATAGTAGGTGCATATATAAACTGCCTCGGTGGTGTATTAACTAGCATGTACGGCTGTTAAAAAAAATGTTAAAATGTCAAAATAAAAATGTGTTAAAATTTATTAAAAATTATAAAGTAAAATAAACTTTGATCTTTTAAGAAGACTATTGAAATGCCTTAAAAGATTCTCAGGTTCAAGAGACCAACAATGAATACGTTTTGGAAAAAATAAACATTATGGGAACAATATGTGTGTGTCATTTAAAGAAATAAATTTAAGAGCTCTTCAAGTATTAAGTTATGAATAACGTAAGCAATTGGCTATGTCAGTGAAAGTAGTGAAAAAAATGCTGAATTTTGGTGCACATTATGGTTTGACATGAAATTGAATGATTACATATTTATCAAAATTAACTCTAAATTGGATATTGAAACGACGCGGCAAATAAAATTAAAATAAGCACTGCAAGTGTCGTAGAAGACGATATGGTGCTGGTTATCGCACCTCGGGTTTCTGCACGACGTTGGTAAACAAAAGCATTCCCAAAGAGGGTTGATGTCAGGCAGGCGGCCGGTCGTAAAACTTTTGCCAAAACCGATCAGCAGTATGGTAGACGTACTGCGCCGACCCCAAGTAATTTGGGAAATGGGCAGGAAGAAGAAGAAGAAGAAGTACGGCTGTTCATCTGGAGGTTCTGGGTTCGAGTCCCGGGTCGGACCAAATTTAGTTATTGAACTTTCTGTTTAGTAAGCCTCAGTAACAGCTTGGAGTTGGCAAATTGGTGGTGTTTCACCCCGTGCCTCGGAGAGCACGTAAAGCCTTTAACTCTCACTGGTCGAGTTGAGTATTCATCCCACCGGAGTATGAGAATGACAGGAATAGAGAGTGCACTTGTGTCTGCGCGTACACGCGCTGCACTATAGGTAATATCTCCTGCGCAGATGACTTTAATCTCAATGAGATTGGTCGCCGCGCCGAGGCCGAAATAGGTCGAGAGGACATTACTAAATTATTATGTTATTATATGCATGTGACAAAAGATTTATCTGGTCCAAGTTTTAGCTTTGAAAATGAATTAATAGAAAAAAGTAGAAGACGGTAAAAAAACCGTTCCGTTTTGACTTTACATTAAGCAACATAAATTAGTTGTTTATATTCCAGTACTACTCTCTAAGTGTTTACATTTGTGTATTATAGAAGTTACACTTGACCGCGTTCGATAATAATTTTCCTCTTCTAAACTAATATCGCATTATTTCTTTAACTGCTAATAAGCACGTTGCCATTCCTTGTTTTTATGACTCTAAAGATCTACCCACAGCCTTCACACGTTTAACTAACGTATAATAAAGTATTCAAGATATGTTTATTAGATCTATTGTAATAGATTATATAAGTAAAAGCAACGATAAACATAGTATATACCTAAATAGGTTATATGGATAACTTTTGTCGTATAACTAGTACGTCGACTGAGTGACTTAGTTACCTGACACTAACTCGGACGTGATCTTTTAAATACAATCAATATTTTGTTTTATTTATTGTACAAGTAATTTATATATACATATACACCTACCGCCATCTGTTTGTGTCGCCGCAGGAGTGGCCGACTGCTGTCGTTGATCGTCCTTCGAAAAGAGTCGTTTCAACATAGATGTGACAGAATTCACTCGTGTCATAGGTATTTGTTGCAAAGATGCCATCGAGTTACTCGACCCCATCGAATTCCTATCTTCTTTCTTCCCACGCTTGCTTCCTCTCGATACAATAAAATGTATCCCAGATTGCGCATCGTCATTCATTTGTAATTGCTGAATGAATAAAGCAACAATAACGAATATTAATTATTGTACAAAGAATTCATTTCAAGGCGATGCTGAATATGATGTTAACATGATCTATGATTCATTGATTCCACGAAAAACTATACACTCAATGTTTAGGAAAAGTGTTAAATATAGGAAAATTCGAAGATAAAACCCATGACGCAAACTAAACAAGTTAAATAAATATATTTTTTTAAAACATGTTTGAAGTTTGCACTGTAAAGTGTTTGATAAATTGATTGTTGGTAATTTAATAGTTCATATTAATTAACGCTATATTTACAGCGACACAAACGAACATATAAGGGCTACTGTAAATGACGTAAAAGAACAATAAAATAAGGATCACAAACAAAATAAAATTAATGCGTAATTATATTAGTAGCTAAGTAGGTATTAAATAAGAATATGTTACAGAATTGTTAGAAGGCAAAGCGAAAGGTTGTCAAGGTAAAAGAGTTAGATCGAGGGACTGAAGTACATACAGTTTACATGAATACCACACTAATAAATAACACCAAGTTTAAATTCTGTTGGTTAAATATATGTAATACTACTTTCTCATTCCTTTACACATTATTACATGCTTCATTATCAATTTTAATTTAGAGGTTTGAGATTATTGACTTCGAAAGGGCTGCCAAAGATATAAATCGATCATTTTTAAATATAAAAGTTAGTAATACGATAACATTAAAATATTTATATTGTAGATATTGATAATCGGTATTTTAATCAAAACATTTATAGTATAATTGTATTATCTTCCGATAATATTTTCCAAGGTTACGCATATAAAAAAGATTATCGTCATAGACGATCATAGTAATAATAATACATATTAATTTACCTTTTTACAAATAGAATGGAATCCGCAACCGCAGTAAACCCATTCACCTTAAGACTGAAATACAAGCTTTAGGGAAATAACATACTTGTTGGCAACCCTTAACACCAACACACTGCCAAGCTCCATATAACGTCAGCCACAAATCGAAAGAAAACTTCGCTAACGAAGAGTATTGAAAAAGTAAATTACAAACATCAAACTCTATACAGAGCATTTTTTCTTATTTCTTGTTGAATATTCCTCTAATTCAAAGAAAGATGAACTTTTAAAATTATAGTTATTTGAATTTTTCTCTCTATCTGTGACTGGCCAATCCTGAGCGTGCAGCATGCTTATAAATCGTCTGGAGTCTAACCTCGGGCGGGGCGAACTTGTAACTCACGGTGTTAGAGGGGACCATTTCGTCGATTTTCACACTGGAGGGCGCTACGGTGACCATGCTTCGCTGTCTAGGAGGGACCGCCACACGCGCTGTGGAAGGTTCTGGATGCTCTTCTCGCTGGTTTTCTGTTGCAATCGTGTATGGCAACTCAGACGGGAACACTTCGTCCCAATACTGATCTTTGATCAGTTCTGGATGTTCGTGATGCATTTCGTCCACAATCATATACGAAACCTATTTATTGAAAATGTTGTTACATTTTGTTTATAAATCATAATTAACAAATTGGAAATTATTTAAAATAACCATACCTGTAAATCTCTGTCTACAATCCAATTCACTTCGAAGTCATCGTCGTCTTCACCGAATGGGTTTATAAGAGACTCCGCCACTTTTAGCCATCCCATGTAGAAGAAGAATTCTAATGTTGTAAATATCGGAAAATAAAGGTCTATATTACTTATATAGACTGAAGAAGAATGTGATTGCAGCTTGTTATCGATCCATTGGCTACCCAACGCTGAAGTTATAAAATATGAGTAAACAGCGATGGTTACTACCTGAAAAATATCACGGCATGTAGTTCCATTATTTTAACTCTCGCTATATTAATGTGCAATTTTCATTACGGAACACATAAAAAAGTTTTATGAATATTGAGCACGCAAGGGCGTGGTTACTAAGTTTGAATCACAACTCTGGTATTATACGGCCAAACACATTTTTAAAGATGACAAAACATTTGATTTTTATGCTGTTTGAGAACTATTAGAAAGTTACCTGCGTGTAAACTAGAGGAACACTTATAGTGTCGTAGCTGAGTAGAAGCCCAGCCTGACCTCTGAATTTATTTAATTCGTCAATTATTGTCTTGACTGCAAAATCATCACGAATCCGTCCCTCTTTCCGGGCTCTTGTCACTATACTTGTCGCCCAAACTATAGGTAACCTTTAAAACAGCAGTTCTATTAAAAATATATTTCTTTCTTTTATAAATATAAATATATTTTATCATTGTTAATATTACTCATACCAATGTTTTGACGGCTTTGGGAACTTATCATTTAAATTCTCTAAAATTGTCTTTTCATTGTCCAGCAGAAGACCAGCTTCTACCAAATTATCTAGTGTCGGAAATCTTTTCTTAACTCTAGGAGAGATCATAGTTAGCACCATAGTGAGGCAAAGGCATACATAACGTACTATAGTACGACGCATCAACCGACCACGCTCGTCCTGTAAAAGAATATAATATTATGTACTAGCTAGCAGTTCATCCTCGGTTCGCTCGGGTTCGCCTTTAGAAAAATCTATCCCGCGGGAATAGTACATTTTTCCGGGATAAAAGGCCTATGTGCTATTTCAGACTATAATCTATGTATCTCTGTGCCTCATCCAGATCCGATCAGGCATCTGCCGTTCTGACGTGATTGACTAACAAACATCCTTCCGTCTAAACTTTCATATTAATAATATTAGTAACCCTTTTTTTAACTATCTATCCTACTATATAATTAAATCATAATAATATTTTTCTATGTATGTATTTGTGTAGTATTGTATAGGCATTAGGTACAAATGGCAACTACTACAATAATTGCAATTTATTTTATGCAATTTAATTTTATTTACAGCAATTGTACGTTGTTCTATCTATGTAGACTTTTAATATACACAAATGTATAAAATATAACTACTAATGATAAACATATTTTTATATAGGTACTAAAATATGAAATAATAATAACTATGCCGCCACATTCCATTCACTAGTTCTGGGATATTTTTATAATTTTCTACCTATCTCGTTAGATGTTTTTCTTTTATAGCCTAAAAGGTCACCTTAATATTCCCCGAACTATTACTAAATAATATTCACTAAATGCATATATTATGTAAATATAAAAATCGTGTTTTTATACGTTTGTATATATTTATTGTATATGTATAAATAATGTCATTGAACATTTTATTGTTAGGTATATGTATATTTTTATCGCTTCTGAGAATAATTGTATCATTGATTAATGCGAAACTGTACCCGGAAATCACACATATCTACTCTATCTACTAATCACACATACATTTTACTATATAATATACTAGCGTCAGAACGATACTCTGCCCGTATAGTTAATGTACCTACTATATATATATATATATATATATATATATATATATATATATATATATATATATATATATATATATATGTGTATTAATGTTCGATAGCCTTTAACCTACAATAATAAATATGCTACAAGTCCAGGAGTTGCAGAGATGAGCGTGCATAAACAAATAAAAAAAACCAACTTCTCAGCTTTATATTAGTACAGATAATACGTCAATTATACACATTGTAATAACACGTTCAAAAAAATACAATTGATTGGCATATTGAATTAAAGACCATTGTTATATAAAAAAAAAACATTCTTACAATTATTAAATGTTCATGTACATTATTATGCCGATACTAACAGTTGTTTAAATATATTATATCATATAAAAAAAACGAATTATACTCATGTAATATTTAGTAGGTAAGCTATCAAATGATAAGGGGTTGTAAAATAAAAAATTGATATTACGCAAAGATATTCCAACTTTAATAGGCATAATAAATGTAAAGTTACTTTAATGGCCGATTTCACCAATGTCACCTAAGTTTAAGGGATCCCCTAAGCATGGTTAGGGGGCTGTTAGGGGACAGTTTGTGTCACCGACAGTTAGGGGTCACCTAAATGTTAAAATGCCCCTTAAATAAAGGTACTAGAAATACGGGCTCTGACGATGGTAAAACGAAATTTCATTTAGGGGCTAGTTTAGGGGAAATTTTAAGCTAGGGATCCCATACGTAGGTGGTAGCTTATGGAATGTTAGTGACATCGGGCATAAGAAACGTAGTCGAATTGTTGCAAAACTGGCTAATCAATCTGTATTTAGCATTGACCAAAAACTTGTCAACCTCTAGTCTTTAGACTACATCTATTCTTCCTTGTGTACCATACGCCAACTCCTTGAACAACTTCACTTGAACAAGCGTCAAATACCTACATCCAATTAACTCTAGAAAATTAAATCAATTTTTCCTAAAGTGAGTATTTAGTAATTATTTTCCTATCTAGCTTAATGCTACATCCCTCAGGAGCGGAGCATTTTTAGCCAAATAACCACGCAAGCCGAATTGCGGGCAAAAGGTAGTAAAAAGTAAAAACAATAAACGAATTTTAACTTATTTTCAAGTTGAAGAAACGAATAATACTAACAGAATCATCATAATATATGTATGTATTTAAAGATCATCTTACATAATTTCTTAATAAATAAAAAAATGTGTAATCTGGGCCAAGACCAACACTACAGTTTATGGAACATCTAATATATGGATTTATTTAGAAAATTTACACGCAACAGATATTTATTTTATCTGTGCGTCACATAAATCCTGCCTAAACAATCATATAAATTCTAGCAACAGTTTAAATTGTAAAATACCGGATTATATTCAAAACCCACGACACTTACACAATCAAATGTAATCTTGGTACAGACATTCAATCTAGTCAACTAACTTAATTCATTCCTTGAAGAAATAGCATGTTTTTTTTCACAAAACTTCAAACAATTACGTGCAGCAGGTTATAAACAAATATAACTTTGCGTATAGGCCTAAATAATATTTTATATTATTTTTAATATTATTTAGATAGTAAAGTATCATCTTCGTATTTTTTCTTCGATTAACCAATAATTGTTATTTATAATAATTATGAATCTTTAAATTGAGACAATTAGGGCAAGCGCCAATATAATACGAGTATGTCCTGTTAGTTAAATTAAGTATAAATTAAGCTAGACTGATTAGCCAAACATCAATCATCCAAAGGATATATCAGCGCGATTTTTGCCTTTTTTGTTGCCGGTACGATTATAATTGGATAGGATGGATAGGATGTGGATACATACACCCTATCGTCCAACACGTGGGCTATTAAATATTTTTAAGGCAATGTTACTATTGAATTTCAACAAATACCTGAATAGCGCTTATACAGCCAAGTTACAGGTATACCGGTACCACCAGTACCTATAAGCGTTACTGTCCATTCCTATTGAAAGATGTAGTAACAGTTGTTATTTCTATACCAAAACCAAAAAAGACAAATCTGGAGCCTGCTATTTTTTACTTGCCACTATCAGATCATTTCGCGGATCAAAGAATTCAAAATAGTCAAATACCAATTATACAATACTAGCAGAACCCGCGGCTTCGCTAGCGCTTAAACTACAAAAAAAAACTCAAAAAAGGTTAGTTTCGTACAAACTTTCATCACCTATTTTACCCACTTATGGGATGAATTTCAAAAAATGCTAAAACACGTTTTTATTTAATTTTATTGAAGAGCATTAATACCAAGTTTCAAGTAATTCTGATCATATTTTTTTTGGATTCTATTATAACGTGTTTCCCCGTGGGAATAAAATAATCTCCCGCGGTAAAAAGTAGTCTATGTTACTCTCCAGCATTCCAGATTTTGTTATAATTTTACCTATGTACAATCGAAAAATTCCATTTCAGTAGATTTTGATATATTCACGTTTCAACAAAATTCACAACTTCAATAAGTTTTGGTTTGCATTGCGATTTATTTTATATCTTATCTTAAGAACACAAAATATATTTATAAAATTATGATATCACTCGTATGGTTCCATAGAAAAAACAAACGATTTTCTTAGTTATATAATGTAACTGAATTTATATAAAAGATGGCAACGACTGGAATCGAAATTTTATAATAACATATCACTAGTCGATTACATACTATTATTGTCTGCGGTTTTTCACACATGTGTATTTTAATTTAGATAGGAGCCACAAGCCAATCTCCGCGCTTTATGTCAACGATGGCATCATCTTAAGTGAGCTCTAGAATTAGTTCGTCCAATCTACTCATCCGAGGAAAATAAAACTTTATTACAAATTAAAATAGAACACTACAAACAACAAGTATACTACAAAAAAATCCATTCATTTGCTTTTAAGTGCTCCGAGCTGTTTTACTTGAGTTGATACCATTGCTGCTTTTCTGGCATAAAATCGTGATAACAGTACAGCTACGACTGCGAATTTAATTATGTAATAGCAACATCTTTATAAATTATAACCTATATGTTAATCTAACATATGAGCTATATTAGGTACTGTAAAATAGCTTATAAACTAGTTTTTGCGTGACAAAGTAACAAACATACATAGCACTATGTACATCCATCCCATCCATTCTCACAAACTTTTGCGTTTACAATGTTAGTAGGAACTAGGAAGTATGGTACGATAAGCAGTAGGATTAGTCATATTAGTAGGATGTGAATATAAGCATATCGTCCGCGAACTTCTAATATCCCCTAAACTAGCATTTTTGCGCAAAACTTCATTTTATTGCCATCATTTGGCAAAAGCAACATAATACTAACAGCATTTAATTATCTATATTAATGCTATAATAAAAAGGCAGAGTTTTTTTGTTTGTTTGTTTGTTTGATCGCGCTAATGTCAGGAACTACAAATCCGATTTGAAAAATTCTTTTTGCATTACATAGCAATTTATCGAGGAAGGCTATAGGCTATATTATATCATACCTATACTATATAGTTTATCTATTGCATACTAACCGTTAAAACGTACCTAGGGACGAACACAAATTGGGCCTAAAATAATGCTTTATTTGCGAAGGTGTTTTTCTTTTACTGACATGGTGTTAATCTATACTAATATTATAAAGAGGTAAAATTTGTGATATTGTGAGTTTGTGATGTTGTAGGGGGTAATCTCTGTATCTACTGAACCGATTTTCAAAGTTCTTTTACCAATAGAAAGCCACGTTCTTTCTGAGTGTCTTAGGCTATATATTAACCCGAAGAATTAAAAGGCTTTTTCATGGTAGTCAGATTTGCAAAGTAATTCGGAGACGAAACGGTCAAACGAAAACGTTTCTTACGAACGCTGCCTTATCTATAAGAGATATATGATTATGTTCTAGAGAAAAGTTGTAGAGCTTAATAATGCCTACAAAAAAGTCAGCGACAGCATATTATGTCTAACTTTTATACTTACGTCACAAAAAGTAGTATTTTTATATTAAAAAAATAATTTAAATCGGTAGGTCACGTTTATTGGTCATATTATCAGCAATTATGAATTATTTTCAAAATAAGTAAATTTATCGTCTAAAATGTTTAAAACAAAAGACTTTTCCCTTTTACTGCATATAATTTAGACAAATGGTTAAAGAGATAATACAAAATATTCGTAGTTATGGAACCGCGACCGTGTCGTAATATATTGAGTGATGAAGATATTTTTTTATATATCTATAAGATATTTTTTTTTTCATATACAATACTAATACTATACGTCAATCTATCTATACTTATATTATAAAGAGGTAAACTTTATGAGTTTGTGACGTTGTAGGAGGTAATTTCTGGATCTACTAAACCGATTTCGATGAACTTTGGTAAGAATATAGTTTGAGACCCTGGGAAGGACATAGGATATATTTATCCCGGAATTATATATTTTTATCCGAATATTCATATATTTTTATGCCGGAATAATCCCTTAAGGGGATGAAAGTTTGTATGGGGAAGCAAGGCAGAGACGAATCCGAGCGAAGCGAGGGTGAGTCGCTATTTCTTTTCTAAATAAATATGTTAGACAATTTAATCACTTAATTTAGATCAAAACTGGCCTTTACACCATTTAAACAAAAAATCGCGAAAAATATCTTAACGACGCGACGACGACGACGACAGGGGGGGGGGGGGGAATGACAGACGGGAGCGAGGAGGGTCCTAGCATGTGGCGCACTGACACGACTGTAGATACTTATTGTAGGGCTACATACGTATTATATTCCTGAAATATTTAGGTAAATCGAAAACCTTTAAACATTACTCAAGATTCGAATTTACGTTTCACAAAAAAATCCTATAAGAGTTATTATAAATATAACAATGTATTATGGAAGCATCCGCACCTAGGAATGCACCCGGCCGAAGCGATGGTAAGTCACTGGTGATATCATAAAAAGACGTATTACGTCGTATTATCGTACGTATACCAACCAATTACTTATTTGTTTACCAAAATTCTCCACTTTTTTTTTTAATTAATCAATTAGCTTTATGTTCCTTCTGTTAAATTTGTTTGTAAGTAGAAAGATCTCAGAAGTTCACGGACGATATTTGAAAATATCAGATACTTTTAGATATTACCTATCTACATATTTATAAAGTTTATTGAATTTAAATAATATTTTCTTACTTGTCCGTGTATACTGGCTGAAACAAACACAGCAATAGAGTCTGGCCATGGAATGGTTGTGTACTGATTCCACCAGCGGTTCATCACGACAGACACATAAAAACCTAGCACGAAAGACAACGGAATAACATTACCGTGAAAACTGCAATAGTTCACTACTCCTTCGAATGTCCTAAAAGAACGATTAATATAGATGTATTAACTATATTTTTTTAACTTTAATAGAAAGTAAAAAATAAGAAAATACTTTACCTTTTAGATTCTTCATTCAGGAGCAATCGATAAACCAAATTCAGTATGTAATATAATAGTAAAAAAACTAATAAATCCAACCATATTAGTTTATATATACTTCCTCGCCATCTGGAAAAAAAAACATATTACATGTGTAAGAAATAATTATATTTGAAAAAAAAAGGAACGTACTAGTAAATGGCTTATAAGTAAAAGCTAAAAGAATAATTAAAATTAACGTATTTCTTACCAAATTATTCATTATTAATTTATCTACATACTGCTTAAATATGTTCTTATTTTTTACTAGCGGCTCACCCTCGCTTCGCTCGGGTTTACGTTTTAGATAGATATAAATAGTTATTAGCCAGCGTTATATATATATATATATATATATATATATATATATTGTTGATAATATTGACAAATATTGACATTAATATTTATACGATCACTCAATTGCCATCAATGTTTTGCCTTCCCGTAACCTCTCCACTAATACTTAAACTTTATACTATAGTATTAAAGTTCAGCTTGACTTTTAAGTATTATTACAAATCTTTTTTATGGGAGTATAGAAAAGTGTTGTTTTTAGACTTTTTCAGGCAATTTTTTAAATTTTTCACTCCGTAAGAACCATCCTCGTACTTCAAGGAATATTCTAAAAATAGAATTAGCGAAATCGGTTCAGCTGCTCTCGAGATTTGCGCTTACCAACACATTCAACGATTAATTTTTATATTATAGAAATTATTTCTACTGGTTTTATAAGCATTATTCACATCGATCAATTTATTGTTTTATCCTTATTGAATACCAATTATAACATTATTTATTATGTAAGCAAGTTATGTAATGTTTTCTCGATATAATACGAGTAATATGTATATTATATAAGTATACAGGTGCTCAAGATAATGCTAACCTAAAATATTTACGATTCCTATGAAGAACAACTGTTATACTTTCCTTTCATATATGTAGGTACATACGTAAAATAGTTCAAAGATATTTGTTTCTATTTACAGTATATTGTCTAAATTTATATATTATATACGAAAGGAATTTTAGACTTTTTATTATTATTGATATACTAAGTTTAAATTTAGTATGCATAGATATACTAATTAATTGCTTACTTAAGATAAGATTTTTTATTTGATAGGTTTGTATCCAAATTTAAAATTATAAAATGAACTTTATTCGATTAGGTTTTAGGAAAAGCTGAAGCTTTTATAATCACTTTTTTAGTCAGGGTAGAGTCAGTTCGTGAAGCTTTCACCGGCTCTCAATGCAATTTTGCTGGGAAGAGCCGGCGAGATTCCAACAATCATCTATACATATTATAATAAAATTGTAACTAAGCCGAATCTGTACATTAAATATTTTTTGGAAAATCTTATTAAAATAAATATTATTATCGATACAGAGGCCGTATCTATAGTTTTTAGATTTTTGGTCTGTTTGTCTGTCTGTTACCGCATCACAGAAAAAACCACTGGAGGAATTTTGATGAAATTTGGTATGGTGATAGCTGGTTATCCGGGTCAACATATAGGACACTTTTTACCGCGGGAAAAAGTCTCATTTCTGAGAAAAAATACAAAAACTGCAATGTAAGAGTATACTAATATGTAAAACCTAAGAATTTGGTTTTTGGTCATCTGAACGCGAGCGGACAATGCTAGTTTAATAAAAAATTAAATCTGTTTTAAACGGTGTAACATGGTATTTTTAATACATCAAGACAATTCCACTTATTTACACCAACAAGTAACTTTTAAATGTTATGTTTTTCAAGATTAGGAAGGATGATACACATATTATGCCTAGAAACAATAATTACTGATATGTATGATGTTTTTAGACACATACAAATCATCTTTCTTTACGTTTTCGTATATTATGTTATAAACATAATTTTCGCACATGGGTGGAAGATGGCTCAGACGTTCAAGCGAATCATATTTTTATGGTGTCGTGAATCATTAATAGCAAATATTATACAACTGTGGTTGTTAAAATAGAAAGTTCATATGTACATCTATACATATAATAAAATTCTAACTGAGCCGAATCTATAGGTACGTGAAGTATTTTTTAGAAAATCTTATTGAAATAGACATTATTATCGTTTTTAGAATTTTGTCTGTCTGTGTGTCCGCATCACGGAAAAACCACTGGACGGATTTTGATGAAATTTGGTATGATGATAGCTGGTTATCGGGGTCAACGTATAGGATACTTTTTATTACGGGAAAATATCTCATTTCTGAGAAATCTATACTAAAAGTTAAAACGTCGAACCCAAGCGGAGCGAGGGGGAGTCACTAGTATATCATATGTTTTATAGCTGGGTATAGAATTAGCAAATCTCAAGAACTATTCCAACTTGATATTTGTCGTACAAAAGAACCTTCATCAAAGACGTCACGACGTACAAATCAGCTGTCCTATAGGATATTACGTCATCGCACTGTTCGAATACGTTGAGTTGTGGAAAATTAGAATGTAGTGATATTGCAGAAATATATTGTTTTCTATATATAGGTATATTATATAACTGCCTCGGTGGTGTAGTGGCTAGCATGTACGGCTGCACACCCGGAGGTTCTGGGTTCGAGTCCCGGGTCGGGCCAAGTTTAGTTATTGAGTCTTCCTGTATAGTAAGTCTCAGTAACAGCCCGGAGTTGGGAAGTTGGCGGTGTTTCACCCCCTTGCCTCGGAGAGCACGTAAAGCCGTCGGTCCTGCGCCTTAACTCTCACCGGTCGTGTCGAGTGGTCGTCCCACCAGAGTATGAGAGTGATAGGAATGGAGAGTGCACTTGTGTCTGCGCGTACACTTGAGCATTATAATATCTCCTGCGCAGTTGGCTAATCTCATTGAGATTGGCCGCCGTGGCCGGAATCGGCTAGGAGAACATCATCATCATATGTATACTAAGGTTAAAAATAATTATTTTTAAAATTTTCGAATCTATAATCTACGGGTAATCAGCGGCTAAGCTCTCGTATTAGTAGGTAATTCATTCAATCCGCAACCATTAAACACGGTTCATTTTACATAGAAGTGCATTCTACGTGCCTTCGAAATTCTTGATCCCTGGACCCTACTTCGTAACAAAGTCTTATTTGTGTTTTACCTATTATAATAATTATTTTCTATGAAACGGTACCTGTAATTATGGATGTGTGTTTTTTTGTAAACTTCATGAAAAAAAAGCTAACAACCTAAAGAATTACGATTGTAATTCAACTTGTTTTTTTTTTTAATATTGAGGGAAAAATGTGTTTATTCTCTTGTATAAGTTAAACGTTTTTAAATCGCACTCAGCTATTCTCTGTTATTTATAAAACTTGTTTAATTATGTTGAGTTTTGGCAGAATAGCATTTGTGATTCATTTTGCGCGATCTGAAAATTATTTTAAAACATCAACGCCCGAAAAAAGTTTACAACTAAATAGAAAAAATCGCAAAATTTTTGGAGATTTGGTGTTTAGTTATTATTTATTAATTATACGCTGTATGTTTCCCAATGATAAATAAATAAATTCTAGTGATATTCTAATTATTATATAGATAATGTTTGATGAAGTGAAATCAAAAAAAATAAAATTAAAACCTACATCATAGTTTACACAGAATAAAGCCAAAAAGTTATGATCTCCCTGGGGTTTCTAGTTTCAATATTCCCAACAAAGGTATCGATTTCGATCATCGTATTTGTCATGCTTCTTTAGATTTAATGAATATTTTGTAGGTACATATGCAATATTTATTATACTATGATGATGATATGATGATAATGATGATATGATGATAATAATGCCAGATGCCAGTTCAATTGGTGTATAATTTTAAATTCTTAATTAATTGATCCATTATTAGAAAGTAAAATTAAAGATTAAATTCATTTTTCTACTAGCGACCTTAGATACGAGTAGCTGAATACTTGGACAATATGTGAAATTTGTTGAT
This sequence comes from Brenthis ino, assembly GCA_921882275.1. Taxonomy (NCBI): domain Eukaryota; kingdom Metazoa; phylum Arthropoda; class Insecta; order Lepidoptera; family Nymphalidae; genus Brenthis; species Brenthis ino. The sequence continues at coordinate 31,744,626 of OV170222.1, read as the reverse complement.
CTTTACAGATAAATAAAATTTGAAGTGTCTGTTTGTAATGTCAAAATAACAGCGTTTTACTAAATGCATATGAAATAATATACGGTACTTATAAGAAAAACATTTTTTTTTTAATTTTTGTCTGTCTGTCTGTTTGGATAATCTCTGAAAGGGCTGGACTGATTTTAACTGGGACTTTCACTGGATGATAGCTGATGTAATAGGGTAACATGGGCTACTTTTATTTTAGAAAAAGAATTAGGGTTCCACGCAAATAATTTAAAACGCAGGTCGCTATATTATAATATAATATTATAATCTATTTATTCCATACTAACTGTTAAAACGTACCTAGGGACGAACCCCAGCGAAGCCAGGGTGAGTCGCTAGTTTAATATATGTAATAACTTGACTTCTTCTTTACCAAACACCTATGTGTCGTGGGGTCGGCATAGTACATACTACATATGCCTTTCCTCCATTTAGCTCACATAAATACACTCTGGATATCTTATGGAGCCAAGTTGATTACTATCACTGTGGGGAAGTTCGTTAACCCTAAATATATAGTTTTAAGTTATAATAAAGAATATACGATACAATCTTTAATATTGGTAACAGATAATTTAATTTTAGGATAAGAACAATGCACATAAAATATTATGAAAATTGAAAACCAACAGCCATTGTTTTTCAATTTATTGCCACTTTATGCAAAAACGGTTTTTTATATATTTTATATCAGATATGAATACCAAGAATAGTTAGATTTGGTGTTGCATAAATTTTTGTAGCCTGAAATAAAAATGCAATAGAACCAGATAAAAGAAACACATTATTTGGTGCATTTGAATAATTAATATCCCTTGCCTGGCAACCATCAAACTAAACATTTGTAGCCCTTGTTTATACCCCAAAACTTTACAACAATCGCTGACTTACTACCATTTGTATTTCTTTTTTTTTACAACAACAAAGCTATGGATAATACTTTCTTAGATTTACGCGAATGTCTGACATTATTAAATAATACTATCTTTTCGGATTATTTCGCGGATTTATTTTCATTTTTTTATTTTCATCCATGGTCTCTCCCGTGACCATGCTGTAAAGCATTCGAAACGTCGGGAACCAAAAATCAAAATAAATCCGCGAAATAATCCGAAAAGATAGTTTTATTTAATAAAGCTATGGATATAGAAAATGTGACACTGTTTTGTTATATGATTAACGAGTAAATATAGAGCGAGGACTTCATCATGTATAAAATAGATTTAAAAAAATGTATTTTGGCGGACTAAAGCGACGCTAAAAAATTCGTTGTAACAAAAATCAAAAAAGGGGGTAAACCTATCTATTTTTATGTATGTACAATTTGTTCTCCGATTGCTCGGAAACCGCTCAACCTATCTAAATAATGTTTACAATATCGAATCTTCTTGGTATAACTTAAAACTACGTAATATTTAGCCGTAAATCGTTTAGTTTTCATCATAATACAATGTGACCTAGCTTGTGAGGACTATGCCGGCCCATGGTCTCAGGTATAACTCAACCAAGAGCGAACTCCTAGTTTTTAAAGCAGAAAATAAAAGTTATGATACTGTTCCACCCGTCTTCTTAGGAGTGTCGCTCCTAGTGAGTTACACGGTTTAAGTACCTCGGACACTGGGTAACTGATGATGAAGATATGGAGAGAGAACGCAGAGCGCTAGCAGTTAGGTGTAACATGCTGGCCTGTATGTTCGCACTATGTACAAGAGAAGTTAAAATAACATTCTTTAGAGCGTATTGTCAGTCCATGTACACGTGTGCTCTATGGGTCAGTTATACGCAGAGGTCGTATAGCACTCTGCGTATCCAATACAATAACGCCTTCCAGGTAATGCTGGGGCTACCGCGTTTTTGCAATGCTTCGGGGATGTTCGCGAGTGCTGGTGTGCCGGACTCTTACGGCCTGTCCGCACTGCGATATTTCACCGCACGTTTTTATTCTCGCAATTCTGTAACACATTGAATCTTATAGGAGTATCCGCACTGGCGGTTAAAAATTCACGCGGAAAAAAAATCTGTGATTTGATGCAAATTGAACGCGATGCGGCGCGGATTATTTCCGCGCGAATGTTTTGTACAGTATATAATATGTATGGCTATGGCCGCACTGCGAAATAAAATTCGCGCGTTTCGCTCAGTCGTGCACCGACGCTATTGGTTTATCGAATGATTTTGTAGTCATTCTGTAATATCCGAAAAACTTTGTACTGTATTTTCGCAGCTCTTGATATTTAATGTAGAAAAACATCATTTTAGATTACTAAAATGTCTCAGTAGATATAGTAGATTTATCATTTTAGACATTTGTCTCAGTCGGGAACTGCATCAAACTGACAAAAATTGTACGAAATTTTATTCGCAGTGCGTAATAAGTACAATTTCGATCACGGAATATAATACGTGAGAATAAAAATCGCGCGGTGATATATCGCAGTGCGGACAGGGCCTTACGCGTTATAGTCCAAGATCCCAGGGCCGCCAGACGTCCTTCCTACCCACAGAGGCATTAAAATTGAGTTTAGGGGATGATTGGCTCCTTGGATCGGTCTGTCTTCTTGTAAAAGGTTTTAAAATAGTTGTCTGTCGAACATATATAAAAATGGAGCATCAGAATTTACGTGAAGTTAAGTAATTACTTTGGGACCTTTAAAGCGTCTGCAAAGCAATACGGCCGACGGAAAGTGTCTGAGAGTATTGACGACTTATTTTTAACGATATTGTCTAAAATATACGTGAAAATCAGCTTGGAGAATGTACGTGAGGTAAGTAATCTTTTGAGGTACCTTGATTACCTGATACCTGGAAATTGGCCGTCTCACCAAGCTAGCGGGTAGGCATGCGATCTTAGTACATACTAACACTACCCAATCATCTACATTTCGTTCGTCAGAAAATACGTGATCGCCCCTGGGATCTTGCTCTATTAGTAAGATCACGAACAGCGTCCCTGATGCGGCGAGTGCGCGATAGCCCCAATAACTTTGTAGGCACTGCCACTGTGGCTTATAGTAGGGGAGCCCAAGAGGGGATTTTTGTAGTTACTCAAGCGCGGCAGATTAACATAAAAGAGGTTACCTTGCACTCTATTGAGTACGTTCACCATAATATAAGTCTTATAAGAAATTAATTAAATTTCTAAGAAATCTATTGTTAACTGTAACGCCGGCGTGTCCGCGGTCGTGGAGGGATTATATTAATATGATCATGGATGCGTACGATGCGTGAACAAAGGAGCTATTAGGTAGCAAAAAAAATATATCCATATAATAAAATTCTAACTAAGCCTTTTTTTAGCTGTCTGTCTGTATTTCTGTTACCGCATCACAGAAAAACCACTGGAGGGATTTTTATGTTTGGTATGGTGATAGCTGGTTATCCGGGTCAACATATAGGGTACTTTTTACCACGGGAAAATATGTCATTCCTGAGAAAAAATGCAAAAACTGCAATGTAAAAGTATACTAATCTGTAAAACCTAAGAATTTGGTTTTTGATCATCTGAACGCAGGCGGGGCCGCGGGCAATGCTAGTAAACTATAAAAATCGGACAAGTGCGAGTTATTGATTTTCGTAGAAAGAGAACTCTAACATAATTTCAATGAACATAAATCAATCAATGTATAGAATTATGTAATTTCCATTTAATAAATGATTTTATAAATATATATCTGTTACCTATACTTTGATTTTTATTATATATCGGTTAAAAATATGTTTTAAGTAATAAAAACTGGTTGGATATAGTAGTAAGTTAAAGTAGGTCAGGTGATATTTTGCTAAGTTTTCCCGATTAAGTAATTACTCACGATAGAAATTGTTTTGCAACCCGACTACCCAAGGAGGATGAGGTTTTTCGAGACTATATTTTTATATGTATGTACCTGTTTATTTCTTTGGTACACTCTGTAGCATAAATGGTTTGCTTGATTTTAACTTATGAGATACAAACAATTTTTCTATATCACGAGATATTGAGCAGACGATAGACACGATAAAATTACGTAGAATAGAGAATGACACCGAGGGTTCCATATGAAAGTTAAAAATAAAGTAAATGATGTTTCATATCATACGTAAGGTGGATGATTAATCCCTCCACGACCGCGGACACGACGGCGTTACAATTAACAATAGATTTCTTAGAAATTTAATTAATTTCTTAGAAATTTACTTGGAAGTGTTAAAAGCATGCATGGAAAATAAATTATTTCTTGTAACAGTTCAGTTTTCTCAAATCATAATTCGGGGATTCTACGGTTTTTACTTCTTACGGCGCGGCGCCACGATTTAAAAGCGGATTTCTATAAATCTCGACGAAATGAGACGAAAAGGAAGAATAACATTTTGGATATCTCACTTAATTTTGAGATATCGATACTGAAAAACCGAATAATAAAAGATGCTTTACCTTGTTTGACGGAATTCGATATAAAACGAAAAATATAAATATATTTTTTCGATATATGAACTACTTTTCGACATATCGATACATATTCGAAAATCTAAAAGAATGAAAATATTTTATATTTGTGAATGAGGAAATTGTTTAAATCACTAGTGAAATTATAATTTAACGGAGTTACATAGTTATATATTCAATCGTTTTTCCTTTTCTTACAAAATCACGAGACATTTTTAGGTATACATTATAATAAAATTGTAAATAAGCCGAATCTGTACATTAAATATTTTTTGGAAAATCTTATTGAAATAGACATTATTATCGACACATAGGCCGAATCTATAGTTTTTAGAATTTTTGTGTGTCTGTTACCGCATCACGAGGAAACTACTGGACAGATTTTGATGAAGTTTTGTATGGTTATAGCTGGTAGTCCGGGTCAACATATAGGATACTTTTCCAGCGGAAAAGTATTTCATCTTTGAGAAATCTATACAAAACGTTAAAACTAAGTAGGGACGAACCCGAGAGAAGCGAGGGTGAGTCGCTAGTGTATTATAATTTCCGTCACCTTATGAACCGTAGTCTTGCTCATAATTCTAATATTTCAATAACAACATCTTCACACCAAAACTCACCTATTTAAAACTTTTAAAAATGTTCCAAAACCTCTACAAGTTGCAACTTCACCGGTGTATGTTACGGTCATACTTTTAAATATTTAAAAATTGTTATAAAATTTAAATATATAGTAATATCACAGAATATTATTTGATTGTGAAAAATACTTTTTTAAACGTAAATTAACTAAGCACATAATCTGTCACTTGTTTTCATTATCTCCCTTTTTAATTTTGTTTTTCTTATATGAAAATGAAGCTATTTTGCACATCAACGTATTTATTGACGTATAATTTAAGATAAACACTACAAAAACTATAAAAACACAGATTTGTTTTGTCCAGCACCACCAACAATCACATCAAAACAACGCCGCATTGCAGACTGTTTTACAAACGAAACTTAAATAATAGTGCAGAGTTGCAGACTGCAGAGAAAAGGGTTACAATATACTCTATGGTGCAGACTCAGAGACCAGAGTGCTAACTAATCACATTCTTTTAAATATTAACTAGAGTATAACCATAGACTAAGTAAGAATAACAATTGACCATAGATGCATAAATAATATATAAAATATACTGGCACCACACTAGTCCACGCATCCATTTTTCAGTTATCTGAACATGGGGAAGAGTTTTGCCTTTTTCTCCCGCCAGATGGCACAGTCCCTATGACAGTTCTATCGAATTGCCTTAGAAATTTACATATATGGCTAACGCTGGCTCAACTTTATGAGATAGATCAAAACATTGTACGAGTACAAGAAAATTGTAAATCTTAAAAAGGTCGATATAAAAGTTCTCAATAGTATATGTCTAGCTCCTAAGATACACGCTATAACTATTTTCATTATTATATTTTAACTGTTTTATTACGTTATTTATTCTGTATACGTTACGTATACGTTATTTATTCTATCTATAAATATAATAAAACTGTAGAGGTCGAATGTCTTTACATAAAAAAAACATGCTAAAAACCGAGTCAGTTATCTTCTTACATCCCGTAAGAAGAAAAATAGAACAAATCCAGATTTTTTCATTTTTTTTTGTTTCTCTGTCTGTTTGTCTGTTTGTACAGGCTAATCTCCGAAACTATTGGTCCGATTTAAATGAAATTTTGCATGGTCATACCTTATATCCCCGGTCAACATGTAAGATACTTTTCACTCCGAAAAATTAAAGAGTTCCCGTGGGATAGTTAAAAAACTATAGTATCTTATACAGCTTAGTACACAACAACTTATGCACCTAATTTAGTAAAATTTAACATTCTGATACCTTATATTGCCGATCAAACAACAGATTACTTTCATCCCAAAAAAATGAACGGTTCCCGTGGGAACTAATAGATCTCTATTAGTGTTCTTCTAGAGGCGAACCCGAGCGAAGCGAGGGTGAGCCACTAGTTATATAAATAAAATATAAACAAATATTACTAACGATATTGTTAATAAAATTATGATCAATGTCACCTTGAAGAAAAAGCACTTCTTATATTTTCTGTTAATGACTTGTATCCTTGCGCGCATCACGCCAAAGCAGTACTTTTCAAAATGCTCGATTGAGCGAAGCGTTGCTGTAGTTGGAACATCCGAAGTTAGAATTATGCCGCATAATGCGCTTTAGTGCTCTAATTAGAAAATAGGGTATAATTCTTTGGCCGATGACGCAAAGAGTACAGCACGATTTACATCACTTGAAAAATTTTGAGGCAAATTTGGAATGAAGAATAAAGTAATGACGCATCCTTTAGTTCATATATGGATACTTTCTCCGTGATTTTAACATTAGGACGTTTTGATTTCTACTTTTCTAGGGCTTTTGCAGCACAAATGAAATTTTGGTTTGATTTCAAAACTTGAGATAAAAGTTCTCAAGCACTGTACTTAGAAGCAAGCCCCATTTTATTAAAAACATATTAAAAGAGGCAGTCGTGGGGACTGCTGACTAAAGTGAAAACTTATAACTATAGAATAACTGTTTTCTTTTCTATTTTTTTATATGAATTTTAGTATGAAAGATTGATTATTCGCAGACGCAAAGAGGGTTGATATCAGGCAGCTGGGTTTTACAACTTTTGCAAAGCCGATTAGCAGTACGGAAAATGTTACTATACTGAAACTGCGCCGGATACAAGTAATTTGGAAATGTACATATGATGATGATTATACGAATAATAAAACACTCCGGGCAATAATTATTTAGATTTTGATATAGTTTATTTATAAATCAAAACTAATGTCGTTGCGCGTCACCACTCGCCAGTCTGCGTCAGCAGCCAGAGTCCAGGCCAGACCACAGAATCCTTTTACTCAGAGAGGACCAGACTGCGTGGAGCGTCGACACGTCACATCATCACATGTCACACGTAGTATGTCCGGCCCATAAGTTTTGCCTCTACCAAAAATCGCTCAACGCGGCTAAAAAAATTTGTACTTTTGTACTTAAATTTCGGAAAAAATTTTTAATCTATCTGTAGTTTCATTATCCAAATATTTTATTTAGGCTTAAGATATATTTCTATTCAACCCTTTTTAATGTCCCACTGCTGAGCACGGGCCTCCCTTCAATTCGAGGGGGATCAGGCCATAGTCTACCACTTGGTCCTTTCAGACATGCAAGTTTCCTCACGATATTTTCATTCATCGTAAGGCAATCACTAATCATATTAGAAATGATCCGCACATGAAAATATCAGGAGTGCGAGACCCGGTATTTGAACTCGCTTCACTCAGTTGCCCAAGCAAGCGCGTTACCACTGGGCTACCACTGCCTTATGTAAGATATATTTACCATTTATGAATTATGGATATTTAGGCTTAATAGAGATGGGTCAAGTGGTTAACTGAGCTTAACGCTAAAGTTCGAAATAAGTATTTTATCACCAAACCAAATGAATGGATAAATTTCCGTTAGGTTCGATTAAATTTAAAGAGTTAAAAGTATTCTTCATATCTACTTTAAGCAATACAAGAGATCTTCACTTACTCACCCTATAAAATAAATCTATAAATGGCATGTACTGCTGCTTCGTAACATCCTTTTTTATCAAAGTCATGTTCCATATTATGATGTGTTACACGATTGTGGCGCCTCCACCGGTTGGTTCCCAATAAGATCCATAACGACGGTATTTTATAGTTTTATACTATATAATCTGTGTAAAAAAATAAAAAAATCAGAAATGCCAAAATGGCTGAACAAAAGTTTGCGTTGTAAAATTTTGTGATTGTGATTGTTTTAGTCGCTAAAGTATACTATAAAACCATTAAGATAGCAATTTTTAAATAATGAGACATTTATCTTAAATACTTTCACTGTCTTTTATGAAAGATTTGTTTTTAACTATGAGCGACGTTTCCAATATTGAGACGACTCCAGCGTCGGAGAAGCCGGTCAAAGAAAACGATGATGTCCAATTCCCGCCCTTCCCTGGTAGACAAACAAAATATACCGCTACCATTTATAACTTTTAATTAATACTTTTCATGTAGTTCCTAACTAAATCAAGTTTCTAGTTATTTTTAAGCTGGATAATATTTCTGCTATAAACAGTATATAATTTTTGTGAGAATAATTGCATTGAGCATTCTCACTCAATGTTGTCATAATATTATTATTAATGCAAGAAGAATTTTGAATTTATTGTTTTGATAATAGAAAAATATTAAGCTTTTGTTATTTAATATGTTTTGTCAATAAAACTTAAGTTTTTAAATTTAAACATTTAAGATAAACCTTAACTAAAAATATTAATAATTTGATTTCAATAGAACCAGGAGATGATGACTTTGAAGATGATATACCAGAAGAAGAGAGAAATTATTACAAAAATAAATTTAAAGGTAATTTTTCTACATTTTTATAATTAATGTTTATGTAGTCCTTAATAGTAAATGTATAATTCTATTTTTGCCTGCTTGTTATGTTAAGATTTAAATATGTATAGCTTTGTATTAAAAATTGAATTGCCTCAAAATATATTTAATTTTAGTTAAACAGTAACATAACATATGGACTTATTTATTGTATATGCCACATTTTACTTAAATTTCCTTTTTTTTATCTCAACATAATTTATTTTAGTATTTGCTTGTATCAAATTTTTGTAACTACATATTTATTTAAATAAATATTGCATTGTTTTCAGATTTAAATACTGTAACAAGTTTGAGGTTGCATTGTTCAGCTTGTGATCGACATTTGGGTTGTTCTGCTCGCAATGATGCTAAAATGCGTCCTCATCCCATGCTTCGTACTTTAGTATGCCACACTTGTCACACTTTTTACAATAGTGGGGAATTTGAAAAAGGTGATGATGGATCAGAACTGTATTGTCGATGGTGTGGCCAGGGTGGCCAAGTTTACTGTTGCTCGGATTGTCCTCATGTATTTTGTGCAGTATGTATTCCTATCACATTATATTGGACTAAGATCCAGCTGCGAGATTGCTACGTTCATCGAGTATCAATAGTATGTATCAGTAATCAAAATCAATTTTATATATACAATAATAAAAGGGACTATATGTTTTGGCCGGGTTGCCTATTAAAATGTGCCCGCTAGTATTTTTATTTAAATTAACCCTTAACGACTGACATGTCATTTTGTGACACTACTACTGACATATGTATAATATATGTCTGCCAATTTGAAGAACTCTGGTGTATTGGTCAAGTGTATTTAGTGTAATTATTGTTTTATATTCACTCAAGCATATTTAATACAAAGCAGGAATATTAAAAAAAACAGTAATAGAAAAATATTTATTAATGAACAACCTTAGTACTTAATGAAATTAAATGAATATATTTTTTTAAATAAGCAAAAAATATCTTTAATAATAGGGACTTAAATATTTATTTTTCTTATGTACTAAGGATGGCCTTAATTAGAAAAAGAAAACACAATTGCAAGAGTTATAAAAATTAGGCACTTTTTAATAATAGTTAATAGTTATTGCAGGTCGGCTTAGAGCACTAAGCAGACTGGTTTATTGCATGGTGGACTTCCATTCCGGGCTTAGCGACGTTTCAACTTGAATCATTTGTAGTAATTCTTACTGGTTTCAAATCTCTGAATTTCAGTGCATGGTTGACCGGTTTCAATTGGTCTCTCTATCTTTACCTAAGATACGACTAATGAGATACCGAGAACTAACTAAAGCTCTTCCAAGATTATTTATGAACACTAGGCGATCAGAAGAATAAATATTTAAAATTATAAATAATAATACATTCTGCGGCATTGAGATACATCACTTTCGGTAGCTGTATCTATCTATACATATAATAAAATTGTAACTAAGCCGAATCTGTACATTAAATATTTTTTGGAAAATCTTATTGAAATAGACATTATCATCGATATAGAGGCCGAATCTATAGTTTTTTGAATTTTTGTCTGTCTGTTACCACATCACAGAAAAACGACTGGATGGATTTTGATGAAATTTGGTATGGTGATAGCTGGTTATCCGGGTCAACATATAGGATACTTTTTACTGCGGGAAAATATCTCATTTCTGAGAAAAAATACAAAAACTGCAATGTAAGAGTATACTAATATGTAAAACCTAAGAATTTGGTTTTTGGTCATCTGAATGCGGGCGGAGCCGCGGGCAATGCTAGTTTACTATAAATCGCTTACCTGGATGCCAGATTGCCGTACTTCAGAATCAGTTAGGCTAGCAAAATGTAACAATGGAATGTCACCTTAAGAAGAGTTAGAATCCAAAGCGCAAACAGGAACCTCTTCGTCATCACAATATTCGTTTTCCGAAGTAACAACGCGGTCCAACTAATTAAATGTAGTCACTTTCATCCGCCGACGATTCGTCAGATTGACGAAGCCAACGCTCGATAATTTCTTCGTTATTTACACTGCTAACTTGAATTCGTTGTATTTTAGATTAGTTTTAGATGTTTCGGAAGAAGAATTATACAGCTTGTATTTAATTTTATTCAGATACAAACATTTAATTAAAAAATTCGCACTCGCACTGACCCTATGTACAACATACGTCAAGTCATCGAAATATTGAAATCACCTGCTTATGGCACGTGCCATTTACCCGCTCACCCCTCTCGCACACGCGTCTCTGATGATTACGATGCTACCAAAAAGGATTTCTAAAAATTTCCCGCGCAAAATGAAGTTTTGAACGAAAAAGTATTTAGGTGACGTACCACATGCGTACGTCAGTGGTTAAGGGTTAATAAATTGCCTTTGTTGAACAAAATCGATGAATTGTTATTAAATTAAATTATACTCCATTTCACAGAAATATGCGTAGAGAAATTGAAAAGTGATAGCTGCCTTTGCGCACTTGGCCACAACCTCTACGCAGCCAGGTGTAAGCAGGTAACATTTTTTTACATTTACATTCATGGCGTATATTCATTATTTATATTATAAAGTAAAGCTGATTTTTTTTCTGTGCGTGATAGACTATCTCTGTTGTAAAAGTGGCCGCAAATAGGGGTTGCCAGCTATTAAGGATTTTTTTGTTACATTTATACGATCATGGCGTATATTCATAATTTATATAATATCAAATTAAAAGCTATTTTTTGTCTGTGCATGATAAAATGTCTCTGCCTGTTAAACTGGCCGCAAATAGGGGTTACTAGTGGTTAAAAATATATTAGCTTCATCGGTTGTCATTCTAACCGTGTTGTTTTCGAGCTTAATGCACAACGTTTTATTTAACGTTACGTATAATTACGATTGTTCAAGTAAAGCTTGAATTAAATAAAGCGTGTGTGTGTGTGTACTTATGTACGCACGTAAGAAGTTATACTTCTTTGGCGTAACAGAACAAAAATAGCTAAAGATTTTGATCCCGTATGCCACAATTCTGTTTGTAAAAGGAATGATAAATTAATAAATATAATTAAATGAGTTAGGCATATTACAATAATATATTTATAGAATTCCATTAAAGAATATAATATTATATATCATTTGTCAGACAATAACAACGGTTACCATAGCAACAAACAGTTAACTACGCGCTAACTCTCTTTCACTTTAATTTCTCTTTCACTTTAATTTATCTTTAACTGCTAGTACCCCCTTATCAACCGACTTCAAAAAGGAGGAGGTTCTCAATTCGAATGTATGTTTTTTTTTTGGTCATTTATAGATTTGGACAATTTTTGTTTTGTTTGAAAGGGTATACTTCCAGATTGGTCCCATTTAAATTTCAAAAAAAAATACCACCCCTAAGGGTGGAAAATCAACTAATGATGAATTTAACCTACTTCTAATTGTCATATTGACTTGAAACTTTGCAAGTATTTCTATTTCCGTTGATAGTACAGTGGTTCGGGGTTGTTGACCTGATCTGATGGCAAGGCCAGAAGGTGGATAGGTGGAACTAACAAAAAACCGATTTCAAACAAAAGCACTAAAAAGTAAAAAATAACTGATTGGTAGTTTTCATTTACTATACATACCTAATCAAATATTTTCGAAATCGGTGCCAGCCCATACAGAGCAAAGCACACCGACTTCGAAAATCTTTGATTTATGTATAGTAAATGAAAACTACCGCTTTTGTTTGAAGTCGGTTTTTATTTTTTTGTTAAAAAGTTTTTATTTGCTGTCACTTTTACATAGGCAGAGGTATTTTATCATGCACAAAATAAAAGGATTAAATTTGTTATATATAAATGATGAATATACGTCATGAACCTATAAATGTAACAAACAAATCTTTAATAGCTGGCAACCCCTATTTGCGGCCACTTTTACATAGTGATAGGCAGAGGTAGTTTATCAGGTACAGAAAAAGGCTAGCTTTAATTTGATGTATAAATAATGAATATACGCCATGAACGTGTAAATGTAACAAAATGTTACCTTCTTACACCTGGCTGCGTAGAGGTTGTGGCCAAGTGCGCAAAGGCAGCTATCACTTTTCAATCTCTCTACGCATATTTCTGTGAAGTGGAATATAATTGTTTTTAATAACAAGTGCATCGATTTTGTTCCTAAAAGTCAATATTATTAATTTAATTAAAAATACTAGCGCGCACATTTTAATAGACAACCCGGCCAAAACATATTGTACAATAATAATATTGTATATAAAAAAATGATTTTGATTAAATACTTGATGAACATAGCAGTCTTACAGCTGGAACTTGATCCATATTAGTTTTAATTTTATGGCATTTATTTTCTTGTTTTAGAAATGTGTAAAAAGAAATTTGGGTAACCCAAAAATTAAGGAAATAGAAGAAGCAGATGACTGGAAATGTTTTAAGTGTAACAATAGATGTTTGTGGGACTTACGGGCCACATGTTGGGCAGTACTTCGTTATTGTGATTTAAAATCAAAGTTAGTATTTCCATTAGTAATATTATAAAAACTTTTATGGGGTGACAAGGAGATATTATTTTACATTTGCAATACCTCCGTAAGTAAAGTATTAACTTAAACTTTAGAGAAAGCATTTGATTTCTATCAATATATAAATTAAAATAAACGATTTCTTATATTGTATACCACATAAGTAAGGCGAGTATATAATTTACGAAAAATTTACAAATGTATTGTGGATATGCTTAGTTAATGAAGTTAAAAATTTGTTGGTTCGTCAGATAAAATACTATAGTATATATTACAAAATCAAAATAAACTGAAGAATCTTTAAAAAAATTAATCCACCACAGATTGTTTAATGTTAAATTATCTATCAGAGCAAGTCAGAAATTCATTTGTAATTCGACAAATACTTAATGGAATTAATATTTGTTTGATATTAAATATTAAAATCTATATATACTATGTATGTCGCAGTCAAGAGGATGATTGGTGCCTAAATTTAGTATTTAAACATATATTATTTAAATTATTAAAATTATAATTTTTTTTCTATTAGAATTACATTTGTGACTCAAGACCCAATATTAAAAGAAGCATATCAAAAACACTGTGCTATAGATCATTCCGAATGCTGCAGAAATAAATTTAGGCGAAAAGAAATAAAAAAGAAAGAATTGGAACCAGCTCCTAAAAAAGGGTTAACAGATTCTATAATATCCAAAATACCACCAACAATACAGGTAAAATAACCTAAATATTCCATAATTTTTAGTTAAATGATTGTTATTGTGAATCATACAAAATTATTTATTGAATAAAACTAACTGTCTTTTACATTTTTTTTAAATATACACTTGTAGGTGAAAAAATTTGCTTCTATTAGTATGGAGGAGTCACCAAAACTAGAAAAGAAGGCACAAAAGCGTCCAGCTAGCCCAAAAAATAAAGCTATATTCATTAAAAATCCTATAGCCATATCAACTAAAGGAGTAAACCATATGGGCATACCCACACTGCCAAAAAAAGTTAGAGTAAGTAGTATATGAATTAATTGGCTAAATACTTGTATAATAGAAAGAAACTTAATTAATTTAATGGTAATACTTTATTTAGATGCCAAATTCTGCTGTTATAAACCCAGTGAGATTCAACAATGACAGAAAAATGCAGCAAAACTTCAACACCTACACAAGGATAAGACCGAAGGCAGCGGGTACTCCTATGTCGATAATGTTCAATGGCTTCAACAACGCTGCGACATATAACAACGACAATATAAATTTGTCACTGGAAAGTTTGACACAGGTATATTCTGTTAATTTATTACTATTTGAATTTCTGTTTGGATAAAGCCACTAAACATTATGATGGCTACTTTGCCTAAGTGGCTGTTAAAATGCGCAGGCAATTCTGTCATGATCTGAGTGTTAGATTATTCTATGAAAGGTTACAATTTTTCTTTTACAAAACTAGTTTTGTTTGTTGGCTTTACGCAACTCAGATATACTTAGGTCTTATGTATGATGAAAGAAATAGACTCATTACTTCGTTATGCGTTTCCTGTGGTTGTTGATATAGTGCAGCAATTCCCGTTAAATAAATGCGAATATCCGCGCCGTGCAGGAATAGAATCTTTGACTCGCAACTCCATATGTAACGCCAATCATACGCATTGCGCCGCTGTGAGATTATTTGATTTCAGAAAAAGTAATTATTTAGACGTGATAATTTTTGCCTTAGCTATAACATAGTATAAATTTCCCAAGTAACTAATACCTACTTCATAAAACTTGAACACTAACTGACCGATATACAACGCGAATTTAATACCAAATTTTTGACACAAGTTTTTTATGAGAAGTTAGCCTAAGGGAATTTTTAAGTATCTAAGTGGTAAACATATGTTTGTGCTATATACAAATTATTATATACAGTAGATGTAAATTTAAAGTATGAAGTTTAATTAATATCATTAATAGATATCAAATAGTAGTCTAAAGTTATATTAGTGTTATATATTATATTGGTATTAAAATGTTATACTACTTTAAAAAGATTTTTAATCATTTCTAAACTAGGGCTTAGATATTTCTGCTGTGGCAGCAATGGCGGGGGGCAGCTCTCTCGATGACGATGTAGTCTGTACACCCGACTTCCCTTTGGAGCCATTGTGTGAGGTACAGAAAGATTTTATTATAATTCTATTTCTTGAATGTGCATTTATGTATTACAAGCTTGTATTTAACTTACAATGTTTGTGTGTTCGGGTCAAATCTCACAATGGAATTTAAAGCAGTTATACTCAACTGAATGAGCTAAAATTTTGCATACACGTTGAGTTTGGATGACAATGTAGGGTTAGCTATGTGACGTCATTCAAATCAAATATGGCGGACTCCCGAAGATGGCGAATTATGTTTTTTTATGGATATGAATGATGATATGGATATGAGGAATGAGAGGGTTTGCTCAGAAGAATATGAATAAAAAGTTAATTTATAAAAAAGTAGCATTTTTTTTTTACTTTAATAAGAAGAAAATAAACTTTAAATTAAATTAAACCCAACAATTTAATATATTACACAATTTATATGATATAAAAGCTTGTCGCGCGTTTTACCTGTGTAGATAAACAAGAATACAATATGTAACTTGATCTTAACATAAATAATTTTAAGAAAAGGATTAAAGTTTTTTTATAAAAATGATATAATATCCACTTAATATTTCAATTTTGTAAATATAATAGGAACCTACATGGATTACAAAACTAGCTAATACTGCGTATAGTGTGCCGCAGTTCGTATATTAATTCGATATAATGATAACATTCAGGTGACTGAAGACAACGGCGACGACGACGTGCAGTGCATGACGCCGGGGCCCGTGGTCGCCCCCAAGTCCTCCACGCCCTTCCTGGCCATCCGCGCCACCAGCACGCTGCCCGACCTCAGCCCCGAGAACATCGTGCAGATGACGGACAACGACGTCACCGTCAACGCGAACACGGGCGGCCTGAAGTTCAGGGTGGACCCGCAGACACTCTCCTCCAACAAGATGTACCGCCTCCCCGATGGTCGCATATTTGCCATCAACGCGAACCCCAACATGCCAGGCGGCTATTCCGCCACCATCGTCGCGGTTACGGATAACGGCGCGGCCAAGAACGCAAAGGGCACGACGTTCGCGGCCAAGCTGAGCGCGGTGTCCGCCGCGCCGCCGCCCAAGTCCGGCCAGGGCGGGCAGGGCGGGTCCGCCCGCCGCGCGCCGCCCAAGCGCCCCCCGCCCAAGTCCGCCCGCCCGACCCGCGCCTCCGACGCCGCGCGCGTGTGCGACCTCAACGTGCCCGTCGAGTGGTACCGCTACAACCTCATCGACGCCATCGACGCCATGGAGTACTCGCTCTCGAGGCTCCACCAGCTCAAGAAGGACACCACTTCCATGCACCTCCGAACGCGCTCATTGAGTGAAATGCGCAATTTGCATAAAGCGTTGGAGCGTTCCTTGAACACCTCCGTCACCAGGTTTAAAGATATACGGGATAATTTGAATAAAGAGTTCAAGCAGTACGTCGCAAAGAAATCGAGCGACAACGTCAGTGATGACGACGATGTGGAAATATTACACGAGGAGGACAATGACGATCCTATTTTTATAGATGAAAATTCGACTGAGTCAAACATGAACGATAATCAAGAAGTAGATTTGACGGCGGTCGGAAGCAGTGACCATAACGAAAGCAACGAAAGATCCCTTGATAAAAGCGATTATTTGAGAAATGAAGGCGATGCGTGTTCCGATGCAGAATCATTCTTAAAACAGAGAAATGATCCAAGCGATGAACTTTTAGACCAAAGTAAACAAATGGAGGTACAAAATGATCATTCGGAAAGTGAAATTACAACTGTAGTAAATGCAAAAGAGAAAACCGTCATAAAACAAGACTCAATAGAAAATGACAGTGAGACCAAACAGAATGGGGACAGACGAGTGGAATCACCGAAAACTCCATTGGAAACTGATGAAAGTTCTACTAAAATTGTAAAAGAAGAAAAAAAGGCTGATGAGATTAAAGAGGAAAGACTAGATGATGATATTTTAAATGAAAATCAAGCTGACAGTGACAAGAAAAGTCAAGATTCGGAAATGAGTGAGGAAATGATTGAAAATTTATTGAAAGATGATAACGGCGAGGCTGCGCTCGAGGGATAGCTTACTGATGCGATAACTGAAGCTTCGTGACATCCAACGCGCATATAAATCCTATAGGTTAAGTTAATAGTGTGGTTAAATATAAACATATTCTTCATGACGAAAGTCAGAAAAATACTGTTTTATCGTCGTAATGTTAAGTAATAATTAGAAAAACAAATTTTTTGTTATTACATATATTATGTATGCTTTTATGGTTCTTTGTTGAATTTTTTAGTTTACAAGTACATACCCAAATCTTATAATTTTCTACATTAATGATGACACTTAAACACTGTTGTATAATTTTCTGAAGATATTTTATTTACACAGCTTAACAATATCTTGGCATGCAATTGTATGTTTAATGTGGTATATTATATTTAAGATAACATATTCAAAATAAATTTAATAATATAATATATAAATCGATGTTATGTTATATGATAACCATACATGAGCTCAGATAGATATTTATTATTATTTCTCTTTAATTTTAATATGTATTTGAAAAATGAAACGTAAAATTCTGATATAGAACCAGAAATAGTGATGTAAAACATCGCATCACAAATCACAATCAATCATCTATCCACAAAATGATCTTTATTTTGCTATATGGCTAGTCCATTGGCTGACACTAAACTTAAAAATTCAATCTTAACATACCATACATAAATGATAACAATACACACACTAGATAGGGACACGAGTACATAATTTAATAGCAAAAACACGTTCAAGATATATTATAAAAACATTCCGATCGAATTCTTTTTATATAAACAAATTGCGTTATTATACTGTAGATTGTCTATCCTGATACAGCATGTATAAACCAAAACCATTACTGACTGGCAAAATATTACCAATAAAATCTTCAGTGTATAACGATGTGGTTACGTATAATTATTGGAAAAGTATTTTAATTCAATTATAAGGCAGTGTAAATAACTTTAATTGGATATTTGTACAAAAACATTGGAGATTGAATATAATATTCACATGAGAATAATTTTATTTTTTCATTTTCTTTCATAACCTAACTTTAAAATCTGATTCATTTTCGTTATCATTATAAATTATTATTATTAAACGTATAAAAAGATAATTTAGTTTTATTTGTTAAATTAAATTTACAACTACTGATATGTGTGATGTTTCGTTCAAATTTAACCTGCCTTTTTTTTAGTAGATCTGTCCTGTCTATATATTTAAAAATTTAATTTTGAATTTATTATTTAGGTATAATAAGTTAAGAAAGGCTTTTAGCGTTTGTATTATTGCATGTAAATATAAAAAAATGTTACTAATCTGAGCTCTAAGGTTGCTATATATATTTTTTTTGAATATATGATCTATGTGATTTATGTTTACATTTTGGATCTTGTCATTTTGTGATAAAATATTTTATTTCAATACATGGTGATTGTATGTAATATTTAGATATTTTTACTTTACTGCTTATGATGTATCAAAATGGCTCTATAATATTTCATTAAAATAGTACAACCATAAGAGAATTATAACAAACAGATTCCACTAGTTTTATTTATAATATCGTCTACCACTCTTGTTTTGATCTTAATAGGGTTTATTTCTTTTCTATGTACGGCATAAGATAAATAGTTATTCTACAAAACTATGGGCATTTTAATTTAATACACTATTTTTGATACCATGTTAATTTTTTTTGAGATCCATGCAATTATTTCTATTTATTACTTACAATCTATATGATTTACCTTTGAAAATAAAAAAAATACAATAGAATACGAATTATTTAATTTCAAATTCTTACAATTAATAAAATGCAGTTAAGGCGTCAAAACATTCAAGCTTAAAAATATAAAGCTGATCGTATCAGGTTCATTAGTAAAGAAATAGTTATCACAATTATGTACTTGTCGGAAAACATATAAGAGATAATAAAAAACAACATTATATAATATGACTCAATAACGGAAGTGTCCCTTCCTCGAGCGCTCCTCGTGGTACACGCGCATGGGCGAGTAGTTGCCGTTGGAGCCGCCGTTCGCGTTCAGCCCTGTAATGTGCAGTAGGTATATGTATTATACAGATAAATATAATAGTTACCTATTCAGTATTTTTATAGGCACGGTGGGGATGTTTGACAGTAGCATACAACAATCAGTCCCGCAAGGCTATTGGCCTATTGCCCGATTTCACCAACAACCCATAAGCTACCTACCTACGTATGGGATCCCTAGCTTAAAAGTCCCCTAAACTAGCCCCTAAGTTAAATTTCGTTTTACGATCGTCTTTAAGCCCATATTTCGAGCACCTAAATTTAGGGGGCCTTTTAATATTTAGGTGACCCCTAACTGTCGGTGAAACAGAAACTGTCCCCTAACAGCCCCCTAACCATGCTTAGGGGATCCCTTGAACTTAGGTGACGTTGGTGAAATCGGGCATATGTATGTTAAGGCCTACGAGGCGTACCGTGTACGACAGTTTTTAACGCGCAGTCGACGCATATAAAACTACGAACGCAAGTAATCTGCAGCATTTTTAAATGTAATACAATTATAATATATGTATGTATAATAACATATGAATTTAATACGCAGATGACCTACGTTCATATATCATACTAGCGACTCACCCTCGCTACGCTCGGGTACGTCCCTACTTACGTTTTAACGTTTAGTATAGATTTCTCAGAAATGAGATATTTTGCCGCGGTAAAAAGTATCCTATATGTTGACCCGGATAACCAGCCATCATCATACCAAATTTCATCAAAATCCCTCCAGTGGTTTTTCCGTGATGCGGTAACAGACAGACAGACAAAAATTCTAAAAGCTATAGATTCGGCCTCTGTACCGATAATAATGTCTATTTCAATAAGATTTCCCAAAAAATATTTAATGTACAGATTCGGCTCAGTTACAATTTTATTATATGTATAGATTAAGCGTATCACGTTCCTGAAATTGGCGTGGTGTAGGTACGCTGTACACAGGACCCTTTCAGAATATATGCGTAGACAACGCGCGTTGTCGCCGCGGTGTGCAATGTGCATAATTGTGTTATATATACATATTGTATGTGTACATAATTACACATTAGTATTTATGATTTTAGGCTGTTCATATAATATAATTTTACATAAACACGCCTTTCAGTTTGAAAAGAATATTTAATATATTGATAGTGCCAGATTGTATCTACATATATAATACATCAAACGTGGTCTCTATTGTATATGAGTAAAGTCGTAATTACCTCGTTCGCTATTAGTTCAATTTATTATTAGATATTTTATATTAGAACATATGTTGCATCCAAGATGTGTCTTCTGCGAACATTAATTAGAATTACCTACTGTATCTAATGCACAACCTTGGATGCGTAATTGCAGCATACTTAAGTCTTTATGAGTAACGTATTTAAACGTTTGTATCAGTAAAAATATTTAGTATCTAAAGCCACAATAACAATATTATATACAAGCTTAATTTTATCTAATAAACTATCATAAATAAAATAAAATAAGTTAAGTTTCATAATTTACGTATATATTACAAGTTTATTGTGCATAACAAACAGTGCATATATAATACAGGTTGCAATGTGCCACGACTATGGAACTACCTCACCCACCTTTCCCATTGAGCTGTCCGTCCACTGTGCTAGCTTTGCATATAAATTACAATATTTTATATAACCATTTTAAACTGATGAATACACTATATTAAGTACTTGTGTTATTTATGTTACAAGAGCACCACAGTAGGGGATGCGGATTCTATTCGCTCGGGTTATGTGTTAATCTACATATACATATTAATATATTTGTATTGGTTTCAAGCCTGTCAGCATCTTAATTCCATACTTAAATATTATAGTATCTGGGCGACCGAGCTTCGCTCGGAGTTTTTGGCTGAAAGTACAATTTTCCTTTTTTTTTTTAAACAAAAACTTGAATAAATATTAAAAAAAAAACAGAATTAAAAATTTTGAATCCGACACTTGACACCTATGATCGCGTGACTGCGATGCTTTTGCCCGAGCGTGCGAAATTATCGACCATATTTTGCGTGGAATAATGCGAAAGAAAACCTCATGGAAACTCGAAAACACGCGTTTTCCCAGATATAATCTAGATCGATTTTTCGCCTCCGAAAACCACATATTAAATGTCAGCGAAATCGTTAGAGCAGTTTCCTAGATCGGTGGTATAAATAAATAAATATACAAGAATTGCTCGTTTAATAGTATTAGATATTGCTAAATGCACCTATATCTTATTAGAAGGTGTTATTTCAGCGCATGTGGTTGTTAGCAATCGCAATAGTAACACGGACATTTAAAATCATTATGATGATCATGATGTTCTCCTAGCCGATTCCGGCCACGGCGGTCAATCTCAATGAGATATTATAGTGCTCAAGTGTACGTGCAGACACAAGTGCACTCTCTATTCCTGTCACTTTCATACTCCGGTGGGACGATACGAGACACTCGCGGTGAGAGTGTCGGCGCAGGACCGACGACTTTACGTGCTCTCCGAGGCACGGGGGTGAAACACCGCCAACTTCCCAACTCCGGGCTGTTACTGAGACTTACTATACAGGAAGACTCAATAACTAAACTTGGTCCGACCCGGGACTCGAACCCAGGTCCTCCGGGTGTGCAGCTGTACATGCTAGCCACTACACCACCGAGGCAGTTGTCATTATACTGGTTATCTGTCGATATTTCGTCACGGATGTCACAAATCACATCGCATGTATAAGACGACAACCAAGATTTATAGTTACAGAAAATTTGAGTTACCATTTTTTTTAAATATTTTTGGAACATTAGTAATGCAAAGTATCGTGCTTTAAAATGTTTTGAATTAGGCGCTACTGTGTGCGCTTAAGAGGGTATTCAGGATACCATCAAATTTGTTTGCACAAATCTGTTATTAACCGACTCTATATCCCAGTGGTTGCTTACGGAATTAATATATGTCGGGCACTCCCAACATCTCCTAGTTCCCACAATTTCATCCTACTGCAATCTTAACCATTTCTTTTTGAGCAGACTTACTCACTGCAAATAGGTATGTATACAAGAGGTATGCGTGAAGGTGGTAACTGGTAGGTTACCTTGCAGCAGGTGGTGCGGCGGCGGCTGCGCGGGCGCGGCGCAGCGCGGCGCCAGCACGAGGTGGTAGAGCGCGAGGTAGGCGGCGGCGGCCAGCAGCGCGGCCACGCCCAGCGCGCGCCACGCGCCGCGCTGCGCCGCCAGCGGCGCCTCCAGCGCCGCCAGCCCGCCCGCCGCCGCGCCGATGCAACGACCTAAAGAGATTGTTATCATTATTTTCTTTAGTTATTATTTCATCAATTTTTTATTTGACTTACATTATTTGACTTTTTTAACATCATATAAATTAATTATTATAGCTGACAAATTTAGAATAATTATGAATCATTTTTATTGTATTTGAATTGTATTTATTAATTATATATTAGGAATTTATTATTATTTTATACTTTTGATTATTATTGCGAATGTTATGTACACTTGTAAAGACATACATATTTGATTAATTAATTGTTGTTGTCTTCTAAATGTATATAAATGTTTCAATATGTATGTTGTAAGTGTGCTTTCCTAAATAAATAAACAAATAAAAATAAAGTTTGCGTTTGATGAAACAACCACTTTAACTTGATATTTATTTACTTTTATCTGAACTAAGATACTACTTGCCGAGTGTTAACTTGATTGTGTTCAGTGGAAGCTCTCAAAGTTGATCTTAATCTGATTTACAACACTAATATTCTAAATGTGTAAGTTTGTCAGTGAGGTGTGAGTAATTTGGAATAACGATAGCTTATATCTTGAATTACCAAAATGATTATATTATACATACATATACTAATATATAATTTATCTAGACTATTACATACTACATAACGTCAAAACGCATCTAGGAATGAACCCGAGTAAAGCGAGGGTGAGTCGCTAGATGGTACTGTGTGTTAATGTCCCAACGTGTATATATATATATATATATATATATATATATATAGAAGCATACCAATGCAGAAGTGCGCGACGACGGGCAGCGCCTGCCCGCTGGCGGTGTAGCGGCGCGGCACGAGGTGGCGGAAGTACAGCACGGCGGTGAGCCACGCCAGGCCCAGCGTGAACACCTCCAGCAGCTGGCACGCCGCCACCCCCGCGTACGACGAGCTGGACGCTAGACCTGCTCATCGCATCGTTTCTATTATTTCATTGCCGGATTTAACCTTAGCGCCGCCTCCGGGCATAGTGAAAAATGTCGCCCGACTATCGAAATTTTGCATTCAATGGGTAAAGTTAAGAAGTTTCAATAAAATTAAAATATTTCGAATTATAATTTATTTACAAAATTAAAAAATAATTTATAAATGTCAATTTTTCGAAAAAGATACCTACCTACCTACTAGTATATTTTTAAGCTATTGCATAGCTTCTATCGCGGGCCTTGAGCGTGGGGACCGAATCCAGAAATTCCGTAACGAAAAAACCTGACACCCGCCACTCCGACCGGCACAGCGGTGATACTTTTTAGTTTTTCCATCTATCGATAAATACCAGAACTTTTAATGACTTTTTGAAATATCACGCTTGTCTCTTTAGTTCAGCAACCCGCCTTTAGGTGGCATTGGTTGTATTGGAAAACTACCGTAATCAGCTGTTTGTGAGAAAGTATATAGGTGTATAGGTATTTATCATCTATGTACAACAGTGAATATCTGTACTCGTATAATTTGTGTACAAAGTGTTTTAAATATGAATAAACAAAGTGCATTTATTAATGAAGAAAATCAAGGAAAAAAATACTGCATTAATAAAATAAATAAATAATTATAATTGCATAAGTTGATAAAAAATGCTATGCAATAGCTTTACCGAGGCAGTCTCCGAGTGACACATTTAATTTTTTATATTATATACCTAGTAGTAATAGTTTTTATGTTTCATTTTTTGTGAAAAAAAAAGTATTTTCGATAACGCGAAGAAATTTTTTTCTCGCCCTCCGAATTTTGCCGCCCTGGACACTAGCCCCGAGTGCCGATAGTGTAAATCTAACGCTGATTATATTTAAATAAGAAATTAATGAACAAATTTGTGAATAGATGCAGTCTGTAATATTACTATATAAATTTGGAGAAGTCTAAACCTTTGGTCTCTCCCGTGACCATGATTGCTGTTAAGCATTCGAAACGTCGGGAACCAAAACAAAAAAACAATCAAAATATCCGCGAAAAAATTCGAAAAGATAATTTTATTTAAAATGTCAAATATTCGCGTAAATCTAAAACGGTATTAAAATAATTTTATTGATGACTTGTGCCCATGAACGAATTAGAGACTAATTCGTCCATGCTTGTGCCTAATAGTAGCCTATGTGTTATTCCAGGTTAAGGCCGATCGATGTACTTTTCATTCAAATCCTTCCAACCGGTTCCTAGCGAAGAAGTAACGAACATACAAGCTTCGTATTTATTTATACTTCTTTATGCCATAAATGTTCAATAGATTTGGATGAAATTTAGAATGGAATGGCTTATATCATTTCATCAGATGGAATATCAAGGCTATATTTTATCGATGTACCTTCCACGGAATCTAAACCGTGGACAAAAACTAGTACACTGTACATACACACATAACTTGTATGTATTCAGCCCTTTTTAACGTTCTACTGCTGGGCACGGGCTTCCCTTCAGTACGAGAAGAGTCAAGCCATAGTCCACCACGCTGGCCAAGTGCGGTTTGGCGGACTTCACATGTCTTTCGAAAACTTGCTAGGTTCTCTCAGACATACAGGTTTCCACACGATGTTTTCCTTCACCGTTAAGACGAGTGGTAATCATGTTGGAAATGATTCGTACATGAAAATATCAGAGGTGCGAGACCCGGGATTTGAACTCGCTTCACTCGGTTTACTAAGCGAGCACGTTACCACTGGGCTACCACTGCCTTATACATAACTTAATACAATAATTTTAAAATACATTTAAGTAAATAAAACATAACGACACTAACCAGTGTACCGCAAGCAGTAGAAGGTAAAGGCAGTGATAAAGACATTGGAGTGTCCGATGTAGTCGACGAGCGCCTCCGCCCACCACAGCGCGGGCGCGGCGGGCAGCGCGCCCAGCGAGCGCGTCAGCCCCACCTCCACCCACGTGCCGTTCAGCTCTACCACAGTCCTATATCATAATATCGTTAATAAACAATTGGGTGTCCGACACTGTTAACCAAAAATTTCAAAACATTATTTCTCTAACGAACACTATATCAGCTCTGACGACCCGATTCATTTTCAATCTATAGCTTTTGAGACAAGTTGGCAGAGATGGTGTCACTTTCGACACGTATAGTTTTAGTAGTTAGATGGTCCTTCTTATAAATTATACTGTGCCTATATTGTATTAATTTATATGCTTACTAAATCGGTACATAGGTAATATATTTTAGTAAATAGGTAAGCTGAATTAAACTCCACTGTAACTGTAAATATCTATTTAACAAAATAAAAATATTCTCGAAATTTTGTTACAGAACATATATACTATTTTTTATTGCACGAACTATAGTAATTAAAATACAATAAAATTAGTTTGCAAAGGTGACCCTCTGACTAGTCTATTAAATTCAGCAGTTTTTATGCGAAACTACACAGATGTCTTGTTACAGCAAACTTTTATCATTACGATAAAAAAATATTCAACTGAAATCCGCCTATCCAGTTATCCGTTACTTATCCGTTTTCGACTAATACAAAATTAGTCATATTATAGAGGCAGTTAAAAAATTTAGAAGCTGTATAATGTTATAACTAAACTAACGATGAAGCCAAATATAAAAAATGAATACAGCCAAACATGAGAAAATGTTATAATTTATATAACACTAGCGACTCATCCTCGCTTCGCTCAGGTTCGTCCCTAGTTTGCCTCCCAAGTTCCAATAAATACTTTCATTTCCATTTTAACCCCCTTAATTTCCGGGATGAAAAGGTCTCCTTCGCAGGGTCTCAAACTATCTTCTTACCAAATTTCATCTAAATCGGTTCAGTAGATCCAGAGATTACCCCCTACAACGTCACAATCTCACAAATTCACAAACTTTCCCTCTTTATAATATTAGTATAGATTTTCATCCCTTCACACATTCACAATCATAGTGACATAGAATTAAAATGACCAGGGCAAATAAGTGTCTATCCCACTCCACATAGTGCCGAGCAGCACGACCACGGCGAACACGGCGGCGGTCTCCGCGCCGTAGCGCCGCACCGTGTTCATGGGCATCGCCAGCACGCCGGTGGACGTGTGCCACCACCACTCCGGCGTCGACAGCGGCATGTGGCTAAGCGAAACGTAAAAAAATTATAATATTATAACTGCATGTTCATTCGTTTGTTCATTGAAAATGAATTCTGCCACCGAAACCAATGGGGGATATTTGTAGATATACTCGTAGAGAGAGATTAAGAGCTTAAGTGTAGCTCTCTCTACAGTTTCAATTAGACACAGTTGCACGGGAGAACACCCCCAACTTATTTTATTAGGTTATATTATTCAAATTTACAGCCCTATTACAAAAAATGCGTCGGCAGACTTGCACCCGTAAACTCACTATATTCAGCCTTATAACGGATGAACAATAAAAATAGCCACTAGATGAAAGAGGCTGTCGAGCACACAGTAAATAAGCTTTTTAATTATCTTTCTTTAGGTTCTTTAATTCCTATCGCTATACATATAATAAGATATCATTTCTTAGTAAAATTATATTTGCCTTGATCTGTTTAAAAATCAAAGTTTAATAACCAGACGTTGTGTAACACTGTGGCTAATTATGTCCACTCTGGTGACCCAGCAAACGGCGGGCCGTGATACTATTGTATTAAATAAAAACATTACAACATAGCTGTTACTGTTCTGAATTAAAAAGTGTAGTAAATAATGGTGGTCATACTAAAATATACCTTAAAGTCAAATTTTGTGTTACCTACTTACATAATAAGAAAAAAAATGTGATCGATTCACAATCGAACCGTTTAATCGAAGATATGTATGTATATTGTTGAGGTCAAAACTCAAATTACAATGATAATGTATCTACTACTGTATATTTTATTCATGTCTTCCTGTACCGGTAAGTATCATCAATTCATTAGGTACTCGTAGATACTGTTGCTCTTAATTATCATATTGAATTATTTTTATTGAGATTACGTGCAGAGATGTTTCTATTTAGATTACTCTATTCACACATAAATAAATAGTTATTATAACACTTTATAAATTTGCCAAATGTTGTGATGTTTGTAAAACACAAGAGCTCCAAACATAAAACAACCAAAGTATGAACGTAATTTGGACGTAGGTAACGTAAGTAGGACGTGGATGCAGCCCACGAAAACAGTTTTTTAAACGACTGTCATAAACGCCACCTACCTAGTACTTACATATCAACTTGAGAAGAGGATGAAAGTACCCAATAAAATTACGGTCTTGTTAGTTTGATGTACCAATTTTACTAAAAGTCCTATTTTCTCAAAAGTAAGTTTTAGCGGTTGGATCTATTTTGCGTAACCACGTCCATTAAGTGTCCCAATAATGTGTACATAATATGTCAGAGAAGAAAGGTTAATACATAAACATATTATTATGAATTTTTAATTTTTCCTCTTTACAAATAAAAAATATATATGGAAAAACGACAAAACATGTAAACTTAACCCTTAAACATACATAATAATATTTAAAGTATTAAATATCACATTACTTTTTTATGTAATAAGGAAAACTTGGAAAGTTGAAAGTATCTAACACACGTAGTTTATAAAAACAGTTGTTAGTTTTAAATGGGTTACGTCACGAGCAAAAACAACACTTCACAGTACTTTTGTTAAAAGGTGAAAAGTGCTCTTATGTGGCGCAATTTACGAATAATCTAATATTATGGTAATTTTTTAAATATTTGTTTTTTTTGCAGAAAATTATGAATTTCAATTGTTATTCGATGTATCGCTAGACATATTAGGTACATAGTACCTGCGTTACCGAGTTTCGCTCGAAGCTTTTAGCCTAAAGTACAATTTTCTTTTTTTTATTAAACTAAAAATTTGAATAAATATAAAAAAAAAAAACAAAATAAAATGTATGCGACAGAGATTCGAACCTGGACACCTGTGATTGTTGATCTTGCATCTTTGCCGTTTGATATTTTGCGTGGAATAGCAAAAGAAAACTGCATGAAAACTCGAAAACAGGCTTTTTCTCAGATATAAGACTAATCTAGATCGATTTATTGCCCCCGAAACCCCCCGTATGCCAAATTCCACGAAAATCGTTGGAGATGTTTCCGATATTCAGATTATATATATACAAGAATTGCTCGTTTAAAAATATAAGATATTATAGGTAACTAAATTTTTTAAAACTTCTAAATTAACATCATATTTAAATTTAAAGAATATTAAGCAAGTACTCCAATTTACAGTGAACTTTCATAATCTGTGATAATACTGCTATTATTTTAGAGATAATTGATTAATTAATTTATAATGTTATTAATTTTTTATCATAAAATATTACTTAACACAATAAAATACATTTTATTGTGTTATTATGATGTCCTCCTTTCTTTTTTAAAGCAATAATGAATGAGTCTGGATAATAAAACCGTATCGTGATCGCGAGTTTGTGCTGCAATAGCTTTCAAGTGCGCTTTCATGTGCAAAATATACAATGTTTCAGGATACAAAACTACATTCAACAATAGTCGACACGTCCTGTTGGCGTACATTTTATATGTTTATTTTGCGGCTGTATTTAAAGCTCGCGTATTGTTGACGGTTCATTCATTGTTATTGCACGTACCCACTGGTACATTTATAATATTTGAATAAATGTAAATTTTTATTTTTTTTATGTTCTCTTTAGATAAGTGATTGAAATGGATCTATAGATACTCAAGCGGATATACATACATACTTTTTAGAGGCGTTTGTATAAATACTTACTTATATTATTTAGAAATCAGAATTTATTTGAAATTAATAAACTTGAATTTTAAAATGATTTTTAAATATTTATAAGTATTTTTGCAGAATTTTTATTTTAATAAAATTTTAAAAAGATAAAAATATCATTTTTAATGACATATGAAAGCATTATTCAGATAAATGTGCGAGGCAACTTTTAAACTTTCTAAATTGAAACTATCGTTGGCAAAAAGCTAAATAATTATTAGAATATTTTCCAAATTCCAAACTTAGTTCCTTAAACAAGTATTTTATTGGACAACACAGTATTAGATTATTAAAAAAATATTTGAACTACATCTTAATGGTACATACCAAACCACAAAATCGATGCTCAATAATTCCTATGTTTATCTAATAACATACTTGGTGACCCATATCAATGGCTTTTCATATTATGAAAGACTATTATTTTTAACATAACAAGATAACACCAACAAAACTATAATTAGATTTTTCTTAACCTACTTTATGTGGCCGCGTAATTAAAATATGTTGAATTCCTTTCATTATTATACTTAAAAGTATATGAGATATGAGAATACTTATTATGTTTAGAATTGGAAATTATGAAAAAAAACGTGTGTATGTTATTATGTACGCACGTAAGAAGTTATACTTCTTTGGCGTAACAGAACAAAAATAGCTAAAGATTTCATCCCGTATGTCACAACTCTCTGTTTGTAAAAGGCATGCAGCTAACTCCATCATGTCACTTTTTGGCTGTCGGTGCGCGCGCGCACCATAAAAATTTTACTCTCATAATTTTTTCCAAACGTGCCAAAATATAACTTAAAAAAGAAACCAAGAATAATTTATACCTTAGGTACATTATATTATACAAAGCATACATACATATACATACATAATATCTATTATGTATACGTTATCTATTTGAAATGTTTGGTCCTAACACATGTACGGAGTCGTAAACCCAAATAAAACCAACGTTTTTTTTGGGATTTTATAGGTATACGTATGTCATGTTTATCGTGTCTTAAAGACAAAGAAATTGGGAACAAAATTACTGTCATTAATACGAGTATAGATACATATTTAATGACATGCTAAACGAAAATGAAACAATTTGTACAGAATATAATAGGGAATATGTGATTTAAGTTTTTTATAATCTTTATTGTTTTTGAATTAAGGCTACTTATATCAATATTTTTTACTATAATTTCTTTTTGATTAAGCAAATAGTTATAAAAAGTGCGAATATATGTGGAAATTTAAATGTAAATTTAAAGCAGTTGAAACTCACGTCATTGGCCAGACCGATTATGACGTCAAAGTATTATCACAACGGAGTGATTAGTGATTTTGTCAGCTACAAACTAAAGTATTAATTTTTCTATGTATGATACTTTGACGTCACGCGAAGCGCGCGAAATGGCGGACGTTTAAAGTATCAGTATCGATAGATATGATATTTTTTAAAACTTATACAAAATTTTAGTTTTTTGGAGGTGGATATTTTTTTTATAATTATATATAACGTTGTAAGCTATTCTATAAAAAACATAACGCATATTCCTATTGTTAGCACAAATATCTATGATTATACTTACGTGTCTACAAGAAGTATAATAGCACCAATGATCATAAAGATGGCGTGCATGAGGAATGGCACCAAATACGGGGTGTCTGGCATTTGAGAGGATGCCAATCCTGCCAATGGAGGAAATATTGCCAGCCCCAGCGTGCCAAATGCCATTTGCCTGCCAACGTCGCCTCGGCCAAGTGAAGTCTCCCTGGTGGCTATGACACAGGCCGCCCCAAGTAGCGCCAAGCCAGCAGTTGGCCAAATATCAGCTAACACCCTGTTAACCGTTTCTTAATAACATGATACGATATTTAAAGGTTAATTAATTATTTTCTAACACACTTTCAATATCTCAATTTATTTTTGACTACTACCGCAATGTAATATAATATATAGTAGGTAACTTATTAGTATCAACTATCAACAAAATTAAAACAGTTGCAGGGATTCAAACATTCACCCTGAAGATCGAATGTCTAGTTTGACGAAATAACGTCGAGTCAATATTAAAACGAGCTTCAGGGGCTAATCTGAATTTTAAGGAATATTACCATTGAATGTAATCCTGTATGTGTAACCTTATTAAGAACCTACTATATTTATGTAAAATATTGTACTAGATAAAGGTACACATATTCAATATTCGCATAAATGACATAAATGATGAATAATTATGATTCACAAATAAAATTAAAATAAAATGTAAGATTTATTTATGGATGATACATAAAATATGACCGTCGACATATTGAGTCAACCGATACTTTAGTTAAAACTTAGTAACTAACTATTAAATACTAAGTTACTACCTATAAGAAACTACCTTCAGCTTGGTTTAATGAGTTAATATTCATTGGTAAATACTATTCAAATAAATATTCGGGTAAACTGACCATGAACACTACGTGAGAATAACGAAACGTGTGTGGATTTGAAAAACAATATCGACCACCTTTACAATTCAAATCATTCATAAAATATTTTCAAGTCATAGTCGATTTATGTACCTACTAAATTACATTCTAATTCGTCGAATCGTTTCTGCGTGACAAAGGAACAAACATACACACACATACTTTCGTATTTATAATAGTAGTAGGTAGTTCCCGCATTACAGTAACCCAGTGGTAACGCGCTCGCTTGGGAAACCAAGTGAAGCGGGTTCAAATCCCGGGTCTCGCACCTCCGCTATTTTAATGTGCGAATCATTTCTGACTTGATTACCACTTGACTTACGCTGAAGGAAAACATCGTGAGAAAACTTGCATGTATTTCTGAGAAAACCTAGTAAGTTTTCAAAAGACATGTGAAGTCCGCCAACCCGCACTTGGCCAGCGTGGTGGATTACGGCCTGATCCCCCTCGTACTGAAGGGAGGCCCGTGTCCAGCAGTGGGTCGTTAAAAATATCTGAATACATACAATAGTAGTCCCATTGCAAGTTGCAAGTACAATACCTTATAACAAAATAGGTCCAGAACGTATATCCCGGGTCGCCCAGCACCAGCCGGCACTCGGCGTCGGCCAGCACGCCGCCGGGCTCGTCGTAGGGGTCCAGCACCTGGCAGCGCACGGCCGCGCGGCACGCCTCGCCCTCCGCCACCAGGCCCGCCAGGCGCTCGGGAGGCACTACACATTTTGATGCACCGCCTGATTTCATACAAAAAGACAAAACAACACATCAAAAATCTTAGTCTCTCTCGTGACCATGTTTGCTATAAAGCATTCGAACATCGGAAACAAAAACTCGAAGACCGCGACAATATCCGTAATGATACTTAGTTTCATTTAAAAAATCTAATATTCATGTAATTTAAGAATTTATTATTCGTACAACAATGTGTTGTATTGTGAAATATCTATCTAATAATTCAAAACATTTGCTAATGGAAATACATACTTTGAAATGGAACATAATTCTTTTAAGCTATTGCATAGCTTCCATCGCGGGCCTTGAGCGTGGGGACCGAATCCAGAAATTCCGTAACGAAAAAAACCTAACACCCCCCACTCAGATTTGACATCTGACATCTGACGTTTCTGACGATCTGACATTTGACATCTGTTTCGGTAAGAAGTAACACATTTGTTTGCCTCGTAACTGAATCTTGTAAATCGTATTTGTGACTATTTAGACTTTGGCAGTTGAAAGTAATTATTGAAATGCCATTTCTATTACTAATGAAATCTAATACACTTTGAGCTATCGTCTGAACACTATTTAGAGACAGTCTTTTGAATTCTTGCAACAAAGATGCAGTCGATGCAGCTTGCTTTCGAAAATATTGAATTTGAAAATGAATAATGATCCACAAGAATCCACAACAAAATATGGAACCACCATTGACGCGGTATTTTCCAGATATTTAGAAGTGTTAGATAATTAATTATTGTCAGATTATTAAGTATTGTTATTTATTAATATTCATATAATTAATTATGCTGAGTATGAACATTCAGTTAATATAAGTTGTTTTATTGACTTTACTTTTAAGATATAATCAATATGGACACTATATTGTTTTTGTGACAAGGTGAGGGTAATTACGATAGAACCGACTCGATGATGGCAGCAGATATGAATGTTAGATAATTAATTATTGTCAGATTATTAAGTATTGTTATTTATTAATATTCATATAATTATTTATGCTAAGTATGAACATTCAGTTAATATAAGTTGCTTTATTGAATTTACTTTTAAGAGATAATCAATATGGACACTATATTGTTTTTGTGACGGAATGAGGGTAATTACGATAGAACCGATTCGATGATGGCTGCAGATATGTGAATATTATATGCATTCTCACTCCGATTTTTGGTCAGTGTAGACTATTAATAAAACCTTACATAACGCTTCTGTCGTTTTTCTTATAGAAGATATCAAGTCTCAAACTTATATTTCTTATTTCAGTTACAATAAACCTATAGTTTCAATGATAAATATTCCTGAAGAACCGACATGTATTGAAAGATAATAAAAATATTTTGAACAATATTAACATCTCATTTATTTAATAAAAGAAAAAAAAATGTTTTTTTTTTATCGGTCACCACGCTCAAAGTGTAACTTGAATTAATATCAAAGAAAAAAAAACAAAGGAAAAATACTGCATTAATAAAATAAATAAATAATTATAATTGCATAAGTTGATAAAAAATGCTATGCAATAGCTTTACCGCGGCAGTCTCCGAGTGCCACACGTCTTTTTTTTTGACGAATAGTGTGATGTAAATTGCAATACCTAGTACCTACTAATGTTGTCCTATTGAACACAAACTACTGAGTGTTCAACATATTGAATTTAGAGTCAAAAAAGAAAATCGAAAGTTCGAGTGTTTATAATTAACAGTCATATTATGTATGTATTATTTCCAATATAATTGCCACTTATCTTCACGGTGAAGGAAAACATCGTGTGGAAACCTGCATGTCTGAGAGAACCCAGCAAGTTTTCGAAAGATATGTGAAGTCCGCCAATCCACACTTGGCCAGCGTGGGAGACTATGGCCTGATCTACCCTCTTTTTGAAGGGAGGCCCGTGCCCAGCAGTGGGACATTAAAGAGGGTTGAATACTAGATAATATGTATGTACTATTATCAACGATCAAAAATTTCATCTAAAACGCTCCTTAGAGACCGTTAAGCGTGATTTATTATTAATTAAATTTCATAAATTATGATTATTAGATTGAAAATTTTCTTTATGAAACTGGCAGTTGGGCGTCATTTTTAAATGATAAAGACTTATATGAAAGTTAAGCCGGTGTTTCAATTTAATGTCATAATAGAAGCTTACCCGTGCGATATGTACACCAATTATTCTCTACGGTAGAGTTATCTTCAGGTGGTTGAGGCGCAATCAACGACAGCGGCACTCGAAGGCGAGCCGCGTGTTGCATGTACACCAAGCAGTTCCCATTGTAGCACAAGTGAGGCGGCTTTATTTCAAACGTCTCTTCATCGTCACCGTCGTCAGTCTCCGGAGGTACTGTTGACTGGTTAGAGATATTTTATAAATTTACTAGCGACTTAACCCTTGCTTCGCTTAGGTCCATTCCTAGATTCCTAACTTATGCTTCCGTCCTGCTTTTTCAGCGCGAAAGAGTAACAAACATAAACACATACAAACTTGCGCATTTATAATAGTAGTACGATAAATAACATGTCATAACAGCTGAATGGTAGGTAATTGTCAATTGTAAACAATTGTAACAATTACATTTAATTAGCCATATTACAGTTATCTATTTAATTTTTAAGTTGTTTTCGTGATATTTAACCTATTATTCAATGTACTGATGATATGTGTCCTCATCCGTACCAACCCACTCATAACATTTCTAACTCGACGATTGCTCATTCTCACTTGATGACGGAGCTTGACATGAATCAGTCTCTAATATAGGATATCATGACCTTAGCGTGACGTCATATTTTCATAAACTAACCATAGGTACGTGATCATTAGGACAAAAATTATAACACCTATCTTTAGATTCAAACCTAGAATACGGTTGAAAAATCCATAGTAAAAAAATATTCAAAGACTCGATTAAATTATGTTTATCCTTTCAATTAAAAGCTTTTGTATTAGACCATCTGTTTGGATTTGCTGTCAGCGACTTCTCTTGCGTGTTTATTTTTGAGTTTTTAACAGTTAGGTAATGTTTTATAACGCGTAGGATAGTGATTTCAAACCAAATCTATGCAATTATTCGACTGATTGAAATGAAGCTTTAATTTAAACTCAAGACAATTAATTAAAAAAGTTTAGCTATGCCTCAAAATCTGTTCGGCAGTTTAACTGACACGCGTTAAACAGCCAGAAAAAAGGCAGATGCTTTTCTAACACAAAAACAAATTTAAAATTGTCGATTTAGCTTTTGCTAACACATGAGAAACATTTGATAAACACTATTGTTAATTAAAATATCAATGTACATGTTTGACTCAACTATATTTTTAACATGTACGTTAGTTCTTATCTATAGGTGTACGCATTGGCAGTGCATATTACCAAACTATATAGTAGTACCTAAGCCGTGGAACTATCTTCTACTAATAAAATATTCACAGATGGGAAAGTAATTAGAACCTATTACTGATAAGAAGTACACTGTACCCACTGTAAAGCGTTGAAGTTTCTTTAGAATTTTATTGCATTGAAAATACTCTCGAAAAAAATCTAATCAAAAACAATAGTTATCCATAGATTTTTCTAGACTTTTCTATTTCGAGGGATCGCGTGTTAGATGATAATTCATAGCATCATTGTGCCTTACACAGGGTAGAACATATATTCGTATGATCAATACAATTATTGCCTATAAAGCAAAGCAAACTATTTTACTTAGACGTGTTATACACCTGTCAATAACAATACCAAAATACAGACCATTAGAGCAAAAGTACCTACCCCACACACTTATGAAGGGATATGAGGTGTGATAAGGGTCAAAGCTAAGC
This sequence comes from Brenthis ino, assembly GCA_921882275.1. NCBI lineage: Eukaryota > Metazoa > Arthropoda > Insecta > Lepidoptera > Nymphalidae > Brenthis > Brenthis ino. The sequence continues at coordinate 31,707,949 of OV170222.1, read as the reverse complement.
AAAAACGCGTCGTTGTTGTTAAATTTAATTTTCTATATATAAATAGATAAAGACAAAACAAGTTCCTTTTTCTCCTCTGTTAGTCAACCAATTTTCTTCTTTTTTTTTGTTTAGTAGCTATTGTCGAGTATTATCAATAAACAAAATTTGGAAACAGTTTTTTTTTATATAGATAAGTAAATTCTATTAATACAAGTTTTTCTCAAATATTGTCGAATTTCGAGCACTAGTTGTTATAAATACGTACCTACATGTTTTATTACCCGACCTAAATAGACAAGAGCTACTTACTGGATGGGCATTTTGTGTATGTTACGCGATTTGTCCGTTAATTATAAATAGATTCTTAGATTCTTTTTTATAATGAAACGCTTATATGTAAGTATAATATATCAAGGGTACCTACCTATACCTATACATATTTCAACAAAATAAAATCTTAAGAGATAATTATTTCTATAGTGATTATGAAATTGATGAAGCATTTTGATTAAATTCTAAAATCAATTTTCAGATATCGTGCTATCAAAATTGGACATATTAATGAATTAGCGACATAACTACCCTAGGTAACCTAACAGTAGCCCTTGTTTCTCTAGGTCATAATATACTATATATGTACCTACTATTTTCACCCAAATCCGTCAGGCTGTTTCAGCGTGAAGGAGTGACAAACATACAGACACGCGCGCGCACACACACACACAAACACATAATTTAGATTTTGCACATTTAATATTTAATATCCCTGAATACTTACAGTGGCGTTAGCGACGCTGTTGTACATGGGGCTGAGCGTGGTGGAGGTGGACGTGGTGGTGAAGGGGCGCGTCACCCACGTCATGTTCTCGTCCGCGCACCCGTACTCGCACGCGCTCACCGCTAGCACTCCTGACTTTGTTGTCATTTTTTAGGTTTGGTTACATCTCATTTACTTTTTATATTACAGGTATTAAGTGCATTAACTAGGATATAAAATTAGTTAAAAACTTCCTACCCCTTTTTTACTATTTCAGGGACTGAACCCCTAAAAATGATTTCTTAGCGGATACCTGCTCGCTATGGGAAAACCTACCAAATTTCAAGTTTATGCATACTGAGATTTCGTGATTAATCAGTGAGTGATATTTCATTTTCATAAGCATAACTATCTAAGGTTACATAAAGATTGATGAGGTATCGGCATATAGGATTATGTAAAACTTAATTGAGAAAATTGCATAGTGAAATATAAAAAAGAACACAATTTTTACCTAAGTGGACTAGATAAAATGATATTGGATAGAATAAAAATGTACCTTTTCACCGTCCCATCGATTACATCGCATGCCTTCAGTACATACTTCTTGCATAACATAGCCGCCATCTGCATCACACATAAACAAAACCTGTGGTCGTCGCGCCTGTTGGCAGATAAGAAATAACAAAATGTAAAAATATTCCAATGAATCCGTTTTCTTTTAGCAATCGTTTACTACCACGCCGTGTCTTCTCATATTACCTACCTACGTAATTGTATAAATATGTTTGAAGCAAATTGAAACTTAATATGTTTATGCCGAGCTTATAAATTTTAATACCATCAGACTAAAAGCCTCGTCGGACATTTCATTTTGTGAAAGTAATGTACTTAACTAGTTACTATTATTACCATTAAGCCATTAAATAACCTTGACATACAAAGCAAATTAAAACATCCTGTGGATGAATTTGGTAGATATATAATATCATCTATACATATAATAAAATTGTTACTAAGCCGAATCTGTACATTAAATATTTTTTGGAAATTCTTATTGAAATATATATTATTATCGATACAGAAGCCGAATCTATAGTTTTTTAGAATTTTTGTCTGTCTGACTGTCTGTGTGTTACCACATCACAGAAAAACCACTGGAGGGATTTTCATGAAATTTTTGTATGGTCATAGCTGGATATCCGGCTCAACATATAGGATACTTTTTGCCGCGGGAAAATGTTTTATTTCTGAGAAAAAATACAAAAACTGCAATGTAAGAGTATACTAATATGTAAAATCTAAGAATTTGGTTTTTGGTCATCTGAACGCGGGCGGAGCCGCGGGCAATACTAGTGTACACTTGTATAAATTATTATACAGGATGTAATATGTCATAAATAGTTAAGATTTCCGTGTTTCTTTTTAAGATGGTCATTCGAAGTAAAGTTTAAATGTATAATGATATATATAACATACCTCATGTCGCTCCGTGTAAGGTACAGCAAGCAACAACGTATAAAACAATGCGCTTAGTATCAGACAGATAGCCGTGATTACTCGTAAGAGTTTTCCTGAACCACTGGGGCCAGCCCCTCCGCCAGTCGAACCTCGTCCTACTGATAACCTGAAAAAGATATCCTTAAATAATAAAAAAAAACAAGTAGGCTAATACGACCTTAGTGACGAACTTAGTCTATCCGAAAAGGATCTCATTTCCGCCAGAATTGACTCAATATTGGTTCCGAAAATGTAAAATCCCAACAGCATTTGACACTGAGAATACCCGCACAGCATTAGTAGCACAAAAACCACACTCAAGCACTCAAACTCATGTGTTTTAGTCCTTTAGATGAGATACTTATTTTCGAGAATAGAGCTATTTAGAATGAATAGTTTCCAAGTAAAATTCCTGGAAAATACGGATAGAGGAATAGATGGGCATGACGAAATTATAAGGATTCCGTTTTTGACTATGGAACCAAAAAAAAATAGTGTAAAATATATTTAAATAGAAGCAATTAATAAAGCATGTATGAAAAATAACAAAAAGCTTACTTATCAATTAGGGGTCCAAGTATCGCAGGGCCCAATAGCGCTATGCAAGGTGCAACTACTGAAATCAGTCGGGCTTCTCCTCTGTCCAGTCCAATGGCCAACATATGAAGGGGCAAAAATGGGAAAATGCATCCTATACCTATTGAAAATAAGGTAGTTAATTAAAAAGGTATTAAAACTATTTCAAAAATATTGATATTTTTTTTAAATAGACTTTGCTACGAATTTCATATTTTTTTTTTCATAAAAAATATTCCTATAATAATAATTATCCATGTAGGTTCGAGCAAAACGGACATATTCCTCCCAGGGATTCTCGTGAATCGAATAACGCTGAAATATTACAGATAACATTAATATAGACAAACAGTGTCCATAATTACGGAGGAAGACATGCTAGCTTATACGAGGGGCATTCAATAAAAAGTGAGAATAAGTATATTGCCCGTGACTTTTATTAATAATGTTTTTTTATTTTTCGATATAGTCACCTTTTAGCATAATACACTTAGAATATATTTTTTTTAAACTTGAAATTCCTTTCTTAAAATGCTCTTTATCCTGAGCACCTAAATATTCCTGTACCTACTGCAGAGACTACTGCTTCATCATTTTCGAATCTCTGTCCTCTCAGAGACTCCTTCGACCTCAACAGAAAACAAGGTCGGGTGAATATGAAAATAATCAGGATCTTGTTGTAACAGTTCCAAAGAAGCTCGAGAAACGTTCAGCCTAGTTTGTTTTTGTGCATCGGTAAGCATTCTGAGGCCTTAGAGCGCGGATACTTTTTCATCCCTAAGCTTTCATGTAAAATGCTATGCACACGACCAGTCGAAATCTTCGGCTATAAAATGTACTGTGACACGACGATCTGCTAAAACAATGTTTTCGACTTTTTAGAGCATATCTTCGGTTACTACCGTTGTGAGGCGGCTTGAGCAAGGGTCATCTTTGGTGGACGTTTTTTCACGCTAAAATTCGGCGCACAAACGTACAACTGTAGAATATCGTGGAGCATTTCCTCCTAAAGTATCTTGTAAGTCTTGATTAACTCGTTCCATATTGAAATTTTTCAAGCTCAGAACACACAAACTTAACAAACAAACAAACGCGCGCAATTCAATTTTTTCCATATCCGACGCTACGACATAATTCAAACAAAAACCTCCATTTAAAAAAAAAAACAAAAGATATTCAAATTATTTCTTTTTTAAAATCTAATCAATATTCCAGTTTTCCCAGCCAGTATTAACTTTTTTCGGTTCCAAAGTGTTTATACCTAAATCTCACATTATAATGAACGCCCTAAGTAAGGTAAATTTTGTTTTATACTCTATTCTTTTTAAATAAATTTTATGGCTTGAAGCTTTTGCACAATGTCTTATTTCCTCTTTTCTGTCTTTAAATGGTTTACATTCCATAAACGTAAAGACTTATAATTTCCGAACCCACTGGACTAGCGGAGCAAGAGGTGAACGGTCTCTGAAACCTATATACGTAATTATATAGCTACACTTGTGTGGGGACTGGAGACCGATAATCCATAGAAGGAAGGTTGTAACTCTACATGTAAGCTTTATTAAGCAGTACAACGAGCCATAGCCGTTTGCCATTGAACTACTTTTTTTCGTCACTTCAACTTTCAAGGAAAATAAAAATTACTATATTACCTGTCTTAGTAAAATATTGCAAGTGGGTTATCATACCTATTTCATTATTACCTATAATATTTTTAATGTTCTTATAAAACATCCCATAAAAAAATCTCAATATCATCGTACTCCAAATATTTTGATTAAATACAATCACAATAAAGTACGCTTTATGAAAACTAACGACACGCGATATCATTATAAAAGTCTGAATACATTACCTGAAAGGAAACAGAAGAGTACACACTTCAGTGTAATGAGATTCTTGTTTATAAGCTGCTTCATTTTTAGTCTTTCTCAAGCACCTTTGTTAATTCAACGAATATCTCAACATCTTGCACCTAAAAACAAAAAAGTCACTCTGATGAAAATATATATAAACTGCTAACGTAGATCTAGTTATATTTATGTAATTTAAATTTAATAAATATATATTACATTTTAATTTAAAAGTTTTACATTATAAAGCATTTAAAATAATTAAGATATCATAATAGTTGTATAACCACATAATATTACAAGAAAATGTTGTTACGGTAGTTGCCTATTACAGCAAATGCAATATGCGTGTACTTATTCAGTTAATAAAATAATTCGTTCACTTTTAGTCCAAATTCAAGTTTAAAATAGGATTTTTCTCACTAATATAAAATTTATTATGTTAGCCAAATACCACTATATTAATAACTAGCGACTCACCCTCGCTCCGATCGGGTTCGTTCCCACTTACGTTACATGACGTTTAGTATAGATTTCTCAGAAATGAGATATTCTCCCGCAGTATACGCAGTATATCTCGCGCAGTAGTACGCAGTAAAAGTATCCTATATGTTAACTCAGATAACCAGCTATCATCATACCAAATTTCATCAAAATCCGTCCAGTGGTTTTTCTGCGATGCGGTAACAGACAGACGGACGGACGGACGGACAGACAGACAGACAAAAATTCTAAAAACTATAGATTCGGCCTCTATATCGATATTAATGTCTATTTCAATAAGATTTTCCAAAAAATATTTAATGTACAGATTCGGCTTAGTTACAATTTTATTATATCATGTATAGATACTAATTAAATGCTACTTCGAATCACGAAATTTTCCTCAAACTTACCCCTAAAATTTATTTATATTTAAGTTATTTACTTACATAATCTTACACAAGTTACATCAATTTTACTAACATAATATTAACTCAAGACATGTGGTATTTGTGGTGAGGCTATCTTTTTATCTGAACACATAGGCTTACAATAGGTGACCCGAAATGACGTGAACTATTGTCGAGTTCTTATTGAGACATTGTTCGTAGCTTATTGTGATCTCAATTAATCTTTACAACATACATATAATAAAATTGTAACTGAGCCGAATTTGTACATTAAATATTTTTTGGAAAATCTTATAGAAAAAAACATTATTATCGATACAGAGGCCGAATCTATAGTTTTTAGAATTTTTGTCTGCCTGTCTGTCTGTTACCGCATCACAGAAAAAACCACTGGAGGGATTTTGATGAAATTTGGTATGGTGATAGCAGGTTTTCGGGGTCAACATATAGGATACTTTTTACCGCGGGAAAATATTTCATTTTTGAGAAAAAATACAAAAACTGCAATTGGTTCTGTCGGTCTGTCATCCTTAGAAATTTAAATGGTTAATGCTGGCTATACAATAAATCAATGTACTAGAAAATTGTAAATCTACCTCCTAAGGTACACCCGCAATAATTATTTTCATTGCGCTACTTTTGCAAACTTTTTAATGTATGCGCAAGTGTCTATACGATGGGCATCCCCCAAAATTACATCCATAGAGCGAAAATAAAATTTCAGGCAGTTTTATGCCGAATTCTGACGAAATCTATACTAATATTATAAACGTAAAAGTTTAGATTAATGTTTGTTAATCACGCCAGAACGGCTGAACGGATTTGGATGAAATTTGGCACAGAGATAGATAACCTACAGTCTGTAGCACATAAGCTACTTTTTATCTCGGAAAAATGTACAGTTCCCGTGAGTTCGATGTTTTTTTACAGGCGAACACGAGCGAAGCGAGAGGGAGCCGCTAGTGTTGAAATATTTGAAACTATGCAACTAATTCAGTATATGGTACTACGCGGTATTAAGACAATACATACGTACTGGATCATTGTAAAGTATTCACTGTTTTAATATTGCCAAATGGCGTGTCAGGTGTCATTTACTGCTGATGGACATCACGCGATAAAACTATAGGTCAAAGATAATACCTATTCATGGGGTCATGCACACACCATAGCGATTTCCTCGTAAAATGCTAATTTTGAAACCTGCAGATCGCTTATATTGTCATAACTCAAAAGTTGTGAACATTTTAACCATAATAATAAGTACGTCCTGATTCGCATTCTCTAACCAGTATGTATGTCTGCATTTTCTGCTATGCCATTTTCTTCAGTAAGTAGATACCTACTATATTCTTATTGAGTATCATGTAGATGCATCATTCATTATTTATTATCGATGTTCTCAGATTCTATATTTTTTAGAATTTTTGTGTCTGTCTGGGAAGGCATCACAATAAACCACTGAACAGGTTTTGATGAAATTTAGTACGATGATAGCTGGTTATCCGGGTCAACTTATAGAACTTTTTACTGTGCGAAAATAACTCATCTCTGAGAAATCTATACTAACCGTTAAAACGTACCTAGGTACGAACCCCGAGCGGAGCGAAGGCGAGTTGCTAGTTTTATATATAAATTAGTCTACATTCAAAGAACTTCGCAGCTCTTAACCGGTTAAGTTAGTAAATTCAGCATTTGTCGTGACCTACACTGAGATACCTGTACTAGCAACGAGTAGCATTAAAAGCTCACTACAGCAATAAAATTGAATTAATTCGTCTCTATGTATTACGAACATATATATGAACTAGCGGACCCGACAGACGTTGTCCTGTCTACACGTCTTTAATTTTAAAATTTCAAACTTTTTTTAATATTTTTTTTGATGAAAATTATTATTCAAATTGTGAATCTAAACCATTCCCAGATCCCCTTGAACACACACAAAAAATTTCATCAAAATCGGTCCAGTCGTTTGAGAGAAGTTCAGTGACATACACACTCACAGAAGAATTATATATATAAAGATAATATTTACGAACATATATATGAATAATATTGTATGATAACGTTTACTGCATATCTGTAAAACTAGCTGATTTTTAAAAAAAGACGCGACGTCCATTCCCTCGCATTATTGGTGTAGATATATTGAGCTAACTGTTAAAAATAACGAAAACAAAATATAAAATACAAAATTGTCGTCATTACGTCAGTACCCCTGCACTTTACCACTTTGCACCGGCGCGGGGCCACGACATATAATTTTTAAAGTGTTTATCTAAAATCATCAGTTATATGTTATTTCTATTTGACAAAAAGATTTTAACAGAGAAATATAATATTACTAAATAAACAAAAACAAATCTATCCCACGGGAACCGTACATTTTTCCGGGATAAAAAGTAACCTATATTTTATTCTGATGTATGAGATATATTATTGTAAAGTTTTATTAAAATCTATTCAGTAGTTTTTTCGTGAAAGAGTCACAATCTTCGTGAAACATCCATACGTCTGGACTCTGGACATCCAGACATCCATACATCCTCATAAACTTTCGCATTTATAATATTAGTAGGAAGTAAGATTTGGCATAAGAAAATAAGTCGGTATTTTAATAGTCTAAACTAAAGTAATAAGTACATAGTTTTGTTAGAAGCACTTACAGCCAGCCGGCTTTTTAAACATTACTTATATTTCTGTTGTTATTTTTTGGTTCATGATGAATAAAATGGATCTCGTAGAAAAAACACAATTTGTGGCGAACAACTGGAATAGGATCGTGCCGGGAGTGGGCGATGTCGTCACCGCTATAATCGGCGAAGGTCCGTCGCCATGCGTGACCGGCGACGCTTCGTAATAACGTTCGATGCCTAAGGGCGAATTCACACAATATTATCAATTGTCATCAATTACTATTATAAATAGCTTTATGCTCGACTTAAAGAGTTCTTACAAATCTTTTATATTTGGCACATCTCATCTTAGTTTATATTACCTAAGCGCAATCGCGGAAAGTACAATGGCCATCATGGCATTTAATTTAGAACAGTATTCCAAAAGGCTTTTAGAAAAAAAAAACCATGAAGCGCAGCGTGGAATATTTTTCTACGTTTTTTTTAAGAATAGAAATTACTATACGTACCATAAATTACAGTTGAAAAGACATTTCGATAATGCGTGATATTTTTGTGCACTTGAACTAAAGACCAAACGTTTTTATTATAATCAGTAGTGATCATTAGTCCAGTGCGAAATTTGAAATAGGAGTCACAATTAATACCAGCTTATTGTTGTTTAATCTATAGTACACTTAGAAAATGGATGCAACTTTATTTCAAAATTTTACAAAAATTGTGAAGACAATAGCGATAGAAGTACCTGAGTATTTACTATTTAATTAGTATGTAATGTGTAAGTCAAAGGTACTAAAAAGTAAGATATGTATAAGATAGAACTTCATATCCTTTTATGTGTTGCGGGCTGTTGCTAAATGACATCATCCAATTGATGGTCTTTGTAAGTAAGTATTAATGAGAATGACAATTTTTTTAAACTACATCATATTATGATATAAGATAAAAAAACAAAAAATGTAAAATATCAAATAAAAAATAATTCTCATAACACAAAATCCATTGCCGTTACCGTTTAGATACATACCGACTAAACGATTAAAAATATTGTTTATACATATGTATTTTAGTGTCTTTTTTTATATATTTCGCTTACCGATTAATACTAACTACACAGATGTTGGGCAGCTGTTTAATAAATAGATACCTACCCAATACGATAAACATACGATATAATTTTTAAATTTAAAAATTCATAACACGTATTTAGGCTCGTCAATCTTCGTCGGCTTGGAAATGTTTATAGAATTCAATTAATCAAATTTTGTGCTTTTTATTGATGGTGAACACATATCCTTTTCGCAAGCAAGTCGCAGAACTGACTTATAGCTGATTTCACCAACGTCACCTAAGTTCAAGGGATCACCAAAGTTCAAGGGATCCCCTAAGCATGGTTAGGGGACAGTTTCTGTTTCACCGACAGTTAAAAAAAATCCCATAACAATTAAAAAAAAATATTTAAATGCCACCTTAATATAGGTAGTAGAAATACGGGCTCTGACGATGGTAAAGGAAATTTAATCTAGGGGCTAGTTTAGGGGAACTTTTAAGCTAGAGATCCCATACGTAGATGGTGGCTTATGGGTTGATGGTGAAATCGGGCATTAGACCGATAACATTACTCTATTACTGTGTATAAAACTTTAGATCAAAGTATAGGTTAGACGATAAAGTAATTATTATACTGTCATTGTTACTGTTAAATTAGTATGTAGTAGATTCTGTAAATTGTTTTTATTAATTGCTACTACTACTGCAACTCTCTCTCTGCTTAAGTTTCTGTTAGGTACTGGCTAATTGTTGGTTAGTACGAAATAGATAGATTATATACCTACAAATAGGTTTCATGAGTTTTATACCCCTTACTTAAGAAATAACTGATTCCCCATACAAACATCCACCCCCCTTTTCACCCTCTTAAGGCATGATTTTCGGGGTGAAAGCTATGCTATGTCCTTTCCAGGATTTCAAACTATCTCCATACTAATTTTCATCTAAATAATTTCAGCGGTTTAGTTGTGAAAAGGTAACAAACAAACAGAGTTACTTTCGCATTTATTATATTGGAATGGATAAGTTAAAGATAGTCCCACCATGGGGCTTCAAAATAATGAAAATTTTATCTGAAGAATTAAAGATTTTACAAACAGTATTGAGTATTCTCAATACAAACAGTCATTTAAAGCGGAGTCAAAGGTCCGAAGAAAAAAACATCACTAATCAGTACCATTAAACTTTTAAGACAATAGCAATAAAATTTATTAATAGGTACTTAGATAAACATAAAGAGGTGTAGATGGCGAAGAAGTCATTGCAAGACTACAATTTAGGTGAATAAAAAAATTACTGCAGTCAATATATTCTTGAATATAATTGTAGAAATTACTACAAATATGAACAATTTATCTCAGGATTTTTGAAGTGAAACTTCCTTAGAATCGTTGTGATTTGAAACTCGATGCAACGGAAATGCGACAGTAAAAAGAGACAAACATATAAATATATAGGATTAAACGGCGATAGAATGAGATAGAATACATTGCGATGATGCCATGGTAACCGTTGTCATGGTAACCGTTATCATGGTAACCGTTGTTATTTGATAGAATACATTACAAAGGAAGTGAAAAATAATAAAATTCATTACTGATTATTATGTAATGTTTATATTTATGTCAAATAAAATGTAAAATAACTTTTAAACTTGGTAAAAATAATATAAAAAAATCCTTATGATTATCCTAGTCCTGATACTCTATATTCATATCATTTTCTGAAGTTTCACTTCTACGATGTGTGAATTGCACTTTTTTTTTTTAAATTGAGAGTGTGTGTAAGAAATACAATTAAGTAAAAGTTAAAATAAAACTAGTTGTATTTTCTTTTAGAATTATATGAGATCATCAAACATATCGCACGCTTAATCATATACTGACCGATTAGTGTTTCGGTCAAAATTTAGTTAAGTATACCAAGAAGTTTATTTTAACACCATCTTTCGGCCGATCTCGGAATTTTTATGATAGCTTGTTTCTAGGCGGAGTTATACCCATATCTGTCTCTTTCACACGCAAACGTTTCGGCAAATGTTTTTACGAGACAGAGACAAATATCAGTATGCGTCAAGCACTAAGATCGCGAACATCACGTGTTTTTATTTAAAAGTGTCAAATTAGTAATTAAGTCGCTTTAGTGTAAAAATCAAAGGTAAGTTTTATTGAAATTATTTATAAAAATGTGACCAATTGTTAAATATGCCTATTTAGTACAAAATAGGATCGAACTATTCATGAATTATTTAGTGTTAGTTCTGTTTTATACAAAAACATGTTAACAATTCTTTGACTGATTGTGTATTAAGCCTATATTTTATAAAAAACTTCCGTTTTGCCGGTAGTGTTTTGTCGGCTTTAGGAATTAGGTCAGTTTTTTACAAAAGTGTTCTTGAAATTTGAAGTCGTACTTTGTTATGATTCTTTATTTTATAAAACACAATTGTCTAGTATAAAATTGTTGAATGCATATTAGATATTGTGTCACTTATAGATAAAAATAATTTGTTTAAAAGAAATAAGAAAGTAACCTAACTTTTTTTCAGAATGTCTTCAAGGTCGAAAAAGATAATGGAATTGATTAATTTTACAACTGAACCTGCTCATGATACAAAAGCTCAAATTCAAGATCCCATTCTGAACCCAGACCCTAGTCAATCTCCTATAGATGAAGATAGTTCAGTTCAGAATGATGTAGTTGATGTCGCGGTAAGTACTCGTAATTATTATTTTATTCTTTTGACTGGTTTCTCCCTTTTTAATATGGTATTTTTATTTTAAACTAGAATTGCGCACGCGACTTCGTCGCGTCTTTAAGTTTTCCTGTCATTCTCTATTTTAGGTACCCTTAGGGGGTGTAATTGTGAATACTAGATGAATCATGTCTTTTTAAACCTTGTATTTCGTCATCTACTTTTGACGCTGACTATATTATAACTACCTATGTATGTACTGCCTGTCTAGCTATCTATCTACATACATACACACTTGCATGATTAAGAAGAGAAAACAATAAATTGTTTTTTTACAGATGTTACGTGATATTACTAATAAACTTGAAAACCAGCGTTATTACAATGCTACGGACTTTTTTGTTAACTACAATGTTTCACCCGTACATTCTGGTGAAATAAGTGCAGATATCAGCGACAATGACGATCCAACCTATGATAGTCAAATAAAAAAAAAGAAAATAGAACCAGTACATCCTTCATCACGTCGATCAACATCTAGCTCCAGCAGATCCTCATCCTCCAGTTTAAGCAGCTCCGGCAGTTCCAGCAGTTCCTCATCTTCATCTTCTGATGATGATACTGTGGTACAACCTTCTACTTTCGATCACGTGGATGATAATACTATCAATAACACAGATACTACAGCTAATGGACAGTCAACAAACGGACAAGAAACAAGTAAAATTGAAAACTCTGAAATGAACGAACTCAACATAGAAGAAGAAATAGAGATTATTAAGAAGAAAGGTAGAAAGCGCACAAGTAATCCTCAAAAATGGAAACAAAACTTAAATAAAATTCTAAGAAATTCTGGACGATCTTATGAGACTACGAAAAAGAAAACTGTTGCGGCTCGTGAAGTGAAACCACCTTGTACAGACAAGTGCAGGCTTAAATGTTATGAAAAGTTTACATCTCTTCAAAGACAGGCTATTTTTGATACCTATTGGAATATTGGTGAACTCAATCTGCAGCGATCGTTTATTCAGTCTTGTATGTCCGATGTTACTCCTAGGTATAAATATACAAACGCCATGCGCCCGAGGGAAGCTAATAAAGCTTTTCATTTTATAGTAAATGGTAGACCAATCCGGGTTTGTAAACCATTTTTTGTTGGTACGCTGAATATATCCGATCGTGTTATTCGTACAGTAATCCAAAAGTGTCAAAACCATGGAGTTTTGCAAAATGATCGAAGAGGTAAACACGACAACCACACCACTACTGATGAAACACTGATTTCAGACATTAAAACTTTTATAGACTCAATACCAAGGGTTCCGTCACACTACACAAGGCAAACATCTACTCGCGAATACATAGACGGGGGCAAAACTATTACAGATCTCTTCAATGACTTCAAGGTAGCGCAAGAGAAGAACAGTAAGCCCTATGGTAAGTATTGCATGTTTTACCGTACATTTACTAAGGAATATAATATTTCATTTTTTTTTCCGCGAAAAGACCAATGCGATCTTTGTCTAGAGTACACAAATTCAAACGCAGAGCAAAAAAGTATGATTCATGATAAGTATATAGCTCATATAAAAGAAAAAAGCTAAGTCGTAATGAAAAACATGATGACCGTCTCAAAATAGACGACAAAAATAAAGTCTTAGTGTTCGACTTGCAGGCGGTGTTACAATCGCCACGAGGCGATACATCAGCTTTTTACTATAAATCTAAATTAAATAGTTATAACTTTACCATCACACTCTTAAACAAAAAAGTTGAACCCCAGATTAAAGATTCCTATACTGATGTAGAGTGCTATTTCTGGAATGAAACTGATGGCAAACGCGGTGCTAATGAGATAGGCTCCTGTTTATTGGATTGCTTTGAGAGACTATGTTGTGAAGCAGGGGTAAGTGCTAGTAATAGTGCTGGCCTGAACTTGATTCTGTATTCAGACAACTGCTGCGGTCAAAATAAGAATAAATACATAGTAGTGCTTTATCTCTATGCTGTAACCCATCTGAATATAGAATCAATCACGCACAAATTTTTAATTAAAGGTCACACTCAAAATGAGGGTGACAACATTCATAGCCTGATCGAAAAAGAAATTAAAAAGAACTTAAAATCAGGACCAATTTATTGCCCCCACCAATATGTATCCATCATCAAAAATGCCAAAAAGACTGGTCAAAAGTTCCGCGTACACGAACTTACATACGAATCATTTTTAGACCTAAAAAAACTGCAGGAAGATTGGGGATACAATTTTAATGAAACTGAAGATAAAAATGTTTTATCATGGAATGATATCAAAGTTATAAAAGTAATAAAAAGTGAACCTTTTTCATTCTATGTGAAAACATCATACAACAAAGATGCAGAATTTGCAAAGATAAACATAAGGAACAAGAGAAAAAAATTGAATCCCCTATCAGAGCTGACAACAGTAAAAGCATACACAGGCAAACAAAAGCTCGGTGAAAATAAAAAGAAGGATTTAAAAGAGTTACTTGATAAAAATTTGATACCCAATTTTTATAAAGATTTTTATGATACGATTCTGTAATCAGGGTGAATACTTGCAAGGTGATAAAAATATTTTGTATGTTAAGTTTAGTCTTGTAATGACTGATTAAGTGCCTAATATTGAGAAAATTGATCTCTTAATTAATAAATAAATACAATTAGGTATTATCGTGTTGTTAAATAGATGATAAGTGTGACTGTTGATATTTCCTTGAGAATTTTTATTCAGATTTACGGTTTGTTTTTAGATTATAAATAAAAACTGGTTCCTAATATTGTAAATTTAATATTGATCTCTTCGTTAAGTTTAATTCGTTAATATTATAACCTAGGATAAGTTTTTACTGCTTTATTTTATTAAGTTTATAAATTACATTATTAGGAGTCAAAGACTCTTTCAGAGTTGATTTTAAAGTGCCTACCTATTATATACAAATTGTGTACTGTGATTAAGTATTTGAATATTGTACTAGGATTAAGTTCAATTCGATGTTTAAGACACAGGTCAGCATTTTATTTGAACTTTACTATGTTTTTGATTCTTTTTATTAATGAAAATAATAAATAAAACGAAATATTTTTTATACTTATTTTTTATTTTATATACCTTATAGACTCATATCATAACAATAAGAACATACATTGAATAAAATACGGACTCATTTCTAAATATGTCACCAGTATTAAAATTTTACTTCATAGTATAAAGACCCATACCTTAATATTGAGTATTATTTAGTTATATATTAAATAAAACACGGACTCATTTCAAAATGTGTCACCACTATTAATTCAATGTAACTTTATCTTTTATATTAAACTGACGCATCTTGAGGAACAATTTTTTTAACCGATTAATTTATAGTAAAAAATCTAAATTTATTTAAAATTATATTCAAACATTAATACTCACTTTATCAACTATATCTACAATACATTATTTCATTATATAAAGCTATTTTCTTTGAGTATTATATTCCATTTTGTAAGGTAAGTCAGGTTTGCTAAATTGTTTTTCGCGATTTCCCGAAAAACGTCTTTTTTGAGTTATGTCAGTATATGATTAAGCGTGCGATATATTTGTGTAACATTATTTATCGAAGAAATTGACATCTTTTAACAAATGATAACCCTTTAAGAGTTACGTATTACATATATAAATGATAAAGTTGTCATAAAGGAAATATAAACTATTAAGTGGACGTTATTGTTAGATGCATATTTAAGTAACCATAATAATTCTTAGTATATTTTAAAACTAATAATAATATTTTTTATAAGTAACAATGTCCGTCATGGCGAAATGGCATCTGATGTTGCGGAATCACAGTAACGTTCCTAGTCTAGACATTGGACAAGATCATATAGATTTTTTATCCTGCAATTGGCGCCAAGTCTAATTCATTATGCAGGAAACCGCAGAAATAATGAATGAATTACTCTTTATTGTACACCCAAAAAGAGAAAAAGAAAATATACATAATATAGAAGGTACAAGAGGCGGCCTTATCGCTAAAACAGCGATTTCTTCCAGGCAACCTTTAGGTGTGTAGGAAATAGTAGGTACTAAGATAGAAGGAAATAATAAAAAAGTGCAAAAGAGTTTTTAGTATAGCAAGTATACTTTCATTATATATTCGGGTCGTTTATGTGCCTTACCGAGTGTATGTATTAAGTAATGTAAATATACCTATTACTCGTTTTAATATTAAAAATAAGTCGAGTAATACCTCATCATTTAATAACTATAAAGCTTTGTGAATCACCGCAACATGCAATTTCATTGATTGAAATCCTTGGAGTTTTTATATTGCCTATTTATTATGCACAAGTCACTTTTAGCTAAATACTGTTAATTATTTAATTTTAATACAGCTAATGTTTGAAAACTCTCATGATGTACTAGCGATTTACCCTCGCTTCGCTCGGGTTCGTCCCTAGGTTGATTCCCCATACAAACTTTCATCCCCATATTCACCCCCTTAAGTGATGATTTCTGGAATAAAATATATCTTATGTCTTTCCCAGGAACTATCTTCTTACCTAATTTCATCTAAAACGGGTAGTTTTTGAGTTTATTCGTTACAAACATACAAAAATACAAATCCTTTCTATTTATAATAGTAGTGTACATGGACGTAGAAGTGTAAATAGTGTACATATCATTTCAGATTTAGGCAAAATTCACAATCCAGAAAATATAACTCATAGTAATCATAGAAGACGTAGAGTCGTCAATACTTATGTATATCTTGGACTAGACCAATTTTGTTCTGACGGTTGCAATTGACACTACTTAAAAAATGAGCCCAGCGGTTTGTATACATTAAGTACAGACAGTATTCAAGCGTGAAGATAAAAAGAAGGGGAACTTATAAAGCTGCGGGCATGCATTACGCTCTCTGCAGCTCTGATTCATGCTTCGAGGGAATACGAGAATACTATTTGGTGTCACTTTCCTTTTTTAAGAAAAGTAAAGCTTCATTGCTAGTTAGAATTGTCTCAATTTACAAGTTTCTCAAAAATTTAAGTAAACTAAACAAATCATTTATAATATTTGCATTGCCATTTTTTTTTCTAATATCAATATAATATACCTATTATACTTCATGCATTCTTTTTTGCTTTTCAATCTTACTACTATTACAAATGCGAAAGTTTGGATGGATGGATATTTTTTACTCAATCACGCTAGAACAGCTGAACAAATCTGGATGAAATTTGGCACAGAGATAGATTATAGTCTGGAATAGCACATAGTTACTTTTTATTCCGGAAAAATGTACGGTTCCTGTTGGATAATTTGTTTTTGTTTTTCACGGAGAAAGGGATCGACATGCCAAAATCTGCAATAGGATAAGTTTTTCTTCTAAAGTAACACTCGCAATAACTATTTATATCTATTTAAAACGTACCTAGATGTATCTTTCCACTTATTAAAGGTACTTTTTACGACAATGATGACGATATGAAACATTTAAATTTCTTATATTAACAATAAAATGTATGTAATTAGGTATAACAGTAATTAAATAAAATTCCGCTTACCTATTTGGGGCAAATCACAAATGAATTGAGAAAAAAAATGTTTGCATTTGTAAACACAAACATCTACTTTCACAACAAGCAGTTCCGTTACTAAATATGTTATATGTCTGTGTATTATGTATATTTATTTAAATCACAATCACCCACTAAACTTTCAACACCTCACTATTTTTGCATTTCAAATGCAATCGTGATATTTTTGACCGATTAGAATTGCGATTGATTTAAATAACGATGGGAGGACAATGGTAGACGGTCACAGGATGTGTTGTATATTGTAGTGTATATATATAAACAGAGATATTTTTATTAATAAGTCTTAAGTAAGACATCTATGTACTACTTGCACCGATAAGAACCGCACGGCGCGCCGTCACACAGCGAACAACGAGGCCGACAATGGTAGAGCGCTCGTTTCTCTTACTTTTTACTTGCTTACGTCGCGATTATGTCGTGCCGCGAGTAGGTATTTTGATCCAATTTGAAATGTCAAGTTGGATGTGCAAACGTGTGCTATATAATGGTCACGGTTTGGCCACAAATCCCTTTTAAATTACTATGTTTTGGCTTTACAATAGAGACGAAATTCAACTTTTTTTTATTTTAAGGTAATTTTTATTAAAATTTACAGTATCTTCTATAATAATGTAAGAAAGATTGGAAGGGGGTGAAGTAAAAATTAAACGTAATCGATTCTTAGATGAATTAAATTACGCTCGTTTCCGCTTCCATAGAAATTACGGCAATAGTTGACCGTTCACAAATAAAACTTGAATACCGCAGACTAATAAGAACAGAATAAACAAAATACAACCAATATCATTGACGAAGATGATGAATTATTGTATTTGAGCTTTGATTATAATTTCTTACTAATAGATACCTACACTAGGTAAGGATGGTAAATAAATTGCATGAGACTGAGAGCAAGCAAGTATGGAAAAATGTATGCGATAAAACACGTCTTAAATTAATTATTTATCTATACTAATATATATACTAATATTATATAGAGGTAAAGTTTGTGAGTTTGTGACGTTGTAGGGGGTAATCTCTGGATCTACTGAACCGATTTAGATGAAATTTGGTAAGCAGATAGTTTCAGACCCAGGAAAGGACATAGGATACTTTTTATCCTGGAAATCATCCCTTAAGGGTGGGGGCAAATGGGAATGAAAGTTTGTATGGGAAATCGAGGTAAGGACGAACCCGAGCGAAGCGGGGGTGAATCGCTAGTAAGAATTAAAATAGTTTAACCGATTGTACTATTTATTTGTTTTCATAATGTATCATAGACTAATAAATAAACAAAATCACGATATATCTACACAAGAAAACAATTCAAATGTTCAATGATTTCCTGATTTATTATTAACTATCGACAAATGTTCTTCTATACATATAAAAAATTGTAACTAAGCCGAATCTGTACATTAAATATTTTTGGAAAATCTTATTGAAATAAACTTTATTATCAGAGGCCGAATCTATTGTTTTTAAGATTTTTTGTCTGTCTGTCTGTTACCGCATCACGGGAAAACCACTGGATAGATTTTGATGAAATTTGGTATGATGATACCTGCTTATCCGAATCAACATATAGGATACTTTTTACTGCGGGAAAATATCTCATTTCTGATAAATCTATACTAAACGTTAAAACGTAACTAGGGACGAACCGAGCGAAGGTGAGTCGCCAGTCTTATATAGAGTACAATCTCAATAACTCTTAAAGCCAGTAGAGTTCAAAATGTTTTATTGTTATTAGGTATATTGAATCTTTTGTACCTATACAGTAAGTAATTATGTACCGCTATTTATTAGCCTATTATCATCCAAATTAGTTTGACGAAAGATTGCATTAGAATTTAGAACTAGTTGTCTGTGGATTTAACTAATTCTGGGCTATACGGCGGTAAACAACTTATACAGGCGTGTACATACGAAGGAGTGGAGAGGAACGACATTAACATAATTGGAGGTCGGTGGTGGTAGAACCGGTTTAATGTCTCGAGTCCAGTACTGGTATGACGTCATCAATGACATCATCACAAGAAATTCTAAAAGTTTGTGTATAAAAATAACATGTTATTCGTGTTGGCAAAAATAAATTTACATATATCATGAAAAATATGAACTAAAAACAACGGTGTAGACTGTAGCGTAAAGCGCATAACTTCTCATAAGGTTGATCTTCTTTTTACCTTGCGTTCGTACCTCGTTTAATGTTTGTACAAAATTATTGTATTCATTTATGTTATAATCTACTTACTACTACCCTATACTTATTTATGTCTAATATTATAATAGTAAACGGATAGTAAACAGGTATTTTATCTCCTTTTATGCCGTATGTTGTTTTGTGCTATAGTTTGAAGATCAATGCAAAAAATAGCCCTCAAAGGATGTTACAAAAACTAATTATGATTGGCAGGAAGTAATTCAAGCTAAAGCGAAACATTATAATTGAAATTCCCATTAATATCTTCTCCACACAAGCCTAACTCACATTTAGCAAATGTTTAGAGTTCCGTAAGCAGAAGATAACCAAGCTTTGAAGCAACCCTGAACAATTTCATATTGTACTTCTTTTCTTTGAGTCGTTTTTCATTCATCTATTGCTTTAATATTTTGATTTGCAAAGGAAACAAACGTACATATTTTTACGTTTAACCCTATCAGTTATAACCTTTGCATAAGAATGTCAGAGTTTTCGTCATAGTTTTGATAAAATATAAGCCCTTGTTTATAGAAAGCAATAACAAGAAAAAGGGCATAAACGAATTTTACAAATCTTTGATATTTAAAAAATAATATCACGTATAAATTTTATACCTTGATAATATTGCAAAATGCTCAAAATAACAAATTAAAAAAAAAAGCCGACGACGAAAAGTATTTTGTAGTAGGCGCGGTGATTACTAGAAACGTTGATGGAATTTTATTAATAACTGTATAAACAAAATGCTGTATTTAGGTCGCCACTCGGTAGGCACTCCTATACGACCACCGCCCATCTCACCCCCTAATATAAGCCACCCTCATAGCACGAATAACGAATACATTTTGAATATAGTACAACAGTGGAAAAAAAACCTTGTGATCACCATGCGTGATTCGATTGATAAATATTAGTATTGTAGTTCAGGGTGTATCTAATATGATAGGTAATATTAATACTAACGTAATTCAGATTAGAAGGTATCGTTCTTTAATAAAAAAGCGTATTTTATTAGAAAATAAGTAGAAACCATAATCAGAAACCATCATGTCTCAGGTCATTACACTTACGAACGGAATGCGAACTCGGGGCTGATATATTGTTTACGTACTTGACCGTACCATCACATGAAATCTATTACTTACATATTTAGAAATATATGATTAAATAGTGGTTGAAATCACAAGTTCTATTTACACTTAGCCAGTTTATATTGGGTTTTGGTCATTTCAGAGTAATAATAACAAAATGTTTGACGGATATATACGTTAGCCAAAAGTAAAAAGAATAAACTCTTTTAAACTGCATTGTAAATGTTTTAATGACTGTACTTTATACGCTTCAACGCCGATGGGTCATGGGACAGACGAACGTACGGCGAAAGCGCATTATTAAGGGTAATACAACTTTTGAATTTAATTAGTAAAAGAAATTATTTAAATAACTAATAACCAATTGAAATTAAAGAAGTAAAAGTTAATTATGTGTTTTAACTTTAGCAGTGTAGGTATCTATCTACACATGGTTTATCATTGCTTAGCTTACCTAGCAATGAGCTGTTGTTTAAACTTTATTTTAATAACAACATTGATGTGGTCAGTAAGTCTTTTTAAAGGTTAATGGTATAAACTTTTAAAATGTTTAATGCATCCGTAAAGGTTAACTTTATCGTGTTAGTAAACACAACAGATTTTTTTCTAGCAAAATTTTTACTAAAATAATATTAAAAATCAATTAATTACCAAAAATTTTTTTATAAAGCTCCTATTTTCTTAATCCATTCACGATTTAGTTCTTTCTCAATACACAAAAACTTCTTTATTAACTTATACAAAAAAACATTTCGATTTTTTTAAATTTCGTGACGCGATTTTGTTGCGTTTCCTTTACGCAACCGATTCGCACAGACTGACAGACTGTACTGAAATCTGAATGTGAATTGTGATTTGTGATTTGTGAATGAAATTTGAAATGACACAAGAAAACATTTAATTTCGTTCAATAATAAGTTATTTTTTACTAGGTACTAACTATATATGTAGTATAATGTTGAACGCTTATCACGACTAAGGTTGAAATAATAAATGTTACTAAAAAATTTATATATATTTACATAAACCATTATTATTAATTAAAATTTTCTAGCTATTTTTAAACTTAGATAATTTATTTAGGCATATTTTCATTCATTTATATTTTGTTTAAATAATAATCAATTATTTATTATTTTGATTGTTGAACGCACCTAGGTATAAAATACATAAATGTCACTGTCATTTACGTTTGCGTCGACTCCGACCTCTATGTTCCAACATCCCTTAGTTTTTTTTCAAAAAAAAAGGAAAAGCTGTAGGCTATATTAATTTTCTCTTTAGTATTTTAGATTTTGAAACAACTTAATATATTATATTAGCATTCAGTATCGTTATCTATTTATCCTACATCTGAGAATGTTTTACTTTAAAAATCGAATGAAATAGTTAACAATTTAGAGAATTGTGTATAATGGCTCCTGGTAATAAGGAGCGACATCCAGGACACACGGGCACTATACCGAAAACTAAAGTGAGGAACAATTGTAATGTGCCACAAGAAGCTGTAACACCGACTCGACGAGACATGGCAACTAATCTAG
The DNA here is from genome assembly GCA_921882275.1 of Brenthis ino. Classification (NCBI taxonomy): domain Eukaryota; kingdom Metazoa; phylum Arthropoda; class Insecta; order Lepidoptera; family Nymphalidae; genus Brenthis; species Brenthis ino. The sequence goes on along the minus strand of OV170222.1, from coordinate 31,685,574 downwards.
TGACGGTAATACTCTGAATTTTACACTTTGTAAATTATATTAGTTTTACCTCAGGCCGTATACTTTTTCCTAGAGCATGTTTCATTTCACTCTTGATGAGTGTGTACTTTGATGGAGCTGAACAAACCTGAAGTTTTTGCGGATCACATACATTAATGTGTATTTTTAGAAAATTATGAACGCCAAACATATTGGATAACTGCCAGCATATTCTGTAATGTTGTACTCATGCTGAGATCAGGAATTCTTTTTGTTCTATTAATATTAAATTTCAGTCTATTCAATTTTAATCAACTTATTAGATCTTTATTACTTCCCATATGGGTGGTTGTTTTTCAAAATTGAAGCAAAAAAAGGTAGCAGATAGAAAATTTTATATTCTGATACCATCAACTTTGGATAAGAATTGCCTTGTGTGAGTTTTGTGTAATAAAGACAGTGCAAAATTTTTTAGACTTCTCTGGATTGGGTTCCAGTTTCAGAATATAATGCAAGATCAAATTGTAATCAAACAAGAAAACAAACAAACAACACATCAGACCAAGAATTAACAGATTTAGGTAAGCAAGCCTCTATAATATTTATAAAGGTTTCTTAAAACAGATTTTAGTTTAAAAAAGAGTAAACATGATAAATAACTGATAATAATAAATTTGATAATTATATGTTGTGAATGTATATAAAAGACTTTCTCAACATAACATTTTCGAATGATACATTGTTTGGGGGTCTAAGTATAGAGAGAATGCAGAAATAACAACTGGTAAAATATAGCACCCAGTTCTTCACTTTTAAACAAAACTATGATTAAAAATACATTACTTTTCTATTCTAATTTTAGACAATTCTGTGTCATTTGAAAGTGGATTTGGAAGATTTGTTCCTGTGAGGCCACAGCCTCGGGCTCTGCCTTTAACTGTGCAAAATCGTGAAGCTTTAACTGCAGATCATCATGATGACAGTGCTTCTTCTTCCTCTCACACGTTACATCCATATGCACACCAAATGCAAAATGGTATGTACTCTATTTCATTAATAATTGCTTAATTCTTATATTATGTCACTTGGTAGAAATGAACCTTCTAAATACAGAAATTATGCTAATATTATTTTAAGCTTTTGTTTATTTATGAATTGGTCAGTTTCATCTATATATAATATATTTGTATTCTCCTAATAATAAAAAAAAAAAAATACCACAATATGTGATGCTCGCACAACACATTACCATCCTCCACTTCTACCTCTTTTTCTTTCTTTTCATCTTTCACACAATTAATATACCTATCTTGGTCTATTCCTACATCTATATCTATCCATATTTATACAAAACACTTCAGTATTAGACTTTCATCTCTCTTTATGATATGTGCATATAAGTTATATAACTCCTACTTTCAAGATTCCTTTTCTCCTCCTAGCAATGCATACATCCACCTGAATATTTACATATCTACCACACAAAGGATGGTACCCCTTACTTATCTGTTCTTTAGTTTGCCTAACACTCTGATCCATACATTACAATAGGTTTTATTATGGTCTTATAAATTTGAGTTTCATGGACACATATTTTTCCCAAACCTGTTGCCATTTTATAAAAGAAGAAATTATGTGTACTATATATTATTATCTTGATATAATAGAATATACACACATTATTATTTAAAATGACTTAAATTATTGGTTGGTACTATTTATCTTATTATGTTAATTCTATACAGGTCTAATTCCACATTCAAATCATGCAGCAGCTGCTGTTATGATAGTTAACCCAACAACACCAAATGCTGTTGCAGGGAATATGTCACAACAATTTAATGTAAGTTAAATAAAGCTTATTTTAATTAGCTTTTGGTTTTTACTTTTTACATAAAATTTATTTAATATTATTCCTTAATTTGTAGAGTCCAAATCAAAATAGAAACAATCTGACAAGGAATTTAAATTCCACTCGCAATACCTTTGAAGGAAGCAATTCTAATAACAATAACACTCAAACCATAACACATTCAAGATCTGGTACAAAATCTGTTAATTTGATAAAAAACATGTATGATCAGGGTCAAGGCAGCTTCAACAATATAAATGAAAACAACCTTGTAAGTAGGGTATAACTTTATTTTATAATATTGATTGTTTTAATTTGAGTGATTATAAGATCTAAATATTATAAAAATATTTAAGGTTCATAGAGAATCAGCCAGGGCTCTTGGAGAGGCGATAGTGGCCGCATGTCCCGATGCTGCGGCAGTGGAAAGACGCCTAGGACAAATCAGGGAATATATACGTGTCACATCTTCCCTTGTAGACACGATGCGAAATTCTGAAGATGAGGTTTGTATTTCTTAGTAGCATATTATAACTTACTACCTAATAAATTTTAAAATTTTGATTTTTCTCTACCTACCAGAAAGTTAAACTCAGTTGATCTGATCCGGAGATTTCTGGGTACAAAAAGATTTCTTTTTTATATTATAGACTTAATATTGTGCAAACAATCATGTCTCCACTATTAGTTACAATTGTTCTATTTAGGTTCAGTCTATTTAAATTTATATAGCATATATTAAAAATATATAATATGTATGATTATGTAATTTAGGCATTTATTGAGCACACAAAGGAAGAATACGATGAATTAGTAAAAATGGTAATGCAGTTGAAAGAAAGTGAAACAAAACTAGAATCTATGCTTACTGAAAAGAAAACTGAAAATACTGAAGTCCCAAATGAGGATTCAAGTCAATCGTCCAGTCAAGTACAAGACATAATTGAATCAGAAACTAAAATCGAGGGGGTACCGGAAAAAATAATAAATCAAGATAAAACTTGTAATATTAAAACTAATAATGATAACAGCATGGTTCACAATTTGAAAAAAGTTACAAATATTGAAAATGAACATTTGAATAAAACTTTAACGAATGCCAAAATCAGTGATGACATACAAGTTTCGAAAGAAATGTCTAAATCAAATGAAACTGAAGACAATGTTGACCAATTCGGAAGTAACACATTAGAAATTAAAGAAATAGAGTCAATACCTTGTCCTGAAAGTGAGGTAAAAAAAGATGATCAACAGCTAAATGATATTTTAAGGAAAAATATCATGGCTTGCATGGAAAAGATAACATTCATTCAAGAATTGAAAATTAAAAACAAAGATTCTAGTATCGCCGAAAATCAGGTTCCATACTGTCGTTGTGTGCCGTGTGTGTCGATATGTCTTCCACTAAAATAGAGCATGACTTATATTAAACAGAAATTAACCATTTCTAACAAACTCATATCGCACACGAAAATGATACCGAAATTTTCTTCATTTTAGGAATAATGATTAATAGAGACCTGACTTTGTATGATTTTTTTTGCTTTAAACTATTTAATTTCAGTTCTTGTTAAAAGTAGAGTTTTTTTGTTGTTTTCGTTTAACCCTGTTATTTTTATTTTATTTTTTATCTATTAATAAAATTAATAGTTTTTTGTTTTTCAGCAAGATGTAGTTGTAAGGCCAGTGTCGGTTCAAAGTAATGGATCTACCTACAGCGAAAATGAACTTTGGCAGAATGAAATCAAAAACAAAATGGAAATCTCTCAGATTCGTCTCACAGCTCTTAAGCAACAGCAAAAGAGGCTTCTTAAGTATCAGGCAGAAGCTAAACAGCAACTGGAAGAATTACACAAAGAGAGACAATCTCAAGAAATACATCATCCATCGACATCGCATGAAAACTTTAATGGAATGCAGGTATTTTTTTAATCCATACCAAGCTAATTTTCATTGCTTATTTAGATTCACGAGTGATAATTAGATTAATAGCATACTTTTATATAAAATTAGCGACTCACCGTCACTCCACTGGGTTTCGTCCCTAGATACGTTTTAACGGTTAGTATCGATTTCTCGGAGATGAGATATTTTTTTTGGATAATCAGCTATCATCATACCAAATTTCATTAAAATCTGTCCAGTGGTTTGCTCGTGATGTTTTCCCAGACAGACAGACATTCAAATATTCTAAAAACTATAGATTCTGCCTCTGTATCGATAATAATGAATATTTGAATAAGATTTTCCAAAAAATATTTCATGTACACATTCGACTCAGGATTTTATTATATGTATAAATAACACAATGATGATTCTCTAAACACATTATACCCTTTAAGGTGGATACAATTTTCATACTGAATATGTAAACTAAGACATAATTCATTTTCAGAACTTAACTTTAAGTGCTAATTACCACCAACCCAACCGCATGTACGGCGCGAACCAGGTCGGCGTGGCGACCACGCTGCCGCACGCCGCGGACGGCGAGCGCGCGCCCTCCGCGCACAGCCACGACGACCGGTTCTCTCTGCGGGACGGCAACATCGCCAGCAGCGAGGTAATCTACATATTGAGAGTTATGATTGTTGTCTGTAAATGGCGTTATTAGTATGTTGTATGTATGATTAAAACCCAAACAAAAGATAATTAGCCCTTTTTAACGTCCCACTGCTGGGCACGAGCCTCCCTTCAGTACGAAGGGAATCAGGCCATAGTCCATCACGCCAAGTGCGGGTTGGCGGACTTCACATGTCTTTCGAAAACTTGCTAGGTATTCTCAAACATGCAGGGTTCCTCACGATGTTTTCCTTCACTGTAAGGCAAGTGGTAATCGTTTTAGAAATCATTCGCACATGAAAATAGCAGAGGCACAAAACCCGGGATTTGAAACCGCTTCACTCGGTTTCCCAATCGTACCACTTGTTACCACTGGGTTACCACTGCCTTTACTAGTAACTTACTAGTAGCTCGTTTAAATTCTGAAAAACGTTGGCAAGATTTTCATCTCACACCATAAGATTTTTTTATTTTAATCATTTTGTCTTTAAATAATATTCTTTGGCTCATGAGGTAATATACTTTGGCTCATGAGGTGTATAAATTTTGTGGACCAGACGATTCGACATTAATTAGGCAGTTGTTAGTCCGTATTACGATTGTATGCACGCGACTGCAAGGCGGTATATTACTAAAAAAAATGACAACGTTACTTATGTTATTTTCTATTAATAATAATATAAAATGTTAAGGGCCAAAAGAATACGTTTTCAAAATGGCATAATCTGCATAGAAAAAAGTAATATTCGTAATATTACACGTAAAATATGTAATCTTTATATTCAATATTCATATTATATTAATCTTCTAAAAATAACAAGAATGACGTATGAGAATGATTATGTTGAATCAAACTAGAGCAAACAAATTGCTATTGAATACCACTTATTATTAAGTATTGACAAGTGCCAAGCGGCTTCACCACAGACCAGCTCGATGATATCAAATTATATTATCACTCCCATTTCATATATAAACAAAGTTTAAAATCGATACCACAATTATAAAAAGGTCAGGATGTACTTCTAAGATTATGTTACATATGAGTTACTAGCGACTCACCCTCGTTTCGCTCGGGTTCGTCCCTAGGTACATTTTAATTTTTTGGAGCGGAACCATAATTCTTTTACTGAAATAAAAATAGCCTAAGTTACTCCTTATAATATCAACTACCTGCCAGTGAAAGTCCCGTCGAAATCGGTCCAGCCGTTTCTAAGATTAGCCGGAACAAACAGACAGACAAAAATTTTAAAAATTGTGTTTTTCTTATAAATACCGAATATAATTCCATATGCATTTAGTAAAAAGCTGTTATTTTGACATTATAACAGACACTTCAATTTTATTTATCTGTATAGATTTATAAGTGAAGTTAATAAAATAGTTTATATCAATTACGCTTAAATATGCGCTTCACCCAGGAGGCAGCCGGCGGCGGCCGCGACAGCGAGGCGGAGGAGGACGAGGGCATGCTCACCGAGCGCGAGCGCGTGTTGCGGCTCAAGCTGCAGGAGTTGCAAATGAAAAAACAACACATGGAGAACTTAGTAAGTATATTCTCTGTTAAATATAAATTATATGATTTAATATTATTTTCAAACTTTTTGCTCTACATGTTCCAATTTATAACAGATATAAAAATTAGTTTTTTTTATATAAACTTTAATTCGCTAGTATACATGTAAGAAAAATGTATGTATTTGTCGTATTTTAAATGTTCTATTTATTGTCATATAGGTGTCAGAGTTCCAAAAACTTCAAATGGCGACTAGACTCGGCAGCTCACATAATACTTATTCTAGTTCTAACGAAGACAGTGCAGATGAGGAGCCATCACGCAAATGTAAGTGGTCTTGTTTATCGCCTTTTAGGGAAAAGATATACATATATCTATTTTATAAATACAAACTGTCACACATCAAAATAATTTGCATCTTACAATGAATTTGTCGATTTAAGACTAATGCTCCCATCGAAATAATATTTAGTATTTAATTGATTGCATTCATTTTAGGCAATAAACCAGGCGTGAATCTCAAAAATGAAGATCCATTCAAGCTGATGGAAATAAAGGCTATAAAAACTGCCTTACAGAAAACCAAAGGTAGGGTAATAAAAAAGTAAGATTTATTAAGCAACATATCTGCCTGTTTAAGCATTACCTGATGAATTTTTATGTTATGATGGCTAGTAAATACAATGCTATTTAAATCTCTAAATTTTTTAAGTAAATAGTATAAAATTTTCTATTTTGGTGAACTACGAGAAAAACTATATAGTGACGTTTGAGACGTCTAGAACCTTAGCCTCTCTCGTGACTACGATTTATGTAAAGCACAATCAAAAATCAAAATAAATACGCGAAAAAATTTAAAAAGATATGCATAGGGTAAAAGCCGGATAGTTGCCCCACTTTTTGAAAACCTCCAATTACATAAAAAATAACTATCTACTTACAATATGTTCTGTGTATAATAAAACATTGGTCTTTAATCTTTCATTGTGACCTATTTTTTTAAATACAATGAATATAGTTTTTCAGTAAATCCTGTTTTATTTGACCTCTATAAAAGGGGATAGTTGCCCTCTGTGGCGGATAGTTGCCTTATGTTAAAAACGCTTTGGGGGATACTTGCCTCATGTGGGGGGAGAAGCCAACTCCTACCGGGCGCGTCCCCAGGTGGCGGATAGGGGAATGCCACCCGCTTAGGGCGGCGGGTGGTACCGGAGAAATCCGGCGCGGACCAAATGGCTTGGATGGGGCCGCTCGTCTAGGCCTCGAGCCGAAGACGTTGCGGCCACCGGTGGTGGGACCGCTTGGTCCCACAACCGGATGATGGGTGCCGGTTGCGGGACTGTGGTCGCAGGTCCGCATCCGGCGGAGGGGTAGGCCGCGGCGGGAGAGGAGTGCCGGTATTTCGGTGCGCCGTTCTCCCTACCTTCCGCGGCCTAGACGGGGCCGCCACCGTTTGATGGCGGACGCGGTGGGGCTGCAGGGGAAGAGGAGTGTCGGTGTTTCGTTGCCGCTCTCCCTGTCCTCTGCAGCCGATTGGAGGTGGCCCACTTCGGTGGGCAGTGGTTAGGTTTAATGGGGCTGCTCCGGGTACCTCTCTGGCGTAGCAGAGTTGACTGTGGAGCAGCCCCATCGGTTTGGTGGTCTGCCTAGCGTTTAGGCAGACCTGCCGCCGGGGCGCCGTAGTCGTTATGCGCAAGCGATCCTGCGGCGTCCCATTAAGGCGGAGGGGAGGGGAATGTCGGGTTTTAGTGGGTAGTACCGGCTCTTCTAGCCGGTGAGCCCCACATCACCACCTGGGGGATCAGGTGGTATGCGTAAATGCATTTCCCGACATAAAAAAAAAAAAAAAATGTGGGGATAGAAGACTCATCATGAAATTGTTGCAATTTTTTTTGGATTAAAACAAATATATGTAAATTTAATCAACCATTATTAACATAAATTAATTAAGTAGTAGGTTATTACTAATCGAAATCAATACAACTTTTAAAATACAAATAAAATCTCCAAAATTTAAGTTATAGATAATAATTAACTTTAAAGAAAAAACCAATATGGTAACAAACAATAAAAAACAAAACTTTGACATGAATATTAAAATTAGTGGGTAGGTTATCATTTTAAAAATCATCATCAATCACGAAGTCATAACTTTTAATTTTCCACATCTCACACAATATTCTTTGAATGATGAACGAGTTTCCTGGAAATACAATTCAGTACGATTTGGATTTAGTATAATTGTAATTTTCAATACATTTACAATAATTATCAACTGAAACTTTATCATTCGCTTTTTCTATTTTTTGTATTAATGTTAATAACTTTTACTGTCTTTTCAGTCTCTCTTATCATCTTTAATTTTATTTCTTTTTTGTACTCCTTTAGTGGTTTTTTCATTGGCTATTTTTGTATTTATAATGTCTTTTTTCATTTTGTCTCTTGGAACTATAAGTCTGTTATATGTCATCCTTAAAGCTCTTTCTCCGCTCAGTTTAATTAAATCTATGTTTTCAAATTCTGTTTCACTGCGAGAGATCTCGCCATATTTTTTGATCTTTTACTTTCGTTTCGACCTCTTTTCTTCATAATTATCATCTCGTTATCAGCTGATTATTTTCTACTGTCTTAGAATCTTTTTATTTCGTTGTCTCCAATCTAGTTCTTTTTCTAATGTTTGTTTCTTCTTTTTGATCCTGTTTTTGGATAATTTTTCATTGAAATTTAAACCTTCTGTAGACTGTTTATTAGCCCTTTTAGACATGCTAAACTCTTGCTCATATTTGTGAGGCATTTCGCCTACCTACAACACTAACTGTCCTTAGGGCGACTATCCGCAAAATTATATGGGGCGACTATCCTTTTCGGTACGGATACTTGCCCTTATATTTTGAAAAATAAATAAATGATATTCGACAGTTTAAGTTAATAGGTTAGGTTAGCGCGTAGAAGCAAAAAGCTGACTGAATCGATAACTGTAAAAAAAAAATTCAATAGAAAATACACACGTATATAACTTCAACGCTCGTTAACATCCTACCGCGGAAGATTTTCGCTAACACGGAGAAAACACGTTTACCTAGTCCTAATACTGGCATCGTCCTAAGGTCTGTGGAAGAGACGCTTCAAACTACAGAAGAGCGCTAACATCAGGGACATCTCTAATATAGCGTATTGAAAACAGGGGCATGTATCCCACTGAGGCGACTATCCGGGGTTTACCCTATTATATCCACATGTAATACGTCTGTCTCCCTTATTTTATATATTCCATTATTTTTAGATCTCATGCGGTCGGTAGAAACTTTTGAAGCAGATAACTTATCTGGAGTACACGAGGACACCTTCCATATGCCTAGTCATTCAAGTCATTCAAACATACACGACAAGTAAGTTGAGTAGTTAGTCGCTTTGTTTTTAAAAATATTGTTTGACGAAAAAAGTTAGTTATATCCGGCAACGTTAAAGCCGTTGTCCGACGATCAATTGTCATTTAAAAGTATTAGTAGGGAAGTCCAAGAGGGGATTTTTGCAGTTACACAAGTGAGGCAGATTAACATAAGGGGCATACATAGCACTGTTGAGTACCTCAGATCAGATGAGTTGAGATTAAGGAATGGTGGGCTTATTACATCCTGAAAAGTGTGCAATTTTTTGATCTTTCAAGTTTTGTATCGATCCTGCAAAAAATCGTATGACCTCGATCCGATCTGAAAATCGCCGGATCGTATGCCTGCCGATCCGATATCGGCACATCCCTAGTTCACTCGCGGATCTTGCAGTGAAGTGTTGACTTTATCTGTTACGGACGCTTGTAACAAAACGTACACGAGACAAAAGTGCCACTATCAATGCCAAGATGAATCGCCCAAAGATTTTTGGTAAAAAAATCTTCACTGAAAATAAAGATAATTTAAGTGAGAATGATAGTAGCGAAGAAGAATAATATTTTTATATTATTATTATTGATATGAAACGGTTCTGGCATAGTTTACAGTTTCTTTTTTTGTATTATTGCATTATAATTATTTACAGTAAATAAAATAAATGTTATGTTGCAAATCCACATTTACATACCGAGATAAAGATAAATGTGATTGTTTCATATTGCTCCTACTGAACATTATCGTGGGATCTACCTTGGGTTAATTAACCCCTTAATTATGCGGTTTGCCTATAGACACCTCTGCGTGACGACCGTATGAATCAATCGGGGCTGCCAGATAACTGTCGTTGGTTTGTCCGACCAATAAACCACATAATACCCGGTTTATCACGCCGGCGCGGCGCCAACCATGAGCAGAATATCCGATAATAGTTTTTTTAAGTAATTTATTCATGTTTTATATAGAATAAAAGAAAATACTAATGTTAGGAAAAGAAGTCATCGTAACCAGTTCTCAATTAAACAGCTGTAAATAAAAAATAAAACTTTAAATATGAAATAAATCAGCTAAACTAAAATACCTGCTTTCTTCTAAAACACCTGTCTAAATTACCCGCCATCAAATATCGCCTAAAATTACCCGCTTTTCGGGTAATTCACCCGCCAAACGGCAGCACCGGAGCCAACAGCCCTCGGGCGTCTGTTGCAGCAAGTCGGAGGGCGGCTGGTCGGAGGGCAGCGTGTGCCGCGTGCGCAACGCGCTGCCGCCGCGGCGCAAGCTCACCAACGAGCGCCCGCACGCGCCGCCCGCCCTCGCGCCGCACGCCCTCGCGCCCGCCCTCGCGCCCGCCCTCGCGCCGCACGCGCAGCAGAGTGAGCGTCTGATCTTCTAATACTGCTAATGTTATAATCTTTTGAAATATATATATATATATATATATATATATATATATATATATATATATATATATATAGTGAAATACATTCTAGTTTATTTAGTATAGAGAATGTAAAACCTGAAATTAGAACATTTGCTAAGCATTGATAAGATTATTATATTTTGATTTTTAATGTAAATCTGATTACGTTTAAAAGAAATATTATTATATTCAATTTTCAAGTACAATAAATATAAATATCATAAATTTATAATAACACAATAAAATTCAAATGAATAAAAATTAAAACTGTAATCAAATACATATTTTTAGTTCTCTATATTTTTAATGCTCAAAAAAATCAACTATTTTGGTGTACGAGTTTCAAATATTTCAAAATAATAATATAATAACTCCTAACAATTTTAGATTACTTCATAAATATTCCTCTTGGCTTATACATCTACTCTAATAAATATATATGTATACATTTAGGTCATGAAGCTAACATAAACTCTCTACAAGAGCTAGCCCAGGAACTGCGCATGGAGACGGAGAAGATAATGGGTGAACGTGCGCATATTAAAGATTTGGTGATCATTAAAGGTAAATAACATTTATATAATAACTATATTAGTACATATTATTGAGTATTTTAATTATGTAAAACTATGTTTATTTAGGTTTTTTTCGCTGTTTTATTTAATTTTTATTCCCCGCGACGTTTCGAAAATTTTATAGTAAATTTGGACAAAGAGAGATAGTATTAGGCGAGATGCTAAAATAAATTTAATTTAAATTGTCAAATATTCGCGTATATCTGAGAAAATATTGATTAAGCACATACAGTATAATAAATATTAAAATCACTCTAAAAAACGCTTCATATTGTGTATCTAAGATCAATAAGCAACCTCAAGACCTTCAGTGCACAAGCTCTTGTGAATAATCTAAGAATACAACTGAATTGATCGAAAGAGCATGGGACGTAAAACCTAAAACTTTTAGGTATACCAAAAATCACAAATCGATTTTTATATATAAAAAGTAGTACATAGTTTATAAACTATGGCTGTGTCATTAGATTATACCTTAATATTTTACTACATACTTGTAAGTTCATATATTTTTTATACTCACTAGTGACTTACCCTCTTCCCGTTCAAGTGCGTATCTAATTGCCTAACAGCATATTATGTGTTACTTCAGGTCATAGTATATTTGATTGACACTTTTCATCCAAGCCCGTCTACCATTCCGTTTCAGTGTGAAGAAGTAACAAACAAACACTTTTGAACAGTTAAGTGAATCACATACAAAGCATAAGTAGTTCGATATTCAACCAAGATAGTTTATACACTCAGGGCTGGATTAACCCTATCAGGGCCCCTAGGCAATGCAAATGTCCGTCGGGGTTCGCGGAGGAGTCTCCGGTTCCCGTGGCCCCGACCTTGAGGCGACTGAGGTGGACACCGTCAGGTTTTAGTGGGTAGGCTGCCGCGCGTTTACCATCTTTGCGCGGCAGGAGCCCCACATAACCCGTCGTTCTTCCCCAGGCGGCGGGTACCCGGCAACAGGGTTTCCTGACGATGAAAAAAAAAAAAAAAAAGAAAAAGGCAATGCAAATGCAATGCAATTCTCGGGGCCCCTTGCGTTTACCCTTTTCTGACTTTTTAAAATACATTTTTTCTATTACAAAAGTCGAGTCAATAAGATCGACTCCTTTGGTATCCTATTACTTCAATCTCTTATGTGATACTAGCGGCTCACCGTCGCTTCGCTCGGGTTCGCCTCTAGAAAAACAATTCAAATCTATCCTTCGGGAACCGTATATTTTTCCGGGCTAAAAAGTAACCTATGTGTTGTTCCACACTATAATCAATTTCTGTGTCTTTCATCCAGATCCGTTCAGCCGTTCTGACGTGAACGAATAACAAACATCCATACACTTGATGCTACAATAAAATACAATAAACGAAAAAAAATAGTTTTATGAAGTATAATAAGTTTAAATAGCAACTCTTCTTACTCTTTTAGATACAAAATCGTTAAAAACATCTTGAAAGTTGACCTTTTCCAATATACTACTGTTATATTGTTAACTGACACGCCGGTGTGTCCGTGTCCGTGTTGATAATTATAAAATTTAGTCATAGTTTTGTTAAAAAATTAAAAAAAATATCATATAAAATATTTTTATATTTTCAAAAAGTAGAGTTCAAGACAAAAAGAATGGGCCCTATCCGAAAGTTGAACAAATTTTTTTTTTAATGTAAACACCTACTTAAAGTTGAAGGTGATTTTCAGCCTCTCGAGACCATAAAACATACTTTTCTCGGAAATGGCTAAACATGTAAAAAGTGTTATTTATAAAAGTTGTAGATTTTTATTAAACCTACAACTTTTGTAGAAAACAATTTTCGATAGAACGTCACAGTAAACCGGAAATTAAAAAAAAACTATTTTTCAACGCTTTGCGCCCCCGTCATTTCTCGGGGGTAGCTGGGCATAGGAGGCATTTTACGAATTTCCATTCCTAATAAATATACCTGCTAACAGTTTAAAACTCATAAAAGGTTTTCAATATTTTGTTCCCAAACCGGATTCCGATTGGAATACTAATGATCTGCTATGTTTATTTTTGGTGTTAGATTTTATTATGTTTATTGTAGGATCCCACTATGATCGTAGTACCCAGACATCTTCTCTATTGAAGTTTGGGTGTTTTTTGAATTTCAATAGCTTACCTATATCGTCAAATACAGCTATATTTAGTTCTACTATGCATGAAGTATTTCAGCAACTGACAACATGCGTCGAAAAAAAGGAATAATATTGAGAAACTATACAAATGTTAAAAAAAAATTCGTTCGGTGGAACGTTTTTTTTGTCTTGGTGCGTGCACGGGGCCCCTAGTCGATGCGGGGCCCCTAGACAGTTGCCTAATCCGCCTTATGGATAATCCGGTCCTGTATACACTACACATATATAACTTTAAATACATACAATATACATATTATCAATATAAACACCCATGACTGATGATGCCCCCAGCGGGATTCGAACCCACGACCGCTGGCACAGCAAGCAGGGTCACTACAAACTGCGTCAAAATATATCAATAGTAATTCAATAACAAAATATTATGTCTCCTTATTGTTCCTAGAGCGCAAACAAAAGAAGGTGAACGAAGAGGTGCGCGCGCCGCCCGCGCCGGCGCCCGCGCCCGCGCCGGCGCCCGCGCCCGCGCCGGCGCCGGGCCCCGCCGAGCGCCGCCAGCTGCAGCTGCGCGCGCTGCTCGCCGACAAGCAGCGCGAGCTCGAGGCGCTGCTCAACAAGGAGGTAAATATCACTCCTAATCCATCCATACATTAGGCGACCGCCCATTCATTTTAACTATGGAAGGTATATGAGGAGTACTATCTCTGCGATGAAAAAGTGACTGTCAAAACGCGTCGAATAAATGTGGCGCCTCCGTCGGCAACAGCTAAATTCTTATTATAGTTATCGTAGTTTTTCGTACGCCAGCAACCTTTATATTGGACACTCCGTCTAAAACAGCTAAATTCATATCTTAGTTTTTTACGCTTGCGCCATCTACAATTTTCTGCATACAGATTGGACTTTTTCAGTTTGTCTCCCCTAGTAGTAGTACTGCTTACTTCTATATTCCATAATTTTAGCGAAAATGCTGTCAAATGCAAGGAATTGTAACGTCATAACAATTAAAAAAAAGTAAGTGTAGTCTTTTTAAATAAAACTATCTTTTCGGATTTTTTCGCGTATTTATTTGAATTTTTGGTTCCCGACGTTTAGAATGCTTTACAGCAATCATGGTCACGGGAGAGACTGAGGTGTTAGATGTCTCTAAGGTGTCGAAGGAAGGAACCAAAAATCCAAATAAATCCGCGAAAAAAACCGAAAAGATAGTTTTGTTTAAAATGTCAAATATTCGCGCAAATATAAGAAAGTATTACGTGTAGTCTGTTCATGAGGGAGCTACCATCGGTGCCAAAAAAAATTCTGCTGAGAAAACAGCAAGGATTGTCACAAGTACTTATTTTTCATGGCGAACGGTTTCGAAGTTTTATAGTTCCATCTCGTGGCGAGTTACAGTTATACCTGACAACCCTAAAATTGATTCCGAACTGTCATATACTCGTAGCTCTGCGAATAGTAGACCTCGCGAGCACAAACAGCATTTTGAGAAGCTGTTTTGCTCATCACACCGATAATTCTCATCAGATCTTCACCAATTTTTATGAGACCAACGTAAAGTTACAACCTTACAAAAAAAGAACCATCGAAATCGGATTTTATAAAGCGTAGCCCTCTTTTTGCACTTTTTTAAGGGAGTACCAGAAAATTCCTGACGATAAAAAATCTATAAAGTCTTTAAACCTGTATACCAAGTTTCGTCCAGATCGGTTGTACAATACGATCTGTAGAGGAATACCAGCAAACTAACAAAGGCAAGCAAATTTTGCTAGACTTGAGGCAGAGAAGTTTCGCTCGTTCGGGTCAATAAGTAAGGAGGACAGTCGGGTGCACTCTACTCGAGTTTAACCAAGCTTACGAGTGCTCTGTTTAGACACCTTCGTTGAATAGATATAGTTAAGCGATAGCGCTATACGATGCCAAGCTGAATTGTACTTTATTTTGCCTATGCAAACTTTTTACACACATACGTTTTGACTTTTTTTGTATTTGCGCGGTATACATATATTTGTTAAATAAAAAAAAATAGACAAATTAAATTAATTACTTCATTCTTTAAATTAAACGACCCAACATAATACGAATAGACATTGCCATAAATCGTACCTAAATTTATGAACTTGAAATATTTTAGGCAATGGGCAACACTTCAGAAGCTCAGATGATGAAAACTGATCCTCGCGTCGCCGCCGTAGCTAACCATTCCTATAACAGGTAAGCTCCTTCACATAAGAATAATTACATTAATAAATTTTCTATATAATTATATATCATACCTTAAAATATATCTTACTTTAAAATCTTCATTAATAAGTGTTATTTAAAATCAATTTATAAAACTTTAATCAAACTTATGGACTTTGTCAAATAAAAGCTATATTGGTTATCTCTTTTTTTTAATTTACAAATGAATTATTCATCATCCATGATGTTTACTTTATTTATTACAGTGAACAAGAGGAACCTGAATCTCATTCCGAGCATGTGCAGTTAGAATCGCAGAATTCACGAGATAATGATAACTTCAGGGTAAGTATCTGTACTTACTTTATGGAAATGTGATTGATTGATCATTTTTAGCGATATTTCTTTTAGTCCTACCATGGAGTCTCTTCAAGACAATTTAAAAATAGTTCAAATGTATCGATTTATATTGATCTATGTAAAATAATTTTAAAATAACTAGCTCCCAAAATCGTATATTCAGATTATACAAAAACTCTAAAAAGTAAGTGAAATATTGCATTGTTAAAACAAATTCCGTAACTATAAACACGAAAGTTAGGACTCTTTGACTCAACAACTACTGAACGTATTGCGATCAAAACTTTACAATAATATAGCTTATACATAAGACTACCACTTATGCTATATTTTATAAAAATATACTAATATTATAAAAAGGTAAAGTTTGGGAGTTTGTGACGTTGTATGGGGTAATCTCTGGATCTACTGAACCGATTTAGATGAAATTTGGTAAGAAAGTTGTTTGAGACTCTGGAAAGGACGCAGGATACTTTTTATCCCGGAAATCATCCCTTAATGGCGTGAAAATGGGGATGAAAGTTTGTGTCGGGAATAAAATCTAAATATGTTTGCAGGGCGGCGGCGACAGTGCACTGGGGCGTGCCTCCAACACGGCGCCTTCGCACGTCGGCACGTACGCCAGCGATAGCGACAGGGATAGGTGATATTATTATTGGACTAATTTTATAAATGTGAAAATTTGTATGTGTATATAAATGTGTATAGGTGTAAGTATGTATGTCGTCGGCACATAGAGTTGCATCAGTGTGAAGCGAGGGTAAATCGCTATTCTGTCTGTGTGTGCGCGTGTGTATGCTTGTTACTCCTTCACGCTTAAATGGCTGGATGGATTGGAATGAAACAGTACTATACTATATATATAAACAATAACCTGGAGTAACGCAGAGTAATTACTGTTAGACACCTAAGAACCGAGAAAAGAGAGGGCAAGTCTATTTTCGTTACAAAACCAAGACGGTTCTTTAGTGTATTTTAATAAATTATTTTTGAGGACTTGAAGTCTATGATTTAATATTTTTTTATTCTTTGATAGTTCGAGAAACAAATCCAATCAAAGAAATCGTCTTCGACGACGACCAACTCAAGATCGTCAGTCTGAAGATAACAATGTAAGTTTATTTGCATTTGAAATACATACACAATATACATTATGTGTACTATAAATCGTTATACTTGTGTGTTTATAATGGCTCGAAATATTTTGGATTTTAATTATTATTAATATATGATAACTTTCCGCAGGCTTCAGTTGCTGCAAATAATAGCAATACAAACGTACGTCACGATTCCCGCTCGGATTCTTCAAATGTCAATATGATCCCACCTACGCAAAATAGTAAGTACACCTCGTTTTTTCTTTAATTCATTCTTCTCATAATATATGTAGTTTCCATTATAGCATGGTGTGGATGACACTTGTTAGTCCCATATAATTAGAGAGGTGACAACATTCAATTTTATCAATAAAGATTCTAAGGGTAAAATCTCAAAGAAAATATTTTAAAATGTCGTTAATACCAACCCCATATTTAACTATCAATTATATATGAAACATTTAAACATACCAACTGAGGTACGAGATCTATCGGTAATGAATATGATTCATTTATAGATTAAGATAAGATTAAAAATTGAGATTATAGAGTGTACATTTGCTTGCAGACGACAATGCAGCGAATATGCCGTACTCTCACCTGCCACCAACATGTTGGAATACAAGCAAGTCAAATCAGGTAAAAATTATATCGTAGTTCCCTTTTCAAAATCTAATAATTTTATATTTCTTATAAATGTATTTTGAAGATATGATACGTATGATAAAAGTATAACTGATCGCTGTCTGTACATTACAGATATTTGATAAAAACTATTTTTGGAGGTCTTTATTAACTCAATAGAACCTAAAATAGTGATTTTTAGAATTTTTGTCTATTTGTCTGTGCGTTTGTGCGCATTAATCTCAGAAACGGCTTAACCGATTTGGGTGCGGTTTTCACTAATGTATTGTGGTAAGCTTCACTTAACATTTATTATTAGTTTTATTTCAATCGGTTCGTAAATAAAAAAGTTACGTCAATTTAAAGAAGCACCTAAGAACGGACCCGAGCGAAGCGAGGGTGATTCGCTATGGACTAAATATATTCTTTATTTAAAGTTGCTTTATGCTAAAAGCAAACTGATTCACTAACATTCAAAC
The DNA here is from genome assembly GCA_921882275.1 of Brenthis ino. Lineage (NCBI taxonomy): Eukaryota > Metazoa > Arthropoda > Insecta > Lepidoptera > Nymphalidae > Brenthis > Brenthis ino. The sequence continues at coordinate 31,667,439 of OV170222.1, read as the reverse complement.
CAAATAACTGGTCTGAAAAATTTCAAATTTAATAAGTCAAGCGTTAAAAGGGAAGCTAGGGATGATTTCTTGCTTAATAATATATGTATAAAAATATGATATATGTTGTTTAAGAAATTCATAAATATAAGATTGATTATTATATGCAATTGGAAAATAACTTAATACGCCTAGGTATAACGTTTAATTAAAAATAGCCAAAGAAATTTAATATTTTTTCAACTTATGGTACATAAAAATATATATCGAGAAATCGACACCTACATACATACAAAAAAATGCATCCGGCCCATATACCTCATTTGTATATATTCGCTTGCAGGACGCGCGCGCGAACCAGTTCACGCAGAACGCCCACTCGCAGACCATGGACCGGCTCGTGGGCGCGCCTCAGGTGTCGTTCCCGCCCGCGCTGCCCTACAACATGATGATGCCGTACGGTACGACTTCTATACATCTAATACCTTTAAACGAGCAATTCTTGTATATTTATTTATTTATACCGGCGATCTCGGAAACGGCTATAACGATTTCGCTGAAATTTAGTATGTGGGAATTTTCGGGGGCGAAAAATCGATCTAGATTGTCTGGGAAAACGCGTGTTTTCGAGTTTTCATGCGGTTTTCTTTCGCTTTATTCCACGCAAAATATGGGCGCTAATTTTGCATGCTCGGGCATAAGCATCGTGGTCAAGCGGTCAAGGCGCCAGATTGACAATTACAGGTATCCGAGTTCGAATCCCGGTCAGACACAAAGTTTTTACTTTTGTTTTTTTTTTGTATTTATTAAAGTTTTTTGTTTGTTTTGGAGCCAAATTAAAAAGGTACTATAATAAAATTGTAACTGAGTCGAATCTAAACATTAAATATTTTTGGAAGATCTTATTGAAATAGTCATTATTATCGATACATAGGCCGAATCTATAGTTTTTAGATTTTTTATCTGTCTGTGACCGCATCACGAGAAAACCACTGTACAGATTTTGACAAAATTTGGTATAATGATATCTGGATATCCGGGTCAATATATAGAATGTTTTTTACTGCAGGAGAATATCTCATCTTTGAGAAATCTATACTAAACGTTAACTACTAATGAATCGTAATAATTATTTATACATGTTTAAGCAGTCTTTGCAATTGATAATAAATAATAATACCTCAAAAAAATTACAACTTTACAAGAAAAGAAAGAGTTTTATGGAAGTTGTAGCTCTGTATCCTTTCTTACTACCCCGTAACAAAGATAAAAGATTCAATCATTCGTTTTTGATTTTGATATTTATTTTGGGGGACTCCATCTATATAATTCTTTAGTCAGAGATATACAAATGTTAAGAGCATTAATCATTTTAACCGTAACATACACAGGTATCGTAGGCGGATGCGGGTGCGGCTGCGGGCTGTGGGGCGCGTGGTGCTGGCAGCAGCTCGTCATGCAGCAGCGGGAGATACACCAGCTCAGAGATCAGCTCAACCATGTATGTGTCATGTTAGCCTTATTCGTTTATTTTATTGCATAGGTACTATATAACAAGTTTACGTATTTATATTAAGGTGTTTTAGGCAGGAGATAACATTGGCGTCAACGAGAATAAGTCGTTTGGAGATCCGTTGTAGGAAAGCAAACGGCACTTTGGATGATGTGGTCCAGAGTTTGATCCTCCTTATTAATTAATACGAAGATATGAAATCTTTGTATTAATTGTCTATTAAAACTCTGAAAGTCAATTATGTGTGTGTCTGTGAACGTTCGTTACTCCTTCGCTGAAACCTCTGGATGGATTTGGGTGAAATTTTGTACACAGATACACTATGACCTAGATTTTACATGATCAATAGTCTACTATTAATAATAACATATGCCAAAAGATGGCGCTTCATGTATATATAATATAAAAAAAAATACAAAGCGAATCTAGAAAGGCACTGACGAACGATAGTTAAACGCCAGTTGTTAATAAAGTACTTATAATAATCTTTTCACAATTTACTTCTATAAAAGTTGTTTTCTATATCATATGATAAAGAAAACAAATTTATTTTATTTTTGTGTATGTTATTTTTTATTTTTGTATTCGCAACAATTTTAATGTTTGTACCGGACATTTTTAGCTCGAGGAACGTTGGCGAGCAGAAACAGCATCGCATACACTGAATAACCAGGTGCCGCCCGGCAATCGAGCCAATAACTATTGGGATAACTTTAGAAGGTATTATACATAACTTATTTTAATATTATTGGAGCTTTTATATGTACATATACGTATTTAATATATTTTCTATCTAATTTCAGATATTAGAACCGTACCTGTTATATTAGAGTAAAATTAAATTAGTAATTATATTATACATATATAAATATACATACATACATATTTGGTCCCTGCACTTCTAATCTTTATAAGGGTAAGAACCGTGTGAAAGTGACACCTTGGCTTTATCGTTATTTTTATTTACGTTAGCGTCGTCCCCTACCACTCAGTAGAGAAGCATCCATGGATTTTTTTTTCTACTAACATTGTAATTACTTTCGATCGATAAAGTCACAAAATATTAATAACTTATGATATTTCAGCTACTCGCGACAGAACCTGCTGTCGGCCAACAGCAAGAGTAATGCAGAGACGCAGTCGAGTGCTGCGCCACTTGTGGAGCGCTCTCACAACAGCCTGCACCACACGTCATCTTCCACCTCACCATCGCTCACCCCCAAGCGCAACACGGAGACCGCATCGCCCCACCCGCACCCCCACCCCCCGGGCGGCGCGGGCGCTGCGGGGGCGGAGCACCCGCCGGCGCCGCGCCGCGCCTACGAGCGCTCGCTCTCGTTCTCCTCCGCGCCCGACGTGCTCAACCTCAACCAGCACGACGAGCCGCGCGCCGACCCCCCCGCCAACGCATTCCGTAATCTCAACTACGCAGACCCCATTCCGGAGATCATCCAGGCCCACTCGAACAACCTGAACTCTCCCGCAGACAAGAGAAAGTCTTCCGCCAAGCTGCCGTCCAAGAACTCCACCAGGAGAAACTACGCGCTGGACTTCTCGCCCACCAGCAATATCAACATAGCGAGCGCTTCCGCCGAGCCGCCCAACCCTAACCTCGCCTCCACCAGCCGCGAGGACAAAGCGACGACCAAGCTATTCGATCTCCTTAGAGAGAATATCTATTCCGAAGTGACCACGCTCATCGGCGTGAACGAGTCTCATCCGGACTTTTTGATTCAACTGTTCCGGGAGCTGCAATTGATCAGCTCTGATCCGCTACGGCAGAAGGTTTTGCAGTCCATACGGAATGTGTTGTCTCAGTACGGAGCTCTTCTTGAAAATCAAAATAACGACGCAGAAAATGCGGAAGGTGCCAGCGAGGCCGTCATAACGTCGACAGAAGGCAACTGTCACGACTGTAGTAACCAGAATGTTTGCTCAAGTACCGTACAAATCGATAACAAGATCGTGCGATTTCTATTGATGAAAAGCGAGGAAATATTTACATCTGAGCTGCTAGAATCTTTAGCGTCTAACATTCTCGGCAATTGTACTGACAGCAGGCAGTCAAGAAGGCTGCTCGAATTGCTTTCCAAATACGAGGGGTTGAGAGTTTGTGACGTATCTAGTGACATAATCGAAAACTTGCAATTATTTAATTCGGGAAATTTGGAAGATGAATCAACACATTTGACGAATGAAGCCGCTGAATCGACAATTTTGCAGGATGTCGCGGGATCCCTTAACTTATTTAGTACCAGCGAAACTCAGTTGCACTGCAACGCGTGTCCTTACGACATGTGGCCGGGCCACGTGCACCTGGACATGGACGGGAACGATCTCAACGATAACAGCCCGCGTTCGAGCCAAGAGGGGAAAGTTGATCTCATAAATTGTTCGGAAATGCATAATGGTGACTTAGCGGAGGCGGACCAGACGTGCCCCGCGGACGCGGCCGGGGGCGCCGACGCGGGCGCGGAGGCGCTGCCCGACGTCGTGGAGACCGACGAGGTGACGCCCACAGAGGTAATGCAACACCTGTACTGTAGATGTCTCCCGCTAATTAACTGTGTTAACCGCAACAATTAACTTTCTATTTCCTTTCATAAACATGCTTTCTAACCGCAAGCAATTGCCGATTCTAATGTATCATATTATCCTGTAAACTCATTGAAACTTCGATCTCTCTGATGTACTTACTCTCTTTAAGTGTATTTATTATTGTAGTATTCTAAATAAAGATTTTTTAAAATGAAACAAACCCAACATTTTAATTAAATTTAATATTTTATTTTTATTATTTTTGAAGTAAAACTTTTTAGGCGGGACTACATTGGAAAAATGAGTGTCACGAGTAAGAGTCAAATCTATTACTAATAATTTTATTAAATTTATTGTTTTGATTTGTTTTTAATTTTATTCTATTTTTTCTGCCAAAGAGCCAAAGAAGTTTTACTTCAACCGCGCGAGGTTACACGCATTCATTTTTTTTTTTCTATTTTTAAAACTTCACATTTCTTATTTATTATTATTAAGCAGTCATCAAGTTTAATTTTATTATAAAAAAACTATTTTAATATCAATTATAAAAGCAATTTTAAAGATATGAGATAATATAATAATAAAGAGAAATAAGAGAAATAATAAAGAGATATAAGAATAAAGAGAGATGGAAAAAATAAAACAATGTTCTTTTTCAATATAAGTATAATACAAGCTCAGGTACACAAAATATCACAGATCCAAAACACCTAAGATAGGTGTCTATAATATAGATATCTATACATTGTAAACTTAATGATATTTGGACACTAATTATATCACAGTGCATTCTATCCTCCAAATTAAACATAGAACATAACATTTAGTAATATTTATATTTAAGGCTGAAGCAGAGTGGCTCGGGCTTGACCGTGTGCCAACAAGGCTGCATATGGAGGAATCATCTGAAAAACAAAAAGGTAAAAATTAATATATAATTAATATGGAACAAACACTCAAACATCAAATATAATTTGATCTATGGTTTGAGTGAGCCTGTAAAAAATATTTCATTAAATCTTCTTCTGCATCTGCAACAGAAAAACAAAACAAATAGTAATTAATTTTTTTTTTCTTTTTCAGATTAGGGTCAAGAGTAAAGCAGCATGACATCTCACATCATATTGACATCAATTTAACAATCACTTCATGTTTTAAGTATTGTATTCTCATTAGTATTTTGCCACTGTCTATATTTACATAGCTTCATTTATGTTATATTTATTTAGAATAAATAAATATATAAAATATTAGTTTTTTTTTCTATAAATAAAAAGCCTCCCATTTCCTATTTTATCTTTATTAGGAAAATGTCTTAAGTTATATATCTGCTCAATATATTACTTCTTTACAACATTTTTAGGAATAGAAGTTCTTTAGAGTCCCAATATTTCTTATATATCACAAAATGTTCGTCACAGACACTGTAATAGATGATAAAAGTTTCCTCCGTGCAATTTCCAATACAAATATTCCAGTGAATCTTCTGAACTAGTTTCCAATTTCTTTTTCTCAGTTGTCTCAGGTTCTAAGCTTTTCTTTATTTGTACTTCTGCAGATAAAATTAAGATTTCTGAATTAATTTTAAAATTTGGATATGCAGAAATATATAAGCTAAATCATGTGGACCATGAGACAACGAGATATATCTGGATTGTTGTGAGTAGGACGCAGTAAGCATGGATTGTAGTTTGGAGGCGTTGGCACCATACCCTCTGAAATAAATCGAATTTTGTCACACTCTACCCTTACTGTTAAGAAATCCCAGAGTCTCAAATTGTTGCTGTTTCAAATTATACTATCGGAGACTTCGATGTGTCAATTTGGTGTATTTATAATATATATTTTTTTCAACATTTTATATCACAGTTTAACAATAAGTTTCTGATTTCAAATGTATAACATTTTTTTATATTAAATTTAATTATACACAGTAAACAACAGCAATAGCATTTGTTCTTTTATTTTTGTATCCACATAATTATGTGTATGTAATTACATTTGTTATAATTTTCTCCTTAAAAAATAAGTAATGCATGTTAAAAATATGTATAATTGTATAATAAATTAAGAAAATAATTACCTACTTAATATTAAAATGTATATTATTAAAAAAAAAACAGCTGTAGATAATTTTAATTAAATTGGACAATGACATACAGTTACAACATAAAACATATTCGCGTAGCTGACACGTTGAATCGATTAAATTTAGTTCAAGCTTTCAGGTGCATGAGACAATTTCCTGTATTTATATTACCTTCTACACCCCATATGATGTATGTAATCAGTTCCTGTGACCAAGTGCCATAATTTGATGGCATACAAAAATAAAGTCGGTAAATTACCGACGACATTAGACACCAAAAAAAATACCCCAAATTAAAAACAAACAACACAATTTGTTTTTGAGAGCTTATTTATAGATAAATGTAAAAATTACGAGAAGTACAGGAAATTTCCTGTGGATCTTGATAGCTTTAAAGTTTAAACTATTGATCCACGGGCCAGCTACGGGAAAGCTTTTCGATCGAAGATCGGGCGAATAGTTACAGCCATATATTATATATATATAATTTTACAAATCATGTCACCAAACATTTTCTGTCAAATATTTCTTTATAGTAGCCTTAGTATGCCTGCTGAGACTTATAATTTTCTATATCTATTTAAAACGTACCTAGGGACGAACTCTAGGGAAGCGCGGGTGAGCCGCTAGTATAGCCGCTTTAATATTTTCAAAATTATTTCTCAAATAAATGGTCAATTTTATGACATTTATTTTGTTGTGGAGAAGATATTTGGAATAAATTATTCAAAATTCCATATTAGTATAATATCTAATATTATTTTTGTGGATACATACAGAAGTTCAATTAGAATACTAAGGTATTAAGATAGTTTCAAATACAAAACAAGATTATGTATCTAAGCAACTATCACGGTAATGTTATATGTAACATTACAGTGGTTGTATACACATCTTATAAAATATTTAATATATAGATATTTAAAAAATAATTATTTTGTGTATTAATGAAGAAAAACTTAAACTTAAATTGAAATACAAGAAAATTAGGTGTTTTTTTATTCCTCCTTGAAGTACATAATTATTAAATAGTAGTATTTTCTTAGATTTCTGAAATTTTACTCATTAATGAAACTGTTATGTTAGTTATCCATTATAACAAAAATAATGTGTTCAAATTTCAAAATTATAATTATTCATATTTCAATAAAGTATGTTGAAATTCTAATTTTAGTTTTGATATAGAGTGGGCATTATATTATCACATTTCTAAATTCTTATGTAGTGTATTGTTCTATGACAATTATTTCTATTACAACTAACAAACTAAAACTCAATTACCAATTCAAAAAAAGTATTTTCGGTACATTTAATTTTTACTGATGAAACAAAAATATTTATCTATTTAATGTGATAATAAGACTGTCCATTCAGATATAGCTATAATCAATCAAACAAAGTAATTATTATTTCATCTAAATTATTATTAACATTTTTACAAGTTTCAATTAATAATATTCATACTTACATCACAGACTAGAAAAAAAAGGACTTCGCATAATGAAAATCACAAGTGAATCACTGTTTTCAGTTAACTATGTGTGAGTGAGAGTGATTTGAGTGATACCAGAATTTGAATCGGTTTTTCCCCATTGTTTAAATATCATCCATTAGTATTTTTCTACCATAAAAAATAGTAAATTGTAACAAGTGTTAGTAAAGAACATGTATGTATCAAAGTGTATATAAGAATAATAATGGTGGCCGCTTGGTGTATAATGAACTAATTGTGTGCATAAGGTGTGTATGTATGCGCTTGTCAGCATATTTGGGGTGCTTCAGTTTCATTATGACTGGCTTGGAGTCCTTCTTATTTTTCTAGTCCATGACTTACTAGGTGTAAATTACTACTATTATTATTGCAATGCACAAGTACCAAGTAGATATAAAATTAAAATAATAAAAATAACATAATTTGAAACTGCAACAAAAGATCACTCTCATTTAAATTTACTTTATCGTTTTCTCTTATAAAATGACAACTACGAGCAAAAGAAAGAAAATCAGTTTTTTCATCCTGCTGCATTGTTTCAAACTCACTCTAATTTATAAGGAAATACCTATTTATCAAAATGGCATATTATTTATATTATCGGCATAATGTACGAAATCTCATTGAAATCAGTTATATCATCAAAATAAACTCACTTATTTTGGTTCATTTCCAGTTCTCAGTAAATAACTTCAATGAGATTTCGGATAGTAAAATATTAAATATCTTACCTTCACGTAGACGTTTATTTTTCGGATATGAATAATCTTCTGCGCTTCTTTTTCTCGCATTACTTTGAGGTTCTGACGATGTAGCTTTAGTATCTTCCCCATGTGAAACCTCAATCATTTCGCAATCGACGTCTTCGGAAATATTGCTTATGTTCTTTTGATCGTGAAAGCCATAATAACAATTTGTTGATACATGAATATTCTGGCATTGGCCCATAAACATGTTAGAATCACTACAGACAGGAGCAGGCCGAAGGGCTTGAAAATTATTTTTGGCATCTTGCATATGGTACAAATTGATACTGCTAGCCGGCATTTTTGAATATTCAATTTAATAATTTTCTGTTTTCAAATGCTAGTTGTGACTTGTGTTCCAGTTTAAATTCGCACTATATAAACTAATGCGTCTGCTTGCTCTTGCTAATGGCTGACTAAGCGTGATTACGAAAATTACAAAAATGAATATGAGCACATCGCGCGCTTTCCGTCAACAACTGTCAAATAAGCGTCCAATAATACAGACAAAATATAAGTATTACAAACAATCAACAGAAAACTACTTTTGTATTTTTTTTGTTTGTAAAAACAAGAAATAAATTCATCGGTTTTAAACAAATGTCAGTGGAGAAGATTTCTCGAAAGGAGGGCGCCGCACATATGGTCTATTTACATTCAGTCTGAGGTTAAGCAATTTATTGTGTTATCTCTTTTATTCCTGGTTTTTGCTTCTATTGTGTTCGTATCTTATTGAGAAGAAGAGGTGCATTCTGTGGTGGTCCTGTCTGACTGATAGATCAACACGCAGCCTAAGCTGCTGGTCGTAGAAACGTGAAATTTGTAGGACGTATTCCTTACATGATGTAGGCATCGGATAAGAAAGGACTTTTCGGAATTCATCCCATAAGTGGGTAAAATATTTATTTTGAAATACACAGAAAGTGATGTTTAGCTTTAAGATAAAAAATTAGAAAAATATTTATATGATTATTTTCGAAATTCATTTATATTTTCATTCCTTTAAAGTGGTAAAAAGGGGTAGTAAAGTTTGTATATGGGCAAAGAATTATTTATGATTAGAATTACTTGAAACTTCGTATTAATGCTCTGCAATACAATTAAATAAATACGTGCAATTATCGAAATTTAATCCCATAGGGGAGTAAATTGGGGGATGCAATTGTGTATGAAATTCTGTAATTAATGTGTAAAATAGTACAAAAAATAAAAAAAATATTCACATGTAGATGATTTAAGAGTTTTAAAGTCACTTTCTTAAAATAATGTCCGTGATTTCGCCAATTTTGTCGTCTTATTACTTGAGCCCACTATTTCTTTAGTTTTTTCTTTTAGGAAAAAATGATATCCATTTTCTTCCATTTCTTCTCTATAGTCCATACTTGCCATGCTACTTAACAATGTCAAATTGATAAATGACAATTAATATTTAAATATGACAGTGCTTTGCAAACTGACAAGTGACAACAGACATCGGAAAGCCATTTTTTAAAAAGATTTTTGAGGGAAATAATAATTATTTATTTACCAATTCAATTAAATAAGTTATATTATAAAGTAAACATATTTCTTAGACATTAAGTATTTTTCCATATAATGTATTGTGCCACATTCTAGGTTTTTTCTTCTTGTTTCAAATAGTTGATTTGTCTGCGATATTTATATTAAAATGATCATGTTACCTTCGTTGGCTTCCAATTTTTATAGAAAATTTGGTAGACAGTATACTCAGTGGAAATACTATAATTCAATATGTATCGGCGCTTATCGGATTTTACAAAGAGAGAGTATCTTATCATTACAAAATAATAAGAATATTTATAGACGGATTTACACATCTGCATATTTTAATGACAAAAGTGAAATTAAAGATGCTAAAGATATAACTGACAAATTAACTGCAGGAGGAAAAGACTCGCATAGAACTGTAAAGGAAAAATCTTTAGGTGATATAATTGTAAAGACAGAAACTGATGCAGATAAGGTAGTTACTAAAGTTACAATTGAGAAAGCAAAGTCTCAAGAAACTGAAGAAGCTGCAAAACAAGCTGCTGTAGCACCACAAAGTATGATAGAAATATAATACTCATTATCTATGTCAATGTAATTATTATTAATTTTTATTGTTATTTTTAGAAAAGAAAAGATTATTAATTGATTTTTCTGCATCATATACTGAAAGAAATTTTATAACACCCATGAGAGCTATGACTGAGTACTTGTTAAAGCAATCTGATTTGGAAATGCTACCGAAAGTTCTCAGGAGATCTCCATATGAATCAGAGCCACCTATCACTGTCTATTATAGAAAAGATGTAGAAGCTAAAGCCATTGAGGTAAAGTTTAAATATGTAAATGTTTAATCTATCAAACATTAAGTCCAAGAAGTCCAATTTTAAAGAAAGCAATATTTATATACACAAATTATATTTAAAGGTATGGGGTTCAAAAGACAGTCTTGATAAAGAACTACTTAGAAGAGAGTTAGACAGAAGAAGATATGAGCAAGGTTATTATTTTTAAATATTATTTATATTTTTAAAACATAAATTGCAATTTGTTTATGTTTTTATTTTAAATGTTGATTCCTTTCATTTTTAAAAGATGTGTAATATAGACCTATTGTATAAATAAATTTATAGATGTCTTTACTGTCAAAAGAAGATTAAGAAACTATAGAAGAGAAATGGGCCATAAACGGTTAAAACATGGAGTTGAGGAAATGGGTTTAAAAACAGTCTCTGGAAGAGTTGTGCTTACTGCTGTTGGAATGTAAGAGTTCAGGCAGATTTAACTTTGATGGCTTTATCTTTATTTGAATATTTATAAATGATAATTACTTTTTTTCAGAAATGGATGTAATTTTCTCTTTAAGCTATGTGCTTGGTTATACACTGGATCCCACAGCTTATTCTCTGAGTGTATACATTCTCTTGCAGATACAGTTAATCAACTTATTTTAGCTTATGGTATACATAAATCTGTACAGGTAAGTATTAAAATTAAAATGGTATACATTACATAATATATGCTGCCTATTACTGGCCATCAAGCTTTGTAGCAAGATGCTGTTGATGTTGATGATGATGTTTCTTTATTTATTTACTGGTAAAGATAAGAAATATATCACACTAGCGACTCACACTCTCTACGCTCGGGTTCGTCTCTAGGTTGATTCCCCATACAAACTTTCATCCTCATTTTCACCCCCTTAAGGGACGATTTTCGGAATAAAAAATATCCTATGTCCTTCCCAGGGTCACTTCTTACAAAATTTCATCTAAATCGGTCCAGTAGTTTTTGTGTTTATTCTTACAAACATACAAAAATACAAATCTTTCCTCTTTATAATAGTAGTGTAGATGGTATTAGATACAAATGTACAGATTATAATACAAATACCTATATCATACTGAGTACTGCTGACAAATAAAACCAACTTCTTCTCCTGCAACTTGGTCTTTGTTTCACACCAGTTTAAATTATTTATTGACCGTAATTACTTTGATTAAAGAATGTACTTTATATAGATTGCAGATCCGGACCATCCATATGGTTACACTAACATGAGATACGTCTCTTCACTCATATCAGGTGTGGGCATCTTCTGTGTGGGTTGTGGTCTTTCTTTTTACCATGGAGTAACTGGTATTTTAGAACCCCAACCTCTTCATGATTTTTATTGGGTAAGTTATCATTGAAAACAATAAATATTTGTCCATTTTGAATTAAATGATTTCGTCAATTATAATTATTAATTTGTTTTATACTTCAATATCAAGAAGTTACCAAAATTAAATAACTTGGTTTAAAATGGGTGGAGTTTTTATATTTTATTTTTTATTTGCAGGCTTATTTTGTACTTGGTGGGGCAGTTGTTTCAGAAGGAGCAACATTAATGGTAGCTCTTAGTGCAATTAGGAAAGGTGCTAAAGAAGCTAATATGACATTGTATGAATATGGTAAGTTTTTTATACTAATAAATCTACTACTTACATATAAAAGCTAAAAAGATAGATATGTAACTTTGTTTAAATTTACTCATTAAGTTTGAAATGTCAACCGGGTCAACATTTAGGATACTTTTTACTGCGTGAAAATATCTCATATCTGAGAAATGTATACTAAACGTAACTAACGAGTGGAGCGAGGGTGAGTCGCTAGTGACTAATAAAAGTAATCCATTACCCAACAGTGATGCGGAGCTCCGACCCGTCAGTGAACGTGGTGCTGTTCGAGGACACGGCGGCGGTGGCGGGCGTGGTGGTGGCGGGCACGTGCATGGCCATCTCGCAGTACACCGGCAGCCCGCTGCCCGACGCCATAGGCTGCATACTGGTCGGCACGCTGCTCGGGGGCGTGGCATCGTTTATTATATTGAGTAATGTCGGTGCTTTGATTGGCAGGTACATTGTTTATTCGTTAATTATATTCTTAACTCTTTCTTTGGGTTCGAGTTCCCGGTCGGGCTCAATGTGTTTATTGAGTTTACAGACTGGAGTTGGAAAGTTGGCGGTGTTACACCCCCTTGTCTCGGAGAGCCCATAACATTTTTTTTTATCAAATAAGCTAACCAAGGATAATAAAAAAAAATCTGAATAAAACAAATAAATGATTACAATATTTTACCCGTCAAATACGAACGGTAATTCATACGAAACATTCATTCGGATAAATTATTTCATACAAACAATTCGAATATTAATTAAAAATATTGAACTGAACTACTATTCTAATAAATTATCCGAAAAAAACGATTTTTATTTTTATGAACAATTGCCCTGTGAATAATTGTATATTTTCTTTAATGTAAAACATGCTGTTGGGTCTCTTGACGATGACAGCATAATCTGGTCTGGTAGTAAGTAATTTCGTGCAGCGCCATCTTTTATTAGATTTTAAAGATTATTTACGCTAATAAGAGCTACGCTGTTGGAACTGTGCGCTTAATCACGCATCACTAAAAAAATTAAAATATAATATCATAATAATGATATCAAAGATCATATATCATTGATCATATCAAATCATAATCAAAAGAGAATTATTACTACACAATTAAAAAAAACATTTTTTTAGAAGACCAATACGACTTTATAAATAAAAGATATTGGTGACAAATGGCTAAAACCCTAAAAGTTCTAAAAGTAAAAACTAATTCTGTTAATGAATATTAAAAATATAAAAATATATTGTAGGTAACTTTTATTTCAGATCAATTCGTCAAGAGCAGTTAGATGAAATAAACAGTGTATTAGAGCGAGACTTTATGATTCGAGCCATACACGACGTTAAGGGTATAGATATAGGAAGTAATCTTATAAGATATAAGGTATTTGTTTGTATTTAATAATATTTCATTTTTTTAATTTAATTTATACTGAATAACATTTATCTTTTTCAGGCCGAGGTGGACTTCGATGGCCGTGCACTAACAAGGTCTTATTTAGAAAAGCATGATTTAAACACATTACTAGAGGTTGATATTAGAATTAAATTAAAAATATAATTTCGATTTCAATATTAATTAATAATGTCCCATGTGTTTGATTTGTTGTAGGATATGAAGAAAATAGAAACAATTGACGATGTAGAATCATTCCTACTCAAGCACGGAGAAAACATTGTTGATATGTTGGGAGGAGAGATCGACAGGATAGAACTGAAGTTAAGGGTAAGTTGTTGTACTTTTAATTATTTTGAAGTTAAAATAGGAATCTGGGTGGTTTGTACTATAACAAGCTTTTATTTAGTTTCACCCGTCCCGGTGTCTGTATTTAATTAAAATTTGACCCACTTCCCAGTGTCCGATTTGGTTAAAATTTGGCACACACGTTTGGTTCTCGTGATCATGCACGATTAACTGAATGCCGCCATTTTCAATCCAACATGGCGGACGTTACGGCGACGTTGGCGGCGATTTATTATAATTATTTTTCTATTCAATACACACCATCTAAGTTTTTTGTAACATTTTTGACACATTTCCTTTTTGTTTCAGAAAAAGTTTCCTCAAATACGGCACTGTGATTTAGAGATTTTGTAAAGAGAATTTAAAAATAACAGTTGCAATTATTAATTTTGATTGCACTTTTATTTGTTAAACTGACTATACACTACATTTATATCTACATTTATGTTAGATTAGACGTTTTTAATTCATTATCTAATAAATATAATTTATTATGTGTATAATCTATTTAAAAGTTGCAAAACATATAATATTAAGTTACTGAATAATAATAGATATAGAAAGAAATCTAATTAAAAAGAAAAAATAAGACTAAGAACTGCAAATATATACATATGTATAGAAAATGCTGCTTTTTTAATTATAAATAAAATGAAATAGGCTTTATTATTGTATCGTTATCTTACAGAATCATTTTACATATTAAAAATAGACCAAGAAGACCAAGTGAGATGCAGTCGTTTAAGCTAGAGCTGCTATAACTTTTATAATAAGGAGAATTTTTTTTATTGGCAGTAATTAGACTTCCTTAGTGGCTGTTTTCGGAACTAATTACTCCAATTTTGGTCTTTAATATTGTGTTTACAATATAAATCAAACTAAATAGTCACTTTATGAGTCGAGTTTAGTACTTACATTAGCTTACTTTACCTTTTGGGAATCTGTCACCGTCGAGACTTCTATACCTCTATATTCATAGTGCTTGAATTTGTTGACACCAAGTTAGAACTACGGTAGCCCTATTTTAAGCGGGATAATAAAATGTCAAAGGTACATATTTGAAAAAAAAACTTACTCAATAACCATTTCTCACGTTTGTGATTTTTAATATCTTAAAATGAAAATGTTGGAATTTCGCCAAGGTATAGAAATGACTGTTATTTTCAAATAATTATATTTATTATTTAGTTTATTATAATAGTCATCTAAATAACTATTCATGCGGTCGTACTTTGTGTTTTATAAAATGTAAAATTTTGACAATAAACTTTACCAACTATTTACGAAATTATAACGTGTACAGAAAATGTTTGTATGGCGGTCAGTATTTATATCACATCTTAGTATATAAAATTAAATTTTAAATATTGTGCAATTTTGCCAAGCTTAATTACTTACATACAATGTGGGGACGCACTCATCACATATTAAATGAAGAAAATAAATTGTGAAGTAAAATATATTGATCTCAGTACATATCGCATTCTTGTGAGTGTAATAATTTATTTTAGGTTATCATATTAAGTATATGTTTCGTTTGAACTATTTCATAATTTTGCCGGGCTGACTTAACTACTTACATTTAGATTATGATAAGATATTCAAATGAAGAAAAAAAAGCCATATTATTAAAATATTCGCTAGTACTTTTAATGCTGTATCAGAGTTCCATAAACTATGGGTATCACATGGTATCAAAAATGTGATGATTGCGTCACCACTTAGTACATATAATAAACCTTTTAATCTCTGTGATTTAATGTATGTAGGCTTTACTTAGATAAGTATAAAATAACTGTATGTAATCTAAAATTCCCTACTGTAAATAAATCTGCAAAATTACTTTTGTATTCTTTCATTTTCTGATGTCATTGACGTTAGAAACATGCTTTATTAAAAAATCTTGCACGTAAAATCCGTATTAATCTATACATATAATAAAATTTTCGATACAGAGGCCGAATCTATAGTTTTTAGTATTTTTGTCTGTCTGTCTGTTACCGCATCACGGAAAAACTACTGGAGGGATTTTGATGAAATTTGGTATGATGGTAGCTGGTTATCCGGGTCAACATATAGGATACTGTTTACCGCGGGAAAATGTCTCATTTCTGAGAAAAATACAAAAACTGCAATGTAAGAGTAGAGTAATATGTAAAACCTAAGAATTTGGTTTTTGGTCATCTGAACGCGGGCGGAGCCGCGGGCAATGCTAGTAATATTATAAATGTGAAAGTTTGTGAGTATGGATGTTTGTTACTCTTTCACGCCAGAACAGCTGAACTGATCTGGATGAAATTTGGCACAGACATAGATTATAGTCTGGAATAACACAGGTTACTTTTTATCCCGGAAAAATATACGGTTCCCGTGGTATAGGTTTGTTTTTGTTTTCCTAGAGGCGAACCCAAGCGAAGCTAGGTTCAGTCGCAAGTCATCTTATAAAATGGTCAAATTAATTCACCGAATTAAACATTTCAATAGTCAATATAGGTTTGAGGCAAGCTTTAATTATTATATACTAGCGACTCACCCTCGCTTCGCGCGAGTTCGTCCCTAGGGACATTTAAATTTTTTGAGTGGAACCCTAATAAGAATTAGGAAGGTTAGGTTATTACTGAAATAAAAAGTAGCCTAAGATGCTCCTTATAACATCAAATACCTGCCAGTTTAAGTCCCGTCAAAATCGGCCCAGTCGTTTCGGAGATTAGCCGGAACAAACAGACAAAATTTTTAAAAATTATGTTTTTCTTATAAATACCGTATATATAATACCTTATGCATTTAGTAAAAAGTTGTTATTTTGACATTACAAACAGACACTTCAATTTTATTTATGTGTATAGATTAGAAGGGAAAAATAAAATATAGAGTTAAAATGATTATTTAATTGTAATAAAATATAATTCAGATTACATTTGTTTACGTCAATATTATTAGGCATTGAACCAAAATCGATCAATGAGATATTTCGGTAATTATTAGTACTGGGGTTAAATAAAATGGCATAAATATGGGGTGCTTCTAAAATAGCATATAAATATTACATGTAGTGTATATTCATTATTTTTTCTGATGTACATTAGCAACATAAAAACTTTTAAAATAACTTTCCTACACAACCTAACCAGTCTTTCACATGAAAATGCAAATAAGCATTCTAATTTAACGGCTTCGCTTTCCCGCACACATTATGACAACAGATAATAATTTTATAAAAGGCAAATATAAAAAGGAAATTTTGGAGACATCAAAAGAATTGATAAGGATTTTGACTGCATGCCTTGTAGAAAAATTCTAACAACTGTGGCCATGTCTATGGCACATGTACAAAAAACTTCTAGCGTGCGACTAATAACCACTTAGTAACTTGTAACACTATCACAGTAATATGGTTTCTTTCAGTTGAGCAGAGAATTTAGTACGTCGATGTTTTTATTATAATTTTAATATTAAATGCGAGTGGAATTTAGAATTTATACTAACTGACAGGCTTGTTATTTTTTATAGACAAACTGAGAGCAAAGAAGAAAATAAAGAAAAAAAACAGAATGTCAATTATATTTTTTACGTTTTCCTAATATGTATATGTATATTCAATTACTTATGAATAAAACTATTTTTTATCACGATACAGTTAAGATATGTTTACGTTCGTTCACGAAACAATATGTACTCATCTACAGATTATTATCAGTCTATATTATCTGGTGAGGAGATTGAAAAAGGCAGATTTTTTTGTAAAACTATTCCTAAATTGTGAAAATTAATTCAAACAATATATATTAAAAGTAGTTTTATTCATAATAATGTTTTATCCATTCCCCGAAATAATTAGTTTGGTTATATTGTTTTTGTGTCAAGATGTGAATATAAACGTACAATTGATTGAGCGGTATAATGTATTTAATTGTACTTGTTATTAACTTTTGAACTATAATATAAATAAATCTTCATATGTCATTACAAAATAAGGGTGTTTAAATCATAAAAAATCACATTATTTTATTATATTAAAAATGCTCAGAATTGCTTATACCTTTGAACCCATAATATTTGAATGAGCTGGACTCGAACTTTATATGACTGTAATAATGGTTGAAAAACTGTAAAAAAACTATCCAACTTTAATTATGAAAGATGGTAGAAATTTTCCCAATTATCATAATTGTCTTTCTCGCTAATGTATTTAGTGTATTGATCATTTAAATAGCGGGTTTAGTTTGAGGCAGGCACAGATTGTAATGCGCTGTTTTGTTCCAGAAGTCAGAATTCTTCCATCCGCACCATCCTTTAGAGATAATGGTGTTTATATCATCGGGCCCGGTGTAGTGCGGGTCCAGTATTAGATATCTGGTGTCGTTTGTCACAAAGTTATATTCCACACCTAAAATTGTATGTGCTAATACTCCACCACCTGAAATATAAAGGATACTTTCAGACCTTATGATTTTAAAATTACTATGTATTATGTACACTATGTGTTATACAAAGCGATGTTAACACGTCAAGGCACTTGGGTCTCAAACGTCAGATTTCTATTACCACTTGCTAATAAAATTAAAATAAAACATCGTGAGAAAATCTGCATGTAAAAATAATATTTTGTTCATACACGTTTTTTTTAAATAGTTGTTATATTTGTAAGTATAACTTTGATGTTTACTTCCATTTGTGAATTGTAATTATAATAATTATAATTAATTGTATTCCTGGGATGACAACACAAGGAACTTGATTTCCTAATTTATCTACCATATTTAGAGTCTAGATTTCAAAATAAATGATTGAAAACATCTACTAAATAAATAAAGCACAAACCTATCATGATAGGACTTCCATGCTTCTGGAAATGATACACAAGTTCCGGAGCATAGCTACTTAATTCTGAGCCTGTATTAGCGAAGATAATCCTTGACTGTACTCCTAATAGAGTTTCTAGGCAAAACATGACTTCTGTGGACCCAATCCATTGTTTTGAGCCGAGGAATGA
Organism: Brenthis ino; assembly: GCA_921882275.1. Classification (NCBI taxonomy): domain Eukaryota; kingdom Metazoa; phylum Arthropoda; class Insecta; order Lepidoptera; family Nymphalidae; genus Brenthis; species Brenthis ino. Next base: position 31,648,397 of record OV170222.1, on the reverse strand, counting down.
AGGCTGCTTATCCCCAATTTTGACAAGGCACTGTTGTATGTCTCTGTGTGTTGGTATTTCCTCTGTGCTGTAGCCTTGGAGCCTGGAATAGCATACATAACTTACTCTTATCACTAATTTTTTTTGTAAATATCCATACTCTTAAAAAAAATTTTTTACAAGTTTTTTTACATCTACATTCTTCTATATTTTTTGGAATTGTTATAGTCAAAGAATGTCTTGAGAATTAAAAATATTTGCCAGTTCAAATTGATTATTGCAGTTTTTATCAGTAATCCTTTACACACTAAATCTATTCAACTTAATGACTTTAACATTCCTCCTGTATTACAGCAGGTTTTACATTTAGCTATTAAGCAAATTATTTTTTACAAAAATCAATCTAGTGGATTTTATGTTATGCTGCAATTTCAAATTAACTCCTGAATACAACAAATAATATCAACATACCTAAACCAAGAAAATATAGTCTGCATAGAGCGGTAGGCACATCCCCAGCCGTCATCATTGAAGTTATCCTGCATGTAGTGGTGGTAGGTGTAGCGGCCAAACACAACGGCTGTTATTGTGTCTGGCTTGGCAGGCTGTGGGGGGAGGGCCTCGTGAGGATTCACCAACTTGGCTAGGCCACTTAAAAATGCATTACCTCTCCGGAACATTGGCCTATCTAATGGTAAAGACAACTGTTTGTGCAGCAATCTCCTTTCTTTCTCTGTAAGCGTTAAGCTTTTTTATTTTATTATTCTTTTGTCTAAGACAATGAAATTTAGTATTGTCAGTAAGAAATACCTAATAAATTGACATAAAGCAGTTGAGGTCATTTCATAAGATGCTAATTCTGTAATGTTGATATAAAAGAACAATTTTTGTTTGTATTTACTGCAAAATTTTAATTTACTATTACAATTCTTTTACTAGTAACATTTTAAGTTTATTAAACTAACCCATGCTTTCGTCAGGGATCCCTTTAGGTACAACTCTTGTGATGAAATGACCAAGGCCTGGTGGTAGATAATGGTAAGTTTCCGGCAGTCGAAGGCCAGCTCCGTCACCAATACCCTCTTGACCTAAAAAAAAATGTAACATTTATATGCATAGTGAAGCCATGAAACAAAAAATATTGCTATCTCAAACATATATTTACATAGGTCGAAACCGTATTTAACAGAAATTCTTTGAAACATAAATTATTATTTAACTTTATGTGGTTTACTCTACTACATATTTAAAGGTTATGGAGATTAGATGAGGAATATTTATAGTTTATGTGCTATTTGGAAGAATCTCAATTGTATTTAAATACCTAATTCTAGGTTACTTAAAAATAATAAATATTGTATTGTATGAAATAAAAAAATATATTATCAAAATTATTTAAAATAAAACTAAACTTTTTCCAAATAACTTACCCAATTGTTCCAATAATACAGTTTCCAATAATTTCAGAGAGCGACAAGCCGCTTCCACCAGCACTGTGTACAGCTCGGAAAGTTTTGTGTTTCTGTGAATAAATGCTAATGTATCCACTCTTAGTGGCATGCTGATACAAAATGCAGCTGAAAATATCATAAAGAAGTATTAATAATAAATGAAAAAAAAAAAGTGTGTGTATACTTATGTGTGCACGTAAGAAGTTATACTTCGTTGGAGTAACAGAACAAAAATAGCTAACAAGATTTCATCCCATATCTCACAATTCTCTGTTTGTAAAAGGAATGCAGTTAACTTATTCATGTCGCTTTCTGGCTGTCGATGTGCACACATCGTAAAAATTTTATTCTCATAATTTTTCCAAATGGGCCAAAAGAAATATAACTTCAATAAACAGCCTTTTATTTCACTTTGATTGAATACAGAATACAATTTATTGAAATAAAAAAAATTAAACATGACACATACAATAATCAAAAAAGAGAATAAATGAAAACTTAAATGTCTTACGTTTTCTTTGTGTTGTCATCATTTTAACTGCTGTTTTAACAAGCTTATCTGATAGCATGTCTTTTGTGGCTTTTAAAACTAAATTAACAGGTACTATTTCCTATAGAGAAAAAGATTAAATTATATTAAATATTCAGTTCTATTACACTTTTAGTAAACAGGAAGGAGTGAGTCTCCTCTTTAAAGTGTTTTTCAAACTAAAAGGATAAAACAGAAGACAATAATAGAAGGCTGGAATGGATGGCATTATTTCAGCTGTTTTAAATATCATTCCTGCCACTGGATCTGCAGTGTTCATGGGCCAAAATTAGGAGTATAAGTGATTGTAAAATAAATTAAAAAAAATATTTATTTTAAAACAAAAGAGTTGCTTTGTAAAATTTAACTAGTCAAAAACAAAATGTAATTTTAATCACATTTAGGACATTTATTTTACGCCTGAATCAAAAATTTACCACATATCCACCACAAACATCATATCTTATGTTGATGACTTACAACTTTATTTGCACTAAACTTCTTTTTCTTAGTTTGTTCTGGACCAATAGAGTCAATTAATTCTTCAACATTAGCATCTATACTTGTACCAGTAACACCAACATCAGACGCTACTCCAAATAAATACACTGATGTTCCATCTATGTTAAATGATACCTGTCCAGAAGCTATCTACAAAACACATATTTTAAGATATTTAGTTAAAAGAAGTACAGAAACAAGAATTGAAAAGTTTAAGTAAGATTTGTGTCAAGTAATCATGATATGAGATAGGGTATTTATCCATGATGGAAATAATTTGAAAAAGTACATTTCTAATGACATTTTTCTGCAAAGTGAGTCATTTGATACTTTTTATAATTATTTTGAAATTCTAGCCACAGTTTTAAAGTTAGGGAGAATGTCCAATATTTGTTTATTAAAAATATAAGGTTTCATTGCACTATAAGGTTTCATTTATTTACACTATAGGTACATACTTACATCTTAGGACCACATACTTCTATACATATATTATGTATATGTGTCTGAAAGACAGATACTAGTTATCCTATAAAGTTAAATATTTTCTACTCTCCACCAATGAGGTACAGAAGTGTAATAAAGAATTTTAATTTACATATATTATACTTTATATTGAATAATTTCTAATTATTTACCTTTTTTCTTTTGTTTTGTAGTAGATTTTTTACACCAGGTATAGTAGCTTCACAAGTTAAAGGTAAAATAGTATTAAGGCGCACATGAATGAACTGCTTCCATAATTCATCTGACTGAAGAATTTCATAAGGGGTTTCTTCAAATTTATCATGCACTAAAAAGTGTGCTTTTATTTCTCTTTTCTTATTAATTATTATAAAGAGTGGATTGTCTGTTATATCAACATCCTAAAATAAAATAATAGATAATAATATATTCTTATTATATAAAAATAAAATTATCTTTTATCTTTTATATAAAATTAATTGCTTTTATATTTAACCTTTAAAAAATCATTTAATAAATTTTATCAATCAATTTAATTTATTTACTTCAATCTTCTTTTTTAATGGCTTCAAATTGTGCCAGTTGAGTAAAAATAATATATTTTGTTATTTACCTGCAATATTTCTTTAGGTTTCGATTCTATCGTTAGAGTCTCACTGAATTTAATAACTCCACATATTTCTATTTCGGCAGGCAAGTGAAGAAGTAGTTGTCTATATGGTTTTTTTTCATTTTCGAAAAATTCTAAGCTCATCCCCACGACGAGCAAAGTGCTATCGTACATAAGCCCATATAGACAGCCGGTGATTTCATTTGTATCGATTTTGGATAACCGCTGTAAATAAAAACATACTTTTAATTAAATTTAAGTTAAAAGTTCGCTATGGAAAATGAATGAGGTGATGACGTTTATGCAAGGAACAAGTATTTTGCCAAAAATAAAAAAAAAATATCCTATTTATCTAAATCTAAAATAAATAGTAAATAACTTCACAAATTATCTACAAATGTATAATAGTTACTAGGAAAAAAGTTTAGAATTTTACCTCAATAACATAGTTTGATATTATAAGACGTGGTGACATTTTTTAGAAGTATTGCCATTAATATAAAATATTTGAATATAAATATAGTACTATAATATTAAGATTTAAGTGCTACGAGACCACAGGCTATAATAATTATGGAGACCAATAGATAAAGATTAAAGTCCGCCTCACTTAAAAAGTCTCGCAGACACGGCGCCACGGTCATGCGACAGAATGTTGATAGCCTCTATGGTTTTAGACTGCCTTAAAATTTCAATATATATAATAGATTGTTTTTTTGTAAATTAAGTTAATAAACATTTTAAAATAATACATTCTACATACATATATTTCGCACATATTGTTTGCTCAAGACCTGCGCCTCAAGTAATCGTAATAAAGAACGAAGAACTATTATTTCTAATACACACTAGTAGAGTAGTTATATTAAAAAAACATTTATATATTTTTTATAAATTTTAATTGTATAATTATAGTCATCGATTGGGTTTATTCCAGACAAAATGTAATGACATCTTTTTACATCCGAACACGGTAACAGCATCTGACAACGACAACATTGTCGATCTGTAATTAGTTCCGTTTTTTGCCGTGAGACTCCTTTCGTGAGCAGAGCTGCGAATTGGCGGGTTATTACCCGAAAAGCGAATTTAAAAGATTTTTGATGGCGAGAAATTTAGTCGGATAATTGTATTGAGCAGGGTACAAGCGGGTATTTTAGTTTAGCTGGCAACATTATCACAATAGTATTTAAAAAAAAACCCATTAAAACAGTTCATTGAAACTCATTGAATACAGAATACAGATTGAAATTTGAAATTGTTGTTGCAATATTACCCGAGCGCCGGAAGGTATCCGTAAAGCAAGAGATATCGTGAAATTTCAGCCCAGTGTTCAAATGTTACGAACCAAATTATTGCCATCTTCTGACTCTAATGAGCCAAGTATTAGCGGAAATTGATTCATATGTATGATTCAATAATTTAAAGCTGTTTAATTGAGAACTGATTATAAAGACTTCTTTTTCTAACATTCGTATTTTCTTTATTTTATATTATATAAAAACTTTTTAACAAAAAATAAAAACCGACTTCCAGGCACTAAAATGTAAAAAATAACTAAACTGAGGTTTCTAATTTCCATTTAGAATAGATACCTAATCAGATATTTTCGAAGTTGGTGCCCGCCGATGCAAAGCAAATCTAATATATTTCGATACGTAAAATACACACCTATTTACCTATATTCATATCTTAAAATATTGTAGGCTGGCATCGTGTTCCAGCGGCCAAGATGCAAGATCATCAATCACAGGTGTCCAGGTTCGAATCTCGGTCGCATACAAAGTTATTACTTTTATTTTTTTTATATTTATTCAAGTTTTTAGTTTTTTTTAAAAAAAAACCGCAAGATTGATAATCATAGGTATCCGGGTTCGAATCACGGTCGTATACAAAGGTATAATTTATTTGTTTCTTTTTGTATTTAAGTGTTTAGTTTTTTTTTTTAAAGAAAATTGTACTTTTCAACGTAAAACTCTGAGCGAAGCTCGGTGGCCCAGGTACTATATATATATAATCTGAATCTCGGAAACGGCTCTAACGATTTTCATGAAATTTAGTATACAGGGGGTTTCGGGAGCGATAAATCGATCTAAATTAGTTTTATGTCTAGGAAAACACGTGTTTTCGAGTTTTCATGCGGTTTTGTTTCGCATTATTCCACGCAAAATATGGTCGCTAATTCGCACGCTAGGACATAAGCATCGTGGTGAAGCGGCGAAGGCGCTAGTTTGACAACCACAGGTGTCCGGGTTTGAAACCCGGTCGGATACTAAAGTATAATTTATATTTATCTATTTAGTATTTATTCAAGTTTTTAGTTTTTTTTAAACATAATTGTACATTGGACTAAAAACTCCGAGCGAAGCTCAGTGGCCCAGGTACTATTGATTAAAAATAAATAAAGCAGAAATTAATGTCAGTGATTATATTTCAGAATTCATTTTTTATACATGTCTCAATGACTTTTTCCACAAGTTTGCTTCTCTCTTTTGCTAGTATTAAGGTTTTCTTTTCAGTTTCACTAGAAAGGTTACTGCCACCAAACTTTTGTATTCCACAAAATTGCCCTTTATTCCAACAGATTATTAAATTAGCTCCTATGCCACCACTCATTTCCTCTTCATAAGCTGAAGGATCAGCTAACACTATGCTTCTGTAACAAATAATATATTTTTATTTTCACCATAATATAAGTCTTCTATATAAAGGCGCGCGTCTAGGAAAGCCGATCAAAATATTTAAAAAATGTTTTGATAAGGTAGAAATACTTGAAACCGTCAGATTAAGGTGTGGTAGGCTAATCGCATCCTGAAAAGTGTACAATTCAATAATCTGCCGATTTGCACAAGCCGAAGAGGCAAAAATCGACTATAAAGTTTATGATGAAAGTACTCAATAGAGTGCAAGGTAACCTCTTTTATGTTAATCTGCCGCGCTTGAGTAACTACAAAAATCCCCTCTTGGGCTCCCCTACTAATACAAAAAAAATAATAATCTTGATATTAATAAAAGCAAAGCTGAGCACCCAGGGGTGTGTCCATGCATATGTTTTAAATAGATAAGATAGTTATTGTGATTGTACTTGAGTTAATACACACATACTATTTCAGACTTGTCTTTTCTAAGCCTTTTTAGGATAAAAATTTTTTCACTATGAATTTTCACTGTTAAGGTTTAGCGTCAGCCATGTAAGCATATAAAAATGGTTCATTTTGACAAAATACTGTCATTGCTTAGAAAGATTTAGAAATTACATACATAAACCTTTCTCATTAATTGCTTATTCTATTAGTGAAAACTGTATCAAAAGCCATGATGTGGTCAAAAAGGAGTTATTGAAGAAACAAGCAACTTTTTTTAATACTTTTTATAGGTACAGTACAGGTACAAGTAGATGAGTCAGAGTGAGATAGTTTGGATACTCGAACTAAATTTTGTGTTCTTTTTTCCATAATAATGAGATGTTACTTGTATTGTGCTAATTTTTTAAATAAAATGTTAATATTATAACCCAGTGACTAAAAGTTTTTGCTTATTAAATCATTGATTTTTTTTGTGAAGGACAACTCTGTGGACCAGTTAGTGTTTTTCCATGGGAATGAGAGATGTTTCCTGTAGTAGCTTCAAAATTTAGTTAAAATCCATTTAGTATGTTTTGTCTAAATTGCACACAAGCATACAAACAAAAATTTCAACAATTATGGTTTTGGAGTCTATATTATGTGCACAATAGGTAATAGTCATGGTTTTTAAAAAAATATTTCATATACAGATTTGGCTTTGTTAGTTTTATTATATGTATAGGTACAACCTTGGTGATTGTTGGTAAACAGCAAAACTAGTAGCAACTGGAAGCCCATGGACTTTTAAAGGTGTTCTTGTATTAGTATCTACTTTTATTTCTTCCGTTTCTCCATCGTAACTTACTGAAGGCAAACTTACTAGAAAAATAAAATTTGTTTTATTGAACACATTATGCCCAAGGTTGAATTAGCTTAATAAAGAATACAAATATTAATACATACACATTTTTAGACTTGTCATCAAGGTTATAATGCAGGCATCCACAACACTTCCATCATTATCAAGACAAACAATGTCACAATATAGAACCCATGCAAGCTTATCAGGTATCACACATAAGTCTTTTAAGTCCACACAATTGGAGTTCTTAAATATATCAGAAACAATATTACTAATAACTTGAGCATGGTCAGATGGAGGCCCAGGTCTAAATTTAGATGAGCATAATGGAAGAAGTTCAACATTAGTAACAATAAATCCTAATTCAGGCTCTTCGGCTTTTGGTTTTGCCAACTCCTTAAAAAAAATTTAAACAAAAGTTATAAATTAAAGTAACTGAATGATAAATAAATATCACAATAAATAAATTTTTACCAATTTAATACCGCAAACAACAGTCGTGTTACCACATTTTACTACAGCAGATGCATCAGCTGCTTTTATTGCATTAACGTTAAGTTTTATATCGCGCTGATCTTCAAAGAGTCTCCCATCTGGCCGAACATTTCGACTAATGTAGTCATTAAAATATTTAACAGGATGAATAATCCTGAAATTTATTTTTTTAATAACAGTAAAATAATAACATTTCTTTTATATATAGTATCTCTTAAAAAACTTACTTGTAAACTGCCATAATGTACTCTCAAAACTTCTATATATTTTTGTTAAAAAGCATTATTTGTAGAGCTTTTTATTTATTTACACCATGGATGACTTTTTTAGGTTATTTTTAGTTGTCAGTTCACAGTCACTTGTCACTTGTCAGTATTCTCCGCTTTAAAATCTCCGGTCGCACAGATTATAAATAGAGTAACCACTCGACTTTTATTTGTCATCCATGCACTCGACGTTCGACACTGTTGTTCTTGGTGTATGATCGACACAATCAGCTTAGATTAAACCCCTGTTTTCATGGTAAGTAGTAAGGATTTACGAAAGAACCCATAGTAATATTATAAATGTGAAAGTGTGTTTGTTTGTTTGTCCTTCTTTCACGTCGAAACAGAGTGACGGATTAGCATAATTTTTTGTATGGAGATAGTTGGCGAGCTGGTGAGTGACTTAAGCTACTTTTTATCGCGGGAAATAATCTCATTCCCACAGGATATATATATATGTATATATATACATGCTTTTTAATAAAATGAAATAAATACGTGTTTTAGCATTTTTCGAAATTCATTCTATATGGGAGTAAAATGAAAGTTTGTATGAAACCTACCTTTTTAGAGATTTTTATAATCTAAGCGCGAGCGGAACCGTGGGTTCTGCTAGTACTTCATAAAAGAACTTTATAATGTATAATAATACTTGTATAAATAAATTATAATCTGATCTAAACTTTTAAAATTATATATTTGCATATACTTTGTTTTTTTTGTTGCAAAAGTTTATTATGAATAATTCTTTTTAAATTATTTGTTTTAAGGGTAGCACAAAAGTTTATTGAATGCTTTCATTCATATTAATGCTTTCATCTACAATAATTTGTAATTTTTTTATAAAAAAGTATGTTAATGACAGTTCCATAGATTATACACTTATATACTGGCAGACAGTTCAGTGTTGACATATGACAGCTTGACAAGTGACAGCTCTTTTTGATACGGCAAGTGTAAGCTGAGGTGTGTTTTTAAGTTATAATCTATTAAAATCTGTGAAATAAATGTATTATCAAGTTATTTAATCACTCGAATAAAGTTGTTTAGTGTATGGATAATTTAGAGGTGTATATATTTTAAGTATTCAATTTATAATTATTGCAGATCACAATGGCAAAACCAAAAGGAGAGAGGAAAGGTAAATCGGCGATAAATGAAGTTGTGACTCGTGAATACACTGTTAATTTACATAAACGGCTTCATGGAGTCGGTTTTAAAAAACGGGCACCACGGGCGATTAAGGAAATTCGCAAATTCGCTGAAAAACAAATGGGTACCCCTGATGTCCGTGTTGACACCAGGCTAAACAAATTCCTTTGGTCAAAGGGTGTCAGGTAATAATATATATTACTATACTAAAGAATAAATACAATTTTATTATTAATATTTTTTATGCGCTATTTGATAAAAATCCTAAGATACATAAAACTAAGGTTAGAGTACTAAGTACTGATAGGTTATAACTTATAACATATGAGCACAATTATTATGAATAAATATTTAACCAATTTTTTTGGGAAATGTTTTGTTGACTATGTTGCTAATAATAATACCTAATATCATTTTATGAAGATCATATTAAAATGTATCAATGTATAATACAAATAGAAATCAGAAGTAGTTATAAACTGAATATGAAATTGAACTTATAACTTAAATTCTATATTACTGTAAAAATGGATTACGTATAGCATTATATTAATTATTATTGTATCTTATACATGTAGGTAGTACTGCAATTTTACACTTATATTACCTTATAGATTTAAAGGCTTCTTTTATGTTTGGAAGTGATTTGATTTGAATATAGTTAGATTGGAATGTTTTTCTAGATTTGATAACAACAAAATGAATGTGGTAATTTTTTGTTAAACTATAATTTGTAATAAATTAAATACTCTAATATAAAATAATATTTTTTTTATCATATAAATAGTTACCAATATTGTCTAGCAGTAGTTTATTTATTCAAAGTCAACCAGAAAATAAGTTTTAATTTTCAAGAGATCCAATTGAAGCAATAAAAATTAGTATATAGTACTATTTAAAAAAAAAATACAAATAATTACTTACATTTATTAGTTCAACTAGCATTGCCCGCGGCTCCGCCCGCGTTCAGATGACCAAAAACTAAATTCTTAGGTGTTACATATTAGTATACTCTTACATTGCAGTTTTTGTATTTTTCCTCAGAAATAAGATATTTTCCCGCGGTAAAAAGTATCCTAGGATCGCGCGCTACATCGCCCGGTTTATATAGCTTGAGCAGGCGGTCGAGCGATGCGGGGCAGAGGGGATGGACTCGCCGTAGGCATCTCAATGCTCGCCAAGCATTAAAAATGTTTCGCTACTAATTACTTCTAACAACGATATCTCAAAAACTATTCATCTGATTGATTTAGTGTAAAGAGCAATTTTAATCTGCATTAAATGACTAAGCTAACTAAAATATTCATTTGGATAAGGATTAATACCGAACTAAAGAAAATAACTTTGAAAATAACGTAATGTTTTTAATTAAAAATGTTAACATAAAAGTGGTTATTGTAAGTCAACCGTAAGAGATAGAGATATGCTATCGCGGACTTTTTTGTAGCATTTTTATAGATTTTGAATTCTCTAGTACATTACTTAACTGTATCTTTGCTAGTTTACGCGGCGTTCGCGTGGAAAGTTCCCATTTGGCGAGATTTTTTGCGACCTCTTCAACATTTGTCGCCGTATTTCAGCTAATTTACATAAAAGCATAATAAATTATATACCTAAACCTTCCTCAAGAATTACTCTTTCTATTGTTGAAAACCGTATAAAAATCCGTTCAGTAGTTTTCGAGTTTATCGCGTACAGACAGACAGGAGGACAGAAAGACGCGGCCGGGGGACTTATTTTTATAATAAGTATAGATATTAAATAAAATAATTTTTATTTCTTTCAGAAATGTGCCTTTCCGAGTTCGTGTAAGGCTTTCTCGCAGACGTAATGATGATGAGGACTCTGCACACAAATTATTCACCCTTGTGACGTATGTGCCAGTTGCATCTATCAAGGGCTTGCAAACTGAGAATGTTGATGCTAGCCAAGAATAAACATTAAGTTAAGCTTATAAATTGTTTCATTTAATTATCCGAAGGTATTTTCTTATACAAAATTAAAATTATAAATTAATAAAAGATAAATTTCATACTTAGTTATATTTCAGATATAGCCGAAGGATTTTATTTCAAATGTGCATATATTACTAGTAAATCAATTAGTATAAAAATTGTAGTCATGCCCTGAAATGTCATTGTTTCAAAGTCATTAGCTTTCCAAAACAATAATACATGTGTATCAATGAGTCCTTTCGCTATTTGAAATACTTTCACCGCTTTGTGTCAGTTCCTGCCATTATTTAGTCCAGTCAAATAAGGTCTGAAATCAAAATGTTGGCACTCAACTTTGCATTTTTGATATAATGTAGTTTTAATGATACAAAAACAATGTGTAAAGATTTTAGTGTCCGCAACCCCCGGCAAGGGTTCAAAAAAAATAGTCAAAAGTATTTTTTCGCAATTACTCAAAAACGGTAAAAGTTAGACAAAAAAGTTTTGATAAAAATATGTAGAGCTTAAAATTTTACATCAAAAAAGTTTTATAACTTTTTTTCCTCCGGTCAAAATAACCAAGTTAGGGAGGTTTTAAGTTTAAGGGATGAACGTAAATTAAAATAGGTAGTAGAAAAAGAAGCCAATTTTCATTTTTTTTTAAATTGCTTAATTGCTGAAAATGATAGATTTGACGCACTAAATTCTTAAACATGTTATGTATTTATAACCCTACGATTAACATTTTTTTTTTAACAATTATTAAAAAATTTGTATGAAGACTATGTCGGTCACTAGTATTGGGTTTTTTCGTGGGGAAGAGAGATTTTTCTGTATAAAAAGATAGGTATCCTAAATGGACCAGAAGAGAGTCTAAGTGCGGAAAACGAGTCCACTTTACATTACATTACATTAGGTATCCTAAATGTTGACCTGAGTAATAATTTATCATTACACAAAATTTAAGTAGTTAAAATCCTTTAAGTAGTTTTGCGTAAAATGCGCACAGTTATACAAACAGAAGAAATTCAAAAACTACCTATTGTTTTGGGGTGTTTTATATGTAACAGTACTTTATGAAAAAAAAGTGTGTGTACTCATATAGGTACGCACTTAAGAAGTGAAAATAATATAACAAAGATGTTAAATATAATTGACAAAGGTTTAATAAAAAAAACATATGTGTATACTTATGGACACAAAATAGCTAAAGATTTTATCCCGTATGTCACAACTCTCTGTTTGTAAAAAGAATACATACAGCTAACTTCATCATGTCGCTTTTTGGCTGTCGGTATGCGCGCGCATTGTAAAAATTTTACTCTCATATTTTTTTCCAAACGTGCCAAAAGAAGTACTTATTATAACTTCAAAAATATAATTATTTATAGAACGGCTACTGATAAAATCAAAAAGAACTTTTGCTACATACATGAATCCTATAGAAAATTAACATATCATCAAATCAAAAATAATCAAAATAAATTATTTGTTTATTAAGTAATAATTTATAAAATAAAATAAAAATGTAAAAAATGATACATAAGTACCTCAGTTAACCTCAATCTCATTGTACCTCAATCTTGGGACACCATTAGGAACGAAGTTCCCTGGGCTCATAATCAGCTCGTACACATTGTCACGAGTACCAGGGTAACATGGAATTCGAGTAATATTGTACACGTTGAAGCTCATCGAAAAAATTAAAAAATCCGCACAGCGGAGTGAACACGAATTTCTTACAATATACTTACAGTCAACATTTATAGTCGCCTGGTAGCTTGTGATGGCGTCGAATTGGATGCTCTTAGAATCTATACATATAATAATACTGTAGAGGTCGAATGTCTGTACATAGGAAAAAATGCTAAAAACCGAGTCAGGGAGATGTGAGAAGAGAAATAAAACAAGTCCAATTTTTTTTGTTTCTCTGTTTGTCGGGCAATCTCCGAGACCGTTGGACTGATCTAAATGAAATTTTGCATGGTGGTACCTTATATCCCTTTTTTTTTTTTTTTTTTTTAACGTTGGGAAATGCATTTACGCACGACGTGTGGGACTCACCGGCGTAATACAGCCAGTACTACCCACTAAAACCCAACAAAACCTTCCACCGTCATAATGGGGCGTCGCAGGATCGCTTACGCATTCAACTACGACGCCCCGACGGCAGGTCTGCCAAAGCAGACCACCACAACCATGGGGCTGCTCCAAGGTCCACTCTGCTATCAGAGAAGTACCAGGAGCAACCCGCAAGGTACACCGCCCCCCGAAGAGGGCCACTTCCCACCGCCCACCGAAGTGGGCAACCTCCCTGCAACTTTGCATTTTTGATATAATGTAGTTTTAATGATACAAAAACAATGTGTAAAGATTTTAGTGTCCGCAACCCCCGGCAAGGGTTCAAAAAAAAATAGTCAAAAGTATTTTTTCGCAATTACTCAAAAACGGTAAAAGTTAGACAAAAAAGTTTTGACAAAAATATGCAGAGCTTAAAATTTTACATCAAAAGGGTTTTATAACTTTTTTTCCTCCGGTCAAAATAACCAAGTTAGGGAGGTTTTAAGTTTAAGGGATGAATGTAAATTAAAAAAATCGTAGGTAGTGTAGAAGAAGAAGCCAATTTTCATTTTTTTTTAAATTGCTTAATTGCTGAAAATAATAGATTTGACGCACTAAATTCTTAAACATGTTATGTATTTATAACCCTACGATTTACAGTTTTTTTGTACCAATTATAAAAAATTTTGTATGAAGACTATGTCGGTCACTAGTATTGGGTTTGTTCGTGGAGAAGAGAGATTTTTCTGTATAAAAAGATAGGTATCCTAAATGGACCAGAAGAGAGTCTAAGTGCGGAAAACGAGTCCACTTTACATTACATTACATTAGGTATCCTAAATGTTGACCCGAGTAATAATTTATCATTACACAAAATTTAAGTAGTTAAAATCCTTTAAGTAGTTTTGCGTAAAATGCGCACAGTTATACAAACAGAAGAAATTCAAAAACTACCTATTGTTTTGGGGTGTTCTATATGTAACAGTACGTTTTGAAAAAAAAGTGTGTGTAGTAGTAATAGGTACGCACTTAAGAAGTGAAAATAATATAACAAAGATGTTAAATATAATTGATAAAGGTTTAATAAAAAAAACGTATGTGTATACTTATGTACACAAAATAGCTAAAGATTTTATCCCGTATGTCACAACTCTCTGTTTGTAAAAAGAATACAGCTAACTTCATCATGTCGCTTTTTGGCTGTCGGTATGCGCGCGTATCGTAAAAATTTTACTCTCATATTTTTTTCCAAACGTGCCAAAAGAAGTATTTATTATAACTTCAAAAATATAATTATTTATAGAACGGCTACTGATAAAATCAAAAAGAACTTTTGCTACATACATGAATCCTATAGAAAATTAACATATCAAATCAAAAATAATCAAAATAAATTATTTGTTTATTAAGTAATAATTTATAAAATATGTAATGTAAAAAATGATACATAAGTACCTCAGTTAACCTCAATCTCGTTGTACCTCAATCGTGGGACACCATTAGGAACGAAGTTCCTTGGCTCATAATTAGCTCGTACACATTGTTACGAGTACCAGGGTAACATGGAATCCGAGTAATATTGTACACGTTGAAGCTCATCGAAAAAATTAAAAAATCCGCACAGCGGAGTGAACACGAATTTCTTACAATATACTTACAGTCAACATTTATAGTCGCATGGTAGCTTGTGATGACGTCATATTGGATGCTCTTAGAATCTATAAATATAATAAAACTGTAGAGGTCGAACGTCTGTACATAGGAAAAAATGCTAAAAACCGAGTCAGGGAGATGTGAGAAGAGAAAAAAAACAAGTCCAATTTTTTTTCAATTTTTTTGTTTCTCTGTTTGTCGGGCAATCTCCGAGACCGTTGGACTGATCTAAATGAAATTTTGCATGGTGGTACCTTATATCCCTAGTCAACATCTTAGATACTGTTCATCCCGGAAAATTAAAGAGTTCTCGTGGGACAGTTAAAAAACTATTAACTTATACAGCTTATTACATAAAAACTACTGATTGGATTTTAATGAAACTTTACAATAATATAGTTCAAGAAAATCTTACCCACGGGAAAATACAATAACTGGTTAATAATAAAGCAAATATAACCCTTTTTGTTACATGACTATTTCTGTCTTTCAACTCCTTTTTTGTTTTTTATTTATTTATTTAGTTTTTTTTCTTTATTGAGTTGATTAATAGAAAAAGAACACCTTAATCGATTTTAACGGGACTTTTAATGGCGGTAGAGAACTTTGTTGAAGGCAATTTTTACCCCAAGAATAGAAAACGACTCCCGCGATAACAACACTTTACCTTCGAACCAACCAAAGAAAAATTTATACTAATAATGTAAAGTAGAGTAAGTTAAGAAATTGCTTAACTAAATAATTCGGTATTTAGCGTTATGTTTAAAAATGCTATTTACATTTGTTTAATTCGCAATGTTAGAATATTTTGAAAGTTATTTTAATTTGTACAGTAGTTACCTATTTACATTATATCTGATAGTATTTACTTACACATAAAGTACGAATAAAGGCCTTGTTTAACAGCATTTATTTTGTTCGAGACTTTGTTTTATTTTCTGCAATAGTAAATAACGCATCTAAATCCCAGGGATCTCATATCAACAGTCTAATCAGATGGGGTTCTTGTCTTGATACAAGGAGGGCATTTCTCTTCATTCAAGGTAATTAACTTCCAATGGAGTCTTACTTATGTTCTGTGTGAAAATGAGTTGGAATAAATAAATTGGTTCTATTTATAAATTATAATTTCTTTATTTTATTTACAATTATATTATTTTTTACGTATATTGTTGTAATAATAATACATATTTTACTTATGAATAACGTTTAGCACAAATAACACTAGACAGCCTCTTTGCTCACCGACGGTCATTGGTCAATAACAGGAAGGTCAAAGACCTATGGTATATAGTAACTTCTGGTGTCTTACGAGAACATCATGATTTAAAGTCTTTAAACTTTCATGATCAACGATAGGGATACGGACTATAACATGAGGTTTACTACATTTATTTACGTCTATTACAGTAGGTATGTATATAAATCCCCCCAACGTGCGTTCACCTTGTCCTGGTGGGGGAGGTAATTAGGCCGGCAATTCAGCCGGGCGCGAAACCAAGCAACGCACTGGGAGGCGGCCCAACTCGGAGGGCGGTGTGCCATATGCGGGTTGCTCTTGGTACTCGTCTGACAGTAGAGTGCACTGTCGGAGCAACCCCATGGCTGTTGTGGTCTGCTTCGGCAGACCTGCCGTCAGGGCGTCGTGGTTGAGTGCGCTGAGTGCGCCGTCTTAACGGGGGAGGTATTGTTGGCTTTTAGTGGGTACTACTGGCTTCTCTAGTTAGTGAGTCCCACATAACCACCTGTTTGTATGCAGATGGTTACTGGTATGTGTAAATGCATTTCCCAACATAAAAAAGGTATGTATATAAATAGGTAGGTAATAAATATAAGTTCTTAATAAAAATAGGTTATAATTTATATGTTTAAAGCGAAATTTTCCTTAATTTAATTTTAAGTTACAAATAACTAGTATATTTTTTTTTCTAGTCTTATGTAAAAAATAGTATTTCTTTACATTTTAAGCTCGTTTATTCTCATTTCCCTCATAATCCACCCGTCCGGACGAAGCGTTTCGCTACGTCATTCATTATACGTGCGGCTAAGGATTGGAACAACCTGCCGGCGTCGGTGTTTCCGTCCGAGTACAACATGGGTGTCTTCAAGGCAAGAGTGAATAGGTGGCTACTGAATTAGTGTGATTTACCATCTACGACTGCGTTACCACTTACCATCAGGTGGAACGCAGTCAAGCACTAATTCAGAATACAATAAAAAAAAAAAAAAAAAAAAAAATAATGTCGAGTAACTTGATAATACCGATTTCTCTCGGCTGTGGATCTAATTATTCGTAACGTAATAAACTCGCTTGTAACTGACTGTCACACGAAACCACAGTGGATGCGAGCGACATGGCGTTTTGCGAATCATACAGTTATTTGCGTGGTTTTTGTATTATAAAATATTTGAAAATTGGAATTTGTGATTGCTGGACATAAACGTCAGATTATTTGCTCACCTTTTATATTACTAGCATTGCCCGCGGCTCCGCCCGCGTTCAGATGATCAAAAAGCAAATTCTTAGGTTTTACATATTAGTATACTCTTACAATGCAGTTTTTGTATTTTTTCATAAAAAGTATCTTAAATGTTGACCCAGATAACCAGCTATCACCATACTAAATTTCATCAAAATCCCTCCAGTGGTTTTTCTATGATACGGTAACAGACAAAAATTCTAAAAACTATAGATTCGGCCTCTGTATCGATAATAATGTTTATTTCAATAAGATTTTCCAAAAACTATAATGTACAGATTCGGCTTAGTAACAATTTTATTATATGTATAGATGAAGATATATGTGGTCGGCATTTTTGTAGTTATATTTTAATATCAGTAGTCTCGCTGTGGTTGACCCCATAATTCATAAATGACATTATCTTTATTCATGTTGGCATTTTACTGATAAGGATTATCGTT
This sequence comes from Brenthis ino, assembly GCA_921882275.1. Taxonomy (NCBI): domain Eukaryota; kingdom Metazoa; phylum Arthropoda; class Insecta; order Lepidoptera; family Nymphalidae; genus Brenthis; species Brenthis ino. The sequence continues at coordinate 31,630,451 of OV170222.1, read as the reverse complement.
TTTTTTACTATCGAAAATTGTTGGCCTATGGCTAACTTTTTACCTAGAAAATGATACTTTATTTGTTATGTGATACAAATCTTTTTTTAAATGGCAGTATAATTTATTCCTCTAACTCATTTACCACTAGCATGTCACCATTTTGCAGGATGTGGCATTCTAGGAGGCCTGTCAGCCGCAACGCCAAAGCTGCGGTTTGCTTCCATTAGTTCGCCTAAACCTATTACATAAGACGTCTCACCACACTTGCTTTTGTATGTAACCGTTATCTAGTTGATCGGAAATTATTGGTGCAACAAAGCTTTTAGCGTAAGGTTTAAGAGGTTTTGAAATTAATCCAGATAAGCGATTTCTAGTCTCATGTGATGTATACAAAAGTGCTTACAGAGTATTGATATTAATTAAACGATACATGTTCCATATGTGTATCTACGTACATTTTCAAGGATGGTGTTAGTGATGTCACCTAATCCACTTTAAATATAAACTAATTATAATCTGAGTTGCCTGTAGAGAATATAGAATTACTGAATAGGAAAATAATATTCAACGCTTAGGTATATTCCATATAGGATATTTTATAATTTAAACCGTCTGTTTTTCTCTGTTATAAATATTAAAATAAAGGTAGCCTGAGTGTAGCCTATCTACGAATCTTTACGGTAGAGTGCGTTAATTATTCTTAGTTAGATGAAATCCTTTGAAGCATCTTTTTTTATATAGCTTTAGACGCTTCTGTAATAAATTAATTATCTATGGTCAAAGCATCGCAAAGGTAAGTATATTAACATGTTGATCAACATCTGATTGGGATGTTCACCTGGACCTTCGCAACTGCTGTTCTTTGTAGGTACCATTTTTATAATAAAAATAAAAAATAACTGTGAAATGTTAATAAAATCTAAAACTTATTAGAAAAATATTTAACCTGTAAAAAGTTTTGACTTATGGAATGATAATCCACTGCACGTAATGTTCACATATTGCAGTGGATAATTGTTTACAGTTCTCGGTAAACTGGACTTTATTGGTCATGTTTCCTCGTAAGTTCAATTAACAACTTTATAGATACATTATGTGTTGTTGGAATGATTTTATAAAGGGTTTTTATTTAATATGCATAAGTATTTTTAATGCTAGATATGATAGAAATAGATCCGCCCATGCTTTGTTCAAGCAGAATAATTATAAGAGACTTTAAAAATAGCTTTCTTCCATGCTTATACTAACGTCCAAAGAGTTTGTTGTTGTGTCTGAATAAAACCTTTGTCACTTTCTGGCCCGTAAACTATCTTTATGCAAAAATCCACTTCGATCCATTTCTCCGTTGCTGCATGAAAGAAAGATAAATCAAGAGACAAACTTACGCAATTATTATAGTTTATGGCCGTAGAATCTCTCGCATTACAAAATGTTTACTTTCTTTTCTTTGAGCATTCTTGGGTACCACATATTGATTTGGTTAAAATTATTGAAACTGCTCTTTACTATCCTACTGGAACACGTTCCTAATATCTGTTTCCTATATGTATGTAATAAGTACGTTTACGCGTGATGAAGTCACACACATGGAAAATTACATGTTTACAAAATTAGTTTGAATCGTCAATAAATCTATAAATAATTTATTGACGATTCAAAAGTACTTGTAATAAGTCTAATTGAATAAAGTTTATTTAATTTAATTTCATTTCATTTCAATAATATTGGTAGGATTACCAACGGATTTTAAGTCTAGTCACAAGCATATTGTTATAAAATTAGCTCAAATACTGCTTAAAATTTTGATCTCCATATTACAAAATGAAGCGGTACTAAAAGTTAGTCTTCTTTGCGACCACTAGGGCAAGACTAATGCATCCAAAGTGCGGTTCTGCAAACGAAAATTCTGTCTCCATTCAGCTTTGAATTGGAGGGCGATAGTTGTAGAAGTTACTTTCTTAACTTATATACTTCCTAACGATATTTGAGAAAAATGATCCAAATTTTAGCTCATTTTCCAGTCAATGGTGAGCACTCGATTCAAGACGTTCCGATAGTTGGTGATAGGTGATATACATACATAACTGCCTCGGTGGTGTAGTGGCTAGCATGTACGGCTGCACACCCGGAGGTCCTGGGTTCGAGTCCCGGGTCGGGCCAAATTTAGTTATTGAGTCTTTCTGTATAGAATGTCTCAGTAACAGCCCGGAGTTGGGAAGTTGGCGGTGTTTCACCCCCGTGCCTCGGAGAGCACGTAAAGCCGTCGGTCCTGCGCCTTAACTCTCACTGGTCGTGTCGAGCAGTCGTCCCACCGGAGTATGAGAGTGATAGGAATAGAGAGTGCACTTGTGTCTGCGCGTACACTTGAGCACTATAATATCTCCTGCGCAGTTGGCTAATCTCAATGAGATTGGCCGCCGTGGCCGGAATCGGCTAGGAAAACATCATCATCACATCACATACATATATTGCTCTGATAAAAGAAAATATTCAATGTTTAGATATTTAGTTGTATTAATTATTTCAATTATAAATAAATAATTATTATAATTTGTTTGGACAAAAAGGGATATCTAAGATACTTTTCATTAAGTAAAATATTATAATTTGATTTCGTACAATGGACAAAATTGATGAAAACGGGCAAGGACGTGGAGGGCAACGAAGGTATTATCTCTTGCGCTTGACCGAGCTTCGATCACTGCCTCGCCGACTTCCAAAGCCTTGTTAACGTCTAATGACATGAGAACAACCGCAGTCTCCACTTGTTTGTACCATTCAACCCGACGTCCTCTTTTTATGAGAGATCGGTCAGATTACAGGTAAGCGTTCGCGATCAGTGTCTGTCGATTTTTGTACCTTTTCTTAAAATTGAACGGTTCGAGCACTTTATCTTGAATCCTTAAAAATTCTACAGCAGAAATACTACATTAGTTTATTATTATAGAACTAAGAACTTAAAATACAAGCAGCTCTCCCGTACACTGCGTTTGAATTAGGTAAACTTTGTATAGAGAATAATATCAAGCGAGCTGGTAAACACACTCGCATCCATAATAATATTATTAAGATGGAGTTTATTAAATATCTTGTGAAATTGTCAAATATGGTGCTGTAAATGGTCTGTGATTAATTAATTCAGCTTGAAATACAAAATTTTCAAATCAGTTGGTATTGGTCAATAAAAATTATATTTTGGTATATTATCGTATAGCGGTTATAGTCCCTGCCTGCGCTAGCGGTGATCTCTACTTATTCCACATGACCGATGATTGATGATGATTTATATAACAAGTCACAAATTACGAGTGCCTAAGTTATATTTTCTATCGAAAGAAATTCAGGTATATTTTTATTTCAACCTACATAATATTTTTCTAGTACATTTACTTCTAGGGATGAGCGTTCAACACACAGACAAAAAACACATCTAAAAACTGTTGATTTGAATTTTATTACTCTGTTTATTTCGATTTTATTAGACTTTTAAGTTTGAGTCTTTTATAATTTTGTATTATTTTAAAAATAGTCTTTGGTTAAAGTATTGGTCAAAAGCTATTTAATTTTTTTATATTTTTGTTTACGTTACAATTATATGACCTATATTATAAATAAATAATTGTACTTATATGACAATATTATTTAAAAAGCAAAATTAATATTAATCTAGAGCTAACTCAGCAGCGAGCTACAGAAATATCAAATAATATAACGTAGAATGAATTACCGTAGCAGGTCGTAGACACATTTATGCAGGCTACGAATTGCGACTAATCGTTGGTCACAGCTGCACCTTTACCTCACATGAATAGGATTTCCTTCATGAAAAGCTTGACGAGTTGAATAGCGTTTAAAATGTTATTTCAATCGTTTTACGTTATGTATAACGATTAATAAAATATAAAAGTAAAGTAAGATAATAAGAATATATTTAAACGTATCAATGAAATTGCTAAAATGCTGCTGCAGGTTCTAAATACACTGAATGAGTTTTGTGAACATTTACATAAGTTAAGTTGAGGAGTAATTGTTTTTTTTCGGCAAAAATTATTTAATCCAGTCCAAAAATAATAGAATGAAAGTAATAAACAATTAAGAATTATATTGAAACTAGTATTGCCCGCGGCTCCGACCGCGTTCAGATGACCAAAAACCAAATTCTTAGGTTTTACATATTAGTATATTCTTACAATGCAGTTTTTGTATTTTTTCTCAGAAATTTTCCCTCGACATTTTCCCGCGGTAAAAAGTATCCTATATGTTGACCCGGATAACCAGCTATGACCATACCAAATTTCATCAAAATCCCTCCAGTAGTTTTTCTGTGATGCGGTAACCGACAGACACAAAAATTCTAAAAACTATAGATTCGGCCTTTGTATCGATAATAATGTCCATTTCAATAAGATTTTCCAAAAAATATTTAATGTACAGATTCGACTCAGTTAGAATTTTATTATATGTATAGATAATGTCATACTTTTACGTACTCGTACACTAGTGTAAGATATCTCAGGAAAAGCCAGCATCATGTTTCAAAACTTATATATTTTAATTAGATTTAGAACTACAAATGATTATGATACACTTGTTCTCAACAATTTCGTATGTCTTTGCTCCAGTTAAAAAGATATCATAATTTATACGTTCGCGTCGTCAGTGTGGCCAGTATTTAATCAATTAATTACTGTTTTATTATACATAAATTAAAATTGGCAAACCTTACACTAGGTAAAGTTCACCTTTATTATTAATATTTTTGTGTCTTTTAATAATTTTTATAAAAAGATTAATTATAAAATATTTATTTCAATTTTATCAATTAGGTATATAAGGTCACTTACTGTGGCTTAAATTTTCCTTACTAGATAAGACTAAAGTTTCAAACAAATTATATCAAAGCTCGTGTATGAATAATTGTACAGATATAGATAATAATGTTTTTATTCTTAAATGCTATTAGGAGAAAATACGGCACAAATAATATTATTATATGTCTGTTCATACATACATATTATATTATTATGTATGTTCATACATACATATATTCAACGTTTGGTGTCTCACGTATTGGAATATAGTTTTAGTTGAGTTATACTTGGATGTGTTGGGTTGAATAACGCGTGGCTTCGTGATCAGCATGTTTGATGCATTATACTTCAGGAGCGTGACATCGACTTCAAATGAATCTATATAATGTTTGTAGTGTATCAACTATCTGGTATCCATAACACAAGGTAGCTCACCATGGAACTAGATGGTATATTTATGATTTATATTTATATATATATATATATATATATATATATATATATATATATATATAACTAGCATAACCCGCGGCTTCGCTCGCAGTAAAACTATAAAGAACTCTAAAAAGGTAGGTTTATACAAACTTTCATCGATTAAAAAAATACTAAAACATGTGTTTATTTAATTGTATTGAAGAGCGTTAATACCAAGTTTCTAGTAATTCTGATCATAAATATTATTAGGGTTGTATTATAACGTTTTCCCGTAGAAATGAGATAATCTCCCGTGATAAAAAGTAGACTATGTCACTCTCCACAAGTATCTCCACACAAAAAATACGCTAATTCGGCACTCTGTTCGACGGGAAAGAAGGAAAAACAAACAAAAAAACAAACACACTTTCACACTTATAATATTAGTATGGATAATATAAATATTCACCATATAATACTACGTACAACTGTCATGTGGCCATACAGTTAGTTGTTTTATACAAATTCAAGATTGATATTATTTTGTCATATAAGGAAGACTATTGACATTACTAGTAAGATATGAACATTCATCCAGTCAATGGGTAGATTTTTAGTTACAAAAGCTCAAGGAGAGTTCTAATTTGGTAGATTTGTAGTTTGGGATCCTAATTAATATTCTGAGTTTGTGTCCTTATGCGAACACTTTGCGCGCTGTCATATTGGAAAAATTGTATAGAAAACCCATTTTTTTGATCTCTTTTCTCAAGCGCTACCAAGTAAAACAAGTTATTATAACAATGATAAAAGCTTTTAATTTTTTTCAGCAGCGAATTACGTCAGATTTGTACGCAGATGACTTATAATAACATTAGGATTAAGAAAAAATATAAATAGATAGATAATTTAGGTGTTAGGTTTAAAAAAATCTCAATTAGGTTTTATATAAAGATAAATGAACATTTAGTTATAAATATTATAACACTTTGATTGATTACGTATTTGTCTTCTTAGAAACATACATAACATGGATTAAAAAACACTCTTTTTCAATAAGAAGAAGTTTATGAAACATAATCTAATGTTGTCGTAAAGCGAACCATCCACATGTGTGAATGATGGCTGTGCGCTGGTTATAAAATTCGACCTATAGGTGAGTCCAGGGTGACCTACTTTCCGAACGTAGTCGTAGAAAGACAGTCTGTTCACAAACGCTTCAGATAATTTACTGAAAGATGACCTTAGTTGGATTTCAGTGAGAGATATGAGGGGGTTGTGCTGGGAAGACAATGTCGTACATATTTTAAATGGGCACGCCCTCTTCGCACAAAGGCATAATTTATAGGACCGCGCGGAGACGGGTGCTTGAGTTATGTTCCAACGATAGCGACGAGCTTTTAACTGCCTAATAGAGCGATTTACTCCGACCACCTTGCGCCTACTCTGGCTGTTTACGACCAAGTACGTCATTAAATACGCTGGATTGCGTAGATAACGGCTGATCATTTAATTTTATTTATTTAATCTTATATGATATATGCTTTTATTAAAAAAATAAATGGAGATATATTTTAATACAAATTACTGTGGTTCAAAACAAACTATACTAATATCGTAAAAATAATTTAATAACTCAAAGTGTTTCAAAGTATATTCTATTTCGATTAATATTATTTGATAAAACCTTTAGCGGAATTTTCTTAAGAGATCAAAGGTAGGATTATCATACCTAAGTTATAATATATAGTTATTTAAGTTAATCCTGAGATTAAAGAAACCAATGAAGGTATAAGTCAATAATGTTTTTCCCGATTAAAGCTTAATATTATTTATTTTTTGCCGTAGCTAATATACTTACGTACGAAAATGTGTTTGTTCAATACAATTGTATTATATACATAATAGGAAAGTGCGATTAGATAATTACTATCGACCAAAGATTTTTTTTCATTTCTTCGATAAAAAATAACCTATGTTGGTCTCCAGAACCTAAAGTTCTTCTAAATCTTTAGTACATTGAGCTTAGTTATTTCGCCATAAGAAGATAACAAAAAAAAAATACAGTCGAATTGAGAACCTCCTCCTTTTTGAAGTCGGTTGAAAACTGGCAGACATACATGTTTAGTACGCACTCATATTAAAACATTACTATAAACTGTGTGAATTCTACCATAACCTTCAAATTGATTGGTATAGTTATTTGACATGAAGTGTCCCTCAGTCGTTCAAATTAAACATAAACATAAAACTATAACTTTTCAACCGACTTCAAAAAGGAGGAGGTTCTCAATTCGACTGTATTTTTTTTTATATTTGTTACCTCAGAACTCCGTCATTTATTAACCGATTTGGACAGTTTTTGTGTTATTTGAAAGTGTATACTTGCAGATTGGTCCCATTTAAATTTCAAAAAAAAATACCACCCCTAAGGGTGGAAAAATAGCTAATCATGAATTTAACCAACTTCTAATTGTCATATTGACTTGAAACTTTGCAAGTGTTTCTATTTCCGTTGATAGTACAGTGGTTCCGTATTGTTGACCTGATCTGATGGTAAGGCCAGAAGGTGGATAGGTGGAACTCTTCAACAGCTAATAGTAGATACTTTGACTTTGGGCTTATTTTGTTTGATTTGACAAGCCTAACACGTTAGAATTCTTACTTTGCTACTACCGCCTACACTAAAAAGGGAAAAATAAACACTTTTTAACAAAAAAATAAAAACCGACTTCAAACAAAAGCACTGAAAAGTGAAAAATAACTGATTGGTAGTTTTCATTTACTATACATACCTAATCAAGTATTTTCGAAGTCGGTGTGCTTTGCTTTGTATGGGCTGTCACCGATTTTGTGTTTTATATCTTACAAGCGACTCACCCTCGCTTCGTTTGGGTTCGCCTCTAGGACACAAAAACAAACCTATCCCACGGGAACCGTTCATTTTTCCGGGATAAAAGCCTATATGTTATTCCAGACTACAATATATCTCTGTGCCAAATTTCATCCAGATCCGTTCAGCCGTTCTGGCGTGAAAGAGTAACAAACATCCATACATCTATACTCACAGACTTTGACATTTATAATATTAAGTATAGAGTACACCGAAAGTCCATTAAATAAGCATATACACGTATTCCTTATCTACTAGTATAACTTTAACTACTAAATATGTTATTTAGATATTATTTGGAGAGTATACGATTTTAATTAATAATAATTTTTTCTTAGATTTACGCGAATATTTGACATTTTAAATAAAAACTATCTTTTCGGATTATTTCGCGGATTTATTTTGATTTTTCCCAAAACCAAAAATCAAAATAAATCCGCGAAATAATCCGAAAAGATAGTTTTATTTAATAATAATTTATTTTTAAAATTGTCATTGTTCCCTATTTTATTTAGATGAAATAATACAGAAATATTTGTAAGGTTGTTAGCGAATTTTAAAATGACTATAGCGACAACATATACGTGCCTTGGGACCTAGAGGTGGGAGTTACAAAGTTTTTCAATAAAACGTGGTCCTCTGAGACAATGAGACAACATTTCAATGGAGCGCAGTGCGATATTTACGGCCAATGCGCAACTATTTGTTTCTCTCAAAACGTGGCAATATAATATAATAAAAACTTTTTAGAATAAAAAAAAAAATCAACTTTAAAGGACTTAAGAAATAAGTGAAGTAGATTCATTTACTCAGATTCCTAAATCAGATTTATCCACGACCTGGCTCCTTCGTCAAATCAACTCGATAATACTATATTATTGTTCTGTTGTTGTCGCACTGTGATAATTACAAGTAGGTACATAGGTTAAAACAAGCCTTTACAAGGTCCGTGTTATGCTTAAAATTTTCATGTTTTCTTTCTGATATCTGGAATTTGGTGTCGTCTATGTTTAAAGACAAGTAAATTGGGGTTACCTCAAGATTTAGCCTACCAGAATACAATTTAAACTAGTCATACTAAGCTGAGAAATCTGTAAAGATCAATATAAAAAAAATATACACGTAGAACCTAGAACATTCTTCTTTCCTTTTTGGAAGAAGTAAAAAAGGATCAATAAAATGTATAATAATATTATTTAGTATATTTATAAAAAGTTATAGGTATTAAGTTTCGTTTATAAATAAAAAGCAGTTTGTTTCTTTGAACGCGCTAATCTCAGGAACTACTAATCCAACTTAAAAAATCCTCTTTACATTAGATAGCCCGTTTATTGAGGAAGGCTATAGGCTATATATCATCATGCTACTATGCAAGGAAGCGGAGCAGTAATATGATATGTAGTCTATCAATTCCATACTAACCGTTAAAACGTACCTAGGGACAAACCCGAGCGAAGCGAGCGTGAGCCGCTTGTTTTTTATACATATAATAACTAGCGACTCACCCTCGCTCCGCACGGGTTTGTTCATACTTACGTTTTAACGTTTAGTATAGATTTCTCAGAGATGAGATATTCTCCCACAGTAAAAAGTATCCTATATATTGACCCGAACAACCAGCTGTCATCATACTAAATTTCATTAAAATCCCTCCAGTAGTTTTTCCATAATGCGGTAATAGACAAACAGAGAGACAAAAATTGTAAGAACTGTAGATTCAGCCTCTGTATCGATAATAATGTCTATTTCAATAAGATTTTCCAAAAAATATTTATTGTACAGATTTTATATAGATAGAAGAAGAAGATAGATAAAATATACTGTATACGTACATTGTTGGACGACTAGAGATATTTAAATATTTCGCCGTATTAAATTAGGATATCTGGCGTACCCTAGAAAAACGTTAAAAAGCTTTTTGCTACGTACATTTTTTATCTCCATCCTCACATACTCACCCTTATATCATACTGAATCAGTATGATCATTGTAGAGGCGACTAAAACCGTATACATATTCCATATGTAGGGTTTTTGAACTTTCATGGCCAATCCCTATATGAGAAATGAGATATTTCTTGCACCATACCAAACTCTGTTGGTTATATACTGATATGTTCCCTCATAAGCATACGAGTAAGAACACCCATCTATCCATAGAAATTTCAGTTCTCGTGATCGTATCGATGCCACTTGTAACAGTAGGTATATAGGTATAAAATATTCTATTCTTTCCTTAACTCCAAGAATAAGAATAAGAATTCACGGACTTCTCTGGTAATAAAACACATTCATTATTCACATTTTAATAAGCTATCTGTATTATGAAATTGAAGGTTAATTTAAAGAAGTCGATTAAATGTAATCGCTTTAAAGTTCATCTAACACTAAAAACTTGATTGCAACGTAACGGAACAAAACTCGCTATCTTAGGAAAAACTTACGCTATCTTAACAGGAGTCGGTACTTTGTTTTGCTCGAATGCAGTTGGTCCAACGAGCTTTTGTTGGGCGTTTTGCATTGCAGGTCAAGAGCAATCCTCGGAGATTGCTTTAGGCTATGCGCGAGTGAAGTTAGCTATTTTGAATGCTGTATTTTATTGTTACTTTGCTACAATTTAAACTCATAATTTAAAAAATCACTTGTATTCAACCCTTTTTAATGTCCCACTGCTGGGCACGGGCCTCCCTTCAATACGTGGGGGGATCAGGCCATAGTCCACCACGCTGGCCAAGTGCGGGTTGGCGGACTTCACATGTCTTTCGAAAACTTGCTAGGTTCTCTCAGACATGCAGGTTTCCTCACGATGTTTTCCTTCACCGTAAGGCAGGCGGTAATCATGTTAGAAATGATTCGCACATGAAAATATCAGAGGTGCGAGACCCGGGATTTGAACCCGCTTCACTCTGTGTCCCAAGCGAGCGTGTTACCACTGGGCTACCACTGCCTTTTTTAATTTTTAATTTAAAAAATCACTTAATACTATTTATTGGTTAACAATTACTTTATCATATATCGAATTTTCAATTTATTCGTAAATAATTTACCATTTACTAATTTGTAGTTATTAATGCCCAATGTTCATGCGCGTAACTAAAACAATATATTGCCTATATTTCCGCGTAGTTGGGCACACTAATAAATTAACGAGAAGTTGTAATGGATTGTTATAATTGATACGAAGAGTAGTCATTAGAAGAAACAATTAGGTCGATAGTGGATTACTAAGGGTGATTGCATGGCGGAACGAGGTATCGGTGTCACATCGAGCGATCGATCCGCTAGCTCCCAGCCAATTACTGCCGATACACCACCGAATATTGTTCTCAGTACACACGACACTGAACGGTACACGGTGCCGAGTTGCCACACACCGGGAGTGTAAACGCGGAGCTCGATACGATGGACCAAGTTCTATAGAAATGATGCGAAACCCGTGACACAATACTGTCTGTGATAGTATTACTAAAAGTACTCGCACTTATTGTGTCTTATGGAATGATATCAATTTTTACATATTTCCGGGAACCGAAAATCAAAATAAATCCGCGAAAAAATCCAAAAAAATAGTTTTATTTAAAATGTCAAATATTCGTGTAAATCTAAGAAAGCAGTACACATTAAAGTTTAATTTAACTTAGAAAACTGTGTTACTTGTCTGCTAAATTATGACTGTCTTCTCATCTATACTAATATTATAAATGCGAAAGTAATTCGGTCTGTCTGTCTGTTATCTTTTCACGGTTAATCCGCTGAACCGATTTAGATGAAAATTGGTATGGAAATAGTTTGAGACAAAGGATAGTTTTTATCCAGGAAATCATCCTTTAAGGGGATGAAAAGGGGGAAGGGGTGGAATTTTGTATGTGGAATCAATCATTTCTTAAGTAAGGGATATAAAACTTCACACCTATGTATATAATAGTCTATTTATTCCATATTAAACGTTAAAATGTACGTAGGGTGAGTGCGTAGTTAGTTAATTATAATTTTACCTTCTACTATAATTTTAATATTATGGTGTTTTGGAGACTTACATACGAGTAGCTTCTAAATAATAAGCATACATATATTTTACAAGAAAAACTTAAGCATTCTAACTTTTGTAATAGCGTATAATCAGTGTAATATTTGATTAACGTCTACGTTGACATCTTTAAAATATTTATAACCATTATAATATCTATAGTATAATAAATAAAAACATTAAATTGTTAGCATATATTATTTTTCTTTACTAATATTAATTTCTTTATAACAAGCTTCATAGTAGTTAGTACATAAACATTATCTATATGTTCTTTTTTACTTTTAAATATTCAAGAGCATCTCATTAATGAACACTAAAAACACAGATTAGTTCCTTGAGGAGTTCTTATGCAGAGTAACACATGCATATTTGAGTAGACTACTTCGTGCAGAGGATAAGAAGCGCATTGAAGTGCGAATCAGATACCGGGTGACGTTTAATAACATTTTCTGCAGTTCAAACTCCATTGAAATCTTGTGCAGTTCCAGTTTTGCAGGTTTTTCTTTTGTTTTATTTAAAGTTTAATATACTTAAATAACAATTATTTCTTAACTTTTCTTACCACTTAATATTATAATTTAAAATCACGCTGAGTTTGTTTGTTTTAATTTTTGAAACTTGTAAGTACCTACTATACGAATTTTCGTACGATTTACAGAAGGTGCTGTAAACACTCAACATTTTAGGCTAGGGCGATTTATATTGACCATATTTTAGTTTAAAAGTTTACCTGTACATGATAATATGGTAGTCTAAGATGCGATGGATTAATTACGTTATCTATCTGTCTGTTTATCAGATACAAAGATCTTCTAATATAATCTCACTATAATCTTATATTACCCAGAACTGTATAAATTTATGAAAAAAATAATAATTTAATCTCTAATACTATTAATAATAATAAAAAGTAAAATCGAGAATGAATTTATTTAGGAATTTTCATTAAGTATTTAAAGCAAGTTTTTAAATAAAAGTTCTATATTGTTTTAATAATGAATGCCGTATATTTTTTAACATAGTATGGTAGTGAAATTGATAGGACCTCGCATACGGTAATTGTAGCGATGGAAGATAATGTAATCGATAGTTTACCTAGTGAGTCTCTTCGCTGAGATCTTAACTCTTTCGTAATATACGGGAATAAAGTGCTACGTCACTCTTGGGCCCATTACCTATCTATATACAAAAAAATAACAGTCTATTGTAATGCAAAAAAACCAAAGTAACAAAACATACTTTTTTATTTAAAATTTTACTATTTTACTCAGTATTTGTTTACAGAAGTAGGTCAAATCAAATCAAATGATTTGATTGATAAGTAGGTACTAGCGAGTTAGATACGTTTTGACGGTTATTATAGAATAGAGTTCCAAAATATGTCCTGTAAGGTAGAAATGAAAATCTTAATTTTGTAAACAAATATGAAATAAATTGTGTACCTTCTTCTTAACTTTACTTAATATATGGGACATTCATGAAAATGTGTCATACCTATTATTTTACTATTACCTAGTTAATTAAAATATCTTCCATATTATTCTAAGATCTGGATAAAGATTTTCTGGTAACTCCATAATGTAATAAAATAATCATATTCATCGATACAAAATTATTTTTATTACATATGAAAAGTACAACAAAAGTAAAATAAAATTCTCGTTTTTATTACTCAAAACTAAAATATTTACACGAAGCTCATTAACGTAGACGTAAGCGATAATGCAGATAGCAACCATGAAAATATTTTTCAAGACCGTCTAGCATTCAAAAATTTTGTGATTTTGGAAAGGAATCTTAACTAAATAATCTGGGGAGCTACGGCAGTGCGCCTTAACGACTCTAGAGGCAAGAGCTCTCTACGCTCTGCTGCTTCTCGCTCATGCACTTTTCAAGTACGCACTGTTTATGCTCCAGTTCAATCCAAGCTTAAATCCAGCCACAGATAGGTACCTTGGATAGCATAATGAACGTGTTTATTGCACTGTTAAATGATTCTTAAGTTGCGCTTCAAACGTAAAATGACGCATAATGCCCTAACAGCAAGGGGACTACTATAAGAAATATTTTATAACTGAAGTCTGAACATGTTTAATTTTCATAATATCATAAAATAATACGTATTGTGATTAAAAATATATGAAATACTTATATATTATAATTATTTTTATACAAGTACAAAAACAACATACAGAAAAGGATTTTTAAGTACTAAACGGCTTCTTACTTCAAAAATAAGCCTGTCCTTAAAAGCGAACTATAGAAGCTTAAGGGGATGTAATGTTCTGAAAGACTATTAACAACTACTCGTATTAACATTAGTCGCTTTCCGGTTTCATACATGTTAATAAAAGTTTTTTTTAAGTTTTCAGTGTAAAATTATAGCAATATAGGAAAATTAGCACCCACGATTGAATAATGATGTCGAATCAGGACCGCAATCACATCGGACAAGATTAATGGTTCATTCCTGTTGTTGAATGGCAGAGACTGCGCTAATGCTAATTTCATTCTCAAGAGGACTGACAGTATCCTATTTTGCTCCATTTTAGAGCTCAATTGTGCTTTGTATGCAAATATTATTCGTTCGCGTTTCAGAAATAATATAATTTTAACATACTTTCTTAAAATCCATACTAATATAACTAATATTATAAATGTGAAAGTTTATGACGATGGAAGGACATGGATGGCTGTTTGTTACTCTTTTGCGCCAGAACCACTGAACGGATCTGTATGAAATTTGGCACGGAGATAGATTATAGTCTGGAATAGCACATAAGTAACTTTTTCCTCGGTTCCCGTGGGATAGATTTCTTTTAGCCTTATTTGGGACGTTGAGACTTATACGTACCCGAAGCGAAGAGATTTTTACGTTAGTCTTAGGTACTGTTGTTATTTCAGTAGAGTGACTTGGATGAAGTAAAACAAATGAAACTATGTTACACACGCGATTGAGCAAATATTTCATCAACTTGTTGCCCCAGAGGACTGAGGAAAATCATTGTATTCACGATAGCATCCCTCGTACGCTTAATAGAAATTGGATTTTGTTTTGCACCGCCTCACGATTCACACTTAGTCATATCGATTTTGTAGAGCTCAGTTGAATTTGTAAAATTTTTGTCTACATTTTCCATGTGTATGACGAATATATTCCATGTTTGTTAGCCCGAGGCTTTTACTAATCGCTTGTACTGGGATATTTACTGTCCCATGGGAGGCGTCATCTGATAATGTTATTCCTGCCCGTTGTCCTGCGCTACCTCGTATCAATTGCGAGATTTACGCACAGCTCTACACAGTATTTTACATGCAGTAATAAAAATCGTATCTACAATTTTCATCCAATGTAAACTATGGTAGAGTTTGCGCAATAATTCGTGAGCTTTTAAAATATGTTAACATAAAGTAGGTATTATGATAAATTTTACGAGGTTATTACTGTAAGCATAAATAACGGGAGAGCGGTTGTTTTTATCGTTCTCAT
Organism: Brenthis ino; assembly: GCA_921882275.1. Classification (NCBI taxonomy): domain Eukaryota; kingdom Metazoa; phylum Arthropoda; class Insecta; order Lepidoptera; family Nymphalidae; genus Brenthis; species Brenthis ino. The sequence goes on along the minus strand of OV170222.1, from coordinate 31,614,835 downwards.
ATTTGAGTTGCATGAGTGTTGCATAAAATTGTAGCTTGCTTTACTTTATTTCAATATCAAAGATTAATTGAATCTATTATTTGTGAAAATTTGATACGAATATCTTTAATTACAGACACTCTGCCATTTTGCTTACTACGTTAAGATCTTCGACTCGATTGGACTACTCTTAAATTATATTTTATTAACTTATTAAAGGAGTTTTTAAAATCCTAAAACCATAATCATATGTATAATACTAGCGGCTCACCCTCGCTTCGCTCCGCTTCGCCTCTAGAAAAACACTAATAGAGATGTATCAGTTCCCACGGGAACCGTTCATTTTTCCGGGATGAAAAGTAACCTGTTGTTTGACCGGCAACATAAGGTATCAAAATGTTAAATTTTACTAAATTAGGTGCATAAGTTGTTGTGTACTAAACTGTATAAGTTACTATACTTTTTTAACTATTCCACGGGAACTCCTTAATTTTCTGGAATAAAAAGTATCTAAGATGTTGACTGGGGATATAAGGTACTACCATGCAAAATTTCATTTAAATCGGTCGAACAGTTTCGGAGATTGTTCCGTACAAACATACAAACAGACATACAGGCAAACAAATAAAAAAATTAATGACTATTGTTTTGGGGTCTATGTTGTGTACATAATACGTTACAAATAAACGAAAACATCTATCCCACGGGAACCGTATATTTCTCCGGGATAAGAAGTAACCTACTTCTTATTCTGATGTATGACCTATATTATTGCAAAGTTTCATCAAAATCCAATCAGTAGTTTTTGTGAACTAAGCTGTATAAGTTACTATAGTTCTTTGACTGTCCCACGGGAACCCTTTAATTTTCCGGGATAAAAAGTAACCTACTTGTTATTTTGATGTATGACCTATATTATTGCAAAGTTTCATCAAAATCCAATCAGTAGTTTTTGTGTACTAAGCTGTATAAGTTACTATAGTTCTTTGACTGTCCTACGGGAACCCTTTAATTTTTCGGGATGAAAAGTAGCCGATTTGTTATTGTCATGTTTGAAATATATTATTGTAAAGTTTTATTAAAATCCAATCAGTAGTTTTTGTGTACTAACTGTATTAGTTATTATAGTTTTTAACTATCCCACGGGAACTATTTAATTTTCCGGCATAAAAAGTATCTAAGATGTTGCCCGGGGATATAAGGTACTACCATGCAAAATTTCATTTAGATCGGTCCAATAGATTCGGAGATTAACCTGTACAAACAGACAAACAGACAGAGAAACAAAAAATTTGAAAAAAATTGGATTTGTTCTATTTGTCTTCTTACATCCTGACTCGGTTTTTAGCATTTTTTTGCCATGTACAGACATTCGACTTCTACTGTTTTATTATGATATATATAGATTATATGTACGAAGTAAACCTGCAAAAATGTATAATTTAAAAATTTGTCATGAACCGATTATTGTTTAAATTATTTTAGACTAGTAACTCACCCTTGATTCGCTTGGGTTCGTCCCTAGGTACGTTTTAACGGTTAGTATGGATATACTACGGGAAGCATGCATTTTCCGGAATAAAAAGTAACCTATGTGCTATTCCAGACTATAATCTATCTCTGTGCCAAATTTCATCCAGATCTGTTCAGCCGTACTGGCGCAATCACGCAAGTAACAAACTTTCGCATTTATAGTATTTATGGAATTAAAGAAATGATAGCTTAGTACTGCATCTTTTAGCATGATTATAAAAAAATACAAAAAAAATCAAGCCTTTGTGTATTAAGGATTAAATCATGGCAATAAAAAAGCCTTAATAGGAGCTCAATATAGAGGACCTTTTGCCATAACCATTATTAAACGGTTACCCTCGTGGCTTAACAACTTGGGTCGGCCTTCGATATACTCGTAGAACCACGTTAGCGCATGTCAACTTTGTAAAGCATCATGAAGCTGCTAAGAAGAGAATAATAGTATATGAACTTAAAACTCCATCTACCTATTCCATTGGAAGAGGTTCCGCGTAGGGTACTAAGTCGTAGATGTATTTAAGTAATCGAATATATACACTATAAATTCAATTTATCAAAAATATAACGGAGCAGAATTTTATTTATATTATTAATATATCTCTTTATGATTCGAAGATATTTTTTTCGTTTTTATGTTTATGTGTAAGAGACATGTTTCCTTATAAGAATATTTCGGTAGATAAAACGTTATTTTAACTGATGATTTATATTAAGGATGTAAGGTGTCAAATACTTTATGAATTAATTTTGTTTAGAAGGAATTTTGGGTAAGCTTAACGGAAGTTTGTCGCGTAAATGACGTAAGTTGCGACCCTCGACTGATGCTGAAAATTAAGTCTGTGTAAGGAAAATAGTATGACACATAATTTATATTAGGTAAGGAAGATAATATTTGTTTTTATTTATATCTATTGAGTATACCTTACATCTATTGAATATATTATTTGAAATATTTATAATTTAGGACGTTTTTTGTTAGAAAAGTTGCAAGCGGTGTCTAGTTTATTATGATTGTTTAACAATCTTCTGTCCTTGAGTTTAAAAAATATGAACATCTAAAATAAATTTTCACAAGTAAATATGTTCTCCATCTTTTCAGCCCGACATGAAACTGTCAAACCTCCATTCATATTCAAATTGCTCTGCAATAACTCATGTTATTATGGAGGAGCTATAAAAATATCAAATACAGACCCACGGGCCCGAGGATAGCTGCTCGTCCGAGTAAGTGTGCGTTTTTAACAAAAAATATTTTCCTATAATTGTTTATGGCTCGATTTCATGACGTCGATTATTTTTTAATGTTGGAGTATGTTAATTTGACTATTTACTATCATGTTACAGTAGTGCTTATTAATATTTAATAGCATGCAGTAACCCAAATGCTGAGTATTGTTAAAATAAAAGGCACGTATGAATGCGGTTCTTAAATTTAGTGCAAAACATTATTACACTTTACGAGCTTAAAGTAGAGCCTCGTAGAACAAGGTTACGTGATATTAAAATTATATTTACTTAATGCGGTCTCGGCGTGCTCCGTAACTATTCAGAGATGTACGCTGCTATTATGATTATGAATTAAGATGCGTAAATACTTACATTCAATTCATTTCTATGTTGATGAACATATATATAACTAACACTGACTACAAGAAAGTTCGGACTCTAACCTCATATGAGTAGAACGTTAGTGATTATAATAGATACCTCTGTTCCAGTCCGATTTAGATTAAATGGGATTTGGAATACTTTATCTTGCAATATCCAAACTCGGCGGAATATGGAAAGTAAAGTTTTAATATGTTGAATTTATCTGAAGAAAAAGATAATACAGGCCCACTTTACATAATATATTCTTAGATAAACTGCATTATATTTAATTAATATCAACGTTAGTGTTCCTAGCTACTACCATTTTAATCGTATTACTTGTATACTTGAAGTTTTTTATCTTTTTTTATGCAACCGAGGGCAACCCTCGCTCACACTGCTCGTTTTAATAATTATTATCACGTCATGTAATCTCATTATTGTCTGTTAAAATTTATCCATATATCTTTAATTTTCTGTCTATGAATAAAATAACAGCCTATTAAGGCATTTTGACATGATCTTCTATTTTGCTGATAAACAAATTTAATATATATTAATAAGTTAATATATTATCTTCCTTATTTCCTTTTTGTGTTATGCAGTGTTTTTACTTTTACAAGTAACATACTTTGGTAGAGTATTTTCATCATTTACTTTATTGCCTAAAATAATAAGTCATTACCTCTTTCTTTCAGTTTTGCTAATGTCTCAATGAACATTTTTGAACACAATAATTTACGATGATAAATTTTCATAATTCTCTTTTCACTATTGTAATGAATGCCAACATTAACCATGAAATTGTAAGGATATTTAGGGAATTGTTAAATGTAATGAGAATAATAATAAAATTAGGGATAAAAACGATTATACTTCAAGAAAACAAAGGGTGATTATTATCCTCTTTTACATGGAATAAAATATGGTAAGGAGCTCGTTAAAAGCTTAAATTGGAAGAAAATCATTTCAAGAGTTTTAGTATTTTTGTGTAATAGAGCTTAAGACATTTGCAAAAACCCCTCTTGATTTGAATTTGGGCAGCGTATTATTTCGAAAATGACTAGCAATAAAGACTTCAAACGCAGGCTAATCATGGCTTCCGACCTTTCGGCCACCTACGAGTAAGAGAGAGCCAAAAATACCTGTTAGGCTGTTAGAACACTGGCCTGCAATGTTGAGTTTTGAAATATTTGTATTTTTCAAATATTAAATTTGTATTCCTATTAGTAGGCTATTTTTTTGGAATACCTACCACACGATCGGAGCCGCGGCATTAACCATGTATCTTATAATATAAAATAAATAACAAAGACCCTAAGACTTCGATTATATTTATTTTTATTTATCAACTCATACAAACAGAAACAAAGACGAGATATCAAACGTTTGGCACTGTATATCGATTTTAATCAGTTGTTTTTGATTCGAAACAGTCACCTACATATTAGACGCTGAAGTAAGGCATAGTTATAGCGGTAATAAAGTTTATCAATTTCAGTGAAACCAAGCAAACAAGTAATAGATACCACATAAAATTGTTAAAGGGTCTGCGCTGCTCCCAAAGTAATGTTTCATTGTGAGAGATGCCATAAAGTCGTCGTAAAAATTTATAAAGCTACTCATATAAAATGGAACACTTACGTTTTGGGATTTTAAAATACTTTTATAAATGGAAAATAATTATTTTGCCAAAAAAAAACGCTGTATCATGTCAAGTTTGTTAATATTTTTGTTTGTTAAAATTTTAGTTAATCCCTCCACGACCGCGGACACGCCGGCGTTACAATTAACAATAGATTTCTTAGAAATTTTATTAATACCTTAGAAATTTACTTGGAGGTGTTAACTTACGTAATAACATTTATAGAAAATTCATATAAAACTTGTAATGTAACTGAAAAAATATTTGTTAGACTATATTATTATATTCATCTAGGGACCCGTGACTTCTTTACATCATAAAGTTTATTTTTAAAGATCTTATTTATATTTCATCAATAATTGCTAGTTACTTTAATCAAAAATTACAAGTTCTACTTACCTACACGTACTATGTAGAGTACATAGGTAACACTATATTATTACATAATATGTACTCGTACATATCACGATAACAACAATAATTGTTATTTTCATTAAACGTAAAATAGAGGCAAAAGCAAGCAAAACAACAACGGGACAAGAGGATAATTTATATGTACATGAAATCTTTAGTTGGAATATTTATTACATAGAGCGTGGACGGCGGTGTACCGAGTGTGTGTGACAGCGGCCCAGTTATAATGTCTCCTTTCCGGCGTGGCGCGATGCCGTCTACGTTCCACCGCGGTCGCCGCTCACCGGTTGCTACGCTTGGCGCCCGGTAAATGCCATACTCTATGATACACTTATTTTTCACCTCATTTGTATGTTTGTATATGTAGGTCAAAGTCCTGCACACGGCACTTTATGTTAATTAACTTGTGTACAATATAACGGAAATTTGCTTACTGAATTTGTGCAAGTGTCTTTTTTTGTGCAAAGTCTTTATCATTTGTAATGATACAATTCATTTATTTTGCTGTTTGTTGTTCCTTCTCATTTTACAAAAGAACCGTTAGCGTGTTAAACTCACAAAATTATAGTGAAATAAATTTATAACGTTCAATACACAGCTTTATATTATGGAAAATGAGCGAAAAGTCAGTTTGATTTAACTAAATGGCTATTTATCGTCAAGGGACTCTTCATTTAATCGTTGGGCGGAAATCGTATTTGATGGTCGGCGTACATGCTGTTATTTTTGAAACAAAAATTACAATGTAACATGTATAAAGTTAAGCATTAAACGTAAAATGTAAAATATTAAATCAAATATTTTAAACGTCTTATCTCCATGATATATACATATAAGAGATTGTTGCCCGATTTCACCAACAACCCATAAGGTACGTATGGGATTCCTGGCTTAAAAGTCCCCTAAACTAGCCCCTAAATTAAATTTCGTTTTACTATCGTCTTTAAGCCCATATTTCGAGCACCTAAATTTAGGGGGCCTTTTAATATTTAGGTGACCCCTAACTGTCGGTGAAACAGAAACTGTCCCCTAACAGCCCCCTAACCATGCTTAGGGGATCTGTTAAACTTAGGTGACGTTGGGGAAATCGGGCATGTATCTAGTTACGTAAGTGTAGAGTAACATAGCAGAATTGTTTGCTTATAAAATTAACATTTTTTTCCACACTGTACTGTGTTAGTGGCTGTTACTCAGTGCATCTTCATTTAGTTTATGTTAATAAGTTGGTGCTTAGTTGCAGGGCAGTCAGCATTTTCACGTGAAATGGTAAGCTGCACCTTATCGGAGCGGGCGAAGGACGAGGCTCTGGGGTTCGCTACAGGGGTGGCGGGAGGTACAAAAGGCCTGTCAGTGCTGGCCATTCCGCCGTTCTGAGCGGACGTTACGTTGTTTTAGCGATAATACGCGTTCATTTTCACCTTCATTTCGTATATCCACCAGTTAATCTAATTAAGTGACGCGTAAACTGACATCTCAGGTGGAGTTTGTTCTGAAATATTCTTACTACAAGGAATGATACGACCCCTGATAACGCCGGATAACTAAAGGGTATGCATTGTTAATGTAAATATTTTCGTAATATGACATGTTTTGTTATTTGATTTTATATGTAATGCGTAAGGACTGATGAATTTTATTATTAAAGTTTCTCTTACGTGTACTTTTGTTTAGAAATTAAGACATAAAATATTAAAGGTTTTATTTTTATTTTTTTATTCTTACGTAAACACGATTTTTTACTGAAAAAGAATTCAGATAAAATTGTGGGAATTACTAGGTTAATATTATATAAGTTACAACCTTCGCTAGAGTTTGTAAGCCGTTACCGTATTTGATGGAAAGCTTTATTGTTGAAATATTAATCGTTCTACTTGAAAAGTTTAAATCTTATTTTAATTGATTTTTATATCCAAGATATTTTTATTTACGAAATCGAACATTATAATTATATAGCTTGCTTGTCAACAAAATAATGAATATTTAATGAATTGGTCTATCGCTTATAAAACTTATGTAGAGTATTAAAACTCGTAGCGTTTATAGAAAGCTCAGAAAAGCTTTTTTTAACTTTCGTGAGCTTTCATTTTGATCGTATCATTTGTCTCTAACGATAACAACTTCCTATATGTGGCGTATTGCATACCTACTCAAAGATTGCATATAAAGAGGAAACACGTTGATCAAATGCAAGATCATGTTCTACAGCAACGAGTTTCTTTACTGCAACACGATTTGAATACGCTAGTTGCCACTACGGTTTATTTAATTTAATGAAGAAGTAGAATCTATTTTTATATGGAAAAGCGAACAATAAAACAATTATTTTTTTATTTTATTTTTAGTATTTTGTGTCTTAAGGTGGCACAATTCTACTAAAGTAGAGCAACTTAGTGTACTATGACAGTATAACATTATATGTAGGTCATTAAATGAAAGGGTATGAGACAAACTTTATTAATAAACATATTATTTTTAACTAGCGATTTACCCTGGCTTTGCTCTTTACTGCCTAATGGCTACTGTTAATCCATGCTATAGTCTACCTGTACACTAAATTTTATTTCAAATTCCGTCAGCAGTTAGGCACAAACTTTCGTATTCATAATTGTGGTTCGATATATATGCATGTTTTACGGGAAAACTTTATTGAACCTTAAATAATCTCGATTAATTTTAACAGACAAGTAAGTATACTTAGCGTTCTGAAGACAGAGGATTATGCTGATTACTTTTATCGTGATCAAAGAAAGAAAATCCCTGCACCAGATAAAACAAAAATTATATGACACTTGTGCTAAAAGCGGGAACTACTTTCTAGACTTGAATATCAATTAACTTGACTTTTTTAATATTAATTTTGGCAATTACGTACAATATACATAAATAATATCCGATTGTGAAATAGTTTTAGCAAGGTTCAATGCTAATTAAATATTTCTAAAATATTATGGATGGTGGGGAGGGAGGGGGGGGGGCGCAGGGGTATTTGCTGCATTGATGCTTATGATTATTTAATAAAAAATACCTAAAACATATTTATACATATATATATGTCCGATGATTGTTTATATTTACTGAATAACTTTTAAATTACTATTATTAATATTATACCGATTTATTCAAGTGATAGGTACGTCGACAAAATTTCAATCAAATCCACCTAGCCATTGCAGCGTAAAACAATAACAGACACGCACGCAAGCACTAGGTTATACAAGTAAAAAAAAATTATTTCCAAAAAAAATATTTAATATTCGTTTGTTTTATTGAAAAATATATAATTGTTATGAGAATGAATGTTTTTCCTCAATTAATTTCAATATTTTTTGCCATTTATTACTTACTTACTTCATTTGAACAAAAAGTTTTCATATTTGTAGCGACATTTTCATTGAGTAGACAGCGAGGCATTGGCCCTGCTGCTCTATCAGTCATTACCTACCGCGCAACCTACCTACTTATAGTTTGGCGACTGATTGCAGGGGACTACCACAAAAAAAATATATATTTGTAGCGAAGTTGAAATTTAGAAATATTACCAGTGTGACACAGGTTCAAATCAAAGTTAAACCGATTTCATTTATCATCAAATTGGTTATCATATTATATGATCGAGGAAACGCTGTAATCATTATAGCGTCCCTCGATCATGCATTATAGTATAATGCAACGTATGTATTATATACTTATAGTCATCCGCAATGTAAGGAGCCGTTTAAGCAAACAACAACCTTTGTCAGCATAATGTTTTAATAAAATATTTTTTATTCGATATTGAAATATTAATTTATAACGATGAGTAATTCATTAATTACAAGTTATATTATAATAAAATAGTATTTTGTACGAAGACAATAACATTGTGGGAAATAAATTATTAATTTTGTTTTTTTTAGTATTTTTTTTAAAGTATAAATTGAAATTATATATATATATATATATATATATATATATATCCACTTTCATCATATATATAGTAATTGTTACGTGTATGTTATAGTAAAGAATAAAATTTTACCGACGGTTCTAACGCCCGATATCAATATTATAAATATAAAACAATAGGTATTCGAAGGTTAATTGTTCTATCTATAGACTGACTTCAAAAATTAGCCCCTGGTATTTGGTTGTTTTTTTACAATTGTCATGAATGGTCCGATCATCGTGATTTTTATTTTAATAAATAGGTTATATGTATATTAATCACTTCATACATGATCCCATATAAATATGAAGAAACGATCCTCCTCCAAAAGTCGAATAAGTACTTTTAAAGTGTGTTGAAGTTGCTTCACCTTTTTTGTCAATTACTTCTTGTAAGTTGAATAAAAACTTTTTAATAAAAAAATAAAAACCGACTTCAAACAAAAGCACTACGAAGTAAAAAATAACTGATTGGTAGTTTTCATTTACTATACATACCTAATCAAATATATTCGAAGTCGGTGTGCTTTGGCTAAGTAATTAAAGCCTACCTATTAAATACATACCTAATCAAATATTTTCGAAATCGGTGCCAGCCCATACAAAGCAAAGTCTTTTTGTTAAAAAGTTTTTATTTTTCCCTTTTTAGTGTAGACAGTAGTAGCAAAGTAAGAATTCTAACGTGTTAGGCTTGTCAAATCAAACAAAATAAGCCCAAACTCACAGTATTTACTATTAGCCGTTAAAGAGTTCCACCTATCCACCTTCTGGCCTTACCATCAGATCAGGTCAACAATACTGAACCACTGTACTATCAACGGAAATAGAAACACCTGCAAAGTTTCAAGTCAATATGACAATTAGAAGTAGGTGAAATTCATCATTAGCTATTTTTCCTCCCTTAGGGATAGTATTTCTTTTTGAAATTTAAATGGGACCAATCTGGAAGTATACACTTTCAAAAAACATAAAAATTGTCCAAATCGGTTAATAAATGACGGAGTTCTGAGGTAACAAACATTAAAAAAATACAGTCGAATTGAGAACCTCCTTCTTTTTGAAATCGGTTGAAAATGAGAAAAGTCAAGAATAAATAATAATAAATAATATGTCAGGACATTAACACACAACACCATCTAGTTCCATGGTAAGCTACGAGGCTTGTGTTATGGATACCAGATAGTTGATACATTATACATTACAAAATATAACTAAAAATTAGAACTTATACGTTTTAGTCCAGTTATTAGTAATACATTCAACTATTTGGTTTGAATAATAGTAAAAATGAAATCCCACCACTAATCATTCCATAAATTAAGTTAAACAATCACAGAGAGTTTTGCTTTCATGGAATTAAGTGGTGGCAGCCATGGTTCTACTTTAATTTAAGCGGATTAATCATCATTCATCCGTATATTCAATTTGTTAAAATAATCGTCTTCCAACATACCATAATATGATTAATATTCTTATACTATAATGCATTTTAGTGCTCAGTACTCCAAGTATCGGTTCGAAGTATATAGCTATTGGGTCTTATCAGGGATAAAACTAGTTTAAACATAAAATAAGTATCTTAATAATAACATAAATGATTTAATACTTTATTAGTACACTTTATCCCATAAATATAAAAACAAAATCCCACAAAAGGGTTGGGCGGACGGGCCTAAAACAGTTTTTTTAGTCTATTTTATTCCGCTTACTAGCGACTTAAGCTCGCTTCGCTCAGGTGCATATTAGTTAAAAATAGTTATTGTGAGCGTACCTTAGGAGACACATGCTATCGTGGACTTGTGTCTCATATATCATCTGTAAAGTTTAAGCCAGCGTTAGCAATGTAATCGTAAGAAAACATTTTTTTTCCAAACACAATACACACAACAGACAAACAGACATACAGACAATTAGACAAAAAAATCAACGACGATTGTTTTGGTATCTACATATATTTCGTACGTACATATTCTGTTCGGACCACAGATGGATACGTTTCACCATATCCTATCCATATATCGTACAAAATACGTAACGGTCGTAGTTTTTAAAAAGTATTTCATGTACAGATTTCATTGTGTTACTATTTTATTACATATGTATCTATTAGATGATTTGCATTGTGCATAAATATCAATAATAAATCGATATTGCCTTATTGATTGATTTATTACTTATTTTTTTTAATGAGAAAATTAATATTTTACATATTACCAAAACGAATCATTCTTAATTTGTTTACATTTCTTTTAAAACAAACAACATAGAGTATAAAAGTTTTAATATAAGCTTTTACAAATTTAGTTATACCTACATGAATATTTTTGCATAAATACATTATTTTTAAATGTCACTGTTTATATAAAGCCTTTTCAATGAAATATTTACAGTGCATGCGGAAAAGGTATTAAGATTAACTTTTCATTTTCTTTCTACGTGAAAATTTCTATTACGTCTTGTCATGAACGGAGCTTACTCAATGCGTTTTCAGGTTATTAGGTTATCATAACGTTCCTTTGTTGTAAAGAAAATGTACCTTTGACCCTTTTATTGCCTGTAATGTAAATAACCGACACATATCGGGAAAGAATTGGGGGCAACGTCTTTGGGGAATGTGGCAAGGCATTAGAAAAAACTTTTCTATATTTTTTTAGCAATAAGAATTAACAATATTAGGCAGTGGTAACGCGTTCGCTTGGGAAACCGAGTGAAGCGGGTTCAAATCCCGGGTCTCGCACCTCTGATATTTTCATGTGCGAATCATTTTCTAACATGATTACCACTTGCCTTGCGGTGAAGGAAAACATCGTGAGGAAACCTGTATGTCTGAGAGAACCTAGCAAGTTTTCGAAAGACATGTGAAGTCCGCCAACCCGCACTTGGCCAGCGTGGTGGACTACGGCCTGATCCCCCTTGTATTGGGAGGCCTGTGCCCAGCAGTGAGACGTTAAAAAGGGCTGAATACAATACAATATTTCATAGAAATATTTGAATAAAATTTGTAGGTAAACTGAATAGTCACTTTCAACGTACCTATGTATCTATTGTTTTATGATTGCTAGAAAAAGTATGCATAATATTACGTTACTGTAGATATGAAATAAAATTTAATATAACGTTGTTCTTTCATCTCAGCAGTTCGGAGCTGTTATATTTTATACATTTTATTCGTTGAATGGACATCTCTTTTTATCTATTGTGACATATTATACGAATTTGTTCAAGTGTACAGTATGTATGTAAGAAAAAACATGTATGTTTATATATGTATGTTTAAGATATTAGTATCAAAAGGCAAAAAGACTTGTTTTGAAACATTTATATAAAAAAGTACATATTTTATGGTTTATTTATGTTTTATTACATATTTACAGCTCAGACATAAATTTTCGTAGCTATACTAATGTCCATATCTGTATAAAAAATACAACTAGTATAAATTTGTATTATGATCATGATCACGGAAATGGCTTTGCGCGGGAAATGGAAAAACTTTATTTTCTCGCGGAATCGTTAAGAATTAAAAGCAAAACTAATAGAATAAAGTAGTAAGTCTTTGTAAACTTTTCACAGTCTTGCAATCAGCAATGTAAATAAGTTTTTATAATATTGTATTTCATACTTTTACTTCAAGGAACTATAATACTTAATTACGAGTAGATAACTACGCCAAGAATTATCTATCTGCAGCTTTATATTGAGTATTTAATAAAAAAAAAATACTTTTAAGAAATCGAAATTATGATTATGAAATATTTAGTACTTTGTACTTAGAAAAATATAGTTTCTGAAATAAACGTAACTTCTATTATGCTGTGAATGCTTTTCAAATGCGAAATGCTTAGATCTATAAATGGGTAGACGGGAACGGATAACTTTACATGGACGACTTTTACTTGGGCCATTGAACACTAACTGTGTTCACGCGACAAACTCACACCCTCATAACTTGTCAAGTGGAGTGTCTTTGTCATAATATTTACTGCTTTATATCGCTTGAGACAACGTTATTATTTTCTAGTTCCTATTTTTATTTCAAATACACACATCAGTATTTATCTGATTAATATTTATAAATACAACTAACGACTCTTCCTCCCTAGGTACGTTTTAGTTTATTTTGAGCGGGACCCTAATTCTCTTTCTAAAATAAAAGTATTCTATGTTACTCCCTATAACATCAGCTATCTTCTATTGAAAGTCACGTCAAAATCAATCCAGCCGTTTCAGAGATTATCCCGAACAAACAGACAGACAAAAATTAAAAAAAAGTGTATTTCTTATAAGTACCGTAAATAATTTCATATGCATTTAGTAAAACGCTGTTATTTTGACATTAAAAACAGACACTTCAATTTTATTTATCTGTATAGATTTTTTCTCTTTATTAAAACTTTCCGTGTACCTTAAGGAACATAAGAAAAAAATAATAGCTGAATTGGTCGAGCCGTTCTCGAGTTTTGCGCTTAGCAATACCCGAGTATTTAGCCCGAGCCCGAGTAATTAGTATTAAAAAAATATATGTATATATGTCTACCTGCATCATCGATTTTCAGTAAGTTCAACAATTCACTCTTAAATTTTTTGATTGTTAAGTAAAAACTCCTGAGAAGCCTGTACTCTATATATATATATATATATATATATATATATAATTCTGTTTGTCTTCCTAAATCTTCTTAAAGTTATCGATATTGCTGATAAATCCTTGGACAGATTCCAACAAAATTCAAACGGACAGTAAAAATGTCGAAACTTTTGGTTTATTGAATCAGATTTTACTACGTGGATTTGTATCAACTGGTGCTCTAATGTTTAACTTTAACATGTCTAAATAAAAATAAAAAAATCCCATTCTGAATAACTAGGCTAATAGAACCTTATAATTCGAAAATTTATTGATATTTCTATAAGGAGGTATAAATATTATATCTCATCTCAATCTCATAAGTGATTATTGTGCAACAGTGCTGTCCGAGTGTTCGTGTGATTATAACACTTTTTTTCTTAGCATGAAATGCTTTCTCGTTTAGCTTACAATGTGATAAATCGTTTCTTAAGCACTTAACTTTTTATAAAAACTTAGTTCTGCTAGCTTAGATTTTAACGAATACTTTCAAATATAAATTGCAGTTAAAGATGTTACAAACTGAGAAGATTTTTTATGTTTTTAATCCACTTTATACAAGATTTATTTTTAATACTAAAAACCTTTTAACTTGCTTGTAAAAAATATAGTAAAATTAGCGACTCACACTCGCTTCGATCGGGTTCGTCCCTAGGTACATTTTAACAGTTAGTATGGAATAGGTAGACAATTATAACTATATGTATACATATCAAGAAGAAAAAACTTTAAGTCAAACCCATCAATTTATTAAATTAAACAATTTATATGATATAAAAGCTTGTCGCGAGATTTACCTATTTTCAACCGACTTCAAAAAGGAGGAGGTTCTCAATTCGACTGTATGTTTTTTTTTTTTTTTTTTATGTTTGTTACCTCAGAACTTCGTCATTTATTAACCGATTTGGACAATTTTTGTTTTGTTTGAAAGGGTATACTTCCAGATTGGTCCCATTTAAATTTTAAAAAAAAATACCACCCCTAAGGGTGGAAAAACAACTAATGATGAATTTAACCTACTTCTAATTGTCATATTGACTTGAAACTTTGCAAGTATTTCTATTTCCGTTGATAGTACAGTGGTTCGGTGTTGTTGACCTGATCTGATGGCAAGGCCAGAAGGTGGATAGGTGGAACTCTTCAACGGCTAATAGTAGATACTTTGAGTTTGGGCTTATTTTGTTTGATTTGACAAGCCTAACACGTTAGAATCCTTACTTTGCTACTACTGTCTACACTAAAAAGGGAAAAATAAAAACTTTTTAACAAAAAAATAAAAACCGACTTCAAAAAAAAGCACTAAAAAGTAAAAAATAACTGATTGGTAGTTTTCATTTACTATACATACCTAATCAAATATTTTCGAAGTCGGTGTGCTTTGGCTAAGTAATTAAAGCCTACCTATTAAATACATACCTAATCAAATATTTTTGAAATCGGTGCCAGCCCATACAAAGCAAAGCACACCGACTTCGAAAATATTTGATTAGGTATGTATAGTAAATGAAAACTACCAATCAGTTATTTTTTACTTTTTAGTGCTTTTTTTTGAAGTCGGTTTTTATTTTTTTGTTAAAAAGTTTTTATAAATATTATATTCTTGTTTATCTACACAGGTAAGCCCTTGTATAATATGGTAGTCTTTCTACTAACGAACCTAGACCCATAATTAACGACGTGGCCGAATTATTATTAAATTTTATGTGCTGGTACCCTTACCGGTTAATAAAATTACTAGAACAACGCCGACTTACTAGAACAACGTCTGTTATAGTAACTCGTTATTTACTTATGTATTAAAATGATGATGATTATAAAATAATAGCACGATCTACTACTAAAGGTCACACGTTCAATTATAGCACAACACTTTGAGTAGGTATCGATGTTTTCTCTAAGCCGGTTAAGATCGCGGCAGAGACAACGGCTAAACAAAACGATGTATTTGAATAACGTTACCAGTTCGGTAGAATAAGGCCCTTTTCAGACGAGGCTACTGATAAGCGACTCGAGTTTTGTATCGGTATCCTATCTATCTCGTAAGTAGCCGCCATACACTTGTACGCTACTGGTCGTGCTAGTCGCACGCTACTCGAATCGTATACACGCCGCATAACAAAGACCGACCATGAGTTTAACACATAAGTACTAGAATTTGAAAAATATACTTGTTTGTACAACTATAAATTACACGAACACGTTAGAAAGGATATAGTGGATAAAGCGTGGTTTGAAATTGAGCGAAAATTCAATTTGAAATACATTTAATAATTTTTTTCAACGTACGGGTGATAAAATCTTTTTGGTCTATTGCTATAATAAATATATAGAAGAAGGTCACTTGACATTGTACTCGAAAACTAAATAAATCTATACATATAATAAAATTGTATGGTAACTAAGCCGAATCTATATATTAAATATTTTGGAAAATCTTATTGAAATAAACATTATTATCGATACAGAGACCGAATCTATAGTTTTTAGATTTTTTGTCTATCTGTTACCGCATTACCGCATCACAGAAAAACCACTGAAGGGATTTTGATGAAATTTAGTATGGTCATTGCTGGTTATCTGGATCAACATATAGGATACTTTTTACTGCTGTAAAATGTCTAATTTCTGAAAAAAAATACAAGAACTGCAATGTAAGAGTATACTAATATATAAAACCTAAGAGTTTGGTTTTTGGTCATCTGAATGCGTGCGGAGCCGCGCGCAATGCTAGTAATGAATAACTTTAAAAATGATTTATTTAGTCCGCTTAACACATACCAGTATAGTTCGCATAGAAACTTGCATCATCCATTCTATCGGAATTCTTTGTTAGCCTGGGATGAAATATAAAATACAATATACATTTTCTTTTGAGATTGTGATATAGGGCTCACTGCTGTTTGTCACTATTGTATATAGTGAGCAAGCTTTCTAGAGCACATATTATACATAGACGATTGCTTACTAGGTAAGTATCGTAGTTTCAGCAAAATCTCGTAGGAACAGTGTTCAAAATTATAACTTGTCCAATGATGTTCTTATGAAAATAAAATAAACAGCAATTGTTATCTTATAATTTATATTTTATAAGGATATATAATCAATTTAAATTTACTTTAAACTACACCAGTTTCAAAATCATTCAAAAAATAATAGTTCCACCCTTGCAGTTGAGCTTTTTTCGTAAATTTGTATGGCACTATCCTTTTCTTAAAGTCGGGAAAGAGGTGGGGTATTTTTAACTATTGTGCATTGTTTTTCTATAAAAGAGTAAGGAATATTTTTAGATTTTACGTAATTATAATATATAAAATATAGTAAGTCTAAAAAATGTCATCGACATTTTGGAAAAATATTGTCCTATAAATTATAATTTGGGCTCAATTTTATTTTCAGAAGTTGTACGTAATAACATGAATGAAGTAACTTATCTTTTACAAATTTCGTAACAGAACTTTAGTATCCCGACCGGAATTCGTAATCGAAAATCGAAACAGATGTTAAAAATGTTGTATGTGATTCTAGTGGATATGTATCGAAATCACGCGTGTGAAAGCTTTTGCACGTGACCCATTGGACCTCCGTAGAACCTTTTCACTGCAAAATTTTTATTCTAAATTGTATCTTATGTTAACTGCAGAAAGGATCAATTTTATGCATTACATCTAAAGTCTTTTATTTTGAGTGGTAACCTATCTGAGCTTACCCTTATCAGTCAAACTGTAGTCGATAAAACTATGTGAGTTCTGTCACTAAATGTTACAGTACTGACAGTAAAATCCTTCAGACAATCAGAATTTAATATAGGCAATTTATTCGAATTACTGTGAACGCTATGCGTACTTAACTGCTGTTAGAATTGTGAAATAAATTTTATAACGCTGTATTTGTTTAGACAATATTAGAATAGAAAGCTATTATGTATAGTTGATTATTCTAGTAATTAATTGGGTTTATCTAATATATAAAATTTCCATGTAACAATGTTAGTTACCGTACTCCTACGAAACGGCTTTACCGATTTTTACCAAATTTTATATGCGTATTTGGTAGGTCTGAGAATGGGCTATTATCTATTTTCCATACCCCTAAGTGATAAGGGTGGCCCACATCAGGGACGAACCCGAGCGGGGCGAGGGTGAGTCGCTAGTTTATTATAATAATTGAGCCCTTCATAGTATAAGCTAGTGGTAATTTTATTGAAAATGATTCGTACATGAAAATGTCACAGATACACAAGGGTATGCGTTACAACTATTTATTTATTAACCATCTTACAAAAAAGAGGAGCCATATTGTTCTGTATTTATAAATAATACGTTCATCGATTTCTTGAAGACATCTTGACTACTTTGGCTAATTGAAATATTGTTAAATTAAGGTGAACCTGGAGATTAGCCTATTCGGATATAAGTGTTATGTAAAACTACTACAAAAAAATTAATTAATGTGAATTAAAAACTGTTTATAGATTATAATGCTTAAGTTATATTTTATGGTTAACTAAAATTACTTTGATAAATATATTATAATAGTTTTTTTTAGTTTAAATACGATATTTTTATTTAATTAAAAACTGATAATTAAAATGATGATATTTTTAAAGGATCTACAAATCGACCTTAATACTTCGTAGGTTTACAAAACCTACCGAGAAGGTATCTCTACAATTACTATTCTAAGAAGATATTCAGGGATTGGTGCCAGCCAACGGAGGCATATAGTGAACATATTATACTTAAATATATAGCTTTGCATATCATCGGCATTATCTACTGTTTTTTTTTGTGATTTCGTATTCGAAAGATGTGCATATCGATAAGGTCCTCCTTTATTCGTAACTATATAATAAAAAATATTATGTGGGAATACGGAACTCTTAGTTTGCTTATTCAGTGTTCAATTTGCACTTGACCAATATAGCTATAGAAAGTATTATGGTTGCACAGTGTAGTGTACACTTTAATACATACAGAAGAAGCCATAAACTTAAAAAATATATAAATCTAAGAAAGTATTAATCCATAAACTGTACATATTAAAAACATTAATTTTACATTAATCATTCAAAGTTTTAATTTAAAATATTGATATAATATATTATTTAACAGATTTTCATCGGATATTATAAATGTGTAATGTATTACAGCTGACCTCAATCGCTGTTATAATCGCTCCGGGTCAGAGCTCAAACACAAACCGTCGACGGGACGCGATGCGAATTCGCACCGCAACTACTATCGATATTACTTCGTAAAGCGTCTTAACCCGACAATGTAGGGAAAGCCCAATGTTCAAATTCAAAAGACTTATTGTTAATTCTGCCACTACTACAAAACATTTATAGATTTTTAAAAGGGGAATCGATTTATTACTATCTAAATATACCTAATTCTCTCATCGTAGTAATGGTAGTCCAAATGTGAACTATCCAGCCACAAAAGTCACTTAATAAAAAACTTTGTAAATTAAAATATGATTTTGTGTCATATTTTACATTTTTATTGTACTTAATTAATTAAATATAAGCTCTAACTAGTATAATGGATTTCATTTAGAATAATAGCTTTTACTCCATTTAGCAAACAGAATTTGTACGAAAAGGTAAATTCATTCAAATGAAAAGTTATTTAAAGTTGCGCAAAATATATTTTTTATAAAATAATATATTTTATACATTATATATATTCGTTTGTGCGTCTATATACATAAAATATATTGTATGTATTATACATATATTTATGTACCTACGTACAAACAAAAACATGCATTAGAAATTAACGCCTGAATATAACTGTCATTGCTATCTTTTTATATTTGTCCAACAGAAAGAACTTAAAATAAAAATTCATGAAATGTAATTTTTAAATTTTCTTCTTGAACGAATGAAAGTATTTGAAGTTTATAAGAAAAGTATAAAATGATCCATTGATTTTAGCAGTGAATGCTTGCCATTCCTTTTATTTAAGTAATTTAAAAGCTTTTAAATGTATAGATTATAATTAGATGGCTTATAAGTTATAGTTGTATAGACTTATAGCTACCCAGAATATATTCTTATCCCCTTAAAATATTATAAAAAGAAACAAGTAATACATGAAAATATTTTTATTTTAAATAAAATCATTAACTTAATACAATTATGTCATTAACCTAATCTTGATTTTGATAAAATTTTAAGAATTTGTTTCTTAAAGCTCTTTGTTAAGGCGTATTGACAAAAATATCTTTAAAGAAATAGTTAAATATAATGATATTTTTATTTCATTTTATTCTTACGAAATTAATTTTAAATATTAACAGCCATTATACGATACATCGTGGCATTGGTAGCCCGTTCGCTTGGGAAACCGAGTGAAACGGGTTCAAATCCCGGGTCTTGCACCTCTGATATTTTTATGTGCGAATCATTTCCAACACGATTACCACTTACCTTTTGCCTTACGGTAAAGGAAAACATCGTGAGGAAACCGGCATGTCTGAGAGAACCTAGCAAGTTTTCGAAAGACATGTGAAGTCTGCCACTTACACTTGGCCTGAACCTCCTCGTATCGAAGGGAGGCCGGTGCCCAGCTGTGGGACGTTAAAAAGGGCTGAATATATACGATACGACACTATACGATCCTGAGGTTAATTGTTTGAATTGAAAAAAGAGAAGGATTCAATTTGGGTGTACGTTTTGGGAATCACACGCAATATCCACATTCTACATCCTATGTAAACCAATTTTAAGTTTTAGTATTCAGTTAAATTAAATCAGCTTAGAACCCAGTCAGCAGTATTCATATTGCACTATTATCAATGTCCATAAGCTTTTATAAGTATTAAGACAAGTAGTATTAACAGCGTAACGCTTCAATGTTTGCGAAACCATACTATATTTGCACTAAAGGTTGCGGTTATTTATAATAAACAAAGTTTACTTTTTTTTGCTGACCTAAGTTTAAAGTCTGTTCAGTGTTTAGAGACTTTCAGATCTACCAAATTTATCTCTACGTCGAAGATATTCAGATGGCGGGATGAATGGCGTAGGTACGGTTATATAAATATTTTTCCACATCCTGCATCTTGCCAGTGGTTATTAACTAAACAGTAAGAGTAAGCATAAGCTTAATAGAACTTAAGTGGAATTTAAGTGTTTGTAGGACCAAATATTGCCTTGTCGTTTGCGTAGTGATTTCGAAATTGTCCATGGATTCTAGAGGCTGAATTCTTATCAGACCCTTAGACTATATTAGTACCGCGGTCGATTGAGACAACTAGTTATGCAAAACGATATCTATTTATTATCTTTGTGAAGACAGCAGTAAATAAAATAGTCTATCCTGTAGTTTGAATATAGTCAGATTGAAAGCTCTATGTAGAGGCTCAGAGTGTGCGTCTTGATGACCTCTCAGAAGGAGGAGTTATATACATAACATTTATGTGCAAAATTAATACTGTACCTATATTAGTTAATACTTTTATTCCAAGGTTACTTAGATTTAAAAGTAAAGTTGACCAGTATATATATTTTTTAACATTAGGGAATGCATTTACGCATACTGGTTTATATGTACATACAAGTGGTTTTTGTGGGACGCACCGATTAGGAAAGCCAGTTTTATCCACTGACCCAAACCCAAAGAAACCATCCCCGTCATTTTACTCTATTCGAGCTATATTGCTGAAAATTAGTAACTAGGTCTCTCATATGAAACATTAAATAATTCTGCAGACAAAAACATATGCGAGAACACAAATGCCGCGATTTTTACTTATGACTTGCATTTTCAACTTTTCTCACTATTCCTGCGTACCTATTCAAGATTTATTTTTCGATTTTCCAGACACTCTGCAAGCAAAGCGTAAGCAAATCTTTATGATGCAAAGTTTGACACCGTACATAACGTTCGTACGTGTATGGATAAATGGTTTATAATGTCGTGCAAAGCTAATTTAAATTATTGTATTTGTTTCAAAAGTTTTATTTCTTTGTTGCGGCTATAAGTATCATATCACGTCGACCATTTCTCGTCTATTGTGATTGCTTTTCAAAACTTTCTACAATAATGTTTTTCCAACATAAATCAAGTGTAAGGTAAGCAGATCAAGGTAAGTTTACCGGTAGTAGGACTCTGTCAAGCCTGAGGAGTCCGACTGGATGGGTACCACCCCCTTATCTATTTCTTCCGCCAAGCAACAATGATTGCATTGTTGTGTTCCGGTTTGAAATATAAGGTAGCCAGAGCAATTACAGGCAAGAGGCATATCATCTTAGTTCTCACAGCGACAACGCACCTTTGCAGTTTTGCATTTTTTTTTACATAAAAACTAAGTACATGAACCGTAGGTTTTATGGGCGACAGGTACGCTTTCCATCAGGTGGGTTTTCTGCTCGTTTATCATAAAAAAAGATCAGATCAGTTACCCGTTTATTTAAAGAACTCCAAGTTAAAATAAGAAAAAAAAGTGCGTGTATGTGCAATTCATACATGGTAGAAGTGAAACTTCAGAAAAGTAATCTACGAGAGAATGAGATGAATATAGAGTATCAGGAGTAGGTTAATTATAAGGTTTATTTTTTTAATATTTTTTTACCGAGTTTAAAAGTTATTTTACATTTTATTTGACATAAATATACATTACATATTATTCAGCTATTAATTTTATTATTTTTCACTTCCTGTGTAATAATGTATTCTATCTCAAATAATTAAATAAGGCATATTAGCATGTTAAAAAAATTTATAGAATATACGGAAAGAATATAATCTATCCATATATAGGCATAAGGCATAAGGCAAAAGTGATTGACTGATGTATCAACGCACAGGCCAAACCCTTAAAGTTAGAAAATTGAAATTTCGCACACGTATTCCTCTTTTGACGTAGGGATCCACTAAGGAAGGATTTTTCAAAATTCAACTCCTAAGGGGGTGATAAAAGTTTGCATGAAACTTTTTATTCCTTACATATTAACATGAAATTTCGTATGATTTGAGTACGGCAAAAATAATAAGTTACGTATTTCAGCGTTTTTCAAAATTCAACCCCTAAGAGGGTAAAATAGGGGATGAAAGTTTACATGAAACCCACCTTTTTAGAGATTTGATTTGTAGTTTTAATGCGAGCGAAGCCGCGGGTTCTGCTAGTATTATATATTTGTCAGATAACAACAACGGTTACTATGCAACATGGCAATGTATTCTATCTCATTCTCTCGCCGGCTTAATCCTATATATTTATGTGTTTGTCTCTTTTTAGTGTCGCATTTCCGTTTCATCGAGTTTCAAATCACAACGATTCTAAAGAAGTTTCAAAAAACTTATTAAATAATAAAATAGAAACGTGAGCTAAACGTTTTGTTTGAAGAATTCAAGCTTTTCGTAAGGGGTGTCAATTAAGAGCTTTATGAAGCATATATTCTAAAATATTTAATTCATTGTTTCGTGTTCAATTTTGCTTAACATTTTTACGAACAAAGGATTTAAAATTGCTTTTTGTAGGTATTGTTAAAAACGTTTGGAAAAATCTCGAATTTAGAGATAAATTGAAGGAAAATTATTAGAACTGCGTTGAAGTTGACAGATATGTATTATACTCGTATCTGTGAAGAGGTTGGTACACAGCCTTAAAGAGCTTGGGAGCATATTTGCTTAGAAGGTCTTTAAAATATCCTTTTAGTATATAAGAAAATCTTTCTTTCATGATTAATAAAATTATAATTATACTAGCGACTCTCCCTGGCTCCGCTCGGGTTCGTCCCTAACGTGGGCCACCCATATCACTTAGGGGTATGGAAAATAGATAGTAGCCGATTCTCAGACCTACTGAATACGCATATAAAATTTGGTAAAAATCGGTAAAGCCGTTTCGGAGGAGTACGGTAACTAACATTGTGACATGGAAATTTTATATATTAGATTAGACTATCAGTTAAATACAAGTACAAATAATTAAGTGAAAAATTGCAAAAACGGAAGTAGGTCTGTGTAAGTATGACACGGTAGTATAATAACTGTACTCTCTGACGTACTCTGAACTGATCAAAGATTAAACGCGAGAAGTTCTCAGTGCCCCTATTCTATTTTATTATCAAAAAGTTTCATTAAGGAAAAGTTGACGGGTGCTTGTCATTTTATTGTCTAATTCATTTGTCCGGAACGGTCGCAAACCGCTGCGGGTAAATAATGGAAATGTTGGACTCCAACGCCTCTTGTTCAGTCGCTACCAGATTATTGTATACCAAGTTTGCCTTACTTGTAGTTATGCACTAACTGAATGCGAAGAACAAAGTTTATTACAGTTTGTTAGTGATACTTTATAGCTGCCTAGAATATTTACTTGTTAAAGAATTGTTTTGACGACGCTGTTTCTGTTTTAGTAAAGTTATAAATTAGTGTTTGTGATCATGTTACTGGTTAATCACGAAATCTGTTAAAGTTTAAAATTTCTGTCGAAGAGATAGCAAGGATTCTCAAAACGTTGGATATGATTATTATATAATAATAAAGTGAACATGAATAATGTATAAGTTTCGGTAAAAGAAAGTATCTCCACAGGACAGGCAATTATTTATACAACATTTATTCATGCATACATCTGGGTGGATTTGTGATAGAAAAGTACGATGTTACGTTAATGGGAGTGAAATCAGGGGCAATTGCTTAAAGTTTGGTAGCTGAATACCGAAAAAGCGTACTTATAATGTTGCCCTATCCGTTTTCCCATCCGTATGCCACATTATTTGAAGAATAAGCTTCATATAGCGATAGTTTTTCAAAACTTAAACAGATTTTTGAAAGTTATTTTTTTATTTAAATCAATAATTAGTGAAGTAGAAATATGCTTCTTATATTAGTATATATTAATGTTAGTTAATGCAAAAGTAGCAACTTAAAGTAAAAACCTACCAGTCATATTCCTCTTTTAATATGTAGATATACAAAAGCGACATCATTATATAAATAAGAAACCGAACAGAAAAAGAAATATATATATATATATATATATATATATATATATATATATATATATATTTGGTTGAATTTCGACCACTAGGTGAACACTAGTTACAATCATTCCGCTAAAGATTATCTATCTACTTTCCTCTCTCTAGTTTCATTGTAGACTGCATAGCTTTATTCTTGGCAGGCTAGTTCTTTTACAAACAGAGCCAAATTGTCAAATAAAAACTTTGAGCGTTATCTTAAGCTTGAACAATACTACGTTGGAATATTTTAGAAATGAATTTAACCTTTTTGGCATTATGTACTTAAGTTTAAGTCTTATCCTCCCAAACTCGACGTAAATGAGAAGGAATGTTAAATACCTGTGTACCTAGAGGTGGGTTGCTGTGCCTCAGTTCGCTATCTACCTTTTCGTAAGGGTACATCACAAGTCTCATTTGGCATTCAGCCATCTACAATGGACCGCATGTGGGATCTCTTAAAAATACTTTTGTCCTAAACGTGCGTAGCAAAATACCATCTGAATAGTTAGTCCAAATAAACATTAATTTGATGTTACTTTCCTATCTTTCTTTTAGCAACATAAATACTTTTTTTAATGTAAATAAAGCTTATATATTTTAAAACATAAAATTAGAATTAATGTATCGGTTAGATTGAACTAACAGTGGATGGTTCGTTAGCTCAGTCATCAGTGCAACGCCGTTCGGCAGAAAAATTGGCTTCGGCAAATACAAATCACTCTTTAGCTATTGCAACATTTTGCCACCTTTCTTCCTGAAATACAAATATTTAAGTTGAATGTCAACTATTTTTTAATTTACAGTAAAGTACATTGTAGTATAATGTATGTATATTTGACGCGAAAATGACTGTCTGTAAACATACATATATGATATGTGGTGTATGATGATGTCATATCATAGGTTGCATAATATTAAAGAAAATTTATGTATTTGTTAAAAATAAAAAAAAAATTAAGAAGTGGTTTTTTGTGATTCTAATAGGACTTTTACTTGGCAGGAATAGGATTCGGGTGAGTGAAATACATACTGACACAGACTATTTTTAATTCAGAACAAAATGAGGTTTTGGACATCGAAATTCTACAAATTTTCTGTTATTATAACGCAGGTCTTGAGGTTACAATAGCTCATAGTATTGTTTTAAAAAAAGAATACTAAAAGATGTAGCGTATATAGCAATAGTTGAAAGCAAGGGTCGACCTTAAAATTTATTTTTATTGATTTCATTTCTACTTAGTTTTTTCTTTCAAACAAATTTCGCTCAGACTTTTTTAAATGATAATATTTTAGGTGTATAAATACAATCACCAATACAAATCTTGTTGCTACAGCGTCGTCGCCTTGCCTTTTCCAAGTCATATTTGCGACATTCAAAAGGAAACGTGTTTGATGTTTACTCACATGTATTTTTATGATTTATACAAAAAATATCGCCTGTATAATTCAGCCTTATTTATTTTGATTTCTTAAAATCTAATTCTGTAATTTCTTGTAATAATGTAACGATTTTCGCAATGAAGAAGACATATAAGAAATTTAGCAAGTTTTTGGAATTTATGGTATTTTAATTATTTTTTTTTATTTTTCTATATATTTATAGATACAAAAGAATGTATGTTAGATGTAAAATTATTTATACTTATATATGTATATATATATATTCTTTATTGCATATTAACAGAGTAACACAGATAATACAGAGACCAATGTGGGCAAAGGTGGACTTATCTCTAGAAGAGTTCTCTTCCAGCCAACTTATGGAAGTGAGAAATAGTGTTATATGACGGGACTAAAAGAGTGCAATTATATTGTACTATGTTACAATTACATTATACAAGTTTAATTGTTGCAATTATATTGTACAAGTTACAATTATGTTAAAAGAAGTAAATAAAAAGATTTTTACTATTCTCAAGTTACTCCCGAAAAGAATAGGATTTTTTTTTTATAATTTAAAAACTTTATTTTCTCAAGGATCATTTTTTATTCCCAATCTAATTTTGCTGCTCGACTACACTACGGCATTGTTTATTTATAAACAAGATCGTGTTCTTTTTCCTCTAAATGAAGTGATGCATTGATAATGAGGCGTTATGCCGATATTTCATAAGTTACGCCGCTACTAAATAATACGAACTAAATTCTATATCAGGATTTCTTGAATTATCTACTTGTACTATAGGTTATTTATTGTGTAAAATACAGAAAAAACAACTTGAATTATTTTACATATTACGATATCAGTACATATCTTCTATTTCGAGTTAGCACATATGTTGCGGTAAGATTAATTTGAAAACCAGTCCAATATTATTATAACTTCAATCGTATATGATTAAATAACCTTAATATAACTTTTTAGAAGTAATCTATAAAATTTAAAAAACGCACTAAAATGTCCATTACCCTCTTTGAAAGGGATTCTTAAGAATACATGGGGGCTTGAATAAGATGGTCTAATAAAAAAATTGTTGGAACGTGATTTGATCTCGTATTAATAACACCGGAGATTACTATGGACGATTCGTATATGTAAAACAAAGAGGTTTTACAGCTCATAGAAACAAATATTTAAAGAGATATTTTAATGAAGTGCAATTACATAAATTTTACCACGTCTAATTAGGACAGGTCACCGTTTGTCTTATCAGGTTATTGTAATAATACAGATACCTCAAATCATATAAAGATATTTGATTGCTCTAATTGGGCTACTTTGTTTGACTGAATAGACGATAGATGGCGCATGCTCGATAGCTGCTGAGTGGACTTAATTATTTTATCTTTTTTAAACTTTGTTAAACGTGTATTGCAAAATGTAACAATTGAACACATTTCGGTTATTATTATTACTGGAAACCAGAATAAAAGTTTAAATGATTCTAAGTATTGCCATTTATAAACACGCAGTATTAACTTATTCACTTACATAATAAGATTTTTTTTTTATTTAGGGCACTTAATCTACTGACTGGACAAAGAAGCTTTGTAATCGAGATAAACAACTTACTAATTACACTATATAGTGCCATCTAAAACATTGAACACGCAGCAATGCTAATTCAAAAAAAACAGACTTTATTCAAGTAACATTATGATAATAAATGCCCACATCCCTAACTCCTGAACTAGAAAACTATGTTTCAGAAGCATTCAATGCTATGTGCATACATGAAATAACGCGTTATAATAAGGTAAGTTTAATGTAAACAAAAAAAAACAACTAAGTAACTATTAACTAAGTTTATTTCTCAAGTATTACCAGTAACGTGCCTAATCTACCAAGTGCACATAATGAAATTATATTAAAATACTAGCGACTCACCCTCGCTTCGCTCGGATTCATCCCTGGCTACGTTTTAATTTTTTCAAGCGGAACCCTAATTCTTTTTCTAAAATGAAGAAGAAGAAGAAAGAAGTTAGTCGTTATTGACTACAGTGTGAAGTTAGTCCCGATATTCGTCTGTAATCAAATCTTTGAAGTTAAGTTTGACACACTTCCCAGTGTCCGATTGAATTGAAATTTGGCACACAAGTTTCCTTCTCGTGACTGCAGGATTACCTAAATGCCACCATGTTTAATCCAATATGGCGGACGTTACAAAATGGCGATTTATCATTTCTTATGATATGAGCATCAAATAAAATGGCTTGATGAGCGAAACACAATAAGCAAAGTGACGTCATAGTAAATCCAATATGGCGGAAACCGAAGGTGGTGGACTGTTTTTTATGCACCCCCATGATATGGATATCGAACAAAAGTGCTTGCTGAGAAGAATACGAAAAAAAGTAAAAAACTTGAAAAAATGTTTAAATCTTTAAAAAAATACAAGCTTTTACTTAAATGCTCTAAAAAAACCAAAGAAGTATAAGTTCTTTTTATTAAACAAACTTTATCAATTTAGATAATTCTAATATTAATTACCCCGGACGTGGCACTAAACAGTACTATCTATCTGATAGAAAATTGTACTGGAATGACATAATATCTAAGAATCAATTACTCGGTCAGAACATTTCATTTTTCAGCTTTTCATAGATCTATAAGTACTTTACCGCAATAACTTTCAATAAATAGAGGCAGATAATCTTATGAATATACAAATCGCTTATGCTTTCTAATTGCGAACTAAGCTATGGAGGACAATTAAAGTTTCATTTAAATATATCCAATCAAGGAATTGAGAACTAACTTTTAGCTGATAAAGAGTTACATAGTAACTTAATAAATCTGGCTGTAGCACTAGATTCATCTACGTTCTTTTGTAATGACTGCCGTGCACTCAGCTATCGAGTCCAAACGTGAATTATCTCTTCTAAAGAAGCTCTAAAGAGAACAGTAAGTCCTTGTCATGCTATGAAATTTATACCATTATGGAAATATGTTCACAGGGCAATAATTAAATTATTATGAAATATTAAGAAAATTTGGATGAAATATACCTAAATAAATTAAAATTTATATTTTATATATCTATTATGAAAAATAACTTTATTATTTATCGTACCGTTTACCATTGAAAGATTTTCACAGATTATCGAAGTCAAGCAACATAATCATACTTATACCACAGATCATATAATACTATACTAGCTTATACATACCTACGTTTACTTGGATACATATATGTATAATGTATATACATACTTGGATTACTTAGATTGTTGATTATTTTCTGATAAAATAACTAATGCTCCTTTTGCTTTGATACAAAACCGCTTCATTAAGTTTTCAAAGTCGTTTGTTTTTGATTTAACTCAGTAGGCCGATAAATACAAACTGAACAGTACAAAATATATACGATATACTTATATATACATATGTATGTTTTAAAATTGGACGAACTCTATATTTAATTTGAGTTGTATATGTAAGTTATAAGTGAGTAATTTAAGTATTTTAATAACTTAACAGTCGGACAACTGTAGACGTATTGACGTCACTATTTCACGGTCGTTTGCGAGCTTAATGGTCAGTTAGAAATTTATTATTTAAAAGTAATTTATCTTATTTATAAGCTTTCAACTTATAGTTAATTGAAGTCTGTATAGAGTACAATGTACATACCTATATTGTGTTGTGTTATTAGGAATTATATAAAATTGTATTTTGTTTAATTTTATTTACGTTTCGTCCTCGTTGAAGAAGCATCTTTCATTTCATTATATTATATTTAAAGGAAGATGTGATTCTTGATACTCTCAATGAAATGAATCAATTGTCACAGTAGTATTAACTTGCAATTGGTGCAGTCTATGTATGTATGTGTTGTTTATATATATAAAACGAAGTCGGTAACGGCTGGACCGATTTCTATGATCTTTGATTCGTTGGATTTGTCTCGGTCCCGAACAGCCGAATAACTATTAAAACATTGAAAAAAAAATCGCCAAAAAATATTTAAATTTGCATGGCTAGCGCTGGCTAATAACTATTTATGTCTATTTAACCTAACCTTTTTTTTTTTTTTTTAACGTTGGGAAATGCATTTACGCACGACGTGTGGGACTCACCGGCGTAATACAGCCAGTACTACCCACTAAAACCCAACAAAACCTTCCCCCGTCTTAATGGGGCGTCGCAGGATCGCTTACGCATTCAACTACGACGCCCCGACGGCAGGTCTGCCGAAGCAGACCACCACAACCATGGGGTTGCTCCACAGTCCACTCTGCTATCAGAGAAGTACCAGGAGCAACCCGCATGGTACACCGCCCCCCGAAGAGGGCCACCTCCCACCGCCCACCGAAGTGGGCAACCTCCCTGTGGGTTTCTTAGCTTCGCTACTACTACTGAGCCCCCCCACCACGACAAGGTGAAGGCACGTTGGGGGGGCTATTTAACCTAACCTAAACGAAGTGAGAATAAGTCGCTAGTACTCGTATAAATATTAAATACCTGCTACTCGTAGTGTCTTATCATCGCTTAGTTCGGATGCGTCTCTGGGTGCCTATTGTATTTATAATATTATGTCCAGACTGCGCCACTTTTTTACATTTTGTTTTATTATCTATACATATAATAAAATTGTAACTAAGCCGAATCTGTACATTAACTATTTCTTGAAAAATCTTATTGAAATAAATATTATTATCGATACAGAGGTCGTATCATTAGTTTTTAGAATTTTTGTCTGTCTGTTACCGCATCACAGAAAAACCACTGGACGGATTTTGATGAAATTTGGTATGGTAATGCTGAGCTAGTATATAGGATACTTTTTACCGCGGGAAAATGTCTCATTTCTGAGAAAAAATACAAAAACTGCATTGTAAGAGCATACTAATATTTAAAACCTAAGAATTTGGTTTTGGTCATCTGAATGCGGGCGGAGCCGAAATTAAAATAAAATAGCAATTACTTTTTGTTTTTTTTGTAAAAGTTCTTAATTTTACCGATAAAGAAAAAAAACTATGTTAATTGATGTTTTCGCACCTATAACATTTCAAACAACAACACTTAAAGCACAAAAAAAAACTTAACACGAAAACTTCTTTCCTTAGAGTTTTCAGTTGATTTATTCATTAGTACAATTAGTTATTGAAACTTGCAAACTTTTATATTTTTTCTAACCAATTAATTTCACTCGGTAGAGTCGTTATTTAGTTTCTGTTACAGAATTTTTCATATAAAATTTTTAGGCTGCTTTGCGTATAATGGATTGCTTCCGGTTTCTATGTATCGGTTTTTAGATTTTTCTTAAATGGAATTTCTTTATTTAGTAAATTTATTCGTTTAATACTTTAACCTAATACCTTTCATACCTTAGTCTCTCCCGTGAACATGATTGCTGTAAAGCATTCGAAACGTCGGGAACCAAAAAAACAAAATAATTCCGCGAAATAATCGGAAAAGATAGTTTTATTTAAAATTTATTCTTTGTTTGGTTTTAAATTTTCTTAGAAAGGCGAATGCGGGCGGAGCCGATATTAAAATAAAATAGCAATTAAATTTTGTTTTTTTTTGTTAAATTTCTTAACTTTACCGATAAAGAAAAAAAAATAAAAAAAACATTTATTAAAAACTTGAAAAATTATTTGTTCTATTTTATGTACGTACCACGCAAAATTAATTAACGACATGCTTCTTATTGAAAATATTTCAAAAAAACATTGCCTAGACATTGGTCACTCAGATTTCTCGAACAATAACAAGTTATGCAACAGTTTACGAGTTTAGAAAATGGATCTAAATGGTTGATTTTAAATAAAAACAAGGAAAGTGTATGGAGGTTTCATTAGAGTTTTATAAATGGAAAAACAGTGTACGTTTTGTGTCATCGCATATTCATGGGACATTTTCGTGAGTCGACCTCTCAAGATTTGCGCACCGACTGAGTAAACAACGTCTAATGGAAGGATTATAGAAGGTTACGTGGCGTTTATAAACATTTGGTACTCACTAATTTAATAAAATATAATCAGAGTCCGTAATCCGGATTATAAAGTGCCTGGTCTGCTACAAGTGTAGTATATACATTTAAATCTATTTTCATCATATTCTCTACTTCTAATGGTTCATTTAAATACATTTCTATAATAATTTAATTAATATATTCATGTTACTACAATTATTTTACTTAATATGTAGTAATTTAATACATATATTTGTTGAAAATAAAAAAATAATATAAAAAAGTTAAAATAAACACGTACCTCAAGTAGGTACCTGTTTATTTTTAACTTTTTTTACAATGAACAAAATTGTGATGTTGATGACATTTTTTTTTCATCTCTACCTAGAGTTAGTCAATAAATATTACAATTTTTGATAATATTTTTCCTCTTCTTTATCTCAATGTACGATGTTTTCATTTGCTAGCATATTATCTCTAATAATAAGTAATAACAAAGCGAAATCTGTACATGTAATAAAATATTTTTTAAAAGCAATGACTGAAACGTATTGTGTACATAATACAGACGCCGAAACAATAGTTATACATTTTTTTGTCTGTTTTTCTGTTTACCTGTGTACATTTCACGCAAAAAATACTCAACCGATTTTAACTAAATTTTGTGTAGTGATAACATATATTACTCAGTCAATATTTAAAATACCTTTTACTTCAGGAAAATCTATCGTTCTTACGGGAAAACATAATAACTGGTTTTTTTGACTCATTATTAGAAATTTACATGGCTAACCTTAAGATATCTAAGATATACAATATAATTTACTAGAAAATTGTAGGTTCAAAAGGTCTACAGAAAAGTCTGGAATAGCATATGTCAGATAGACATAAGGTACTATTTTTATTTATTCTTAACATGCCTATGGACGTAACCGAGCCAAGCAAGGGTAAATCGTCTGTCTATATTAAAGCTAAACAGAGCACAGTGTTCGAAAGTCTTAGTTTATTGTGAAGTTTCTAAGCTGCAGGTAAAGCAACATAACGCGAGAGGTTTAATAAAAGCACCTAGCAAGTATCTTACCTTCTAGAAGTCGAAATCTGTTTAGGTCTTAAGTTTGTACATATTGTTTGAATACCTAAGTATTTAAGCGTATTTACTAATATCACAGATATTATATCAGTATAGATGCCCATACCATACCATACAAAAAAATTGGAAAGCTTTAATACCGCTTCTCTACGTGTTATTTTTGTTTTGTTTTTAAGACGATACATTATGTTTATCAACAAACCATTGGGCTATTTTATTCTATGTAATAAAAATATAATTTTGCATATATTAAAACAAAAATCTCTGACTAAGCGTTTCAACTAAGCGTTGGGAAACTAAATATGTGTAACGTAAAACTAAATATACGGTACTAACTCATATAAAGCCTGATTGTTTATCAATCTGTAAAAAAATAAAATGGCTTAAGAACCCATTAATATTTTTTTCCTTTGAGTATTTTTTAAGTTTTTGGGGACTATTTTATTTCTTTTATTAATTTTGCATAAATACCAATAATAAGTATACATATGTAATTACAATGTACACAAATATTATTATATCGCCATCTATTTACATTTAATGGAAGTAATTTTTATTTGCTGCCTATAAAATTCCATACTAAAATTATAAATTCAAAGTAGTAGCATTACATACGTTTATCAGACTGACATACTTGTTACTATATTCCAAAGTTTACTCGTATATTCGATTCGAAGGTTTGTTGGTGTTTCTGTTTTCATACATTTTGTGAATGCAAAACTTGATATTTTCCTTTTTTATTATATTTCTTACTTGTTATTTTTCTATCGTAGCAGTAGAGGTCCGAGAGTTTTCTGAACGGAAGTGAATCACTCCAAATGGAGTGCATGCTCAAATATCTCGATATTTTGTAATCTATATACATAAGAATGAATTCTATATCTGTGAAATAAATTCGTATGTCTGTCCTTAATCCATTGTGATGAAACTCTGGCGGGTTATTGGGTATACGCCTGCAAAGGTTCTTGGTGCAAAAAAAAAGATTTTTTCTTTGGATGTTTTTCTTTTTTTTCCGCTGGTTGCAAACTATAAGAACTCTTATAACAAATCGTTCGAAATTTGGAGCTCGAAACATGAGAACATATAGAGTATAGTGCAATATTTCTACACAAACCGACCTTGAGTTCTAGACCCGATTCTTATCCACATATTCTACGTTGTTCATACACTAGACAGACCCTTCAGTTAAAATTCTGAATATTGAAAAAGAGAAACATTCTCAACAGAGTCCATAATAGCCTTATCTCAACTGGAGTGTCTGAGCATTGTATAGATAGGTAAAGCGGGATTGATTCGAGGTGCTCGTGTCTGAGAGTCAAGTTAGAGCTCATGCAGCGAACATTAAATATTGGATGCTGATTTTATTTACTGCGATTGAAAACTATATATTTATATTTTATTCTTACAATAAGTGGTAACGAATTAATTAGATGATGTTAGACATTATGCGTATATTAATCAATATTATTTAATTGCATCAATTTTTTCTTCAAATTATCTCGAAAACGTTTAAAAAAAGTCATCTCGAAAAAGTTTCAAAAAAATATATTAAATTTACTAAAACTCTTAATAACTCGTATAATAGCAATATTTTGTTCTATTATTATTTGTAGATATTGAGTCTTTTAGTGTCTAGACTGTGGAGTGTAGACAAAGAGCTTGTAAGGTATAGTGTATCACCATTTGGTAGCTAGCGCCGCTTTACTAGAGTTCCCCTTTTTGCGGTCAACGACATATGGCGTCATAGCCATTTGACACGAAGAAAAACAAGAACAATCGTTTGTTTCACCTTTAAACTGAAAGTGGTATTTCCAACTTTCTCAACGCTAATCTTTCATGCTCAATGTGTTGTATCGCGTGAGCCAACTAAAATTTTTTATTTTTAAAATGATTTATGACCCGGGCGATTTCAAGGGGGATTTAAAATGGCAAAATGTGTACGAACCTTATTTTTTTTATTTATCGAATCTTTTATTTGCTGTGTGATCTTTTAAAGTACGTTTGAAATATATTATATTTTAATTATTACCTAATGCTATTATAATATATTAACTTTTATAGTTTTTAACGATAAAACAAATTCATTTAGGTATTAGAGATTAGGTCCTCTAAAACTTTGGTATAAAGTGCTGGTTCTTGTCTAAATGTATATATGTGTATTTATTTTGGCTTTTATATTTTGCATTAAAATAATTGGGTTTTTTTTATTTTCATACGTCCACAGATTTTAGAGTCAGAGTAATATAGTTATAAAAGATACATTATGTCGAGCCATAAACCTTCGCAATAAGTAATGCTGCGCTTAGCCTATTGTTGTTTGTTATAACAGTGCTAAGTTTGTATTGTGCTAAATACTCGCCCAGAATCTTTGTTGAGTGAGAATTCATTTTTAACAATAAATTACCTTCAGTAATCTATATTTTGTATCTGTACCTACATCAATTATAATCTATATACATAAAACAAAGTGGGGTTTGTTACACTATTTATAACTTAAGAACGGCTAGACCGATTTTTATGATCAACAAATCCAAAAATCAAAGATTGATTTGTTGGATTTGTTTCCATCCGGAATAGCAGAATAACAATTAAAACATCGAAAAAATTCATTGAAAAGAAATTAAATTTAAATTTCTAACGCTGGATAATAACTATTTATATTTAATCTAAATGTACCAGGAGACCCGAGCGAAGCGAGGGTATAGAGTTAATAATACTGATCTAATATATACTCAAAGAATGTAAGCTGAAAAATATAAACTTTACTATCGCTAATATCTACGCAAATTTATAACATATTAGAGTGAAAACCATGTGTTACCGTCAATTCTTTCATGATTATTTTTGTATAAGGCGCCCGTTTCAGAGTTTACGAGTGTATATGTCTTCTGAGAGCGATAACTTAGTCATTTTATGTTCACCCCTTTCCCGGCTGCTGATACTTGGGGAAGTTCAACGTGCAAGTCCCTGAGGTAAGTCATAAACACACACATACTCGTACTATTCCATCTTCCGTTTGAATATGTTTTGTTTAGTTTCATCTTCGTTAGGATCAAATGACATATTATTGTTTTTATGGCGAAGATCGAAAGAGATAACGAAACAGGAATATTGTCTAATAAAATTTTATTAGACCAAAGATATATACCATACATTTTCTTTATTTCATAAAAGACTTTTTGAAGTTATTCATGTTTATCAAGTTATATGAAAAACAAAATTTTATTGTGACACATCTAATATTTCGTTGGTTACCTAAGTTGTAAGTTAAATATAATGTCAATTTAGTTAATCGAGGTCGAGTTACAAGGGTATAAAGAAGCTCATACGTTGATAGTAATTAAAGAAAAGGTACAAGTAAAAATACTAGAATATTCCGGGTCGCTCGTGAATCGTAAAGGGCGGTGGAATCGGTCGCCAACCATACTTTATAGTTTTAATATCGTTGCGGGCTGAGGTCACCAAGTTATGGAAATGACACGTTTTTTCTGCAAATGCTTATTTTTACAATTCAGAACGAATGTGAGTAACGGCTTTAATACAGCTAATACGGTAACCATTGTTCCCGTACTGCTCGGAAGCTGATATTGTCTGGCGGGAATTAAAAAGCTTAATAAAAACAAAACTTTGAACATTTACTTTCGCGGAGCATCTGCAAACAGACAAGTAACAGACATAAGCAGGGAGGACTCGAGCTAACGTTTATGTAGAATAAACTTTTGTTGGCCTTATTGTGTATAACAGTAAAAAATAGCGACATAGGGCTCAGGCGAAAGTTATTTATATTTTCTTGGCCACCCGAGGCTTTCTCTTTCGGGGGAAAATAATAATTTCAAATACGTTACGTACTATGTTCACAATCGTAAATTCAAGGACGTTTTTGTAGTAATTGCATGTGTAACGTACATTTGGCGGTTGGAATTGGACCGTTAAATTAATAGATAATCCAATATATTTTTCGTACTTTACTCTTAAATTATCCAGTATAAAAAATCGCCACTAAAACATTTATCTACAGAGTTTATCTAATTACGATTTAAATTGCGCTGCATAAAACTTACAAAGCAAAAAGATAAACTTTCTATCCGGCCTTTTTAATTACATTGCGTCCTAATGATTTGGAATATTTTTATTAATTCTTTTTGCTTTATATATGTATATTGTGTATTTACAGCTGGGTTTGGTAATAGTCTGAGATTAGGACCTGACAATTTTAGCAAAGTGTTCTTTTATGTTTATGAGGTTACGTGTTCTGAAAGTAAGTGGACTTTCGATAAGGAAACCTGTACAAATAAATTTATCTATGGGAATTGTCTTTAATTTAATAAGAAATTGTAAGTAACTAAAAGTCATTAACATCTAAAGAGATTCAGTATTTAATTAATATACATGAGCGAGCGCCTTATACCATACAAAGAGCATCCAGTTTTAGGAAGGTTTTATTAAAATCTATATCCGAATTATAACACTATTATTTGAATAGTGTAATAGAATTTTATTACAGAATAGAACACAACTCAAAGCCATTTTTTGTTGTGCCAGATTATTGTCAATACTTAAAAAATATAATATAACTATATTGTTCAAGTTATAACGAGCAGTATTGTAACTAACAACTCACAAAGTTGCAATTACAAAATTAATGATATAGACTGTATTTCAATTAATTAATTATGTTACTTTATCTATCTCGGTTACACGGTTGTTCAAAAATATTTCTGGAGAAACGATAATAGCTACTTCAATCATGATATCTAGTTTTAGTATCATTATACTTGCTTATTGTTTTAAGGCTAATATAGTGAAATATGTTATCTATTTCTTACAAACATTAAACAATATATAATGCCAACCTCATAAATAAAACAACTAATTTTCGGTAATACATTCCTATATAAAAATACGGATAGAAACAAGTGTAATTAGTATAAGAGGGGAGACAAGGAAAAAGGCATAAATTGTGGCCGGGGACATACGACTACGACTATAAAGTAGAACGGAAGGTGATGCGACGTGAGCCCCGGCCCCTGGCCTAGATCCGGGCTTTTTATGGCCAGGACGCTATCGACATTCTCATCTAACTCGAAACCTTAGAAGATCACGCGTATAAAGAACACCTACAAAAATTGACCTAAATTATTACTCTCTCGGGCTTAACAAAGAATATAAACAGTACTCCATTCATATACAAGACTAAATAAGAATATATTCTTACATAAGTTTTAAATTACATATTACGAGGAAAACTTTATGAAAATTATACTTAACGTACGTATATACTTTTCTAAGAATATAACAAAGAAAAAACACCTTAATTTGAAGCAACGTTAAACAATATATTATAAACGTTTAACTTGAAAACAAAAAGGTACTAAACTGTTTACATTAACGGTCTAAACAAGAATTGACCGCACATTTAATGCTCTTTATGTGTTTACGGATACTTTCATAAACAAAACTACCCGTTACGAATGTATATGAGATCAAAAAGGATATCTTTGTTTACGGTCAAACAAAACAAAACAAATAAGTATTTGGAAGGCAGTTCGGAATCTATAACTCAATGCCAAGTTTCCTGAAGTTAGGCAACTCGTAGAGGGGTACTTCGCCCACGGCAAACGGGCTAAGATGAAAACCTCCATTTCGTTGTTCTAAAGTTACCTGTAAACAAAAACATTTTCAGCTGTCTAACAATAACAATAAAGATTTTAGATTGATACTTTATTACCGCTTGTCGGAAGACGTGAATAGATTTATTTTTAACAAGCTTATTCCAGTTGATCGTTCGCATGTTGTGACGATAAAAATTGCCTATGTCATTCTGATGCGATTGCTATATCGCTGTGACAGTTCCATTAAAATTGGCTTAACTGCTGTGGAGATTAGTGGGTATAAATAGGCAGACTTAGAGAGACAAAATAATTAATTAGTATAGATAATCATAACATAGTAAAATATATGTATATAAAATATATGTATATATATTTTACTACTTGCTGTCTCATTTGGCTGAGTAGATTATTGGTACATATTAAAATAATAAGTTTAATCTTCTGCATATATAAAAGGCAAAAGTGATTGACTGATGTATCAAGGCACAGGCCAAACCCTTAAGGCTAGAAAATTAAAATTTCGCACACGTATTCTTCACATGACGAAGGCATCTACTACGGATTTTTCAAAATTCAACCCCCGAGAGGGTGAAATAGGGGATAAACGTTTGTATGAAACTTTTTATTCTTTGGACATATTTGCATGAAATTTCGTATGAATTGAGCACCGCAAAAATAATGAGTGAGGTATTTCAGTGTTTTCTAAAATTTAACCCCAAAGAGGGTAAAATAGGGGATGATAGTTAATATGTAACCCACTTTTTAGAGGTTTTTTGTAGTTTTAGCGCGAGCGAAGCTGCGGGTTCTGCTAGTTTAATATAATTGTACGAAAAGGCATGTGAAATACAAAATAAAACAATACAAAGCTGTCTGCTGTAGACAGTGAAACATGGGACTTTATAGTGTTATCTATCAACACCGTGTAGAAATTCCAGTGTACTAAAGAAGTTATAATTCTAGTGTATTGTCTAAGCTGACTTCATAGTCTAAGATCCCGATCTTGTGGTGGACCCATCACTCTTTTTTCAGGCGAAATATATTTTTTAAAACTTTGTTTGCTTTGCTTTGCTTTGTATCGGCTGGCATTGTATGTATATTGTATAGTGAATGAAAAGTACCAATCAGTTATTTTTTACTTTTTAGTTGAAGTCGAGAAGTCGGTTTTAATTTTTTTTGTTAAAAAGTTTTTATTTTTCCCTTTTTAGTGTAGTCAGTAGTAGCAAAGTAAGAAGAAAGTATTTTAATAAAATATTCGCTTAAACCGGTGAAGTTACTTTGATGCCAATTTTTATACGAAGACTCTTAAATTCGTTTTTTTTAGTAACACTAAAAGTTCTGGCTCTAAAATCTGATTCTAAAGTGTTAGGCTTGTCAAATTCAACAAAATAAGCCCAAACTCAAAGTATCTACTATTAGGCGTTGAAAAGTTCCACCTATCCACCTTCTGGCCTTACCATCAGATCAGGTTAATGATACCAAACCACTGCACTATCAACGGAAATTGAAACACTTGCAAAGTTTCAAGTCAAAATGACAATTAGAAGTAGGTTAAATTCATTATTAGCTATTTTTCCACCCTTAGGGGTTGTATTTTTTTAATGGGACCAACCGGAAGTATACAATTTCAAACAAAACAAAAATTGTCCAAATCGGTTAATAAATGACGGAGTTCTGAGGTAACAAACATAAAAAACACAGCCGAATTGAGAACCTCCTCCTTTTTGAGGAAGTCGGTTAATAAAATAAATTAAATATTTAATCTTTACATATAATAAAATTGTAACAAAGTCGAATCTGTACATTAAATATTTTTTGGAAAATCTTATTGAAATAGAAATTATTATTGATACAGAGTCCGAATCTATAGTTTTTAGAATTTTTGTCTGTCTGTCTGTCTGCTACTGCATGACGAGAAAACCACTGGACAGATAGCTGGTTATCCGTGTCAACATATAGGATACTTTTTACCACGGGAAAATATCTCATTTCTGAGAAAAAATACAAAAACTGCATTGTAAGAGTATACTAATGTGTAAAACCTAAGAATTTGGTTTTTGGTCACCTGAACGCGGCGGAGCCGGGGGCAATGCTAGTATATATTAAAATTGTAACTAAGCCTAATCTGTACATTAGATATTTTTTGGAAAATCTTATACATTATTATCGATACAGAGACCGAATCTATAGTTTTTAGAATTTTCGTCTTTCTGTCTGTCTGTTACCGCATGGTTATCCGGGTCAACATATAGGATAATTTTTACTGCGGGAAAACATCTCATTTTTCAGAAAAAATACAAAAACTGCAATGTAAGAGTATACAAATATGTAAAACCTTAGAATTTGTTTTTTTTTGTCATCTGAACGGGTGGAGCCGCGGGCAATGCTAGTATTAAATATAATGCAGGGATTAATATACAATGCCTATAGGTTTAAATTAATTAAGAAATATATTATTCAACCCATTTATATCCAAATCACATACACATAGATATCGATTATACTTAATCGATTATTAATTGGCAGGTAATTGAATGCGTTTGTCTCAATTTAGGTTGCACTTAATTCAGACGTTTCACGTACGAATGAAATGAATAAGACGAGATTTAATGATGAATTGTCTCAGAAGTATTAGCTGCGAGAAGTAAACAACTGAGCTACTGCGGTTTTCTCGACCTGAATAGTTTAGTAAAATTCGCCGAACAGTCCGCTGGCCGCGTGCCGAATGTTGCAGTTAAATAATTTGTGATAACCGCTTTCATTTATTCAACTTTTAGCTGGAATTTTCATGAGTAATTTGACAGTTTCGAAGTTTAAATGTTGAAAATGTTATTCAAACAGAATTGTCTGGTCGTATATCTGAACGCGTCGTATTGCCGCGTGATAGCGCGTTGTGAGTTACAGGAAAGATATTTTACTGTTAAAACTTTTCACGCTAACAGCTGCAGTGCTCAGTAATTTGCAGGCACATAAAAATACATCAAAGTTAGTGCACCCTGACCGTTAAGCTCAAGTGATGACAAGAGTACAGAGCAAAGAATACAGCTGTTACGACAGTAATATTTAAGCGATTGCAAATAAAGTTTGTAATTCTATAACAGTGAAACTCGCACCAAATTGTTTACTGAAAAAGTATTAACAGAAATGATAATATTCAAATAAATGAACAAAATAGTAGAGTATTTTTGTTAGCTGACATTAGCGAATGGATCAAGAGGGCTAAAGAAAAACACATTTTTAGATTCATTGGATACGAGGAAATGGTCCCACTAATCTATCACGATCCGCCACTGTCGACACGTACTAATGGAATGTGAATAAATTTGTGGACAAGCGAACGCACCGCACCAACACTTCGGTGTCGATATTTCATTGAAGGTCTCGCCGAGGTTTTTTCTTCTTTGTTTAGTCGGACCACAATGGCCTTATTTTATTTATTTGTTAGATGGAATATTTAAATTTGTGTTTTCATATTTTTTTGAAATGCTTAGTTATTTACAATTGAGCTGGTGAAATTGTGAAGTATATTTAAAGAAAATAAAATTATATTAAGTAAATTTTTGGGTAGCGAATAACGTCCCTTAAGAGTTATAAATAAATTCTTTAATTTATTATGAATATTAATATAATTTATTTATTGATACACAATATCGAATGTTGTTAAATTATTTTTTGAATTGTATGTAAATGCAATAAAACTTACATTGCTCGAAGATAATAAAACATAAGCTATTAAAAGGAAGCTCTTTGATACCGTAAAATGTACGTAGACTACGTAATATAAGCAAGGATAAAAATAGATTCTAAAAACTCGATCGATATATTTAACCACAGACCGTGTAGTTTATAATAATAATGCTGTTTTCTTAACGTTGTAGGCAGATGTTAATTTAGGTTAGTTAATTATTAACTAGAAGTTTATTATATATGTAAGGGCACTAGAAAGTAATTTCTTAAATATTTCAATACATATATTTTCAATTTTGGCGGATAATTCAAGAGACATCAGTGGGAATAATTTGGCTTAGATTATAGGATACATACGATTATGGGATTTCGTGGGCTTTCCCTTACAATTATGAGGTTTGCCGCTTTCTCAGATGAGACTGCGATATTCATTACTTACGTAGAAAGCCCACGCTTTTATCTCGAAAGATGTGCTTTTGTAATCACATTACGCAAATGAGAGCTTGAGTATTCACGGGTGAGTCGAGATAGGGTCATGATCCCAACAAATGTCTCTTACACTCCTGATCACTAAATCAGACTTTGCCAATGGTGATCCTCATTATATCTTATAATGAGGGTTTTATTGATGAGGGGGATTGTGTTATACAGCTAAATAGTTAAAATATTTGCTACAGGGGTCAAAATATAAACCATAATGAGAAAAAATGACATTATTTTTTCAGGAACTATAATATAACTAGCGGCTGACTCTCGCTTCACTCGGGTTCGCCTCTTGAAAAACGAAAACTAATCTATCCCGTGGGATCCGCACACTTTTCCAAGATAAAAGAAATTTTAATAAAGCTTTTGTGCTATTCCAGACTATAATCTATTTCTGTGAGAAATTTCATCCATATCCGTTCAGCCGTTCTGGTGTGATTGAGTAACAAACATCCAAATATTGAAACATCCATCTAAACTTTCACATTTATAATATTAGTAAGATAAGATTCTAATTTCTATAAATATGATTATTGTGTAAAAAGCCTTTTTAAAAGAATTTAAACTCTATGGTTGAGTAATGTTATTATGTAAATCGTTAGTTCAGAGTTTAAATTAACATTAATATATAGTAATGTTAATTTGAAAGAGAATCGAATCTGAATCTGAAACAATTTTACTCAGATTTCTATATGTTTGGAAATTGGGGCGAGAGTGAAAAAGGCTACCTTATTTACCGGAAAAAGAAAAGGTTCCCTTTTTACAATACCCGGCAAACAAATGGACCCTGCAGTGTAGTGGATAGAAGTTTTTATTGAAATTATAGTGCCAATTAACTTTTTTGTAGTATATACTCTATACATACTCGTAGTATAAAAAAACAAAA
Source organism: Brenthis ino (assembly GCA_921882275.1). NCBI lineage: Eukaryota > Metazoa > Arthropoda > Insecta > Lepidoptera > Nymphalidae > Brenthis > Brenthis ino. The sequence goes on along the minus strand of OV170222.1, from coordinate 31,571,032 downwards.
TCTGATAGTTCATTGTTCCATCTCGTCACAGCATACTTTATTTGTGATTAAGCGTTTTTAATTTGCTGTTTATTAAGAATATGCAAATAAACCACAATAAAAATCTCTATTATTCATAGTTTATGATTGCAAAAGCTTATTAATTTGCAGTGCAAATTTTTCGTGTTCAAGTTGTGACTTTTAAGTACGTACATTATAGAGGTATACGTTACGACCAATAATCGGTATAGAGGTTTTTAAAATATTATTTAATAGTAAAAGCGGAACACGTTACTCGACCTATATTTATGAATTTCGAATAAAATGCAAGAAACAATTATTCACAATGGAAGGTACTCGAAGTTATGCAAGCTACGGCTACGAGCTACGTCGTAGTAACCGTAGCACGTAGCAGGAAATGGAGTCACTCTCTCAGCATAGCATTCCTGCCAAACCCGCTAAATAGTAATGAATGCAATGTACTTTAGATTTCCTTTTAATTTGAATGATATTTCTCTTCTAAATCGTTCTCACTAATATTATTTAATTTCAGAACGTAAAGGAATTTATTTTATAGGGACTAGTGAAGTATGTATATAGGTAGAGTTAAATAATTAAAATTTAGTTGCTTGTATATACTCGTACGATAGTAAAAATGTTATGCAACTATGCTATAGTTGAATTTATTTATTAACAGCGATACGGTTTTGTTCTTCTTGGTCCGTACACTGCGACGATACATTATTTTGGACTTTAAACGTAACTTTGACTTTAAAAGATCTTCCTTTTTTCTTTGTTTTGGAACAAATAAAACATTTGTTTTTCAGAAATATATAAATACTCTAAACTACTAAGCAGCCAAGAGGTAGAATATATATTTTAAAGTTTAATATATATTACATTTGTATGCATATTTATAAAATGAAAATAATATTTTTGAAAACAATTTTATTTGGATTGCGTGGGCATTGAAATGACTAAATCGTTTTCCATGAAATTTCGTAGTTAGTTGTCCGTTTTAAAATTGTGGCTCAGATTTATTTAAATCGTTTGAAGATAGAAAGCTACATTTTGTCAACTTTACTATTTCCAATAAAAAATCGGTCAACTTAATAAACAATTATAGTGTGTTATCATTTAATGCTAGTTTTAGTAAAGTTAAATATACAGTTATAGAGTAAATATCAAGATAATAAATTTTCAGTAAATTGTTTTGTTTACTGAACGTAAACTTAACATTTTAAAGACATAGTAACTATTATACCCAGTTCCTTAAGAACGTCACTTGTATACATAAATTTACATCTGGCATACTCGCTGTACTGTGCCAAGAATTTCTTAAACCAACTTACATATTCGCATACAACGTGTTGTTGACGAATTTGTCTATCTGTCACACCAAATATTGTCTTTACTATTGCAACATACATTATATTTTGTATATAATTTTACTTAAGCTTTTTTTTACTTTTGATTTGTCATATAAGACAATAGCGACTTACCCTTGCTTCGCTCGGGTTCGTCCCTATGTATGTATATAATATATGTATATAGTTTTATAATAAGGTATCTACCCCATTTGTTGACATTTATGATTATTGCTCCGCTCCTTTAGGTAGTGATGATCTAAAGAGAATTTTTCAAACCAGATTAGTAGTTTGACAAACGAACTCTGCCTCTTTATGATATTAGTATAGATTTTAAATATTATATGAAATGCATAGATAGAATAAATGCAAAATAACAGAAGCTTGTAGAGAAATGGCTACTTGCACGGTAAAGAACGATTTGTGTAAGTTGATGCAAATGTATGATAAAAAACTTTTCTACTGTATACTTGCCATATATTTCTTTTGTCAAAGATTAAATTGAAATTTCTCCTTGAGAACTTTTTATTTTTCACGAATGATAATGGTAATCGTTTGTTTACATTTAGAATAATTTTTAAAGATGTTGACTTTTTTTTGTTGGTGGAGCGATATTTATTGTCCTTTATGATATGACTATAATAAAATAATTTTCTGTAAAAAATCAAATAATATTTTATTGTTATGTTGATTATAACATTAAATAAAATTGGGAAAACACTTTCTTAGATTTACGCGAATATTTGAACAATTTTCATTTACAATTCCAATATACCGAGGGCTATAGAGATCGCGACATCTGGCGGGAGGAAAAGACAAAATTCTTCCCCAATAATAAAGTTTTAAAAAAACTTGTATAATTTATGATAATAATAGCTAAAATTAAATTAATAATATTGTTGTATTTAATTATAATAAATCAACAAATATGATAAGGTACTATTTTAGACTTTTTTTGTATTTTTTTTTGTAAAATTGTGCGTAGGCACTGTCTGTAACAAGACGTATTATTTAAAACGCCATTAAGACTTCTCAAACCTTAGTCTCTCCCATAACCAAGATTGAACATGAGCCAAAAATCGAAATAAATCTGCGAAATAATCGGAAAAAATAGTTTTATTTTAAATGTAAAATTAGCAATTTCAATGATTATCAACTAGTATTATGTCATCTATGTTATTAAGGTGAGTGATACTCATATACTCGTATTAGTATTTAAAAAAATTTTTATTAAGTCGTTGTCTCATTTGTTAGCAATTCGAACTAAACTATTTGACCGACTTTGGAAAACGAGGAGATACTCAGTTTCATTTCTTATTGATTTTCATGATTCCTTTTTTGGATGGTCCTTTATAAACTTAAAAAAAGTTCATCTTCAAAGTGAAATAATTACTTGTAAAGTGATTTTGAAATTCATGTATCCTTAGTCTTAAAAACTACACATCATTTTATTTTTCTAATCTAATGTACTACAACAAAGTTTTGAATAAAGTGTGCTAATATAATTTTTTACATTGAATGACTTTACTATTTTATCTCTAGGAGTATAATAGAAGTGAATGGCAGAGTTCAGTATAAAAATGACGGTATCAATTAAAAGCAGGGTATGCGCAGTTGGCCGTCATCCATCAGGCGAGGGCGGCCGGTGACGCCGACAAATTAAGTGCGATTTGATCCCCGCCACCACTGATCCCACTTTCATTCGCATCTTGTGCACTCACTAAGAAAACAAAGCACTTACCCAGCTCATTAGGATAGCTAAAAAGTCTTATGTTTTATTCAGATGCTGAGCGAGAAAAATGCTGACCGAAGTAATTTAACTTTTAAACGAGTGACAATTGTTCGATCCTTATCCGCTTCTGCTTCTGATAGTGCGAATTTTATTTATGTCTATTCTCTGAAAAAATAATTACTTTGACTTATTTTTTTATTCGAAATATCAGGTAAAAGTAATAGATAATATTTATAATATACAATAAATTTTAGAGAAATTACCTATAATTATATTATATACTTATAATCTACTACGTAATATAATATTTTTAGAGATCAATTTTCAAGAAAGTAGGCTTAACAATAATTAAGATATTTTAAGTATACTTTTAGCATATTTCAAAAATAAGTTGTTACTACCGTATTTTCTTATTTAAAAGCATAGATTTTCGAGTACCAGAAACATTAAGCATGTTCATTATCATCACGCTTTAATATGATGAGAGTTGGCTTGCTTCCCACTGCCCAGCCACGGGGTAATTTTGTTTTGGACTACGTGCAACGAATCGTTAGCGGCTACTCGAAAATGTCCACTAATCCTTACTACCTTAATTCTTGCAAATTTGGCAAATAGTATAAGTCATTGCACTCGATGTGGACATGAAATAAATATATTATTTATGGTTCGGGAAGTAGTGTTTTAGGAATAAATATTGGAATTGTCAAACTATTACTACATATAACTATTGTTTTTCTAAGTAATTAATAATTATAGTTCAGTTATGCAAAATAAATAATGAAATATAGTACCGAATTGTAAATAGATTTAAAGATTATGATATTTTGCTTTTATATTATATTCTGGGTTGTACAGCACAATTGCGTAATACGTAAAAAATATTTATCTCGAAAAATAAATACTATAATTACTAAGTTATTGCTTTACTAATAAGCAATTTAATTTTAATAAGTTAACAAAATACATTAATACTTCACTGTAACTTTACCTTATAAATTATGGTAAGATGATTTGTTTACGTGTTTACAATATTTTATTGAAAGTTTCCTGAAACCAAACGTATGAATTAAATTGTTTTAAGTATTTTTTTAAGCATCATATAATATGAATAATAATTATGTGAAGAATTAAAATAAAGCAATAAAGTGTTATTGTTTCGATGCTTTAAGAAATATATATTTTAACCATATATTGTTCTCCAGTTCCTTACATATCCCTATCTCCTTCAAATCAAATGTTATTTGTATAGATACGTGTATAGTTAGTCATTACGTGATATGGGCTCCAGAGCTCTTACCCTTTTGAAAGTAAAGGGCGAGCTTGTCGGTGAGCAGCTGAATTATTTACTATCCACGCTACATGTGACGTATCATGACGTTTGCCACGAGTGACACTCGTAACTCAGCTAATACTTTGACATGAAGCCTACGGATTTATGCCTCGCCACACATGACTTTTATACATTAAACTCGGTTTCGGGCTCGTGACTCTAAATTAAGTTAATGAATAACACGTACCAACTCAAATTTTCACCCAACTCTAAAAAGAAAGTTTTTCAATTTGATGGTTATATATATATATATATATATATATATATATATATATATATATATATATATATATATATATATATATATATATATATATATATATATATATATATGTTTATATTTTGATTAAAATCTCACTAGAATAGGAATTTTGTTGAATTTGTTTATTTAAAAGGTTATTGTTACGTTTATCTAATATTTTGGTGTCAATATTACTCAGACCTTGGTCTTAAAGAATGTAATTAATCATCGGGTCTATCTCTCTCACTCAGCGTAATAGTCAATTTTGTTTATGTGTTGTAATAAGCAACGTAAGGTAGGTAGCGTATGTATCCCTCCAGATTTGTATGTGTTCAACTCTTTTTAGATAAAAGTCTCTAAAATAAATAGAAAAAAAAACTTTTCTTGGTGGAGGGGCTTATTAGCGTTCGACAATTCAGCCGAGTGTGAATCCAAGAGACATTAGGAGGTCCACTTTGGTGGGCGGTATACCATTTCTCTCGGTACTTCTCTGATAGCAGAGTGGACTGTGGGAGCAACCTCCTGGTTGTTGTGGTCTGCCTCGGCAGGCAAATCGTCGGGTGTGGCGGTTGAGTGTATAAGCGATCTTGCGGTGCCCCATTGAGATAGGGGAGGTTCAGTTGAGTTTTAGTTTGTAGTACTGGCCTGGCCGGTGAAACCCACACTGGCTATGTAGTATGTACCTATGCAAGTGATATGCATAAATGCATTTTCTTACGTTTAAAAAGGTAGCGTATGTATTTCATTTGAAGGGACATTTAATTTATCTAGTATTTTTAATAATTCATTTAAAGAGTTATATAGGTTTTATTTATTTTTTATTTTAAATAATCGTTTGTCAGTTAGTTTTATTAACTTTAATACAAAAAACATTTTAAACTACTATTTGAAAAATGAAACCATTATATTTATGTATATATATTGTATATAGTACGTGAGAAAACATATTTTAGTTTTGCTTAAAGGAAAACTCCCCAGACGGATAAAAGTTTTGGTTGCAACCTATTTCATGGATTTTAAAGACTTCTCTATGACGCCAAGCGTGCCTTATGTTTCAAAATTGTTATATTTTATAATTTTTTAATTTCGCTATATTTCAAAAAATATTATTATTATATTTTCACTACCACTACCACCACTACCACTGGTCTAGTTAATGTGATCATTTTAAATAATCGACCATTATATAAGTAATATAGTATATAAATGGATGTAGCATCAATTTAAATGCTACTAGCAGGACCCGCGGCTTCGCTCGCATTAAAACTACAAAAAATATCTCTGAAAAGGAAGATTTCATACAAACTTTTGTACTCTATTTTACCCCCTTATAGGATGAATTTTGAAAAATGCTTAAACACCTATTTGTTAATTTGTACTAAAGAGTATTAATACCAAGTTTCAAGTAATTCTGAACACAAATATTTTTTTGGTTTGTATTGTAACGTGTTTCCCGTGGGAATAAAATAATCTCTCGAGGTAAAAATAAACAAACAAACAAACACACTTTTACATTTATAATATTAGTATGGATATAAATGGTATGCGGTATAAACAACAACTATGATTAAGTAATTCAGTATCAATAGTATATTTAAAATAACACTTATTTTCTATTTAAATTACTACAGTCAGAGCAGAGCCGTGAGAATACTTTAGTCTATGAATAATCTTCATTCTAAAATGCTTCCGTGGAAAACAATATTTGTGTTTTGGCAAAGACAATATGCCTCGCATATCATGGCGCTGTGAATAAATACGAGTATATGTATGTATGTATATCTATGCACACGTTTCACACGCGATCCGAACGCTCACGTCTCACACATATTTTCTTCCTAATTTGGCATGTTTGTTCTTGTTTGAATTATGTTCAAGGAATGCTGAGTATCTATTAACTAAGCGTGAATAAAACTTTAAGTAAGGCGCTTGAATCATTGTTTTTAAACTTATATTTTCAAAAGGAAACTAGTACAATTCAGTTAAACTATGTAGCGTAAACAAAGACATTTTATTTTTCTTAAAGGCTAAGCTAGTTTAAGATGAATAAATTATAATCATTTGTTGTTGTGTTTTTGGTTGTGTTAGTTTTTTTATTGGTCTAGTTATACTTTAAACAATAATAGACAATTTTATTTTTGTATAGTAATATAGCAGTTTGTAGTTAAGTTGAAATAAGTAGCCTTTAGGTTATCTGACCATTGGCAGAGGTAGCTCGATGGTCCCCCCCCAACGTGCGTTCACCTTGTCGTGGTGGGGGGTGGGGGGTGGGCTCAGTAATGCCCGGCAATACAGCCGGGCGCGAAGCCAAGAAACGCACAGGGAGGTGGCCCTTTTCGGAGGGCGGTGTTCCATGCGGGTTGCTCCTGGTACTTCTCTGATAGTAGAGTGGACCTTGGAGCAACCCCATGGTTCTTGTGGTCTGCTTCGGCAGACCTGCCGTCGGGGCGTCGTAGTTGAATGCGTAAGCGATCCTGCGACGCCTCATTAAGACGGGGGAAGGTTTTGTTGGGTTTTAGTGGGTAGTACTGGCTTCGCCGGTGAGTCCCACACTTAGTGCGTAAATGCATTTCCCAACGTTAAAAAAAAAGGTAGCCCGATGGTAACGCGTTTGTTTGAGAAACCGAGTGAAGCGGGTTCAAATCGCGGGTCTCGCGCATCGAAGGTTTCATGTGCGAATCATTTCTAACATGATTTCCATTTACATTAATACTTGTCTTAGGGTGAAGGAAAACATCTCGAGGCATCCTGCATATCTGAGAAAATCTAGCAAGTTTTGAAAAAGTTTTGAAAAACCCGTACTGAAAATGGGCTGAATACTATATATTTACACTCATTTCAGGGAAAATTAATATATTAAAATAATACTTGAAGATGCGAGCAATACGAAATCAAGAGCATTAAGTTTATCTTATGCATGATTAACACCTCCGGGTGAATTTCTAAGAAATTAATTAAATTTCTAAGAAATCTATTGTTAACTGTAACGCTGGCGTGTCCGCGGTCGTCGAGGGAATATAGCTACGATTATCTTATGACAGTAAACTCTATAAAAATTATGCGAGAGCTGGTAGTATTACTAATATGCATCAATTTTGTTATACCTGCATTGTACTTGGTAATGACAAGGCTCGAAACACTAACGGCACACTTATTTAATATCTAATGTTTTATTATGTTTCTCCAATCATATATTTCATTCTCATTCCCGGAGTATTCATATTTTTACGTTTACATAACATAATTTTTTAAAGATGATTGATGATTGATGAAGAACATCTGTCTTCTTGTTCACTTCCCTCTTTGATTTACTTTATAGTCAAATTTAATACAGAAAAACATGTTTATTTTCCGATATTGTTGCCCCTTGTATTGGCTACGGTAACTTATCACAATCAAGATTAGCTTATCCTATTTTTATAGATAGCTTTTATAGATAGCTTTTAAAAATATGATAAGAATATGAAATGTAAATTAGTAACTTAGTTGGACTGCATATATTTTAGCATCCAGAGAAGTCACTGACTAATATCACTATTCAAAAAGCTTCTTAACCATTAAGTAATATTTACTTATAAAGTAAAAACTTAAACAAAAAAATTAAAAAATACCATGATACCTCTATCTTAAAATGTACATACATTTTGTACACTGTCCACTCCATTATGATCAGCGGATCTGTTTTCAGACTTCAATATCAATACCAAATCGCCACTCGGCACTCGTGTAGTAGTACTTACGATAAATTAAAAACTTTTTATCTCTTATCTGTATATAATTTATCGAAATATATCTATATTATAATCTTATTTTTATGATTTCTTTTGAAAATTTAACGAATTTTTCTTTAAATGTAAACGTCCACTTGAAGTTGGGGCTGATTTTCAACTTCTCGAGACCATAAAACATACTTTTCTCAAAAATGGCTAAACATCTCAATTTCAATTTTTTTTTAATTTATAATATGCATTTCGAAGATTACAGTCCCTTAGTTTCATGAAAATCAAAAGATTATACTAGAAATTAAAAATAAAAAAACCAAGAAAAAGTTTCAAACCAAGTTTTCTGCAAATATCTCGAAAACTTTGAGGTTATTGTAAAAAGTGTTATTTATAAAAGTTGTAGATTTTTACTAGACTTACATCTTTTGCAGAAAACATTTTTCGATAGAACGTGGCAGTAAAGCGAGAATTAAAAAATATACTTTTCAACGCTTTGCGTCACACATATACCTGCTAACATATTAAAATCATAAAAATTCAGGTTTTCAATAAAAAAAATCTTTTAAAAATAAACGCATTCCGATTGGTCTATAGGGACGCACACGTGTATTTTTATTTATCGATACATAAATAATAAAATAATAACTACTGCTTGTCTGTATGTCTGTTTGTCTGTATATCTGGATTTATTTCACGCAAAAAGTATGCAACGGATTTTAACTAAATTCTGTGTAGTGATATAATTTAATACTCGGATCGACAAATAGAATACATTTTACAACAAGAAAATTATTCATTCTTTCGAAAAAACATAACAACTGTTTCGACCGAGTTGCCCTTCATACAAAGTCGTCTGCCTCTGTCTATTTCATATGCTTATTTTTTCTAAACCACCAAAGGCCTTTGATACGGTTTTAAAGTTACGAATATAAAGGATGATAAAAGAAAAAGATTTCTTTATATAATTTGTAAATTTTCTGTACAAAATGGCTGAACTATGACGGTATTTTGTCAAAAAAAATATTGTTTTCGTATACTTACATGACCAACGCTGTCTTAACATTAAGGAATACATCAAAACAATGTACTAGAATATCGTAGGCCTTAAAAAGGCCAAGGGAATGTCCACGATAACACTGTCTAGCGCTTAAGGTACACATTAATTTTTTTATATATTTAAATCGTAATCAAGGACGGCCGAGCGAAGCGAGACTAAGTCGCTAGTTAAAAATATAAGACATTTTTTTTTGGACCTGTTGTTTCTTTTATATATTTTACTATGAGGATCTATTTAATCTATTTTGTATTATTTTAAAGATATAATCGATACATAAAACTCCACCTATTGATGGTTATTTAATTTAGTTTTTTCCTTTTTGGTGAAAGTTTCACTTTTTGTTAAAATAATCAGTAGAAATTGGAATATTTTATATTTATCACAGAACAAAGTAAATATAATAAGCATTTTTACTTAAGTAGGTACTTAGTAATATATTTTATGTTAAAAGTGAAGCTTTCTCATAAAAAAGATTGTATATATGGAGTTATAAATAGGGGCTGGAATTGAAACATTCATAGCAGTTGTTAAAAATTTAAAAAGTCGTTTTAAAGTGTGCCCTTATGTTCTTATACAGCATTAATATAACAATGCAAATGCTTACAATTATTGTGTAATTGTGGTAAATTAACAGGCTGAGTAGTTATAAATCCTACCAGACGCTCAGTTGTTCAGCGCAACTTAACATTAATTTTATAAATCGTAATTACAGTTGCCCGTTTGCATCAGCATTTGAACTAATTAATTGGATCCACTTGATAATGTAATTTGTTCATTATGGGCTTGACTGACAAATTGTTATTATTATAGAGACTTCAAATAGCTAATATGTTATAGCAATAGCGTTGTAAGATATAGTGGTAATATAAACAAATGCTGTTACGAGCTTGAGTTATTGGAGGAGAAATTAAAACTGGTCACTTAAAATATAGATAATATATACATAATTCTTAGATTTACGCGAATATCTGATATTTTAAATTAAACTATCTTTCAGGATTTTTTCGCGAATTTATTTTGATTTTTGGTAGCCGACGTTTCCAATGCTTTACAGCAAACATGTTTACGGGAGAGACTAAGCTTTTAAACGTCACAAAGGATTATATTAGTTACTAGCGGCTCACCCTCGCTTCGATCGGGTTCACCTCTAAGAAAACAAAAACAAACCTATGCCATGGGAACCGTAAATTTTTCCGGGATAAAAATTAACCTGTGTTATTCCAGACTATAATCTATCTAAAAAATACTATAAATAATATATAATCTATCTAAAAAGTACTATAATCTATCTAAAAATCTGTGCCATCATCCAGATCCATACATACTCACAAACTTTCACATTTATCTATACCTATACTAATACGTGAAGCAAAAACTTTGTACCTACCCCTTTTTACGAAAATTGCGCAGACGGAAGATTAGGAAATTTCCCACACTTATAGTTTATATAGAAAAGGAGTGCAGAATGCTAATATTTTTTTAAATTATGCTTAAAAATACATTAAATCAATAAAAAAAAAACATTACACACACTACCATGAATTTGAGACACACACGCACATATGTAAACTCTTTTGTTTATTGTTAAAGTCTGTGGTCAAATTAAGAATTAGGTATTAATACGTGAAGCAAAAATGGCATCAAATTACCTTACAATATTTGTTAATTTTAACAACTATCTTTATTCTTTATGTTAAGGAAGTTATTTTGATGTGATGATTTATTTTATTAATAGCTAAATTATCTAGCAGATCAAGAGCAATTTTAAATTTAATTTTCAAATAATTTGCTTAATATTGTATTAAGGCGTTCATATACGAAATAAGTACATATATTAGGCTGAAGTAAATCTGGTCAGAGCATGTCTGCCACAGGCATTCGGAAAAACGGACAAAAGTAAGTGAAGAATGGACTCTGCAGTGCTGTTGACTACGAATAAAACCTCAAAAAAAAACAGAACAGAGATTTGATGTTTTTCAGAGGATAGTAAAGTAACTTTAAGATAATTTTTAAATTACTTCCATTATTTTAAGAAATAGTAAGGAACTATTAATGTGACTATATTTTAATATTAATACTTTCTTATATTTACGCGAATATTTGACATTTTAAATAAAACTATCTTTTCGGATTATTTCGCGGATTTATTTTGATTTTTGGTTCCCGACGTTTCTCTCTCGTAACCATGAGCTGTAAAGCATTCGAAACGTCGGAAACCAAAAATAAAAATAATCTATATCTATATAAATAATAATAATCCGAAAAGATAGTTTTGTTAAAAATATTTTAATATTGTTAAGCGTTGTGAGAAGGTACTTTTCATCAAGATTGCGTTAAGACTGGTCGCTTTTCCGCAATTTAGTCATTGTGCTTCTTACATTACAATGGCGGTGGAAAGGAAACTGTATTGTTTTATTCCGTTAGTATTTTATGTTGCAATTGTTTGCGAGGCAAGCTTGTAATTGGTTTAAAACTATTGAAGTGCCGTAAGACACGCATTTCCATAAACAAAATTGGGATATTGTTATAAACTTGCTGTTGAATTCGAAAGATTATTTAAGTTAGAATTAATTAATTATTATTTAAATGTAGAGTGTTTTACAAGGTACGAAAAATTTGTATTGTAATTCTCTTTAACTAGTTTTTGAGCTAGTGAAATAGTCCATACAGCATATTTATGTTAAAAAGTAGAATGATATTTTTCTATAAAATCAGGGCCTAATGAAATTTTAATGGCAATAGTAATGCAAAAAGACTAGGTAATATAGAAAAACTTCAGTATTTAACCATGTTCGAACTTAAAAACGTAGCTAAGTTTAATTCAATCAGCTCTGCAGATGACAGCTTTAGTTTAAACTCTGAATCATTATTAGCTTCTTTTTCTTCATCGTAGTTAACTCTCTGTAAAAATATTTTTTTTTTCTTTAGTGGCTTAGTTGCGTTAAAAATAATATATGCTGTAATCCTAAAAGGGCCCACTTACATATGCCGGGAGGATAAGTATTACTTAAAGGTATCCTTAATATTAGAGTAGGTTTGCGGGATTTAGAGCTTGGTTTGACACCTCTGTTGCTTTCTCGATCTCTAAATAACAAAACTAAGCACCCATCCTCACTGGAAACAAATAGCCGACCTTTTGCCTTCTTTATGAGACCCTTGTTAACTTGTCCTTAATAAATTATTTATATTCCTCCACCTACAGACACTGTATATTTGGAGCGCGTAGATTTTTTAAAGATGTTATAAGTCCATTTTAAATTACTTGGTATGATTTATTTCTTTATAAATTTGTAGAATAAATTTTATTTTTATATAAGACTAAAATTACTTTCATTTAAGACTAAAATATACTCTTTATTTTGATCGGTTTAGAAAATATTTGATATAATACAATTTTAATAAAGGAAAAAGCAATTCGGACACAGAATGAAATTTGCGGTTTGACCCATTTCTAATCAATTATACATTATATGGTCGTAGTAAAATGTATTCATTGTTATCTTTATATCTAACTAGCAGAACCCGCGGCTTTGTTTGTGCTAAAACTACAACAAAAAAGGTCTTAAAAACTTAAAAATAAATAAATAAAAACCAACTCCCAGGCACTAAAAAGTAATGACCTCCCGACCGAATTGGGCCACGGCGGCCAGTCTCATTGAGACTAGCCATCTGCGCAGGAGATATTATAGTGCACAAGTGTACGCGCAGACACAAGTGCACTCTCTATTCCTGTCACGTTCATACTCCGATAGGATGACAACTCGACACAACCAGTGAGAGTTAAGGCGCAGGACCGACGGCTTTACGTGCTCTCCGAGGCACGGGGGTGAAACACCGACAAATTGCCAACTCCGGGCTGTTACTGAGACTTACTATACAGAAAGACTCAATAACTAAACTTGGCCCGACCCGGGACTTGAACCCAGGACCTCCGAGTGTGCAGCCGTACATGCTAGCCACTACACCACCGAGGCAGTTAAAGAACCTGAGAAGTATATACCCTATGAAACAAAAAAAGAAATGGATGAACATACATAAAAAAAAGATTCCTATGAATTGAGGACCTCCCCCTTTTTTGTACTCGGTTTGAAAAAGGTAGGTTTAATAAAAACTTTCATGCCCCATTTTATCCTCTTATGGAATTTTGAAAAATGCTAGAACATTTATTTGATTGTATTGACGAGCATTAATACCAAATTAGTAAACTAAATATTTTTTTTGGTTGTATTATAACATGTATTCTCGTGGGGATGAGATAATCTCCCGTGGTTAAATTAGCTTATGTAGTGACATAGGCTACTTTTGTGAAGATAGTTGGAGGGCTAGAGAGTGAGTGTGCCCTCCAACTATCTTCACACGAAAAATCACGCCGATCCGTCACTCTGTTTCGACGTGAAAGAAGGACAAACAAACACATTTTCACATTTATAATATTAAAAGAAAAGCATGGCTATGAATGTAAAATGTCAATTCCGTTTCTATGGCAATATTATCGTATATTATTAAGTACATAAAAAGTAGGTAAAATGGTTTAATAATATCGCTTATTGCAAAATCTTTACATAGTATAAAATAAAGTCGTTTCCGCAGTCTGTTCGCTCAGATCTTTTAAACCACTTAAAGGATTTTAATGGAGTTTTCTGCAATAGATAGTGTGATTCAAGAGGTAGTTTTATATGTATAATACATGCATATTATAGTACAGAACAGCCGAAAAATTTAAAGATTTGTATTACATACTAACCGTTAAAACGTACCTAGGGACGAACCCGAGCGAAGCGAGGGTGAATCGCTGTATAAATATAAATGAATGAATAAAATATTTTATATAGCTCATCTGAAATCACATCAACATAGATATAAGAATTACATAATTCACATAATTGGCAAATCCGTTTCATATAACACAAAGAAAGTAATAAATTATGATATACGAATGAATCGCACTTATTTTACCGACCCACAGAATTAATTGGATAATTTCGAACTTTGCTACAATATTCATAAGGGAGAGAATGCATCAATACGATACTCTAAGTCCACGAACCTAATTGACTCTACGGGATCTCGTACATTAAACAAATTACTTTATATAACAAAAGGAGACGTTAATTTTAATGGTTATACATATATATTATTAAATTCGTCTAAGTTGCAATGAAATTACGACTAACACTGAAATTCTAAAATAAACATGGAAGCTGATTTAAATATGAACGTTGAACTTTTATCGTACCACTTTGTTTAATTTACTCAATATAAATGAGTTGTATTTGCATTTAATTTATAAATAAATTTGTTTAATAACAATTAAATTGTTTTATTAGATATCATAACTACATATTATAATAGCTAATGTAGCTAGGTACATATAAAGATAACATACTCGTATAGTTAAGAAAGCATGCTTATGAAAATGTGTGCTTATGCATAAATGCAACAATAATATGTCGTTACCTTTTAAGGCCTAAAAGTGACTTAATAGAAATTAATGATGGGTATTCAATAAATTAATTACAATTTTTGTGTTATGTGTACCATTCTTTGAATAATAAATTTATATGGACTTTTTCCTTTTTGGATAGGAACGTGGTTTAAGGGCTTGCTTTAATAGGGGCTTTAATAGTATATGGGAGGAAAATACATATATAAATAAACTAGCGGCTCACCCTCGCTTCGCTCTCTGAAAAAGCATAAACAGATCTATCCCACGGGAACTGTTCATTTTTCCGGGATAAAAAGTAACCTGTTGTTTGACCGGCAATATAAGGTATCAGCATGCCAAATTTTACTAAATTAGGTATATAAGTTGTTGTGTACTAAGATGTATAAGTTACTATAGATTTTTAACCATCCCACGGAAAATCTTTAATTTTCCGAGATGAAAAGTGTCTAAAATGTTGACAGGGGATACAAGGTACCACCGTGCAAAATTTCATTTAAAACAGTCCAACAGTTTGGAAGATTAGCCCGTACAAACAGACAAACAGACAGAAAAACAAAGAAAATGAAAAAAAACTGGATTTGTTCTATTTCTCTTCTTACACCTCCGTGACTCAGTTTTAAGCATTTTTTTCTGAAAAATAATATTTTTAATTTCACATTATCATTATTAAGATTAAAAATAGCTTTCCAAATCATTTTTTCTAGAAAATATTAAAAATAATTCTTAACATTGCTCTTGATCGCTAAATTCAATTTTTCTATAAAATAAAATGTTTGTCTAATAAAGAAGTTATCTGAGAATAAAGATTTACGTACATAATAAAATCCGTTAGCTTTTTTTTATTAGCATTTATTTACTTTCAATATACAAATTGTCGTTTGTAATACTATTTTAACGTATATTGTTTGGCTTCATGTTTAGTTCTATGACACTCTGTCTAGGAAGCCCGGGCAAGAAGCATAGTGTGGGTAAGAAGAATAACTGATTTTTCTAGAAATATATAATAGATAGCGCTATAACACTTTCTCAAGTCGTGACATGTGCGACCAGTAACGCCATGACAGTTTGACCAAAACAATACGCGAGTGCATTTTTTGTAGAAGGAGAAAAAAAGGATTTTCGTTGTTTTGTTACGATTTTTGTGAAAATTTGTACACAAAATTTTTGTATTAGTCATCAGTTGCCTATGAATATTTTTGATTATTTATTTGCACGTTTATTTAAGTATCATTAATTGTAATCGTTACTTTTTGTTTACTACTAAAACATTTCAAGTCTTGACTTGTTCTAATATTAGCGTGTTGGGCAAAACGGATATGGGCAAAACGGATATCTATCCGTTTTGCCCGGTTAGTTATTTCATTATCTCCTTTTTAAGTAAGAAATATTTTAACAGTTTTTTGACAACTAATGTTAATTCTATACAGATCTCATCTTTAAATGCACCCAGGCCGTATTATAAACCTCTGATATGGCAAAACTATTTGGCGTAGCATACGCCAAAAGTGCTTTGGTTCAGAATGCATCTATGATCCAAATGTTTTTGGAGAAGAAGATCATGCTCGCTCCTTCAACTATGACCGACCGTACTCTTCCTGACGCACCGTCTACTAAGACCGAAGGTCCTGTAAATGATCACCGTCGACAATGACCAAAGATCTTTTTAATGATACATCGACTACTATGATCGACTGAGCTTTAAATGATTGTCCAGCAACAGCAATAACGACTGACCCGTGTCTACTTGAAATCGCATCTGTTATCGCAAAGTACGCAGTAGCTGAATCTTACACACAGTTCGTTATCATTGTAGAAATAGAGACTAAAAGGTTTAATAAACTACACCTTTGCCTGATTCCAATATACTGGAAGAAGAATCAGCTCATTCACTAGGAATTCACTAGAAAATCATCCAGCGCTTGCAGCGAGCCTTACGCCATTTCAGATTAGATCTATTCCAACTATGGCTGCTCCTAAAACAGGCCGCAAACACAAGAGGCAGGAATCAGAAGTGTTGACGTCTACTCCCGTCAAAGCTGAACAAGCATTTAAGTTTAAGAAGGCAAATATTAAGAAGACCAAGATTTCTGAGTTAGAAGGCCCCAGAAAAACTAAAACTAAAAGATCCTCAGTCTAACAACAAAACAAAAACCCGAAACCAGATTTTACTGTTTAGTGTGCGCTGACAAATACACTGAACCACCAGCGGAAGATTGGATTCAGTGTAATGAGTGCAAAAGTTGGGCACATGAAGATTGTAGTTCTTATGTAGAAGATGGCAGCTACTTCTGTGATGAATGCGAAGACAGATCTGAACTAATTTAACATATCCTTTTTGCCCTTGTGGCGTATCCGTTTTGCCCGACCCCTCCGGGCAAAACGGATAATTTGTACTTTTTGTAAAAGCTCATAATTATTATAGGAATTGTCAAGGTTTTATAATTTAAATGATTATTTTCCAAAGATGATTAAACATAGTACAAAATAAAAGTACAAATAATTCAATTGATTATTAAAATTGTGGTTTTATTTACACTATTCCTTAACATATGCGTCTTGCCCGGGCTTCCCCTATATGTACATATAATATTAACTTTAATTTCAATTTTATGTATTAACTTATTATTATTTTTAAAAACTGCCTCGGTGGTGTAGTGGCTAGCATGTACGGCTGCACACCCGGAGGTCCTGGGTTCGAGTCCCGGGTCGGGCCAAGTTTAGTTATTGAGTCTTTCTGTATAGTAAGCCTCAGTAACAGCTCGGAGTTGGGAAGTTGGCGGTATTTCACCCCCGTACCTCGGAGAGCACGTAAAGCCGTCGGTCCTGCGTCTTAACTCTCACCGGTCGTGTCGTGTAGTCGTCCCACCGGAGTATGAGAGTGATAGAAATAGAGAGTACACTTGTGTCTGCGCGTACACTTGTGCACTATAATATCTCCTGCGCAGTTGGCTAGTCTCAATGAGATTGGCCGCCGTGGCCGGAATCGGTCAGGAGAACATCATTTTTAAAAACTAAGCTTGCACCTATAATTAAAAAAACATTTATGAAACTGTTAGCACATGAGTACCATACCGCTTTCAACGTATCTTTTGTTGGTTATCCTTAAATAAATAAATAAATATATTATCCCTTAGTATGAGTTATCCATAAGTATGTAGGTGACATATAACATTTAACATAATATATTTAATTTATCATATTTATATATTAAACTTTTCATTTAATATTAGGTATTTATATTTCATTTAATGTTTAATTTATGTATTAATATCATATACACACATCTACATACATACATACATACCACACGTACACTAAATTATTTATATTTATTAATTATTATTTACGCATATTATTTATTTAATTCATAAGCATAGCCGCGCGAAATCCGTGTTATACGCCAGATCGGAACTTGTTCGTTTCCTACCGGCTATTTGTGATTTGTATAAAGCAGTCAGTCGATGGTTTGTCACCTGATGCTAATTAGTTTTTTTATATAATTAAATCGTTTTCGTCAGTTATTACTCGTATATCCGGACGTCTTGTGTTTGTACTGCAACCTTTTATACTACTGTGTATCTCTCTAACCTTTCTCTTCTGTACTATCTTTCGTGTGTGTTGACTTTTTGATTATTATTTATTAATCCCTCCATGACCGCGACCACGCCGGCGTTACAGTTAACAATAGATTTCTTAGAAATTTAATAAATTTCTTGAAAATTTACCTGGAGGTGTTAAATGACGTAACAAAGCCTTTTATTTATGTTCACTCGTCACGCCTTACAACAACCACTAAAAGTATTTTAAATTTAAACCTAATAACAAGACTTAATCTAATAAAGAGTCTTAAAAGGGACGTAATATGTATTCATCTAAGAATAAGAAGGATAAATGGCAAATGACGAGTATATTTGCCGGAAAGATTTTCCGTTCTAGTCACACGAAGAAAATGCGCATGATTTATCAGCACTCGAGGCCGGACCTTCCGCTGCTATAAATTTTATTGTGTTATGATTTAGGACCCTGTATACGATTTCGTACTTTACTCTTTGTATGCGTAATTTATTCCCTGATAGGTTTTTAGGTCAATGCGAGACGCTGTCAATATTTGATATAAAAGGCATTTCCTTTGAATTAGATTTTGTTGTTTTGCCACCTTTTTAAGGGTGTTTTTCGGACCAAACTGACATAAAGAGAAATATATTTCTGACTTACAATAAGCATAACTTTTCTTTAAATGTACATACAATATACTAATTGAGTGTTATGATTTATTTACATGATTGTACATATATATGTAGTATACAGGTACATCAATATAGACTCCACTGATTTAGATTATAAATCTGTTATGCACCATCTACTCCCCATTACTTAAACAACTTCACCCATATGTATAAAAGTTATCTACAATATCTAATTAAATTATAAATGTTTGTATATGCAAAATCTGAAATCTCCGAATTTTCATCGATTGCTTTAAGATAGTGAGGCATATAATTATTATGTTGTTACATGGTTTTTACTCTATTTTGCTGTAAATGTAGTAAATGGCATCGCAGCTGATAATCTTTTACACGCCTTGAAAATTAGTGCTCGTAGATTGCCATTAAAGTTAGCTCGTATTTAAAAAGGAAATAAAAACATGTTTTAAACTTACGTATAAATAGGTTTACTTAAAAACAGTAATATATAATTTGTTGAACTTCTAAGAGCAAAATATTGGGCATTTATTTTGAGTAAATATATCGTCTCCAGACTAACATAAATCACATAAATCAGATAATCATTTTACTATGTCAATATTTCTAAATTTAACTTTATGAGTATAATCTTTTGTTTTGTTTCTAAGTCGATTCGACTAAGTTATTATATTGGGTTATATTTATAAATGAAACAATTGTTATTCAACAGTAGGGATACGTACCTGACTGGTACTGCCTACCACGTCGATGGACATAATAATGTAAATAGATTTAATCTATATATACACGGTTAATTTCATATAAATATTATATTATATAAATATTATTATAATTTCATATAAAATTTTGACGTATTCCTGTTAAGAGGCGATAGGGGAGTCTATTTGCGATAATTTTAACCCCCATGTGCATCATGCAAAACTGAACCATTTTTGAGTTATCATATTTTTTAGCTTTTTTTTTAAATATGACAAAAATTTCTGCCGCAAAGCCGCGGGTTCTGCTAGTTTCTATTATAAAGGCAAATTGAATAGGGATGGGTAATAATACAGCAAGTTATTTTTTTCCCTCTGTCTACTTAGTGAGAGGAAAATAGAAAAAGAAGGATAAAACACAATATCACTCAAGCAGATAAAATAAAAGTAATAAAAGATAAATACGTCAAAAATTATTCTATTAAGCTGTTAGAATTTTATTTCTCTTATTGCTTATAAATCTGTTCATTTAAAATTTACTGTAAGGGAAAATATAGGAGCAAATAAAAATAAATAATGAAAGAAACACCCAAAGTGTAAATATTTATTGGTGCAGAAAGAAAAATAAAAGCCTAAATAATGATACCAGTAAAGGTTAAGGCTATTTAATGTCTTGTTTTCGTTGTATAGTTTTATATTGTAATTTTTTATGCTCTTAGGAGCAAATAAAAAATTGTTAAAATAACTTAAACGTATAGCTTAGAAAAACCCAATAGGTGCAATTTGACAAATTTAAGATATCCATACTTTAATATTATAAATGTGAAAGTGTGTTTGTTTGTTTGTCCTTCTTTCACGTCGAAACGGACGTTGTTTTTTTGTGTGGAGATAGTTAGAGGGCTGGAGAGTAACATAGGCTACTTTTTACTTCGTGAGATTATCTAACTCCTATGGGATAACACGTTATAATACAATCCAAAGAAATATTTATGATCAGAATTACTTGAAACTTGGTATTAATGCTCTTCAATAAAATTAAATAAATACTTGTTTTAGCATTTTTCAAAATTCATCCTATAAGTGGGTAAAATAGAGGATGAAAGTTTGTATTAAACTACCTTTTAGAGATTTTATTGTTGTTTTGGCGCAAGCGAAGCCGCGGGTTCTGCTAGTCGATTATAATTTGCGAAATTAAGAATATATTAAAAATTGTCCATAAAATTAAAGAATTTCAGAAATTCGGTCAGTATGTTTTATTATATCACAAAGGTTTTTAAGTGATACTAATTGTCAGCAAGCCATTACCACAATGGAATGAGATAATTTAATTATAGATATACCAAGTTACAAGAGTAACAATTAATGCGATTTTAAATGTTTTATCATATGCGTGCAAGACTTTAGAATTTGCTAATCAAAATGTTTTATTATTGAAGAAAGTAAAAATTCCTAACTTTCTCTACACAAGTAGGTACATTACATTCACTTAACAGCGTAATATACCATTTAAAGACTATCTTTGCATATTTATGTTGCTCATGCGATATAATAAAGCGTCATAAAGTAAGCTACATGGCTAAGAGGCAGCCACTCACTAACCCCTAGAGAACTATGTTGAGCCTTTCTAATCCTCTTACTACAAGAGACCTTCGCCCTGTCCGAGAAGGCATTGCTTTGTGAAGTAGAATAAAATAATCTCCATGCTTTATACAAGTGATGATCGTCTAACATTCTTTATATATTTCAAATTCAGTGATTTAAGAGTAAAATAAAATATTTTAGATGGCGTAGGCGTGAGTTAGCAAAATTTCATACCACGTGCTGTACGTAGAAGGAATAAAATTACTTCACTCTATTCCCCATGAGGGCGAAATATGTAACGTGTACTGAAAAATATAGCAAATCATCGCATTTTGTACTTAAGTTGTGAATTTCTTATAATACTTAAGATTTTTTTTTTAGTTAAAGCCATAAAATTTTGGCCATGGCGGAATGATGTAATATGAGAATTCTTAAACCGATCGGGAAGTTTAATGCTTTGCAGGCATCCCAAGTAGTACAAGTTTCAACATTGTACAGTATCTCGTCAATATTTCAGCCGTTTGAAATATCCTTCAGAGTAGCCTGCCACTCATAACTGCAGCCGCATACCTAAATTTCTAGAGCTCAACACAATCGATTCGCAGTATTTCATAAAAGTGTATTGAATTAGTTGCCAAAAATTATAAAATCGTATTTAGTACTTAAATATATTTAATTATTATATATATTGGCATATTATTGTATGTATTGGCATTTGCGATGTTATGGATACGATTTATCCGATGGATAATAAACCAATCATTATAATCAAGTGACAAGGAGAATGGGTTAACTTACTAAAACTTAGTGATTCAGTAATTGTATGTTTCCGAATTATAGAATATGTTAATTCATCATTGTTATAATTATACCGAGTTTAAAATAATTTTTACAATAATATTCTACTCTATTTGAGTATTTCCTAGTTTTTGAAGGTCAGGTCAGGTCAAGTAGCTTTGTTCACTCTCATCGGATTCCTCTTATTTTTTAGGTAAAAATTTCGATTTTAAAATCGATATATCTGTTAGCGTAGATAATCAGATAGACAACATAATTTCATGGGTGATGGGCTAATAGGTACATACATGGTTTTTCTCAGTTCTAAGTCATGTTAAAGTGTCTTATTCGATCCTGTCTAAAAAAAACATTAATATTGTATAAATACAATATTAGTGACTTACCTCCGCTTTGCTCGGGCACGTCTCTAAGCTTGAATGGATTAAGGAACACATAAAAGACAAACGACCAAATTTTTTTTGACACTAGAAACCTTCACAGGCGTATACAGAATAATGCACCAGAGTTTCATCACAATCGGATTAAAGGTTTAGGAACGCATAGAAGACAAACATACAAACATTCATTTTCATTTATGTAGATTATTATTATATAATATAAACATATAAAGCTAAAAATGAAATGAGAAGAGTTGGAAGTAACATTATATATTTATTATTTATTTTATGCACGTATTCTAAGATAATTAAACTTAGGCAGTATAAAATTATTAACAGCTTCATGCTACAAAAAAAAACTTTCATAAAAATACCCATATAAAACCGAGGCTTTATGCGTAGAGTATGAAATGAATACAATTTTTATGGAGCATCTTTGTCAATTATTTTTTGAGGTTTCTTTTCTACGACAAGACTAAAGTTATACGAATTCTATGGTATTATCAGTGAAAGAAATTGCTTTTAAGAAAATTGATAGTGACATATATGTTATATATTTATACATAGATTTATGTACACGAGTATGAAACATGGTACAAAACTAGTAATATACTATAGTAGTAGCTTAAACTAGCTACTTCCTACGTCTTCTCCGCATGTATATTGATTTCTATTCAGGCACATACACAGTAATTTAGATGTGCGTAAAACGGAGAAAACTCAAGTAGAATCTTTAGGTCTAATTGATCTTTTTTTTTAACGTTGGGAAATGCATTTACGCACGAGGTGTAGGACTCACCGGCAAAGCCAGTACTACCCACTAAAACCCAACAAAACCTTCCCCCGTCTTAATGGGGCGTCGCAGGATCGCTTACGCATTCAACTACGACGCCCCGACGGCAGGTCTGCCGAAGCAGACCACCACAACCATGGGGTTGCTCCACAGTCCACTCTGCTATCAGAGAAGTACCAGGAGCAACCCGCATGGTACACCGCCCCCCGAAGAGGGCCACCTCCCACCGCCCACCAAAGTGGGCCACCTCCCTGTGCGTTTCTTGGCTTCGCGTCCAGTTGGGTTGCCGGGTACTACTGAGCCCCCCACCATGACAAGGTGAACGCACGTTGGGGGGAGGGGGGTGTTGGTACTTCATTTTAATATTACTTAGAAAACCCTTATAATAATGCCTTACATATTAAATATGTATATTTTTTTGTCAAAATATTTAAAGCTTAATTTAAAACGATTACCGATATGCGCTTCTATAGAATTAATCTTATGTTCAAAGGAGAAAAGGCATCAAGTTTCTTAACGGTGCGCTGTTATTAAGGATAGCAGTTAGTAATTACCTGTTTGCCTGTTTGTTGCTGACAGATCCAATTACACGGGAGTCGAACTGCTTCGTTAGATGTCATACTCTGTGTCTTTATTTATTGCCGGGGGAAGAAATTAATGTTGTTATATTAAAATAACTTGTAAATAGCCATTTACGTTTGTGTATAAAGCATTTTTAAGAGTTTATTATTTTTACATAGTACTATACTTTTACAATGCAGTTTTTGTATTTTTTCTCAGAAATGAGATATTTTCTCGCGGTAAAAAGTATCCTATATGTTGACCCGGATAACCAGCTATCATCATACCAAATTTCATCAAAATCTGTCCAGTGGTTTTCTCGTGATGTGGTGACAGATAGACAGACAGACAAAAATTCTAAAAACTATAGATTCTGACTCTGTATCGATAATAATGTCTATTTCAATTAGATTTTCCAAAAAATATTTAATGTACAGATTCGACTTAGTTACAATTTTATTATATGTATAGATAATACGCCCTGTTTTTCAATTTTGAGTCATACGGATTATGTGTAGAGTTAACTCAAACTAAAACGCTAAATTCAATATTAAAATAAGTTAACATTTGTTATATTGCTTCTACATAATTGTATTTCAATCATAATTTAATAATTTGTCCAATGTTTATAATTATGAAGGAATAAAAATAGTAATTATTCAAACATATAAGCTTGTAATTAAGCCTTTGAGTGTTGTGAGCAAAAATGGACGAGGCTATTCCATTATTCAGTGCATCATAATTATTTACATTGACCGTATAAGTAGAGGTACTAACAATGAATATTTATTAGTATCTGGACGTTGAAATAATATCACCATAATATTAACATGTTTTATCGATGTACATAGCTTAATAATCTTCGGCCACTAGTTAGGGATGAAGCTCTTTTAATAAGAGACAAAAACTGATCGGTTTAATCAAGGGGTAGGGCGTCAATCAGGGTACCTCGTTATCGAAATGAGCAGTGATTTTCTTTGACCTGCTGACCGAACTCGATTATCAAAAGCCATCTCCGATTACTAAGATTGATTAGCAACTTCGCTTTTATACGAATTCGTTTGCATTTTATAGCACTGGAGTTGGATTCAAGATCTTAATAATTGGTTATTTCTAATAATTGCATGAAAGCCTTTATATGCTCGTATTTCATAAAAATATATTTTTATTTCGTTGATCAATTACTAGTATAGATTTTATATAAATCTATTGTAAAATAGTATATACCTTTGGTTGTAATATTGGACTCTAAATCGATATTACTGTCACAGGCAAAATAGAATACGTTGCAATATTACAATGCAACTAGCGGGCTCATTATCCCAAGTGAACCGGAGACCCAGGCTATAATGATAGTAATAATTTGACCGTAATCGGCCACATGCCGTTTAGTAGTCGCCTTGGGATCCAAGTCCGATTTTAAGCTTGCTCTATTTTGCGCATCAGTGGACAACTACCTAAATCAAGAGGATAATTGTCGTGGCTACGTCGTTAGACTTATCGATGGAATGAGCAATAAAAGGTCCTCGGAACATTGTAGTTCACCCGGAAGGTATCCATCGCTGATACGTCGCATTTACTTTAATGAATGATGATAATCTAATTAAACCGTTTACGAAAACAATTTTGTCGATTTGCACCCAATAGGGCATAGAACGATAATTAAAATAATTTGCCAAGACAAGTATGCAAATATACTGCTGATGCAAATGATTTACTGGTCCGTTAATGGGTTAACTTTATCAACTTAGGGTTGACTCGCTCTGGGGTCGTTTGTATCTCGACTCTATCATGTTGTCAGTGTTTCACTAAATTATTGTGTAAATAATAACTTGCTCAAATATTTGTAAATAATTCCATATGTCATGTTTACAAGTCTCAGGAATATGCAGAGACAACTGTTCTCACGTGTAAAATACGAGTTTGAGTGTTTGAGTTTAAGCTTATGAAATTTAGTTAAGAATATCTTTATTATTTTAAATGATTACCCAAAATTAATAATAATGATATGCAACCTTTTACTTAAGTTTTATCAACTGATTTCAAAAAGGAGAAGGTTCTCAATTCGACTGTTTTATTTTATGTTTGTTACCTCAGAACTCCGTCATTTATTAACCGATTTGGACAATTTTTGTGTTGTTTGAAAGTGTATACTTCCAGATTGGTCCCATTTAAATTTCAAAAAAAAATACCACCCCTAAGGGTGGAAAAATAGCTAATGATGAATTTAACCTACTTCTAATTGTCATATTGACTTGAAACTTTGCAAGTGTTTCTGTTTCCGTTGATAGTACAGTGGTTCCGTATTGTTGACCTGATTTGATGGTAAGGCCAGAAGGTGGATAGGTGGAACTCTTCAACGGCTAATAGTAGATACTTTGAGTTTGGGCTTGTTTTGTTTGATTTGACAAGTCTAATACGTTAGAATTCTTACTTTGCTACTACTGTCTACACTAAAACGGGAAAAATAAAAACTTTTTAACAAAAAAATAAAAACCAACTTCAAACAAAAGCACTAAAAAGTAAAAAATAACTGATTGGTAGTTTTCATTTACTATACATACCTAATCAATTATATTCGAAGTCGGTGTGCTTTGGCTAAGTAATTAAAGCCGACCTATTAAATACATACCTATTCAAATATTTTCGAAATCGGTGCCAGCCCATACAAAGCAAAGCACACCGACTTCGAAAATATTTGATTAGGTATGTATAGTAAATGAAAACTACCAATCAGTTATTTTTTACTTTTTAGTGCTTTTGTTTGAAGTCGGTTTTTATTTTTTTGTTAAAAAGTTTTTTTTGTACAGTAAACAACGCAATCGGGAGAGAGCTAGAAAAGATTTCTTATATAAAACCCATTGACCCGGGGCGGGTGTAACTCACGGGCGAGCGCGGGACACGCGAACAATAATGGCGGCCATAATTTGCTTGTAATGGGCCCTACACTATCGCACTGTCAGACCCACCAAAAATAAGCTTCGTTATCCTAAATCTTTTTCGCGCGACGCTTGAGATGTATCTCTTTAGCACTCTTTTACTCGTAGAGGTTGACTTATTTGGTCTTAATGTATATAAATGACATTTAACTATTATATATATATATATATATATATATATATATATATATATATATATATATAAAATTAAAATGCATGTATTTTATAGGGTAATTTGGGTTATTTATTTACTGTTCATCAAAAATATAGACCGCTAGAAACTTAAGAAAACTAATTAAAAAATACCGCTACACAAAAGGCTAGATTAAGACATTAATTTAACTCTGTAAGTGGTTATATAACACGGTATATGTACACAATACACCCCGCAATTTTGCACATTTGAAATATGCAGGAAAGCTCGTGCTCCATATATCCTACACAAGGAGACTTTCCAAGCTATCAGTCGAAGCCATGGCGCTGTCATCGTCTGTCGGGCTCGATACTGACGTAGTCATGGTACCAAATTATAGTACTGCCACCGGAAATATTTATGTATTTGCACTGACATTTATTATTTAATAAAGTTTATAGCCATATTCGGGCTTATTTGGGGTCTGCAAGACCAGGGTGTAATATAACACATTATTCTCATTTTAAATAAAAGCTATCTTTTCGGATTTTTTCGCGAATTTATTTTGATTTTTGGTTCCCGACGCTTCGAATGCACAACATGGTCACAGACAATCATGGTCAAACAGAGACAGGAGTCTCTGAACCAAAAACCACAATAAATTAGTCAATATTCGCTAAAGTAAGTAGTAAATCTAAGAAAGTATTGCATTATTCTTATGTTTATATTGAAGTTTAAATAATCTAATTTCATATTTAGAACTGCAACTGTCACTGTCAGATATGCTAGAGTTTAGTTTTTTGTTTTTAGTTTGCTTAGAGTTTTTTCTGTTCAAAGTCAAAACTGCCTTATGGGGCACTTTATTCGTAATTAATGTAGAAAAATATGTGCAGGAAAAGCCACTGTAGTGAAGTTGCTATATAATTACTACAAAACTCTAGCAACTATAAAACGTAGTTGTAGAATGATCATAATACAAAGAGGTACCACAAAATCAGGTTTAAATAGACCATTGTTGAACGAAAAAAAAATTACATCTTATCTAAAATACAGTAGTCTTTATGTAAGATACTAAGTGACTTTCTATAGTATAGGTATACTTTTGTAAGGTATCTCATGAGAACTGTTTCTCTTCCTGAGATAAAAAATAGCGTAGATCGCATTTCCGAACCAGATATCTAAGTGTCTTTTACCAACATATTGATTCAGTACGTCTTGCTGAAAGAACAATTAGAACACATGTAAACTTCAAATAAAATATTTGTTATTATAACATTAGTGGAATGATGTATAAATATACTAAAACAGAATTACTAACATTTCGATTATTTAGTTATTTACTTATTTAGTTATTATGTAGTAATACTTATTTTCTTAATTTTGATATACTTTATAATAACTTAATTGTTATAATAATTATTTCGATACTTTTTTCCTATTTCGTAATTTTAATATACATATATTATATGTATAGATATGCAATCTGCTAATGTATTAAGAGCCTTATACGCCTAATAATTTTTACCTACTTTAGGTTTCCTACAGGAAGCAAATTACTTTAAAATATAGAAATTACTAGCGGACTCACCCTCGCTTCGTTTCGAGTTCCTCTCTAGAAAAAAACAAATCTAACCCACGGGACCCGTACATTTTTCCCGGGATAAAAAGTAACCTATGTGCTATAATCCATCTCTATCCCAAATTTCAGCCAGATCAGATCAGCCATTTTGGCGTGAAAGAGTAACCAAAATCTATCCATCCATCCTTACAAACTTCCACATTTTAAATATTAGTGTGGAAGCAATTCAAGAACTTGAGCTTTAAATTTGAATATATTTTATCTTAAGTAATACATTTATGCATACCACCTGTGTACAGGTGGTTATGTAGGACTCACCAGCTAGAAAAGCCAGTAATACCCACTTAAGCCCAACAGAACCTCCCCCTTCTTAATGGGGCGTCGCAGGATCGCTTAGGTACCTACTCAACCACGACATCCCGGCTGCAGGTCTCCCGAAGCAGACCACACAACCTTAAGTTGCTTTTAAGTATCTGATAAGGCTTAGGTATCTAATATAAATAATACATGTATCACAAGCAAATAATACCTACAAAGAAGGGTAGGAGATTGAAGTTTCTGTAGCGACAAATGAGTATTATTGTTGGCGTTCAATGCATCGTGTGTCATACATAACTACTGCTAATGATAGAACTGTAACTGAAATGCGTGGGCGGATTCATAGCGGTTTCATATTTTAATTCAATTCATAGATGGTTCTAGATACCAAATACTTAAATAGTAGATACATCATTATATACTTACATCTAACTTTCAAAAAATATGTACTAATATATTTTTTATTGATTTAATATAGCTAATCCCTAATGAATTTAAATTTTGACTTTATGGAGTGGAAGAGGGGAATGGCAACCTCTTTTTCCAATATAGGAAGTGGACGGACAAAATATGGACATATAGTAAATGGACGATCTTCTAACGGCTTCGCTTTTTTCTTTAGAGTTACGAAACCCAAGGAAAACCTAGTTGATAGTGTTACAAATTTGTAGAATTTAACTCTTGTTCAAAAGTATATTTTCTTAAATATTTTCTTCATTTGGAAAAAAATGTACCAATCTATACATATAACAGAATTGTAGAGGTCGAATGTCTGTACATAGAAAAAAATGCTAAAAACCGAGTCAGGGGGATGTAAGAAGAAAAATAAAACAAAACCAAAAAAAAATTCAGTTTTTTGTTTCTATGTCTGTTTGTCTGTTTGTACGGGATAATCTCCAAGACCATTGGACTGATTTGAATGAAATTTTGCATGGTGATACCTTATATCCTCGGTCATCATCTTAGACACATTTCATCTCGAAATTTAAAGAGTTCCCGTGGGATAGTTAAAAAACGATATAACGTCTACAGCTTAGTACACAAAAACTATTGATTGGATTTTAATGAAACTTTACTTTTATATAGTTCATACAGTTCATTCAGAATAACAAATACGCTACTTTTTATCCCGGAAAAATGTACGGTTCCCGTGGGATATGTTTGTCTTTGTTTGTCTAAGTAAACAATAATAATCGTGTAAGTGATGAAAAAACTGAGGCTTACTTTTTATTAGCTTTTTGGTTTCTTTAATTATTTCATAATTTTTGAAAGACGACAATTTGAGTTAGATGAACTATCACGTACTCATTTTGTGGTTTATTAATTTTACATGTAACAACGATATACTAGTAGTTGTAACTTGAAACTATCCAATTAATTTTGAGCATAATTTATATTGACGCCGTAGTGGGAAAGTGGTGGCGTGTCTGGATGATGCTATGGTCTGGCGTACACGAAAGTGTTTATATTGTTCATAGCTTATATGCATATATTGATATCGCTATCCTCGTATGGGGGCTTCAGCATTACCCGTATGGCCTATGGGTAAACTAGTTAGCCTATATTCGAAGGAAGAGGGACGTTGAAGTCATAAGAATTAAATGAAATAAAAATAAAGAATAAAAATTTGTTTTATGGATCTATACTTAAAAAAAGTAAATAATGTTTAAATATGTGCAAGTCGGACTCAATAGAGTAGGAGCTACATAATCGCTTTACTACGGGCTAACGACTTGGACCCTCGCTTCACTCGTGTGTGTGTCTGTCTTCGATCATGTATTATTGATCGAAGGTCTCTGTAATCTCTTATAGGTAAGTTTTTAATAGATATAAATAGTTATTGCGAGTGTACCTTTGGAGAAAGACTTATGCTATTCCAGATTTCTGTAGGCTTCTTGTAACACCTCCTATTTTCTATTACATTGCTTTGATGTATCTCAAGGTGTATCCAGCGTTAGCCATATAAATTTTTAAGGACGACTTGATAGAACCAGTTACTGTGTATTCCCGTGGGAATGACAGATTTTTCTGTAGTAAAAAGTATCCTAAATACTGACCCGAGTAATATACTATCACTACACAAAATTTAGTTAAAATATCTAAATACCGATCTGTCCTCTTTGCGTGAAACACACACAGACACACAAACATACAGACAAAAAATTTAAGAACTATTGCTTTGGGATCTATATTCTGTACATAATACGTTAAAGTCATTGTTTTTACAAAAAAAAATCATGTAGGTACAGATTTCGCAATGTTAGCTACTATTTTATTATATGTGGGTATAAATATGCGAGTAATATGTATATTACAGAGTAAATGAGAAGTAAGAAAAGTATTCTACTGATAGAACAGAGTATATTTGAAATTACAGAAAATTATATTATTTCTTTATTTTTGTATAGAAAAATAATACTGACATATACCCATTCATTTCAATAATTGACGTCATTTAAGATAATTAGAAAAAAATCTATAGAATTATGAATTATGTTTGTAGACAAGAGAAATTGTAATGCTATTGGAATCTGCAACAACAACATATTGCCAATTTAGTAGCGGACCGCTAATATATTTAAGCTGTTCTACAACAACAATAGACTATTGCGCTGCTTTATGAGCCGTGTGAGCCGCACTGAAAACGGACTGGATCTTATAACTGCATTTTGTAACAACTGTACAATAAATACTTTATTTTGACACATATATTCTATTCAAGAGCTAAAGATACTAAAATTCTATTCGATTTAAATTTTATACATGTTAAGCTAACGTGAATGAAGAGTCAAGTAACTATGTGTAATTGACACTTCAGACATAGAATCAAAAATTTTGCGCTCTAATTTATTGTTACTGTTTTTGTGATTTTTTAACAAGCATGTAACTTTTTAACTTTTTATCAAAAAGAATGAAATCAATGAAAATTTTCTACGTGGTATTTTACACTCTACCATTGTAAATTGAAATGTTTATTTTTGTGTAATCTAGCTCTACCATTAAAAAAAAAAAAAAACTGCTGGCAATATACCGGTCCTCGTTAGGGGTTAACAACAATATTATTATTCCTAGGTACTTTCTGAATAAAAATCATATAAAAAAATCAGCATTTTTAGAAAAAATACGATTCTAGAGCTTAATAGATCGGTATATGATAAGCTGCTCCCTTGCAAGAGGGCGCTACTGTCTATTTAAGCCTTAAAATTATGAAATATCCTGACAAATATTATGAAATTTAAATAAAATATGAAACATAAGTGCTTATAATAATTCGAAATATATTATATAGAGTTTAGCAGTTTATGAATCATTGTAACATTTATTAGGGTACAATATTTCATAATAATATACAACTTTCTATGCGACATTCAACGTCGTAGTGTATCTAAAAGCTGCTAGATGGCGCCACATGACTTTTACGATAATGATATAGTTCAGTGAGTTTTTCACAGAGGGCGTTAATTTTGAAGTTAAAACTTTAATTCAAACATATTTTGTAATTTTTGCATTTCGTAAAATAACATTAAATTTAGTGTTTCTAATTTAAAAAAAAAACTTGCTATATTCAGTTTAAAAAGTAAAATACTATTTTATATTTATTCCTCCAGGAACACTTCACTCTCTTCATTCTTTAGGTACCCATTGAATTGAATATTGTTTGTTTGAGTCAGAATAATTTATTATTTAAATATTTTTGACCTACATACAGATTATTGATCGAAGAATATATGATGAAAGTTGTTTTGAGACAAGATGACCCGTCGCTAAATAGGTTTCTGACAGTGACTGTCAATATTGGCTTGTTGGGAAACTTTTCAAAATTGGAATTCCAAAGTTCAGAGAGACGTGCCGGCTCGCAGCAGGGTGCACGCTCCATGTCTCAAAGGAAATTCGGAAACAGCCATGTATTTTCGATGGAATTGAATTAACTTTTCTACCGTAGATTATTGCATTTACAAACCGTGAAATTACAAAATATAGAAAACAGAACCAGCTAGAAACCACGACTAAGGTTAAATTTTGTGGAACATTAGTAGGTAAATATTCGAGAAAATTTACCCTTGTATGTAAAGAAAGTCTACTTTGTTTTTATTTTAGTTTTTTTTCTTATATAATAGGTTTTTATTGTTAAAATAGCGTTGAAGTTTTTAAATATTGCAAATGACCATATGAACTTATTATGGAAATAGCTATGATTTTATAAGATGATATGACAAGTATATCAATTTTGTATATAAGTTTAAATTACTTTAGATGCCTTGTTACATTTCACTTCCAATAATATTGAAGAATGCTATTTGTGTATAACAGAAAGAAATCGATATATAGTTTCGGTTATTAATATATATATATATATATATATATATATATATATATATATATATATATATATGGTAAGTGATATTACGATTATTCGCATACATACTTACGAATTTCAAATCGTCACAGCACTATGAATGAAAATTTTAATTTCAATTGTAATTGGAATTGAGTGTATATGAAATTGAATTTATAGTTCTTTCGCATTACAATACTTGCTATTACATTTAAACACCGTTGTCTACGTAAATCAACGTGAAACATCTAAAACTTGTAGTACCATACTTAGTAGGTATAGTAGTGTGTGTTTACTCGCATTATATAAACAAAGTTAAATATTTTTTTTTTAAATTATCATGATAAAATCTTAAAAAGAAACGGGCAATAAAAATGAAAATATTTATGTAAAATTGTTGATGTTAATTAGGTGGCAACGGATCTTAAAACACTGCCTTTTTAATTACAAGTTTTACGAAACCATGTAATAACTTAAGATGGTTAGTTAGCAAAGCTTCCGGGCAGTAGGGAGCGTGAGTTACTTTAGTGGTCCACGGGAACGAGTCTAAAGTTGCATTGTAGAGGATTAAACTCAACCCAATTAACTGGCGTGGAGTCTGCCTGCCTGGACTCGATATCAGATTAGAGTCTGGATTATATTAGTGGACGTCATATCCGCTTCCGTTATACCTTCTCGTCTATCCAATTATACCACCCTACGTTCAATGGTCGCTCAGATTAGATCTGTCAACGTATGTCGCTGAAATGGAAAATCACTAAATATTTACATTTGCTTATTAAACTAGAAAGTCTTTTTTAAGATTTTCTAGTTTAAATAGACTTTGCGACTAAGTATTATTATAATCAATCAGATAATTTCATTTTATGAAAGAATTGAGAAAGCCAAAACCTTTACTTTCTTCCTCTTCTCTCCATCAACTTTACGGGTCATCTTTCAGGTTAGGTTATATATATTAAGATTCTTGTATGTTTACTTTTTAGCTAACTAGCAGTACCTTCGGCTTCGACTACGTTCAAACTTTCTAAAGGTATACTTGTATGTAAACATCAGTTTTATAATCATGTATGGAAGTCTGCCCGATTTGTTGACGTTAATGATTACTGCTCCTCTTCCTTGGGTTGTAGAATAATGATATAAAGCCTTTAGCCATCCTCAATAAATAGGCTATCTAATTCAAAAAGAATTTTTCAAATTGAATTAGTAGTTCCTGAGATTAGCGCGTTCAAACAAGCAAACAAACAATCTGCCTCTTTATAATATTAAAATAAATAATATAATAATAAGTATAGATTACCATATTCCATGAAAATATTTATTATTGAACCCAGGACTTTGTTTTTATAATCTTACATAATATAATAACAATAGTAGCAATCTACTAGCATGCACTGAATTTCGCATTTCAACGCTTAATTCCATGATGGATTTACAACATTGCCCGGATGATCGAACTGCCTAAATCATATGTGCCACTTCAGATCGTAAATCATAATAAGTATGAATGTGTGTCGATATTAGAGACATATTTATGATGATTCGATGAATCTCTGTATGAAGGCGTAAGATACGTTCAAGGATAAAATCTTTGACAACTTACTTGATAAAATTATCACATTTTTAGAAGTAAATGTCGTATAAGATTATAAGTACCTATAAAAATAATTATAAAGTAATTCGTTATAATAATAGGTATACTTTTGCAGTTGCTTATAAAAAATCCAGATCTTTTGTTAGCATCCCAAAATAGAAGAATTAACTGAAATTATTGATTGAAAGTGGCCTACTTTACATATTTTTATAGAACCTAGACGTAGAAACAAATATTCTTTCTAAAATTATACTTCTTTGACGTCGGAGTAAACAGCCAATAAAACAAACAAATATTGCCTTAATTAGAATTTCCTAAGTGTACCTGTTACGAGTATATCACAAGAATAACAACGTAATTGAAATCGATTAGTCATCAATAGCAGCTATTTACAAATCCGTGTAGATTCGTGTAGCTATGTTAATACGAATTATGTTATTGGATATCTAATTACGGCCGCGTCGTAAATTAATTAACTCCTAATTCTCTATTGGTTGATGTCTGTCTCAGCCAGGGTTGCCAACTTTAACGTAATTTTTTACAATCCATACTTTATTTCACCTTTGATCATAAGTGTAACGGTTTCATAAGAATTTAAATATTGTTACCAATTAATTATTACATGTTTAGTTATATTTTGTGTAGCGAAAATAATATAACAATGACTCGTCAGTCATTCATCAAAGTGTTGAGTCTTCTTCAGTCGCTTAGAAGATAAATACTATTTCTATACACAGTCACAGTTTCGTATTTAACAGACAGATTAACCAATATAATTGATACAAAATATTTATCTTGTGCTGAACTTAATTAGTGACACACTCCACCAATAATAACACAGTAAAGAAATCAAGAGCAAGAATTTATGTAAAATACATAAGATATATAATCTATTTTCATATTTTGTTTTATTTGACTAAAATTAAGGCAATTTCTGTTCAATGTTTATTTAACAACCCTATGAGTCAATATAGCACAATACGTGGTTAAGGTAGTCCGTATACAGAGCATTCAGTCATTTTATGAATGCAGTCAGCCATGTTATGCAACTGAATTCGATGGAGTTTGCTGTTTGCAATTTTGCTTTGAATTATGCTAGACAATATACTTTAATGATATATGTATGTTCGTCTTTGCACTTTAAGACTTAGTACGTTACTTAGATATATTTTTAGTAACCACTATAACGAATTACAAAAGTGGTATACAGTTTAGTACTAACAGTTTTAACTACGACTGTTATTCAATGAAGCATTACATTTTAAGGAAACTAAAGGTAATATTATTACTTGTACAGCACCTTTACATAAGCGTTGTCTAATGTGTGTCTGTGTACCTTCAGGCTCCTTTTAACGGGTTGAATAAAAATGGTCATGACTTCTTTATTTGTCAAATTAATTTAATTTATTTAATTCTATGATTCACTTAGATCGTAAAGATCTAATGAAATACTGTAAAACGACTATTTATAATCAGATAAAAAAATCTCATTTGAAATGCTCTCGTTTTGTGCTGTTTAAATCACAGAGAAAGAAAACTAGTTGAATTTAGCGAACGTGGTCCGATGTGCCTCGACATTCATTGGACGTGAGGAGAGTTCGTTCTACGGACAAGCAAGTTTATTTGTAACATTTCTTAAGTAAATTACTTTAACCTTTAAATAATGATCAAATAATATAAAATAGAATTTAAGATTCTACGAAATCAGACGAGTTTTTGCTAGCAATTAGCGTCTATCGATTAGAGGCATTTTTTTAATGATCAAATTTTATAATATGTCCAAAACAACAAAGAAAATTATTTGTTTAGAATAGATGAGGATTTATTATTATTTACGTTTTATTACTTGTAAACCCGTTATTTAGGTAAATATAGCGTAAACAAGGTGTATTTTTAATATTACTGAAAAAATAAAAATCGGACAATGCGAATTTGGCTCGCGCACCAAGAGTTCGGTAGCTTGAAATATTTTATTGTTTAGTAATAATTTCTTATGTCAAAAGTCATAAAAAATAATTACCCGTCTACAATATGCATTTTTTGACAGCATACATAAGTTTGTATTTCATAGTATATAAAAACAAAGATAAGCATAAGTCAAAAAGTGGAAAATATCCCATATTTAAAAAAAATACTTAACTGCTCTTCTTCAATATAATTTTCGTTGTAAGTATTTTGGAAGCTTTATTATCGCAAATTTTTTGACCCATATTTCAAAAGCTAGAAGGGGAGGGATACAATGTTTACGACTTTAGAAGTATATAACTCTGCAACTATTGGCTTGAACAAAAAAGCCGTTGAGAAAAATCCATCTGAATTTTAAAGACCTGTCCAGACATTCCCACACACTAAATATGTAAACTTAAAAAGAATGTTAATTACCCCTATTTATTATTTTTTGTAATTTGACTACAGAATTGTATAGTGGTTAACATTTACACACATAACTACTAAATTTCAGTAATGTACTCCAATAGTCTTTGAGTATAATTGCTGTGACATATGGACAGACAACCAAGTTTATAGACTACCAGTTTATAAATTCATTTAGTATTATTTGACACTACCGCACCAACATAATTAAAACTGACACTTACGTATTATACTTATTTTATATTTTTATTAGTGTATCTATGGAAAAGAGTTTTAAGATTAAAAATAGCCGTTAATATTTAAAATAACCTCTGAATTTTTAATTTTTGTTTTTGTGGCGAACGGAGCGCCTGCTACGATTTTTGATAACAGCGTAATGAGCGTATATATTATTATCTTAGTAGTAAAGAGGTCTAACTGCGATGCTGCCAACAACAACACTTATACATAAAAATTTAAATATGGGTATAAACTTTCAAAAGATTTGCACGTACTTAATATGGGAGTAGCTAATTTAAAACCTCCTTCTTTCTCTTTGCCTTTTCCCACTTTAGGTGGGGTCGGCTCTCCTAATTATTTTGCGCCAGGCAGTTCTGTCCTGGATTGTCCCTAAGTCTATGTTAGCCTGTTTTATGGTTCGGGTCATGTTAGTCCACCAGGTGCCAGGGGGGCGCCCCCTTCCTCGTTTTATTTCGGGTAAATCCAACGCCCTGCGAACCACATAGTCGTTGTCTCTCCGCATAACGTGTCCGTGCCATCTTAGTCGACTTTCTGTTAATTTTTCATTTATCGGGGCTACTTTAAAGCTGCCTCTTACATATTCATTTCTGATTTTATCTAGCCTAGTTACACCTCCTGACCATCTCAGCATTTTCATTTCATTTACGTGTAGTTTTTGTTCATGACTTTGTTTAACGGCCCAGCATTCAGCTCCATATAATAAGGCAGGTCGGATTGCTGTTTTATATACTTTTCCCTTAGTTCGGATGGGCATTCGTGGGTCACATAGAATACCTGTTAAGCTGGAGTAGCTAATTTAAAACCATAGCCAGATAATACTTTCTTATAATACTTTCTTAGATTTTTAGCTTGGCTACATCTTAACACGTTCGCTGCATTACGAGATCTATCAGATCTCTTGCAGGACTTTTGTACTGTGCGTTGACTATAATCGTGTTGTTTCACTCCTTGCGGGAGGCTCTAACGTGTAAAGTTCTTTAAGTATGAGTAAGACAAATATACATATTTGCTTCCTACTTAAAGGTGAATTCGAGGACCTAAAAAAAATAAATAGAGATGGATTAGGTCCCTAACGCACAGTAGTATAATTATTTTTATTCCTTGCGTTAGGAGACATGTCGATACTCGTGGAATCGTACGCCTCGTAGACGCAAGAAAGGGAGGTTGAGGGGCGCGGGCGCTGTGTGAATCGATTTAGTGTTGTCCTAGTGTCGACGTGGGAGGTTGCGCGCACGTTTCGAAAAAGTGTAAAAAAAATTTTATTTAATATATTTTATTTAATTATTTAATAAAATTGTTTTATTTTGGTGAGATTTCTAAGAATGAAAAATCAACGCTGGATTATAGTGCTGCATCGTCCAGTATAATTACAATTTTGGAAAATATAATGCTTTTTATTACAGAATTCCCCGAAGGAAGATGTACAGATCATGTTTTCCAACGTGGCGACAAAAAAGACGTTGTGTGGGTTGTTATGAAAAATTACGACGCACATTAAACAGCACTGACGCTTCTAAAAAAAGCTGAAAAAATACCATTTGCGCGCAATGCAAATAATCAATGTGCTTACTATGTTTTAATGAAAAACACTTTGCATAGTTTATAAATAAACTTCTTTAATAAAACTTTTTCAATCGACAACTGAGATATTATTTTATTCCCATCACTACTTACTACACATATTGAACTATCTTCGGTTGCGGTACGAGATACAATCGATATCTAATTTTTTTTTGGTATTTGTAGCTTATTCTAATGTCATAACTGCGTGCGAACCTAGCAAAATGTAGAGCAATAGGCTCTCTTGACCCACAAAAACTTTAAAATATATGTCATTAGTTTTTTGGAAGATATAAATTATTTTCAAAACTGTATTTTTAGGAGACTGATTAGGTCTCTAACGCACCAAAGGGTAGGCTAGTTTCGAGATCTTTTAGGTCTCCAAAGCACCAGCTGAAAGTTCTTTCAAAATGATGACGCAGTGAACGTGTTAAAGCGTGCTTCAATCAAAATTTACTTCAAGCCGCCAAACAAAATTAGTCAGTTCTTATCACCTGTCAAGTGCAACATCCCTGTCCGAGATGCAGGGGTATATAAACTTGATTGTGATTGTGGGCTCTCCTACATCGGTTAAACAAAGAGATCCACATTAGAACTCGGGTCAAAGAACACATAGCTGAAGCACCGTCGCGATACAACATCTGCAGCCTGTAAACATATCCAGGATCGCCAAATCCACTATATTCGCTTTGAAAGTCCACAAATACTCGTCAAAGAGAGCCGTTATCGCCCCAGGATGATTCGCGAAGCTATTTAAATTAAAAAAATATCCAAACTGCAATAGGGAAGATATCTGGGTACTACCATCAATCATCTTGGGATCCTGTGCTAAACATAATAAAATCTAACAACAAAAACAAATATAACAGACCAGTATATGTAGTTAGTTCATACTGTGTGAATCGCAATAATAACAGTAATTCTGATAAATATATTTTTTGTGTATAGGTATAGGTAGCAATAGTGTTGCTTAATATTTTAACTTTTAAATAATAGCAATCTAAATTAATATTTTAACTTCTTTTAAATTACATATAAAACCATAATATGGCTTACATAAATAATTAATGTTTTTTAATATTCTTTATGGTTACACATAATATAATAATAGCAACACTAAATAATATTAGTAAATTATTAAGTTTTTTAAAAATTGTAATATTTATAATAATAACAGCTAAAATTAAATAAATAATATTGCTATATTTAATTATAATACTTATTTTTTTTTAATATTTAGAAATAAAAATCAACAAATATTGTAAGGCACTTTATTTCCATTTTTGAATTTTTGAAATTATTGTTGTAAAATAGTTAGTAGGCACTGTCTGTAACAAGTATGTGTTTGAGACGTCTATAACCTTAGTCGCTCCCGTGACCATGATTGCTGTAAAGCATTCGAAATGTCGGGAACCAAAAATCCAAATAAATCCGCGAAATCATCCGAAAAGATAGTTTTATTTAAAATATCATAGCCAGTCTTTAGTTTTATCATTTTTTCTTCAAAAATAAAAGTTAAGTACACAAGTGTTTTTGAACTGCTTCATACTTTTCAAATATCTACATAGAACATAAACACTAAAAGATACTCAACTTTTTCGCTCTAAAAATATTTCTTTATCTAGACATAGTTAAGGTCAACCTATGAGTTAGATGCAGTTTTAATACGGCACAGCGTTGCGCGGCGGCCTCGTAGAGTTCATATTTCTCATGCCTGTCTGCTCCCCATTGGCCTCACGCTTATTTTATACGTGACGGGGAATCGCAATACTGATGTCATTATAATGTATTTTATTTGACATACGAGCGCTGTTCTTAAATGCACCTATTGTATTATTCATATCAAGTTTCATAGCATCATTTGTAGAGCAAATTATTTTGCTATTTCGAAATATATGTTCAGAGCTTCTAGTCTAAGATTTATGATCTTCAAACTTTAATATCATTTATGAATAAGGTTTGATGTTTTTTTTTTGAGAAAACTGAATCATATAGTAGTCACCACTTACTTGTACACTTGTACACCATACTCGACACCCAAGTGTTTATTAGTTTTTTGTAGTACAGTATGTAATTGATGTACCGGCATATAAAGTAGCCTTTATTAATTAGGTGGGTAATTCGTTTTTAAATCATTTTTTGATTGTGTTTTAATGATAACTTACAGTTTGAGTCAGGAGTTATATATATTTAATGTTATTTTTAAACCATAAAAGTTAAAATAAACATATTTCATAGTTAAACTAAAGCAGTATTTTACATTCGTGCATAAATTAATCAATATTCCATGAAATAATACTTGAAACCTTCAAAGGTATTTACACAGTGACAAAAAACCAATTTCATTACACGTATTCACGTTGGAACTTTAATAAAACGTCTTGAATGCGTATAATGAGAGCAAATATTGAGTAAAAATGGAATAGATTGGTTTGAAGGAAGCGAATTTATTAACGCTGCGACACAGCCGAGTAAACAGGTATCTACTTTATATTAAACTAGCGGTCCATCAGAGGCTCTGTTAGCTTGCGCCGACTGATATCGCCTTAGAACATTTAGAATTATCGTATTTATATCTTTTATTTTATTTTCAGACACGTTTTTTATGGACTTTGATACGATTAATGGGTAATTTTAATATGAATATAAAATAAAATATGAATAAAATTACTTTTCACATTCCGTTAATGCATTTTGATTTAATTAGATTCTTCTTCCTCAGCTTAATTTTTGGCAAATCCATTTAAACTAATTCAAGCTTATACCTATACACAGTTACAATAGACGGTGCATATCAGATTTTTTCTTTTACACGTTATGTATGATATATATATATATATATATATATATATATATATATATATATATATATAGTGACTTATTGGAGTTATTAAAATAAAAATCAATACACAGTCTACTAATTTCGCAGATCTATGGACCGTCGGTGAATCTCTAATGAAACCACCGCTGTTTATTCTGTTGATACGAAATGAGAAATGAGTGCAGCAAATTTCTAACAATCGTTGCACACGCAGAATACCATTTTCAAGCAAAAAGTAACAAACTATTATTTATTCCGACTCAATTTGCATTGCATTTGGTGAAGAAATATTGTTTTCAGCGTTTGAATAAAATCTATTTTTCACCAATAAATATTTTTATTGTTACTTGCTTATTTAATACGTACATAGGCGTGTGTTTCTGATTTTGCTAGGAAGATAATTTTTTTTATGTTTTTCTTTGACAATTTATTTATCCAGACATAAATAACTTGTAGTTATTTTGAATAATAATAACATGATTTATTAATCTCACTAAGACTGATTGACTACGCGGGGTATTATTTTATAGTGGACAAATGTGTACGCAGACACAAGTACACTCCCTATTCCATTTACCCGACTGCAACGAAGCACAATAGAGGGTTACAGGTTAGTTAGGGTTCTGTACTAGCTACGAGTCTTACGTTTATGTACTCGTATGTTTTCGACTGCATAATACTTCGTTCCTTTATCAAGTTGTTGGCATCTTTTTAGTTAATTTTTTGTGCAATCATTTATTTAAACTTAACTCTTATTCTCGGTAGGATGACAATTAATACGACCAGTGAGAGATAAGGCGCAAAACTGACAGTTTAACATGCTCTCCGAGGCTTGAAAACTCACAGAAAAACACAGTAACTACTTTGGCCAAAGTCTTAATTCGATCCTAGGACCGCTAGATCTGAAGTCGTACAAGCACGCCAATAGATCTATGAAACAGTTAACTAAATAATAAAAACGTGTGTGTGTACTTATGTACACACGTAAGAATTCATATTTCTTTGGCGTAACAGAACAAAAATAGTTATAGATTTCATCCCGTGTGTTACAACTCTCTGTTTGTAAAAGGAATGCAGCTAACTTCATCATGGCGCTTTTTGGCTGTCGGTATGCGCGCGCATTGTAAAAATTTTACTCTCATATTTTTTCTAAACGTGCCAAAAGAAGTAACTTCAAAAAGTAACTGTTCTGTATTAATTTTTTTTGTTACTAGTTTGAGTATCTAATCACATATTGGTCTTAGAGTGTTTTCTATAAATATATTTTCTATGTCTACCAGATATTCATACTTATTTTTGTAATATTTTTAAAAAGACTTATAAATATACCTATATAATTTTAAAAAACTTATAACATATATGTAATAGGCATAATATATTTCTACTTATAGAATTAACTATAAGTCAGTCATCAGTCCAACCTGAGGGTAAAATATATTTGAATGTATAGGTTTACCAACCTTTGCCTCTTACTAACTTTAGTTCTGGTTCGCATCTGTAAGCGTAAATTGAGATAGTATGAAGACTTGTTTCAGAGTCAATAAGAAATAATGTCGGTCCGATTGTTGGCAAACCGTCGGGCGATGTCGCGACACAATCCAGCGGATTAGGCCTCCAACACGCACGCCCGCAACTTCCTATTTATGTTGGGTCGCTAACTAAACAACTTGTAGGCTCTTTATTACTGTTGTTCTTTTCCGCTCACGATGTCGTTACCACTTTGATAAAATACCATGTTATTTGTTTCTAAGGTCATTTAATTTAATAGTTTTTTAAAACCATTTTGTTTTTGAAGTGTTTATTTTCAATTTAAATTTTTGTTTATTTCTAATTAATTTATTATATCACCCGCTCTTTACAGCAATACATTACGAGCCTTCAGTAGCCACCTCAGGAATAACTACTTATACGCTGACTTTTTAAATTAGGTTGAAGATTCGATAACACTTTTAAATCTATTCGATTCGATATAGATTTTTTAAATTCTTAGTTATAATATTGATATATTATATATATTTTTATATTTTTTGCAGATCCATAAAATGGTTTAAAGCGAAATGATGGAGCGGGCGGGTCGTCGTGCTAAAGCGGGTTCGCTGAGTGGGTTGTCGGGCGGGTTACCCGGAGCGCCGGCGGTGCGTCGCCAGCGCTCGCTGGAGTGGGCCGGCGACAGATACAGCAGTAGCGACGAGGACCGCCCGCAGAAAGCACCACAACTTGATGATAGAGTTTTTGCTTCACTATTAGCTCAAGCTACTCAGCAGTTTGACAGTAAGTTATGTAAATACTAAAAATATGTCCATAAAATTGTATTTTTCACGCTCTTTCAATCTAAAAGTGCGGTGCGACAACAATTGGATACGACTGCTGAGATATCAGGTGCAAGATCGACGACCGTATGTGTTTTACGAGTCACAGAAGTGTAGCACCACCCAACGCCAGACTGCTACTGAAAAATGTTTTGTTGAACAAACACAATGATATAAACAAAATACGCGATAAAATACGCCAATTTTACCCAAACTTAACCATTTCTTTATATATGTATTTTTATAAAAATATTTGAAATTAATATTTAAATAGATACAATAAAAAAAATAACATATTTGAATATGCTAATATGAAAGGCATTTAATCTAAGATTTACATACTTATAGGCAAAGCTGTTAATAATAATGGGACAACTTCATCAAACA
Source organism: Brenthis ino (assembly GCA_921882275.1). Lineage (NCBI taxonomy): Eukaryota > Metazoa > Arthropoda > Insecta > Lepidoptera > Nymphalidae > Brenthis > Brenthis ino. The sequence continues at coordinate 31,526,562 of OV170222.1, read as the reverse complement.
GTGTACTTAACAAATATTATTTACAACTACTATCTATGTATAATACAGTTTAGACTCTAGACTACTAGACCTCGACGTCTGCTACGAATATTTTGCCAACGTAACAGGATCAAGTTTGAATTTGTTATTCATCGTGTGACACGGTCGAAGGTCCACGCTGATCCCTAACAAGTGGGATCATTAGTGAGCCTTACGGGACGGGGAGGGAGGGGTCGGGAAGCAGCAATTGATAGGAGAACGCCCTGTGGCGAGCTTATGAGGAAAACTTTACACGTAAACCCTCTGCAACCTATGCTTTATATCCTTCTGTTAGGCTAACTAACTTGATGAAGCTATATACGATGTCTGTAACTAATTTCCAAACTAAGGTTCGAACTAAATGTAAGCTAATTTTATAGGCAACTCTACCATATTAAATATTAACATTTAATATTTTTTAATAACAATAGATACTTACATTTTAATTTTTAAGTACGATTATAGTGTCATTTGATAATATCCAGTAATACCAATATGTTGATTGATTTTATTTATATTAAAATTAAGGCATATAAATATGTTTTTATTTTAATATATGTATAGCTTATTAGGTCCCTCGCATAAGATAATTTTTTTTATTTAAGTACCATGTATATACTGTATACTGTTACTGCCGTTAGATTAAATTACTCAAAATTATTATCTTAAATATAAATGATATTAACCTATAATATTTAAATTATGTTAAAATAAACTATCTATAATTTTATTTAAATTTCATCTTATACTTTCACTTTTATCATAATGAATTACATTTAAACTAATATAAGTTTTGAGCACTTAACATTTGTTCATTTTCATTTTTTTTTTATTTCGTAGATTATATATTTTTAATCTACTGCTTTGTAATGTCAAACATTTTACTGACATTTGACTTTCCAGAGAGCAAAAAAGACATTGACCCTCATTTAATAACGTCTTAGTTGGGGACAAAAACCACTTTATACAAGTGGGGTCGGAGTGTTACTTAACACGCCTCTATACTACGTAAGTCTGTAATTAGGTTTCTAAGAAATTCTTTTTTAAAAATGTCTGTGATCTTATTAGTCTGCACGATCTCGTGAACATAATGTACGTAATATTTAGGTACTTAATCAAAAAGTTATCATTTTTTTTTATTAGCAGACAGTAAAAAAAATAATTACTTAAGGTTCTTTTTTTAAGTTTATATCTTAATATTAGAGAAACGTTTAAATATTTCCAGGTAAATTTCTAAGAAATTAATTAAAATTCTAAGAAATCTATTATTAACTGATACCCCGGCGTGTCCACGGTCGTGGAGGGATTAATCTATACATATAATAAAATTGTAACTAAGCCGAATCTCTACATTAGATATTTTTTGGAAAATCTTATTGAAATTAATATTATTATCGATACGGAGGCCGAATCTATGGTTTTTAAAATTTTTGTCTGTCTGTCTGTCTGTTACCGCATTACAGAAAAACCACTGGAGAGATTTTGATGAAATTTGGTATGGTGATAGCTGATTATCCGGGTCAACATATAGGATACTTTTTACCGCAGGAAAATATCTCATTACTGAGAAAAAATACAAAAACTGCAATGTAAGAGTATACTAATATGTAAAACCTAAGAATTTGGTTTTTGGTCATCTCAACGCTGGCGGAGCCGCGGGCAATGCTAATATATCTATATAATGTCAACTAACTCACTTTTCCGTATTTGCGAAAAATAGTTGTGACGGCCTTCTCTTATATCGATGCTTTATCTTTACTTCTGTGACGAATCGAAGTGCACGCGCTCGATCCCTATAAACCTCTAATAGAATTTGCAATTTACTTAGTCCCTTTTCATAATAATGCCATATGATCGGCAACTCATAGGCAGTATTAAGGGGAATAAATGCGAACAAATGATCTCTTTTCCACTGATTATTTTATCACTTTAACCTGTGATTACTGTACATTTTTATTAATTGCTGTTATTATCTATACTATATATAAAATAAAGTCGGGTTTGTTACAGCACTTATAACTCGAGAACTGCTGGACCGATTTTTATGATCTTTGTTTTGTTGAATTGAAAAAAAATCCAAACTAAGCGTTAAAAAGTACCTAAAGACAAACCTGAGCGAAGCGAGGGTGAGTCACTAGTTTATAATAAATCTTATTAAAACGTTACAAAAGTTAATATTATTAAAAAGATATAAGCCTTAATATGAAAAGTTTTGTATTACTATAATATATAAATGTAAGCATACTTCAATCTATATAAAACATTTTGTAATTTAAATCTGTCTATCTCAAAACTTTATTTATTCTAATGGTGTATTAATTTAGAAATGAGATCCATGCATCTCTGTAAGATATTGTGTCCGGCATGTAGCACTGAGGTTCAGCCTGGCATGCAAATTAGTGCTTTTTAGGTTGTTGCCTACATTACCTACGGGCTCAGGTCACTAATGTGATTAGTCTGGCAGTGCACTGGTATTTGCAGTGCTTTAATGCGCGACTAGATCGCCATATATTTTCATATTTAGGTAATACATGGAATCGTTAATGCATTACACCAATCATACATATGTATCACTAATGCGGTTATTTAAATATTATAATACTCTAAAATGTATTACAAAAGTTAACATAATACAAAATTCAAACAATTTAATCTTTCGCTTTGTGAAACAATCTGACAAAGATTAATTAATTAGTTAATGAAGTATATGCTCGCAAATTCTTAACAACCGGTTTTAATCTTACTTGCAATTTGCATACGACTCCTGTAAGTTTTATAAAGTCATATGATGCTTCATTTGAATAAATGTCATAGCAGCCTGTGTCGACTTTATATAAAAACTTTTTAACAAAAAAATAAAAACCGACTTCAAATAAAAGCACTAAAAAGTAACAAATAACTGATTGGTAGTTTTCATTTACTATACATACCTAATCAAATATTTTCGAAGTCGGTGTGCTTAGCTTTGTATGGGCTGGCACCGATTTCGAAAATATTTGATTAGGTATGTATAGTAAATGAAAACTACCAATCAGTTATTTGTTACTTTTTAGTGCTTTTATTTGAAGTCGGTTTTTATTTTTTTGTTAAAAAGTTTTTATTTTTCCCTTTTTAGTGTAGACAGTAGTAGCAAAGTAAGGATTCTAACGTGTTAGGCTTGTCAAATCAAACAAAATAAGTCCAAACTCAAAGTATCTACTATTAGCCGTTGAAGAGTTCCACCTATCCACCTTCTGGCCTTGCTATCAGATCAGGTCAACAACACCGAACCACTGTACTATCAACGGAAATAGAAATACTTGCAAAGTTTCAAGTCAATATGACAATTAGAAGTAGGTTAAATTCATCATTAGTTGTTTTTCCACCCTTAGGGGTGGTATTTTTTTTTGAAATTTAAATGGGACCAATCTGGAAGTACACCCTTTCAAACAAAATAAAAATTGTCCAAATCGGTTAATAAATGACGGAGTTCTGAGGTAACAAACATAAAAAAAAAAACATACAGTCGAATTGAGAACCTCCTCCTTTTTGAAGTCGGTTGAAAATATACCTATAAGATGAGAAGTTTACATCGACTTAAATAATATCTTCATATACAATTCTGCTAAGTGTAAGAATTTTCCTCTAACCAACGGCCCGGTATAAGAAACCCGTTCGTACTTACCATATTTATTTGATTTTCACATCACTTATCATTTATTTAACACTAGTATTAGCCGCGGCTCCGCCCGCGTTCAGGTGACTTAAAACCAAATTCCTAAGTTTTACGTATTAGTTATACTCTTTCATTGCAGTTTTTGTATTTTTCTCAGAAATTACATATTTTAGTACCCTATATGTTGACCCAGATAACGAGCTATCGTCATATAAATTTCATCAAAATCCCTCCAGTGGGTTTCTGTGATGCGGTAACAGACAGACAGACAAAAATTCTAAAACTATAGATTCGGCCTATGTATCGATAATAATATTTATTTCAATAAGATTTCCCAAAAAATATTTAACGTACAGATTCGGCTTAGTTACAATTTTATTATACCTATCTATAGATAATCACTTCTTATTACAAGAATATACATTATTACAGCTTTAACTATCAGCATTACTTCAACTCGCTCCAGAATATACCCTCATATCCTTTTAATACACAAAATATTTTTTTTATACCTTACAACTTTTCTACCTTCACATATTTAAATTATTAAAGAGTATTTTAGCTTTATATTAGAATCATAATTCATACTAAATACAGTTTTTGGTGCTGCTATCTCTACAAGCTTGGCAAGAAATAAGTATTTCATTTGACTCTAAATAATTATAATCATAACTACAATTTTATTCTATACTCATACTAGTAACAATTAATAATATTGCTAACATAAGATATACATATCTGTATAAACCAATACTGTTAGTGGCGTTTAAATTATCATTATTATGTATACATATAATAAAAGTCTACTGACTCAATCTGTACATTAAATATTTTTTGGGAAATATTATTGAAATAGTCATTACTATCAATACAGAGGCCGAATGTATAGTTTTTAGAATTTTTGTTTGCTTGTCTGTCTGGGAAAGCATCACGAGAAAACCACTGCACAGATTTTGATGAAATTTGGTATGATGATAGATGGTTATCCTGGTCAACATATAAAATACTTTTTACTGCGGGAAAATATCTCATTTCTGAGAAATCTATACTAAACGTATAAAACGTTAAAACAATATCATATATTGTTTAGATTTGGTACAGATATTATAAAAGTACTACTAAACATTTGTGAGACATAAAATATTAAAAAGAAAAAATGTATGTTATTAGTAATAGAGATTGGAAGCCATAAGGCAGAAGCAGTTCTATTTTATTTTGTATTTTTCTCCTTACACAAGCGGTATCGTTGGTGTTATTAGAAGGCAAGCCCAGTAAGTACGCAATATCTCCGCGCTCCGTAAGAATCTTCGTCGAAGAGATGCCCGTTATTGCATGGAAATTCTTCTACGTGCAACTTCATTGAGGGACTCTTTTGTATAAAGGTTTCAGCGCAATGTTCTCGCGTTATTGTTTTTCAAAAGCGAGGGAGCCACCTGATATTAGCTTTTCTGAATCACATTACTAAGATATATTAAATTAAGCCGTGTTTTACTTTTACCGATAAAACTATATTTATGTTGCTGGCGGATATTTCAACGCTTGATTGACTAATATTCGCCGCTTGGTCTATCTATTATTGATATAAAGTTCTATAAATATTAAGTTTTAACTTAAATAAACATATTTTCACATATGATGGCGTAAATTATTATAAATGTTCTCGACGTGACAGGCGAGAAGGCTGCCAGGTGGGACGTTTTATTGACATTATTGATACATTATGAAGTCATGACTATGTCCCGCAGGTAAATAATAAAATGATGAGGGAAATCGTGACAGTCACGCGTATGCGTGTCAAATGAATTGACAAATATTTTTAAAGCTACTGTATGTAAGTATGTTTAGACGATTAGTGCTTTTGTGGCAAGTGCTATATCATAAATCTTTTTTGCGGTAAGCGTTTTTTGGGAGTATGTTAGTTTAAAATTATAATATATGAAATATAATATCAGATTGTATTAAATACGTAAATGAAATAAAAAAATATTTTCCATGCATAGTTCATGAGAGGAAATCTGTATTAGAAAATAGATGTCTAACAGGAGCGTATGTGTTACTCTTGATCTTAGTCTAAAAGTCTTTTAAAACTTTCCCGTTTATAATAGTAGTCCGTCAGTCCGTGTTGTGTGAAAAAGGTATATATACTATATAACTCTTGTATAAGCGGGTTAAGCCACCGGAAACCGCAACTTTATCTATAATAAGCTATGTTCCACAAACATTCAGCCCATATCAATGCGCATGTATGACAGTGGCTAAACCATATGAAATATACTGAAATAAGTTTTTCAGATATAAAATTCAGTGTACCAACTGTAATATTCATTCAGGATTTTCAATCATCAAATGAGGTTTCGTGTGATGGGGGTATTGCAAATGAAACCACATGTAATTGTGGTGTCGTTGCACTCGCAACGAGACATGCGGGCTTGTTATCACTCATCCCTGCTGATAGATAAGCCAGTGCCCTTTCATCAATGCTAGTCAATGTCCTTTGATTGTTCTATAGTAACTTCTGCTTTTGTTTTGGCAATCAAATATCGAGCTATTTGTTTAAGGCATTAAATAGTACTATAAATATTACGTACGTAGGCTTTATCTCTTCTTATTCGATTTCATCAATCATATGTTCGTTTTCTTGCGTTTCTTAGAAAAGAAATTCTTGAAATGTGATCGTAGTCATTTATCTGTACCTTTATGTGTATATAAAGAGAAAAAAATATGTTTTTTTGTATGTTTGTTTGTAATAAATAAACTGAATTATAAATGAAATTTGGAATGAAGATCACTTAAGGTGGTGAAAAGAAGGATGAAAGTTTGTATGGGAAATCAATAATTTCTCAAGTAAGGGGTATAAAACTCATCATATATATGTATATACTAATATACAGGGTGGATTTTTGAGACGGGACAGTAAGGGCAGGTACCTTAGATGCTATAGTTACAGGAAAACGTTCCTGTGAGACCATCCATAACTTTTTAAAATATTCTGAACTGCATTCACAGATTTTGTAAAAAATGTACAGTTAGCGAAAATAATGCAAAAATACCAAAAAAAAATTTTTTATGTCAATCGATCCGATTTCATGTAGGGATCAAAATACTTTATGGGACCATTTAAGCCCCCATGTGCGAAATTATCGACATTATTTTGCGTGGAATAATGCGTACTAAAACCGCATGAAAACTCGAAAACAAACGTTTTCCCAGACATAAGACTAATCTAGATCGATTTCATTATTTATCGATCGGGCGACGGTAAAAGATAGTTTATGTCCATATCATGACGCAATATTAATATTTTTTCTTTGTGTATTGAGACATTTATTTTCTCAAAAGTATTTATTAGAACAAAGCATTTCATAACTGATTAACTGTTAAGTTAGTTAATCTACTACATTGTACTTTAACATTAAGAATATTAGTATGGATGTTATTAATACTACTTATTTATTAACCGAATATAACGAACGAGTTAATGCAATTTTTCATGTATTTAGGAGTTTAATATAATATTTAAATTCAAAGTTTTTATTAAGTAGTTGCACAGATATTATAATAATTAAAAAGTTAAATTCATTCATTGACTTGCTGAAAGATAACGCGTATCACGGTAATGTATGTATAATGTATATATAACACTAGCATTGTCCGCGGCTCCGCCCGCGTTCAGGTGACCAAAATCCAAATTCTTAGGTTTTATATATTAGTATACTCTTACATTGCAGTTTGTATTTTTTCTCAGAAATGAGACATTTTCTCGCGGTAAAAAGTATCCTATATGTTCACCCGGATAACCAGCTATTACCATACCAAATTTCATCGAAATCCCTCCAGTGGTTTTTCTGTGATGCGGTAACAGACAGACAGACAGACATAACTAACCTATTCCACGGGAGCGCACATTTATCGGGAATAAAATGTAGTGTTATTCCAGACTATAATCTATCTCTGTGCCAAATTTCATCCAGATCCGTTCAGCCGTTCTGGCCTGAAAGAGTAACAAACATGTATACATACTCATAAACTTTTCACATTTATAATATTAATACGGATTAAAATTAATTAATGGTTATTATACGTTTCTCAATTTTATTTTAAGTTCATTTTGATAATGACATTATAATTGATATAGAAACTAAAAGCATGTTATTAAATTAACATTCAAAAAAGTGATTAAAATTTTGTAAAAATAAATTATATTATTATGCTGAAATTATTACACGGTTTTTCGTGTAAATTAACTTAATTATTACTATACATAATTTTCATTAACGTTCAGTGTTATTTTTATCCCGTGCAAAGAATGATTTCCCGCGGGATAGCAGATAAAAATTGTGTGAACATTTTGTTATTATCTAAAAAGTACTTCATGGATTTAAATAAAATTAGCCAATCCAGTTTTATTTTATACTGAAATAAAGGTTTTTTTTTAAGATTGCGGATGGATGTTACGCAAACTATACCCATTTTATTTTTGGAAATGATGCATTTTCACAAAATTAATGTGCATAGAGGACACATTTTATATATTTTTTACTATAAAAGTATACAGAAAGCACTGCATGGATTTATGAAAATAGAATATGAATAAATCATACGAGTAAAGCCGCAGGCGGTAACGGGTAACAAGAATAGATAGATAATTAATTTATCGGAATGAGAAAATGCAACAAACTGTCATACCGAATCTCTTATTAGATATTCAAGAAAAACTTTTGTTAAAGAACAAGTTTTTTACTAAGTGTATAAATATCTGAAATTATTCTCTTTATCATTCAAAAATAATTCATCTACTTAACTTTTTTCTTTTATGTTAAATTCTTTGAAGTCGAGGAAAGCTTCCAAAAAGTAATTTTATTAATTACGAGTCAGGAATTCAACAAAGTTCCAAGCCCGGCAGGTCCTTTTCTTTCAGAGCGATCCATTATCTTATGAAGATTTAGAAATTCCTGTGGTATGCGACGCTGCGTCTTTAGAACAACGGATGCTTTAGCGAATAAAAAGATCCCAGTAACCCGGAGCGTACTGTAATTTTTTAAATAAAATTGCATTTTAATTTTAAGTTTTACTTACATTTACTCTAACAGTAAACCGTTAATGATTTCATTTATAATAATTAATACATTTATTATATTCCAATCATATTTTTTATAATAATATATTGTGAGAATTATCAATATGTTTTAAAGTACTATATAATTAAATTATCTTTTAGAACTAATAATGAATTAAAGATAAATGTTGATTAAAAAAATATAGTTACTAAAACACAAAAGCTTTTACTAAAATATTTATGCCAGATGTACTTTATACGATAAGTAGTTGAGGTTAGATAGTTTAAACAACACTTGCTCATCCCAGGCCGACGTAGTTTACAGTGCACATTAATTACACGTCCAAAAAGTGAATAAACACGTGATGTACCAGACTTTGACTTTAACAAAGGATATAAATGCGTCGCACAAATTATCCCTCACCTATTATGAAGGCTGAGCAAGTTTAGCGCGGGCCGAGAGTGGGTAGCGGCAGCTCTGTAAGAAAACAATAGGGAGGGCAGGCTTGCCCTACAGCTATTTTCTCAGTAAATGTTGCAGTACCTCTTTGTCGTTTTGTTCAGTGGGAGGTCACGGAAGGCTACGGAAAACCTCATCCACTCTCTTTCGCTGAAACGCTCGCAGTTGACTCCGTGTAACCACAGCCCTGGTTGTAACAGGTAGCTTTAACGGGTCATTACCGCTGACGCTACAAACAAGTAAATCGACAAAAACAAATGCTCTTTGATGCAAAACTTTATACTAAAGTTAATCATTTCAATTGAGAATATTTAGTAAAAATATAATTTATTGTTTTTAACTCTAACCAATATATTTATGTACATATATCTATATTGTAAACGGCCTTTGGGGCTTAGATAAGACATTATTCTAGAACTAGAATAGTTGAAGAATAGAAATCTAAAAATTTGAGAATTAGATTTGATGATTGTATGACATAAATGGTTATTGTCACTTTTATATGAAAAAAAATATACAAACTTTAGTTCGCTATTTCTCAGTAACTCTTTTTTTTGTAAATAAGACGGAAATATAAAAAAATTTAACCACTTCGAACAACAAATCTATGCATTAGTTCCTCAAATTAATTTTTTTTTCAAATAAACTATTATTATTAAGCATTCTGCAGGTAGGTAGAGGTACCATTTGTAATCCCAATATATTTTTACACTTAGTGTGTTGACTTAATAAGTAGATACTTTTATTAAAAATATATTATTTAATATCAGAATTTACATACTGTATTTTAATCTGTTTATCGTATTCCGCGGTATTCCTGTGATTTTTTTTTAGGAAAAAAGTAAGATACACACACTGACTTTTATTAAAACAAAAAGGCAAATAACTATTAAAGCTCGGTATGGGATGTTTACCATTACCTATATCTTAAGACAGATATTAAATGACACACACTGAAAAATACGATTATTTGTAAATTAACTTACATAATAAAAATAAAAAAATAATAAGTACTCGTTAGAACATTAAATTCTTTATATGACATATTTTATACGAGTATAATGAAACCGCATAGTCACTAACAAGTTTATACTTTTATTATACTATTTATTCTATATTAGCTACTAACCCTCGCTGATTGATTTACTGATTTTTAAATTAACATTACTTTTTATTTATCAGCCGATTGAAATAAAACAAATAATAGTTAAATGAAGCTTATCACAATACATTAGTGAAAACCGCACCCAAATCGTTTAAGCCGTTTCTGAGATTAGCGTGCATAAACACACAAACATACAAACACACGGACAAACTGAAAAACAGACAAAAAATCTAAATATCATTGTTTTGGGTCTATTGCTTTAATAAGATAGCGATCAGTTACAATTTAATCATATGTATATTATAGGTACATATATGTATAGATATAGTTTTAATATATCTACATTTTGTCATATCATTTAAAGTGTATACTAAACTTATTTCAAACTAAAACAAGAATTGTGAGTGAGCAGGAAGTTAATTTGTATATTTGAATGTACATAGAAAATTTTCGCCAAAATTCTGGACGCTATGATAACAAGTAAGTAGGCAAGAAATGTTATCACAGAGCTATGGCTAATTGATTATTCTGTTTAGTTACCCAACGGGGAATTTGAATATTTCGCAAGATCCGTCGGTCTGCGGCGGGGTTCGATGAGATACATATTTAATTATATCTTGTATAATTGAAGTTTAATCTATTACGCATCAAGTGTTTTCAATTGTTGGCCAAGGGTCAAGCGTAAGTCCCAGCTTTAACATAATTTCTAAGTAACAAATAATCACAAAATAATTATTAGCTAATATTTCTATGTACATTTATTCTTTAAGAAAGCTTTTTCATTCTTATCTACAAAATAATATATATATTGTTATATAAATATTATAAATGTGAAAGTTTTGATCTTTGGATGTTTGGATGGATGTTTGTTACTCAATCACGCCAGAACGAATGAACGGTTTTGGATGAAATTTTGCACAGATATAGATTATAGCCTGGAATAGCACATAGGCTGCTTTTTATTCCGGAAAAATATACGGTTCTCGTGGGATAGATTTGTTTTCGTTTTCCTAGAGGAGAAAGGGTCAGCCGCTAGTACTTGATATATTCGTTTAAAAATATATTTCAAGATGTTTCCTTCTTTTCATTAATATAGAATTTTCATTAGGACAAAATACGATAAATTGTTTTAACAAAAACAATTATGGTTAATGTAGCTTATTATTGTTGATATTATTTTCAAAAGTACATCAGTAGGTGCTTGGACCATACATCCAAATGCTGTCTTTATTTTTATATTAGTCTAGAGAGAAATATAAAAGAAATACATGAAATCTCTATCAAATTGCCAATCGATTTAAAACAGTTCGTATAGCAAGGGACTGCATCATAGTGCAGCTCCGTACAGAGGGAATATTTGAAGAAATTTCATTAATCCCCATAGGTTTGCGAAGAGCGGTTCGCACGTGCCTAGGATTACTCGTAATTGATGGGTCCGGATCTAATCTCTGCACTTTGCTCCGATCGTGCGCGTGCACGGACAAAAACTGTGATGAATAAGTATTAGTTTGTCTACTTAATAGTATGTATATTCAAAGCATTATTAAAAATTCAAAATGAACGAACGGTGTTTTAAAAATTGTTCTATCTGTCACTATGTCCTTGGTATGTTTAACTAAAATACGGGCCGGTTTTTTAAGCGTTGAGAAATTATTTACATATACGACCTGCCTACATTTAGATATTGATAGGGAAAATCAATGGCTAGAAACGGCAGTGCTTAAAGTTGCTAAATAAAAAAAGGAAAAAAGGATTGTGATCCCAAAGGACGTTTCTAATCTCAATGAAGCGCAGGATAACTTTTGCATTCAGCTACGACAAAATGATACCAATCATCGGGTAGTATTCCTCCGGACGATGACGTCAGCTCAGCCGCCAGATGCCCATGTAATTAGGTCCTTGGTTAAAATGGGATTTCTGTCCATCTGTAAGTCTGTCCATATTAGGTTTAGCCAATTTACTTGAAGACTGTTAGAGTAACATTGTTTTGTATGCAAGCACCTGTTTTAAATCTAAACAGAATGATCATGATGATCAGAATGAGAATGATCATGATCTAGACAGTTATGTACTTGAAGTAAATTACAAAAATATTATAAATATATAATAGTATTCCTTACATGTAACTCAGGAATGATTATTTTAAAAGTCTACATAAGCCTGTAGGGTATCTATAGACAGGTCTTAAAAATTCAGATCGATGTTTTTCAAATGATTTTTTGTTCACGCCAATAGTTGCAAAATTATATGCTTCTAATTCTATAGTCGTAAGCATTGTGTCCTTTCCCTTCTAAACTTTGAGGTCTGGTTTCGTACATTCTGAAAAAAATGAGATGATAAAGTTTTCAATATAATTTGAAGAAGATACGTTGAGAAGATTTGGAGATATGGGAAATTTTCCGCTTGATGTTTCTCATAATAAATAATACTATGAAATATATAGGCTGTATGTAACAACTATACTTTCGAGACATCTAACACCTTAGTCTCTCCTGTGACCATTATTGCTGTAAAGCATTCGAAACGTCGGGAACCAAAAATCCAAATAGGTATATCCGCGAAAAAATCCGAAAAGATAGTTTTATTTAAAATGTCAAATATTCGCTTAAATCTAAGAAATATTATAGAAGATAATATCTATTAATGACTACCACACACGCCTTCATACTCACACAGTTAGGTGTATGTATTTGCTGCAATATTAACTTCCAATACAGTCTGTCTTACCAGAATTACCTATTAATTTTCATAAAATAGGGACATGTTGTAGAACGAGAACAACTTGTACGTATTATTATCGTGTGCTTAAATATTAAAAACTACATAACATTATATGCTCACTAGCATCCAAGCCCTCCCGTGAGTTATTCTACATGTATGTATGACTTAGCGTTCATTTATTTGAAGCGTAAATTAAGCAGAGCGGCGGCTTTGTGGCGGCGTACTATTCGCGTGAGCCTCTTATCTTCAGATATTTAAATTCCAACGTGAGCCTCAAAATAGTTGAAATTAAATGGAGCTTGTAAATTAAGTGTTGCTATCACGCAATTCTAGGGAAATGGTTCTAAGTGGTTTTGCTGTGCGATTCGATGTTTTATATGGCTTGGCTTAATGACAACAATCTGAGTTCAAGTCATTAATACAACTTTGTTATTGTCCGTTAATTGTTTTCCTCCAAACAATGTTAACGTACATAATAATAATGAATTCAAAAATACGTGACTTACCTAATAATAATAATTAATTGATATATTAATGCTTGGCTCAGCGTCAAGTAGCTATAAAGTCAACGGCGATGGTTCTCAGGGGCAAACGGCCGAGACGAAGCCGATTGAATGTGAAAATTTAATTTAGGTCATTTTTGTTGTGGGACTCTAGGAATATTATTTTCCCTGGGCAAAGAATTATTTGATAAATATTCTCTTTGAAAGTTTACGCCAAGGACAATGTTTTAACTTTGTTACGCTATTCTTGGGTCTTTACTTAAGTATTCTGTGGCCGAGTCATTAGTTTATAAGGGAAAGTTAATGTAATGGTCTTTATGGAAGTTTCTCCATTTCTGATAATGGAAATTAATATTTGTTTTATTTTAAGTTTTAGTTGGTAGAGTAGAGATGCAAAGGTGTGGAAATTTGAACGTCCAGTACTCAATGTCGATGCACAAAAGAATGAAAAATGCAAATTTAGCCAAAGGCAACTCCCAGAGCGGTCAGAGGTGCGACTCGTGGTTACGCCTGCCAATTAAAAACAACTGGACTTGTCAAAGTTTGCAAATGAGTGCCGTCATGTCTTATATTAGTTGCTAGAGAGTTAAATAAGCATAGATTGTCATAATTTATTTTAATTTATTTGTGGCCTTCTCTTAGAGTTTTGTATGAATAATAAATAAATACACTTTTTAAATAGTTGCCAGAGTATGATTTGTTTTTTTGTAATTTTCTGTATGACGGTTTTCAATTTCTTATATATATTTGATCCTATAATTATACTATTATTATTTTTAAAATCTATTATTATTTTATTAGTTTACGTATTTTTTGATACAAATATTATATACTAAAATAATATAAGAGCGATATCCTCGTAAACATGCATAATTAATAATTGAATTGACACGTTTCTCCACTACAGGCATAGGGCATAGCCATTACTCATACTGAGATGCTAAAGGCTCAGAGCAGTTTGCGGTCAATATGCAACCGCAGCATCCAACAAATTAGTTGCCTTACAAGTTGATCATATTTGTTAAGTTTTAATATACCTATGAGCTCGACTATTACTTTTGTAATTACTACATTTTTTACTATTATTAGTAGTAATATATATAATGCATTATGTTTACTCTAAAACCATAAAGACACAATAACCTTTTAAATAAAATAAAACAATATTTTTGGATTTTTCGCGGATTTATTTTGATTTTTGGTTCCCGACGTTTCGAATGCTTTACAGCATCCATGGTCACGGGAGAGACTGAGGTGTTACATGTCTCGAAGGTATAGTTGTTACAGACAGCCTACCCACAAATAACAAAATGAAAATTGCACCAATTACCTTACAATATTTTTTAACTTTAAACATTTTTATAATTTTAATTAGTTTTATAATTAAATATGGAATATTATTTATATAATTTTTGCTGTTATTCTTATAATTATTACAATTTTAAAAATATTAATTAGTAATCTATATTTAGTGTTGCCATTATTATATTTATAACTATAAAGAAAAATATAAAATATAGTATTAATTATTTAAGCTATATAATTGTTCTATGTGTAATTTAAAAAGTTAAACTTAATTAAGGATAGTAATTTTAATTTATTTAACCATCGATCATAGATATGCTTAGTAGTCACACCAGTATAACAAAAAAGTGTAACCACGGGTCCGAAGTCAGAAAATCAATAGCACAGATCTATTTTAAATAAAACTATCTTTTCGGATTTTGTCGCGGATTTATTTGCATTTTTGTTTCCCGACGTTTCGAATGCTTTACAGCATCCATGGTCACGGGAGAGACTGAGGTGTTACATGTCTTAAAGATATAGTTGTTACAGACAGCCTACCCACAATTAACAAAATGATTGTTAATTGTGGGTAGGCTGTCTGCAAATAAATCCGCGACAAAATCCGAAAAGATAGTTTTATTTAAAATGTCAAATATTCGCGTAAATCTAAGAAAGTATTAAGCACAGATCTAATAAAATATTCTTGTGGCTATTAAAATTAAAATCTTCTATCTATGCTTTATCATAATGAAGTTTAATATAGAGCGTTTTGTAGTTATTCTAGATGTTAATTGAGTTTGTAGATTCGTTGAGCAAGGTGCTTACTTTCATATTATGCCTTTGGCAACATACCAACCGGAACTTTCATTAATGTTACATTCAAATCCTATAATAACAGCTATTTTATAGTAAAACTAGGGGGTGGAGTCTGGGAGGACCACCCTTATCCTTATCACTTAGGGGTATGGAAAATAGATAGTAGCCGATTCTCAGACCTACTGAATACGCATATAAAATTTGGTAAAAATCGGTAAAGCCGTTTCGGAGGAGTACGGTAACAAACATTGTGACATGGAAATTTTATATATAAGATTTAAGTTTAAAGCTCGGCACTTATTTTATTTGAAAACTATAGAAACTTTAAAGAGAAAATATTAAAGATAATTTTTAACCAGTTAGTAGAAACTCGGTATGTAGTGAATTTAAAAATTATAGCCATAGCTTGCTAATGTAAAGTTTTAATCAATGAAAATAATATATCTATGTACTTCGGCCAACAAATATCCAACGATATTATATTATTTGATATGACCGGCAGTTTGGTGGTTAGCAGTTAATTTTATATTTAGAATTTAAAATGTTTGACATTTTTGTTGGGGAAACTTGCTTAAAAGTTTTGCTGCAGTTCATCATCCGTCGGTTTGTTCCCCCAACGTACAAATTTATTCACGTTTCGTTTCCCAACTGTAACGTTTCCAAAGTATATTTTTACCTCCGAGAACTTGCTTATCAGATGTAAGAATTTGTTAATTTAAATTCACAGCTGTAAACTTTTATAACTTGTTTGAACATTTTCGGAGAATCTATCTACGACAGCAAAGTTTATGAAAACAAAATTATTTCGATTTACTAACGTTTTGACTAGGCTTATTCTGATTTTTTTAGCGTCTGAAGTCCATAAGCATTATTGCTAAAGGTTACAGTTAGGGTACATCTATAATTTTATGTATCTTAATTTACATAGCACGCTAAAACATATTATCTCTGTAGTCTGTGGCATTAGGCTTGAGAAGGTATATAATAAAAAATCACTCTCGTAATTGTTTCAGTGAGAATGACAAAAATATCAATACAAACACCTGTCTTATGTAAAAATCTTATTTCTGACGTCGTAGTGTCCAGTGCTAAGCGCCTACATGCATATATATTTGTATATGTATACTGTACATAACCGTCGGCATTTAATATAACATACCTATGCAAAACTACTTTCATATTGTTGTTTTTGAAAAGTTATGAAAATTATGAAATATAATATTTCTATGCCTCTAGCAAGTACCTTAATTAATTCATTATTAGTATAAGTACTTAAAGCAAATATAAAGCATTCAACGGCTTGGTTGCCCAAGTGTACAGCAGCGCCTGGGGGCTCGCTACTTAATTTACACTTCGTGTATATTTGTTTATTGTTGTTTTGAATTACCGAGTCAAATACATGCTCTAATAAATTCATAACTTTATTTCTACGTACCTTTGTTTAAGTTTATAAATATTTATAATACGGAACTAAAACAAAAAGCCATGTTACGTAACAGTGACTGTTATTTTCATATTATAACGTGGTCAAAGTTAAAGAATATATTCTGAAAATTTTGTCTTTTTCTCACTATATTAAATATTTGGCATTTCACGCTTTATTCTAAAATAGCTGGTCATATTTTAGTTCAGGTGTATGTTTTATTTCAATTTATCCAGTAGATTGGAGCGTTTTCATGTTCACATTTTTATCATCAAGGATTATGCGTAGTTGTGACTAAATAGTAAATAAAAATAGTTTTTTTTATAATTTATTACAGGTGTACCAATTTCGATAATATTTCTAAGTTCAAAAATGACGAACCTCCGTACAAACACTTATGTATCTCCTATTAACCCTTTAAGGGATAATTTTTTAAGTCCTTCCTTAGTGCTCACCGTCCTTACATAATATATATAATTAATATATAAAAATTATATAATTATTAAGGAACTCTGTGTAAAATTTCATGAGTCAGGCTCAGCAGTTTCCCCCCCAACGTGCGTTCACCTTGTCGTGGTGGGGGGGCTCAGTAGTAGTAGTACGAAGCTAAGAAACGCACAGGGAGGTTGCCCACTTCGGTGGGCGGTGGGAGGTGGCCCTCTTCGGGGGGCGGTGTACCTTGCGGCCTGGTACTTCTCTGATAGCAGAGTGGACCTTGGAGCAACCCCAAGGTTGTGGTGGTCTGCTTTGGCAGACCTGCCGTCGGGGCGTCGTAGTTGAATGCGTAAGCGATCCTGCGACGCCCCATTAAGACGGCGGAAGGTTTTGTTGGGTTTTAGTGGGTAGTACTGGCTGTATTACGCCGGTGAGTCCCACACGTCGTGCGTAAATGCATTTCCCAACGTTAAAAAAAAAAAAAAAGGCTCAGCAGTGTAAGCGTTCAGTTAATAAATTAATTTAAGATTTTTATGAAGTATGTACATATAAAAGTCACTTATTCTGTTATTACACTCATAAAAAAATAAATTTTAAAATTACAGTTGTTAACATTTAAATATTTATTTGTAACTAGTTGCTGTTAACCAAGTTGCTGTATAAACAAAATTTTAATTCAGTACCTATATTGTAAATATAATTATCACCGTCGACCATTTGGTGCAGTGAACACTACTAAAAATTAAATATAACTTTAATTTTACGTTTCAATCTTTTCAAAGGTACATTTTCTTTTTGTAGGTGAACAACGTCGTATGTATGGGTCAGAGAATAGAGAAGATCGGCCGTGCTACATTAGTAGTCCCCAAAGACAAGCTTCACCTTTTCCTCTAGAAAGTACAAATCGACGCTTCTATAGAAAAAATCGGAATTCTAAAGGTAAAACATTCATATATTTTAATTACTACATATTATTTAAAGTCTAAGAGCAACATTTTAACGTAACTACAAATTATTTAAAGTTTTTAACTTGATTACAACTTGTTAATACGATAAAACCTAACAAGCTAAAAGTTGGTGAAGGCCAAATTTGCAGTTGGCTAGCGGACTATAATTACCTCTATATATTTAGAAGCCCGAGCCCATCAGTTGGACATTTATAAGGCTAAATTGTTATGGTTTAAAGTAGATAATATTTTTCCATACTATATTTAAATTTAAAACTGTATTGATTAATATCTTTACATAGTTTCACTTTGTTTAGCTTTACTTATCTCTAGTAGTAGTTATAGCAAATATATACGTATTTAGTCTTTAGTATAGTCTTTCTTATTATATTTATTATCATCATAGTTAGCCTGTTTTTGTCCACTGTTGAGCATAGGCTTCTCCTATGCCATGTCATTGAGCTTGTTCTATTATCGTATATTCGTCTTTTTCGGCTTCAAGCAGCGTCTCTCCTCTATAGTTCAGGCTTGAATCTTGACCTACTTTGGTTTCGTGTCTAGACGCAATAATGTGGCCATCGAGCGATAAGTGGTGCAAGGAAGGGTAGAGGGCACTAGAGCGCTTGATAGATCGGCAATGAGGTGGACAGACCAAGTCGGAGCGGCAGTAGACGTCCCACTGTATGAATGTGCGAGAAACGCAAATAATAGAGATGAGTGGGGTTACAGACCTATATGATGACCACGACCAGTCTGTCAAGACTGTAACGACTAAGAAGAATAGATGAATAATTTTAAAGCACCATTTATATACCGGTTTTATATGATGATTTTAAATTAAAAGATATTAGTCCTTATTATTAAAAGAATTTTTGTAAATATATATATAATTTTCAATATTTTATTTTCATACAAAATTATAATATTTTAAAGAGAAACCAGTTTTCATCGTGTAGTTTTCTTCTTAAACTTTTGCAATTTCGTTTGAGGATCATATCGCGATCATATATTTCTTTCGCTCGACGTTTCATAAAGTTGCACCTTAAATGGACACGAGCTTCTTTACATTATGTAAATTCTATGAAGCGAAAATAGAACTTCGTAAAAATACTTGGCACAAGCAGATTTTAATCTTTGGTCTTATATTTTATTATCAATTCACTCAAATATTTTTTTATATTAAAATGTACATAATATAGTATTATTCTAAATTAAATATTCATACTTCTACTATGAAAGACAAGATGATATTAAACTATACAATATTTTACAGATGAGGAAATATTTAGCGGTGATGCAGGAGGTGGAACTTTATCCCGTCGAAATAGAAGGCCCGATGACTTTTCCCATGAAACGAATAACCGCAACAATCGAATGTGCCATGTGAATGGTTAGTGTTATGATATATATATATATATATATATATATATATATATATATATATATATAAATATTTATGAGTATAATTTTTTCAACAATCTATTACTATCGATTTGCTTTATGTATATTAAAATAGTAATAAGAGTAATATTTACTTTAAAATTTTTTTATTAAATTTGAGCTTAATTTCCATTTGATTGGATGATTGAAAAAGATTTGCTGTGGTAATGTTTTATGAATTTTATTAATTTGAACTAAATAAATATGTATGTAGGTACAAAATAAAAATAAAAAAGTGCATTACTACATGAAAATTATTAGAATACATATATTTTTACGTAATCAACGACTTAAATTAAATAAACACGTTTAAAGGCAGTGGTAGCCCAGTGGTAACGCGATCGCTTGGGAAACCGAGTGAAGCGGGTTCAAATCCCAGGTATCGCGCCTCCGATATTTTCATGTGCGAATCATTGCCAACATGATAACCACTTGCCTTACGGTGAAGGAAAACATCGTGAGGAAACCTGCATGTCTGAGAGAACTTAGCAAGATTCCCCTCGTACTGAAGGGAGGCCCTTGCCCAGCAGTGGGACGTTAAAAAAGGACTGAATACAAACACGTTTAATTTATAAGTACAATTGTATATATTATGAGAATTAAAAAAAACTATATATGCACACTATGTACATATGTTCCAATAATTTAGCTCACACAGTTAGCTTAAGTTTTTAACCTCAATCTTCTAAAATGTAGGGAATGAAAGCATCAAGTGTATTTAGTGAGATTCCAGTATAGTTATTGTTAGACATTCTGTAGCATGCCTATTATAAGCGTTATGTGGAGGTGGGTGCATGCCTGTGATAAGGATGCTCGGAATAGTTTCGCGCAAGTACGTGACTGAGCGAACATAATATTACGTCAATTATGCGTTATATGATTACTTTCTCGTCATAATTTCCTTTGTTGTTTTGTTTATAGGCCAACGGGATTTAAACTTAACTAGATCAAAGTGTAATTTTGTTACCGAATTCTCAAGCTACTGTTTGATATGATAATATTAATTACGTTGATAATATTATAGAACGCTGTGATTTACTATAAACATTTTTTAATTATAATAAAAATATTTTATAAAATCTCTATAATATAAAAATGAATCGCTGAATGTGTTGGTAAGCGCAAATCTTGACAGCAGCTTGAATCACTCTATCTATCGCTGAATTCTTTTTTAGAATATTCCGTTCAGAAGTTTAGGTCTAAGCGAACGGTCCTTACGGAAAGAACTTCAATTTAAACAGTTCGAAACTTTCTGACTGAAAAAGTCTAAAAACAGAACACTTTTCTCAGTCATCCCATACAAAAAAGTTAACATAATAATACCATAAAAAAGAATCATAGAAATCGGTATAGAACTTTAATACTATACGCTAATAATACCTCGCGTGAATACTGTTCATGTGGATTAGTGGAGTATGTTCCGTGGGACAGGCTAAAACAATTGAGTGACGTTAGTATCGTATATTAAACTGTCAATAATATAGGTCAATATTATTAACAAATAAAAAAATTATATGGCTAAAATGTACGGTTCCCGTGGGATAGATTACTATTTATATCTATGTAAAACGTACCTAGCGACAAACCCGAGCGAAGCGAGGGTGAGCTGCTAGTATTTTATAAAATAATATTATACGGTAGGTTTTAACGGTTAGTATGAAATACAATTATTTGAATTTCTCGACTTTTCTGTACTATAATATGCATGTATTATACATATAAACCTTCCCATTGAATCACTCTATCTATTGCTGAAAACTGCATTAAAATCCGTTCCGAAGTTTAAAAGGTTTAAGTGAACAGACAGCGGAAGCGACTTCATTTTATACTAAATTATTTAAAGACTATTTGTACATCTTTTAGTTAATGCAATTTTCATAGATTACTTAATCAACAAATCTTTGTTGTGTCAAGCATCTGTATGATTACGACGAACTTTTATTAGACGCAATTATTGAGTTTTGCAATTCATTTTAGATACCCTTTACGACAGGCAAATTAGGTTCAGTACAAGTTAAATTACACAAATTGTCCTTAGAAATTTATAGCTACCGCTGGCTCAATTATCGTTTTATAGATCAAAACATTGTACAAGAAAATTGTAAGGCACTTAAAAAGGTCGATAGAAAATTATCAATATAATAAGAAGTTTATAAATTATAAATATAATAAAACTTTTTTTACAAATTCTCTTTTTCTTGTTTTTACAATTAAATGAACGAGATAGTACTAATATCTGCATTTAATACACCGTGTATATACCAAAACAAAACCTCCAGATTTTTTTCATTAGTTTCTCTATTATAAGGAATCTCCAAAACTTGGGACCGATTTAAATGAAATTTTATATGTTGGTACCTTATTATATCTTTACACTTTTTATTCCAGCAAAGTTAAAGAGTTCCTGTGGGATAGATCTAAAAATCTGTAGTAAAATCTTAAAATACAGCTTAGTACACAAATTATAAATTTAGCAAAATAACATTCTGAATAACAAATGATATGTTTGAGGCGCGGGAAAGAACCCGCGACCGTCGAAATAGGCACAGCGAGTTACACACTAGCCAAACTGAGCCGCAAAGGTTGGCAATTATACAAGATTCTATTGAATTTTTTTCTAGAGTTTTTCGAACACTTGAGCGAAGCGAGTTATTTTTAAATATATTTATCATATCAGTTTATCTGAGACTAAGATCATTGACCTGCGTTTAATCTGAATGGCCGACTTACTTTAAAAATATTTGCAGCATCAATAGTCTGACTAAAAGGGGCTGATCATACCTAAGTGAGGGGAAAATCGTACCCCATCCTTTTTACCTTGCCCTTTATGCACTTGGCTATCTGTATACATATACTAAGGTATAGGTTGTGAAACAGTCGAATTTCATCATTTTTTTTATTATGGTGATGGCCTTAAAGTTGCCTTTTGGCTGAAATTTTTTATGTACTAAAAAAGGCAGAGGTTATAAATTATTTTGAACTAAATAATAATAATAGTAATAAAGTTGAATTTCATTTAATTATTATCTATAATAAATGTTTGCGCAAATGATCAAAGATCATCGTATTTTGAGTTAAAATGAATGTGAAATGAACTTTTATTAATTTATTGAACAGTTAAAATAAGTAAGAAAAATAATTAACAATTTTACAAATCTTACAAAAATTCTTGTCTTTAGTATTACAGCGTTTGAGAATAAAAGTATGGGGTTTTTTAAAACTAAGCCGTAGTACTTACGAGAATTTCATTTCATATAAAAGGAAATGTTGTACTTTGATATATATATTTAATTTCTGTGAGACATTTCTAGCATGCCGTTGTAAAATGTTGCATATACAAGATCTCAAGTGATAACTATGGACATCATACGTTCGATGTACATACTCGTAGTTCAGCGTTGTCATGTTTGAACAGCGAGCACTATTTGTATGGCTAGGAAGTAGAAAGTGATATAGGTATTAGTATGATTCAGAGTCAAAATTTATGATACCATTTGAAATCTATATCAGCCCAAATAGCAATAACCTCTTTTTAGAAGAACCAGCGGTTCTGTTAGATTCAGTTTTGGTTTCGAATTTTTTCCTGATCCTCAAAATAATAAATTGACTCTCATAAAATCCAAGTTTGTTTGTTTTTGTACGTTTGTTGTAGCGTCGAAATGTTTGTTATTTTGCTTGACATAAAGTTCTATACGGGGAGCTAAACAAATTCAAAAGCAACATTAATGATTAAAATTATGCAGTTATTTTAAATAAGAATTACAAAACTTAATCAAAACGGGTTCGTTCCTAGATTGATTCCCCATACAAACTTTCATCCCCATTTTCACCCCCTTAAGGGATGATTTCCGGAATTAAAATATTCTATGTCTTTCCCAGGGTCTCAAACTATTTTCTTACCAAATTTCATCTAAATCGGTCCAGTAGTTCTTGAGTTTATTCGTTACAAACGTAACACAAAAATACAAATCTTCGTTCAAAAATACAAATCTTTCCACTTTATAACAGTAGCGTAGATAAAAAAATAGATTTACGTCAAAATTTCATACTCTATTATATTCAAATATATACCAAATGGGTGGGAAAAGTTAAGACGTTTTTATATAAACTCTCATGGTGGCCGCCTATAGCGTAATATTTATAATTATGCTTTGAGGATTTATTTTTCATTAAAAAATAAAATGCAAAGTATTAAACAACAAACTTGCTTATTATGAGGAATACAATGTCTTATATATAAATAAATAATTCTAGCAACATATATGTAAATTATTAAAAATTTATAAAGCTAACTTTAAAAAAAAATATTTTCAAAATATGTATTGTTATAGGTATCTATCTACTTTGCATGTGTCTAACACTCATTTGATTATTTTTTTGAAAAAGTACCACGGCTATTAATTTTTATTGATTTTTTGTAAAATAAAACTAAGGTTTTATTTTTCATATGAAAGGCCCCTCAAGTGCCGGTCAAAGCGAGCGCGAATGTGATTCACCACCAGAGCCTGCGCCTCCTGAAGTCCCACCGCGCGGACCCTCTCTGCATGTCACGCTTCGTCATCGCCCTGCCCCCGATCAGCCTTCTGATTCCGACCGCCTTTTCCTATCCGAAGGTAAGAGATTATTTTATAACAAATATCATTCTGTTATAGACTGCTATTATTATATAATAATTTTATAAGTTAGGCAAAGTTTTAAAAAAATGTGGACTTCGACATGATATATACCTATTTGAATGTATAAGTTGGCGTTCGCTGTTCGATGATAGTAAAAGTTAAAGAAACCGAATGAAGTGTAATAAAACCTTGGTTTTATAAAAAAATCTACATATATTTTTATAGACAATCTCCGATATTTTTATATATATAGAAATTAATATTGGCTTCAAATATCACAATAATGATATTGTACTAATATGGTGTATTAATACATGATTAAAAGCTGGTGTTTTCTAGGACAATAGACATTTTTGGGGGGTTTCCAGTGTTCCTTCATTTCTCTTTTGTGAGTACGGCTGGCAAATACCTATCATTCCTTTCTTTTATCAACACGCATCCAAACGCCTCCTAAAATTCGTTACTCAGTCTTCGAAACCACTATAACTTTTTATAATATACTCGTATATAATAGTAAATAATAGATTTACCCGCGACTTCGCTCGCGCGTAGTTTGATTTTTGACTATTTACCTCTTTTCACACCATGAAGGGGTTGTGTTTGAAAAAGCACGAAACACGTATGTATATATGTATCTACTTGTTGACAGCAGTAATCCTCCGAATTTTTGAATTCATACATCTCTCTAATATGATTTCACCATACAAATTTGAACCCCCGTTTCACCTCTGAGTGTTGAATTTTCAAAAATTCGTTCTTAGCACATGCCTACGTCATATACATATTAACTATCTGTGTGCCAAATTTCAACCCAATCCGTTCAATGGTTTGTGCTGTGCGTAGATAGATCAGTCAGTCAGACAAATTCCTTTTATATATTTGTACATATGAATAAAGATAATAACTATTTATTTATGATAATAATAAATAAATAATAATATATGTTGGGACATTAACACATAGCACCATCTAGTTCCATGGTAAGCTACGAGGCTTGTGTTATGGATAACCCATAATATAACCTAATTGTGTAGTTATTTTCGTAATGTACTAGCTGAGAAAATTTCTCCCTTGGAAAGATATTATTAGATTATACCCTACATTGAAACATTATTTTTTATATTATAACTGTAACATTTATATTCGTTACTGATGAGCCATAAAAAATAAAGACGTAATAAGAATATGCCTGCGGCCTTGCCTTTTTACCGCATATGCTTATTGAACGTGTACGCAAGGAAACTTCCGTTCAATCTAAGTTAGAAGATAAGTAGCCGAGCTGAAACTGGCTTTGTTTAGTACATTTTGTCAAGTCGTAAGTAGTTTTTGTTTAAAATAGATTTTGTTGGAAAGTGCTCAAACTGAGGTTATGTATAGGTTGTAATGCTCACCGTAGGCAGTTCGTTTCACTGATGAGTAAGCTAATTAAATTCCCGCCGTAAATGTACATCCAACTTTTGTTAAGTAGGCCCTTCTCTTGTTGGTACTTCAGCAGAAGTTTAATCGAATTGCACCGTCCGACAAGTTCGCGGGTGCAAGTTAATGTTCTCTGACAAATAAACTATTTGATCCAGCAATAACAATCTAAGGTACTTATATAACTATATAATTTACCATAATAATTTCTATTTTATTAATTAAAATGTAATACCTTATGGAAGAATATATATATATATATATATATATATATATATATATATATATATATATATATAATATATAATAGATTATTATTAATAATAATTAATATACATATGTATGTTATGGCTCCAACTTGGCAATTTAAGGTATATATTTCAGTGACACTTTCATTTATTTTAAAATGATGTACTTTACAAAAATAATACCTATGCTTTTACTTATATCGCTGAAATGTAAGTTAAAATGGTATGTTAGACATATGTACATATGTAGGTGAATTTTATAGTACAGGTCAGGAACTTTGCGTTGCGCATCCGTAACGAAAGAAGAGAGCTGTTAAATTTGATTTGTGCGAGAACTCGACGCAGAATGAGGCGCTTTGATGTGGCGTATCCCTTGCCCCCCGCGCCGGGGCCTGCTGAAATTGCGCACACTTTCAGAGAAACTCTTACCTTAATTTAATTTTTATGATAGCGCATTGTAAGTGTCCCAGAAATGGTTTTATTTAGATTTGCATCTTTGTTCAGTAGCAGACTCTACATTATAAGACAGATGATAAATAATCCTTTGCAATAATTTGATTTCGCTTACAAAAAAGTGGTGTCTATCAGGATTTTATTTTGAAATAGGTTTTATCATAACTATTTATCTAAAACGGTACATCGACTTCAAATTTAATTTAATGTATTTATTTCACTTTTAGGATTTTTTTTGAATTTATATGGTACCAATCATGTAGTATGAACGTTTTGTTAGACAATATTAAAAATTGGCTTACAACTATCGAAAACAAAAAACTTGCGTTATACCCGAAATGTGTACACCTATCTTTATAAAAGTCGGTTAAAATAACTTTTGTCTCTTCGGTTCAGCTGTTCTGGAGATATGTGGGTACAAACAAATAGACAATTTGTTTTATTTTTAAGATTTCTGAATAGCTTCGTATATGAAGTTAATATTACGACAAAGAACCATATGATCTTAATATGAAACTATGTTTAAACACGGACAGACATTTAAATATCCATAAGTATAGAGACGTGAATGTCAAAATCATACTGTATTTTTTACATAATTAAGTAGGCACCTAAGAATGAATTAGACAAATCTTGATTCAAACAAGAAAATAGCTTCAAAAGGTCTTGAAAGTTTAATGGAATCGAACAGGGACCGGCCGAAGTAGTCGGAAGTTTGCACGGGTGACAAATTGGGCACTTGACCCGCGCACCGAGCGGGCCTGCGAGAGCTTGTTTCTCGAGGACCGTAATAAGTTTAACTTTAAGTAAACTATATTCCATTCCCTCTAATTTGTTCTCTGGCGACACTTTTTGCAGTTTCAAATTAACAGTTTCTATTTACGTTACTTAGCATCAACGGTCATGTTTCTTGTTCAGTTTAATTTCAAAGGCTTTGCAAGTTTGTTTCTAAATAGAATCACTTGTTTATTTTCGAATATTGTTACATTTCTTTTGCAGTCTGAATCGCTTCCGTATGCAAATTATTTTTTGTACTCTACATACTAGCAAAAATATTAATACAAAACTATAGAGGTTTCACAAACGCAAATGTAATAATATTCCATAAAAAGCAATAAGATTCCCCGTCTCAAGTTTACCGAGCTTTTTGAAAATTGAAACCTGCTGGGATTCGTCGTAATTTAATTTTTGCGATGCTGTATTGTTAGAGCTTTCTGAAGGGCTCTTTGCAGTTGAAACTCAGAATATTGTCGCCTTTGCATACGAAAATAAATTTCTCTAGCTTACTGCATTCGAAAATATTTTATAAGACACGATGTACTTTCACTATAAGTACAAAGTAGCGTGAAATATTTGATAAATTTAAACATGTTGAACGTAGCTCTTTAAGTCTGCTACGTTAAAGAAATAGAACTACTAATTATTTATGAATAGTATCATCTTGAATTATTATCGTTTTCTGTAAATATTACCTGTATAAAAAAAATAATTTATTATATGTTTTTACCTTCTAAAAACTGCCTACAATTCAAACGAATGAATTCGTTAGTATAGTTTACACTAACTATAACTATAAACAATATTTTCATTTTTATATTAGTTTACGCTTTATGGTGTCGACATAGTTTTGGCATTTCTACTCTAACATTCTCTAACATTTTCACGACATAGTTTTACTTTACGAGAAAATGGTTGCGTATAAAACCTTAATTTCGAAAACATTGTAAACGTATTCATAAACTTTTAACCGTCCATAAAAGTGTCCTTGGTCGCGATCAAATCTGACATTGTCATGTTTTGAGTGGAGCCTCCTCGATCCCGCTTCGATACTCGTGAGCAGGAGTTTTAAACATCCCTCGTCCGGAAGCCACTTAAGTGCTCATAAAACACTCATACGAGGAGCTATCTACATCGATTCTCTACTTCTTTTGTGTTATTTGCATTCCTGCGGTCTGCTACATACGAGTACTGCGATTATTGATTTTATAGTAGGCCTGAGTTGTGGCGGCGGCTTTTAAATGAAACTGATGTTATCTGAAATTAATAATCTCATCTATTAATGGATAATAGCTGCCAAAATAGAAAATTTAATGTATTGTTTATAGTTTTTAAACTTTATAATATATCTCAAATGACAGACGGACATTACAGTGCTGTATCGTACGTAATTTTTTTCTCTAGGTACATATTAATTTGAGTTTGAATTTTAAAAATATTTTTATTGTAGGCGTTTAATATAAATCATACATATGTGTATGATAATTATTTGATAATAAATAAAATGGCAACGGAACGTTTACGCCTCTATTGTGTCTCACGCAATGTGCAACATGTGATGTAAAATGTAAATATCAACTGTCGAGGTACGCTGCTTTGTGGTACACCAAGAGTGGCAAAGAGCTCTTCAGAATATACTTATACACTGAACATACAACATACAGTACATGGAGGTGCTGTAGATATTACGTGTACACTGTACATACAGACGTTACAGTATATACGTTTCATTAAAATATTTCTAAAGTAATCTTTTAATACGGTAATAGTAATACATATATGGTTATTTAAAACATTTTTTCTTTCATTATTTGGTTTTTAGTGTTAAAAGTTTTTGAAATTTTTCACCAATCTTAAGATTTTATATCATTTTCTATCTAAGCGCCTCTCTTTTTTCACGGTAGTTTTAGAACGTAAAACCGACTTCAAAAATAGAGAATGGGTGTACTTTTTATGTGTATGTCAGTAAAATCATTACATACGAATGGACTTCCTATATAGTTTTCTAGAAAAAGTTTCACCCTTTCAAAGGTGGAATAAATACGTTTAATTTGTTTTTAGTTAAAAAGACTAGACCACAGAGTATTATCCCTATTTGGTTCCCGGCGACATTAGCAATAGTTAATAATATACTCGTACTGATTCGAATCGATATTTCTCTTTTAAATATCATTAATTAATATTTCAGTATTTGTATTGTTATTGTATTGTAATTTGTATTGCTCTGGTATTTGTATGTATTTATTGTAGCAACAGGACAAATTATGGTTGCTATGATGCATTTCCGTCGTGGAAAGGATTTATGGTTAAGGTAATGCAATAAGTTAACATGCTAAACTTATAATTCAAGTAGGTCGAGCAAATGATCAAGTGTGCGATACGTCACAGTTACAGGGAGCACTTTAAAGTTTTTGCGCGTAGCACGGCACAGATCCATCCGCGGGCGGGATAAATGATTGATGGCGGCCTTCCAAGTATAAACTCGATTATCCGTTGAGACGCGAACAACTTACAAGTTTTATGTAACGATGGATCAGGATTATTTAAAACTTTCTCCGAAAAAATCGACTCATGACAATCATATTTGAGTTGAATATCAACGAAGATGCCTTTCAATTGAACCGTTATTATAAGTTATAAATAATAAGATATGTTATTTGTTTACGAGTAAAAATGTGTTATGATCTGAATATACTTATAAAATACTAGATACTCACTCTCGCTTCGCTCGGGTTTGACTCTAGGTTGATTCCTCATACCAACTTTCATCCCCATTTTCACCCCTTTAAGGAATGATTTCCGAAATCGATATCCTATGACCTTCCCAGGCTCTCAAACTATCTGTTTACCAAATTTCATCTAAATCGGTTCAGTAGTTTCGGAGCCTATTCAGTACAAACAAACAAACAAAAAATCAAATCTTTCCTCTTTATAATATTAAGTAGAGATTGTAATCTATCTTATAATTATTTAAGTTGAGGTTTAAGCATTAAACTAATACATACTTATTACTTCCGTAATTATATTATAAATGTGAAAATAACTCTTTCTATTATATCTTTTCACGCTTCAACCGCTGAACAGATTTCAATAAAGTTTAGCAGGACATAGAATGCAACCTGGGATCGAACATAGGATACCTTTGATCCCTATCCCGCTTATCACCATCTAGTTCCATGATAAGCTACGAGGCTTGTGTTATGGGTACCAGATAGTTAATACACTACATATATATAACTTTAAATGCATACATATTACAAATATAAACACCCATGAGCGGAGTACAAACATTCGTGCTCATCACACAAATGAATACCCCCAGCGAGACTGGAACCCGCGACCGCTGGCACAGCGGGTAGGGTCACTACAAACTGAGCCAAACGTGTCGTCAAATTATATATTGTATATGAAAAGTTTGTGTATAAGTGTAATTGAGTGATCCAGTGAGTAGCTGTAAGCTTACATAGTATACTCTGGACTAGCGACTATTGCAATTTCATAGGTTTTCATTTTTTGCGCGGATCTCTAATTCTTCTTATAAAAGTAGTCTAAGTTACTGCCTATAACATTAGCTACCTACCAGAGAAAGTCCCGGCAAAATCGGTCCAGCTCTCTCGGAGATTAGCCGGAACAAACAGACAGACGAAAAAATATTTTTTTTCTTATTAGTACCGTATATACATTCATTCATATGCATTTGTTAAAAAACTGTTATTTTAACATAACAAATCGAAACTTCAATTTATTTATTAATATAATCCACTAAGCAAGGTCTTGCCATGTTCTAAATACATACCTATACATGCAATATAGTAGTTATTCATAAATGAAAAATAAACCATGGGACACCGTTTTTAGCATGTGCCAGAATAGCAACACATGTTGGTAATGCTTTTTAATTATTCAAATTCTATGGCAACCAGTTTGAAATATGTTATTGTACATAATATAATTTAAATATGAATAATTAGAAGGTCAAAAAGTATTATCGGCTGCTTTTTGTCACCAAATAATATTATACTTCAGTTTTCTACTGTATTTTAATAATGGTACAGTAGAATACGTATTATTTCCGTAAAAAAATTTGTTGAGTTGAATTTATTTTTGTTGTTTTTAATTATTTAGGTTGACTTATATCATGGGTAAAGCTGTCGATAAACACTAGAGGTTCTTATGGCAGTAAAAGTTTATATAAAACTAGCATTGCCCGCGGCTCCGCCCGCGTTCAGATGACCAAAAACCAAATTCTTAAGTTTTACATATTAGTATACTCTTACAATGCACTTTTTGTATTTTTTCTCAGAAATGAGATATTTTCCCGCGGTAAAAAGTGTCCTACGAGTATATGTTGACCCGGATAACCAGCTATCATCATACCAAATTTCATCAAAATCCCTCTAGTGGTTTTTCTGTGATGCGGTAACAGACAGACAGACAGACATAACTTCTAAAATATATAGATTCGGCCTCCGTATCGATAATAATGTTTATTTCAATAAGATTTTCCAAAAAATACTTAATGTACAGATTTGGCTTAGTTACAATTTTATTATATGTATAGATATACATTATACAGTATCCATATATGTAATAGTATTATAGGTAAATTTTATTTCCAGAATAGGTTATTATTATTGTTACATAAACTTATTTTTAAGTTTAAGTATAACATGTTAATGTCATCTTTATTCAAAATGTAATTATACTTTAGAACTTTAAGTCTTTACCTTGTTTTATAATCTTAAAGGCAATAAGAAAACCTATATAAAGTCGAGGTTCAGATATTAAAAGTTTATAAAGGACGGGATTAAAAAATCGAAGCGGGCGTTTCATTAGCACGTCTCAATATTAGTTTGCTCTGAAGAGACCAACGATGCGCGACGAGGGAAAATTGTTTCGTCGTTTATTATTCCAAGTTTTAATCAAGGAGAGTCCTGGAGCCATCTGGAAACCGTCCGCAGCCATGGTCCGCCTCGTCCACATTAATCGCGTGTAAAATATCTCGCAAAAACTTCATTACTTACCCGATTATTTCCTTTTCACTGGTTTTATATAACTTTATTCTTAGTTACTTTTAAAGAAAAATGATTAATATACTAATTTTTGTATCAGTTTTACGCTAAGTTAGGATTGTTCTAAGAAAGATTTTTTCTTTATGTTTAACACATTGCTACATAGTACATGCTAAATAGTGCTTACAAGTACTATCTAGTACTTCACTGTCTAGTACTCCTATAAATAATACACGTATTACAGAGGTAAGTTGTTTGCAAAGATAATATAATAAGGCAAACAATATACCCATTAGAGCGAAAAAAAAAACATTTATTCAGTTTATTTGCTCTTGAGCGATGAATAAGTAAATAGGCAAATTACAACTCAAACATTCCCCAAATACTACTATAATTCACTTTATTTTTCTCCGAATAATTTAAAAAGTATCTAATAATTTACAGTTTTGAAATCATAATACTTTCTTAGATTTACGCGAATGTTTGACATTTTTAAAATAAAACTATCTTTTCGGATTATTTCGCGGATTTATTTTGATTTTTGGTTCCCGACTATACAACTATACATTCAAGACATGTAACACCTCAGCCTCTCCCGTGACCATGGATGCTGTAAAGCATTCGAAACGTCGGGAACCAAAAATCAAAATAAATCCGCGAAATAATCCGAAAAGATAGTTTTATTTTAAAAAAGTTTTGAAATCAATACATTTTTTATGTAGATATCCCTGTATCAGAATTGTTTTATCAGTATGGAAATCTGTCGCATTCCGAAGAAAGCTTTAACTTTATTTGAGCGTACCGTTCTTTTGTATCTCAGTGTTTACTCCTCGGAGTGATCGCTCCGTTACCCAGCTAAACAACAAAATTGATTATATAAACTGTCATAGCGAACAGTTCACCGCTACGGGTAAGGTAGTCAGGTAGTATTGATATAAGTTTTTCGTTCAGTCAAACATAGACAGTGGAATAAGGGTGTGTACAAATCGTTTTCTTTGATAGACCGTGCTGGGCCCACTCGGCTGGAATAACTCGAAACGTTTGCGCACTCAAGCTCCGCTCCTCGCGTCTTGCCTCAAATGGGATTTAGTCAGGCTAGTTCGCAGTCTATTTATTATGTTTTGTTACTGCGGAAAGATTTAATTTTCTGCAGATTATATATCATTTTGAAAGTGTATTTTTATTATCTATAATAATTTACATTTAACGTATGTAAACATACGTATAACGTATATATACGTATATTTCACAAATCTATACATATAATAAAATTGTAACTAAGTCGAATCTGTACATTAAATATTTTTTGGAAAATCTAATTGAAATAGACATTATTTTCGATACAGAGTCCGAATTTATAGTATTTAGAATTTTTGTTTGTTTGTCTGTCTGTGTGTCTGTCTGTCTGTTACCGCATCACGAGAAAACCACTGGACAGATTTTGATGAAATTTGGTGTGAAGATAGCTGGTTATCCGGGTCAACATATAGGATACTTTTTACCGCGAGAAAATATCTTATTTCTGAGAAAAAATACAAAAACTGCATTGTAAGATAATACTAATATGTAAAACCTAAGAATTTGGTTTTTTGTCACCTGAACGCGGGCGGAGTCGCGGGCAATGCTATTGCTATATATAATAATCAAAATATTAGGTTTTACGTTATTAAGTTAAACCAAACGAAAAGTTAAAGCGTTGTGACTTGTGTTTTAATAGAAAAAATTTAAATAATGTTCAGTTACAGTGATTATAACAGTTCCCTGTACCTACTCGAGACATGTCGTAAAACAAAGTATCAGCCGGCTGCGATGCTCTTTTGTACTTAATCCTATTTGATATATTGGTCCATTAGGAGCCCTGTCCCAGCTTCTCGCCGAGATTGTAAGGAAATACCAAGTAACGAGGGTAATACACCTTTATAGACAGATACTTGCTCGGTTAGGTATCGCTGTTTTAGCGACATCAGAGCACCCCACTTGAATTCAGTATGTGACATTATAAAGGCCTATAATTATGTATCATCTACCCACATGTCACAATTTATATTAATAATTGATTAATTATTATTAGTATAGTTATATAAAATTACTTTTATTAAGTATATCAAAAATTGTAATTCAGTTGGCAACTTATTTCGATGTTATTCAAACAAATTGTATTGCAAAGTGAGAAATATTGGCAATTTATTTTCTAAGCTTGAATCGGAAAAATTAAATGAATGTCTTTAGAGAAATAAGATTTTTGTTTTTATTGCTATAAATAACTTGTTTTTTCTTTGAAAATGATTAGCCAATTAAGTGGGGAAATAAATGAAAGTAATATTGATTGATGAACCAATTTGTTGTTCTGAAAATGAAAGATTCGGTACGTAGTCATAGGGTATCGTGTTAAAATGACGGTTTATCATACGTTATCCTACTGGGTGTCGTTTCACACAAGTTGCGTAAATTGGATCGCTTTTACAGGAAAAATAACACGTCGAGAGTGCAAGTCCTCGTCCGTAGTAAATATGTCTCTTTAGTTCATAGATTTAGTTTATCTTTTGAATTTTAACTTAGAATTATTACATTTAAATGTAAATATTTGATGGTTTAATGGTATTTATGCACATTTAGCTTAACTACAATTCTTTTTTAAGTTTAAAATTTATTTATTTTTAATTTTATTCATATCTAGTGATGTTTTAATATCATAAAAAAAACCTGAAAGGAACAGAAATGTGCGTAACAGACGGGGGAAGATAACGCGGTTTCGTTGATAGAATTTGTGAAAATAAAATCATTC
The DNA here is from genome assembly GCA_921882275.1 of Brenthis ino. Taxonomy (NCBI): domain Eukaryota; kingdom Metazoa; phylum Arthropoda; class Insecta; order Lepidoptera; family Nymphalidae; genus Brenthis; species Brenthis ino. Next base: position 31,491,389 of record OV170222.1, on the reverse strand, counting down.
AATATGCGCTTATCTAGATCCGGTATCAATCTATTATGTTTGCACGGTTCCTTTCGTTCCACAATGAAGGCAGCGAGAAGGCTTTTAAACTCAGATTTTAACGTAATACATTATGAAAGTGGTGGTGCTTTAAAGCATTTTGCGGTATCGGTTCGTGTTCGCGGATAAATGATTGATAGTCGTGACTCGTACCGTCACACAGCTGCTATAGCGATAACCCATCACATGTGACTTTTACTTACATAGAAAACATTTCATACATTTTAGCGTCACTCGTCTGTAAATTGTGTAGGTGATAAGGGAGCGCTATATCGTCGCTAGGAAAACTACTTTTAATGAAATTTTTCTATCCATCTTTTCTCACATTGCAATATAAAATTTTATTAAAATTTACACGACTTCGGCATTCACTATATGTATCACGATAAAAATTATAAGACTTTTATTATCTGTCCTACGATGTCTGTTTCCTTTTGTCTTAAGCGTATGTACTTTCTACCGAATTCGATATGTGCTAGTAAAATTGTGAAAATTAATCTATTCGATGTTAAAATGTTATCTTTGTTAAACTTGCTTTAATTTTTTATACGTTAGTGGATGTCATGGTAAAATGGATTCTGTTGTTATAAAGATTAGCAGGAAATAATATGTTATGGTATATCTAGTATATGGGTTATGGCGCCAATAACCATATATTTAACACCTTGAGAGTTCTATTCAGATGACGTTACAAGGAAATTATTATAACGCTGTTGTAAGAAAGTGATATTATCTGCTGCTCTTATCAACGTAACTACTTTATATTTATTTTTTTAAATGTATTTTTAATAATCTATGTATCTTCTCTCTTGAACAGGTTTTGTCATTTTATCCAATTACCTAAAATCTGGAGAAAAAAAATTAGCGCGTAGCACTTGTTGCGATAACTGGAGGTGTGTGTGTTACGCTGATTAAATATTAGTTACCAATATAAGGTTACCAAGTTAATGATATGTTCCCTAATATTGTTGGTAACATGTTGAGGTTACTCATAAATATATTTCTTTATGATTTTTAAGAATAAATTATCAAAAAATTATCATAATTACATTTATTAAGCGGTTTGTTTAGGTTTAGCTTTCATCGTTAGGACAGCAATTGTGAAACAATTTTTAGTTTTTTTATCTATAGGTACATGTATGATAAAATTCTAACTGAGCCGAATCTGTACATTAAATATTTTTGGAAAATCTTCTTGAGATAGACATTATTATCGATACAGAGGCCTAATTTATAGTTTTTCGAATTTTTGTCTGTGTGTCTGTCTCTCTGTTACCGCATCACAGAAAAACCACTGGAGGGATTTTAATGAAATTTGGTATGATGATAGCTGGTTATCCGGGTCAACATATACGATACTTTTTACTGCGGGAAAATATCTCATCTCTGAGAAATCGATACTAAACGTTAAAATGTAAGTAGGGATGAACGCGAGCGAAGCGAGGGTGAGTCGCTAGTACATGAATATAACAGATTATTCATTTCATTTGGCTAATACCATTCAAATATTTTATGATTGCCAATAACCTTTATTACCTAATGATATTTAGAGAAGAGCATTTGTCTTTAGAATAGATATTTGTGCGAATACTGTTTCGATACATTTAACAACCTTTATAGCCTTTTGTAAAATATTTGAAAGATTTGCGGTAGTGCCAATGACTAGTGCAATAAAATTTATAGAATCCTTAAAATGTCGCCGCGAGGACAAATCGCTTACGGTATGGTTAAAATATCGTTACGAATATATATAAAATAAATGAATTGCCATTGAAAATCGGTACTGCTTTAATTTTATTTGGGCTATTTATATAGAATAAGTATATTTATTATGGAATTCAAAAGATGATTTTTAAATTTCAATAAAATTTAATAGAGTACAAACGTAATTTAAAGCATGTGTACCTATGGCTGTATTGAAAATCTTAACCATAGAATCTTAGCATTAAATTTGCTAGTTATTTAATCTCTGTGTAGAGGAGGTAAAGTCGCTTTAATTGAAGCTCTAAAGAGCTACAAAGGTTAATTTGAATGGAAATTTGTGTATAATTTGCATACTTATTTATATTATCTATGCAACACACAAGTAGGGTCCTTTTATTATATAATTTGCACCAAGGGGAGTGTATGCCGTTAGAATACCAAGTAAAGACCAGAATCATCATCAAAAATATGAGTAAAATTTATTCTGTAAAGCGAGTTATTACAGAAGGTATATATTTACGTACAATAATAAGAACTACTAATCATAGATTTTGTATATACCTATATATTTTTTAAATAAAATATATAGTACGTATTCTCTTTGTACACTAATTATTGTAGAGCCAGATTTTTTCATAGAATGAGTTAATTTGCATTTACTTAGTCATTTAAAATGGTCACCGAAAGTTCTCAGTGCGAACAGAACAGAAAAAGGTTTTCAAGATCATAGAAATTTGTATCAAATGTTTATTCAAAGTAGTTTTTTCTTAACTTTTATTTTATAGCGTGTATTTTTAAGAAGTCACATGAACCTCTACGAACTTCTGTAGCGTTTCTACGCCTAATTTGATTTTTTATTCTAATTTATTTATATTTACTTTTTGTGAGATTTAGTTTCGGGTTTGTTAGGGCGATAGATAATTAAATTCAACCCTTTTACTCTCTTGAGCAAAGGAAAGTCTCGTAAATTGGAAAACTAAACTGAGCGGATCTCACCACGAGATTCAATTAGCTGCTAATCATATCTGGAGGGTGTGAATGGATCGATCGTGTTCCCTTTCGTGCATCTTAAACGAGTTTTCAGTCAAATCGAGTCAAGAATAAACAAAAGCGTATAAACATTTAAAAGTACGTGATGGTGATTTCTAATGTAAGTAAATAATAAATGAAACATATGACGCAGATATAAAGTGTCTATTTATATGAGCGGACGAAATCGACACCAATAGTGAACACACTTCATCGGATGCGCTCTTTCCGATCCCTTCTCTGTCGCGTCTTGCTCGTAGCGGGCCATCGAACTATCTGTCGCTACCTTACAGAGAAATTTTGCTAACTCATTCAGCTGTAAACTTCACTACCCATACTGATATATATTTGTAGCAACTGGAGAGCAACTGTCACAAATCTACAAAGGCATAAGACGAAAATATATAAAAATAAGCTCTATCCTTTCTTTTATATTTATACACATTATTATTGTGAGCGAGCTCGGCGAAACTATGCAGCTACGAAGAATAGTTGGATAAGAATGCAGTGTTATCGCACGTCGTTGGCGAAGAATGTGAGCGATAGATAGTTCCCTCCGCGATTATACAGAGCAAACATACACGGAACATCGAACTATTGACCTGAGCCTCCACATAGACAGCTTTTAATATCACGAAATTGCCTCCACATCATTTAGTCGCTGCAAATATTACTTTAATCCCACAGCAATAAAGTTTAAGCGTCTGTGCTTGCGGGGAATGCAATAAAACCTTTGGAAATTTGAGACGTGCGACTAAAGTTTTAGATGTTTCTTTCTAACTTATGTCTAATAACGCGGGAAAAGATAGTCGTCTCTCTCTCTTGTGAATGTCACGGCTATATATTGCAAAGGCGGCTACAAGCCGACGGCGATGAAAATTCTTGGTACCTTAATGTTATCTTGCGTTTAATATCATGTTTCTTTAAGTGAGAAATAAAAAAATAATAATTAATAATTTAAATATAATTTTTAAAAAAAAAAATAAAAAAAATAATTAAGTTTCATTAATAAAATGAAAGGCAAGGGCAGAGAGATGAGTCACGAATTTACATCTTTGTAAATAGTTTAGAATTAGAACATTTAGTAAGAACAATACAGGTTTTTTTTCATCTATTCTCAACATGGAAAAACGTTTTTACGTAAACCCCATGCACCACTTCGAATAATTGCGAAAGTACAGACTGCGGTAAACAATGGTGGAGTTGCGACATTGTAACCCTTCTTATTTAAAATTTTTCCAGTGCGTCGTTTACCTTTTGACGTTTATTGCGTAAAAGCCGCAAATGTGAAGGAGCCCTAGTTTGTCATTTTTACATTTTCGTATAGTCTCTATCGTTAGTCTTATAGGCAGGGGATGGTTCTCTTATAAAAGGAAGTTTATGACACGTGGGAAGTCAGGGGAGAGTTCACGCTGAAAGCTAATAAATTTATGGCAACTAAGTTCGAATTACTACGTAAATGGAAAAAATATTCTTTTATCCTCTTCTATCTTTTCATTACTATTTATTTTATATTGTAAATTGAAAAATAAGTTTTATAAATGAATATACCATGAATTATATATTTTTTGTTAAGGGGCGACTATAATTAATAGTGGTGCGGAATTTACTTATAAATTTATACTGTCGCTATGCAATTGTTGTAAAATGAGAAACCTAGAGAGACACTACGAGTTTTGTTAAGCTAAAATTTTCTTGTTCAGTATATGTTGTATGATATACAACTCATATCTCTATATTAAGTGTTTGAAACAAATAAGGGTAAACAAATTGCGATACTTATATACGTAAGTCTTATTACCCGTGACATCAATCATTGAACCCTAGAAAAATCTGATTACCAACAGGCGAGGCGTCTCAATCACCATGCTTATTGCAGTTTTATTAAACGTAGTTTATTCTGATGAACGGCATTGATGTATTAGTTACCTCAATAGCAATATATATATATATATATAATGTTATATACAAGAAAGCTCATTTTCTCACTCACGAATACATTTTGAAAGGAAATTGAAAAATGTGACGACAAAGCAATGTGTTAAATAATTTCAAATTATTATTTTGTGGAAACAAGGTATGAAACATGCACTCATAAACGAAAAATAGATATATCAGAGTTAAAATGGAAAAATAAACTAGCTACAAATTATCTTCTGTATCTGTCTTCTATAATCTCATATGAAATGATTCTAAATGTAGCATTTTCTATAAAAGATGAAAAGGCAAAGATGAAAACAAATAAGAGAATATATATATATATATATATATATATATATGTGTATATATATATATATATATAATATATTATAATAGTATAACGTCAAATTATTCTTCTGTTACCTTACTTACTTTTTATAAAAATGAATATTAGACATGTTAATAACATTTATAGTGAGAAAATATAACCGCAATTTTTCTCGACGTAGCAACAAAAACTGGCAAGTAGACTTTATTAGCGGTCTTTTACCGTAGCGGATAATAAAAAAATGTAATCGACGGTGTGACGTCACAGGCCACTGAGCCGTGAGGCGGGACTCGGAGTGCGGCTGGCGCCCACGACGCTCCGCAAATACGAGAGATAGCCTCGTCCGGAAATTCAATCAAGCTCGCACGGAGATTCTATCAAGATTGGGGTAATTAAAATACCTATCTAACTTTTTGCCTAAACATGTTTCTTTTATATGGTCCTAGTATAGTCAGTTGACTAGACAAAAGTTTGTAAATTATATTTGCGAAAAATATTTATGAAAATCGAATGTTTTCTTTATTCTGTACAGGAAAAGCGATTAAAATTTCATGCAATAAAGTTTAATATTATCGTATAAGAACTCTTAGTAACTAGGTCGCTGTCATGTACGTCTCGTAACGGGAGACCGAGGTGGCTCTCGACTTATTTATTGTTCTCTATGGACTTTCAATATGGAGTCGATGCGACGCGGTCGTAGGTAATTAAAAATACGTCACTCGCAGCCGACCTTTCAATTCGAGCATGTGTCGAAATTCGAAATGAATCATTTCCCATTTATATTTGTACGTTACCGACGAAGCTTCGGTCTGTTTGTTGTTGTTTTGATCGAAATATTCTGCGAAGCGAGAACGAGTAGATTAACTGTTTTCTGTGCGAGCATAGTGGTAATAACTGAAGTTGTGAGCAAACGCGATTATGACGTCAAATATTTGTGACTCTAAAGTAGCAATATCGTATACTAGTGTTGCATTGTCTTTGCACGTTTGTGTGTGTTTTAATAGTTTAATTTATTATAATCATCGTATATCCTGTACCATTTTGAACCTTGGCTAACATGTACATTATATCCGCCTGATTTTATAAATTTACAAAACTAAGCCAGCAATTTATATAGCCTACAATATGTGAAAAATATTAGCACCGTAGTAAAATATGTACTGTAGATGAGATTAATGAAAAAAACTGTAAATCTATATACATAAACGTATCTTCTATCTTATATATAAAATTTCCATGTCACAATGTTAGTTACCGTACTCCTCCGAAACGGCTTTACTGATTTTTACCAAATTTTATATGCGTATTCAGTAGGCCTGAGAATCGGCTACTATCTATTTTCCATACCCCTAAGTGATAAGGGTGGTCCACCTCAAAAAAAATGTTATGATTCGGCATTAAAAAATACATACAAACCTAAATTTTCACTAGTCTTTATATATATAATTCTTCTGTGAGTGTGTATGTCACTGAACTTCTCTCAAACGACTGGACCGATTTTGATGAATTTTTTTTGTGTGTGTTCAAGGGGATCTGGGAATGGTTTAGATTCACAATTTGAATAATAATTTTCATCAAAAAAATTATTAAAAAAAGTTTGAAATTTTCAAATTAAAGACGTGTAGACAGGACAACGTCTGTCGGGTCCGCTAGTATTATATAAATAGGAAATGACAAAACACTCAATGCGAATACTATTTGTTATAAATTGGTAAAATTTTTATTGTCCGAATATAATTGAGTAATAAGTTTTAATCATTTCTAAATGAAACGAATTAAGATGTCCAAAATTGACTGATAAATTTGACGAGATATTTGATACTACATTGTTAGGTAAGCAACACAACAAAGGGGTAATCCCGTTGGCACGTGATTTTGTCATTAGGGAGATGTCTTATTATTCACAAAGTAGGAACGTCTCTGTTTTCATTTGCTAAATTAACTTCGGGTATAGCCATAAAGGGGTTTCCTAGCAGGAACAGGACGACATGCAGATTAATGATATTAATAAAACATCCCTTAATAGTAGACGGTAATTGTCGTCGTAATACAAGTTGTTACAGATGATAACTCACGGGTTGAAGACAGATTATAATTCCTGATACAGATTTTAATTCGTGATTAATTTATATAGTAATTTATATTCATTTTATTTTCTTCAGTAAGGTAAAAGTTCTAAGCCCTTAAATAATGTATATATATATGTACCTTTATCTCATCATCAAGTTCCAAGAAGTTTATCCCAAATATGTAAAAAATACTATTTGTAACCGGATTTCAATGAAACTTTGCTCAGTTGCTATTTTCACATCTACAAAGGTTTTGACATAGTAACATCAGAGTAATATAGGTGGAACGCTGGACAGCCAACAAATTGCGATGAAAATTTGGATAGTTATCGCGTTAATGAAGTTTCTTATATAGTTGCATCAATATACGATCACAAGTACGACATGCGTGTTATATTGCGATATTCAAGATGTAGGTAATAATCTAGATACAATAAATACTACAACATACTGTAGTTCAATGTTTTTTCTTATTTATTCTAGTAAAAATTAGAGATATAAATTAATATTAGTTGTAATATATTGCGAGATACATTATTTTATTATTAATCCAAATCTTCATGATATACCTTAGAAAATTTAATTTTTGTTCTTTTAAAAATGTGGTGCGCTGAGTAGAAGTTATAGCTCCTAGAAATCGAAGGACTCCAATACATTATGTAGGTTGGGCGCATCTGGTCATCTTGGACGAGTGCTGAAAGCTGATTTATTCGCGGTATCCATCACTGCGCTCGACTGATACGTCTTCCCCTCACCCTAATCACATAGAGGTTCGGGTTCGTCAATTAAACATTCTGTCATATTATCATCGCTTACTTCTATGTCAGGAGTATATATAAAATAATTGATATTGGAATATACGGACATACAAAGCGCCTCTATGATTTTTCTTTATATTTTTCCTCTTGAAAGCTATCGTTAAATATTTTATTAAAATATGTACAGTTCAGTGAGTTAAAAAGGATAATTTTGTTTGGCGATTTAGGTCCACGACGATGAGACGAGAAAATCTATAATAGATGGCGTAATCATCAAATTTAAGAATCTCCTGAACAAAGAAATATGAAAATTACTTATAATTTTACTTATAATTAAAAGATAATTAAAAAAATTGTACTGTGTATTCAAAGATGGCGCTGCATTCAGATCAGAGAATTCGGAAGCTTTTGGAAAGCGACATCTATTATTTATTCAGGTAAAATAAAATAACTCGAAGAGGGATAGCCTTAGTTTGCATGAGTAGGATGATAATGGTAGTAAATATTTTTACCTCAATATGTACAATGTACATACATACATTATTTAAAGTAAATTTAATGTTCTTTGTATTTATTTTATAACTAAATAGGTAGGTACTATACCTGTATAAATATAAATATTATATATGTGAAAGTTTGTGTGTATGGATGTTTGTTACTCTTTCAAGCGAGAACGGCTGAACGGATTTGGATGAAATTTGGTATAGAGCTAGATTATAGTCTGGAATACCGAATAATAAACAGGCTACTTTTTATCCCATTAAAATATACGGTTCCCGAGGGATATATTTGTTTTTATTTTTGTAGAGGCGAACACGAGCGCAGTGAGGGTAAGCCGCTAGTAAAATATAAATATGAATTATAACTAAATTATAATATACACATACAAACTATTGTGTAGAATACGAGTCATATATTGTTGTAGGCTATCAAGTTACATTATTAAGACTGAGAGTTGGGTCTTCATTAGTTTCCAACAAACCTTTACTATTACATGAAACCGACCTTGCTCTATTATTATTTTTAATGGAAAAAGTGCACCGTATTGATGTTTCCTAGTAAAAAAAACAAATATTCAAATTTAAAACTCCTTCTTGAAGTCAATTAAAAATCATGCCTTGATTAGCAAATATTATAAGTTAATAGGGAATATTGTAAAAATATAAATACCTACATATTATGTAAAGGAGAATGTAAACCGACCATAGACACTTTGGCCCTGCGTGTGTAGTGCACAGATTAAAAATTGCACAGAAACGATATTATGCAATATAAATAATAGAGTGGAGAAGGAATTCTTTTAATTAAAAAAATAAATAAAACCGATTTCAAAAAAAAAACGAAAGTAAAAAATAACTGATTGGTAGTTTTCATTTATGTATTATAGATACCTAATCAGATATTTTCTGTTAGTAAGTTGGTGTGCTTCGATTTGTATCGGCTGGCACGTCGGTTTTTATTATTCTTTATTTTTCCATTTTTAATGTAGACGTAGGAGTAGCAAAATAAGACGAAAGTATTTTAAAAATTCAGTAGGTGAAAAATTAATCACATTTTCTACACTTAGGGATGGATTTGTTTTTCAAATTTAAATGGGACCATTTTGGAATAAAAATCTTTAGAATTTTGCAAATCCGTCTATATATGACGGAGTTATGCCCGAACATACATAAACAAAATATAAGCATCCAAATTGAGAAGGAGGAGGCTTTCTTTTGAACTCGGTTAAAAAAGTTGAGATTTACAAATCTGAAATATTACTAAAATTACCATAAAAGGTAAAATAGTTTTCATTTTCATAAATACATATACATAGATCTCTTAACAATAACTTTAATAAATATAAGTATTTTCAAGGAATCAATCCTTTGAAATGATTAACATTTACAATTAAAATGTATTTTAAAAGGCATTTTTTTTACTTTACATATTCATGTATAAGAAAATTATTATAGATTATTCATAATACAATCAATTTTCATGTACAAAAATCATTTTTATGTCGTTTCATACGAATGTTTTTGTTACTTTCGTAATAATGTGTAAAAATGTTGTTATCTTTTTTTAAATAAACAAGTAAGACGAATATAAACGTAAATTAAGATATTATTAATACAAGTAAATTACTTGATGCTTTATGGCCAAAAATGGGCATAGTTCTTTTATAATAATATTTTGCATTCATGTTAAGTACTAGTGTCTTACCGTCGCTTCGCTGGGCGTATACTTAGGTGCCTAACAGTAATCACATGTATTACTTCAGGTCATAGACTATCTGTGTAAAAATTTCATCCAAATCAGAACAGCCGTCTCAGCATGAAGGAGTTAAAATAACATACAAACATACAAACTTTCGCATTCTTAATAATAATCCGATTACACAAATACACAACAAACACTATTAGAATATAACATAAAAGTAATTACATAGTTACATTCACTGGAGATATTACATTTTTAGTCTTTTCAATATGTTTTCTAAATAATGTGTTGGTATGTTATTCACCTGCCTGTTCTCAATTCCCAATGGCCATCCGGCCCCAGTCTAATTTAGCGTTAGTGGGATAAATTCGTTTAGCATTTAAATTATATTCTGGCCAGTGATTCAAACAACTGTGCCCTGAATTAATAATGTTCAAAATGTTTAGTCGCACACAGTTTTGCTAGATTTTCAGATTGCAATTTGCATGTTAAACGTCAATCTGGCGGCGATGCGTTGAGCCCTATCACTGAATATTAATGCGACGTGGAGATTTTGTTTTACTTTGTGGAAACTCGATTATGATGCAAAGTAGCTGATGCTGATGTGGCGTTGACGAGCGGTCGCACGCGTGCAAGGGCGCTGCCGCTTTACGCTGACTTCATCTTGATACCTTTGTTTGACAGAACTCCCACTCGTATCTCAGTATATTTAAGTTACTTTATGCTCCTATCGACTAAAACTGGCTATCGAATATACTCCAATTAAAATAATATTTAGCACAATTGATAGATAGATGTTTATTAACTGCTAACTAAATTGCATGTATAGTTAAAAATATGGATATAGTTATAAACTAATCCATATTTTTGGATATAGTTATAACTAAATTAATTAAAAGATTTTATCCCAGAAATTAAGTAAATTGTTAATGTGATCATTTTAATTATCAAATATATCTATGTTTACATTGTTATTACTATATTTATATTAACCAGTAAACCAATATTTATATTATATATATATATATATATATATATATATATATATATATATATATATATATATATATATATATTAACCAGGCTAACTTTCCGTTCAAATTAACTTCATCACAGCGTTACAAATTTTCATTATTAGCAATTCACATTACATTACATTAGGTTCTGTGCATTTACCATCAATAATAAATTTTACTTGTATGTATACAAATGTAAGGTAACATAATGCCGCAAAACCTTAACTTGTTTCTAATATATGTTTATCTTTAAAATTTGGTACTACCGTAGTAATTCTCAAAAGTTTGCTCAAAGTGGACTTATCTATAATTGACTATTAGTTTTAGTATAAATAAAAATACATATATTATTATTAATTTTACATACTTATATAAAACAAGTTTTCAAAATATTAGTTGCAAAGATACCGCAAGTCGGGAATTAAGTATATCTTTACTTTCCGCAACGTCGACGCTCAAGACTATTGTACGAGCTTTTAGCTTTTGTTGACTGCCGACAAAAGTGAAAACTTATAACTATGAAATAGCTGTTTTTAAATGTTTAAATTAATTATAGTATAAATATTTAAATTTCATAAATTGAAATTATGATTACAAGTTTGATCTTCATATCAACACTCCGAGCACTAATTATTTACATTTTGATATAGTTTATTTATGAAACAAAACATATGACGCTGTGCGTCGGCAGTCTACGTCAGACTGCGTCGATACGTCACATATGTCACATGAACACACGAAGCATGTCGGTGACGCGAACCCATAAGTTTTGTCCTTACCAAAAATGGCACAATACGGCTAAAGAAGTTTTCACTTCAATAAACTTTAAATTAAATAGAACCCATCAACTTATTACATTATTATATTATTTAAAACTTGTAGCTAGTTTACCTGTGTAGATAAACAAAAAATACAATGTTAAAAAATAATGTTTTTTATAAAGCAGGTAAATCTCGCGACAAGCTTTTATATGATGTAAATTGTGTGAAGTATAAATTGATATGTCTGATTTAATTTAAAGTTTATTGTCTTCTTTTTAGAGCATTTAAATAAAGGCTTGTTATTTATATATATTTTTTATTAAGCATACTCGCGTCTGGCAGTGGTGGCCCAGTGGTAACACGCTCGCTTGAGAAACCGAGTGAAGCGGGTTCAAATCCCGGGTCTCGAACCTCTGATATTTTCATGTGCGAATCATTTCTAACATGATTACCACTTGCCTTACGGTGAAGGAAAACATCGTGAGGAAACCTGCATGTCTGAGAGAACTTAGCAAGTTTCCGAAAGATATTTGAAGTCCGCCAACCCGCACTTGGCTAGCGTGGTGGACTATGGCCTGATTCCCCTCGTACTGAAGGGAGGCCCGTGCCCAGCAGTGGGACGATAAAAAGGGCTGAATACAATATGTACTCGCGTCTATACAAAATTTTGTTTCTTCATAACAACGGTTTATTTTACGTGTACTTAAATAACAAAAATAATATATTTAATAGGGACAAATATCTATGTATTCTTATCTAAGAAAACCTTCTCTTACATTGTTTATTGTATTCTATTTTTACATATGTATATCATATCAATGTTAAAAATGATAAAAACCTATTACTACTGGAAGTACTTCAGTAAATAATCAGCTGTATATCCTCTAGCCTCTACCTACTAAGATATTTACCAAATGGCATGATGGCTTCATTAATAAAATTCAAGGTTAGCAAGTGTGAAAATATTTCGCGAGCTTCCCTATGCTTTTAATGGTGTTTGTGTTCGAGGGAGAGGTCAACTAGCATTTAATCTAGCGTGAATGATTTATTGATGTTTGGAAATAATTTACCTGTAATGATTTTGTTTTTCTTTGAACTGCCATGAAAATTATAAAGAAAATGCTATTATTAGACTACTTAGTACATAAATATGTATATGTACATACATATATAATATAGTGTGCTATTGTTTGTCTACTTATCTAAGTATGTATGTTTGTAGTTTGTAGGTACCCACACCGCACCGCATTATTATTTTTATATTTTCTCACGCTTGAGGGTTTCTGGTAGAAATCTCTTAAAGAGATAAGTCGTCCTTTGTAAACATGGCATCTGTTTTAACTTGTATGTTTTTTTTCTGGTACATAAAAAAAAAAATAAAAAAAAATGATTGTGCTAAAGTCATAATTTATAAGTCTATGAATATATGTATAATGTCTATGAAATACCTATTACTTTATTTTTTAATTTTTTTCTGCTTGGTAGCAATTTTTAAGTAATGAATTTATGTCATACATTCACACCTACGGGTATATCATGAATTTCAAAATAAATTATAATATAATACATCATAACAGTAATTTTAAAGGTTTTATGTAATAAAACCAAAGTTTCACAAGAAATACGGTATACGAGGGACACCATTGTGTCTTTCCCAAAATTTACCTACTTGCTTTAATTAGGCTGTAGGCTTACGGACGGTCATTTTTCTTGTTTAGCGGTAATTGATAAAGGGCGCGCCAGTTGTGCTGTTATATACTTGTAACGGTTCGTTTGTTCGGCAACGTTGAATTATGGTTTTGTTTATCTTTTTAGAGGACACATCAATCATATAGCACATTTTATTTATGTTTGTAACATGAGATAGCCTTAGCTAAAGTTTCGGTATATATATATATATATATATATATATATATATATATATATATATATATATATATACCTACCTTCTTACTACATTATTTAACTTCCACCGACTTCGAAAATATCTGATTAGGTATCTATTCTAAATGAAAATCCCCGTTTAGTTATATATTTTTTTTTAAGTTTTTATTTTTCCATTTTTAGTGTAGACGTAATAAGCAGGTAATTTGTTAGAAGTTTTTTTAATAACATATTCGATTAAGCTATTTATTTAAAAATAATTTAATGTTGATTTTTTTAAAATCGCTAGACCGATTTCGATAAAATTTGAATGGGTCCACCTGGGAAGTATAACCCTTCGAAACCAAAATAAATCCAAATCGGTTCAGGCGCCTTCGAGTAATCGGTGAACATACATAAAAAAAGATTCCGACGAATTAAGAAGACCTCCGTTTTGGAAGTCGGTTAAAAATACTTTCGAATTATAATGTAAGGACAAAAAACTTTTTAACAAAAAAATAAAAACCGACTTCAAACAAAAGCACTAAAAACTAAAAAATAACTGATTGGTAGTTTTCATTTACTATACATACCTAATCAAATATTTTCGAAGTCGGTGTGCTTTGGCTAAGTAATTAAAGCCCGTCGCCGTCGGTGCCAGCCCATACAAATCAAAGCACACCGACTTCGAAAATATTTGATTAGGTATGTATAGTAAATGAAAACTACCAATCAGTTATTTTTTAGTTTTTAGTGCTTTTGTTTGAAGTCGGTTTTTATTTTTTTGTTAAAAATTTTTTATTTTTCACTTTTTAGTGTAGACAGTAGTAGCAAAGTAAGAATTCTAAAGTGTTAGGCTTGTCAAACCAAACAAAATAAGCCCAAACTCAAAATATCTACTATTAGTCGTTGAAGAGTTCCACCTATCCATCTTCTGGCCTTACCATCAGATCAGGTCAACAATACCGAACCACTGTACTATCGACGGAAATAGAAACACTTGCAAAGTTTCAAGTCAATATGACAATTAGAAGTAGGTTAAATTCATTATTAGGTATTTTCCACCCTTAGGGGTGGTATCTTTTTTTGAAATTTAAATGGGACCAATCTGGAAGAATACACTTTCAAACAAAACAAAAATTGTCCAAATCGGTTTATAAATGACGAAGTTCTGAGGTAACAAACATAAAAAAAAAAAAAAAAACAAAAAAAAAAATACAGTCGAATTGAGAACCTCCTCCTTTTTGAAGTCGGTTGAAAAGTCGTCGCGGCGCATTCGAGCATGACGGAGACTGAGAGCTGACAGAGTTAAATTCTTATGCAGAATGAATGTTCAAACTAATCCTATCATATACGATATTTTTGGCGCTAAAAGGAATGGCGAGCTTACATAGCTTTAAAGTGTTTTTACTCTACTTAGTTCTCACTTAAATAAGTGAGAATTTAGTGAGAACTTAGTGAGAACAAAAATACTAGCATTTTTTAACTATCTGCAGTCAACCAACTTTTAAACTTTACCGTTTATAATATTGAAAACAGTATACTATAGATTATATGTAAAATGACTATTTTATGTAAATTACAAATTTTCATAATATCAGGCCATAGAACTTTTTCCCGTTTTGCACCACCAAGCAACCTTACAATATATTGTTGTGCGTCGATGCGAACAGTGAACGCGTGTTATTCAGTCTCATCAGAAAAACTATTCCCGTATTCGACGGTGTCAGCGACGCCTGAAAAATACGCTACTTACATTTGATATTCATAAAAATGAAAAGCTCAGTTTCATTTCGATATTTTATCCTTGTGATTCATCATCGATTTCAAAAACGTTCAGTGTACGCTGTCTCTACATACGATTTACACTCTAGCAGGCTTTTAAGTGGATTGAATGAAAATATTAACAAATTGGCCTGCAGGTGGATTAAACAGTAAATTCTCATATCCTCATATTAACGTTTCCCCTTTAGCGAAGGGTGACTGCTCGGCGGCAGAGGGGATGCAACCTCGGCGATTGCGTTAAATCAGTACTACTATTGGATTAAATCTGTATCATATTGTATCATATCGTGTCGTCTCGTATAGCGATATAGGAAATGCTATATAATATTGAAAATAAAGTTCTATCATTTTACGAAACATTTCGCATAGGTTCATTTATTAATCTATTAAGCATATTTTTGTTTGAACATTCTAATCTTTAGGTGATTAATTGACTCTACCTTGAGTAATGCTTTTTTATATCAACTATGCAAATATTATATTTTCCCGCGGTAAAAAGTATCCTATATGTTGACCCGGATAAGCTATCACCATACCAATATTCATCAAAATCCCTCCAGTGGTTTTTCTGTGATGCGATAACAGACAGATAGACACACAAAAAATCTAAAAACTATAGATTTGGCCTCTGTATCGATAATAATGTCTATTTCAATAAGATTATCCAAAAAATATTTAATGTACAGATTCGGTTTAGTTGGAATTTTATTATATGTAGAGATTTACAATCAGATTCTGTCGACAAATCTAGTTGAAAATGTCAAGGAAAGTCGTCTATAGAGTAAAACTAATTTATTCAATTTATTTCTTTAGTACACATAGATAAAACGTAGTATGGTTTTAAAAGTAAAACTAACTACATATGTTAGAAACTGAGGATAAATAAATGTAAGTACGTTACAAAAATAAACATAAGCAACCTTGTGGCGATCGGTAAAGGAGGGTGATTTGATTTGGTCGTTGAAGCCCGACTCGAGTTTCTTTTTGAGGGAAACGGCCGTGCCTACAGAACTGTCGCGAGACCAATATTGACAAGGAAATTAGTTTATGTAAAATGTAGATCTGGAACGAAAAATGTATAAAGGTAAAATGAACACGGAATATTGGAATCGATTTAGTTTGATGTTGTGTTTATTAGCTATGGCTTCTAGTGATCTCTATAAAATAAAATTACTCTTAACAAACTGGTACTGCAATTTTCAGGTAACTAGACTAATTCTAAATATCCAAGTTACCAAGTACATATGCTCCTTATTTACGAAAAGTTATATAGTGATTTGCATAAACAATTAAAATATCAATTACTCAGTAATCGTTTCAGTGACTCTACAAAATTCAATTAAGCCTTTAACTATAGACGTGGAAAATATATTCCATATTCAGTATTAAATTATTATTTGTTAATTATAAATATTTATACCATATGTACATATTTAGTCGTTAATTATAACCATACGTATAAATTGCATAAGGGTACAATTATATATCAGTATTTACTTAAAATTTGCAGCTTGTATATATTTTTGCTCAAATCGAGATGTATAAATTATTATTATTATTTATTGTATTCAGCCCTTTTTTTAACGTCTCACTGCTGGGCACGGGCGTCGCTTTAATACAAGTGGGATCAAGCCATAGTCCACCACGCTGGGCAAGTTAGAAATGATTCGTACATGAAAATATCAGAGTTGCGAGACCCGGGATTTGAACCCGCTTCACTTGGTTTCCTAAGCGAGCGCGTTACCACTGAGCTACCACTGCCTCCTTCATTACCTATTAGGTTTTGTAACTTATTAACTACAATATCAATTTTCAATTAAAACTAATAGTAATTACAACAAGAAACTAATAGCTTTATATTATAGTTAATGAAGAACTATCTAAAAGTAGTTGAATTTTACAAAAAATCAATTAGTAGAAGAACAAAAAATATTTCTACACATTCGTGAGAACGTTAAATTATGCAAAGCCGTGGCATGGTGCCAGCTCAAGGATGTGTTCGGATGCAGCCGTTGCGCGTCCAATTATGCCTCAACCCTAAAATATTAAGCGATGTGCTTCGAATACAAATTAGCTAAATAAATCAATACTTGGGCCGTTAGAGAAAGATTTGTCTCACTAATCTGTGAAAAGTGGCTTTTATTTACCTGCTTAATTGCTATTTGTTGAAGTGTTTCAAGGTAAAGTTACTTGTAGCTGAAACACTTGTCTATCCCTTTTCTAATAATAAAGTTGGCTAACCAACTTATTCATAAAATATCGTCGAATTAACTTTGTGATGAACGCGGTGAAAATATGAGGTTTTCAAGAAGGCTAATTACTGTTTACTGATAAAATAGCTGTGAAATTAATTAAAATTCAGTGCCATTGTACTGGATGGTTAAAGTAAAATTTACAAGGTATTTGATTTCTAGAAATAAACCTATTCTAAAAAGGCAAACTTTAAAATCTTAATTAAAATTTTATAAAAAAAATTAAAAAAAAAAGACGACTGCGTAAAAAGCAAACTAAAAAGATTGAAAGAAGTTCAAACAAACGTAGTATTATGCCTTTTGGAAGTATAGCTACATGTTTTATCCTTGCTTTGCGTCTTGCTATGCACTAATTTTAAAATGGCACTTGAAATCCGCCATTTGGGTTTTTAATAGCATACATATCAGTATTTACTAAAGCTCACGAATCTTGCGTCATTAAGACGAATCTAGACATGTGAATCATCAAAATCGGCTTAGCTGCTTAGTAATTACGAGGAGACGTAGGATCGGACATACATACATACCGGCCAAACACATAACACTTCTTTGGGTTTCGCCGCAGTTGGGTAAAGATATTACGGCTTGGTTATAACAATAATAGTTATATGAATAATAACACTATTGTAGAATAAGATATACAATAAAGCTTTTTAATCATCTCGGTGGCATGCGCTTAAGTGTGCACTTTAAGACATGTACTTTTATCAAGTAACACCGTCGACAGTTTGTTAACCCTCTCTTTTCAGTCGACAGAGTTTTAAATGTCCCTACAGCTTTCGATACCTGTGCTACCAGAAGCATGCTTTTAAGACAATTTTAATATTAATTATGATTTTATGAAAAAACTGCTAATTTACAATCAATAATGTTGCTTAAATTAAAAAATAAAAGCTAAACGGCAATACATTTACATTTTCCACATCTAACCTATCTAAGTATATGGGATTATGTTTAATTTTACGATTCTTAAATTAACTGTTACATTAAAAAAAGCTACAAGCTTCTGAAGGTAATCTTTGAAATAATTAAACCGCATCAAATTATTATTCCAATTAAATAAAATGATATATTATCATAAACGTCAAATCTCTTAAAATACCCAAACAACATCTTTATATATATAATTCTTCTGTGAGTGTGTATGTCACTGAACTTCTCTCAAACGACTGGACCGATTTTGATGAAATTTTTTGTGTGTGTTCAAGGGGATCTGGGAATGGTTTAGATTCACAATTTGAATAATAATTTTCATAAAAAAAATTATTAAAAAAAGTTTGAAATTTTCAAATTAAAGACGTGTAGACAGGACGTCTGTCGGGTCAGCTAGTTAGCTATAAAACAACTTTTCACTTTCTACTAGAATGAGGTTTTATTATACGTATTCGAATTCTATTTCGAATTCGAATTTCTTAATATTTGTACATAAAATAGATATAGTATTTAAAATTCTTTAAAGTATTATTTTCTGATACACATATACGGATAAGCGTTCAATATTCTGTTCGAAACAAGCGCGCACGTGTAACAAAACAGCAAACCGCCAATTTGAGTACAGTTTGGTCCGTTGTCACAAATCCTCATTGATTATGTTCACCAGAGCCCAGAGACTGTGCAATGGCGGCCCCCATCAACTGAATGGATGCTATGAATAAGCGCATCTTGTATGCAATATCTGGGTTTTATCATTGTTGTCTACGGCTTAGATGGGCGAGTCATTTCATTATTAAAATACTTTGTATATTGGGAGAAACATTCGATGCGAGTTTGCGAGTTTATACCTACTGATATGTAACATATGTATAGAGCGATAACAAATTATTTGTTTGTAATCTTGTTTTTTATTTCCACTTTGACGTAGACAAAGGCAGTGTAGTCTTCTTTTACGTAGTTCTCCACTTTTCACCAATATCGACCCAGCAATACTTACGAATAGTTAAGAGTTGGTCGATGAGACTTTAAGCTTTAAGTGAGATTAAATTGATCAAACATCTCAATGGTCAATAAAAGTACATATCGGCCATTACTTAGAAATTATAATAATGAATAATTTTTGTCACAGTAGCGTCTACTGCGCCATGACGGTCGTCATTTTATTAAAATTAATGTTCTACTTAATTATCATTAACTGTAACTGAAGCTTATATAAGTAAAGATGTACAAAAGCCATAATATTCGTGTAGTATCACATACACCTACATACCATTGTACTTATATATACGTATTCTATATTTTACACCATTTCAATGTTAGAATGATCATAGATTTGTCTAGGACTAGATTAATATTTCATCTCTATTTATGATATCTGTAAAGGTGTTTAAAAGTAAGCTTTCTCACAGTACCTCTAACCCTGCGCTTACTATATGTATGTACGAGTATTCAGCCCTTTTTAACGTCCCACGGCTGGGACACGGGCCTACCTTCAGTACAAGGGGGATCAGGCCATAGTCCACCACGTTGTCCCTTCACATATCTTTCGAAAACTTGCTAGATGTTCTCAGACATGCAGATTTCCTCATGATATTTTCCTTCACGGTAAGGCAAGTGGTGATCATGTTAGAAATGATTCGCACATAAAAATATCAGAGGTGCAAGACCTGGGATTTGAACCCGCATTACTCGGTTTCCCAAGTAAGCGCGTTACCACTGTGCTACCACTGCTACTGCTACATAATAATATAGAAGTTACACGTTTACAAATTCAGACTAGTACCTACAATATCAAATCGTACACTACATACCTGTAAAGTTTAAAAAAATATAAGATTTTTTTATAAAACATGCTTGAATTCAAAATAATTTATATTATAAATACGAAAATTTGTTAGTAAGTGAATGTGTGTGTGTTTGCTACTTTATCACGGTCTATCGGCTTAACGGATTTGAATGAATTTCGGAATAGAGACTTATATCATCATTAACGCAAAGGCTTTATAACTTACTCGTAAAAAAAGTTAATAGAATGTGAAAAGGCTTACGGGTATTTTAGCTTATGTCGTGTCATTATTATGAATAGTAAAGTAGATCACGAATAAAAACAAATCCTTTATATTAAGCTTCATGTGCTTAGTATAGGTACATGTTGCAAATGAATTTTAATCGTGTACTGCCCAAGTGATTGAACTGGCAAACATACATACATATAAGTATATATGTAAGTACAATGTAATATTGTAGTACCGTGGAACTGTTCCGATGGAGCAAGGAGATGACCGTAACAATTTTTATAAGCCTCATGGTAAGCCCAGTTAAAACAAATTTTTTGTATTGTTGTTATTTTAAAGTTAGATTGAATATTTAACAAACAACGTATTTTTTTTAAATTAATTGACATACGAAACAGAACGATTACAGTTAAATGAATACTAGAAATGAATAGAGTATATGTACATAAAAATAGTATATGCGATTTTTGTAAGGTGGGTGCAGCAGGTCCGGCTATCTAATGGCGCTCCGGCCTTCCGGCGGAGTAAGGGGCATTTAATCTTGGCTTGAATTATGTGTTGATGTCGGAAGCCGGGAAAACTGTCTGCGCTTCTAATTCTAGTTTTATTACTTTCTTTATCCATATTAAAGTTTTTGTGCTTAATGGAGAACTTTTACACATAAAGGTATTAGTTTTATGAAATTAATCTTAAAACATATATATATTAATCTATCAGCAGTACACTGAAGATGTACTGCGCCGACCCCAAGTGATTTGGGAAATGGGCAGGGAGAAGAAGAAGAAGAAGAATCTTAAAACATAGCGTATATTTAATTCAGGAAATAAATCTTCTGCAAGAAAGTAGCCTCTATTGCTACTTCTAATTAATATTATTGTTCCTAATAATAAATCAGTCCAAGCCTGGGCAAGATCACATGGCATTGACCTTTGTAAAGACAACTTTACCTCACTCTCAATTTAAAAAAATATATATGGCAGAACGCAATAAATCGATATATGGAATTTTAAAACAAAAATGAAAGAAAGATAATAGTAAACAAAAATCAAAAGAATTGTAGCACAATTTTGTCGATAAATAAAACGTGTAGAGAGTATATTTTCAAACACTGGTGTTACTGTTACGATAAAACAGAGTATCGGATTTATCAAAGCTAATCGGAAACCCATAATGCTACTAATAGTCATGAAACATGTAAGCTATGTTGTTAGATATCTGAGAGTGCTTCTATTTACCTAGGTACCTCTTACTAGGTAAGGTAAGGGTAAAAATAGGTACCGTTGGGCAAGGGAATTCCCTGATGTAATTACTGGAAACTCGGCTGAACGGATCCAGTAACACAATAACCCGCCCGATAAACGCTAGTTTGGGCTTTAAGGGTAGGTGCTATTTAATATCTACTTTTAGAGTTTAAAATTACTTTTATAATGTTATATATAATATATAAAATAATTTAATGTGTAAATAATTTAAAATTAAATATTGAAATATATTATAAATATTTTTTTGCTTACATAAATTCCCTAAGGTACAAACAATTTCTGAATTAATTAACTGTTGCTAATTTTATCTATTAAGGTCTCAGCTCTATGCTGTTATCGTATTAATTAAATTAAATACCTGTATACATAGTTAATATACATAAGTAAATTTATTCAAAGCATAGTATGTTATAACTTGTTTATTTTAGGATTGTTTCGTATACGAAAGCACTATAGTGCTTACGTTCCTCCGTGATTGTAAGAATAATAATAATAAATGTTGGGACATTAACACACAGCGCCATCTAGTTCCATGGTAAGCGACGAGGCTTGTGTTATGGATACCAGATAGTTGATATACGACATATATAGCTTTAAATACATACGTATTATAAATATAAACACCCATGACTGGAGTACAAACATTCTTGCTTGCCATTCTTGCAACACACAAATGAATGCCCCCAGCGAGACTCGAACCCGCGACCGCTGGCACATCAAGTAGGGTTACTATCAACTGAACCAAATGTGTCGTCATACTAAAAGTTTGTTCGCAACTTATACTTAGTTTTTTTTTATTATTTTCCTCATTGGTCCTTGTCAAATCTGCGAAGTTTCAGTTCAATAGGTTTTAAAGTGGGTGGAAATCGCGTTCAAAAATTCTGTCACATAGATACAGATGAAGCTAATAAAGGCGTGGTAAAAATAATTTTGTTTTACTTGAGCTAAATGTGCTTCTGAAAATGTTTCTCTTATTTCCTTTTGACATATATATATATATATATATATATAATATATATATATATATATATATATATATATTCATATTAAAATACATTTATTCTAGATATATTTAAGATTTAATTATTGGTTTTATTCATGAATAGTTTTAATTTCAAATACGTCTAGCGTAAATAATAGAGTATTAAATTTGTGCGATGATCCAAATATAATATTATGAGGAATCATAATATCATTAGGTCCTTTTAAGGATAAAGAATCCTCTTTTAGGTGAAAATTTGTTAATCAGCCTACAGTATTTATTATCTGGTATTTTTGTATGATTTGCAATTTATTTGCCATTGTTCTTATTTATTATTCATTTATGGTTTTTAGAATAGTTTTTTAGTCTTCGTTCAACAGCAGTTAAGCTTGCACTATTGGGACTAGACTAGCGTAGCCACATTTTAGTCTTTTTCTGTGGCGTGGAATTTATTTTTATTTTTTTCCTAACTAGTAATTTAAAGGGGGTTGTTTTTTTTTATTTTTTGTAAAAAAAATATTCGTTATGATATGGTCTGTTAATAATGTTTAAATGATTATGATGTCGTTTAAAGAAAATGCTGTGTTTATTGTCTTTATTTATGGCAAATTAATGTTAATTATGCATAAACAATGAGATTTTTCTAATTTAATTTAAAAAATATCTTATTAGAATAAAAAGATCTTATTGAGATTGCTTTATATATGTATATATACATAATATATTTATGTGAATCTTAAATGTATACCTAAACTTAATGTTTTAACAGAACCCATAAAGCGACCACTAGGTAGGTGATAAATAAAAGAAATCACGGATAATATATACAAAAATTCTTCATTTTTTCTCTTCATCCTAAATTTTCCTAATATTTGTTTTAATAATGGTGATCCTATTCAGATCTTTCCATCTCTGTTCCGCACTAAGCGAGTTGTTACGCCAGGCTAGCTGCCATAAACAACACTCGTGTGAGCTCTAGTTAGCCTAACAGGTTTATCCCAACGAGTCGAAAATATGCAAAGGGGACGCTGTGAGACACTGCCGTAACGTATAAACACTAATCTGCCGAAGTTCCAAAGTTTTGTATCCTCTTATGTAACTTGCTTACAGAAGTTTTGTTTTTGTTTAAGGTAACTTAGCAAATTGTTTAATGGAAAAGTAATTATGATATAAAGAAAATTTGTGCTCACAATGTTTTGCTGAGAAATATTAACAGTATCTATAAGTGGATAAAAAGATAATAACAAATTCAAATAGTTTTGTTTTGTTGATTATTCATAATATTATAACGCTTATTTAATTACTTTAATATACTTAATTCAATCCACACCGGAATGAATCAAGTGACATTTCACATCTTTTCCAAAATGCATTTTTCATGTTGTTTCCTAACTATGAACTTTCTTAACTCGTTAGTCTTCAGTGACAATGATAATATTAAAATTATACCATTCATTTAAATTTAAACTTTACTAGACCTCTAACATGTCATCTTTTAATTTATTAGATTACTTTAAATAAAAATATATAGCAATTAATATCAAAATCAGTTTTAGATATTTTAAGTTTAACCTAAAACTCAGCAACAGGAAGTGCTACGGTAACGCAATAACGCTTGAAGCCAATGCAGTTACGGTCAATTAAAAGTATGCCGCTCCGGTCGCTACTGAATCGAGTTACAGTACTACGTGTATACGTATACTACGTTACTACAAAATCTTTTAAGCTACATGTTATAAATAATAAAAAAGTTCATGTTTTGTTGTGCTAAAAGCCCAATATTATATTACAACATACTTTAAATATAGCCTGCGCTAAGTAGGTACAACAAAAATAACACACTTTGCTTATCACCTTAACATAACTTGGAAAATATACGAGTATGTTGATTATAAAGAATTATATATATATATATATATATATATATATATATATATATATATATATTCATTAAATGATTTCTGAAAGTACGCGGTGTGTACCTATTGTAAAATAATGTTTCTGCTTATATCACTTTTTAATTTTTTAATATATAATAATCGTAACGAATAGCTGTTTTGTATGTTTTTTTATAAAACCAATGTGTTTTTTACTTATTCAAACAATTATTTAACTCAATTAATTAAGTATTTTGTCAAAAAGAATGCCAATCCTTAGATATTCTTATCATTAGATAGAAATGGTACCCTCATTATCTATCTCCATTTCTTCATATATCGCTGCAACAGTGAGCATAGTACTTGTTCTGTATGTGCATTATCTTTATGTGTATGATATCATACTACTATAATATTATGCGAACATGCTTTGGTTTTTCCTTCCTTCATACATTATCGTATGATCTATGATATTCCAAAAAAATATTGCGGGATATAATAAAGGTCTAAGAAAAGTCATGCTACGTCAGAGTAAACATTATTTTCCAAATCGTATTAAATCTCATATTCATTTTATAGTAACTGAACGATTCATGCATGTAATAGAGTTACGGTCAACTAAAAGTGTGCCTCTCTGAGCGCCAAACCTAGTTACCATTCATTATACGAGCGAGCCTTGAGACGACACAGGCAAATACCAAACAATATTAGTTAATTGAATGGTTCTAACAATATTTGTGGAGTTTATGCAAAAGGTTTTTCTCTATTTTGTAAATCGTTTTCTATGAGTTTGATGTAGAGATTAGTTATGGTAACTTATAAAGCTGTAAGTATAGGTATAGTATATGCTAATCAATATTAATAATTAATATGTGAAAGTTTGTGAGTATGTATGGATGTTTGTTGTTCTTTTACGCCAGAATGGCTGAACAGATCTGGATGAAATTTGGCACACTTTGTATCCCGGAAAAATGTACGGTTCCCGTGAGATAGGTTTGTTTTTGTTTTACTAGAGGTGAACCCGAGCGAAGCGAGGGTAAGCCGCAAGTTTCGTTTTAAAATGACCATAGTGATATAAAATACATAGGGTACTGTATGGAGAACATCTTTGGAGGTTACGAAGGCTGTAATTAGTACTGTCCTTTGACCATACTGTAGTTCATGACTTTATACTGTAACAAAAACTTCTTTAACATAACAAAATAGAAATTTTTAATTAAAATATCATTCATTATATTAATGTCATTTATATTTTAAGTGTTTAAAATCGACTCAGTACCAAATAAAGAGTATGATTTGATATTACAAATATGAAACAATATCATATAATTAATTTTCACCCTATTATAAAATACTGCGTATAGGGTATCCGTTGCGATATATTTTCCAATCATATGTACGTGATCGTCTGAGCTCTAATATCTAATTTAAACTCGAAGCGAGGTTGTTCGCGAACTGAGACTTCTTCCGTGCGTCTGAACGAGACAGTGTCATTAAATTAAAGTTTCATTTGTCTTCATTTGCTAAACAATAGCAATTATACAAAGCCTCACAGCGGGCGAGTAATCAAGCGTCCCTTTAATTAAGTACAGAAACAGTGCCAAGTAATTGGATCTGAACAACTGAGTAAACAAATCGAAATGGAAGGTAATAAATCTAGCAAACACCTCTCCTGGCGTCACTGAGCAATGGGACTTCTATCAAAAATAACGCTTCGCTAATCACAAACAAATTATGAAATGGCCGTATAGACGAATTGCTTTTGAAAGTCACATACATAATTATAAAGATAAATAATAATATATTTTTTAATAATATTATACACATATTTTTTCGTAATTTACAAATATTCTTTTATTATAATATGAACGTCACACTTCAATAATATTATAGCAAAATATTTTATTTCATTTTGGCTTTGGATTGGCAATGGTAGCCCAGTGGTAACGCGCTCGCTTGGGAAACCGAGTGAAGCGGGTTCAAATCCCGGGTCTCGCACCTCTGATATTTTCATGTGCGAATCATTTCTAACATGATTACCACTTGCCTTACGGTGAAGGAAAACATCGTGAGGAAACCTGCATGTCTGAGAGAACCTAGCAAGTTTTCGAAAGACATGTGAAGTCCGCCAACCCGCATTTGGCCAGCGTGGTGGACTATGGCCTGATCCCCCTCGTATTGAAGGGAGGCCTGTGCCCAGTAGTGGGACGTCAAAAAGGGCTGAATACACTTTATTTCATTTATTGATGATTTAAACACTACGAACTTCTATACTAGCTCATGATTTTATGAAATTACATGCATAAGGTATTATCCATATAATGATTTTTCCAACAGTAGACCTGAAGAGAAAAAAAGTTATAGTGCAAGATTATGTAAAATTTAAACTTAGTGAAAAGTAGGTACATTAATTTAATTTTTCCTCGATGAGCACAACAAGCCAAATCTGGCCTGGGTTTCACCCAGAGCATTCGTATTTTATTATGAAAAGAAAAATCCTACGTTTAAGCAACGGTTGTGGATATTTTTATCTCTAGTACCAATATAATTTATTTAAAAAAAAATGAATTTTTAACTTACATATTGTCCTCTGTTGCTATTATTTTTATGGTTATTGCAAAACAAAGCTTTTAAAACTAGGAGGAAATACGTGCCACTACCATCTACACGTATGATGTAGGTGTGTCCCTGGTACAATTGTGTCGCGTGTAGTCATTTCCGGCTTCTTGCATTTTATAACTTTCATATTTTACTTTTCGCTCCCCGAGGCCTAAGGGATGGACGATGGATATTATAAAGTTTACTATCGACAGTAAAATATATAATAATAGTCTTTGTTTTTAGTACATACATAAAAAATGGCCAGCTTTTGTTAATAAAATAATAAGTCGTATATTTTAATAGCTATTATTAACGTTAATACTTCTGCTTGGTTTTGTTAAAGAAAATTAAATTAAAAAACACGTAAGTAAATTTAAGTATACGCATGTCTATGTATTATAGTCTCAAAACCATTTTATCCAACTACAAAATAGTTCCTAAGCAATTTTCATGTATACCCCTGTAATAGCAACAAACAACCTTACTTTTTTCGCTGTTCGCGATTTGATTGCGGGGATTTATTTTTATGGTCAGATTTATAGACGGTTCCAAGAAGATTTGCTATTCAGCAAAATTTTGAAGCCGAGTCATCGCTTTGAGAAAATGGGAAAATATTTAGCATCTTTTTAGGTTGTTTTATATACCAGCTTTTTTGTTATGCTTTAAATATTATAAATAAATAACCAGCCATCAGATACTTACTGTTTATTTTATTCGGCTACAATTAATAGATGAATTACAAGCACTCTTGTACGATTAACATCTCTATGACAGATTTAAGAGCATTCGTCCCTTTTTAACAAATGATAGTCATTTACAAGCGGAAATGCATCGAAATGGCAAAATGGCCTGCTAAGCGGTGCCCATTTGTGGAGATTACTTTCCGGACTTAAATTTTATATCAGAATATTTAATAATGTTTCGAATCGCTATCATGCGCTGCACACTCGCTACAGATATTTTTTGAGTGGGACGGACGGATAAGTGATTCAATATACTTTAGTAATTAATAAGAAATAAAGTATGAATAATACAAAATTTAAAATTTATAAATGAAAAAAATATTTTTACATTCCATTTGAGTGTGTTTATGTATATGATATATAAATTTTATTTTAACAATTGCAAGTCGAACTTATATAAAAAGTAGCTAACAAAAACCGACAAATTAAAGTTATTACAACAATGCGAATTTTCGAGTGGAAATCTCCCTTCAAGGGTTTAATGTCACCGGACTATATACTCGTATTTGTGTTATTTATTTACCAATATATAAAATCTTAAATTGAGTAATAGGCGAAACCTATACCGTGAATCTTACTTACGCTTTTTTAATACTACTAGCTCCCGCGGCTTCGCTCGC
The DNA here is from genome assembly GCA_921882275.1 of Brenthis ino. NCBI lineage: Eukaryota > Metazoa > Arthropoda > Insecta > Lepidoptera > Nymphalidae > Brenthis > Brenthis ino. The sequence continues at coordinate 31,462,630 of OV170222.1, read as the reverse complement.
GCTAAAACTACAAAAAAACTTAAATACGTAGTTTCCATACAAACTCTCATCCCGTATTTTACCCCCTTATGGACGAATTTCGAAAAATGTTAAAACTTGTATTTATTTAATTGTATTGAAGAGCATTAATACCAAGTTTCAAGTAATTCTGATGATAAATATTTTTTTGGGTTGTATTATAACGTATTTTCCCTCAGGAATGGGATAAGCTCCCGCGGTAAAAACTAGCCTATGTCACTCTCCAGCCCTCCAACTATCTCCACACAAAAAAAGATGCCAATGCGTTACTCCGTTTCGACGTGAAAGAAGGATAAACAAACAAACAAACACACTTTCACATTTATAATATTAGTATGGATTTATTGTTTCACTTTAGCACTTGTAGTATTATTACATCAAATTTGCCGCTTGTATGTATTATTACTATTTTTATAGGTATAATATGTTAGGAAAACTGCCATGATCACACACAATCTCTGTAAAAATTTATATATTTAATTTCAAACCAATCACACAGATAGATAGATGTACAAATAGACGGACGTACAATATAATAAATCTGACCTAGAAAAGCACGGAAACTCCTTAGGTACGAATAACAAACACGCTGTTAAAGATATAAAATATTTTAGATATTTACAGATATTATTTTTTACTATGCTTTTATTATCTCCGTGATCGAGTTACAAATATTCTAGCTCTGTTGCTGTTACGTTACAATTGAGCTTTAACAGCTTAATTACCTTTTTATTATAAAATTATATCGTAAATAGATGAGTTATTTAGTTATCTAAGCTAGTATAGGTACCTAGTTGTTACCAGTGTATCCTCCGGCAGCTCGCTTTTATCCAATAATTCCATTATGCTTTGCAGCATTGCATCTCAGGTAATACCTGTTTTGCTTGCGCCCTCTTCACTTTATTGTACCTATATTCTGAATAATTAACTTTAGTATACCTTAAACTTATAACTATTGGACCACATAATAGAGTAAATAATCGGCTTAGTTTTAGACATTTCATGAATTTTGTTTTGCTGGTCTAGTAAAAATATCTAATAACAATTTTTGAATTGTATGTTAATACTAAAATATGTTAAATTACAGCTCTTCTTTATAATATGTGTGTCTTTCAAGAAGCTTTTATGTGATAATAATGACAATTAAATGTCGCAATATCAAATATTTACCGTTGAAAGCAATTAAGCAATCTAAAATTTTCACTTTGATACAGGTCATTGTGTACAGTTACGCTATTAAATTTTTAATTTACAAATTATAAACGTTTTACAAATATACAAATAGAATATCTCGTTTATTACTATGTTTATGATATTTCTATTTTATAGTTGTTATATTTTTTATTAGCGACTCACCCTCGCTTCACTCGGGTTTATCCGTAGCGAAAAACAAAAACAAATTTATCCCACGGGAACGTTACATTTTCCGGGATAAAAAGTAACCTATGCTATTAAAGACTACAATCTATTTCTATGTCAAATTTCATCCAGATCTGTTCAGCTCTTCTGGTGTGATTGAGTAACAAACATCAATCCATCCAAACTTTCGCATTTATAATATTTATGGGATTGTCCTCATTTAAAGGTTATATAATATTGTTTCTATACTTTGAACACTTAAATAATATAAAGCTTTTGTAAAAATATGAGATATAGTCGTAAAACAATAAATAAATATATTGGAACATTCATACACAGCACCATCTAGTTGGCTTGTGTTATGGATACCAGATAGTTGATACACTATACATATATAATTTTAAATACATACATATTATAAATATAAACACCCATGACTAGAGTCTAGAGTACAAACATTCGTGCTGATCACACAAATGAATGCCCCCAGTGGGACTCGAACCCGCGACCGCTGGTTCAATAAGTAAGGTCACTACAAACAGAGCCAAGCGTGTCGTCAAGGGGTTTTTTATTTTATTTTTATAATTAAAGATAAAATAATTTATAATGTTAAAAATAATAAAAAATCTAATAAAAAAAAATTAATGAAAAAAATCAGTTAATAGGTATTATTTGTGGGATAAAAGAATTATTATTGCATAAGTAATAATTTAAATTTGACATATTTATGTTATAATTTAACTATTTCTTTCATTACAACAACGTAAATCAAATATATAGACACTCGGAACTTATACTCACTATGCACATCTACTTTGTACAGCCAAAAGGTAGCCACTATATGATCGTAGTTGTAAGGTGTTCTTTTTTCAGTGAAATCACTGGATGCTACTGAGAAAAACGGTAGAATCGTAGTGTTATTACAGTAATGTTACTTGATTAATTAAAATCATGATTGTGAAAAATCAAGAGAACAAACTAATGACTTGTATATTTTTAATTTCAGAATTAGAATCCTTAATAATTATTTATTTATTTACTTACTAGCAGAACCCGCGCCTTCGCTCGCGCTAAGACTACAAAAAATCTGTAAAAAGATTTTTATTAATATTAGTTTCGATAATTACAAAAGGCATCTAGAGATAAAGACGCACCCGAGCGAAGCAAGAGTAAGTCACTAGTTTTTTTATAATTAGACTAAAGGACTGCCTAACAAGAGTCTGAACAATCATGAAGGTTCCGGTTTAGCCATTTCGCTACGGAACCATAAAATATATTTTCTCAATCTTTTGCCTTATACATTTCAATTTTGCTATAAATTGACCGCTGATGTAGGAATAACTTAATAGAAATCCGTTTCAAGGAGGCATATTATATTTTGTTGCAACTTAGTCATGAGCGAGCGAGGTTGGTGAAGTACACTTACAGTTTACCTACATACAAATAGGGCAATTCACGTTGCAATATAAATCGAGGGACTGGCTAACCTGGCTCCAGACTTTACTAATTGAATAGATACGTCCGCTGCTCGCCTCAATCTAACCTTAATCACTCTTGAAAAGACTGTATAGTATACCTACAGCTCCTCAAGCGTTCATTTAATACAGTATACACAGAATCGCACTTTGATTTTGCTAGAGTTAACTTCAGAAGCTTGTCCATCTTCATATTGAATGAAGATCTTAGTATATGAACGTTTGTGTTTGGTACTGAAGACGTTAGCGTAGCAGAGCTAAGCATTGTTTATTATTATTGGTTTTTTTGTTTGTGATTTAGTTAATATGCCACTTTTATTGACATTTTGAACTACATCATTTTAGTCATTAAATAATGAAAAATGAAGTAAATGTAAATCCTTACTATACGATATTCTGTGTATAAGTTAAATGTAAGTTTCATAGAAAGGGTTCGATAAAATCTGTAAAAAATTTTGCATGTCATGAAAACCGTAAAAAACTATTAAAACATTAATTTTGATTTACGTTCAATAGTAATATAATATATTAGCGGCTCACTCTCGCTTCGCTCGAGTTCATCTCTAGGTACGTTTTCACGGTTAGTATGGAATAGATAGTATATTATGTGACATATGAGTCTTCCTAAATAAACGGGCTTTCTAACGCAAAATAATTTTTCAACTCGGATTAGTAGTTCCTGACATTAACGCGTTCATACAAACAATCAATCAATTAATCGATCGATTGATCGATTGATCGACTGATCGATTGATGATGTGGTCTATCGATCGACCGACTGGTCAATTGATCAATCGGTCGATAAGTCGGCCAATCTATCAGTCAATCAATTTAAAAAAAAAAAACCTTTTTAAGTATTTAACTGTTTCGTTAAGTAAGCGTTAATGCTGATTTATTAGTCAAGTCGACCCTGATAAATTTTTTACCCTCTCAGGGGCTGAATTTCAAATAATCTGATTGATAACACGTATTGCTTATTTTTTATCGTAAATACTTAATTTTAACAATAAAAGTGGCGGATTTTCTTACCAACTTTACCACCCATTTTACCCCTTTACGGGATGAATTACAAAAATGTTATAACACGTGTTTATATCATTGATCTGAAAATCCTTAGTACCAAGTTTCATAGGAACTTTCATCCCCTATTTTACCCCCTTAAAGAGTTAATTTTCATAAAAAAGTGATACCTGTAAACTTTTTTCTCTAACCAAGTGCTCGTATATTCATTTTTACATGTCTAACGTCAAAAATGATGAAGTTTTATACAAACTTTCAACCCCTGTTTTAACCCCTTATGGGATGAATTTCCAAAAATTCCTTCTTAGTGCACACTTACGTCATTCAAGGAACATTTGAGCAAGATTTCATGCTTCTAGATCCAGCGGTTTCAGCTGTGCGTTGATTGATCAGTCAGTAAACAGTCAGCCAGTCAGTTTCTTTTTTTTTATTAAGTATATATTTATACATATAATAAAATTTTAACTAAACCGGATCTGTAAATTAAATATTTTTAGGAAAATCTTATTGAAATAGTCATTATTATTGATACAGAGGCCGAATTCAAAGTTTTTAGAATTTTGGTATGTCTGTTACCGCATCACAGAAAAACCACTGAAGGGATTTTGATGAAATTTGGTATGGTGATAGCTGGTTATTTGGGTCAACGTATAGGATATTTTTTACCGCGGGAAAATGTCTCACTTCTGAGAAAAAATACAAAAACTGCAATGTAAGATTATACTAATAAGTAAAACCTAAGAATTCTGATTTTGATCATGATTTTGATTTTGATCATCTGAACGCGGGCGGAGCCGCTGTCAATGCTAGTGTATATATAACATTACATATAGGTAATACATATAGATTATTATTCCATTTTTTATTTATTCTCGTTTAAGAAATTATGTATTGATATGCCATACTATGTATTCGGAACCTAGTCAATAATAACTGGATCTTTTATGTTTTATTTTTGAAAATGATTTTTCTTTAGCTGTTTGTATTTTTTTTAAATTGAAAAATGTTTAATAATAATAAACAACCGAATCCAAATTAATACGGAGAAGATCAAAAGCGTTTTATATTCCATAAAAATAAAAATCTTATCATATTTATAAAATTTATAATTAGAGGCAAAATCGAAGAGCAAACTCTACATATCTGGTATCAGTGGAAGCAATTACATTCGCCATAAGTGTACATTTGCAATTAGCGAGTGGTCCAAAAACGTGCAAATCGTTAACCGCCGGCACCCAGAGCCGTGTCTCTGCATATTCATAGCCTGCTTAAAATATTTTAATACGGGTCGTCCCTCCACATCCACAGCTTTCTACTAATGTCAAAGTTTTGAAATGTACAAAAAATTCGCAGGAAATTATTTTTCGATGACAACAGTTATCATTTTTTAAACATTCTTAAACATCCATTCATCTGCTTACATATATTGTTTGAAATTGTTGGCGAAGATATATTGTTATTTGTTACTTAATAAACCTTGTACGCAACTTAAGAGTTGATATTTAAAAAAAACACAGTGGACAAAAATGGCGCTTGCTGGCTTGGTCTATTTGATAAAATGTTACCACAGATCATGGATAATGCATGTGTGTGTAAATAAAAATCTCTTTAATTAGCCTTAAAATCCTTATCATCATCATGATTATAGAATTTTATGGAGAACATTTTACAAGTGATTATTTTTTAGTAGGTACTGTTATGATTATACGTAACGGATATACAGGGATATAATAAAAGAAACATTCAATATATCTAGAGTATGTTATATTTTGTAATTTCCCATTCTTTGCTCCTTGTTATCGGAAATTTCTTCCGCTCTCGCCCTCTTCCTTCCTCGATTCCACTTTAAAGGGTATTTATGTAATAAGGGATCCGTAATTGGTACTATTACGAAATATAATGTTGAATTTCTATATTAGGAGAACTCCAATTAAGAATTCTACCCTGCAAACTTTAGCTAGATCGTCAAATTTGTAAAGTTACGCAATTTTCAACGACCTTCAGTGCTCCGATTTGTAACAGAGGTGAAAGACAATCAAATTATAGCGGGCTTTAATTTTGAGTGGCATCGTGTCTTCTCTTATCGATAGCGATTTAAATGAAGCTTGTGCGAATTTTCAATTAGCGGGGACACTGAGCGATGGCTGACAATTGTCTGTAGCGGCGTCTTCACCGACCTCATCCGTCTACATTTTAGTAACCGAGTGAAAAAGCAATGAGCCGCGCTATTGCCACTCTTTACGCATAAATTCTGAAACAGATTCACCCCATTTTTGTGTTTCACCTCGACTCTCTCTATAAATATACATGAATAACGTACAAAGCTTTACAAATGCCGCATAGCAATACAATGTAGTTTAATTTAACTATCTTCATTACGCTATTTTTACACATTTATTATCATTTTTGATCACGACCACAGATATATACAGCTTGTATCTTTTTAACTCTATAGTATTATATTCATGTTAAAATAGATGAGGTATTTTTCAATGTACATCAATAAAATAAAGAAACATATAAAATGCGCAAAGACTGCTTATTCAAATATTCTAGTACGGTCGTTCCATATGATTTCAGACGTATGATTATCCCCTTTTACCCCTAACAACATTCCATTGTGTCAGATTCGGACAATAATGGTTCGTTGACATCAGAAAATAGCCCTTCAAGCAGATGAGATGGCTCATATATTATGTGACAAAATGCTAATATCATATATTACGTAATTCGTGACTTAACAGATTGTCTATTTTAGAGTTTTACAAAATATATATTTTGAACCGATTAAATAATATGGTACTGCGATGATAACGCGTTCGCTTCGGAAACATGAAGCGGGTTCAAATCCCGAGTCTGGCACCTCTGGCATTCTCATAAGCGCATTATTTTCAATAGGATAACATCTTGTCTTATGGTGAAGAAAAATATTGTGAGAAAATCTGCATATTTGAGAGAACTGAAGCAAATATGCAAGAAGGACATTATAGACTATGATTCTCTTCGTATCTTAAATATTTGTTTATTTCTTTATAGGGCTAAATGCACAGAATATTTTTTAGTGTTATTGTTATCTATTAATTGGTAAAAAACTATATTTTTGTTTGTAAATTATAGAAATTGTATAATATAATACATACAATATATATAATTTGGCCTAATAAAATAAGTTGAATTCAAACCACCGATACCAGTACTGGTATTATACAGTTACACAAATATATTAACGGAATGAATTACTAAACAAAATAAACCACTTTAGCTACTAAAGTTGTCATTAATTATAAATTTTTACAACCTCACTTAATTCATACAATATTTTTTTTTAATACAAATTTAATACAAATATACTTAATTATATATACAAACATATGTACACTTAGTTATTACTGTACAAGTCATACAATAATTAAATTTTTCAAATGGAATATTTCAAGCCGTTTTCATAACATTTAAGCAGCATTTTAAATAATACTTATCTTTTCGAATGTTTTTCGTGCATTTACTTTCAGACTCTCGCTTGACCATAATAGCTGTACAGCATTCAAAGTATTGGGAATCAAAAATAAAAAAATACATACAGACGAACATAGAACCTCCTCCTTTTTAGAAGCTGTTAAACATAAATTCCAATCCAATTGATCGTTTCATTTAATATGTCAAATATTCGCGTAAATATAATTTTTAAGCAGAACTCATTTTTACTACTGCCTCAATTTGCTTTGTTCTTTTATTTATCTCTTTGTTCAATTATTTCTTTTACTTTTAGGTCAACAAAACTGCAAAGTTTAATTAAATAAAGCAACAGATTGACCATGTGATAACAATAAAACTACTAATGCCAAATACCTACATACATGTTGCCTTGACCTGACCTGGTTTAGTGTAATGCGATATGAACTTAACAGAGTGGTTTAAATAAATAAATAAATATGTCAGGACATTAACACACAACACCATCTAGTTCCATGGTAAGCTACGAGACTTGTGTTATGGATAACAGATAGTTGATACATTATACATATATAACTTTAAATACATGCATATTATAAATATAAACATCCATGACTGGTGTACAAACATTCGCCCTTATCACACAAATGAATGCCCCCAGCGGGACTCGAACCCGCGACCGCTGGCGTAGCAAGTAGGGTCACTACAAACTGAGCCAAACGCTTTAGCAAAAGAAAATACATATTTAACATACAACTTGTTACACAGGATAGTGTAAATATTTTTAAAATAATTTAGAATTTTTAAAATATAAAAAATATACTCAAACGTAAACCCAATCAGCTTATATTTAGAATGTGAAAAATGGACCAACAATCGGTATAAAGTCCATTTTCGTGTAGGTCGTCGTCAAACAATAACTTGATAAAAAGCTACGCAATTGTCAAAATAAAATATTTCTTAAAAGTATTTAAAACAAAATACTTTAAAATTGATACTATTTAAAAAAAAACAATAAGAAAATTATTTAGAAGATAATGATTATAATATTACTGATTGATGATTTTCAAAGATAATGTATCTACGTAACTTGGTGTATGTTTTTTTTTGGATATATGACGTGATATCTTTGACAATTATTACCTACTAATCGATATTAATTATTCTTACTCAATGAATAAGTTACCGTAAGGGTTAATAAGAAATTATGAGAAAAACTCCATCCTTTAGGGTGGAATAAATATTCCAAAACAACACAAAAAAAGTGCAATTTTGTCGATGTACTATTTTATTAAAATTAATAACTTAAAATCAAAATATGCATTAATGATATAAAATTTAAATTTAAAGCCTATCACTGTAACGTAGTCTAGGTCACGCTCGTTTAAGTACTTTATTGATGTTCGGATGGTAAACATACCCTACGCATTGGGACTTAATTTTCGAGGACGACACATGTCAATATGGCATATGATTATTTTATGTACTACATATATATTCGTACCTACAAAGTGAACTGGGGGTTAAAGTTTATGATACAAATCTGAAATCAAAATGGCGTCATGATGTAAAGTAATTAAATTGATTAAATAAAATGTGAATTCTCTAACTGTAATGTTACAAACTAGTAAAGTCACCAATACGTAGAAAATGTGATGTTTCAGTTTATATTAGGTATATTTTAGAAAGTATTTCAATGGTGAAACAAGAAAGAAGATAAATATGAGGCTTTTCAACTTACTCGTAACATTGTAAGAATAATTTCTTCTAATACTGATAATAATTTCTTCTAAGACTGAATAATAAAAATATAATTAGAATATTGAATTTTAAAAAGTTGCTTTATTTGGTTCGATCTACTATTGAATTATTGTTTAAGTAGTCGCCGCAAGTTTTAAGTATTCCCGTAAAAGTTTTGGAAATATTAATAGTGAATTGTAAAGGGTACTCGTACTTTTAGTTCGTAAGATAAATTAATAACGTTCTTCAGTTGCTCTTGTTTGATGCCGTCGTTTTCATTTAGAAATTTTAATCGTTGGTACTTTGAAAATAAAATAAAACATTAAATATTTTTATCTTCAAAATTGTGTATTCAAAATTGTGTAGTTTGTAATGACCCTAGTTGCTGCGCCAGCGGTCGCGGGTTCGAGTCCCGCTGGGGGGCATTCATTTGTGTGATGTGCACGAATGTTTGTACTCCAGTCATGGATGTTTATATTTATAATATGTATGTATTTAAAAAAAAAAGTTATATATGTGTAATGTATCAACTATCTGGTATCCATAACACAAGTCTCGTAGCTTACCATGGAACTAGATGGTGTTGTGTGTTAATGTCCTGACATATTTATTTATTTATTTATAACTTGATATTGAGCTTCTATACAAGACCTTCATACACAAGATGCAAATGATATATGTATATTATAAAACATTCTGTAAAATTGTATTAGTTGATATGTAAGAATATTAAATTACACATTTTTAAGGTAATTAAAATTAAAATTGGTAATAACCAATCGTAAATCTACGTCTAAAGATAAACTCCATGGCTACAACTCCATTTCTTAATGATATAATGATAATGTACACATATATGTATAACATCTCTGATTCCTAGACTACTTTCTTATGGTTCAAAAACTAAATGTAAGCAACATTAAACATACAAATAATATGTTACAGGCACCACTTGAGATATTGCAAAAGTTACTAAACACGCGGAATGATGATAGGGGCCTAAACAAGGCGAGGGCAGGCAGTTATATAGATACATACGAGTATGTAGGTATACGTCATAATAATGGCGTTACTAGTGCATTTGAATAAAGCATATTTTGATTTGATTTAAAATAAAATGCACGCACGATTTAAGTAAAAGTGTGTTTTAAAAATGCTAGTATATTTTTTTCTCAAAATATTAAAAAATATCTGTTGGAAATGTGGTTGTAGTAAAAAAAAAATTGAAATATACTCAGATTGGAACGGCAGATTTTAGTTTATCAAGCATCCCTGTATAACTAACTATAACACTTGTATGAAGTATTATTAGGTACTAAACATTCAAGGCGCAAATAAGGCAAAGAAATATCGACTTTTTCGATTGGAATGAGATGACTTTATAAGAAAATGAGATTGGTTACAAACCAACATTTCTTCTTCTTCAAAATTTAAATTCTCAAACCAAGTTCAAAGCGATTTCGCCTTTTGAAAAATCCCTTTGAATAGAGGAAAACGTTTGATAGTATAAGAAATCACATAAAAAGCTTTTTACGAAGCGAGCGATCTGTTGCTATCGCGACCGTCGGTTAGATGGCAACATCACAAACCCGTGGTACTTCAATTGCAGTCTAAGCGGGTGTTATTAACCATGACAACCACCATACCTCCCCCATCAACTTTTACAAAACACCACCGACGACGTCTGATCACCTATAGAGAGCAGTCTATAATAATCTTTCATTTCTGCCGTCTGTGAGTTTGGGCTTTTAAACATACGATGAGACATGCCGCGTGAGTCTAGTATTTTAAAATTTTAATGGTTATTTTAATAATAATATTATAGCACAAATATGTACAACAGTACTAGGGAATAAATAAATTACTTTCTATAAATAAATTAATTATTTTAAATGCCAATAATTTATTTCTTTAGAAAACACTGTTACCTAGTCTACTTATTTACATATTCCATGCTAGCTATCGGACAGCTGCTGTATTTTCAAAATTTAATAAATTAACTTATGATCTTTAAGGTCCTGCAGTTTCTTTGATATTTCTTTGATATTCATAATTTTCTGGGCAATATTTCCTAGATTTTCCTTAAAAACCTAATTAAAACTATTATGAACATTTTAAAAACAAAATAATAGTCAAGTTGCACGTCGTGCGCTAACCAATGAACAGTATTTCCTGATTATTATATAGATAATTAAATATCCTAGTTTAATTTTTGATTTCCGCTCACTTAATGGCCGCAATATAAACTCATAGCTTTCGGGTATCCTTCCCTAAATTTGCAAGTGGTGAATTGCAGGGGTGCGTCATGTCCAAATAGATGACGGGATTATATTTGTGTTTGACATAATCATAGTGACAAATTTCTCTTTATATTTGACATATTTGATGTTTCTATGTATAGTAAATAGTTCAAAAGATTATTATTTTCGTCGCAAACTTTAGATGTTAAAACATGGATGTATAATATAAATTCACTCATAATATGGGGAAATTTTTTTGTTGTTATAATTAATTCATTTATGAAAAGATTTATGAAATAGGTTTTATAAATGAAAGTTTCTCATGAATCAATTTTTTTACTTTATTAATTGTTTGGGGTGCAATAGTTAAATCTACAGCCTTTAGAATTTAGTTCTTTAATCATGAACAACTCGACGGTTTTCAATAGGACTTTTTTTATATTTTATAGGTATAAATATATAAACAAAACAAACATTTTTAATCGGTCAATTACATTACATGCATACATTCAAAAGTTTCCATTTTAACTTCATTTTCTGTACACTTCTGTACTTTTGAACCAGGAGTTATGCTTATTATTATGTTATACAGAAATTCTCAGTGTCCAGTGATTATAAACCAATCAGCATTGCCATAAAATTATTTAAACTTACATACATATACGTGCTAATATATTTATCGTATTGATGTATAAATAAAATATAATAAAAAGATTTTGTTTCGTATATATGATATTAGACAATACAGAAAAATAACAGATGTTGTTTCTATTGTTGCAATATTGCACCACAAAATATTATTAAAAGCTACATAACTATCGGTAAGGACTAAACTTATTGTGCTATGAGTGAATATTAAACCCGTACGTGTGACCGCACCCTAACGGTCGAGGGATTATAGTAGCGACTATGTACTTATCCTATGATGGGTCATTGTTGAATTGTGAATGAAAAATCATAATCGTAGATAATCATAAATTTATTTTTACAAAAACACTCCACATGCCATATTAAGTACTTTCTTTTAAATTTTACATAATATGTCATTTAGGGATAGCTAAGTAGGAAGAGTTTAGGGTTTAGAATAAGTTAACCAAAATAAATTTTAATGTGATAGTAATATAATATAGGGATGTTTGAATAACAGAATTATATTATCGCAGGTTTCGTTAAAACATATTCTTAATATGATTTTTAAGTTTAAATATTTTTAGAATTGATTTATTTATATTTTGTTAAGCTATATATCATGTCTGGATATGTTAGAAAATGGTATTAGGTGTACTATATTATCTTACTAGTTACTTACTCGTTGTTATGCCATAATATATTTTTTTTATTTTGACTCCATACCAAACATACTAACACAAATATTTAAGAAGAATTTAGTCTACAAATTGTACTGTTACAATTTTGGCAACATATGTATATCATCATTAGCCTTTTTCAAAAGACATTCTTTGAAAAATATTGATAGAGTTTTTTTAATGTAAATACGGTACTTACGGAATTACTTGCCAGATGATACGGTGATGATGTCAGAATACATTTGTATCATCTGGCAAGTAATCAAAATTTGTTACAAACTTTATTTTCGATGCCGTTAAAAGTTAATTTTCAGACGTGACAGGTAGAACATACTGTCAAATCTGGTATGAAAATGTAGATTATCCCGCGTCTTTATCTTCAAAGAGATGTCATCGCCAACTGCGCGGCTCGGCCAGTTTCAAAGTTGTTTGCGGCACCGCTGGAGGTCGTTCTTATTAAATATGCTGATGCTTATCCCGATTCAACGCTTTTGAGATAATAAGGAGGGAGATGCGTTTTAATTGGATGCAAAGGTAAGAAAACTTCTATTGAAGAAAAAACTTATCGCTTGTACGAGTAAAATAGCTAAGTAGCATAAAAGATATATAAGCTATATAATGAATTTTTACTTAGTTGTTATTAGTTTTTATTATAATTAACATAACAGCAATATCGCGTTTGTTTGTCTATTGGTTTTGCCTTTTTTCCAATAAACTACTAAGCAGCGGGTCGATGAAAGTTTAGCATGAAATGGCGCGATGAGTGGCGCAGGCTACGTTTGGAAACTACATGTAGTATCTACTCCGTGTACTACCTTTGGATATTAGTCGGCTGCGTAAAGTACCTACATAATTTATGGACGCACGTGGGTAAAGAACAAGTCCCTTATAACTTATGAATAGTATAATAGGCTAAAATGAAAGGCTTTTATTCAAAGACGACACGTTTGGCTCAGTTGGTAGTGACCCTACTTGATGTGCCAGCGGTCGCGGGTTCGAGTCCCGCTGGGGGCTATAAAAAATACTTTAAATATAATAAATAAGTAAAATTGTGGACGGATAACGAGAAGCTCGTTATTACTTTTATCACCATTATATTATGTTTATAGGTAGGTACAGATTCCAGTGTATTCAGAAAAATATTGAAATGTATTTTTATTACTTGTTAATTCAACAAGTCGACAGACATTTTATTCATATTCAAACACGCATTTCACTGTGGTGTTTCATTTGTGAATCGTGGTTGTATGGAAAAACATAATAGTTTTAACATTGGCATCATGGCCTCTATATAAATTAATAAAATATTTAAAATCGATCTTGACAACTTCAATGCGAAATAATATCGATAAGTAAGCAATCTATACTAATATTATAAAGAGGTAAAGTTTGTGAGTTTGTGACGTTGTAGGGGTTAATCTTTGGATTTACTGAACCGATTTAGATGAAATTTGGTAAGAATAAAACTATCTTTTCGGATTTTTTCGCGGATTTATTTGGATTTTTGGTTCCAGGGAACTCTGCAGGAAATCTGCGAAAAAAACCGAAAAGATAGTTTTATTTAAAATGTCAAATATTCGCGTAAATCTAAGAAAGTATTATTTAGTAAGAAGATAGTTTGAGACCCTGGGAAGGACATAGGATACTTTTTATCCCGTAAATTATCCCTTAAAGATGGAAGAAAATGGGGATGAAAATTTGTATTGGAAAGCAAGCCATGATTTCTTAAATTTATTTATGAAATATTAATGTTTTCTTGCACGCATCATGAACACATGTGACAAGTTAAACTAATAAATTAGGTACTGACTATAATAATTATAGGAATATCTAGTAAAAATACTATATATATTTTTACTATGTATTAAAAATAAATTAATATGGGTCAGTAAGAATCAGAATAATACACTGAAGGCTCCGTTTTGTATCAAAATATATACATATGTATTAACGGTTCGTACACTTTACTAATAAAACAGGACCTTATATTGAGTAGTGCTTGAAATACGCAGGCTAAGGTGTAGTGATACAGACTTACTTCTAAATTACTTAAATAATTGCACGTGTTATATCAAACTATTAATCTTTAATTATCCTTTACGACTCATGCACTGCTGCCAACTTTGCCGGCACACTAATGACGATATTTCATCAAAATTGATCTACACAAACACAAAGTCTAATTTAATAATAGGATAAGTATTACAAGAAGACAAATTTTCTTCATTTTAGTATAAATTTAGATTAAATCTCAAAATTTTCTTAGGTAATCTAATAGTTTACTTATAAAAAATACAGCTTTACAAAATAAAAATATACGAGTTTATCGAAATGAATAAAAAAAACTAAATAGCTCCATACAAAAGTTAAGTTAAAACAGTTGGCAAAGGCTTTTCCAAAATGAATTTAGGGAGTTCGTATGTGTTCTTTTCACAGCATGACCAAGTGTCACACACAGTGCTACTCAAAAATTGCAGTACAAAGGGCAACAACGTGAGCTACAACATGGATTTTATTTATAATTTAGGACCTGTCACCTTCATACTATTTTTGTTCTTATGTCTTATATTTAGTTTAAAAAGGTGGATTTCATAATATGTAATACTAGCACTGCCCGCGGCTTCGCCTGCGTTCAGATAACCAAAAACCAAATTTTTAGGTTTTACAGATTAGTATACTCTTACATTGCAATTTTTGCCTTTTTTCTCAGAAATGAGATATTTTCTCGAGGTAAAAAGTATCCTATATGTTGGCCCGGATAACCAGCTATCACCATACCAAATTTCATTAAAACCCCTCCAGTGGTTTTCGGTGATGCGGTAACAGACAGACAGACAGACAGATAGACAAAAAATTTAAAAACTATAGATTCGGCCTCTATATCGATAATAATGTACAGATTCAGCTTAGTTACAATTTTATTATTATATATATAGACAAGAGCCTTAATAAATATGTAATTTATAGTTCTTATAAAATATAAACAATAGTATGACTAAATATCGACGAAAATAGAATGCAAGCAAACTACTACATATCAAAAACTGTTTTGTGCGAGACAGCTCAGACTTTTGTAAATTAATTCGGTGGTTCCGAGCTATTACACAAACTGTCAGCGCAGGTGCCACGTTCCTACTTCTCCGCTCAGGATTTGCATTCGGAGATACTCATACTAATTTAACTTCTCTGTTTGCTTAGTCAAACTAAACAACACCCGTAGTTACTAGCTCACGGGAGTAAAACTAATATTTGAACATTATGTTGATATCTTTCCCGTTATTATAATGAATATAGATTGCGATATCACGAATGTTAAGATGGAAATCCAGTTCGCGCATCGTACCTTCGAACCAATTTCAGGTTTCATTTGTTTACGCACACATAGATGGCACAAATTAAAGCCATTGTGTTAGACGGATTATGTAGCGAGGTCCATTTATATGTAAAATAGTGACGCGTACGATCGGAGCCAGCCAGCCCCGCACGTGCCAGCCACCTCGCTTGACTGTCCTCACTGATAATTTGGCGAACCCCTGCAAATCAACAAATACAGATAAATATTTTATAACAAATAAATACGGAATCTTCGCGATTAACCAATAAATTGTTAGTAGGGGTTGTTTTTTTTTTCGGCATCGAATTCATAATGTTTCTTAAATAGTAAAATGATATTACTTATGTTATCGATATATTTTTATATCTATGTCTACATAAAAAATTTACTTCTAACATTTTATAAAAATGGCAAAGAGTCCTCAAGTATGACTCAAATATCGCCACTCGCAGGCGCCGCGAGCGCTGACTTTAACAGGTTTTTGTAACATACTTTCGTTTACATCTCTAAAGTGCATTAAGTCTTACTGTACATGGCATAGAGTTCAAAATATCTAATAAAATCATTCTCCTACGCATGCATTACTCTGTAGACTGTAACGAGAACACATTCGTGAGCATTCAAATGATGAGGCCTTTGTAAAGGTACAATTCTGAGTTGAATACGTTACAAAGAGTGAGAACTTTGAATATCCACTTTTCTTGGATTATTGTGGTTAGTACTTTAAAGGCGAAATACTATTCCTAAACATGAAAATCTATGAATAAGAAAATATGAAAATTCATTTTTATTCATTGATAAATAATTTAAATATCAATACGTATGTAAGAATTTCCAAGGAACTTTTTATGATGACATCAGTTTTCGTATGTAAAATCATTTTCAGTGCTAGAACACGCGCAACAGAATTTAGTTCGTAGCAGTTCTTTTTTTATGTACGTCGCGGTTTTTGGTGCATGTGCATGTGGTGGTGGTCGTGCTGTACCCAAATCACTTTGCCTTACTTCGTTCGTTAGCCGCTTGTTTCTGCTCACACGTTCATATTTACATTTCAATACACCCGCTTGAATTTAGCCACATATTGGCTTGCCACTGTGTGGTGGAGAACAATTGAAAAATCGAGCCATAAATCGAGATATAAATAGAACGTGTACATTGTACATAACTTACGGAGTTTTTATTATTAACTACATACAAACATACATACATTTTTGCATTATTACTTATTTTATATTTTGTTTTTCTCGAATAGTTTCAAAGTCCTTGCATGTTAAGACTCCCTCAACAATTATTGTAACTATTATTACAAAAATAGATACTTGATGAAAGTTTTAATCGAATTCTATACGAACTTTGTATCGAATCGTTGATTATAGAACTCGAAATAAAAATAAGCTGCATATTTATGAAAATGCAAAGATAAGGGGTTTAAAGTTTAAAAAGGGAGATGTTATTGAATATTTATTGAGAGATGCGATCAATTTGCTTATCCAGACGGTTTGCAACAAATTACCACCATCATAAAGGGCGGATTGTGTGAAACGACGCCTATTTGTATGTAAACTAATGGTGGGTGTCGGAACCGACATGACGAGGCACCGCTGTTTTACTTTATTTTTATCACTTTATAGTCTATATACCACCTTTCTCGTTATTGTTGTCTACATTTTAAATTATAATTTTGTCCAAAGACCAACAAATAATTATTTTGGCAATAGCAGTTTCTTACATTTTTTATTTTTTTAATATTATAATAATACTAGCAATTCCCGCGGCTCCGCCCGCGCTTAGATGACTAAAAACCAAGTTCTTAGATTTTACATATTAGTATACTCTTACATTGCAGTTTTTGTATTTTTTCTCAGAAATGAGACATTTTCCCGCGGTAAAAAGTATCCTATATGTTGACTCGGATAACCAGCTATCACGATACCAAATTTTATCAAAATCCCTCCAGCGGTTTTTCTGTGATGCGGTAACAGCCAGACAGACAGACAAAAATTAATAATAAATTAATAATATTAAATATTTTTTGGAAAATCTTATTGAAATAGACATTTTTATCGATACAGAGGCCGAATCTATAGTTTTTAGAATTTTTGTGACTGCATCAAGTAAAAACCACTGGAGGGATTTTGATGAAATTTGGTATAATGATAGCTGGTTATCCGGGTCAACATATAAGACTTTTTACTGCGGGAAAATATCTCCTTTATTCAGAAATCTATACTAAACGTTAGAACGTAAATATGGACGAACCCGAGCAAAGGGAAGACTCGCTAGTACAACTATATAGCATATTATTTAAATCCAAAAATACTATTTAATATTTAAAAGTATTTTAGTCATCTAAAGTCATTTTCCCTCTAGTATTAAATGAACGTTTAAGATAAAACAACAAGCGTACATTTAGTGTTCATGTAACGTATCTATTGAACTACCTTAGGAAACCGGAGGTAACGTAACGGTAATAGAGCTTATCAGGCCACCACAGATCCTTAAATGTTTTGTACTTCCGCTCTTCTGCCATTATTATAATGTAGAAATTATCTCCGTTCTGTTTTAAGGTAAAAATTTAAACTAAATTTACATATATATTATAGAGTTAACTACAATTATCGTAATTGTAATATAATCTAAATCTTAGTACTATGTTATATATATTGACATAAATAAAACTGTTATATTATTAGTACATGGGCGACCGAGCTTCGCACGGAGTTGTTTTTAGTTATATCATATTTAGATGATAATCTATATAACTTAAAACTAAAAATTTGAATAAATACTATATAGAAAAACTTTGTATCCGACCGGGATTTAAACCCGGACACCTGTGATTGTCAATCCTACGCCTTGGCCACTTGACCACGATGCATATGCCCGAGCGTGCGAAATTAGCGACCATATTTCGCGTGGAATAATGCGAAATAAAATGGCACGAAAATTCGGAAACACGCGTTTTCCCAGACATAATACTAACCTAGATAGATATTTCACCCCCGAAAACCCCCACAAACCAAATTTCAACGAAATCGTTCAAGTCGTTTCCGAGATCGCCGGTATATATAAATAAATATACAACAATTGCTCGTTTAAAGGAATTAGATGTTATTTGACGTTTAGGTACAAATATAGTACATATAAGTATTGTCACATATGTTTTTAATCCACTTTTTAGTCGAGTAGGTAACTATGATGTTGAGAGATTCGAGCTTAGGCTCGGGCCTAAAAGATTTTTTGTTGTTTTTCTCTCTTAAAATTTCTAGTAATCCAGATTTAAGAAGTTTAAGTCCAGTGAATTTGCTCCCTTATAAGTGGTAGGATAGTTGATATTCATACTCACTTATTATAAGTATTATTATATTATAAGTAATTAGTAAATATCAATCTATATCTGTTGAGTAGTTTGCTATTCTCAATAGAATTGGCCACCGTACCAGAAAGTGCTGTTTGCTACTAATTGAACAATATGATTGGAGCAATGACTTATCACTCAGAGACATCCCGAGCTCTAGGCTCTAAAATAATGAAAAGTTTTTTTTTCCTTTAATTAAGAATAGGGCCCATCCTTCTGTTTCGTTTATTATTATTAAAGATATAGATTTAAAAATTATTATTTATATATCGATTTTTATTTCGAATGTTTTCACGATACAAAAATTTCTTCCACAAAATAAAAAAACGTTGAAAAACATTCCAAATCAAACAATGGCACTTGAATCGTATTGAGTATGATTATCATATTTACTTATTTATGATATAAAGAGTAATTGGCATTAAAATTGCATAATTACCATACCAAATACTCGTATAGCGCAATTCAATTGGAAGCCACTTAACAATCTGTTGCGAGTGAAACTGTCGTATCTGAGTAAAGCACTGAAAGGATGAATCCAGCGGGTTTTCTGAATGGAGTCGCTATCTGTCGGCATGAACATGTCACTTGTGACTGCGCCATTTACTAACAACACGATTGTTCCACTGCATTTTATTATAGTTTGCTTATTATGAAACTTATATTTTCTGTGCAATAGTTTATAGGAAATACTTAACATGCACATATATATGTGTACATAGGTGCATCTTGTTTCTAGTTGTATAATAAATATAAAATAATTAGGTATATATACAATAATTTTTTTTCCAAAACCTGCAGCGGCCATTCGACTTATGTCTCATGGTAGCCGGTATATTTTGTTTTAAAGGAAAATTATGGAATTTATATACAACAATCAATATATTATCAACGTAAAATGTTGAAAACATAAAAAGGCCTTTTAATTAGACATATTATATTTATTCTTATGTTTTAAATTAGATTTCATTCTGTATTATTAGTCCAGTCGGAATCCGGTTTGAGACCAAAAAAAATTAAAACCTGAAGTTTTATAAAAGTAGTAGATTTGAGGTTATTCTAAAATCCTACTTAGGTCTATATTAAGATTAATTTATTTAAATTTAAGACTAATTAAATGATCTGCTTATAATAAGATGGTATATCAAATTATTGGGCAAAGAATAACTTTGACCTAATAGAGTGAATAAATTCTTCAAATGTGTTACAAGCACAGTACCTACAGGTAATTTATAACTGTTAATTATTAATAGTTTCTTTGTACATAAATGAAAAAATACGTTGCTATTGTCACAACACGAGAAAATAATTAAAAAGTGTAATCAATTTTTGCTATGCAGCATACATCAAAGACGTGATTCAACTTGGACTTTGGACCCCCCAAACGAAACTCCTGGAAGCCATTGAACATAAAAATTGAATTGACATTTGACCTTTTTAATCTAATTAATTATTTATCAAGCGACAGCAATATGGTAGAATTTAAAAAGAAAATACTAGTTACAATATTATAATTATGATATTTTAAAATTTATTTTTAATTTAAATAATAAATAATATTCTTATCCTATAAACACAGATACCAGTAGCTTATGGGTCTATTGTTAATCTTAACATTTCTATAGAAAGAATAAAGAAAAATGTTTAAAACGAGACGATGATTCGAAAAATATTTGAAAGTATCCTTAGGTAACGAGAAACCTGAAAGAGTATTTCTAAAGAAAGCGTCGTTATCGCACTCACTTTCTCCGAGTTCAGGTCGTACGTCAAACATATACTCTTACACGGTATTCAGAGTCTCCTTAATGGACACTCGTAAGGCCGAGTGACTCTTTTTGAATCACTGGCTGACACCCGATGCCACAAGGGGTTCTATTGATGCGTAACATTATCCTGCCCTTGTTTACTTCACGTCATTTTGTAATAAGAAACTCACAGTCTACAATCTGACATAAACGGTGCCTATTTTCGTATTTAAAGACAGTTTTTATCTATATAATTATAATAATCTATACTAATATAATAAAAAGGTAAAGTTTGTGAGTTTGTGACGTCGTAGGGGGTAATTTCTGGATCTACTGAACCGAGTTAGATGAAATTTGATAAAAAGATAGTTTGAGACCCTGGGAAGGACATAGGATACTTTTAATCTCAGAAATCATCTCTTAAGAAGGTGAAAATGGCAATGAAAATTTGTATCGGGAAGCAAGCTAGGGATGAACCCGAGCGAAGCGAGGGTGAGTCGCTAGTATAATATAATCGAAGAATATCATAATTAATCTTTATATATATTAAAGTCCAATAAAACTTAACTATATTTTCAACTTCTTGATCTTTACTCAGATGCAATGAACAGCGTGTACAATTTATAAGAGTTCGTGGATTGGAACAGGTGAAAAGATCAGTCTAGTCGTAATAATTTGCTGCCCTTTTGAAATATGATATCCGTTTTATAGTTGTCTGTGTTTTTAAATTGTCTCGTTTCATCAGCAACCAGACGAAACGCCCCTGGATGCAATTAGAGAAATGAATCGCGTGATCTCCTTTATCTTTTATCCTAGTAACTACCAGTAATAACTGCCAACCAAGAATATAATAGACGTAACATTTCGCGGGAATAGAAATTCTTTGTTGCAAATTCCTTTTGATAGCTAAAGGTATGGGAATTTTAAGCTGTAGGTAATGGAAGAATTTTCAAGGAACGCTTGAATATATTTGTAAGGAATAGTAAGATATCGGAAGAAGACTTGTCACATCTCGGCACAGCTTCCGCAAACTGGTTTACGCTGAACTCGCGTTTTTGTCCTCGCTGGTAGTACATTTCCGTGTTAAATTCCCGCCGGAAACAGGCTTTCAGTGTTCACCTGGATTGAAGAGAAAATTGTATTATAACTTTTTATTATGGATATAGATTTTATTTCTAATACATCACATATTATACATCTAATTAAAATACTAGGTACGTTTTTTAAATCTAAATCTTTTACTAATATTATAAAGAGGTAGGTAAAGCTTGTGAGTTTGTGAGTTTGTGACGTTGTAGGGGGTAATCTCTGGATCTACTAAACCGATTTAGATGAAATTTGGTAAGAAGATAGTTTGAGACCCTGGGAAAAACATAGGATACTTTTTATCCCTGAAATCATGCCTTAAGGGGATGAAAATGGGGATGACAGTTTGTATGAGGAACCAATCTAGGGACGAACCCGAGCGAAGCGAGGATGAGTCGCTAGTTGAATTACAAAAATACATAATTATATCCTTAAATTGATTGTAACTTTCCTTATAAAGTAATTATGTAGGTATATATACTAATATGTGTTCGGGTAAGTGATTGATTAAGTGTTTTTTTCCTAAAAAAGTGTGTCTGGGTGATTATTTCATTTGGCTCAGACTATTTGAAGATATTCGAAAATACATAAGTTCTGAGTAATTCTATATAAAGCGAATTTCTTATTTAGTGATTGTGGCTGAAATAAAAATATACCTACACAAATGTCAAACCGCTAATGGTATTGGTAATAAATAATAATGATAAAAGAAATATATAATCAAAAGAATAAGTACTTAACCTACTATATATAAATAGAACATGCATATACTAGTAATGCCCGCGGTTCCGCCCGCGTTCAGATGACCAAAAAGCAAATTCTTAGGTTTTACATATTAGTATACTATTACAATGTAGTTTTGGTAATTTTTCTCATGTGTGGATGCGGGTAACCAGCTATCATCGTACTAAACTTCATCAAAATCTGTCCAGTGGTTTCCTCGTGATGCGGTAACAGACAGACAGACAGACAAAAATTTTAAAAACTATACATTCGGCCTCTGTATCGATAATAATGTCTATTTCAATAAGATTTTTTTTCAATAAGATTTAGATCCAAAAAATATTTAAAGTACAGATTCGGCTTAGTTACAATTTTATTATACGTATATAATATATATGTTATCGATATGTTTGAACGAAGAGTACTTTTAGTAACATAATATAATTGGCTGCTCAAGTCTGACGGCGGAAAATATTATATTCTCATGTATTGACACATGATTTACGAAATATCTAATATTTTATCTAAAGAAAATTATCTGACGCGTATCCCGGATGTGATACAAAATGATTGCCTTATCTCCCCCCTATTTTGGTCTTTACATGCTATTATCGTATTGAAACCCAAATCGTGAGGATATTACTTTCGCCTTTTCTTATAACGTTACTTATACCGATGTAGGCGGATATGTTTTGATTTGTAACAATATTTTTAGACTTAATCTGCTTTTCCATGTATCAAATTATTATCATATATTATATTCGTTCGGATGTTTTTGTGTTCGAAATATGTTACGTAACATATTAAATATTGCGTGTCTTTGAATTTTATATTTTAACTAGCAGAACCCTCGGCTTTGCTCGCGCTAAAACTACAAAAAATCTTTAAAAGGGTAGTTTCATATAACCTTTCATCCCCTTTTCTACCCCCTTATAGGATGAATTTCAAAACATGCTAAAACACGTATTTATTTAATTTTATTGAAGAGCATTAAGACCAAGTTTCAAGTAATTCTGATGATATATACTTTTTTGGAGTGTATTATAACGTGTTTTCATGTGGGAATTAGATAATCTCTCGCAGTAAAAAGTAACCCATAGGCTCATCACACCCAACACAATAATAATAATAATAACCCATAGGCTACTCACTCAAGCCCTCCAACTATCTCTATACAAAAAAATACGCTAATCCGTCACTCCGTTTCGACGTGAAACAAGGACAGACAAACAAACAAACAAACAAACAAACACACTTTCATACATTTATCATATTAGTATGGATTTACGAATTGTATATGAAAATGTTTTAATTATATGAATACCACGATATAATAAAAGTAATAAAACATACATATGAGTAACTCCTCTTAACAATCAGAGGACAAAAACACAACGTAATTACGCTTTAAAATATTCATGTCAGCCAAAATTAAAATTGCAGACAATGAAAGGGAGCCACGTCAACGCGTGCGATCTGAAGCTTCCGCACGAAAATTAATTTTAATCCGAGGGCGCAAATAAAATAGTATTCACCCTTGCTTGTCTTTGATTATGTTACTAAAACGTGGAATTCAATAATTGTGCATATAAAAATGAAAAGTATCAAAGTAGCTTCTGCTTTATTTAGAGCACGTAGTACAGTAAGTTTCAAATGTATCTTTTAAATGGACTAATTAAAATAAAACTGTTTATCTTATATATATGTTAGTTTTAAGGTATATATGCTATGGGCCTCTGTTTACATATTTAAGATCTTTTTGTAAATATTGCCTGAAATAAATTATTAAATAAATAAATTATCTATATATATAAGAGGCAAAAGTGATTAACATTTCGCACACGTATTCCTATTATGACGTAGGCATCCACTAAGGAAGGATTTTCAAAATTCAACCCCGAAGAGGGTGAAATAGGGGTTAAAGGTTTGTATGAAACTTTTAATACCTTGGACATATTTGCATGAAATTTCGTATGAATTGAGTACGACAAAAATAATCAGTTACGTATTTTAGTGTTTTCCAAAATACAACCCATAAGAGGGTAAAATAGGGGATGAAAGTTTTTAAGAAACCTAACTTTTAGAGTTTTTCTTTGTAGTTTCAGCGCGAGCGAAGCCGCAGGATTTCATAGTAAAATTTAATAGTATTAAAATAAAAATAAAAATTTTCTATATTACTTTATTAAATGCCTTTACTTTAAAAGGAATAGAAGTTTTATTAAGAAAGTCTTTTTTAAAATATTAAGCTTTAAAGTTTGCTAAGTGACCTTTCTAAACTTTTTCAGTCTTTCTCAAGCAAGATAGCTTAAATTATACAAAAATTTAGAAGGAACGTTTATATGCACACTAAGCGAAGATTATTTATTAAAAAAGTTAGAAGCAATGTTATCTCAATGTATGTAAGCGCATCACTTCACAACGGCTTCACCTATTTGGCTAATTCTTTTTTTCGTATTTGTAACTATCAGGATAAGGTACGTTTCAAAGAAAAAGATAATTATGAAAGAAAAATTATACGGAAATGTAAAAAATTTGGGTTAAAAAGACTCCATATAAAAAAGTGAGTAAGCTAGGAGACAGATCAAAAATGTCAGAATTGACAGGTTGACGTTAAGTATCTTACATTATTTTATCTGTTACGTCCGGAAAAATAAATAATTTTTGGTTTTGGTTGTTTTGTGAAAAAGCAGTAAAAAAGTTGTGGAACGTTTTATTATACTTAATATTTTAAAAATACCAGTGGCTGCAACTATTAAGCGCAGTTCAACTATTAAGTGATAATATGTTCTTATATCGTAAAAACAATATATAAAAAGAAATTTACATTGTCTATACTATAGGTAGCAATAGTGTTGCTCAATTTTAACTTTAAATAAAAGCAATCTAAATTAATATTTTAACTTCTTTTAAATTATATGTAAACAATAATATTGTTTAGATAAATAATTAATATTTTTAATTTCTAATATTCTTTATGGTTATACATAATATAATAATAGCAACACTAAATAATATTAGTAATTAATAAAGATTTTTAAAAATTGTAATGTTTATAATAAAAACAGCTAAAATTAAATAAATAATATTTCTATATTTAATTATAATATTTATTAATTTTTTTTAAATGTTTAGAGTTAAAAATCAACATATATCGTAAGGTACTTTATTGCCATTTTTTGAATTTGTGAAATCATTTTTGTAAAATAGTGAGTAGGCACTGTCTGGAACAAGTATGTGTTTGAGACGTTTATAACCTCTGTCTCTCCCGTGACTATGATTGCTGTAAAGCATTCGAAACGTCGATAACCAAAAATCAAAATAAATTCGCGAAATAATCCGAAAACATAATTTTATTTAAAATGTCAAATATTCGCGTAAATCAAAGAAAGTATTATAAGAAATTAACAGTTTTATCAAAATGTAAGATTTATTTATAATATTGTTTCAATTATTAAAAAATTAAAACAAAAAACCTTAATTGTTATAAAAATATAGGTTACACTCGAAAAAGGATGTTTACTATTCTTTAAAACTATGTTCATCTTTAATACCTAATGACTTATTTAGGTATTGCAAAAATATGAAAATGTTGTCTCCATTATTTTTGATTCCTTCAATTTCTCAATATATTTTTTTATATATTTAGACTTCCTATCATTTATTTCCCCTATCCAAAAATACCACACACTCCTCCAGAGGTCGCGACCCATATACTAAACTTGTGCTATACCAGTAATTGCTATTAATAACTTGCTGTCTAAGTCTTCGAGGGGTCAGAAATAAAAGACAGGTCTGTCGACTTAGTGATGTAAATGGATGAAGTAGTTCACTATCCTGTGAAGTTCCTTAATAGTGTTAACTCATCAAGCCTTCCATCCACAAACTCCTTCTAAAGGTTGGCTAACAAGTAATGAATAACTACTTAAGTTATGTAACGGGACTAGACTGCGAGACTCCATAAAAACATTACAGTGGTCCTGTACTACCCTTTTGAATTTAATCTATTGCAAGACCCCCTTGAAAATTCGCTTTGCAATGACCAATGACAAATCTTAGAGTCAGTCGTTAAAAGTAGCAGGCATAGACCTAAGAGAAGCTTGCTTCTCACATGAATATTTTAACACCAGACAGAACAACTACCAATGTGGTATACAAGACTAAGTCAAGTGAGTCTAGAGTGAGTAATAATAATAGAGTCCTCCCGACCGGGTTTAGCCACGGTGGCCAATCTCATTTAGACTATATAATACCATCTGCGCAGGATATATTATAGTGAACAAGTACGCGCGCAAACAGAAAAGCACTCTCTATTCCTGTTACTCTCATACTCCGGTAGGACGACTACTCGACACGACCAGCAAGAGTATATATATAGTTATACTATCTATTCAGTACTAACAGTTAAAATGTACTCACCCGACTAACCCAAGCGAAGCGAGGATGAGCCGCTACTATAACGTATAGTTAAAAAGCTTGGTTTTTTTGTAATTTGAATTTGGGTGAAACCGCGGGTACGTTTTTAATAAAAATGAACTTAAGAATAAGTCGTGTAACACCCGACATTCTCATTATGTGAATCATTTTGATATAATTTAGCAAGATTTCCAAAGACATGAGAAGTCTACCAATAAATAGCCTGATCCTCCTCATAATGAAGAGTGGCCACTAGCCGGTATCCATGTGTACGAATTAAAAAGGGCTGTATATATGTAAGGATCGAATATATCCATCAAAATAATAATTTTCATGCTAAAAAATACACGTAAAATATGTTTACACATAATTTTCAATTAAGCTTCAGTCACTCAAATTCAAAGTCCATATGGAGGCGAAGATTAGAAAATCAATACCAATAACTCTAACATTATTATTCAGAGGTTGCTTCTTCTTAATAAGAAAACGTGTATCTTACGTTGGATATTCGCGTATACGCGGTGTCGTAATGGCTCGGAATCACAATATCTCGTTATATGAAAGAGAAACAAAGAAATGCGTTCGTGCCCTGAATATTAAAAAAAGCCTAGGTAGAAAATCTATTAGCATATCTCAATGTGAGATAAAGAAAATAGTTATCATGTTCATTCATTTAACTTTTCATTCGTTCATTATAATCTTGTTTATATGATTAAAGGCTGAAGTTCACAGTTGTGTAAAAAAAAAACAAAACATATATACGAGTATGATTCTGGGTCCACCAGTTTCCATCAGTATAAAAATATTTCGTGAAGATATGCGGTAGACAGTGGTAGCCCAGTGGTAACGCGATGGCTTAGGAAAGCGAGTGAAGCGGGTTCATATCCCGGGTCTCGCACCTCTGATATTTTCATGTGCGAATTATTTCTAACATGATTACTACTTGCCTTACTGTGAAGGAAAAACATCGTGAAGAAACCTGCATGTCTGAGAGAATCTAGCAAAGTTTTCGAAAGACATGTGAAGTCCGCCAACCCGCACTTGGCCAGCGTGGTGGACTATGGCCTGATCCCCCCCGTATTGAAGGGAGGCCCGTGCCCAGCAGAGGGACGTTAAAAAGGGCTGAATACATATGCGGTATGCCTTTTTTCCATCCCAAATATTATGTAAAAAATTACATGTGACAACTAAAAATGATATCCAAACCTTAGAAACTGACTAAAAATTATTAATGTCTATGTTTTTTTTTAATTATCTCATAATCTAACAATAAAATTACAATAATATCTACATAAAATAAAATATTGTCATCATATTTTACAGCCAATAAACCTATCTAGCTAGCTCACTAATCACTTTTTTATAGTAATAACATGAACAATAAATTGGAAATGCACTGAAAGATTATTTTTCAATATTAATTCTATTACAATGCGAACGTCACGCGAGCCGAGCCTGTATACTCCTTAACCTAATTCTGGTATTCATTTCGCCAGTTCACTCGTAAAATTTTAATGGCCCGAGGAAATACGCGCCTCGAAAACCAGGGATCACCTATAACAAAATGACTTGCTTCTTCACTTTCTATGTGAGCTAATTAATCATATTTTCTGACGGGAAAGGATATGATAAAAAATTGTGACCATTAAATATTTTATGTAGTAAATATTTATATGATAAATCATTTAAAATTACGTAATAATAATATAGGTAGTAGAGAACTAGCCTTCACCAGTGACTCCGCTTGCGTGTGTGTGTTATTATGTAACTATGTATATTCAGCCCTTTTTAACGTCCCACTGCTGGGCACGGGCCTCCCTTCAATACGAGGGGGATCAGGCCATAGTCCACCACGCTGGCCAAGTGCGTATTGGCAAACTTCACATGTCTTTCGACTTGCTGGGTCCTCTCAGACATGCAGGTTTCCTCACGATGTTTTCCTTCACCGTAACGCAAGTAGTAATGGTGTTAGAAATGATTTGCACATGAAAATATCAGAGGTGCGAGACCCAGGATTTAAACCCGCTTCACTCGGTTTCCCAAGCTAGCGCGTTACCACTGGGCTACCACTACCTCATTATGTAACTATAAGTAATCAATATATTATGTATAATTTATCTTATTTTTCTAGTAAGTCCTGTTAAATGCGATTCAGCTAATTTTCTCTATTTTAATAGAACCACTTTGCGTTTTCAAGACAATAGAAAAGCCAAACCCCACCAACACAATATTAAAAATACTAATTAATACTTGTACATAAAACTCATGCCAAGTATGGAATTAAACCGAATACAACTTTGAAATTAGTTTTTTTTTTAATTCCAATTATAAATGAAAACTGTTCCCATTTTGGAAAAAAAAGTAATTTATATTAGCTATTTAACCTACTTTCAGCTATTTAGGAAATAGAACCTACTCTTCCTTTCTCGGCATTACGAGATAAAAAGTTGAATATTTTATATTATAGTTAGTGCAATAAAAAGTACTAGTGATCGCCTCGTGGTTGAAAATCAACCATAATTCATTAAGTTTGATCGACATTGAGATTCTTTTTTCAAAGTTATATGTAAAAATAAAAAAATAAATAAATAGCCTATAAAATCCAAAAGAATTTTGAAACAAATTACATATAAAATGTTAATCTATTTTCAATTTGACCACAGACTAAGAATAAACAAAAGAGTGTATATGTGAGTGTGTGTTAAATAAATGGTAGTGTGTGTAATGTTTTTTTTATTGATTTAATGTATTTTTTATGCATAATTAAAAAAAATATTAGCATTCTGCACTTCTTCTCTATATAAACTATAAGTGTGGGAAATTTTATACTCCTGCGTCCGTGCAATATTCGTAAAAATGGGTAAAAAGTTTTACATTACAAAGTTCACGTATTAATATAGGATAGATAATTATTTACAAGATTTTCAAAAATATTAGTAATAAATTTGAAGTGACGCCTGTCGAGTAATAGTGAAAATTTATACAAAAAACTAAAACTACGTATTTTTTATATTAGGTGTTTCAGGGCCCTTTATATAGGTTTCCAATGCCCGTGGTAAAGATGTCGTACATTGTTCAAAATATTTCGAAGAGACCTATATACATATATTTTTATCCGACAATTCATAGTGGAGCAGTGTTTGCACGCTCCAATTTTTATCATTAGAAGAAAAGGCGCTTGCTCTGTTTTTCCGATTTGTACACAAAAGTAAGACAATAAGTATGAAATGTAAACAAGCTTCGCTTTTATTCGTAGTTTTATTTCAGCATCGTTTATTTATTATTTACGTCTCTTTACTTATAAAGACTATTGTTTTGGTGCAAAAGCTACCGAAAGTGCTCCGGGAGAAGATGAGGTAAATATTTTTCTGTCTACATTTATTCCCACTAATAAAAAAACATTATTAGGTGTGTTAGGTTCCCTTATAACGATTAACAATTTTACTTTTACCTAGTACATACTCGTACATACGTTTTATTCGACATCGGTAAAATGCACAGAACATAGTCAGGGAAGCGAATAAAAAATTGTACACCTAAACAGCAGAGACAAGCAAAGAAGTCTTAATACAATGTACACCGATGAAGTAATCTTAAATAAATCCATTCCCCGCTCATTTCTTAATTGGATTCTCAAGTTTATTTACCGACTTATCTTCCCTCACTAAGACTCCGCTTTACGACATTGACTCCGTTTACAAGAAATGCCATACAATTTATTGACTCGATCGATATAAATTGATAATATTGAAAGGGTTTTATTGAAATGAAACAAGCGTGTAATCGCTGTCATAGGCTTTAATCCTTGATTCTGAAACCTCGTTTGAAGTTAGTATTTTTTATCATTAAATTTATTTTTATAGATCACTTTCGCATTATGAAAACGATGTCAAAGTAGACGACTGAGGATAGCGGCTATTGGTGGAAACTTTTTACAGCAGCTATATATCTGGCCGCATCCGGAACCTTACGAACCTCCGGAAGTACCCATAAAGTGAACATTAAAACGACGACTCTTTTTACTCTTTATTATCATTGGATGTGAACGTCGGCTCAGATTCTATCGCAATTTACCGCGTGAAGGAGACACTCGCTTGTCCGACGTTTTATCGTAAAATCGATATAACTGATGATGGGCTTGGGGGTCTGTAACATCATGGCTTATGAACTCTGGTTTACGATAGACATCGAAACGCTATTTCACTTAAGCTGATAGAGTTAGGTTTATTACGAGTATACGTAAACAATTTTCAAATTCATCTTTAAATAGAGTTTAAGTTGAGACACAAATTTTTCTTTTTTAATCAAAAGTACCTTAAAGCAAACGCAGGTCGTTAAAGATTACTTATGCTAGAAATATCTATCGGGTATAATGTAAAGTAATTAAACTGTGATGCTAATTACATATTATCAGTTATCGTCGCATTGATGCTCAGCACCCGCCGGATCGTTGCGATCGAGTTACGCAAGTTTCAAGCAAGTTTTAAGACCCTGTCGAAGGCCTCTTACTAACTATCTTCCTTAACGCCTTAGTTAAGAAGCATCTTATGAGAACTTTGACGACGAGATTGAGGAAGCTATTACGGGATCTGTTCAGATGGATATAAGCAGGATGTCACTTACACGCTTGACTTTGTGAGCTTCTTCTTTGATGGTCCGAAGTTCCTATTAATATGCTACGAAACTGAATATGAACATTGGTAAAAAAAAACAAATAGAATTATTACTATTTGAAAAAGCAATTGTTTTAATTGAATATAAAATCCTAGACAGTCTTTGCAATACCGCCATCGCGAGCTCATTCAAGGAGCGTTATCCAGAATTATAATAGAGGAAAGAAAGGAAAGATTAAATATTATCTCAAACAATATTTGTGTAGTGCACTATACAGTTACCAGTGGAGTTGGCCATCGGATCGGGCAGTGGTTGCATCTCGTTCTATCATTACTTCCGCCCCGCTCTCAACTGGGGCAATCGATAACGGCGGCGCGAGCGGGGCCGCCCCCGCAGAGCTTTGCGGGCCTTCCACCGCTTCGCGCGCATCACTCGTGTGACAATCGCTCACGCTCTGTTCGCTGTCGTTCAGTCACTCTGCACAACCATACATTATACAGATTTTCTTTATGTCAAGCGTCATATGTAGACTTATGATGGTTGACATTAATATGTCATATAAATTGACTGATAAATTCCTTTAACAATAATTTTAGTCGGGATAATTTCATTATGCTTCCACAAAATATAGTAATTTATATTTGTACTTTGTACCTACACCGCACCGTATTATTATTTTTATATTTTCTTACGCTTGAGGGTTTCTGGTAGAGATCTCTTAAAGAGATAACTCATCCTTTGTACACATGGTATCAATACAAAATACAATGGTTTTGACTTGTATGCTTTTTTTCTGGTAAATAAATTATATCTAAAAATCGAACAGTGCACAAACATTTTTATTCTTATTGGTTTTGGTACAAGAAAGATTTTAAACTTTTTTATAAAGCGAGAGATCAAATATATCCACCGATTTCAGCTGGAAAATGAAAAAGTCGGCAAGTAACGCTTATAGCTGCGTCGACACCTGAGCGCAATCACTGCACCTATTCTAATATTTATTACGCTTGAATATTGTATGCCTCTTCTTTCCCGCCTTATTGCAAAACTTATCTCGCCCCTGGGGAAGGCAAAGGCGTTTTGACGAAAACGCCAAGCAAATGCTACGTGAAATAAAGTATAACACCATAAAATAAACTATGTATGTATCATGTATTGGGTATGTATTAACCTTTAGTTTTATTTATTATATAAATTTTATATTCTCTGCTGGTCGCGGCGATAAATATTAGCAAATATAGTACATAAAAAGATATTTCAGAATTTTTAAATAAAGAGAAAGAAGCATCACCTGTTTATTATTTGGTAAAACCTTTAGACAATGTAAACTATTAGTATACTGTGAAGCCTGTTCATCGTCATCAAGTAATGTTGTTTAATTTATCGTAATATTAGGAACGAAAATAGATATTAGAGAGGTATTATTCGTATTTACTGTCTTTAAGAACCCTAGGATAAGTCGCTAATCTATATAGAGCTATAAAACAAAGTTGGGTTTGTTGCAACACTTATAACTCGAGAGCTGCTGGACCGATTTTTATGATCTTCGTTTTGTTGAATATTTCTTCATTCCGAATAGCAAAATAACTATTAAAACATCGATAAAAATCACAAAACAAAAATTTACATGACTGACGGTGACTAATAACTATATCTATTTAGAAAGTACCTAAGCAAAGCCGTAGCCAAGCAAAGCGAGCGTAAGCCGCTAGATTTATATAAAATTAAAATATTTAAAAATTGTATAGAGAACCAAACATATTTTCGATTAACGTAATTTATAGCCACTTTATTAAATTCGATCCTCATTCACTGTACTGGGTAACCTTAATTCAATTTCTTACTATACAATTAGCCTCAGTTAACTGCTCGCTCAAAGCTTTACAAAGTGGCTGAATCTTTACCTTGCTACACAGCAGTTATGGTTATCTAGACTATATACGTGAAAGTAGCGAGCGGAGGGCAAGAACAAAAGCCTCACGTAATTAGACCGACCGCGGCAATACATAAATAATTTGCCTCACGTACCTCTTTGTTCAGGAGAACAGGTTTTTATTTAACGCTCTTATATCAAGAACAACACTTCGTGTGCTTTTGATGGCCGTCGCAATCCTTTTATCTTTTCTAATATGGCCATATTGTCCGAGCTATTTGCTACTGATTAACTATCTTCTTTTAAATTTCTTATGATTCAATTTTTTTATGTTTTTCTCCATTAAAATATATGGGATTTTACTTTTCACTTTAGTGTTATAGTGCTACGACCTACGAGCACACGTGTGCTACAACAAAGAAAATCTTCGTAACCCCACCTGATTTATCATTGCTGTATCGATAATAATGACTATTTCAATAAGATTTTTCAAAAAATATTCAATGTACAGATTTGACTCAGAATTTTATCATATACTAGCGACTCACCCTCGCTTCGCTCGGGACCGTCCCTGGGTTGAATCCCCATACAAAATTTCATCCCCATTTTTTCTGCGCAATTTTCTTAATTTTTTTTAATGTAAGAATCTTCTACGAAGTACCTATTAGAAAGCATTTAAAAATATATGAATGAAATCGGTAAAGCCGTTCTCAAGTTATAGCGTGACCAGGAGAAATAGGGGTTCTAACTGCTAGTATAGATATATACATTTACTGGTACAATAAATCCAAAGACTGAATGGCTAAAACTGCCTTGGTGGTGTAGTGGCTAGCATGTACGGCTACACACACGGAGGTCCTGGGTTCGAGTCCCGGGTCGGGTCAAGTTTAGTTATTGAGTCTTTCTGTATAGTAAGCCTCAGTAACAGCTCGAAGTTGGGAAACCTCTATTAATATATGTATGTATATAGCGAACTTCCTTTGCATTATGGGAGATAGAAACACCTATGACGAGTGTCTAAGTTATCAGAAAAATACGTATAAATGGAGCATTATATTGCATGCCCCGGATAGAGACAACTTCTTAAATAGTTTAATATATGATATTAATGTCTTACCTAGAATCAATTCAGACAGCTCGTTATTGCACATTTTGCATAGGAAATATAATTAGTGACTTAGGCAGGAAATGCTTTGATTTTGGAAAAAATATATTTCGAAGACTCGCGTCTGCGAAAGTCTAGACTAGGTCTAGACAGCCTTTGTAAGATTTCAAACGAGAAATTTTGATTCCTTAGGTATTATGTTATGCTTTATAAATTATTATTATAGTTTACTTCGTTAATCTATACTAATATTATAAAGAGGTAAAGTTTGTGAGGTTGTAGGAGGTAATCTCTGGATCTACTGAACTGCTTTAGATGAAAAGGTAAGAAGATAGTTTGAGACGTTTGAGAGTTTGAGGGTTGAAAATGGAGATGAAAGTTTGTATGGGAAATCAACCTAGGTACGAACCCGAGCGAAGCGAGGATGTCGCTAGTTAATATTTATAACTACATAACTTATTATAGGTATAAAATAATGTTGTTTAGTTGAACAATTTTTATGTTTGCTTAATTGGAAAAAATATTTAAACTCTAATATATTCATAATACAATATTAACATAAATATATGTATATTAACAATACCTACATCTATTTCACAGCATAAGCTTCTATAAAGTATCCCTTTATCATAAAGCTTTGTTAAACTGATACCGATAAAACGTAAACGTTATGGGAATTTCGTTGGTAGTAAAAGGAAAAGAAAATTTGGGCCGGTTCGCTTAATGAAACAAATTTTCTGAGCGGCAACATCTAAAACCTTAAGCCCTTTGTAGTGCGTCGGTCCTAAAGCCGGTTGACCCGCGGCGCTCCTTTGTGCTGCTACAAATATTGCTAATTACGATTAAAAAGAACCTCTGGACTTTGTAGTCCCATTGTTACGTTTAACGCCTATTTATAAACTGTTTGTCTTGATATTAAATATATTAAATATATTATTAAAAACTAAGTACTATTCATAGAAATATCGTTTCTTGATTTGTTTAATTAATTTTGACTTCTAGTAGCTTATGTTTCTTCATAGTTAATGTACACCATATCATATCAACTAGTGTAATAGTGATTTTCAAACTTATTTATTTACCTATATATTGTACATACACGGCTTTTCATAAACATTCTACGCCATATGCCATACATTTTTGAAGTAATAATAAACCTAACTAAAATTGTTTAATGGACAACACATGAATAGTAACTTCTTATACATAACTTAGCCCCAAGCTTTATCGTATTTAGGTTAGCTTTCACAACGTGACCTACGCATAGGGACATTAAGGAAAAATCGCAACAAAATTTTATGTCCTCTGTGCGACACCCCCCTAATAATGTCTGTTTAAGGGCGGCGGTAACATGGAGTACACATTTACGCTCTTTTAAAAATGGGGAAAGCTTTTTCCGTGTTTAGTGTCACAAAAACTGTTATTAGCTTAAATTGTGTTAGATAAAGTAGTCAGCCTTCTACGCTACCATTTTTTCATATTCATACGTTTACCGCATTATATACGGCATCGTAATGCTGTGTGGTTGATTATTATCTAATACACACGTAGTTGGGCTCGATTCCTAGAGATGGTTTTTTTTGTTACAGCACAGAAAAAATCACACCTAAAAAGCTTTATTATATTTATTTTTAACATAAAGGATTTTTTCTTTTGCTCTTAGATACACTTACACCATTTTTAGGCGTTAGTAATTATTAATAGGATTAAATTTTAGTAGATCACTAACTTATTAATAACTTGTCCTGTTCATTTCCAATATTTTTGAAGTAATACTTCTCTTGGCACGTTTGGAAAAAAAAAATAGAATAAAATTTTTACGATGCGCGCGCACACCGACAGCCAAAAAGCGACATACGGGATGAAATCTTTAGCTATTTTTGTTCTGTTACGCCAAAGAAGTATAAACTCTTACATGCGTACATAAGTACACACACACGTTTTTTTTATATTTATTTAAACCTTTTGCTATGGTATCTGTTTTATTTGTATCACTAAGAACATAGTTTAACAAAAAAATTTTAAACCTCATTGTTCATTCTGCATTAAGTACATGCGATCGAACGTCCAGCTCGCCTGTCGATAATGCTGGCTTCTTGACTGACACCCTTAATGTGAGGATTGCGTGGACGGAAATGGACATTTTGTATTCACGCCGGGGAACACCGGCGGTACACTTTAAGTGTCCATCAGCCATCATTTATACAATAACAAATGAATTATTAAGATTCGTATCCACCCTTGCCTTACAAATAAGTTGAAATTCGTCGGGACTCGGGGCACTCGCGACCAAATTTAAAGATCCATTAACTTTGTTTTAATTCGAGCATCTAAGTACTTGAAAAGTCACTTGAATTTTACTTGTTGATAGAAATTTAAATTAACAGCTTTGTTAAATCAATAAATCGCGGTTGATAAGTTTTGAAGTGAGCCTGCTAGGTATTGTACGATGTTGTTGTTTATGGGAAATTATACTTCTATACATATATCTAGTAGCATATATATATATATATATATATATATATATATATGTATATATTATATATATATATATATATATATAAATACAAGGTAAAACAATAATTTCGTTTTATTTCTTATGAATTTCAAATGGAATTTTGTAATTACGTACGTAGTTCTATACACTTTTAATTACGGTCATATAATTTAATATCGTATCAGTAACATAATTAATTAACAATAATATATAATGTTGTAATTGATTCAGCTACTATTCGAGCCGCGCCCGTCTCGGCCACGCCTCGCCACACGCCGCAAACCGCTAAGTAACGCGATGTCATTTCACGCTTAGAATCTGTTACGAATGACACGTGCCGCGTACACGCATTATATTATACTAGCATGGCCCGTGCCTCCGCCCGCGTTCAGATGATCAAAAACCAAATTCTTAGTTTTACATATTAGTATACTCTTACATTGCAGTTTTTATATTTTTTCTCAGAAATGAGATATTTTCTCGCGGTAAAAAGCATCCTATATGTTGACCCGGATAATCAGCTATCACCATACCAAATTTCATCAAAATCCCTCCAGTGGTTTTTTTGTGATGCGACGGACGGACGGACGGACAGACAGACAGACAAAAATTCTAAAAACTATATATTCGGCCGCTGTATCGATAATAATGTTTGTTACAATAAGATTTTTAAAAAAATATTTAATGTACAGATTCAGCTTAGTTACGATTTTATTATATGTATAGATAAACTGTGGCCATAACATTATTTTTATATTTAAATTCCTATAACGTCTTCAAAATATTTAAAAGAACCATTGATGCATGCACAAGTGTGTAACTTATAGAGTACTTTCTCCCAAAAATTATAATATATAATCAAATATTTTTTATAATCTATATTTTATTAGTATCTAGTATATTCGTTTTTAATAGCATCTAATATTTTTTATTATCTATAAAATAATGTTAATTGTTACATATATACACTTTATTAGTGATGAAAATTGACTTGACTTATATCTATAGATCTATACAGATAAATAAAATTGAAGTGTCTGTTTGTAATGTCAAAATAACAGCTTTTTACTAAATGTACACGGTACATATACCAAAACAACATTTCTTACAATTTTTGTCTGTCTGTTTGTTTGTTCCGGCTAATCTCTGAAATGGCAGGACCGATTTTGACGGGGCTTTCACTGGTAGATAGCTGATGTAATAAGAAGTAACTTAAGCTACTTTTATTTTAGAAAAAACAATAGGGTCCTACGAAAAAAATTAAATCCAATGAAAAATGTAATAATATCCGATTCAAATAGGGAAGTTGTATACATACCGTAGGGACGAACCCGAGCGAAGCGAGAGTGAGTCGCTAGTTTCCTAATAAGAAAATAAAAATTAAATTAATACGAATTCCTGAAAACCTATCATTATATATTTTTAGTAAGCTTATACAAGAATAACAACATAAACAGTATGTTATAACACAAAGCATGTCACGAAAAAACTTCGAAATTAAAGTTACCTTTATAAAACATTCAAAATATATATATATATTTTTGATTTTGAGATGTGAGGCTTTCTAATCTTGTTTAGAAGAAGCTAAACAGTATAATAGGTAAGGTTATAGTTAATTGTTTAGTCGTGTGGAGCCAATAGTGACAGACTGAGAGAGGCGGTATAAGGTATTAGCTCTCGCCACATTGAACGCGGTGGGATCCAAGTTATTAGGAGATTTGATCATGCGAATAATACTCGTTTTATACATTATATTGCCCTCGAACCCATCTATTGTGCTGAGCTCATGTGATATCGTCTGAGCTATTTCAAATTTAATATCTTTGAACTGTAATATTATATTTCGTAATAATAGAAATTCTTTTGTATTTTATTCCAATAAAATTATAGATAGTGAGAGTAATAGATTTTTTTCATTAGCTTATTGTTGCTATCCAGGATCTTATCCAAATACGTAAATTCTATCTGCAAAATATTCATTTAGGGTTTTGAGACTTTTTTCACAATTTTATTTACTCATTTTCTCCATATTGATAAGATTATATCTCAGGACTTCACCAGGGTTTATATTTGTTTGCAACGTTCATAAAAAAAATATTTTGTTAGGACCATTTGCTACGTTATATAGACAACGTCTCGCTGATTCTGATTATGTAGATAAAGATTTCTTTGGGTAGAAGATTTTACGTAAACATATGAATAATCAAATCAGATATGCATAGAGTTAAGTTTACCTTCGTGAGAATTACATTTTTCTTAGTTTTTAAAATTTAATGAAGTAATAAGTTAACATTTTAAGGCATTAAAAATTATAAATACAGCGATTGTATAACAGACTAGCATTGCTCGCGGCTCCGCTCGCGTTCAGATGACCAAAAAGCAAATTCTTAGGTTTTACATATTAGTATACTATTACAATGTAGTTTTTGTATTTTTTCTCATAAATGAGACATTTTCCCGCCGTAAAAAGTATCCTATATGTTGACCCAGATAACCAGCTATCACCATACCAAAATTTCATCAAAATCCGTCCAGTGGTTTTTTCTGTGATGCGGTAATAGACAGACAGACAGATAAAAATTCTAAAACTATAGATACGGCCTCTGTATCGATAATAATGTTTATTTCAATAAGATTTTCCAAAAAATATTAATGTACAGATTCGGCTTAGTTATAATTTTATTATATGTATAGATATAGATTGTATTAGATAATAGTAATGTGATTGCTGAACAGAAAGTATTGGGAAATTGTTTTCAACCGACTTCAAAAAGGAGGAGGTATTCAATTTGGCTGTATTTTTTAAGTATAAATGTACTTATCCCTTATAACCTTATATATGCACAACTTTACCTGCTTTTCACTTTTGATCGAGTCCGAGCGTGGTCTTATTGGCGTACACCTCAAAACCAATCGGGCAAAGTGCACGGTCTTACTACTTCGAAGTTATTTCACTGAAACGTTTCAGCATTTGACAAGCTTCTAGCATTGAAACACGTCAGATGTACATATATGTACAGAAGTAGTCCTGTTTCGTTACGCTCACTGCAAAGACTTTACAGTAAAAGTGTTAACTTTTAAAACTTTCTGTCCCCTTACATTAGTAAAATAAAACACTCCAAATACAATACAAAATCTTAGTTTTTTGCGACAGAAATGAACTATCTTATACCAGCTACAAATTCATGAAAATTTTAGTAAATTAAAGCAATAATTTAGATACGAGTTGTTATTCCAAAAGCACACATTCAATAAGTAACAAATAAAGCTATTTTGATAGCACCTGCCCAGCTCTTATTTGTTTTCCGTGAGTAAAGAACAAAAGTTAAACTATAACGTGTTCTGGGAAGTAACTAATGGGTGGCAAGTTTCAGTAGGTACTTAAGCGGCCAATTCTTGAGGCGAGAATACTTTCTGAGTACACATTACTGGGCGCCGGAAGGTGCTTTCTTGGCTAAATCTTAACTATCTACTTAACTCAGTGTCAAGCTGAGTACGCGGCCGAATTGAATAAGCCCCTCATTCTCCACACTTCGCTTTATCTGCTTTCATTACATGAGCTTCACTCAGAAATTCGGTTCAATTACGTAGTAATTTGGTAAATCAATGCGGCATTCTATCAGCTTCTTCCAATGTTTTGTTTAGAGAAAGCAATTTAGCGATACCTCCCTTTTTAATATAGTCGTGTTACCGATATGGCTTTACATATTGAAAGCGGAATATGCTATGAATATTGAAATGAACTGATTAATTTAGAACGCGCTGATCTTTATCTTTCGATATAAAAATAAATTTATAAATATGTATATCTGTATATTGTATACATCCTTTATTCTCAATAAATAGTATTATATTAATAAAAATAAAATAAGGTATATTTCAAACATAACACTTTTTTTATATATATTTATCTTATTTTAACTTACAAGCACTGATTAAGCGTATGTGAAATTGAACAGTAAAATTTAAACGTAAAAGCGCATGCCATTTTATGTAATGCTCGCATTATCCTGATTTCATTCGATGCGGGCGTGTCACAGTATCGCACCGTAAATGTTTTATTAGCCCCACACGTTGTCAATTTTGATGAAGGTTCAGTTCGCGAATAACTGACCAATGAAACGGGATTGTACTGCAAACTCCCCTGTACTAATAATATACTACACCACGGTGTCCTCATAAAAATATATTTAATGACATCGTAAAGATTCGATATGCCGCACAGCGTAGTACTGAAATGTACTGAAAGTATACATTAATGTATGTATCTATAAATCCGTGAGTGTTTCATTTTATTACATACCTCTATTGATACAAACGTTATGGCTGCATTCAATGTTTATGAGTGATTACAATTTCTTTGTAAAAATAATAAATTATAATCAGCACATATTTTTTATACTTCTATTCTTAATATTATAAAGAGACAGAGTTTGTTTGTTTGAACGCGCTAATCTCAGGAACTACTAATCCGATTGGAAAAATTCTTTTTGCATTAGATAGCCCGTTTATTGAGAAAGGCTATAGGCTACATATCATCTATACATATAATAAAATTGTAACTAAGTCGAATCTGTACATTAAATATTTTTCGGGAAATCTTATTGAAAAAACATTATTATCGATACAGAGGCCGAATCTTTAGTTTTTAGAATTTTTGTCCGTCTGTCTGTCTATTACACAGAAAAGCCACTACAGGGATTTTGATGAAATTTGGTATGGTTATAGCTGGTTATCCGGGTCAACATATAGGATACTTTTTACCGCGGGAAAATATCTCATTTCTGAAAAAAAAA
This sequence comes from Brenthis ino, assembly GCA_921882275.1. Lineage (NCBI taxonomy): Eukaryota > Metazoa > Arthropoda > Insecta > Lepidoptera > Nymphalidae > Brenthis > Brenthis ino. Next base: position 31,420,474 of record OV170222.1, on the reverse strand, counting down.
ATACAAAAACTGCAATGTAAGAGTATACTAATATGTAAAACCTAATAATTTGGTTTTCAGTCATTTGAATGCAGGTGGAGCCGCGGGCAATGCTAGTGATAATATATAGTGTATCTATTCCATACTAACCGTTAAAACGTACTTAGGGACGAACCCAAGCGAAGCGAGGGCGAGTCGCTAATGGTAAATATTCGACCAAAAAATATTTTAAAATAAAGATCTTAAGTATGTTATAAATAAATTTGGCTTTATAAATAAAAGAAAATGTATTTTTTAATTTTTACTACAGCATTGATAGCAGTAATCATTACATTTGATAGGTATATGATATTCTGCGAGTCCGCCTATGTAACGTAATTGCTCCGCTTTTAAGGGTCTTATGCCCGATTTCACCAACAACCCATAAGCTACCACCTACGTATGCGATACCTAACTTAAAAGTCCCCTAAACTATCCCCTAAACTAACCCCTAAATTAAATTTCGTTTTACCATCGTCAGCGCTCGTATTTCTAGTACCTATGTTTAGGTGGCATTTTAACATTTAGGTGACCCCTGACTGTTGGTGAAACAGACACTGTCTCCTAACAGCTCCCTAACTATGCTTAGGGGATCCCTTAAACTTAGGTGACGTTGGTGAAATCGGCCATTAGCGTGCTGTTAGATAGTGCCTATATTCTTAAAAACAAAAACGATAAAAAAATATAATGTGACTTAATATATTATTATAGATTTATTATGTTTTATTTTAAGCAGATTGGACTTCATACAAAATATAAAACATCGTATAGTCGTTCTAGTATCGTTTTAGTATTTTACCTAAATCTAAAAAATATTCACCTGGCTACAATTTAATACGAGGATTAAGTAAGGGTGTCTGATCTGGTGCTTAGAAAATATATCATCATACAATAGAACTATCACAAAGGCCTTTGCCGATTTTCCTATTGAATCGTCTTGAAAATTTACCCAAGCTCGGTGTTCTACCCCACCCTATTAACCACAAGTTTCGTTATTAGCAACTGCTGGCAAGTTTTGGGGGAATAACCTTCATTTTAGTTAATATCAAATTCTCAGTTAAAATATCTTTGTCACTTCATTTATGTGTGTGTCACACTGACGTAGACTATTTTTACAAGCTTTTATTTAACTTGGATGGTATCAAATCAAATCTTACAAGCAGAATTAAAACCACTTCGTCTTACAAAGTTGAAATATTATATGTTGGTACAATTCCTATGATTTCGAAAGTGATTCTCTATCTGGAATTCGCTGCAGACAAGAAATTTTATACACATTTAATTATTATAGCCTGTCTAAAGTTCACTATGACTTGTATGCCGTATCCAGGATTGGCTCCAAATAACACCTCCTTAGCGGTCAACAGCACAGATTAAACAACAGCACAGATACAAAATTTTATTTCTAAAGGTATAAGAGATCTTCGCAGCATACGATGGTGCAGACTGTATATTCATTCAATCATGATTCAGCTAACTTAAATAGTGCACCCACACTATGATTTATATATGTACTTATAAATATCATGACTTTAAAACTAAATAATTAGATAAATTAATTAATAATAAATAAAACTTTTTTAAAAAGCTTGTAATTTAATAAGCTAAAAAGAAAAAAAAACCTTTAAAAACTTTTAATTAATTTTTTTTTTTTTTCAAAAAAAAGTTTCACTGACTTCATAATCCCTTTAAAGTAGGTAATTATTCGCATTACTGTTAGGATTTTATTCTTGAAATTGATATGATCTCATATACAAACACCATACAACCCAATTAAGTATAATCCTCCTCCTCTAATATATAATATAATTAATATATATCTAATATAATTAAAACATATAAAAGTAATTACTTACAAATTTATATGATATCAGTTGAATTCTACAACTACAGTTAAAGTTGTAAAAATATCTAAGACGAAATGTTTGATATAGCATTGTCTTCTTATTATTTACCTGCAAAGGAATGTTAATTGCATAGTTATCTTAAGTTAAATAAACAGAAGAGTGACAGTAAACAATAAATTACAAACAAAGTTTATGAAAACTTTGCACGATTTTCAAAGGGTCCCAAATGAGAGCGAGTAATTTAGGCGCAATAAGCCAAATTACTCTAACGTTATCGGTTTTAGTACTTTAGCGTACAAAACCTTCTGAAAAATATTAAAAATATTTTTCTGCATACGTCGCGTGTAGTATTCGAAAGGAATTTATTATAATTTTAATAAAAATATATGATATTAGGATGCAACCGATCGGAAAATTTGTATGAAAATCTCGTGTCGGTCGGGTTTCTCGATGTCCGCCCTTTCTTGGTATTCAGTGTGCACTATATGGAGGAAAATTGAGGTAGGCCGACTGAGACATGTGGACTTTGATTCTAAGTCATTTTTATATAAAAAGTAACCCCCACTTCATATTATGTTATTCATGAAATTTATTGTCGTAAATCTTGTTGCTTGAAAAAGGCAAAATATAAATAATTTAGATCTTGTATAAATTGACTAAAATATGACGATGATTGTAGAATATGTTGGAAAAAAATCATGTCGACTGGGAGTTACTGGCGTGTGCCTCATATACCAATAGAGTTATAAAAAAACAATATATTACGGACTTATTAGTACCTTGGAACGCGCCCTAATTTCTAAGTAAACAATAGAAAATAAAAATATAAGTAATTCATAGCGAATTACTTTATTGTTTTATATTCATTGTTTATAGAAGCAACTTATATTTTAGACATAAAAAATTAAAAGGCGCCTTATTTTTGTGGCAGAATATTTTTAAAATACTTATGTAAAATTAATCAGATAATTCCTACCTGGAAACCGATATTAATCATCTACCCGACCTTAATTTGTTTACCAGACCTGACGTCTAATATTATAAAATCTAATTATTTTGGTCTATTAAACATTTTACGTGATGTAAATTTTAAATTATATTGGAAACCAATAAAAAAGAGTAAAATTCTTCATTTTAATATGAAGAATATTTTCGATGATACAGGTCTTTGTATAATATCCTAATGGATAGTATGTGTAAATATTATTTTACTAAAAGTGTATAGAAAGCGCAATATGTGCCTCAACGTTAGTAAACGTACCTTCAGCACTAGCCTTTAATTATTTCCCACGGGTCAAACTTCTGTACTAGAAGCTGCTGGAAACACAAAGACTTGATAAATGGATTCAGTTTACCTTTTCTTGTTTAAACAATAATTAGTTACTTTGAAACTAAATCAGTGACGTATATTTTTGCTCGCTCGACGCGGAAGCACTTTCATTCCATCATAACTTTCCAAACTTATCTTAGTTAGGGACGATCAATTTTCATTTTCTCTCGATGACACAACTCCTCTAAGAGATGAATTAAAGTACTGTTAAATTGCTGTTTTACTCGAAGCATTTTATGTAGTTTGGAGTGTAATGGTGAAAAACAATTAAGCAAATGATAGATCTTGAAATAATTAAATTCTTAGTTTAATTTTTTGATTTTCAATACGTGTAGACATTTTCATAACATCACAAAAACTAAACAACGTACCTACGTAAAGAATTTTATACTACACTACTACATATTTATTAAACCCTCTCCTTTGAAGTTAGATTACAGCTCTTGTGCTAATTTCGTTTATGGCAAGGCAGCATTCAAATCTTCGTTATAATTTAATTGACCTACTTTATTAATGAGATTTATTCAAAGTTTTAGGTTAGCTGTGTAAGGTTAAATTTACATTTCACCTTAATTTTGAATATTTATAAATATAACCATTTCAAATTTCAAAACTTTACATATATATATTTTATATATAATATATATATATATATATATATATATATATATATATATATTATATATAATATAATATAAATACTTAAATTTTATACATAACAGGATTCAAGGTTTTTTAGGGTAAATTGAAATAGTCATTCTGTAGTTTTCTAAATAATATAGAGGAAGATGTCGTTGTAAATTTTTGAAAAATAGACATAAAATATATTAAAATGATTTAAATCATTATGTAATAGTATTATAATATGTCATTTTCATGTATTTTTTATTTACAATCAGATACAGAAAATAATTTAACAATAATAATTACTAATACACAGGATACCTATAAATAAACATCGTGTCTGCAATGAATAACGGGGACCCGGCAGATTTGTTTTCATTTCTTCCGCTTCAACCGTGTATTTACATATTACACAAGCCGGAAGACCTACGTAATACATTTGCAAGATGAGAAACAAAACGAAATACGGGAAGTTATATTTTACTGAAATTTCGACGGGCGCAGTTTATAAAAGGGAGCCAAATTCGAATCATCTCATCACGTCCTCTCGACTAGAACATTAGTCAAAAATTTAAAACACATCCATTTTAACTGACATTCAAAATATAGGCAGTGGTAGCCCAGTGGTATCGCGCTCGCTTGGGAAACCGAGTGAAGCGAGTTCAAATCCCGGGTCTTGCACCTGTGATATTTTTATGTGCGAATCATTTCCAACATGATTACCACTTGTCTTAACGGTGAAGGAAAACATCGTGAGGAAACCTGCATGTCTGAGAGAACCTAGCAAGTTTTCAAAAGACATGTGAAGTCCGCCAGTCCGCACTTGGCCAGCGTGGTGGACTATGGCCTGATTCCTCTCGTACTGAAGGGAGGCCCGTGCCCAGCAGTGGGACGTTAAGAAGGGCTGAATACATACATACACGCCGATTAAATCTTTATTTCTAAGCAACAGAACACAAGCATATTATAGTACTATATACAAAGTTACTTGGTTATTTATTTTATTATAATTATGTGTTTTTTTTGTCTTAAAACATAAATTATAAAAGAATTTAAGAATGACTCATTTTACAATATAATATATTATATTTAATACTGAACACTGAGTAGTATTTTGCAGCAAACTTTGCGCTGTATTTATTAACTGATCAAAATTTACTTTATAATAAACTAGCAGAACCTGCGGCTTCGCTCGCGCTAAAACTACGAAAAAACTCCAAATAAGTAGCTTCCATACAAACTTTCATCCCCTATTTCACCCCCATATCGGATGAATTCCCAAAAATGTTAAAACACGTATTTATTTAATTATATTGAATAGTATTTATACCAAGTTCGAAGTAATTTTGGTTATAAATATTTTTTAGTTGTATTATAACGTGTTTCCCCGTGGGAATAAGATAATCTCCCGTGAGATGTGAAAGGAGGACAAACAAACACACTTTGACATTTATAATATTAGTATGGATATTAATAAAAAACGTAATATAATTTTACTTCTCTTCTTATTTAGTTTCTCTAGTATATTTTATTAAAGATTTAAAAGGATATTCAAAGCAATGACTGCTTTGTTACCTGTATGGCTGCATATCGTGAGGTTTCGAGTCCCAGGGTGGAACTGTGTTTTATATCTTCTTGAGTATTCAAGTCTGTATACCATTTCAACAATTGAATGAAATTTTGCAACCTAAATTGATAAAAACTTACATATAAATATATCAAAATAGTATAATATCTTTAGACAAAGTAGGAACGGCAGCAAATAGTCAATACAATGTTATCTTGTTTGCGAGAGCAGTGACAAGAGAGGTCGAACATCTATCATGCTCAAAGACCACATTGGATAGATTGATCGGCGGCGCCGGACACGCGACGCAAATATACTAGAGGCGAGGAAATACTAAGACAAAAATGGTGAAAGCATACAAATGCGCTGTCGATATTGACAGAAGGATTGATAGTTAGCGTCCGTCGCGATGGCCCTTATCCCACCTTCGAATATATACTACAAGTCGTAGTGTACTGATATTTTTCTGTTTTCCATATTTATACTTACTAAATTATACTTTGTTAAATTAATCTATACATATAATAAAATTGTAACTAAGCCGAATCCGTACAATAGATATTTTTTAGAAAATCTTATTGAAATAAACATTATTATCGATAGATGAAGAATCTATAGTTTTTAGAATTTGTGTCTGTTATGTTGTTATGCGCGAACATACTTGTCGGTGATTCATTTTTATTTATATAGAACCATATATATATATATATATATATATATATATATATATATATATATATATATATATATATATATATATATATATATATATATATGGTTCTATATAAATAAAAATGAATCACCGAAATATATATATATATATATATATATAAACTTTATCATTGGTTATAATTTGATTATTTGATATTGTAACTATATTTTTTTTCACAAAAACATATATATAAATAATAATTGTATCTCGTTCTTGAATTGTTTTCAAGAAGAGCATGTCAATCCTACGTATTAAGTCGTTAGTTTACAATGCACAAGGGAATTTTCAAACAAAGATAGATGAGAAAGCACAACATGAAGACGCAGAGATGAAAAGGAGATCGGCTTCGCTTCGTCGAGAACAGATGTAATCGGATTTCGTGTCTATGTATGATTTATATAGGCTTTTCTTAACAATACGATATTTTTACTGTGTTATTGAACTCGCGTAGTGGGTTTTATAAAACTCAAGTAGATGGTATATCAAATACCTATACAACGTAGAAAAATTGATAAGTACTGAACTGTATTTAATTTATTTCCAAACAATGTTGGGTCAAAAATAACCCCTTATTGAACACTAACAAATAGATCAAGATAATAGAAGAATAGAATAAAAGAAGAATATAATTAATTATGGCAATTCATTTGTTCTAGAATTCGCTATGTCAGAAGGACACGGTACGGGCACGTATCCTGCGCGCTCTCCGATTTCCAGCTCCACCACAGGTCATTCCAGCTCTAGTCACAGGTACATATTTATATAAATATATAGATCAATAATAAAAATTTTTAAAGTATTTATTTACGAATCCATTAAATTATAACAAAATATACCTTCTATTATGCAAGAATAATTATAAAAACTAGTATTTATTAAGTATATAATAGTTTGAATTTCACTAAAAAATCTCACTTTAAAAATAAATATAATTTGATGACAATATATAACAATGAATTTTTTGTTGCAAAATACAATTGAATCCTCTAAATAATAGTTTCGGCACAACGTGTCAATGCAATTTTAAAACCTTTTAGCGAAGTTCAAAAGGCTATGTAAAAGCTTAAATTTTAGCAGTGACTCGAGCAATAAAGTCACCAAATGTGCACGTAAAAGCCCATAAATTTAATAAAGACATTTCTTACGATAAAAGAGTGCTTATCGAGAGTCTAAAAAACCTTTATTAATGCACTTATATTCTAAAATTTCCTTTGAGCCTCAAACCCTCCGAAATTAAACTTAGCTCTCATCAAAAGGATCGTGAATGTTCTGCATTCCAACCGTACCATTGAATAGAAACCCGCAAGGACGACTTGGTTAGACAAAATTTGATGTGTCAAGTGTAATAAAACATCCAGTGCGGTGTTTAATTAAATGCAAATAGGACTAAAGCGTGCACAAATATCGATTACTCAAATGGTTTTATAAATTCAGATCATCATTTACTATAATTTGATACATACATAGTATGAAACTAAGTAATTTATACCGAAGTAAGATATTAAAATAAGGAATAAATATTTACAAACAATATACGACTTGATATGTTAAGTTACTTATTTAATTATACATGTATACATGCTAATTTTAGTCAAAATTGACTTTATTATTAAAATGATACTCAGAGGGTTGTACCTACCTCTGTTTTATTATATTTATAGATAACCGGAAGTTTTAATTTTCGTACATTGAAAAGGGCATCTCGAAGCTAATAAAAAATTGACGGACCCTCCGGCTCTACGAGGCTGCAAAAGTGCTGTGACGCTCTACATTAATTTAAACTTATTCGTGAGAAAATACTTTAAACTTAGAAACGGGAATGTTCTTTCATTTACATTTTTAATTCTAGATCTCGTAACAAAAGTAGAGGCAATTAGTACTTTATTTAATTAAATACCTATTTATAAGGCTTTTCGTTATGGCGATCTATTGATTTTGCTGTTCCTTAAAAGCTTTGGTTGTGTTACAGCTAATAAATAAAACTGTAACCAGCTGTTATTACAATATTAAATGTAAGTTTATATATTTTACATACAAACATATTAACTCGATTAAAAAACAAATTTTATTACAATAAAATTCATTTATAATATTGGTGTTATTAATTATAATTAATTTTATATTTAGTTATTTTACATAAATAAAAGCTTACATAGAATATAATAATAGAATGTACAATGAGTGAATTTTTTGGCGTTTTTTTTCAGAAATATGGACTTTTTGAGCTTTTTTAACAAAATTTATGGTGTAGTAAGTGCTTGCGATTATTTTCATATTACCACAAGTACAGAGCAACTGCTATAAAATATAACCAATTTTAAATTTAAGCTTTCTTTCTTAGCTAGATTTCATAGCTGTAATGTCAATAATAATCTGTGACTATATAATAAAAAAATATTATCAGATACGTTTTAAGAAGTATTAATATAACTTACCAATTACCAAGGGAAAGCTAATCAAAAGCTATTTTAATTTCAGTAGAAATAAATGTTAATGATGCCAATTATTCTTTTTTTTTTCGTTATAGCTAACATAATATTAACTTGTTTGGTAAAGTATCGGTATGTGTATACTAGCTCTGATTGCATACAGACTACATATCAACATATAATAGAATCTCTAATTTACTATTATAAATTAGACGTTTAGGATATTTATTTGTGATGGTAAGCTACGAGGGCTTGTGTTATAGATACCAGATTTTTAATACACATATATATCTTTAAATACATACATATTATAAATATACACAACCATGGCTGGAATACAAGCATTCATACTCATCACACAAAGGAATGCCCCCAGCGAGACTCGAACCCGCCACCGCTGGCACAGCAAGTAGGGTCACCATAAACTGAGCCAAACGTGTCGTCATCATATTGATTAATTACCATGATAACACTTTATATTATTGATAAACAAAATAAAGCTCACTTTTAAAATAAAAACAAAATGCTTTTATCGATTCTGAACATTTCACAAGAATGGCGGGGAATTAAAAAGATAAAATATTGACAGCATTAATAATACAGATTTCAAACGGATCCGTTATAAAGTAAAATAAATCTGTATCGGCAATAATCTAATCTCGGTTATTTATTCTCGTTCGGCGAACAGATATTCGAGATCCGCTCTCTGTCGCAGTGCCGATGTAATACTAAATCTTGAATCAATGCTGATGCATACAAACATACTTTACTATATCTTTATATATATAATTCTTCTGTGAGTGTGTATGTCACTGAATTTCTCTCAAACGACTGGACCGATTTTGATGAATTTTTTTGTATGTGTTCAAGGGGATCTGGGAATGGTTTAGATTCACAATTTGAATAATAATTTTCATCAAAAAAATTATTAAAAAAAGTTTGAAATTTTCAAATTAAAGACGTGTAGACAGGACAACGTCTGTCGGGTCCGCTAGTGAAATATAAAAACTTTACATAAATCACATACTCGTATGTATAATATGTAAAGATATTCGATATACCTCAGACATATTAATGTGTGTAAGATCGCGCTTACGTAAACAACATACTCTAGGGCATCCTGAAATCTCCTATGCCCCTCCCCCCATGTGGTCACCTTATCGTATTTGGTTCTCGTTAGCGTCCGGCAATTCAGCCGGGCGTGAAGCCAAATGATACACTGGGAGGTAGCGTATTTCGTTTAGCGATGTACCGTGCGAGTTGTTCCTGGTACTTTTCATTATAGCAGAGTGGACCGTGGGGGCAACCCCATGGGTGCTTTGGTTGACTTCGCCATGCCAGTTGTTGGCACATCTTGGTTGAGAGCGTAATCGATCCTGCGAAGTCCCTTTAAGATGGGGAAGATTCTGTTAGGTTATTATATCCGATTAACCGACAATGTTAATAAAAGTAGACAGACAGCGGGTACAGGCTACTCAAGACTGGGATTGTTAGATCTCTATATAGCCGTGCAATATCCAGCTTTTAAGCTTCAACTATTGATGGTAGAAAAAAACAAAACATGTAATAATGAAACCTCATTAGAAAAAAAAGTAAATAATTTTCCATAAATCACGTTACATGTATCGATCTCTAGTAAGTATATAAATTTACTTTAGTTAAAAATTTGTGATAAGATGACACTGCCCACTAACAAAAAGAAAATATTCTTAAAGTTTACAGTAGATACATATCACATGAATAACTGAAATATGTTTAAAACTAGCTTAAAATTAATTTAAAATTGTAATATTTCTTAGTTAAATCCATTCAAAATGTTCTCTGTTTCAAATAAACATATTTTGCTATACATTGAATGCAATACTAGATATATTTTTGAGAACCAAAAAATCATTCAGAACAATTTTAAAGTTTTATACATTGTTTTAGAGCAGTTTCCATTGTATGTTAAACAACGGAAAATTTAGAAACTCATCCGCGCAACTTCACCTAAGGCAGCCTTTCCAGTGACGTCACAATTTTATATAATTAACGTACTACTTCGTGTCAGGTAACCCTACACTGCATACGATATTCGCAAGACATTTTGAACTTTTTATGCTAAAAATAAGTAAGCCCTAGTCTTACATGCCGTAAGCTTGCGACATAATATATAGAAAGAACTCAGTAATTTGTCATTTTAATCTCTGATTTCTTTAATTAAAACGTCTGTTAAATAATCCTGGTTTATTTTTTGTCCGGGATTCTAAATAATAATAATAATAATAATAAATCTTTAATTCAGGCAAAAACCCATAATTACACAAAAAAAGAAGATAAAACACAAAACTAATTTGTAAAATACTTATTCAAAATTAACAGCCAAATCTAACTACATGTATCAATATTTTTTACATTGAAAATGTTGTATAAGGTATTATTTAGTACTAAAATGGTAAACAACGATATTCCCAAAGTGTTTCGACATCATTACTTTCGTTTTATAATAAATATTACCTCTGTATATTTGGACTAAAAAAAATGAGAAAGGCGGGAGATATTTATGGGTAACTGCCAATCGCTAAACATTTAAATCGGTCCATTGGTTTTAGCATGCACTGATAATGTATTTAGTTTCAGGTATCCACGTAGCTAACAAATAAAAATCTATATCAAAATGATCATTATTTATTTTGCTACCATAAAGTAAATATATTTTACAAATAAACGATTGAATCCCCACAATAAACTGTTAGAACATATTTCAAAGCATTTTAACTATAAGCTAAAGCCAAATAAAGCTATTTTAATTTTGCTTTTGTAAACACTAAACATAAAAACCGAGATGAAAATAAAGATAGAAGTAATATAAAAAATTATGTTATATAGTATTATAGTTACCAATTATGATCATAATTTGTGTAATGAAAATATACGGGAGCAGTAGGTATGCAGTGTAAGAACACCGGACGTACTCTTACGCTCGTGCGCTGCCCGCCGCTCCACCGAGACATGGAAATGCTCTACTGAATCTATTTACCGCTTAAACCCCTTATCTACTTTTTGCTCAGCGAAAAACTGAAATGCCATTTTGAAATTAGCTATGCTGAAAATTTTAGAAAATTCACTCACTTTTGTTGAATACTGGGATACGTATCCAAAAAATCTACGTCGATTCGCTTCTTTCACTTATGAATAAAAGAGTAGAAGGCTTTGAAATTTTGTACTTAGGAACGTACATATGTATATTATGATTCTGGCATTCATAAAATGGTTCTAATGATGAGTAAATTGTTCTTCTTGATGACCACATGACGATGATTCGCATTAGATGGTGTATTAACATACTACTAAGTCATCATTCGAATTCATAAGCTCGTATCTAGCAGAGTACCTGTATTATGTACTCGTATATACTAAAAATATAGTAGGATAAATATCTTAATAACAAAAGATTTAGTTGTTTTATAAAATCTATATAAACTACTAGGCTTATAAGAAGTATTATAAGTTTACTAGCGCTCACCCTCACTCCGCTCGGGTTCCTCTCTACGTTTTAACGGTTGATAGGTTGATATAGATTTCTCAGAGATGAGATATTTTCCCGTAGTAAAAAGTATCCTAAATGTTGACCCGGATAATTATATTCATACCAATTATCATCAAAATATGTCTACTGGTTTTCTTGTGACGCGTTCCTATACAAACAAACAGACAGATAGACAGACAGACAGACAAAAATTCTTAAAAATATAGATTCGGCCTGTGTATCGATAATAATGACTATATCAATAAGATTTTGCAAAAAAAAATTAATGTACAGATTCGACTCAGAATTTTATAACAAAAATAGAGACAATTACATTATACGTATAATACAAATGAGCTTTTCATATCGTAAATGGGTCGTTTTCTTATTAGATACATAATAAACATTACTAAATTATTATCACAACTTTAGTAGAAATGTTTAAATGTTGTAATATGATTTGTTCCTTTTTTTGTATCTCTATAGATAGTTTCAGATTTGTTTCTAGAAATGTACCTACGTCAATATTTTCTTAGTTTAAACTTTATAATACACTAGCGGACCCGACAGACGTTGTCCTGTCTACACGTCTTTAATTTTAAAATTTCAAACTTTTTTAATAATTTTTTTGATGAAAATTATTATTCAAATTGTGAATCTAAACCATTCCCAGATCCCCTTGAACACACACAAAAAATTTCATCAAAATCGGTCCAGTCGTTTGAGAGAAGTTCAGTGACATACACACTCACAGAAGAATTATATATATATAAAGATTAACGAGCAAGTTGTGGTCTTCTATAAGTGAAGGAGCACACGTCTTATTTGCTTTTTGTTTTTATATGATGTTGTATATTGTGTGTATCTTTTGTTGGAGATCCTAATTAAAATAACAAAAAAAGTATATCATTCAAGTCTCCTAAAGTCGTGTTTACAATAAAGTAATAATATAATTTACTTGTTTATAAAACTTCCACAAAACCAGTTAGTAGTAGTCAGTTAAGTATTATAAACAAACACATTATATTTACGTGAAATATTAATGAACTTTTCATATCGTACATGGGTCGTTTGGACTGAAACAGCAAAGGCCATTAATACCTTATAGGGTACAGCCCTGTGCGGTCACAATTTTGCCCGCTCACGATTCGAGGCGACCCTCACCCATCGTGTTAGCTTTCAAATTGAACCTAAATAATGCATGATCTAACCTTAAAATCTCATTTTATGTTATTACTTTTACTAGATGAAGTTATTTGAGCGGTATTGGTTCGCTATCTAAATGCAAATATCGCTTTGACCGTAGAAAGTGAGACGGGGCTTAGCGTTTGACTTTAGTTTTATTGTTTTACAAGCAGTTTGAAACTTCTCTGGAGATATGTTATATTATATGTTTATTATAAAATATTATCAAGATTCACCATTTTTACATTACGATTTTATACTTATTTCTAACCGACTTCCAAAAATGAGGAGGAATGTATGTTTACCGATTTCTCGGAGACGGCTTGACCGATTTTGATGCTTTAAAGTTGAAACGATATCGTCTTAAAGTAGGTGTCGAGGTGGATTTATAAAACTTACTTTGACATAAAGTATACCGTGTTCGAGAAAATAAAAAAAAACAGTTTTTAATTAATTCTATCTAATTGTCATATTGACATAAAACTTTACGAGTGTTTGTAATTGTAATTCCAATGATAATATAATAATTCGGTATCTTGGAGGTGATCTGAAGCCAGAAGATGGTGGAAGAAGTGGAACTCATCAAAGGCTCCTAGTAAATAATTTAAATTTGGACTTATTTGGTAAGATTTTACAAGCAAAATACGTTCCCGAGGTGGTCACGTAATTTTTTAACAAGTTTACCGTTTTCGAGAAATCAAAAAAAAAACATGAAATTTGAAGCATGTTAACAGATCTAATTAGTCTTTTTACCCAACGAAAGAAAGGAGGGTTCTCAATTTGACACGTATATTTTAATGCTGATGCCAAGCAAAGCAAATCTATTTCGATATGTATATGTAAATACATCACAAATTGATGTATATTAAGTTAATTATAATTATAGCTTGTCATATTTACATATTACAAATTCATATCTTAAAGCATTGTCTGACACCGACCGTGAAAATATCTATAGTAAATGAAAACTCCTGTTCAGTTATTTTTTACTTTTTAGTGTCTGGAAGTCGGTTTTAATTTTTATTTTTATAGTTTTTATTCAGTAGAAAATTATTTTGATATATATTTTTCATTATTAATTTTGAATCTACGATTCTAAACTGGATTAACGACCCGTCCACATAGAGAGTAAACTGTTATAAAACTGCAACTAAATGAAAACTGTTTCCATTTTAGCAGCCACTTTTGACTATATGAAATATATAGTCAAAAGGTATATGAAATATAGATATTAATTATATTGATTGATCCAGTTTTGTTTAAAAGTAGTTCTGAATATACTTTGTAGGTAAACGGTATCTAAATTTAATTGGCTGGATTGGCGTTTAAAAAAAACATGATCAAAGTAGCAAGTATGACAAAATACAGTAGTGCAGAAACCTCATCCCACATAACGTAGCTGAATCGCCTTGGATTAATGGTATTCGAGTTACTTCCTTGACGTCAGTAGGGACTAGATAATGCCCACATTCTGGTGGAACTACGTATATGTACTCTTCTTCTTAGACGTTACAGTGTTACAGACTCCAGTGTTCGATTGGATTGGATTGGATGTATGATTGGACCACTGAGCAGTTCATGATCTGGGTAATTTCTGGCAAGTTGTTGTTTATGCGGTTGACATTATTACTTACTGCGGTTAATGTTGAGGCCGTACTTGAGACTGATTTTCTCCATTTTTTTGGAGAAGTTCCTACAAATGGAGACCACTAGATGCGAAATGATTGGTATCATCGGCGTAGCGCAGGTTTGAAATCTTCAGGCCTCTAATTGCGACTCCGTCTTTGCGTGCGATTATGTCTCATTATTATTTCTGTATAGATAAAAAGCATTGGTGAAATTATACATACACGTATATGTACACCTAGAACAAAACTTATTAACTTGTAAAATTATGAAAATTTGTTTGAGGAATCCATGTTCCCTAGCTCAGAGATTTTTTAAAATTTACTATATACTATAAATATTTATTTTTAGGATCTATTTTGTCAATTATTAATTTCCCATAAAGAAAAGTATCTAATATTTCTTTTTAATTGAACGATTTTTTTGTAGTAGTTGCAAAAGCGTAGTTAACAACCAAATTAGCGTCGTCTAGCGTTTGTCAGCGTCTAGTTAGTGAGATTATATTTTATTGAGCCGATGAAGTTAATTTATCTTGTCTTAATATTCTATTACACATGTGACATAAATTATTTATAAACATATATTATTATTGTGTACATCTTTATATATATATTTCTTCTGTGAGTGTGTATGTCACTGAACTTCTCTCAAACGACTGGACCGATTTTGATGAAATTTTTTGTGTGTGCTCAAGGGGATCTGGGAATGGTTTAGATTCACAATTGTACACGGTAGGTGGCGCTGCTGTCGGTGTGACAAAGGGTTTGTTTTTTTTAGTAGTTTGATCGCGGGCGAAGCCGCGGGTACAGCTAGTACATAATATAAGTATTTATTCCGCCTTTAAAATATTAGTATTAATGAATATTTTGAAAAATGTAAGCTATATTATAAGAAATATTTTATAGTATTAAAGCAATAATCATAAAATAACTACAACAAATTGGATGAGTCACTTTGTTCATTAGTCTAACTTCAAAACAAGAGGAGGTAATAAAATTACCCCTTTATAATGTGTTAAGTGGAATCGAATCATATTCTGTCATTAATCATAATTGCCCCTTTCGATTCACCTAATCCCCACATGGAATAATACTCAAATTTTGTTTGTTCATGTGCTTTAGAACTAATTAAATGTAAAGGTTAAATAGAGGTTACTCTTAGTGAATTTGGAGCTTTTGTTTGCGTGAAAGCTTGTTTGAAATTGTATGATATAAATTTTATATTTTAAATAATCTTTGTGGCACTCAGGTAGTGCTCATGAGAAAAATATTATTGTTAAAAAATATATAGGAATTTACTTTAAATATTTTAATTTGCCTTTTAAAGATTTTTCATTTTTCTCAATCATTGCTTATAAGTTATTAACTGTTGTAACAGAGTAATTAAATTAAATATGTAAAATTAAATTCTACCTTGCAAAAACAGTAAACAAAATTCTAATATGTTAAAAAGATATACAGGTTGATATAAACTTTACTGCACACCGCACAAGAAATATATAAAAATATATTATTTATTAAATTTTGTTTCGCACATAAACCTTTAGTCTGTAAAGTAATTTGTATTTGTATGTAGTTTAGTCTGTGTGTAAGTTTAAGTTCGACCATGATTATTATTGATTTTTTTTATTTATAAAACTAAAGCTCGTCAATAGCTATTAACTAAAAGAAAAAATAGATCGGTTCACAAACAAATAGTTTTTTTTAATTAATTTAATGTATTTATAATGTATTTTATATAAAAATATTAGCGTTCTACACTTTATCTCCATATAAACTTTAACTGTGTCAAATTTCTCATTCCTCCGTCCGCGTAATTTTCTTAAAAAAGGGATACAAAGTTTTTGCTTCACGTATTAATACATAATTCTCAATTTGACCAAAGACTTTAAAAATAAACAAAAGAGTATATATGCGTGTGTGTGTCAAATACATGTGTGTAATGTTTTTTTATTCGATTTAATGTACTTTTTTGCATAATTTTAAAAAAATATTAGCATTCTGCACTCTTTCTCTATATAAACTATAAGTGTGGGAAATTTTATACTCCTCCGTCCGCACAATTTTTGTAAAAAGGGCTACAAAGTTCACTTCACGTATTAATATATAAATTACTCGGATTATCCGAATGAAAAAGTAAAAACAACTTAAACATCAATAATACATATTCGAAGCTCATTCGTTTTCCATCAACCCGTCAGTTACTAGAAGAGGGAAAAATAAAATCCAGCTGACCACATGTCGAGTAGCTCCTCTCTCCCCGCTCGACCCACACTCCCTCGAAAGTGAGTGACGTCTCAGCCGCAAAGAAGCTCCATTAACCAACAACTTTAAGGGGCTCAACGAAGATGCGAACGCGTAATAAATAAAGCTCTTGAGACAGATAAATTATCTTTGACTTGTGCACAACCACTCCTGACAAATTATGTATATAATTTGTCATTGCAACAAAAAATATATTTTGTTTAGAACTGGAAATATTATAAAATACGTATAAATAATTAAGTTTCAGAAGAAAGTACTATCGGGGTCATGGAAAATATATGTATTATTATTTCATTGTGCAAACTGAATGCCAAAATTGAGGTAGGACGTTGGAAAGAGCAGGGGCTGATGTTGTTAAAGTTTTAATTGCTTTTATCGTGGGCTTTAGCTTTAAAAGCCTGAAAATGCGTGTGACTATGTACAGTTATCGAATTAAATCTTTTAACGGAAAGCGGTTTAATGGCGACACTCCATTAAGTCTTGCGGTCGAATTGGTCACATCGCCCCTTTAGCGTAAATTACGTTACACACATTGCTACGCAATAAACTATTAATAAATTTAAATACCAATGAAATATATCATGGGGAAAATTACACAATAATTAATAAGGTAAACTTTTTTTCGTTTGATGTTAAGTTAATCCCTCCACGACCGCGGATACACCGTCGTTACAGTTAACAATAGATCTCTTAGAATTTTAATTAATTTCTTAGAAATTTACCTGGAGGTGTTAATATTGCTTTACTTACTGAACAGTTTTGAAAATATTTCTACACTAAACTCAAGTACATATCCGTTAACAGCCTCTAATTTTCTCTATTATATGTAAAAAAGGGCATAAAATAAATGTTTCTTTGCAAATTATACGAAAAATCCAATTTATACCCTGATCGCAATAAATAACAACAGTTCCCCTATTGAGAAATCAGTTAACAAATCCCAACGAGAACAAAATGACTACAGCCGCTGACAAAGTGACCGTTAGTCGTTTGTAGATTTATTCAGCGAATATCGTCCATGCAGATATAGTTAAAATGGTTTGTTTCAATTGTGAACAATATGTCATAATAACGACGCCCTATGCTCGGGTTGCATCAGTTGTCCTGCTATTGTCCCATGCTATCCAATTAACATGAAACATGTGAAGCACATTGATGTGGAGTGATGTTTCGCTGTGTCACTAATTATCAACCTTTTGTTACGCAAATATTGTATATGACCAAAGGTTTGTTTATTTATAGTTCTACTAACTAGTTTACTATTTTATTTCCTATATAAGTCAACTCTAATATTATATTCGATTATTTTAGCTTTTGTCTCCTCTCCAAGGTAGAGCAGCAAGGTAATAGCAAGATATAATTAAAATCTTGTACGTTGATCTAGTTTATTAGGTAGAAGGCCAGGCTGGTGATCTCTATACTTTTACATACAATTAATTAATAACATACGATTGATTTTTAAAGCCTACATTTTTATATATAAAGGTATGTTGTTTGTGTATGTCGGATAAGGAACATAACGATTGTTTCAAAGTAGTTGAATTGAACATGAATATGAATAAGTTTAACTCTATATAGGGTTTTCACCATGAAAGCTTAATACTTATTCGTATAATTTTAACTAGATAAGATAAAAAATATCACTTTTCATATATAAGTATTTCTAAAATAAACTTGACTGACTGAAATAAAAAATAAACTTCCACATATATATTAGTGCTGTTTAAACATAACTTACAAATATGGATTTGGTGCTAAATCCTACAATTTTTTACTAATTATAACTAATAAATGTCTTATTTAATATACTCAAAGAGCAAAGGATGTAATTATCGGGTAATAGCAAATAAAATTCGCCCGCTAATGACCTAGAACAAATCATGCGTCTATAAGCAATCCTCTTACGCTAAGCCCCCCACATAAGCCGAGCAATGGAGATATGATAGACGTTATTAATTAGATGTCGTTACGTCTTATGCCGTTTCATTGTGTGAATGCGGAAAAACCATTGCCCTAAGTGAACTTCCCTGACAACGGACAGAAACTCCCCTCAATATGTGCCGCTCACGAATCGATTACCACCGAGTCGATGTATTTCATATCTATGCGATGGTACCTACCTACTGCAGGTTATTCTTTTGTAAAAGTTTACATTACATTGTTATTTTTGTATTATTATAGTGTTTTTAAGAAAGTCCGAGTTGTAAATAAAACTATCTTTTCGGATTTTTTCGCGGATTTATTTAGATATCTGGTTCCCGATAAAGCATTTTAATTACACGACGTCATTATCGGGTGTTATCGAATAATATTTAAATTTTACTAGCAGAACCCGCGGCTACGCCCGCGTTCAATTTACAAAAAAAACTTTTTGGCTTTATGTTATACACCGTAGCTTCTCTCGGGTTCGTCGCTTTATATTTATATAATATTGTTCATACAAAAGTACTAAAATTGCAATTAAAAAATGGGGGGTGAGGGTAGGAGGGTGAATAATACTTTACGACCTATTCTCATACCTACAAAATATATAAAAAAAATCATTAAAATTGATCGAGCCGTTTCGAAGGGGTTCGACCACAAACACCGTGACTCGAGATTTTTATTTATTTGAAGATTATTAATATCTTTATATTTTTCTTTATAGGCTAATATCATAATTTAAAATATCGTACTTGTGAAAATGGGATAAACAAAAAGTAATTATACTAAAAACACACACTTAGCTTAACACAATACAATAAGGCGCACTAAGCATTTTCTATTTCGCATAATATTAACGTAAATGTTCAATAGGGTCGGTTATAAATTAATGTATAATATCATTTACTTGAAAGTATAGTTCGGTCATAAGAACCCTTATTGATATTGAAACCCATAACATTAAGTAAATAACTTTCACTCAGAATTTCATTTTTATTTAAAAATGATTCTTACACGAACGACATAAGGATTATCGGTGAATTAGTATTTTAAGGCAAATCACATCCGTGATAAGAGTGACGTGGGACAAAAATTTCCAAATTATGGTCTTGTTTAATTTAATGATACGAATTTACAATACTCATTAATATTTACCCATCAGTATAAAATGTCATATTAATTTCTCGGAAAATCGCCACCACGTCAACAGTTGTACACAAAACTAATTACACGATTCCGCTAAATTTACTTGCCAATTACCAGCATAGCTGACAGCAAACGGTGGGTACTATTACGTATTGCGTGCTGGTGGCGAATTGAATTTTATTTTAAAGCGCGCTCCACCGAAGCAGAGTGTTCATGCGCCATTTTATGCGTAATTTGATATTCGGATGACAAATTAGTCGACGAACACCCCGTACACAGAATGCGCTTGTAATTGTAGAACGTCGCTCAGCTCCGCCATCGCGTTGCCAAACGACCCCGAAGATGTTTTAGTAATTATAGTATAAAAGCGAAGATTTGTATATATATATATATATATATATATATATATATATATATATATATATATATCGATAAAGTTTAAATATATTAGATATATATGCATTTTGAAGAATTTATGTGTGTATATGAATGTTTATTTGTTTGTATGTGTTTCTTATAGTCCTTCACACTGAAACGGCTGGATAGATTTTAATTAAATTTAGTGCACTGATAGACTATGATCTAGAGTAACAAATACGAAGGAGGAAAATAGTAAGCTGATAGTATTGAATTAAGCAACGTTTTATATGAAGTGGATTGGTGGTTCTATATGTTTGAGGCCCAGGCCGTAATTTGTGTATCCGTCAGCAACCCTTACTTAGACGATATATTTCTTGTAAAGTTTTGATATTGTAAGCTATCATAGTTAATGAAATAAAGTAATATTTTACACGAACCAACTTTCGTCGGTTGTAATAATCTGCGAGAAGAAACATTTATTTTCCTGGTACATCCAGTATCTTTTTTAACCTGCGTAATAAAGTAATTATTTAATTAATTTTACAAATTTTAATCCCAACGGAGACTTTTTTCTTTGTGAAATAATAGATATTTTAAAATATAACCCAAATATTTGGGAATAATAATCATGCTTATTTTAATCCACTGGAAGCCTTCGAGGGGTTTCTATTATCCCCATTCAGTTTCTTTTGTCTCAGGAAAATTTATAAAAATTACCCAAAATAAAATGTAGTACATGTACGGTGTAACTTCACAAAAACATAAATACCTAGATACTTTAGGATTGGCAATTTGAAAATAAAATCGCATAAGTTCATATCTGCTATCTTCGACTATACATCAAATCTTAAGTTTTCTATAGAAAACTAAAGTTTTAATATAATATTAGTATCTTGTTTTTAAAATCAGTACAAGTCATTTGTCAAGTAAAATTAAGGTCGATTCTACACACAATATTAAAGCAATATTATGTAAGGTCTGACCGATTCCGGCCACGGCGGCCAATCTCATTGAGACTAGCCAACTGCAAAGGAGATACATATTATAGTGCACGAGTGTACGCGCAGACACAAGTGCGCTCTCTATTCCTGTCACTCTCATACTCCGGTGGGACGACCACTCGACACGACTTGTGTGAGAGTTGACGCAATATTACAGTAAAGATATATATATATATATATATATATAGCATAAACATTCATAATACATATATGTGCATTCTAGATAGAGTAAGCAAAACTTTACAGACATCGTAGAACCACTTAATGTAACTACTTTATATTAGTTTTGAAGTAAAAATTATATGTAGTGTAGCCGAATATGTTGATGGAATGATAGAAGTTTGTTTATTTAAATATATATAACTTCTTTGTTTGTTACTTTTTCTTTTTTTTAACAAGGCGTGTTTATACCACGACATGATCTGTGAAGATTTCAAGTGGCTATTCATTACAATTTAAAAATACTTTAAATAAATGTACACCAGATAGATACAAGGGCGGATAGACCGAATCCTTTAGATATGAAATCCTAAAAATGAATGAAATATAATAATATATTTGTTGTATTTCATTTTTAGTAAAAACACACAAACAAGTTTTTTTTTAAATATGTGTATTGCCACATACATACTCTTATGATATAGGTATTTAATGCAGTTGTCATAGTTATGGAACTTTTTTTAGCGCGTTAGAGAAAAAAAGATGAGAGTGATTTTTACGATGCGACAGAGTTACATATAACAATCATACTATCGTCTAATACTGTAGTCTAATAACGATTAATCGGTAATTGACTACAGTATGAAATTAATCGTTAAATTTCCCTTTAGTATAGTGTGTGAGTTATATTTGTTTTGTTATGCCAAAGAAGTACCTATAACTTCTTACGTGCACACATATGTAAGTAAACACACACTTTTTTATAAAGTAAGTATGAGATGGCAACAAAACACTATTATAAAAATGTAGGTACATGGTTTATGTTAACGAAACCTTAATAAAAGATTTATCTAAAAACGTAACTTAAATATTTTAAATACTGTTCTTTTTAATTAATTCTTATTTATCCTTTAATTAAAGAAAGTAATCACAATTTTCAATAAATAAAAAGATTGCTTATAAGTCTTAGACAAACAAGCTCAACAAGGATGCCCATTAAAATGAGAGAGCTCTAATTTCTTAAACAAAACTTCGCTACAATGACTCGTTATCCTGTCTTCAAGCGGTAATTGGACGGACGTAATTACTGTTTGCTTGTAAAGCCATCATCTTATCATCTCTGAAAGCTAAAAACATGAACTAAAAAGGGAATAAACGTACTATCTACAAACCGTGTTGTGGGAGAAGACAAGGTCCCAGTGGGACAGTTATTAATATCTTTAAACTCTGAAATAACGAACGCCTCTCAAAGGGTAGACGTCAAAACAAGGCAATTATGAGATGAGGTAATTTACATTGCTGTATAATCTCTAGGCTTCCAGCGGCATTTTCACGATAATATACAATATGCTATTATATACTCGCATGTATCACATGCTAATTAGCGCAGATAATGATGATATAACCTAAAGAATTTTAACGTCGTAAGTATGACGTAAACTACCTAATTAATAAGACAACTCAACCGGAGTAAGTAACGTCTATACATATAATAAAATTGTAACTAAGTCGAATCTGTACATTAAATATTTTTTGCAAAAACTAATTGAAATAGACATTATCGATACAGAGTCCGAATCTATAGTTTTTTAGAATTTTTGTCTGTCTGTATGTCTGTCTGTTGCCGCATCACGACAAAACCACTGGACAGATTTTGATGAAATTTGGTATGATGATAGCTGACTTTTTACCGCGGGAAAATGTCTATTTTCTGAGAAAAAATACAAAAATTGCATTGTAAGAGTATACTAATATGTAAAACCTAAGAATTTGGTTTTTCGTCATCTGAACGCGGGCGAAGCCGCGAGCAATGCTAGTTCTTCTATCTCCAAGTCTATTTGCTCAATTACAGTAAATAAAATAAGAATAACGTAAATATGGTATTAATTATTTTATAATAATAATCCTTTAAAAATATAAATAAAATCAATATGAGGCAGAAATAATTGCTTCATTTATTTTAATAAATTATATAGGTACATCATTTTATCAGTTTTAATTCATTGTCCATCTGCCATCTGTTTATTGACCATCTGCAAAAAAAAATTATGCTTTACGATTTGTTGAATATGGTTGTTAAAAATTAACTAATCTAAATGGTAGGTATTCTATTAAGATAGGTTCCGAAGTGGTTCCATATCATTTTCTGACTTATTGAATATCATTTCTGTAATTTTTATAATATAAAAATGAATCACTGAATGTGTTGGTAAGCGCAAATCTCGAGAGCAGCTGATCCGATTTCGCTAATTCTTTTTTTATAATATTCCTTGAAGTATGAGGATGGTTCTTACGGAGAGAAAAATTTAAAAAATTGCTTGAAAAAGTCTAAAAACAACACTTTTTTATACTCCCATACAAAGGATTCGTAAAAATACTTAAAAGTCAATTTGAACTTTAATACCATAACATAAAGTTTAAGTGTTAGTGGAGAGGTTTCGGGAAGGCAAAACATTGATGGCAATTGAGTGACGTTAGAATCGTATCAATATTAATGTCAATATTTGTCAATATTATTAACAAAAAAAAATTATATGGCTAACGCTGGCTAGTAACTATTTATATCTATTCAAAACGTACCTCGCGACTACCCGAGCGAAGCGAGGGTGAGCCGCTAGTAATCTTATAAAACCCCATTTGCAAGTGTATAACATACTTCCGATGGCAGTACAATAATTCGATATTATCGAGCTCATCTGGTGGTGGAAACTCTTCAATGACTGCACGTAACTCTTTGAATTTTGGATTACTTAGTTTGTTTTGATAAGTCCAAATAGATTATACTAGGTTTTAGATCCTGATTTTAAGTGCATCCTAACAAAGTCATGTTTTAGTTTGTTAGTAGAATATAATTATATATATTCATTTAAGAAAAGTCAGACGAACATTTTTAAGCGTTTCGTGATTTTTTTTTATGTAACTACATACATATATTAACTAGATTGAATTGACAGACTTCTTATTCCAAAATCGCTGTTACTCTGTTGCTAAAAATATAAAGAAAATGTGTGTGTGTGTGTGTGTGTATTTATGTACGCACGTAAGTCATCATGTCGCTTTTTGGCTGTCTAAAAATTTTATTCTCATATTTTTTCCCAAGCGTGCCAAAAGAAATAGAACTTCAAAAATAAAAGCTAACTAAATATGTAAACTGACTTTGGTACTATGACGTAATTACAGTTCGAGTTTTTTCATTTGCAATAAGTACTAATCAGATATTTTTCAGAGTCTGTGCCAGCCATTCAAGCAATAAATACAAAATGACAGAATTATTTAATATCTGCCTCAAAACATCTGAGTTTTTAGTATTATTTAAAATAGTAAAAACTTAAAAACACTTATAGGGTCTTAAGCAAAATAACTCCAATATTTCATTTTCCTCTTAGTGATTGTAGGTACAGATACTTTCCACTCACTTTTTTCATTATAAATCATACCTATAAAATAGCGCAAAGAACTCGCACATTTACGAAGACTAAAGGAACAATTTCGTTAGGTGCCCGTTTAAAAATTTGCTGACTTCAAAGAGAATTTTAACAACGCCTTTTCCCTCTTTGTTGACTTTTAAAAAAGTATTTAAAACAAAAAATATTTCCACAGCCTTTGCCTTAGTTGAAATTATTTTAACGAAATATCTTTGTTCGGTAAAAATATACTTCTATTACACTACAAAGATCTCGTTAATTTTCAAATGTATTACATTATATATACGTCGATGAACAAACTCTATTATAAATCATATCAAGAAATCCAATTTATTCATTTGGAGCACTTTTCCGAGCACCTACTAACAGCTTTTTGTTTTACTTCCATAGAGATATCAAGAAATAGAATTGTCAATATGCCGTGTTCTTTGTGATAAGTGATTGACGAGTATATAGAAAACTTAAACTTATTATTATTGAAGAAAAAACTTTGTGGTGATAAAAACTAGATGTTTGATCATTGTTTGTTGACAGAAAATTAATAAAAAGACGATAAAATTAACGTTATCCAATATTTGTTCATTAAAATTAAACTTATTACACTTTCTATTGAATATTAGTATCTACGCTGACTGAAATTGTTAGGACATATCTAATATATTATTGGGCATAAACATTTTTGACTTGCAGTATTTATTGGGCAAAAACTTTAAATTGCTACCGACCCAGTTCGAGCGCCTATTGAACCAATTCGCCGATTACTTACCTTCATCCAAATTTCTAATTCTACTTGCGTTATTTGTTCCAGATCTACATAGAAAGGATATTAAACGGTATAATAAAATACAATTAAAAATAAAATATTTTGTATCACGTATTATATATAACTATAGTTTTCGACCGTGGCTACGCCTGTGTTACCATCAAAAAATATTTTAGTCATTCTTCATATTATGCATTCGTTTCATTTCGTTCATTCGTTAAAATTTATTCAGTTCCCTTCCAGAGACTAACAGGTTTAAACAGCTAGATAGACAGACTGACAGTCCATATCCATACTAATATTATAAATGTGTGTTTGTTTGTCTTTCTTTCACGTCGAAACGGTTTGACGGATTGGCGACTTTTTACCGCGGAATATTATCTGTTTTCCACGGGAAAACACGTTATAATACAATCCAAAAAAATATTCATGATCAGAATTACTTGAAACTTGGTATTAATGCTCTTCAATACAATTAATTAAATATGTGTTTAGCATTTTTCGAAATTCATCCTATAAGGTAGTAAAATAGCGGATAAAAGTTTGTATGAAACCTACCATTTTAGAGTTTTTTTTATAGTTTTAGCGCGAGCGAAGCCGCGGATTCTGCTAGTACTTTATAAAACCAAAAATGACTTTACTATACGAGTTAGACGCTATACATGTCAAATTATACGATATACTATATTACGGGAACGTTTTTCTATGTACTGCGAATTTCAATTAAATTTGATCGCTTGAACGATTTATAGATAAATACTACATAGCACACATATACATACTAAACATTATATATTTATATATATACCTAATTAGAGTATATTTTTAATTTCATGATATGAAAATATTTTATTGAAATAAATTATAAAAGCACCTTAGACGTCACGACGTGCCAATATAGTCACATGGTAAAGAAGCTTCCATTGGCTTGAAATTCAGTTCTGCTGAATAAAGTCAAGGAGAAACTCAGTATTTGCTTTTATAATATTAAGTTTTTATGTTTTCAACACAAAATATCCTGCATGGAAAAGAATATATATGCCTTTTATTCATTTTTATCTAATTATTTTATATCTAGTTTACAAATGTTGAGATGGTAATTCTAAGATTAATTAATATATAATATGCAGATGCTATGTTATAATTTACTGAACCATCATTTTAATATTATATGTTAGTTGAATTTATTTAATTTATACAAACTTCACCCAAAGCTATCTATTTCCACATGATAAATCAGGGAGAAATATCACTCTAACATTTCCAACTCAAATCATTGGTAGTCTTGGCATAACGAAGACGCCTGTGTATCCATAATAGCAAACTATAAGGATTAGATATTGCCTTGTAGTCTTGTGTTGTATCGGTTTAATCAAGTGGCACATTCACCAATCACTTTGCTCATGGGTTGCCATCAATATGATATTGATATTTCAAGAGAAAATATATATATACATATTATAAAGTTTTTGAGATGGTAAAATTAGTTCTGTAATGTTTTGATTTCTGTTTATGATATGAGCTCCCATTTCATATTTTTGTAGTGAAAACTTCTATAGGCAGGTTTGGATGGGGAGTAAATTCATGTAAGTCATCATCGACATGGTCACGTGACGTGTTAACGCTAACACTCAGACTACCGATAGATGTCAAAACCAGATAAATGTAAACAGTTTTAATTTACAAATTATAATTTATGATCAAACAATTAATTTGAATATCCAAAAATAACAACTGTTTGTTTATAGTTTTAAGTTTTCACTTCTGTCGGCGGGCCTCATGACTATTCTTTTTTATTTATATATTTTTCTCTTATTTATTTTGTACTAATGAATTACTATGCTCTAAACCAAATTACTGGAATGTACTATATCTTTCCAATGGGAACTACTAGTACTTAATGTTCCGGAATACATTCGATTATAAATAAATTATTAGTAAAAAAATATTTTTAAAAATTACAAAAATAATAAACCCGTCTGCGTCGTCGTTCGTATTTTACTCAAAATACGTACTAAAAAATGAGAACAACTTGACAAAGGGACATAGTATTATGCAGTCAGAGACATAGGCACATGTTCTATAATAGCTGCGTGTGTGTAATGTGTATGACCTGGACCCTTCACTCTTTTTCCAAAAGAAATATTCTTTTAAAACATAAAATAAATAAATATAAATATTTTGGGACATTCATACACAGCACCATCTAGTTCCATGGTAAGCTACGAGGCTTGAGGCTTATGGATACCAGATAGCTGATACACTACATATATATAAATTTAAATACATACATATTATAAATATAAACTCCCATGACTAGAGTACAAACATTCGTGCTCATCACACAAATGAATTCCTCCAGCGGGACTCGAACCCGCGACCACTGGTTCAATAAGTAGGGTCACTACAAACTGAACCAAACGTATCGTCAAAATATATTAAAAAACACGACCCAGGGAGGTCGTCACCAAAAATTTGCTCCTGGCTATTTTTTACTAAAAACCTCTAGTTTAGATATGTTTTGGTATGACAATCCTATATCATTAAATTTGTTATAAAATTATCTACATTTTGATACTTTGTTCGTTCTGGAAAACGATACGAGCAATTAACTACTTTAATTTAGCTGTTTATACCTGGATGTCAGGTAATGTGTTCGAAAAAGGCTGCCAAATGTATGATGGTATTTTCTACAAGTCTTTTACTTTCGATTGATACTAATTTATATCAGGAAAAGAGTTCTTGCATTTAAAAAAATATCATCTTTTTTTTAATTAAAAATAGCTAAACTATTTCAAAAACTTGATGAAAATAATATACATATTATACAGAAGTTTTAAAATTATTCACTAAAAGAACAATATTATAAAAACAAACAAAGTAACTATATCGGGGTCGTAAAGTTTGGCACTCAATCCTTCTTGTTTGATTCACTGAAAGAAATAGAACTTTAAGATTTTCGTACTCCCAGATATCTGGCCAAAACATACGAACATGTTAAAAAGAGTAACATTCTCTTTCTCAATATACTTGTAATAGTATTCCCTAAAAGATTACTTATACACATCAAAATAATGAATATATAAGGCTAAACTTTTGTTTATAAATATTAACCGAAGTGGGTATCCAATATAGGTGATCAATAACCACATACTACTGAAACGAGGGGCTGGGCGTAATGAGAACGGCTGTAGAAGCGTTAGTGCGTGGCACCAAGCGAGCCGTGTCAATTTAGTCAACCTAAATATGCCCACCGGTATATGCGTTTATATTTAGATGGTACTGCCTAAAGATCACATCACATAATTCAATACCACCACTACACTCATCCATATAGCGAAAACTTAAAACCACTCGACAAAGTACTTCAAAGTTCTTAACTAATAATCAATTTAATTAGCTCGGTGAATTGCGATACCCTCTATTACATGTACTAAATCTAACCATTATTTAAAATTAGTTTAAAAGATTAATTAAGCCGAAATCGAGTGAACAAAACGTCGCGTCCTATGCCGCGCTCTGTCATAACCGTCAATGGCAGGCGTCGCACTGTTTTATTCTCGCACTAACGCCATCAATGGGAGACGCAATCGAATTTGCCAAATGACGCTCATACTAAATTGGTGAGGAGTGATTGATTGAAGTGCTTCCCAGCTAAAGCATTTTACATGGATAATAATTGAATCTGAATATTTAGAGCACGAGGCTGAGAGCAATGCTTAACATGCTGTAATATATTTTGTTGATAGATGAAACGAAATAAATCAGTACAGTTTAATCCACCGCGTCATGTTACAAAGAAAATTATGTTTTTAAAGTGTACCAATCACGCGCATTTTAATCAGAGAAATATACTCAAGTGATCTAAAGTCTATGATAAATCAATAAAAAGCAAGCCAAAATGGTCGAAAACTTTCTTTGGTAAAAGGAATTTTTTAGGTAGTCAGTGGAGATTTTAATGGATTTTTAATTAAATAACTCGATTACAGAATGACCGGTAACCACTAACAGATACGTGGCCGCAGTGACCTGGCATGCAGTATTAGCTTGATTAGCTACGAGGCGCTCCCTAGCAAAAAGCTTTAAAAACGTCGCCAGTAATTCAGTTAGCTATGTATGTATTGCTGTGAACGCTGCACCCAACCATCACTCTCCATTTTATCTCGAGTAGCACTTTAATTTTTCGAATGTTATTTTACACGCGCACCTCTTCTGGTGCAGTGAAATAAATTCGAGATTATAGTGTTAATTGGGTGTCGTTTTTAATAATAATAAGCAGCTTATTTCAAACATAATATGTATTAACTCGTACATTACTAATTAAGTCCATCGGTGGTCTAATGGCATAGTATGTACGGTTGCAGATCCATAGATCCTGGATGCGAGTCTCGGATCGGGCTAAACTTAGCTTTTGAGACTTTCTATTTGGATTTTCTCAATAACAGCCCGGAGTTGGGAGGTTGTCGATATTTCATCCTCGTGCCTCGAAGATCATGTAAATCTATTGCTGCACCTGATCATGTTCAATTGTCGTCACATCGAGTATAAGAGTGACAAGAATAGACAGTGCACTGTGCAATCATACTCGTACTATAATATCTCCTGCGCAGTTGGCTAGTCTCAGTGAGATTGGCCATGGCCCAAATCGATCAGGAGAAAATCATCGTCATTATTAACTAAGTGCCTAAAACAAATATGAAACTGGCAGAATCCTTGCGTGAAAAAAGAAGTAAAATCAACTAAAACGGGCATTTACTTAAAGTTATACGGTATATTTTATATACATACATTTCCACAGGCAATGCAGCCCGAAGCTAATTAGATACGGCGCGCTTTTACAGCGTCGCGACGCTGAATACCACCAAATTGCCGCCCTTCCAATCCTGTTAATGCCACGATGCCACTCTGAAACTTCGTTTGACTATAATTTTTTATTTTACATCTCTAATAAAAATTTATATATTTTTAAGAAATCATATTGCTTTGTACAGTAACACTCGTTATTTATAAATAAATTTATTAGAGCTTAAAATTATATTGTGTTTAGAAATAAAATAAAATGTCACGTTTTATTTTATTTCTAAACTGAATATAAATTTAAGAAATATTTACTATGGAAATTCGCATGTCACAGAACTTTTATTGCTCTACGAAAACATGCAAATTAATTTAAAAGCGCTAGATTTCATCAGGCGGTGAAAAAAGAAACTTTAAAGTTTTAAATGATACTCTCTCTATGAACAGATCCACATCTCAACTTAGTAGTGTTACGTGTAAAAAAAATTATTTTTTTATAATTATTCCAGATGTACCTATTATTTAACCCAGTCAGTGTCGTTATTTTCAATGTTTAACAAACTAAAAGAACTATTATAACTGTTGTATTCAATTAAATTTTTCCGTGATCAATTACGTGAACATCTTGACCTGAAAACGATTGCATTGTTTACCTGCAAAATCCGCGCAGAGCTGTCGCAGCAGAATAATCTGCAAGTTATTGTATTTGAAATCGAAGCCTGGTTTTTATTAATCTTTGTTGTATAAATTTTAAAACTATATCTTCAAGCATTTTTGCTTAATTGTTTAACTTCTGCCCTTTCATATTGTATTTATCTTTTCTAATTACTTATAATACTTAATTGTTTCTATTATTTTAAATTTTAACTAAGAAAAAACATACTTAAAAATCATTTTATGCTAACCTTAGAATATTTTCTTAAAATTCACCTGTAGGGTATGCTATATAACCTATTCATTACAAAATTATGAAACTCAGTTCATAATTGTTAAAGTTGCAACGTAACAAACTGACAAAAGCAGAATTTACACCCAAACTGAGTTTCTTCTATCAAGTTCTTTTTATCAAGTCCAAATCTTTACTGCCTAATAGCTACTCGTACTTATGCCAGTCTAATTGTTGGAGTCACTTAAATAAAATGACTAACCGTACACGTTGAATAATGCATCTTTCCACTTTTGTTTCACCATATACTAAATCGTGGTGCATAAAAGGCAATAACAGCCGAAGTGAATCGTCGGAGGCGCGTCACGAAGTGCCTGTATCAGATAAGCCCGGTAGTTTGTCTCGGAATCCTTGGATCATTTGTTGTTTGTATACAGGTCTAAAGAGTATGTCGTGACCGTGTGGGCAGCAAGTACATTCATTAAAGAAACTTTGATCTCTACTCTGTAACCTGGCATGACTGTGGCCTGGTCAGTTTTTGCGTGATGAGCCAAACTTGTAATATTTGGCCTGTACTATGATTAGCTATATTTTAATATTATATTCGATTTATTACATTTACATAATATTTTAAAATGAGTTTTAAGAAAATTATTATATACATATAATAAAATTGTAACTAAGCCGAATCTGTACATCAAATATTTTTTGGAAAATCTTATTGAAATAGACATTATTAATATTATCGATACAGAGGCCGAATCTATAGTTTTTAGAATTTTTGTCTGTCTGTCTGTTACCGCATCACGGACAAACCACTGGAGGGGTTTGTTTTTAATAATACATATATGATACACTATTAAATATGTTATAATAAATAAATTTAAATTAAATTTAATTTATAAAGAAAATAAATAGAAGAAGCTGAATATATAATATGTCATATCCAAATATGTGGAAACACAAATTCATGGGACGTAAGCCCACGTACTCTTTATCCATCGAAGGAGTAAAATTGCGTCGGCGCAAGCATTACATATTTTAATGGTATTCCACTTACTCGCTTCGCATTTACTTTAACTGTTGGTTTATGTTAAGTAATTTCTATTATTTATTGAATGTTAAAAACATATAAATAATATGTATTATATTTTCTTATGTATAACATATTGTTAATTTATTAAATATATCTTAATCTTATTACAGGTACGTATAAAACAAATCCAATGAAATTAACAAAATAATTTCAACAAAGTGTAAGTAAAGTAAAAAAGTATTATTAAGTACCAATCTCATTTAGCAAACTCTGGTAAAGCTCTGTGTGAACTAAATTTAAAAGCGCCTATAAATTTTATATCTACCTACTACATTTTAATCTACGTATTTAATAAATCTTGAATATTGAAATAAAAATTAATTTTCGTCTTGTTAACGAGTAAAGGGGTAAATATTCATAATTTTAATTAACAGCAATACCTGTGTAATTTTTAAAAGCTGCCGCGCTATGACAGACGCGGGTACGTCTGAAACGATAGCACTTTCACCCTTTACTTTTAGCGGAGGATTCTCATTACGAACTTTTTTAATCGTCCTTTGTGCCAGTGAAAAAATAAATCCGTTGTGATGCGAGAGACAGCGCGGCGTGTCCCGTGCTCGTAATTAAACTGACACCGTCCCCTGCGACGAGTTTTGAATGTTATTAGAATCTCTTTCGCGCCGTCGCCTCCGATTGGAAATCCTTTATTATTTACTATGCTGTCTTCGTGTTGACAGGATAAATACGGCAGATCATTTATCTACTTAAAGCGTATCTGCTGTTGTTGGTTATACTTAATTGATCTTAAAATACCAAGTTTAAATTCAGTTCCAAATCAGATATCTTATTTCTATATATATATATATATATATATATATATATATATATATATACATATATATA